>JAJHZJ010000479.1:228909-1695514 GCA_023548195.1 Bettongia penicillata ogilbyi | reverse complement strand
CTTGATCTCCCTTTCCCCTCATATTCCCTTGTATTTACTTATCCATGTGCATGCTGTATCCCTCAGTAGAATGTAAGCTCCTTTAAGGCAAGGACTGTGTCATCTTTGTCTTCATATAGCCAGTATCTAGCACAGTAACTTGCACATCATAGGCACTTAATAAATGTTTGTTGCATTGAATTATCCAACCCTTGCTTCTGACCACCTTCCTCCATGTTTTAGTTCCACAGGTTCTTGTTCTCAAAAGATTCTAGATCAATTCATTCTTGAATGTGTCAGTAGCTGAAGAAAATTTAAAGTAACCCTTTCCAAGGGTTGATGGGAAATTCTTGACTATTTGGAAAACCTTCAGTAGCCAAAGGACTGATTTTAAAATGGCAAATTTCTAGACATTATGACACTCAATGGCAATGATATTTGGGAGCAGAGATCACTGCATAACATTGTTAAGATAATTTCTTTTTCAGAACACTAAGAGAAAGAAGAGGCCATTTGATTCAGCCTATATTTGACCTAGAAGCCTCTTGTATGAACATGTCAAACCTATGTAAATCTTATTAGGCCATACAACGTTCAGACCCTTAGAATGTGATTAAAACCCACTCTCCAAGTGAGTTAATGACTCTTGGAGCCTTGGAGACAGTCCTCATAAGGGCTCTGGTTGGGAATCCATGGACAGTGGGCACACTTTCATTCCAGTGCCCCAAGGGAAATGGTCTTCCTGTCCTGATTCTCAGCCTGGAGAAGGGGTAGTATACAGAGGGTGGCTATACTCAACCTCCTCCCTTTCCTTCCCAGGAAAGACTTTTACTCAGGAAGACCTGAGCACTGGCTGCCAGGTGACCAGTAACAATACCAGAATTAGTAGGAACTTCAGAGGCGATCTCATCCAACCTGCACTGAAAAAAGAAATCATTTCAACAAGTGATTACCCAGTCTTTGAAGATCTCCAGTGAGGGAGCAGGGACCCCACTCCCTTCTAAAGTAGTTTGAACACTGCTCACTGTCAGACGTGTTCTTCATAAGATTACTATTCAGATTGGAAGGAAACTAGATGATCTTTGAGAGCTCTTCTAATGTAAAAATTCTGTGATTCTCTATTGTGTAATGGATTCTCCTGTCATCTCCTGTCTATGTCTCTGTCTCTCATACCTTTCCATTTTTCTCTCACCTCTTTCTTTCTCTCTGCACCTCTGTGTCTCTGTATCTCTGTGCTTCTGTGTATTTCTCTGTCTCTCTTTGTCTCTCTCTGTCTCTCTCTGTCTCTCTCTTTCTGTGTGTGGGTGTGACTGTCTGTCTCACTTGTTTATCATCTGCTCTAACTCTCCAGTTATAGAACCCTAAACCACTCCTTGATATTCTGACCGTAGCTCAAATGAACTTTTTGCTTGCTTTCCTATTCCCACACCCCCACTGACCCAGGCCTTCGCTTGTTAATAGAAATTGCGATGTTCATTGCATCAGGAACCCATTCAGACATTATAGTGAAGGTGTCAGCAGCCCCTCAAGGAAAAGACAAAAGTGGATCTCTTATTCTCTCTAGCCAGCTACAAATGGTGATGCTCTACAGGTGGGAATCCCTTCTCTAACCTCTCAGATAAAATTTGTGTTGGAGCAGACCTGAGCTGGAAGGGATCTTAGAACATAGAAACCAGGCAAAGAATAGGTCAAGAGGCTAGAACTCACATGAAAGTCATTTTTTTACAACAATGAAGGAGACCTGGAAAGTGAGAGATGTTTCTCCTGATAGCTTCCTGATAATCTTCTCTCCCTTCTCCCCTCTCAACTCCCCAAGCTGATAAATAGTAGGGAGTTCAGTGCTATAGCCACTATGCTAAAACTTGTCACCAATCATCCTGGTTTTGAAAGGCAGTATAATTCAGAGACTAGTCAGGAATACATGAATTCAAATCCTACCTAAGACACCTACTAGATGATTTCCCTCAGTTTTCTTATCTGCAATCAAGTTCAAGGGAAATAACACATATAAATTCCTTTGTAAATTTTAAGGGACTGTATGAATGTTGGTTATTATTCCTGGCTATTTGTTCCTAGGTCAGTCACATAATCTTGTTCCCCTATCAGGCAAATGGATTTCACAATCCTGAAACTATCTCCCTCACATGATTGTGAGAGGTTACATTTTATAAACTCAGAGATGTCAGTTATCATTTTGAAAAATATATGAGACTCCATGTTGAAAATAAATAGCCATGGACTCTGTAATTTCTCCCAGAAAAACCAGAAAATAGATTTCAACCCTAGGGAATGTTAAAGAGCTTTGACAGGCAACCTAGATCACTCTTTCTTCTCCCAAGGACTACAGCTAAATTACTGTCATTCCTTTTATTTCTCTGCCTCAAAGGAGGAGGTAGTATTACATGATGGAAAGAGTATTGAATCTGGAGTAAGAGAACCTGGATTTGAATCCAAATTCTACTCTGTGTTACCTGTGTGACCTTGAACAAGTCACTTCCCTTCTGTAGGCTTCACCCTGAGTTAGTGATCTTTAATATCCCTTTCAGTTCTGAATATGACGACAGTAAGTGATCCATTTCAGGCCTATTCTAAACAGGGGTCAGGGTGGAGAGTCACAAATTCTAAAGAATGACAAGAATTGGAAAAAACTGCAGGAAACCTGAGTTTATTGCAGGGGTGGCAGGATGGGGGAGGTGGGGAACTTGACTCAATAGGAACAGATAAAGGGCAATGGCCGATTGCATGAAGTCCTACGCCATCCACTACCTGTATGGAGAGAACAGAATGAAGATTGTCTTTAGTCCTATCCCTGAAAGAGTCATAGGATGTTACTATGTCAGAGGTGGAGGGACTTCATGGAATGTTAGGTTGAAATGGACCTCTCAAGCCACCTAGCCTAACCCTGAGAAAGTTGAGACCCAAGGCTACCATGTTAATAAATGGAAGAGCCCAGATCCAAACACAGATACTCTGAAAAATCCAGCTGTTTTTCTGCTAGTCATACTGCCCTCTCCATCTTAGACACTATGGAACTCTATCATCTATCAGTTCAAAATTGGGAGGACCAGAAGAGCTCATTGTCATAGTATCCTCCTCCACAATTGCCAAAGGGAGGTGGAAATCATCACAGTTTCCATATGGAGAGCTCATTGC
This sequence comes from Bettongia penicillata ogilbyi, assembly GCA_023548195.1. NCBI lineage: Eukaryota > Metazoa > Chordata > Mammalia > Diprotodontia > Potoroidae > Bettongia > Bettongia penicillata. The sequence goes on along the minus strand of JAJHZJ010000479.1, from coordinate 1,692,382 downwards.
AATGTCATTGGGATGAGGACTCTCTCCCCTACCCTATCTTTAGAGTCAAGACTATCTGCTCTCAGGAAGCTCAGGGAGAGCTAAAGACATCATGATAGGACTTCCTTGCTCTCACTCCCACCTTCCATGTTCCCTGACTCACCATTAGTACACAAAGACACACAGCGACCCCAACCAAATAGTGGCTGGCCAGTTGCCCAGTATGAAAAATTCCACCTGCTGCTATCAATCCATTTAAATTTCTTGAACAAGCCCTATAGACAGGATGGAAAGAGGCAGGTCAAAATGGGTGAGATTGATGAGTTCCAAAATATCCAACCCAAGGAAAACAAAACATAAAATCCAAGCTCTGAGAATAGCATTAAAGCTCATCTTATTCAACTATCCCAGCTCCCACAGAAGTAAATTAAGGCATAAAGAAAGGAATTGACACAAATTTAGGAAAAACTGGGACTTGAAACCAGATCTTCTGACTTGCAGTATAATCTGTATTATATTCTGCTGCCATACCTTCCTAAGAAAAGGCTGATAATACCCTGTGATTCTTACCCGTTACCTTGTGAGCTTGGGTCTCTGTGTACTGAGGGAGTTGAGTGGATATCAGTTCATAAGCAGCATTTTTCTGGGAGTTGGGTAGTCTATATATTCTCTGATTCACAGGGATCCTTTACTAAACCCTGCTTCTCAAGAAAATTGTGACAGGGTATGAGGGTGGATATCACCAGGGATTCTCCACAGTTAGAAGTTCAAGGGCCTGGGATAATCTGGGGGACTCATCAGGGCCAATTTAAGCAGGGTCAGGGCAGAAATAGTCATAGATATATTTGACCTGCTTTCTTACCCAGCTAGTGGTGTAAGCTCCAATCCAAACCCTGGCTTGGTTGATTCCTTTAACTAAGTTCTTGAGTTTGCAGTTGACGTCAGAACTGTGGATGGAAATTAAATTGCCTTTGTAGTTCTTCTGACAGAATCTCTGAGAAATTATAAAGAAAAAAGACAGAAATAAGTAAAAAGAGATGATAGTAGAAGAGGGAGAGCATTCAAATTGAATCACAGAAGCTCAGATTGTGGCCCACCTTCCAAGAATTGGACCCAAAGGAATTCTCAGGATGGGTAAAACACATTTTATTTCTGTCCCTAAACCAGCATTCATGATATTCAGAGGAAAAGGTCCATATCTTCTAACCAATTCTCATTCTCCCAAACTCTATTTCTCTGTTCCTGAGGTCTCCACCCCTGCCCAGCTCCCACTCACCTGAGCTTCTGTAAATGACCTCAGTTGTCTGACTAATAGGTATCTGACATTCTGAAACTCTGGGTTCCCTAGCACATGAACTGTGCCCTCTTTCATGGGTTCCAGAGTGTTGTTATCTTTGGCAGCTGAGACTAACTCTGTGGCTTCTTCCTTCTCCTTCTCAGAGGAGTTATCAGCATTGATAAGAGCCTCTCCTGTCTCTGGCATCTTTGACTCCTCAGTCTGGGGGTCCTCTTTCTCTAGTTTCTCTGGCTTAGTGACCTCATTTCCTGAGACAAAGACAAAGAGCATAATCGATATTAGACTCACTCTTTCTTTAGCCTCCCTGCAGGTACCATGGACAGCTCCTAGATCTTTCAAGTCTTCAGAGAGATTAATGATCTTAAAATATCTCCAAGGAGACCTCTTTTTGGTTGGAGGTACAGGTTGTAATAAATTTCAGTACAAGGGTATGGAGGTGTTACTTATTATTGACACTACAAAACCATAATGGAGAGGGAGGAAAGTTGCTGAAAGACATAAGAAAAGTTTCATACTCTTTACCCCAATATATAGGGAGCCTAACTCTTTATGAAGAGTGCACAATCTCCAACAGAAAGTTCAGGGAACATACTAGAGATGAATAAAGCCCATAGTTCTCCAATCCGTTATAGAGACTTTCTCAAAATGGACCACAAAAGACTAGGGTAGTATTAGTATGGTTATACTCATTTTGTGGAGTAGAAAATCAAGGTTCAGTAAGAGAAAGTGACTTAGGATCCTAGAGTCATAGATTTAGAATTGGAAGGGACCTTTGAGATCATCTAATCAAACTCTTTCATTTGATAGCTAAGGAGAATGAAGAAAGTTAAGTTATTTGCCCAAGATTACACAGATTTTAACCAAGACTTCTGACTTCAAATCCAGCACTCATTCCACTGTACCACACTTATTTCCTAGATGAGGAATTAGGAAAAAAATCCAACGGACATCTTGGAGAGTGATTTCATTGGCCCAACTAAATGACAGGCCTGGATGTAGATCCTAGGCCATGAAATCTATAAAATCTTATTTGCATTCTATGATGTTACCCCATAACCAAATTTAATTAGTTCAACCAGCAAGATGAATCAATACAAAAGCAGGATTGGTAGAGAAAAGAGGGAGAGCCAAAAAACTTACTCAAGTGAAGAGAGGAAACTGTCCCCAACAGGACAAGTGACAGAATGAGGGCAGGTTTCATCACTGCTCAGTCCCTGGAGTGCAGACACACTTTCTTCTCAATCTGGGACTTCTCCCAAGAACCTTAAGTGGAAGAAGGAATTATCTCTGTTAATGAAAATACTGGCCTGGGAAACATGGTCATGGGAAGGAGAAAAGAGAAGAAAGGATGTGTGGGACTTCAGTGGGGAAGGAACACCTTGTTAATTTAGTTTATATATAAACATCCCTTTTTTAGAAGCATGCATTCCTGTCTTAGATTCCCCCAAGACCCTCAACTCCTTCCTGAATTGAATGAAACACTGCCCCACTCCAAATTCTCTATAAGACTGAATAAACTGGGGAATAAGGAAATAATAGTTCCACCCTTTGCAGTAGGGGGGAAGGGCGTGTCATGGTAATTAGAGATCTGGAGATAAATTGAGCATCTATACAGGGTCTCTTGTTTCAGGCAGCCATAGGTCTGGATCTTCCTGTTCCTGCAAAGGGTAACACTTACCTCCCTGGAGATGTGAGACCTAATTTCTTGGAGCCTCAGATGACTGTTAGCTTTAAACCCTTATATCAGTGTTTTAGAGGAAGTGGCCAGGGTGGGGAAAATGTTATTGCCCCAGGTCTGAGGGAGGATAAACTAATAATCAGTAGGGTTCCTCACTAACCTCTGAGATGAGTCCATCCCTCCTAGGTTGCTCAAGTAAACAGTTATGGGGGCCATCCATGAGTCTGTTATGGGGATGCCTTGACATGAGACCCCACATACTTGGAAAACAGCATTTTCTTTTGAGTTCTGTCCCAGGGAAAGATGGAAATACTTCAGTTTTAAGAAAGTTATGATTGAAGTGATTGGGGGGAGGAGTGTTACCTGTGAAATCAGGACTATGACAATGTTACTAGCCTCTAAGAAAAAGTTTAGGTCCTATAGATCAAGTCAAGGATTTGAAGTAAGAAGGAAGATCTCCATCAGAGCCATTTTAGGGTGAGAAAATGAGTCAATTGACCTAGGTCTAAGAGGATGCCTTTTAAGATTCTTCTTCACTGATTAGGATGAGTGGCTGTCAATCATCCACACTCTCTCAAAGGCTCTTTAGGGAGCAGAAATACAGAGCCATGCAATGGTTAGCTGGGCTTAGGGTGGAAATGACTATGCAAAAGATTTTTATGCTAAATGTGAAAATATTTATAGAATCAGAAGTCCAGACCTTGGTCTCACAAACAGGAGGCCTCAGAATATTGGAGTGGCTTAAGACAGCAGCACTGATTTTTAATGGTTGTTTGGTCTCAAAGAGGATATAAGGACAGCTCTGTCCCATGCCCCTAAGCAAAAGACCTCCCTAGCCTGAATCTTAAAGCCATTTTTCCTAGTATGGGGTATGTGGGGGCAAGGTTGATACCCAATCCCAGGTCTTAGGAGACTAGGCTCTTTAATCACTGAGATTGGCCAATAGCCTCCTGAGCTGTAAGATAAGTGGTGAGGGGCAAAGTCTCTTATCAGGTTATGGGGAAATAGTGGCAGACAGTTGCCCTTCGATATCAGTCTTTGACTGTCCTTTGCTTCATGTTCAGATACTTCTCCATTTGTATGTTCAATCTGCTCATCTGCACCAGCTTTGACAGTGGGACTGGTTTGGGTATAAGGACAGCAAAAAATCCCTATAGACTCATAGGCTTAGAGATAGAAGAGTGGGAACTACAGGACAGAGGAAATATGGGGGGGTTATGAATATCAAATATGAGGAAAGCAGATAGGAGGGAAAAGGAACTAGAGAATAAGAGGAAGGGAAGGATATGAGGAAGAAAAAGATGCTTGAGAGAGAAGAAGAATGGAAAGAAAGAGAGGAGAATAAAGCTAAGACATTCTCACAATCCTTGGGGAGCCATCATTATTCCCATATGGAGCTTGCCAGGTTCTTGTGCATTTTTCTTCCTCCTGAATCCACTAACCTCCTTGTGTATATCCACAGTCCACCATCTAAATGTCTATTCTTCAGCGCCAGATGCTGGCAGTGTTCACAATCAGTTAAACTCCTACCTCTTTCATCCTCTTGCACAAAAATGTAAATCGCAGTGTGATAGGCTGAAGAACACAATTAGATACCCCAAGGGGTTCTCTAACACTTTCTGATCCTTCCAAATCAAAACTACCTTGGAAAACTTCTTTGGTCATTTCACCATCCTTACAGATCTGTGTGCTTCTCTCTGCATATACCCAAGCACCTGGCCCAGAACTACATGTTTGCTGGTTGATTGATCTGTATATGATTGATGTGTGTTCATCCTTCATTGCCGAAGACCATGCCATCAGAGAAATAATGACATGACTTGCACTTGACTTTGTTTTGAGTGAGGGAGGGATATGCAGGTCACTAGCTTTACTCCTCCTCCAGAGCCATCTGAATCCAGTGACCAGATATTCATCTGGATGACTGGAGATGACCCAGGATGAGGCAATTGAGGCTAAGTGACTTGCCCAAGGTCACACAGTTATTGAATGTCAAGTGTCTGAGGTGAGATTTGAACTCAGGTCCTCTTGACTCCTGCACTGATGCTCTATCCACTGCACCACCTGGCTGCCCCATGCATCCCTCGGCACTCAATATGTACACGGCAGAAAGAGCATGATGCTCTTTGACAGATGAAGAAACACATCTAAAACTCCCTCATTCCCTAGTTGGGCAAATGCCTTGTTAGGGTCTGTAAAGAAGTGTCTCATGAGTTGCATATCTGCTTTGTATTCTTTCTGCCCCAGAACACACAAAACCCTACCACAGCCAGTCAAAGCTAAAGCAACCTTCGGATAAGAAGACTTGAGACCCTTATTAAAATAATATACATTAGATAGCATTTTATTACTTGAATGAGCCTTATCTCTTTTTTTAATTTCTAAATTCTTTTTCTCTACATTTTCTTATTTGGTCATCATAAGCCTGTGTGCTAGGCTGGATAAGTATGATCATTCACATCTAATAAATGAGGAAATAGCCTCAGGGAAGTAAAAGGACTGACCCAATACCACACAACTGTTGAGTGGAAAACCCACTGCTCTGATCTAGATGCCCAACTTCCAAATCCACACTCCTCTTTCCACCAGCCTACTTTCATCCTTAAGAGCCAATTGTCATTGGTGCCTCTTGAAATTTCTAGATCTTACCCTGTCCTTGCTTTATTGGTTTGAGAAGGTATGTGGAGGGGTAAATAAAGGATATCCAGACAAATTGTGTCAGAAGGATTCATAGGAATGGAATGTCAAGGTACCTGAGTCTGGAATCAGAAAAACAAGTTTCCAGTACTAACTATGCCCCTTATTACATTCATCAAATCAGGTTCCCTCTTTGGGTCTGAGTGTTCTCTTGTATAAAATGAAAAATGTGAACTAAAAGATTTTAAAGTCCCTTTCAACTTTAAGTCTATGAGTTGATGATCCTATGTTCCTTTCCCTCTTTAGGCCCTAGTTTCCTTATCTATTCATAAATTAGGCAGTTAAACTAGGTCAGAGGTTCTTAATCTACACAGCTTCCTTGATTGCAGGGGGTCTAGGAACTGGGATGAAAGGGAAAAATGTATCTTTTCTATAGCCTCTAATTGAAATTTATCATTTCCTTCAATTATTTAAAAATTATATTCTGAGCAAAGATTTCATATGTTTCATCAGACTCCCAAGGTGTTCCATGATGGAAAATAGGTTAAAGACCTGTGGATACAATGATCTGAAAGTTTCTTCATACTCAAATATCATCAGTGCTTGGGGCTGTTCCAGCACCCTGAGGTCCACAGGCCATGGTTCAGGTTCTAATGTCCTTTCCTTTCCTGATCTTTAGGTCCCTACTAAAAACAGGGCATATGAAATCATAGAACCAATAGAGTTGTCTATTTTAGCTCTCAATCTCCATTTGCTACTAACTGTCCCACTTTCATTCTCCTTTCCTTCTCCTTAAAAAGTGGTCCCCTATAGACCCTTTCTCAGTACATGTGTGTAAATGTAGTAGCCCTCTACAGGGCCCTTCTTGATGTGAATAGGGTGCAAAGAGAGCAAAGAAAAGAGCCCAATTCTTATTTCAAGAACTCTGATTTATTGCAAATGAAGGAGAACTGGAATCCCAGAAATGGGGAAGCGGGGAGGGAGCTGGCAGCAGAGTTGTCAGAGGATTCCAGCCACTGGAAAGTCTATGGATTGGTCTGATTCAGTAAGAGCAGATAAAGGGCAGCCTCCGGCAACATGGAGCTCTTCGCCAGTGACCCCCTGTGAAGAAAATAGGAGGCCTTCAAGGTTCCATACTCCTCCTCCCTTTTTTTCTTTCTTGTTCTGCCCTTCCCACCTTGACTACCCTCCAAAGAGCTCCACTGACTCATCAATCACATTCTCCATCACAGAGGGCCCAAAGTAGCCCAAAGGCCTCTCCCCCAAAGAAGTCCATTGACTAGGGGTTCCCACGAATAAGTTTTCTAATGGGGCATCTTTTATGTCCCAAGACTGCTCAGTACTTGTGATATTTCTGTTATCCTGCCCTAGGTACTAGGACTGTGGTTTCAGGGTGCAAAGGCCCAAGGCAGAAAAATGGAAAAGGTTTCCTTTCCCTTCATTGTCTCTTACAAACCACATCCCTCTACTGCTCCTAGCCCTACTTACCTCTGGTACATAAGGCCACACAGTTGCCCCCACCATTTCCAGGCTGGCCAGATGCCCAGTAAGCAAAATTCCAGCTGCTCCCATCAAGCCAGTAGTATCTCTTACAGGGACCCTACATGGAAAATGTTAAAAGCAGATAAGAGAGAGTCCACATAGTGCCATTCTCCCTAGTCAGGCAAAGCAGACCAGGAAGTAGGCTGACAATACATTACTGCTAGCCAAGCTCACTACCAGCCAGAGTACATGTGGTCCCACACACCCACTGGGTATGCAGGACAAAACTAGGAACTATTCTGGATGGATCTATAGCACTTCTGCTGGAGATGCATAATCTAATACATAACCTCAGAGGACCTCAAAGTTTCCTAGTCCAACTGATTCTCCATGGCATAACAAAGAGATAACATCGCCAGTTGTGCCTAAAAGCTATCCGTCCTAGATTGAGATTAAGAAGCTAACATGGCCTCTAAATTGAGATCCAAAGAAGAAATAGTCATGACAGGGGCTAGACTCTTGTAACTTACCCAACCAGTGACATAGCCTCCAATCCAAACCTGGCCCTGGTTGATTCCATGAGATACTCTATAGATTAGCCAATTAGAGTTGTAGTTGTGGATGGAGATCAGTCTGCCCCTGTAGCAGCGCTGGCAGACAGCCTGAAAAGATGGGATATAGAAGACAGGGTAGGAATGATAAGAAATGGCACCCTCCATCCGCCTTATAGTTATCATAATTTTGCAAAGAGTTAAGCTCTTTAGGATTAAATCATATGTCTTGTATGACATTCTCCCAACCTACCCATACAGAAGGACAATGTCATGATTTATAAAACACTTTAAAAGTTATAGAGTACTTTCCTCTCAATAGTCCCATGCAATCAGTTATGTCAGTACCTTAGTTCCCATTGTATAAGTGAGAAAAAATGGGATTTCAAGGAGAACTGACAGCTAGCAAGCAATAGAACCTAGGAAATTGAATTGAATGCAATATAACTCAACTCAATGCAACAAGTCTTCCTTAAGCTACACTACACAAGGCAAGACCCAGGCCTTCTGGGTCTCTATCTCATTTGCTTTCTGTTATATTCTGCCAAGTGCATTATCTAACCAGTTAAGGCAAACTGACTATTGTAGTTTCTATAATGAACAATTTAGTGGGTTGTCCTGAAATGGAATTCAGAAAAATCTTTATTTCATTCCTTGTTCTGTTGCTACATAGCTATCTGACATTGAGCAAATCCAAATAGTTCTGGGCCTTAATTTTCCTACCTGTTAAATAAGGACAGTACAGTAGAGTATACCTACAATCCATTTCTACTTTAACATCCCATAATTTATATTCCAAGATGCTTTCCAAGTTCTAGTAGTATATATTTTAAAGTCTCTTCCACATTTAATATTGTATTTTAGCTATTATCTATTGATCCTTTGTAAGTCACTTAACCTCTCTCAGTTTCCTCATAAGTGAAGTGATGCACTTGGACTAGATGATTTCTAAGGTTAGCTCAATATGCCCTCAAACTCTGACAGTCCTTAGAGGTCCTATGGTCTCTTCTAGCTCCGACAAACTATATTCTAAGATCCTTTCCAGGTCTGATATTCTATTGTCCAAGATTCTATGCTTCTATTCAATATATTATTGAGGTCTTTCAATCTGTGACATCTCCATTCCATATTTCCTTGGCAGGTTTATCATTTTATGGTTCTCTTCTTCTAATAATAGTCCTAGTCCTGTAATTCACTCAATACACTGCCACCAACACCTTCTCTCCTTCCTCCTTATTCTTCACCCAGCTTCTGTGACATCCTGATCTTTCCCAATGGGAAATTAACTAATAGGGAAAGGGAGAAGCCCTTATCTTCCAAAGTTTTCTTATAAAATTAGCTTTTCTTTACATTCTTTCCCAGTGATCAGTGATTTCACTTACTTGAGCATTTTGAAATGTTCTCGGTTGTCTGATTAGCAGATAGCGGCAGCCCTGGCACTCTGGGTAACCTGTCAAATGAACTATATCCTCTTCTTTGGGACACACATTGTCATCTTCTTTAGTAACTGGGGCTGGGACTAACTCTGAGGCCTCTTTTTTCTCCCACCAGGAGTCATCTTCCCCAGATGCCAGGTTCTCCTCTTCATCCGAAATCTCTTGCTCTTTATTCGGTATTTCTTCTTTCTCTGGTGTGTCTTTCTTGAGATCCTCATTCTCTGGAATAGAGAAAAAAGAACTGACCAAAATTGTCCCTCCTGTTCTTTTCATTGATTTCTCTCAGGAAACCATGGACAGCTCCCAACTCTTCAATGCCTCTAAAAGGGTCAGTAGACTCTTCTGTGTTGAGGGAAGCTCACTATGCCAGCTTATAGCATATATGGGTGGGGATATCTCTCCTGACTAAAACAGTAAGAGTTCAGATAGAAGATAAGGAAGAGCTGAGAGTCTTATAAAAAGACTAGAAATGTTCTGGGCCTTTCCCCCTAAAATATGGAGATCCTATTCCTTAGAGAAGAGCCCAGAATCCCTGATAGAAAACTCAGGTTTTGGTCTGAGCTGAACAATAACTCCTCTTCTATAGCTCTTTCTGGGTTATAAAGCGCTTTCTTCAAAACAATTCTGTGAGGTAGTTATTGTCAATACAATTATTCCCCATTCATGAATAAGGAAACCAGGGCTGAGAAAGGAACTGTGACTTGCCTATAGTCACAGGCAGACCAGTGCTAGGTTGCAAGGTTTTTCCTTTATGCCAAGAACAATGACTTTTTGTACCCACCTTATTGACCTTCTAAGCCTGGTAAAAGAACAAGGTGAAGATTGGGGCCTCACCCCATAAGAAACAAGAAAGAACAGAAGAAGAAAACAAAGGGAGAATGAGAAATGAAAAACTTACTCCAGTGAAAGGAGGAGACTGTTCCAAACAGGACAAGTGAGAGGATCAGACAGAGCTTCATCTCTTCTCGGTCCCAGGGGCACAACCTTTGTCCTTTTCTGTCTGAGGCTTCTCCAAAGAATGTTATAAAAATAAATAACTTCACACAATAAATAAACAAAGTCTGGGCTGTGCAACATGGCCACAAAAAGAAAAGGGAAGAAATAATGAAAAGGGGAGGACAATTTTCTTCTTGCCCAGATAGATCTGTCCCTTTTTCAGATCGAGCCTGCCACTTCCCATCCCTCATCAATGGAATGAAGAAGGAGCATTGCTTCACTCTAAATTCACTTTCCAATAGGATGAGCCAGAAAGTAGGGAAGCAATGGAATCCCACCCCAGTGTGATTGAGATAATAGTGGTCATCTTACCCTTGGACACCCTCATTGGACTTTTCCCAAGTCTCTTGTTTTAGGCTAGTCCATGGGTCCCTCATCCTTCTACTGCAAGGGGAATACTTACCTCCTTGGGAATCTGGGACCAAAACCCCCAGAGACTTTAACAACTGAACCCCATAGATAGCCCTTATATCAGGACTTGAGAGGAAGTGACCATGGGGAAACAGTTATTGCCCCAGACATAAGGGAGGATGAGATGATAATCAGCAGAGTTCCTCATTCCCTTTTTATGGAAATTTTTCCTCTTCAACTGCTTTTGAAGACTAAAGGAATCAGTCCTCAGCCTGTCCTAATGATGACTTGCCATTAGCACCCACATAATGTGGGAATTTCATATCCCTCCATCCCATGGAAGGATGAATAATCTTGAGAGTCTATGTGGAGAAATTTGATTCAGCTGTTAGAGAAGTCTGTGAAGTCAGGCCAAGGAAATGTATTATTTTGCTGACTCCTCAGATCAAATTTAGGTACAGGAATTGAAAGAAGGAATGAAGACATACACTGACCAGTTGTGCCTCCAAAAGATCAATGATGAATCATGTTTCCTATTTCTTGTCAGATATCTCAGTGATAGACTATAGATGCAGAATTTTGAGACATAAGTAATGCCTGAATTTGTTCTGCTTAACTACTCATTTGTTCAAGGGAAAGGTTTTCAGGATGAAGTGGGAGTATTGGGCTGAAAAGTGGGTAGATGGTAACAGTTATGTGAAAGAAGATGAGAAAAGAAGGAGAACCAATGAATTTTTTAAAAATACTCAGAAGACTATTCTAATATTTAGCATAGTTCCTGGAATAAATTAGGTGCCTAATAAATGCTGATTGACTAATTGAAAAAACTAAAAGGAAGTCTAGAAGGGGCACAAAAGGGCAATTTTGTCATGTTAAATATAGTATACAGTTTAAAAACTACTTAAGAGAATTTCATGTTTCCTAGCCAAGATTCTTTTCCTTGTATTTGCATATTAAAATGTTCATGTTTGTTGATATTTGCTAAATTCATAATAAGAGTAGAATTGGTTAGGAAGCTACAAAAAAAAGAATGAGTCTATGAATGACAATTTCATTCAATCATTTTCAGATAAGAAGATGACTCAACTGAGTCACCTTCAGAAGGACTGTGCTTTCAATTGATTCCTCACTAGCTGGGCTGATTGTCTCTCAGTCGTTTACATTATCTCCAATCTCCCTACTGAGCACAGAGCTGCAGGCCATAGGAATTGTTGATAGATATTTCATGTGCAAAGTATACAAGTTCATATGAGCTCAAAACCTCAAGCACTTGATCCATTGGTGAAAAGCTCTCTTCATCCATCTCCACAAGTCTAAAAGTGTTGGAATGTCTTGAGTTAGAGGAACTGGTTTGGAATTGGTGACTGACTTCCATGAGGCACTAAAGATACTTCTATCTAATGACTCAAAGAAAACTTATCTTTGGCTCCAAGGCTCAGGATCCCCGCCTCAGCCTGGAAAGGTCTCAAGCCTTGACCATGGAATGTCAGATATTTGACCAAGAGCTCAAGATAAAAGATGAAAGATAGGCTCCCACTGATGGGAGTCATGGTTCATTTTTGTGATCCTTTGGAGATAATGGCTGGGGCAATTGCCTATGAAATCAGACCTGGGATACTTTGTACTGTCTGAGCAAACACTTCCCCATTTATAGGTAATGTAAGTCAGGTTGGGAAAGTCAGAAGACCTGTGCTTAAATCTCCTCCCTGCCAAATACTACCTATATACTCTTAAGTAATTCACTTAACCACACTGGGTTGCCTAGTTGCCTTAATTGTAACATGGGGGTTCAGGATGAACTAAATGGCCTTCAAGGTCCCTTCTAATCAATGAATTAACATAGGTCCACTGACATTATTTCCCAGGGCAGTTTATCACTATGTCATCCCATGTTTCTTAAGTATGGACTGCAAGATGAATGAGAAGGTCCCCCAAGTGGTACTCAGGCCCTTCATGTCTCTGACCCAAAGAAGTCTCTGACCCAAAGGTGACATCTTCAACCCATGTTTCTTGAGGCTGGGTTGTAAGACAGAATGAGAAGCTTCCCCCAAATGGTGCCTAGGCACTGTATGTCAGGAATCACTGACTCAAAGGTGATATCTTGGATGGCTGAGACACTATGTGTCTTTCACGTGTGCGGTAGTTGAGCCGAGATGACATTCCTTGCACTGAGGGACTCAGGGGCAATGAACCATTAGGCATTGTTTTGTGAGGCCAAATTGATGGGATAGCTTCTCATTCTTTAGAAGTCTGGTGCCCTGGAAGGGAAGCAGACCCTCACAAAGCACTACTGGTTTGGGGAATATGACTGATCTGTTATGAAAGCACCACTGAAATGATACCAGAACCCACTTCTTTTTTTTTTTAACAGACCTCTGATTTCATCAGTATAAGGAGCTCCTACTGAGGACCTTTCTCTCCCATTGTAGATCACACTTTTTTCTGCACCTTACAGTATTAAAGAGTTCCCTGAGACATAAGACCGTAAGTGACTTGCCCAGGGTCCCAGAATCCAGTATGTGTCATTGGAGGCCCTTGAATACAGGTCTTCTTGATACTAATTTCATCCCTCTAGCCACTTTGCAGCACTGACACTCATTTCAGGAGGTAGTAGCCAAATTATTATAATATAGTGGATAGAGTGATGAATTTGGTATCAGAAAGACCTGAGTTTAAGTCTTGCCTCTGATAGTAGGTTTTTTACCTTCACTGATACTTCATGTCTTCTGTAAAATAGTCCTATCTCCCTCACACAGTAGTGAGATTCAAATGGAACAAAATCTGTAAAACACTTTATAAACTTTCAAGTGCTAAGTTATTGTCTGAAAATTACAAAGAAGTAGACCTTTTATTACCCAGCCTAACAATGCGGGAAGCTACTACTAAGGTAAAAAAAAAAAAAAAGGTTTGGAGGCAGAAGGTTCCATTCACCAGCTGTGTGATATTGAGCTAGTCCATTCACCTCTGTAAGTCTTAGTTTCTAACTCTATAAAATTAAAATTATCAGAGGTTCCTTTTCATGAACATGTCTTTCCCATTCTCTCCGAGTCTAATGAGCCATTGCCCTTTAGCCTCTACTGAAACCTTGACCTCTGACTCAGCTTTTAGTTTCCTATTTTAAGTTGGTTTTATGACTTTACCATCTGTCTAAGTATATGAGCTTCAGAGAAACATCACCAATGGGGTATAATCAATTCCTTAGAGAGGTAACCTGATGGAAAATAATCTCCATGGACCTAATTGTTTAGCCATGTAGTCTTTGACCTTTCAAAGTCCTTACCCATCCATTGTATCATTTGAGGTCATTCTATCTTCATTATGTGCCCTGTAAAGAAGGGAGGGAGGACAGGTGTGCATTTTTAATTCATTAATTCATGGATTCATTCATTGAATACTGTGCGCAAGACTCTAAGCCAGCTGTGGAGCATATTATTCTGCCAACTTAACAAATAAAGCCAACTGTGGAATATATCATTCTGCCCATTTAACAGACATAGGTCTCTTTCTTTCTCTGGGTGGAGAGATACCTTGCCCACCCCCACCCCCTAAGTAGATTCAAAAAGGAAGTAACTTCTCTGTGTATTTGCTGTGCATTCTTATCCTAGAAGTCTGCCACCACCTTCGGGCTACAGTTCTCAGAAAGAGGGAGTGGGTCCTGACTCTTATTACTAATAGGATAATAATAATAAATAGTAGGAGGAAAGTGGGATGCATTTCACTCTCAACCTTTCAGTGAGCCCAAACTCTTCCCTGAAAATAATATTTTTAATAATAGCATTCCCTGAGTGATACTGAATGGCTTGGAGACACAAAATGCCAAAATTTGTTAAAAACAAAAGCAGAACATTAATGAAAAGCAATGGAGACACACAATGGGCAGACTATAACACATGAACAAGGAAGATTTACACTGGAGATTTGGTGTGAAGGTTCTCGTCAGAGAGGTGTATGACCAGACAGAAAGACAAGATGGTCATTAATAAATACAAAGGTTAAGCATTTTGTGTACTCCATTCCTACTCACACAGTGTCAATGGAACTCAAGAAGAGGAAGGACCCTGGTATGCTGTGTGGATGCCCATGTCACATCTACAGGATGATGTGGCCAATAGTGAGTTGATATGTATAGATGAATCTCAATCTGTATTATTTCAGCAAGTACCTGCACCAGTGAGATCGCAGATAGAGATCCATTAAGGTATCAAAGTAAATAATATGAATTTCATTATTGATTATTAATATAAATACCACATATTTGTATGGCCCTTAACAATTTACCAAGACATTAAGATACATTATATCATGTGATCCTCCAAATTATCCTATGGACAGGCACAACAGGCAATATTATTCTTACTCTACTGATAGAGAAACAGATTCAGAGAAGCAATATTATTTCCCTGAGTTTTCACAGTAAATGGCAGAGCTGGAACTCAAATGAAAATCTTCTGACTTCAAATTTGTTCAGTTAGATTGACCCCAGAGTTAGGATAACTGGCTTTGAATCCTGCCTGCAATGCTAAACTAACAATGTGACCTCCCCTCCCAGCCCCCGCCCCCACCCTCCCCCCCCCCCACACACACTTTGTTTCAGTTTCCTCATCTCTCAAAGGGCCTCATTGGCCTATTGACTCCAAGCACTTTTCTAACTTCCCCTATCTTCCACTTTTTTCCCTACTATTTAATATTCAATTTTTCCTCAATTATGTTAAAACAGTTTTTAAACATTTTTTCAAAGTCTGTCCTCCACTTTTGACCAAATTTAGAGGGGTTGGACAGGGATGCTTAGAGAGAGACAGAGACAGAGACAGAGAGAGAACATCTCCAACAATTTGAACAAGATTATACCAGTTATTTAGTGAATAGCTTATTGTCCTTTGTAACCTCTCAATCTTTGTATTGTTAATTTTGTGTCACTTCTCTCTTTAATTATCTGAGCTATTATGCTTATTAACTCAACTGTGACTTGGCTGGTTAAGGGGAGAAGTCGTTTCATTCTCCTTAACAAACTAAAAGTGTTGAGGGGATCTAAGCACCCCAAGGGAATAGGAAAGGACTGCTGGCTACTACCAGAGATATGTTCCCCCTCCAGTTGCTTTGAAGGTAAGGTATCTAATATAAACTAGAAAAAGGATAGTGGATTTGGAGGTCAGTTGTCTCTTTTCAACTTGAGGAGTTTCTTTACAAAGCCAAAGACTGGAAAGAACTTCATATCCCCTCATTGATGGGGATTCCAATAGTAAACAAATTTAGCATCCAGAATAGGAGCAGAGAGGAACCACAGAACTTCAGGTTGAAAGAAGGCTATGTGATATAGGAGGAAAAAATTGCAAAAAAAGGTTGGCTGTTTGCACAGTGTGAATCCAGAATATAATAGATTTTATTTCTGTTCAGTTGTTTTCATTATATCTGATTCTTCATGACCTCATTTAGGATTTTCTTGGCAAAGATACTAGAGTGGTTTATGGTTTACCATTTCCTTCTCCAGTCCATTTTACAGATGAGAAAACTAAGGCAAACAAGTTTAAGTGACTTGCCCAAGGTCACACAGTTAGTATCTGAAGTCACATTGAATTCAGGTCTTCCTAACTTTAGGCCCAGCACTCTATCCACCATGCCAGTAGCTGACCAAAGATAAATACCTTCTCCAAACTAATTAAACATGATTTTCTGTTCTATTAATTCACACAGACACAAATAATATTGCTAGAAGGATTGTTAAAAATTATAAAGTCATTTTTATTTTTTTATTGCTAGAACTCAGCACAGTCCCTGGTAGATAAAAATCAATTGATAAGTGTTTTTTTTTCTGAGATATTTATTTATTTATTGTAGTGTTTCAGTGACAATTTTTAAGTGGAATTAAGGGTGGTATTGGGACAGACTTATGATGGGAAGAAGTTACATAGAAATGTATCCTAGCATGAGTTAACAAAGGCACTTTCAGATCTATAATCTTATTTGATCCTTAGAACTCTGGACAAATCATTTTTACAGATGCAGAAATTGAGGCAGAAATATTTCCTATATCCAAATAATTTTATAATAGCAAAGAACTTGAAACAAAGTTGGAGGGTGGCAAAAAAAATTATAGCATGTGAATATGATGGAATATTTTCCATGTAATAGAATATACTTCAAAAGAAACAACAAAAATTATTACTTCATAGAAACCAGAGAAGATTTGTCTGAATTGTTGCAGAATAAAGTAAATAGAATCAAGAGAACGAGCTACACAATGAGCACTACCATATAAGGAAAACAACATTGAAAGATTTCAAAATGCTGATCAATACAGGGACCTACCTTGATTCCCAAAGGACTTGTCAGAAAGGTGATGAACTATTGTGGAGATAGGAGACATGCTAAAGAGTTAGGTAGCCAAGAGACTTCTAATAAGAAGGACAAAGAGTTGCTGGGAAGAGACAAAGGTGCTAGAAAGAGTATCAATAAAACATTTTGTTGTGGTTTTTTTTAGGAAGAAACTGAGTTAAAGAGATGAAATTAGTTGTGGCAGAGTCAAGATTTGAAACCCAGCTGCTGTGAATCCAAGGTTGTAAGAATCAAAAACACAACAAGTCCAGGTCCAACTGAAAGGTACTAGGTTATCCCAGATCACTTTTCACAGTAATATCCAAAGGATTCCACTAGATTAAAGTGATCCTTGGTATGTCAGTGATTCCATTAACTTAATGTTCAAAAAAGACACTCCCCTTTGTTCTGTCTTGTATACTTCAGCTAACAAAACCTAGGTAAGTCTTAAAAACTTCAGTATCCAGTATTCAGTTGTTTTGATAATGAGTTCTAACACATCCTAGCTTGCAGGAATAGATGTCATAGTGCCAATGCATTCCACTTGGTCAGATTCCATCTCAACTCAAATCAATAAGCATGTATGAAAAGCTCCTACTACGTGCCAGACACTGAGCTAAGTACAAGGGATAAAAGAAAAGAAAAAAGGGGGGAAAAGTTCCTTCCTTCCAGAAGCTTATAATCCAATGGGAAAAACAACATACAAACTATTGTGTACAAACAAACAAAAAAATAGGATGCTAGAGATCATCTCAAAGAAAAGGTACTAGAGCAAGCATTAAGAGAAACTGGAAAAGTTTTCTTACGTAAAATAGGATTTTAAGGGAGATTTTACAGAAGTTGGGGAAATAAAAAGCCACAAATGAAAAGGGACAGATTTTTAGGCATGGGATGCAGCAAGTAAAACATGAACAGTCTGGAGATGAAATACTTTCTGCAAGGAACAACAAAGAATGCCATTGTATTACAGAGCATGTATCATTGTCAAAACAGCATCATTGTATTACAGGCTGTAGAGGGGAATGTAAGAAGACTTCAAAGGCAGGAAGGGGCCAAGTTGTGAAAAGTTTTCATGCCAAACATGATTTTATTTTGGATCCTAGAGATAATGGGGAGCCTCTGGAGTTTACTGAATAGGAAAGGGTGACATGACATGGTCAGACTTATTCTTAGGGAGGATTGCTGAATGGAGAGTGAACTGGAGTAGACAAAGACAAGGCAGAGAGACCAACCAACAGGCTACTAACAAAAGTCTGAGGCACTATAGTTGAGGAAGAAAATTAATAAGTTGGAAGATATCCTAAATATAGCACTTGGGATGACCACAAATTTGTGTCAGGACTGGTCTAAAATGAATGAGGGAAATTTGGTCCAGAGAAGACATAGGACATGATAGCTTGTCTTCAAATACCTGAAAGACTTCTTTTTCTTTTTTTTTTGATAAATACTTTTTGATTGAATAAAGAACTTAAGACCTAAGGGTCACAGACAGTATTTTCATCACTGCTGTCAATCAGAGACAAGAACTTTAACTTTAGAAGTTAACTTTAGAAGAAGAACTTTAAAAGATAAAGGCAAATTTCGGATATGAAAACTAGCTAAGAATATGGAGTTGGAAAATGGAATTTGAATTTCTGGACCACAGCTTAAAATTTAGGCATGATTGATTCTTGTTCAGGAATGGAATGTAACCTAAAAGGAGCTGATTTTTTTTTAAGCATCTGCTTGAAGGACTGCAAATCTAATCACAATGATTCTCAATTATATGGTTTAATATTTTTGTTAATTACTTGGACAAAGGAATAAACAGGATACTCTGAAATTTGCACTACACCAAGCTGATAAGGATCTCTAAGACATTGGAAGAGAGAGTCGGGATCTGGGAAACTCCTGACAAGAAAGACCATTGGCCTAGATCTAATAAGATGAAACTCAATAGATAAATACAAAGTCTTACACTTGGGTTCCAAAAATCATCTTCAGAAGTTCAGCATGGGAAAGATATTTTTAGACAACAATTTGGTTGGAAAAGATCTGTGGGTTTCAATGGACAGCAAACTCAATTTGAGTCAGCAAAGTGATGTGCAGCCAAAATAATTTAACCTAAGGCTATCCTAGGAGAAGCATAGCTTCCAGGAACAAGGAGTAGTTAGCCTGGCAATACTCTGCCCTGGTCATGCCATATTTGGATTATTGTATTTAGTTCTAAATTCCATGCTTAAAAAATATACTGACGAGCTGGAGAGGAGGATGATAACACAATAGTGGAGGGTCTTGAATCTATGGTATATGGAAATCAGTTGAAGGAACTAGTGTTTGACCTGGACAACAAAGGACTCAGGAGAGACATAATAACTGTGCTGAGTATTTGAAGGACCGTAGAACTACTTAGTTTTATTCTATTAGTCTTCAAAAGACAGAACCAGGAGCAATTGATGGAAATCACATAGAGTCAAATTTAAGTTTGATGGGTAGAAAGATTCCCTAACTAAAAGAGATGCACAAGAATGAAAGAAGCCTTGAGTTATTTGGACATACCCTTCCTTGGGGTTTTCTAGCAGAGACTGATACGTTAAAATGGAAACTTCATTCAGGTATAGGTTGAACTAGATTGTCACTGAGGTCCTTCTCCTCTCAAACCCTGTAATTCTTTGGAAGGAGAAAGAGAGAATAAGGGAAGGGAAGGGAAAGGAAAGGAAGGGAAGTGAACATATAGGAATAGAAGTAGTATATAGTAGCACAGTACCCAGAATAGTAGTACAGCAACCCAGAAATTCAGAGAAGACAAAAATCCAAGAAGTTAGACAGCAATTAAACCCATCGCCTCAGACATCTATTCATAGATTCACACTTTATGGATAACAAATGAGATGAGCTAGATTATTGTTACTCCTACTACAACTACAACTACTACTACTACTACTTTTACCTACCCTGTTCCTTTCGAACCAGATATTTTAACACAAAGAGGCTGATTTGAGTCATACGTACCACTGAGACCTGATGGGATGGGCTAATAGTGAAAATATGGCTGTGAAAGTTTAAACATTCAAAAGAAACAGGATGGGTGAGTGGAGGAGGAGGAAAAGAAGAAAAAAAGGTGAAATAACTTTTACGTGAAACTTTATATATCTATACATATATGCATATATCACATACACATATCATTTATTAATCTTATCATGTGAAGAAATACAGAAACCAGAGAGGGAAAATATTATAGAGAGCATCCAAGAAAACAGCATTGGAACAGACACAGAAGGCATGTTATTATCAAAATATACTACATACCACCTAGACAGAAATAAGACCTAGATGAGGTATTTACAAAATATTCTGTAGGTACATGCATTATTTTGCACAATCTTCACAGAAATTCATTGAGTATGCATAATACTAACTACCGTTTTACAAAAATAATTATTATCAAGTAATGCTAATTATTCTTTGAGAGTAAATTTGATAGGTAGATAGAGAGAACTAGCCTCGGAGCTAAGTCCCACTTTTGACACATTCTGGTTGTATCACACCTGGCAAATTAATTAATCCTCAGTGCTTTAGACAACTCTCTAAGATTACAAGTTGCAGCAAATGTACCAGGCTGCATAGGTAGAAGGATTTCCTCACCTGGGAGTTCCCTATAACAGTGAAATCACAGGTTTAATCTCTATCCCTAATTATAATTTACATTTAGTTTTATCCCATTATATAGAAAAAGAAACCTCCAAAAAGCATATTTTCACATTAGCTATATGAAAAACACTACTAGGGTTTTTACAGTTAATAGTTTCATACTTTTCCTGGACAGAGCTGACCTGGGAGCTGGACAATTTGAATTTTAGACTCCTTTCCCTCACTAATTAGCCATCTGACTTGATCAAGTCAGAATTTTTATGATTCTTTTTCTATCTTTCTCAAAAAAGGCTTAGTAGCACTAAATGATCTCTCCAGCTTTTTAGAACCCTAATGTTCTATATCCTATGTTCTAAGGACTTTCCCTACTTTGACATTCCATAGTCTATGTCTTAAGGGTCTTTCTGGATTTAACAATTTATTTTTCTAAGATCCTAATCATAGAAATCTTACTTAAAATCTTCCATTCAAGCCTTTCACCATCTGGCTGTTTCCAATCATTCCAGTCTTCTTACGTTTTACTATGCTCTACTCATTTTATGATCCAACCACACTAGCCTATTTGTAATTCTTCACTAGATGCCTAACACCTACTAAGTACTTCACAAATACTTGCTGACTGAGTCACCAAGCCGCCTCTTCTTCCTCAGCCTGTTACATCTTAAGCCATTTCCTATAGGAAATGAGTTTACAAAGGACAGATGAGGCCAAACAACTTCCATGTCTTTCTGACCATTTCCCTAATCCTTTCCCAGATCTCAGGGCTTCCTCTCAAGGCTTCTGGGAAATCTATTATGGAAGTAGCAAGGAGGATTGTGTACTCAAACCTAGACACTTCAACACTGAGACAATGGAGCACAAACTTTGTCAAGTGCTACAAAGTGGAAAGGTCTTTGAGTTTGGGACTAAGAATGAACTGTGTTTCTCTTATCTGAAGACACTCCTGTCTAAGCTAAGGGTGTATTGCCTGGTTGGCCTCAGGTTAATAATAACTCCCCTCGTGGGAGAAGTTTAGGCTCTGGGAAGCAGAAGAGGGAATAGAAGTAAGGGTGATGATTTATGTCTAAAAATGTATGAAGAGTGGGGAGGCAAGGGACAGAATTTAGAACTCAAAATTTTCAAAAACATGTTAAAATTGTTTTACATCTGACTGGAAATAGAAAATAAAATATCATTCAAAACAGAGTGTATAATTATTAAATTTCTACTGTATGCAAGATACTGTGCTAGGTTCTAGAGGCATAAAGACAAAAAGTAAACAGCTCCTGCCCTCAATGAGCAACACAACATGTTTGCAGATAAGTCAAGATGGGATGAATATAAAATAAAGGCAAAGTGAGTTTGGCAGGGGCAAGAATGAATAGTTGGAAGACTCAGTCAGGGCCTCTTGAAAGACAACACTTGAGCCAAATTTTGAAGGGAACTAATTGATCCGAGAGGTGGAGGTGATGAGGGAGAGCGCTCCAGGTACAATCTACAAAAGCCTGGAATAGAATGAAAGAAGGAGATGGAACGTTGCTTCCAGGGAACAGCCAGCAGGCCAGTCTGGCAAGACTGTAGAGTGTGTGAGGGAGAAGAATGTGCAAGCAGCTTGGAAAGACAGATGGAAGGAGACTACAGTGAAGAATTATAAATGGCAAACAGGAGATTATACTTCATCCTGAAGGCAATGGAGAGCCATAGAAATTTATTGGACAAAGGAAATGGCCAGAACTGTGCTATAGGAATCTCTTTTTTACGTATGTCTTGGGAATAGATTGGAAAAAAGAAAGTTTGGAGGCAGGGAGACCAATCAAGAGGCTATTTCAATCATTCAGGAAACAGGTGAGAAGGGTCTGGATTAGACTGATTGTGAAGAGAAGGGGGAAGATATAAGAGATCTTAAGAAGACAGAGTGGATAAGATGGCAACTGATTAGATATGTAAAGAGTTCAATTGGTCAGGAACTTGGGTGACTGGAAGAATGTTAATGACCTCAATGGAAATTGGGAAATTAAGAGACTAGGGTTGACTTTGGGGGGGGAATATGAGTTCTGTTTGGATATGTTGAACTTGAGATGTACATGGTGATGATCCAAGTAGGTATTATACCTGGAAGACAGAGGGATATGGGACTAGAAATCAGCAGAGAGATGAAGGCCAAATATGTAGATTTGGGAGTCATCTGTACTGAAATGATAGTTGAATGCATGGGAACTGATGAATTCACCAAAAGAAAAGTGGGGAGAAAAAAGAGGAAAGGGATGAGGAAAAAGCACTCATGCCTGGGGCAGTAGGACATTATGAGGACTAACAAAAGAATCCCAAAAGAACTGGTATGACATGTATAAATAGAAGCATTCTATTACTATAGAATATAGTAATATATACTATAGTAATATAGTATACATATATACTGTGTCTACATACTATAGAATATATATGTATCCTATAGAAGCACAAAAATCCAAGGATGAGAAAGTAGCCAAAAAAGGGGGGGCAATAAATAGTATCACTGTAGAGTTTTCAAGAAGAATGAAGACTGAAAATAAAACATTGAATTTATTAATAAAGACATCATTATTGAACTTACCTAGATTCATTTCTACTGCTGAAGCCAAACTATGAGAGTTTAAGGATCGAGGGGGAGATCAGAAAATGGCAGTGAAACATAGATAACCTTTTCTAGATGATAGACTGTGAAATAGAGGAGAGATATGGGATGATAGCTTGAGGGGCTAATAGAGTCTAGTAAATGGATAAGATCAGTAGACTGACCCATCTTTAGCAAGTTATACATCCCACTAGCTGAAATAAGGGCCCTCCCAATCATCCACACTCTTTCAGTAGTCCCACATTGCTTGGGCTTACGAAAAGAAATGGTGTCTGAGAAAAATAGATTTTCTGTGAAAAGTGAGAAAGTTTATATGGGGTAACAAATCCCAGACATTGATCCTATTGATGTAGGCTAGAGCTCTGATGCAGCTTGCAATATCAAGCATTGGATATTTATAAAAGTCGAAATGACTTAGTCACTCAAAGTTGTTCTTAAAGCAATATTGTTGTTACTGTATACAGTGTTCTCTTGGTTCTACTCATCTCACTTCATTATTTTGTGCAAGCCTATCCATGTTTTTCTAAGATCATCAAACTCATCATTTCTTATAGTACAGTAGTATTCCATCATGTTAATTACAAAGGACCTGTGAAGGAAGATGCTTTCTGCATCCTGAGAAAGAACTGATTAACAGACTTATGTATAGAATGGTTTTACATATGTACATTGTTTGTTTCTAATAACAGCCATCACAGTGGAGGAGGAGCCTGAGGGCGGGAAGAAAGCTACATCATAACTTTGTTGTATATTTAAGAATAGTAACTTGTACATAATAGAGTTGTACTTTCATGTGCAATCATCTCTCTTTTTTCCCTATTTTCCTGTTATGGAAATGCTTGTTTTATTTCTTCACAACTTCCGAACAAAAAATAAAAATTTAGAAAAATAAAGATTATCTTAACCTCCCCTACTCCAAAATGGACACAAGCTCAGCATTCCTGCCTGGGGTCCCTGAGGTACCAAGGACAGCTCTACCTCTAGGTGCTAAAAGTAATAGTCTCCCTGGGTGAGGGCTTAGACCCTGTCTTTGAAACTTGGAAAGTTTAAGCTCTAAACTTATGAGGACCAAATATTTGGTCACCAGGCTTGGCCAACAACCCCTGAGCTCAAAGATAAGCCTTTAGTGGTGGCCTAGTCAGTTGTTGGGGCCCAAGAGAGATAGTGGTTGAGGCAGTTGCCCCGTGGGATGCCCTGGCCAACTGCTAAGCTACTTACTTCTCCATTTTCAAGCAACCCAGAGAGATTGGAAAGAGGAGGTCAAAACTTCTCAATCCCCTACCCCCAACCCTGAACTCTAAGAGTTTCAGGGACTGGGCAGTGCAGTCCATCACAACCTAGCCCCTTCCTACTTTTCCAGTCTTCTTATACTTCATTCCCCTCCACTTGCTCTATGATCCCCGCTATTCCTCAAATGCAACACTCCATCTTCCATCCTTTATACTGGCAATGTTCTTCCTCCTCACCTCTGACTCCTGAGTTCCTTGGCTTCCTTCAAGACTCAGTTCAAATTAGACAGAGAATTCCTTGAGGGAAAGGACTGTGGTTTTGCTTTTATTTGTGTCCTTAGTGCTTCCCAGTTCCTGCCACATAGTTAATCCTTAATAAATTCTTATTGGTGGATGAGATTCAGAGTAAACTTTCCCACATATACCTCCACTCCCAACATACCTCTCTGTCTCATTTGTAGTTTTTCTTCATGATCATATTGACCACGAAGGAATGTCCTATATGTGAGACATGGGTGAAAGAGAAGACAGGAGAAAAGTGGATCTGTCTCCCACCCCATAAGGCTGCTTCAAGGAAAGTACTTTGTAAATTAGAAACATTACAGAAATGGAAGCTGTTGTCATGAACTCACCAGAAGCTACTTCCCCAAGCAAGCATTTCTTTTCCTTCTCTTTCAACACCATCAGGATAGTGAAGGGTCACTAGTCCATATGATGATCTGAAAAGAACCTAGGGATAGAAGTCCTGGAGAGCAGAATACTCAGGAAGGTATGAGGGCCATGTTCAAATATTTGGAGGGCTTTCATGTGGGAAAGGGTGAGACTTACTCTGTTTTAGGCGGGGCAGAACCAGATCAGGGAGTGAAAGTGGTGGAAAGGTGAATGTATGGAAGAGCACATAAGGTGAGACTTCTTAACAAAAGCAGAATAATCTGTTTCAAAGGTAACGGGGTTCACCTTCATTGAGAGTCTTCAAGCACAAACTGAATGACCACCTGTTGGCTATGTTATAATGAGAGTTCCCTGTGTTGAAGTTCAGAGGGAACTAGATTGTCATGAAGGTCTCTTTCAACTCTGAATTTCTATAATTCTGTGGTTACTTAGGCTCAGAGGGGAAATTTTGACTTGCCCCCAAATCACAAAGGTAACAAACTCAAGCTATAAATCACCATCCCCTGATTCTAAAACTGGGCCTATTCTTGTATTCAAGGCTTTTCATTGGCCTGTGCTATATGTTCTTCCTCCTATTTGACAGATGAGGAAACAATCCCAGAGCTCCCTGATTCCCCAATTAGGTAAATGCCCTGCTCATCAAATTGATTTTTAAGGAATCATGGAATATTAGAGCTGGAAGGAACCTCAGTGGCCATGTAGTCCAATCCATACCCTGCAAAGAATTCCTACTGCAATATAGCTAACAAGTGGTCAGCCATATTCTGGATGATGGCAGCCATTATTTGCCAGAGGTGGGAGAGGGGGAACTCATTATTTCCTAAGCAGCTTGTTGACATGAGTCAAATGCTCAGCTCCCTCTGCTCTGAGGACATTCAGAGATTTTGTTAGTTTATAAGTTTTAACCATGAGTCTGATACTCAATACTCATGTAACATTTCACATAAGGAGAGCTCTAATCATTAGGACATTTTCCTGACATCAAGCCTAAATTTGCCTCTGTATAACTTCCAACCTTGCTTTTACTTCTGCTCTCTGGAGCTAAAATAGAACAAATCTCCACATGACAGCCCTTCAAAGACCTGAGGAGAGTCATCATGTCTCCTCTGAGATTTATCTTCTCCAGGATAAATGTCCTCAGTTCCTTCAATCAACCCTCATGTGACATGAATTCTTGGACACCATCTTAGATGTCTCCTCTGGACACTGCCCAGTTTACCATTGATCTATATAAAACGTGGTGCCCAAAGTGAACATAATATGCAAGATATAGTCTGATGAAGACGGAGTATAATGGTACTATTACTGCCCTATTACTGAAAGTGACTCTGGATATGTGTACATGATCTGTATTTTTCCCAACCCTGGACAATCTGCAGGACTGCCACAGTATCTATAAATAGTGCCTTGGAAAGAAGGCTTATGGTATTCTCATTATGCTCATTTAATATTATTAATAATTCTTATAACACATATTTTATAGCACTTTCTAATTTATAAAAACACTTTACCAACATTGTCTTGATTAATCTTTATAATTCTATGGTATTAGACAGATGGTGAAACTGAAGCAAAGAGAACTGAAGTGTTGAGAAGCTCACAGTCTAGGTCTGTGGGAGAGCCGGGACTCAAATTCAAATCTCCTAACTCCAAATCCATGTTCTTTCTTTCTTTTACAAAAAATATATTTTATTTTTAATTTGTGGAATAAAATAAGCATTTCCATGACAGCATATATAAAAATAAAAATATATAATATATAATATATATAAAATTTTTAAAAGATGATTGCACATGAGACTGTAAATCTACTATGTACAACTGACTATTCCTTTTAAATATACAAAGTTATCATCTTTTTTCCCCTTTTTTTCTTCTCTCCCTACCTTCTCCCATCTTAATTTGTGTCTAATGGTAGCCAAATCCATATTCTTTCTACTAAAATCCTCAGTGTCTCCTTTATCCTAAAAGCTTTCATGTCTCATTAGCTTCATTGCGAATGGAGAGTGGACCCTTAAAGAAGATTGTCTGATTTCAGTAAGTCAAGCAAGATTAGACCAGGAAAGATCATACAACTTTATACCCTTTACAAACATTCCACCTAAACTTCCTGCAGAATTTATCTTATCTTGTTTCTTTTTCTTCTATTTCACTCCATTCACTCCACAACCAAATTGAAGTTAGAGAGAAAAGCAGTTTCATTCCATGACAAACCAGTAGAGTTGGGTAGATCCAGTACTCCAGGGGTCCAAGGAGTAACAATCATATACTATTATTTCTATAGCCTTTTAAGGTTTCTAAAGTACTTTCCTCCAAACAACCCTGTGAAGTACATAGTAGAATATTATTAGCTCTACGAGATCAAGAGAGGTTAAGTAATTTTTTTCCAGTTATATAACTAGTTTAAGAGTCAGAATCTTCCCTCCCCCACACCCACCACCACCTGCTGCCCAGTGGTGATGAGAGATGAGTCAAATAAAACATAAAGTCTTAAAGAAGGTAAATATAGGATTCATTTGCCTCTTTTCCACATGGGAAGCTAAAGGTTTTGGAAATCTCTGCGTCTACCACTATGCTGGAGATTGTAAACTCATCTGATATTCAGGAAAGATGAAACACAAAATTGTAGTGTTAGAAGTGAAATGATATGGAGAAAGCATTTGTTATGGGATTATGAAGATCAGGTTTCAAAGGGTCATGGGAAAAGATAAGAAGGACCCAATGGACCAAAACTTCCACAAGAAAGATAGGAAATTCTTAAAAATAAAACCAAAAAATTCAAATCATGGAAGAAAGCAGAAACTACCCAAGGAAACCAATGTGGCTGCACAGGGATCTCATCTCATAAACTTAGATTTTAAGAAATTTGAAAACAAGTGTAAGTAACACAAGATGAAAAGCTACAAAGGAGTGTCATTGTCCCTAAATCACTGAACAAACTGAGCCCAACAAGGAAGACTGATAACGAAAAGATTTGTTTGGGTTTGGATTTTGGCCATATTGAAGAGAAATGGTGGGAAAAAGGGCTAGGATTGCTGCTCAAGGTTGATTGGACTATAATAATGGAGGATGATGAAAAAATTGAACACTTGCCTGGCAAGGTAGTATGATACAGCGAAAAGAACTGGCTCTGGAGACAGAAGGCCTGGGTTCAAATCCTTCCACTGATATTGATTACTCTTCTGACATGGGGCAAGTCCCTTGAGTTCCTTAGACCCTAGGTTCCTCATTTATAACATGAGGATCTCAGAAAGGGAGTGGAAAGGGAGGGGGGAACAAGAGGGAGGAAGGAGAAAAGAATCTAAGATACATGGAAGTGATTGTCGAACACTGAAAACAAAATAATTTTAATTTTTAAAAAACTAAGATGAGGAAATTGGACTAGGTAGCTTCTAAGATCCTTTTAGCTCCATCTTTAAGAACTACTCAACTCTTCTGCCATTTTTCTGTGCCAAGGGGATTCAGTGATTCCTTTAGAGCAAAAAGTGAAAGTTACAGAGAGAGTAATTTAATGTAAATATCTAGAGAAGCATCCTAACAGTTAGATCTGTCTACAAATTAATGTGAAACCCTGAAATAGGGTGGTTTCCCACTTATTAGACTTCCAGGCAGAAACTAGGTGACCACTTATCAATGGTTTCATAGACTTGATTCTTCTTCAGATATGGGTTGAACTAGAACAAGGAAAGTCACTTAATCTCTCAGCCTCAGTCTCCTCATCTGTTAAATGTGGATAATAATAACACCAACTTCACAGAGTTGCTAGGAGGATCAAATAAGTCTGTATGCACCTCCCTTGGGGTCTGTTGATAGATTTCGGTGGGGAGGTATCTGTGAACTTAGGACAAATTACATCTTTATTTTCACTAACCTCTAACTAAAATAAAGTATTTCTTTCTACTGTGTTTTTAAAACTCATTAACCTGAGAATGGGTACATAAGCTTTCTCAGACAGTCAAAAGAGTTCAAATCACAAAGAAAAATTAAGAACCTTGAGTAGATGGATTCAGTAAAATTAAAGACTTCTTCCTAGATCTGAAATATAAATTCTGTGGTTCTCGAGTTTTTATCTTGGTAGCTGTGTGACTTCAGTCTGTTCTTCAGTTCTCTCAACTCTGAGGACATCTGGGGCTTCTGTTATTCCATAAGTTTTAATTCTGACAATGATACTCAACACTCATATAACCTGGTGCAAACCACTAAGCCTTGCAGGTCCTCAGTTTTGACATAACAATAATGATAACCTTTAACATTTATAGAGAGCTTTAAGGTTTGCAAAATGTCTCAATTATATTATCTACAGTAATATGTGAAGTAGGTACGTTGTTTTCAGTTTTTTGAGGGTGAGAGAGGTTAAATGACTTGCCCAGAGTCACACAACTAGTAAGCATCTGAGGCAGGATTTGAAGTCAGGTCTTCACAACTCCAAGCCCAGAACTCTCAGCCACTGTGCTATCCAGTTGCATCCCCCTTCTTTTTCTAACATCTTACATTTTATAGTCTATGGTCCCTAATGGTTCAATATTATATGTTCTCAAATCTTTCCCAGCTGTGATATTCTGTTATCTATTTTCCAAGTTTCCTTCCAGCTTTACGTCCTATAAAACAGGAACACATATTCCCCTTTCATTATTCCCTTCTAATTCTTAAGAATGAAACTTTTTGGACCCTTTGAAAATGTTTGCATGTAAAAATCAGGAAAAGAATGCCATATGTAGGACAAAGAAGAGAGAACAACGATTTAATTTTCAGAAATCTGGTTTATTTCAGGAAACAAAAGGAAGGGGAAGAGACAGGCTTCGAGTCAAGTCCGTCAGTGGCATCGTGAAGTAGGTCTTAACTGAATTCTTCAGTGGAACCAGCTCAGTAAGAGCAGGCAAAAGGCAGGCGACGTTTGCACGGGGCTCGACGCCAATGACCCCCTGTTAAGAAAATTACTACTTCACATTCTACTTCCTCTCTATGGTCTCTAAGGAACTCCGTTGCTCATTTGTGCCCAGCACCCTTATTCTTCTGCACAGTGGCCCCAAAAGAGCCTGGAGACCTCTCTCTCAGAGACACCCTTAAGCATGGGATTCCAGCGAATAAACAAACCTCTCATTAGGACTACCTCCCGTATCCCTTGGCTACCCATCCCAAAAACGTTTCCTGACTCCACCACCAAATTGTCCTGAGGACAAGAGTATGGGTCATGCTATGTGACATAACAGAACAGAAACAGCATAGGAGACCTGCTACTCATTGCCCCAGTTGTACCACATCCCCCAGATTTCCTTGTCCTACTCACCTCGGGTACAAAAGGCTACACATCGGCCCCCACCATTTCCAGGTTGGCCTGCTGCCCAGTAAGAAAATGTCCAACGACTCCCATCAACCCACCAAAATCTCCTTCTGCAAAACTATAGATCAGAGGGGAAAGGACAGGTCAGGTGCAAAGACCATGAAATTGAGTTTCACACATGCCATTCAGGAAACTGACAGTTTCAGTCTCTGAACACCAGAGCATTATGGGTATCGGGTCAAAACAAGCATTATTATAAACAGGCAAATATTGATAGGAACTGTCCAAGCCAAAGCCACTGAGAGTCAAAGGCAGCCTTCTCTCAGTCATGCCCATTGCCATATCATCAAGCAAACATCATTGGGGCTTTCTCAAAGCCAGATGAATAAAAGGCTGTGCCATGGCTAGGTAGTCAGCTGGGACTCTTTAAAGAGAGCCAGGGAAAAATGCTGCATGGCCAGAGTTGTTCTCTGTTCTTTTCTTACCCTGCGCCTGACTTTGGCTCCAATCCAGATTTGACTCTGGTTAATTCTGCAAGCCGAACGCTGGATGCGGTGGTTGGTGTGGGAGCTGTGGATAGAGACCAGATGGCCATGGTAGCAACGTTTGCAGATTCTCTGTAGGGAAAGAAAAGAAAGATGAGGAATGAAGCATGAATGGGGAATCCCTCCTGTTCTTAAACTCTGAGACCTCCATGAATTTTGGTATAGCTGGTTTCAGGGAGATAAAAAAAAAGGAAAGGAAGTGGAGAAGAAGGAAGGAAAAAGAGATGAGAAGGAAGAGAATGGGGAAAGTGATCTATGTATATAGCTTTATGGTTTACAAAATACTTTAAATATAATATTATATGAGACTCTCACAGAAATCCTAAGATAATAATAATTCACATTCCAATTGTTCTTTAAAATGTTTTTTGACCTGTACCAATTCATAGCTCCGCTGACAATTTGTTAATGTGCCTGCCTTCTCACAGCCCTTCCAACATTCATCATTTTTCTTCCCTCCCCACCAACTTCAAAAATCTGATTAGGTGAGGTAAAATGCCAAAGTTGCTTTAATTTGTATTTCTCTTCTAGACAGAGGTAGCAGACTAAATATACAGAGTAAGACATACATTTTTGGACCTGGCCAATGTGAGAATTCGTTTTGCTTGACTCTCTATCTTTGGTACAAGGGTTTTGTTGGGTTTTCCCCCACTGGTGCAGTGAGAAAGGGGAGAGAGAGAAAATATATTTATTAAATAAAAAAAATTAAATAGAAAATTTCCTCTCTATGTGGCCATAGGCAAAGCATCGAAGTCTCAATTTTCTCATCATGAAATGAGCATACTAATACACATAGTACCTACATCATGAAATTATTTTAAGATTCAAGTGAAATAGTTCATGAAAAACACTTTGTACATTTTAAAGCACTATATAAATTCAACTTTTCATCATTATTATTTCCTCATAACAACCCTGAGAGAGAAGAAGAGTGGTTTAAGCAGTATTGCCTTCATTTTGAAATTAACTCAAAGCAATAAAGTGATTTGTTCAAACTCACACAGCTAATAAATGACAGCTCTATGTCTCAAACTTAGATTAGCCCTCAGTCCAGGGCACTTTCCATTCTCTGCTAATGATCAGATCCATTAAGGTAAACTTAATGCTATTATTTTAGCAATAAACCTTGGAATGGTAATGTGAAAAGAGCCTGGGGTAGAAATCTGGAAACCTGGCTTTTAGCCACAGATCTGACACTATTTGTGTTATCTTAGGCAAATAAAAGCTTCTCTAGATCTTGGTTGCTTTTGTCTGAAAATTGAGGAGGTTTGGCTAGATGATCTTTAAAGTCCCTTCTAGTTTGGGAATTCTCTATTATTATGATTCTAAGAACATTTTTGTCCAATATGTCCCTCTCCCTTTTCTCCTGCCTCATCACTCTCTTTTCCAACCTTCATTTTTATTTCAGTACTTCATCATGGAAAATGAATTTTAAAAAAAGACTAACCTTCCTTCCTATCTTCCTTCTTCCCCCACTCCCAAGGCCTTTGTCCCCATCTCATTTTCACCCACCTGAGCTCCTCTAAATTTCCTTGGCTTCTTAACAATCAGGAATCGGCAGGTCTCACAGCCTGGGGTACCCGTCACATGGACTATCTCCTCTTCCTTTGGGCAAAGGGTGTCATCATCCTCAGCAACTTCAACCTCATCCCCTTCATCATCCTCTTCCTCATCCCCTACGGTCAAGTTATTCCCTTCCTCTGGAATCTCTAGGTCCTGAGACAAGACCTTTCCTCCCTCTGATGCCTCTAGCCCAAGAGCCTCATTTTCTGGGAATGAAAAATGGAAAGAATATTGGACTGAGAAGGAAAAGGCCAAGGTTCTAGATTCATTCTTCAATTCATTATGGAATCATATGCAAGTCACTTCCTCTCTGAGTCTCCATTTCCTCAGCCATAAGACAATGGACTTGGATTCAATGATGTTGAAGATCCCTTTCACATCCCAAATTATTGTTTTATAGAAGGCCCTCCCCTTTCAGTACCATACTTCTCCAAGAACATGCTTCCCTAAATACCATGGGCAGTTCCCAAATCTCAATTACCTCAGCACACAGCATCACCTAAGAAGGAACTTTGGATCTCAACTTGTCAGTGACTTGATCTCTGGGATTCTTTATTGCCTCAGATATAAGGACTCTGTCTTTTTAATGGGAGTCCAGACTGAGTTCCATTTGGTACAGTGGAAAGAATATTGGTATAAGAGTTACAAACACTTGAAACTGAGTCCCACATCTGTCATTGAATAGTTATTTAATCCTGGGCAAGCCATTTTTCTTCCCTAGACTTTAATTTTCTTATACATAAAAAGGTCAGATTATCTGAAATGTAGTATTTCTTCTGACATTCCATGTTCTAAGTTCCTTCTCAGCAGTAACTCTGCTCATGTTCTAAGATTTCTCCCAGTTTTGACATTTTTAGTCTATGATCATCTAACCATATTTGGTCTGACTGCAAATCTAATTCAGATGAGCTATGGTCTCAAGTGTATAGAAAGTAGAGACGGACAAAAGAGAAAAGGACATGGGATTTGGGGAAGTGGGAACATACTTACTCAGATGAAGAGAAGAGACTGTGCCCAACAGGAGAAGTGATAAGATGAGAGATAATTTCATCTTTACCAGTACAGAAGCAGTTGCTCCTAAGATTTCTCTTTCAGAACCAAAGGTCTGCAGTGAGCCAGCCACAGGCCAAAATAAATACTAAATTCTTGACTGAAGGAAAGACCTGTAAAAGGGAAGAAATTGGATAGGGATTAGAGAAAGGAAAAGGCATCAAAGGGAAGGAGAAGGATGAGAGAAAAGAACCTTCAATTCAGCTCCTGTTCTCCAAGGGTACAAAGAACACTTTCTGAGTGATATGCATGCTGGATAGTGTTTGAGTCTTCCATGCAGGCTGGGAGATTAACAATGGAAGCCACAGAGGAAAAGAAACAGGAAGAGAGGATGGTGGCAAGCCCAATTACTCAGTAAATAACTCAGACATGGGATTTCAAAGCTTAGAAAGCTTGTTCCTGCCTCAAAACTCAGGAAGGCAATATGTATCCAACCACATGCTCCTGACCTCCTTCCCACTTCCACAACCAAGAGGATCTCTGAGGAATCACAAATAGTTTATAATTCCAGACAAAATGAAGTCATGGGGGAAAGAAAAAGAAAATAGATGAGAATGGCAGGCACTAGAGTTGAAATTAGAACAGTGGTTTTTGAGTCTAGGCTTTGCCATTTGTTGATATGTGACTTTGAGCAATTCATTTGACCCCTCTGAATCTCAGTCTCTTCTTCTGTAAGATTGGGATGATCTAGTCTTACACAGTGGCCACAAGACAACACATATTAAATGCCATATCCATATTTGCTAATGTTATTATCTTGGTTCCAACCTCTAAAAACAAAAGAACTCCCACCTGTAAAGGTCTAAAGAGCCCAGTGATTAGCCAATGAACAATCACAAAGCATCAAAAACTTTACAGTATGTTATTTAAGCCAATGAACAGTGACTAGGACATCCCCTCTCAGGGAATATTAAGAAGTTTAGCAGCTCCTTAAAGAAAGAAAAGCATTGGTTTTAGGAAAATTGAATTTAGGAAAATTGAATGCTAGTCTGTGGATTCCATTTGCCTCATACAAGGAGAAACTCACCTCTTCAGGAAAGCAGGGATGAAGACCAGATCTTCATAATTTCTGTGAGCTTGCCTGCTCTTCATGGGGTCTTATAGAAGGATGTTGGAGGAAGTAGTGGATGAAGAAGAGATTGCACCAACCCAAGGGAGGCAGATAAAATGATAATGACTATCTTTCCACATCCCTTCTCCAGGGCTACCCATCACCCAGCTGATATCCTAGGTCTCCTGCCATTTATCCACTCCAAGAATGATGTTGCTCTGGAAATTTTCCTATGTGTACACTTGGTGTACCCAAAAATCCTATGAAGTGTGTAATGCAAATATGAGTATCCCTACTTTACTTGTGAGGAAATGGAGGCTGAGAAGGAGAAAAGTGATAGCAAGCTTGATACAAAGATGGCTTGATTTGGACTCTAAGGACCAGGGTTAAGATTCTAGCTCTATCATTCACTATTGGAGTCTCATTGGACATGTCCTTAGTTTCCTTGTCTGTAAAGTTAACCCAGTTTACCTTCAAAGTCCCCTTTACAGCCCTAAATATATGATCCTATGACTTTCACAGGATTATACAGTTAGGGAGTGGCAAACTTTGTTGTTTTGTCATTTTTCAGTTGTGTCTGACCCTTCATGACCCCATTTGAGGTTTGCTTGGCAAAGATCACAGATTTTCTTCTCCACCTTATTCTATAGATGAGGAAATTTAAACAGAATGAAGTGACTTGCCCAGGGATACACAGCTAGGAAGTGTCTGAGGCCAGATTTGAACCTGGGAAGGTGAGTCTTCCTGACTTCAAGCCTGGCACTCTATCCCCTGTATCACCTACTTGACTTGGGAGTGGCAAAGCTGGGATTCAACCCAGATTTTTCCTCATCCTCACTTGAAGACATGGTTACACAATTTGTACCATAAGGAGCTGTTTATATCATTAAGCAGCACAGACTAATTGACATGGGACACTAAGAGAATCAGTGTGGTGATAAACCAAACTATAGTGTGACTCTTCAGAGAAGGCAGAGATCTCTGTGAACTGGGGAAGTCAGGAGGGATTGTCTAGAAAATAAGGGATTGGATCTGAACCTTAAAAAATGGATGAGATGTGAATGATGGGCTGACCACAGTGAGTATACTAACCCACAGAGTAAGGAATGCCTGAAAAAGGTGAATAAGCCATGATGTATATGGCCCATATGGTCTACATAGGGAGCCAGGCCTGGCTGAAGTCAAGAGGTTATTGCGTGCATGTAACTTGTTGTTTCTCCTTCATTCTTGACTAGGATCATGACCTCAGGAAGGTGGTGCCATGACATGCAAGTGAATTGAGGGCTGTGCAAAGTCACCAACCTCACTCCCTTCTGTGCAGTCATCTGAATCCAGTAGGAAGACAGATCAAGATGAATAGAGATGACCCTAGCTACAGTGGAAGATCTTGGCCTTTCTAAGGTCTTTAACAGGTCTCAGGCAACACCCATTCAGTGATTAAGGGTAAGCAAGAAATGAAGCAGAGAATGGTATCTTTTATCTAGTCCAAAAAAAAAAATCAGTCTGGGAGGGAAGACCCTCAGGGTTTCCAACCAAAACAGAAACAATTACCATTTACACAAACTCTGAGTCAATCAGGATCCAAACAATTGACCAGGTGCAACTTGGCTGGTATTATTGGCCAATCAATGAGAGTCAGATTGATTTGGGTTTAAGGCAAGGCCCTTAAGAAAAAAACCTGGCCTATAAACTCTAAGATAACTTTCAAGGTTTCAGGGATCAAAATTTGGGCAGAGCCCAAACCTGAAGGTTAAGGGTATGATACCCTATGGAAGCAGTGGGAAATAAAGGTTAGTAGGGTTGAGTGGAACTGCATTCTTCAGAACCTTGAAAGGAAGGGAGAGGACTTTGGAGTTGTCTTAGCTACAGACAGTAGTGAATGAACAAAGGCAAGTCATTTTGCCTCTCCAAGCCTCAGTTTCTCCATCTGGAAAAGGGGAATTATAATACTTGCTCTACCTATACAATAGTATTGTGGTTAGGAAAGTATTTTATGTGAATAATAAAAAGCTCTATAAGATTCTAGATGATGAAGACTGTGTTGATGATAATGGTGATAATAGAGCACAAAATTTTGGTTCCAGGCCAGGAATAAGAGGTATAGGAGAGTTTCTTTGATATTTAACCAGATTTAGAACTCTTCTGTCCCTGATGCATAATAGAACCCAAGAATCTTAGAGTTATAAACAGAACATAGAATTTCACAGCTAGAAGGGATCTTAGAACATAGAATGTTAGAGAGTGATATCAGAATATAATATTCTATAGAATGTCAGAGCTGAGAAGCACCTCAAAATTGGATATTAGATCTGAGAGTGGATGCTCTGAGTGATGACAGATCATTGAACATGGAAGAGAAAAGTTGGAAGAGACCTTTGAATTTATCTTGTACAAGCCAGCAAGGTTGCACAGTGTGGTGACAGCAAAAACCAGGCCTAAAATTAGGTCTCCTGGTTCCTACCTAAGGGTATATACCACACTAAGTAAATCTCACTTGGTTATATCAGGGATAGGGTGGGGAAACCAATGAGGGTCTAAAACCACCTAAGCACACACTAGTCATAAACCAACAATTTAAAGAAGTAGGAGGGTATTTTCATAAGGTCAAGGTCAGAGCCTAGAATTGCACAAGGATGAGCTTGGAGTCAACCTGGAACAGAAGCCAAGATAAGCAGATTTGAGGAAAATATTATATAGCTAAGGGAAATGGGGGGTGGGGGGGAAGGTAACATGAATCTCTCTATGCAATTGGAAGATTCCTCACACCCAACTTTCTGCCTTTCTGAGTGATTCCAACATCCTTCCCCATCACTCTAAAAAAGAATGGATTTCTCCCTAATTAGAAAACAGTTAGGACCAGAGGATGGAACCCTATTCTCACAATCCTGACCTCTGACTGTTGGGCTTGGCCAATATTCTGTGGGTGGGAGATAAACTGTTGGTGATGAAAGGGCCAATGGTCTTCCTAAGGAGTTAGCTGCATAGGAGATAGCAAGCTTTTCTGTTGCTATGTAAAAACATCCCCCTATCCCCTCTTGCTGAGCTCACAGACTTTCATATTTGGGTGTCCAACTGGAGTTGAGTAAATGGTCCACAATGATAATGATAATGATGATGATAATGGTAATAATTTTTAAGGTTTCCAAAACACTTCATAAATATTATCCCATTCCATCCTCACTATAGCCTTAATGGAGAGGTGCCCATATTGTCATCATTTTATAGATGAAGAAACTGAGGCTGAGAGAAGTTAAGTGACTTGTGGACTCCCACAGCTAAGCAAGAATCTGAGGCAGGAAGTGGTCTTCCTGACTCCTAATCTAGCATAATATCCATTGTACCAGTTGGTAAGGTGCCTCACCTTACCAATTCACTTTTCATACAACTGTCAAAGACAATCTTTCTAAAGCACAAGTTTGACTATGTTACCCCTCTGGTCAGGAACCCTTAGTGGCTCCCAATTACATCTAAAATAAAGCAAAACTCATTAGTTTGGCTTGTTTTTTGAAGTTTAAAATTTCACATGAGGCGGAGCCAAGTTAGCAGAGTACAAGGACACATATACTATAGCTTTTCCCCCACAGCCCATAAAATGCTTGTAAAGAATGACTCTCAACAAATTCTAGAGCAGTAGAAGCCACAGAACGATGGAATGGAGATTTCCAGCCCAGGGTGACCTGGAAGGCCAACAGGAAAGGTCTGTCACACTGCACATGGAGTGGAGCACAGCCCGGCCTTGGCCATGTGGTAAAGGGAGGAACAGGACTGGAGCAGGCCTTGGGGGTGGAATCCCCAGAAGCAGAGGCAGTTCTTGGGTCCTTCAGCCCACAAGCGCCAAAGGCAGCTTCCAAGGTCAGTGAAAAAGCTTTCTAACCTCAGTGACAAGGGAGCATGGTCCTCCCCTAGTCCCAGCCCCAGGTGGTGGTGGCAGCAGCTAGCATCCATCATTGGAGCCCTCAGCTTAAAGACCCTGGAGGAAATGAGCAGCTGATCTGAACTTCAACCCTAAGTGGTGGCCCTGCCCCCACGTAAAGCTCCTGGGAAAATTGAGCGGCTGCTCTTAATCTCACACTGAGTGGCCAGCCCTGCCCTCTGCTTAAAGCCCCTGGAGGAACTGAGCAGCTGATCTGAATCTCAGCCCTGAGCACAGTCCTGGGGTGTGGTAGAGCTGTAGGCCACTGAGGAATAAACTCCTCTCCCTTGGCTCTGCCACCTTGGAGGAACTGAGAATTACAGGTCCCCAGAGTATATCCTACTCTTGACAAAGGACCCAAAAGTCAAGTAACTAGTTGGGAAAATGCCCAAAACAGGGGAAAAAAATGACTATAGAAGGTTACTTTCTTGGTAAACAGGCATTTTCTCCCATCCTCTCAGATGAGGAAGAATAATGCTTACCATCAGGAGAAGACATAAAAATCAAGGGTTCTGTATCCCAAACATCCAAAATAAATATACAATGGTCTCACACCATAGAAGAGCTCAAAAAGGATTTTGAAAATCAAGTAAGAGAGGAAATTGGGAAAAATTGGGAAGAGAAATGAGGGTGATACAAGAAAATCATGAAAAGCTGGTCAACAGCTTGCTAAAAGAGACCCCCAAAAATGCTGAAGAAAATAATACCTTTAAAAATAGGCTAACTCAATTGGCAAGAGAGGTCCAAAAAGCCACTGAGGAGAAGAAGGCTTTAAAAAGCAGAATTAGCCAAAGGGAAAAGAAGGTTCAAAAGCTCACTGAAGAAAATAGTTCTTTAAAAATTAGAATAGAACAGATGGAGGCTAATGACTTTATGAGAAACCAATAAATTACAAAATAAAACCAAAAGAATGAAAAATGGAAGATAATGTGAAATATCTCATGGGAAAAACAAGTGACCTGGAAAATAGATCCAGGAGAGACAATTTAAAAATTATGGGACTATCTGAAAACCATAATCAAAAAAAGAGCCTAGACATCATCCTTCATGAAATTATCAAGGAATACCCTGATATTCTAGAACCAGAGGGTAAAATAGATATTGAAAGAATCCACTGATCACCTCCTGAAAGACATCTTAAAAGAGAAACTTCTAGGAATATTGTAGCCAAATTCCAGAGTTCCCAGGTCAAGGAGAAAATATTGTAAGCAGCTAGAAAGAAACAGTTCGAGTATTGTAAAAATACAATCAGGATAACAAAATATCTAGCAGCTTCTACATTAAGGGATCAAAGGGCATGGAATATGATATTCCAGAAGTCAAAGGAACTAGGACTAAAACCAAGAATCACCTACCCAGCAAAACTGAGTATAATACTTCAGGGGAAAAAATGGTCTTTCAATGAAATAGAGGACTTTCAAGCATTCTTGATGAAAAGACTAGAGCTAAAAAGAAAATTTGACTTTCAAACACAAGAATAAAGAGAAGCATGAAAAGGTAAACAGCAAAGAGAAATCATAAGGGACTTACTAAAGTTGAACTGCTTACATTCCTACATGGAAAGATAGTATTTGTAACTCTTGAAACTTTTTTCAGTATCTGGGTAGTTGGTGGGATTACACACACACACACACACACACACACACACACACACAGCACAGGGTGAGTTGAATAGGATGGGGTCATATCTTTAAAAAATGAAATTAAGGGGTGAGGGAGAAATGGAATGGGGCAAATTATCTCTCATAAAAGAGGCAAGTAAAAGACTTTTCAGTGGAGGAAAAAAGTGGGGAGGTGAGAGAAAAAACATGAAGCTTAATCTCATCACATTCAACTAAAGGAAGGAATAAAATGCACACTCATTTTGGTATGAAAACCTATCTTACAATACAGGAAAGCGGGGGAGAAGGGGATAAGCAGGAGAGGGGATGATGGAAAGGAGGGCAATGGGAGGAGGGAGCAATTAGAAGTCAACACTCTTGGGGAGGGACAGGGTCAAAAGAGAGAGTAGAAGAAATGGGGGGCAGGATATGATGGAGGGAAATATAGTTAGTCTTACACAACATGACTATTATGGAAGTCATTTGCAAAACTACACAGATATGGCCTATATTGAATTGCTTGCCTTCCCAGTGGGGATGGGTAGGGAGGGAGGGAGGAAGAGAAGTTGAAACTCAAAGTTTTAGGAACAACTGTTGAGTATTGTTCTTGCATACAACTAGGAAATGAGAAATACAGGTAATGTGGTATAGAAATTTATCTTTCCCTACAGGACAAAAGAGAAGATGGGACTAAGGGAAGGAAGGGATGTCAGAAGGGAAGGCAAATTGGTGATAGGGGTAATTAGAATGCTCCGTGTTTTGGAGTCAGGGGAGGGAAGAGATGAGGAGAAAATCTGGAACTCAAAATTTTGTGGAAATGAATGTTGAAAACTTAAAATAAATAAATAAATTTTTTTTTAAAATCTCACATTTATTATTGAACATGCAATGAATATAAACCAAAAGACAGGATCAGTCTCTTCAAAAATGCTTCTTTTAGTCTGTAACTAAAGAAACAGCCTTCAAAGTGGTAGGGTAGTAATATTTACTTCTTACTTGGCATGGCATGGTAGGTTGTTTGGGTGTGGTATAGGATATACACACATACGTATATATGGACATATATATATACACATATATGTACATACATATACATAAATGTCATCATGTTGACAATTCTTCATAAGTCAATCTCCAGAGTTTCCTCTGATTTGTATCCAATCTTATTTCCTAATTTAATGAAAGTTCACTGAAAAATGGGACAATTTTGCTTCTTCTTCTGTGCAAGAAACCTCTTGGTCCTAAAAGTTTTGTGGGAACGCATGGGGAGAAGGCTGCCACAGTATGGGTGCTGCAATGGCAGAATGAATGCTTAATATTTAAACTTCATCATATTATGACTCCATTCTACTTTTTAAAAACTCATTGCTTATTATTACCCTTCACATGTTTTCTGTTCCAGTTGAACTGGACTAATTGCTGTTCTCTTAACTCAACATCCCATCTCCTATCTCCACACTTTTGCACAAGCTGTCCCTCATGCTTGAAATGAGTGAAAGGCAGATGTTTGGCATATAATAAACATTTAACAAATTCTTTTTGAATGGCTGAGTATATGGGAAATATAGTTGCTGTATGAGGAACTGTATGAAAGTCAATTTGTGGGACACTAATGTACTGTTGGTGAAGTTGTGAATAAATCCAACCATTCTAGAGAGCAATTTGGAATTATTTCCAAAGGGCAACCAAATCGTGCATGCCTTTTGATCCAAAAAAAACCACTACTAGGTCTATCTCCCAAAGAGATCACAAAAAAGGGAAAATGACCTTCATGTCCAAAAAAAAATATTTACAGCAGCCCTTTTTATGGTGGCAAAGTATTGGAAATTGAAGGGATGC
Source organism: Bettongia penicillata ogilbyi (assembly GCA_023548195.1). Taxonomy (NCBI): domain Eukaryota; kingdom Metazoa; phylum Chordata; class Mammalia; order Diprotodontia; family Potoroidae; genus Bettongia; species Bettongia penicillata. Next base: position 1,650,693 of record JAJHZJ010000479.1, on the reverse strand, counting down.
CCATTAATTGTGGAATGACTGAACAAGCTGTAATAGATGACTTGTAATAGAATACTATTGTGTAATAAGAACTGGCAGATTTTAGAAAAACTTAGAAAGACTTGTATGAACTGATGCAAGGTGATAAGAGCAGAACCAAGAAAACACTGTACACAGTATCCATAACATTGTGTGATGATCAACTATGAATGACTCAGCCTTCTCAGCAGCACAATGATCCAAGACAAATAGAAAGCACTGAAAAAGGAAAATGCTATCCATACCCAGATAAAGAACTAATGAAGGTAGAAGGACGCACATTTACGAGCTCCGAGCCCACAACCCATGGAATTGAGGTAAAAGGAGATCCCCATAAATTCTGAATCTCTGCAGGGGGTGCATAAACATAGGGGAAGAGATTTCCGATCCACTGAACCCTGGAAAGCCGTCCCCGGGGTCCATCGCACTCCGGAAAGCGGACCCCACCCCCACCCCTGGCCGCGACCCAGAGAAGCTGACCCGAGCAGACTTCAGAGAGGAAAGCTCCGGGGGAAGCTCCGGCAGCCGGGAAAGTCCCTCCGCTCACAGAAGCTACAGGTCAGTGAAAAAGAAAGCCGGGCTGAAGGAGAGGGGAAGCGGGGCGTCTCCGTGACTCGGGCCCCCTCGGGAGGAAGCGGCGGCGGCAGAGACGGGGGCAGGAAGCGGCAGAGGCAGAGGCGTGGGCGGGCGGCTGAGGCGGCGGCCCGGGACTCAGGAATCCCCCAGCAGCAGGTAGGATCTTCAATACTGAAGGTCTTTCCAACCTGAGGGAGCCAAGCCGGGGAGACGGCCCTGCCTCCACCCTGCTCTACTGCTGAACGCCTCTGAATAAAACCCCCAAGGGAGCTGAGCACAGCAGGCGGGGCCCCCCACCCCGCCCCCACCCGCTCCGTTCCTGAAAGTCTCTGCGGAAAGCCCCTGAGGGCCCAAGCTTAGGAGACGGCCCTGCCCCCACCCCTGAGCCAGAACTAAAGCTTGCCGCGGGAAAGCGCATTTGAATCTCAGAGGCCAAGCACTAGCTGGGCGGATCCAGGCGGGGGTGGAAAGGAATCTCAGAAGTCAAGTAACTGGCTGGGAAAATGCCTAGAAAGGGGAAGAAAAATAAGACTTTAGAGAGTTTTTTCCAACAAATGCAAATGATCCCGACCTTCGGATCTGATGGGGAGGACGAGAACGTATTTTTCCCATCAGGGAAAGATGTGGAGGGCGGGGCCTCAGTACCCCAGACACCCCAGGGGGGTGTTGGGTGGGCTCAGGCCTTGGAAGAGCTTAAAAAGGATTTTGAAAAGCAAGTTAGACAGGTGGAGGAAAGACTGGGAAGAGAAATGACAAAGATGCAAGAAGAGTATGAAAAAAAGGTCAATATCTTGGTAAAGGAGACCCAAAAAAATGCTGAGGAAATTAACACCTTGAAAAATAGGCTCACTCAATTGGCAAAAGAGGTTCAAAAAGCCAATGAGGAGAAGAATGCATTCAAAAGCAGAATGAGCCAAATGGAAAAAGAGGCTCAAAAGCTCACTGAAGAAAATAGTTCTCTCAAAATTAGAATGGAACAGATGGAGTCTAATGACTTTATGAGAAACCAAGAAATCACCAAACAAAACCAAAAGAACGATAAAATGGAAGAGAATGTGAAATATCTCATGGGAAAAACAACTGACCTGGAAAATAGATCAAGGAGAGACAACTTAAAAATTATGGGACTACCTGAAAGCCATGATCAAAAAAAGAGCCTAGACATCATCTTCCATGAAATTATCAAGGAAAACTGCCCTGACATTCTACAACCAGAGGGAAAAATAAGTATTGAAAGAATCCATCGATCACCACCTGAAAGAGATCCAAAAAGAGAAACTCCTAGGAACATTGTGGCCAAATTCCAGAACTCCCAGCTCAAGGAAAAAATCTTGCAAGCAGCCAGAAAGAAACAATTCCAGTACTGTGGAAATACAATCAGGATAACCCAAGATCTAGCAGCTTCTACATTACGGGATCAAAGGGCGTGGAATAGGATATTCCAGAAGGCAAAGGAACTAGGACTGAAACCAAGAATCACCTACCCAGCTAAACTGAGTATAATACTTCAAGGGAAAATATGGTCTTTCAATGAAACAGAGAACTTTCAATCATTCTTAATGAAAAGACCAGAGCTGAAAAGAAAATTTGACTTTCAAACACAAGAATGAGAGGAAGCATGCAAAAGTAAACAGCAAGGAGAAGTATTAAGGGACTTACCAGAAATGAACTGTTTGCATTCATACAGGGAAGGACAATATTTCTAACTCTTAAAACTTTTCAGTATCTGGGTGGTTGGTGGGACCACACATACACATGTACACGCATGCACACACATACACACATGCATTCACATGCAGAGACAGAGAGCACAGATTGAACTGAATAGGATGGGACCATACCTTAAAAGAAATTAAGGTAAATGGTGAGAGAGAAATGTAGTGAGAGGAAAGAGGGGGAAATGGAAGGGGGTAACTATACGTCATATAAGAGGCAAGTAGGAGATGTTTTTAGTGGAGGGAAAAAGAGGAGAGCTGAGGAAAAAAACAAACAAACAAACAAACAAAAGTTTACCCTCATCACATTTGACTAAACGAAGGAGTGTAATGCACACTCATTTTGGTATGAAAACCTATCTTACAGTATAAGAAAGCGGGGGAGAAGGAGATATTGGGGGGGGGATGATGGAAGGGAGGGCAAAGGGAGGAGGGAGTAATTGAAAGTCAACACTTGGGGAGGGACAGGATCAAAGGACAGAAGAGAAACAATGAGGGGCAGGTTAAGAGGGATGGCAATTCAGTTAGTCTTACACAACACGACTATCAGGAAGGTCATTTGCAAAGCTACACAGATATGGCCTATAATGAATTGCCTGCCGTACCAAAGGGAATAGGTGGGGAGGGAGGGATGGGGAGAATTTGGAACTCAAAGTTTTAGGAACAATTGTTTAGTATTGTTGTTGCAACTAGGAAAGAAGACATACAGTTAATGAGGAATAGAAAATCATCTGGCCCTACAGGAGAAAAGAGAAGATAGAGACAAGGGAAGGGAGGGATGACAGAAGAGAGGACAGATTGAAGATAGGGAAAATTAGATTGCTTGGGGTATTGGGGTGGGGGGAGGGGAGAAAAGGGGAGAAAATTTGGAACCCCAAAATTTGTGAAAATGAATGTAAAAAAGCTAAATAAATAAATAAATTAAAAAGAAAAAAAATAAAAAAACAAACAAACAAACAAACAAACAAACAAAAGAACTAATGAACTCTGAATGCAGATGGAAGGATTTTTTTCCTTACTTTATGCTTTTTCATGACTTTTTTTATCTGTTTCTTTTTTCACAACTGTGACCAATATGGAAATAAATATGTTTTACATGATAGCACATATATAATATTGTCTATCATTTTCAGAAGAGGGAAGTGGAAAGAGGGAGGGAGAAAAATTTGGAACTCAAAATCTTATAAAAATGAATGTTAAAAATTGCCTTGACATGTAATTGGGGGGAAAATAAAATACTTTTTTTGAAAAGTCAATTTGACTGGATAGAATGCTAAGCCTGGAGTCAGGAAGATTCCTCTTCCTGAGTTCAAATGTGACCTCAGACAGTGTGACTGTGTGACCCTGGCAAGTCACACAACCCTATTTGCCTCAGTTCCCTCATCTCCCAAAAGAGAAGGAAATGGCAAACTGCTTTAATTTTCTTTTCAAGAAAACTCCAAATGGGATTGCAAAGAGTCAGACAAGACTGAAAAATAACTCAACAAAAAAGGAGTGTAATGTGTTATGGGGCTGGAAAGTAGGTTGGGTCCAAGCAGTTAATGGATTTAGATGTCAAACAGAAGAGTTTAGATTTACTCATGGAGAGATAATAGGCAACCACCAGCATTAGAGTCTGATGAGCAGGTGAGTGATAATGGTCAGACCTTCACTTTAGGAAAATTCCTTGGACAGCTGCATGGAGGATGGATTGGAAAGGAAAGAGATTTGAGGCAGGCGGACTAATTAGGAAGCTATTGCAAAAATCCAAGTGAGAGATGGTGAATACTTGAATTAGAGTGTTGTGTGGGTGGAGAGAAAGGGAGGTATGAGGGGCAGTCAGGGAAAACTTCCTGGAGATCTAACTAGAACCATCATTCCTTCATTGCATCTGTCTGACTACTCTATATGGTTTTACCTACATATTTTATCTTTTTTTATAGTGTTTTTCATCTCCATATCCCCAGTGGTAGCCCAGAGTAAATACTTAGGAATAACATTCTTTTTCGTGATGCCTTAGGTTTAACAGGTTTGTCACAATTCTGTTAAGGTGAGTAATCTTGGTATTATTGTCTCCCTCAAATGGATTAGCACATGTGATCCTGGATTCTAAGAGACTGATGTCTGGCAGGTGTGCCAAGCTGGAAAGGTTTCAAGTATGGGCCCTGAAATGGACCTTATGTCTTTGATTCAAAGATGAGTCTGGCTAAGTTCAGAGGCTCACAATTCAGGCTGGCTGATGAGTGATTCATTCACATTGTCACTTTCAGAAACTTGGTCAACTGGTTGTGCTTTAATTTGTTGGGACTGTCTTTTGCTTCTTTTTGTATCCCCGGTCCTTTGCATAGTGTCTGGTATGTAGTGGGTGCTTAACAAATATTTATCAACTGACTAACTACTAAAACCATAGGTCCTTGATGTATTGAGGTACAAGTACAACTGAGTGACTTCTCCCAATGCACATCTCTTGATTTCCACCGCTTTCTTGACCCAAAGATTTTTGACCTAGAGTGTACTTTTTTGTTTTTTTAATATTTTGATAATTATTTTAATATAATCATTTCCTTTATAATCCTTTGTATTTTATTTTATGCATTAAAAGAATTATGCTACTCAAGGGTCCATGGGCTTCACCAGACTCTCTGAGGTAGGGGGGTGGGGTCCATGGCACAAAAAAGCTTAAGGACACCTGCTCTACATCAAACTACCTTTCAAAAAAATGCCATGTGAATCAAATTTAGTTTAATTGAATTGAATTAGTAGGTGAAGAGGACAAGGTAAGGTACTCTGATTGAAGAAATAGCATGGTTTCTCCTATGGAGCTAGGTGTCTCCATGGATAGAACATGGGCCTGGAGTGAAAAAAGAATGGAGTTCAAACCCAGCCTTGGATGCTTGCTAGCTGTGTGACCATGAGCAAGTCATTTCACATGTTTGCATCAGTTTCCTCAACTGTGAAATGAGGATAATAAGAACACCTTCCTCCCAGAGTTGTTGTGAAGCTGCATTTGTAAAGCACTTAGCACAGTGTCTAGTACATGGTGGGTGTTATATTCACTGTTGTTAAATTAAGAAAGAATGTCCCCCAAGTCTCTTCTCCTTTTGCCCAAAGAAACTGAGAATATCCTTCCTTGAGCAGAAGCCTCAAGCAGAAAAGGATATTGGGTGTCTCACAGACTACAGTCATTGGATCTAAAACCAGAAACATCTTAGGTACTTGACCCTGGGAAGCTGGCATGAGGTGCTGAAAGGAATTCTAAATGAACTTAAAGTGATAGAACCAGGAATTCCAAATGCACTTTTGCTGCTTCCTATCTGCCTAAACCAGAGTCAGTCAATTAACCTCTCTCAGCCTTGGTTTCCTCTTCTGTAAAACATGGGGGGGTTAGAGATGACCTTGAAAGTCCTTTCCAGTTTCAATTCTGTGATTTCTGACAGTGTCCAGAGGAGTGCAATCAGAGTAGCGAGAGGACTGGAGACCAGATGGTATGTATAGGTTGATCTCAGAACTGTATATGTTTAATTTGAAAAAGCAGACAAGACAGGGAATTATGGCTGCTTCAAGTATTTGAAGACCTGTCACATGGAAGAAGAATCAGTTGTTATGTCTAGCAAGGGGCCTGGTATAGTGGGCACTTAATAAATGCTTAAGGAATAATTGATTAGTTGACTCCAGAAAGCAGCTTGTGGAGCAGTGGATAAGAACACTCAGCCTGGAATCGGGAAGACTTATCTTCCCGAGTTCAAGTCTGGCCTCAGACATTTACTAGCTGTGTGGCCTTTATCCTGTCACTTTACTCTGTTTGCTTCAGTTTCTTCATCTGTCAGATGAGCTGGAGAAGGAAATGGCAAACCACTCCAGGATCTTTGCCAAGAAAACCCCAAATAGGGTCATGAAAAGTCAGTCACGACTGAACATTAAAAAAAAAAAAAAGCAAAACTGGAATTTGTAGATAGATTTTTACTTGATATGAGAAAAACTTCCTGACAACTAGAAGAGCCCCAAAAGGAGATGGGCTGCCACAATGAGTCATGAGGGGCTCCCTTTATTGGAAGTGCTTGTTGATGTTGTAGAAAAGATTCTTCTCCAATTCTAAGATTCTCTGATCCAACCTCCTAATTTTAGAGATGAGGAGAGGAAAGCCTCAAAAGTCATACAGTTGATATTAAAGCTAAACTCCAAACCCAACTACTTACTATGCTGTGGGACCCTTCACATCACTATGTCTTGGTTTCTTCTCCAGGAAAATGACATACAATAGAAGCTGGAATGGACCTTAGAAGTCATTCAATCCAAACCATTTTACAGAGCAGGAAACTGAGGCCAGAAGGAGGCTTGACCAAAGTTACCCAGGTAGAAAGTTAGGAGAGCTGGATCCTCTGATCTCCAAATCTAGGGCTCACCCCACTGTACCACACTGGGACTGAAGGAGATGACTTCTCAATGTCCTTCTGGCTCTAAATCCACTGTCCTCTGACCTTCTTACTCTAAATCTCAGGCTTTTCTCACTTGGCAGTCCTACCTCCAGCTGGCCATTTAGAAAGGGAAGCTTAGGGTCCTGATCTGAGAGAAGGACAGGCCTAAGACCCACAAAGGTCAGATGAATATACTATTACTGACTCAGCATGAGATTATGTTGGATGCTCATCTTTGTCTTCAAGGTGGGCCAGCTGACTCAGCAGATGCAAGCTGAGCAGCACTGGAAATTGCGGAGCAGCCCATTAGTGGAATGTCTTTTCAACTCTGCTGGCCTCAGCACAAAGATCACCATGGAGCCATCTCTGGTCAGGTTTCTGCCAGGCTTAGGCTGACTGACTGGAGTTTACCAGGCTGGGTGTGGCAAAGGGCCAAGAGAGGGAAATCAGAGCAGAACATGGAAGCTGAGGGTGGAGCCTCCCTCTAGAAAAGAAGGACTTTCTGGATGACGTGAGGGCAGTGTAGAAGACAGTGTGGGCAGGCTCCCACTGTCCAGGGATCAAATCCTAGCTCTGTCATAGATGACCTGTATAGTCCTGGGTAAGTTATTCAATCTCTTTGAGTCTTAGTTTCCTCATTTGTAAAATGGGTGGTTTACTAGAAGGCCTCTCTTCTGCCTCTAGAACAAATATCCTGGGATCCTGTAATATCCTTTCTCTGGATCTCCATGTTCTTATCTGTAAAATGAAGGTGTTGGGAGATGACATTTAGGGCCTCTTCTCACTCTAAAGCTATGACCTTCCCAGCCAATCCAGCCTAAGCATGCTATTTCCTGAACACCACCTTCCCTGCCTTTACCCAGGCTGTGTCCCCAATGCCTGGAATGCTCTCCCTTCTCAATTCTACCTCACTATCCCACACTGCGACATGAGTGGTCACAGCATTTCTGAGTCCTTTACCATCTTTACTAACTTGGTCCATAGCTATGTTCTGCATCTCTTATGCTAAGGGGTCTCCACTTCAAATGGGAATCTCCCAAGCCAGGGAGGCTATCCTGGGTCAGGCTTGGCATTTCAGCATTGGGCTAAATTCCACTAGGGTTCTAGGGAGCCAAGAGAGTGACCCGCAGGGCTTCCTTCATACCTCCCACTCCTCCCCATTCCTAAAAGGACTTTCTTCATGAGTCAGCACCATTGTATACTGGAAACAGCCCTGGATTTGGGGTTAGGAGTCCTGAATTCAAAACCAGACTCTGACATTTGCTAGCTCTGTGGCTAAAGACAAGTCACTATAGTAATCTAAGCCTTCATCACTACATCTGTAAAATGGGGATAATAGTCTCTACTTTATACTGTTGTAAAAAAAAATAATAATAGCGTATATCAATTATGTCTCTATATCTTTATATATAAATGTCTATATCAATTAAGGTTCACAAAGCACTTTCCCCTGAAATTCTGCATACTATTTCTGCCTCTTGCCTGCTCTGCAACCCTGAGCAATTCATTTAATCTCTTTATTGCCTCTGGGGTCAAATATAAGGTCCTTGATTTGACATTCAAAAGCTTTCACAATCTGACTCTGGCCTCCCTTTCTAGCTTTCTGCATACTGCTCATCCTTTCAGCCACTGGCTTATCAGTTCTGCCCTAGTCTCCTAAGCTTAATATTCCATAATGGTCCCAGGGTCTTTGCATGGATAGTCTCCTACATCTGCCTCCTCAGAATCCTCCCCTAAGAATCCTTTGTGGGCTGTATGTAGCTCCACATTGTATTTAGTGTGTGTGTGTGTTGGGAGCTACCATGGTACTGGGGAAAGGACACTAGTCTGGGAATCAGAGGGCCTGACCTCTACCCTTCACCACCTGTGTGTCCTTGACCAAGTGACCACTTGCCTAGGCCTGTTTGCTCAACTGTATCAGTGAGAGGACCAGACTAGGTCACTTCTGACATCCCTTCCAACTCTAGAAGTATGATAATATGTAATCATTTACCTGTGAACTGTACATGTTGTTTCATTCTCTCCCCCAACAGAATTTAAGCACTTTGAGGATAGGAACCACTTCTGTCTTTGAACCCCCATTATATAGCACATCCACTGCCACAACAGGATTTTAATAAATGCATACATTTATTAAATAAATAAATAAAATACACATATGAATGACTAAATATCTCAGGGCCCTCCCTATCCCTTAGCCACTAAGTCACAAATCCTTCTGCAGATGCCACCATGGCAAGTCTTAGCTCCCTTGGGATTCCAGTTTTGAATTGAGGTCTTCTGAACTCAAGTATATCTCTCTTTTCCTACTCCATGTTGTTGAATAAATAATGTCATGTTTTAATTAAATTCAAAGTGGCATCAGAGTAACAGAAACCATCTTTATCTTCTGCATCATTTTGCCTAAGACTGGGCCTAGAGTCAGGAAAGCCCATCTTCCTGAGTTCAAATCTGGACTCAGATACTTACTAGCTAGGTGACCCTGGGCAAGTTACTCAGCTGTTTCAATTTCTTCATCTGGAAAATGAGCTGGAGAAATCACTCCAGTATCTTTGCCAAGAAAACCCCAAATGGGGTCACCAAGTATTGGGCACAACTGAAATGACTGAACAAAGAGGTGCAAGGACTCTGGAGGCCAATATGAGCTCCCCAATATGAGGTACACAAGTCAGGGAAATTTCACGTGAAGTCTGCCTGTTGCTGGACCAGGTACATAGTTAGGTCTCGGTGAATCCTTATTGAATTGACTAAGCAATAGCTAGGTAGGGTATTGGATAGAGCACTGGACCTGGAGTTAGGAATATCTGAGTTCAGATCCAGTCTCAGACACTCACTAGCTGGGTAATTCTAGGCAAGTCACAATCTTTTCTTCATTTTCCTCAGCTATAACATGGGGATCCTGATATTACTTACTTTACAGGGTGTGAGATTGGAATGTGGTAAAGTGCTCAGCACAGCTCCTGGCTTTTAAAGTGCTTCTTCCTTCCATTCCCTTACTTAGTGGATCTTGAAGCAATAAAAGCCTTGCTTTTATGTCTCTTTGTAATTAACATTCCCCACAACATGAATTTTCTGGCTATTACTAAAAAAAAAAAAAAAAAAAAAGCACAGAAAAGGGGGGGGCACATAAAGGGGGACCATTTTCACTGCCTTTTGTTGTTTTAAGATTGGTTCTCCCAATCATGCCAAGGCTAGAAGTGCCTGGAGTTGGGCATGATCCCACTACGTTTTGGTCTAGGACCTAGGTTGGTTTGCCACTCATTAGGCAACTCAGTTTAGCTTGACTGGGGGCTTCATGAGATGGACACTACACAGTGCATACATCCAAATGACAAAGCCCACGGAGGCTCCAGAGATCTGCCGGTCTCAGTCTTGCCCATCACGGAGACTGTAGGTGTGAGCCACTACACCTGACTGTTGTGAAAGTTCAGTTTTTAGGTGTGTCTGTATTATTTCAACATCAAAACAGCAAGTTACAATCATTAAACAATAGGCAAACACTTATTCCCTGATCTTAATCCAGTGGTGCTGACTGCAGTCAGTAACAAAGAGGCTCCCTTGTGCCCTTGAAGAATGAGTCACCCTGGGGAGCTTTGACTGAATAAAGGCCAATTGGACTGAAGTTAAGTACTCACTCCTGGCAGGGATCACACTAGCTCCCAAAGAACCCTTTCCACTTCTGGAGAGTTGGAGTTGGTAGGAAGATGTTCTTTTCACCCAATTAGCCACAGACCAGTTAACCCCCAAAACTCCCCTCCCCCAACGGCACCTAAAAGGGGAGGGGTGCCTGGCTGAAGTGGGTAAATCCTCTCTTCTCATCCCACCCCCACCCCATCTTACATACAAATGTCTTGGGACATTCTTAACGGTGCCATGCAGGTGGGTCATTGCTGTGTGAAATAGACCCTTGTGAAATTTCACTTCCTCATTTTGAATGGCAGTTGGTCCTGTCTGTGTAAAGACTAGAGTGGTTAGGAAAAAAGACATGGGTTTGCAATCTGGTGTTTTACTTCATCAGCTTTTCTACAGCATCCCAAGTACCCATCCATTTCCCAATTCTGTTCACATCTTCATCTTTGAGTATCCGGGACCTACCTCCTCACCCACTTAGGTTACATTTCTTTTCCTTTGTCAGATATATTATCCATTACCATTCCTGTCTGTGTCCTTCTTTAAGACTCAAGTCTACTCATAAACTGAATGTTGGGGGTGGTAGAGTAAGGTGGAAAATGGGGTGAGAAGTCCAAAAGGACAATGAGGTATAGTGGCAAGTGAACTGACCTTAGAGGACACCGGGAATGCCTGTTTGAATCTGAGCTCTGTCACCTGCTATCTTGGTGACCTTGGGCAAGTCACTTGACTTTTCCAAGTCTCACTTTCTTCACCTGCAAAATCAGGGAACTGTCCTCAGTGCTTTCATCTTAAGTCACAATCTTTTGGTCTTTTCCCTACTGACTACAAACACATTCAACTCTCCCCAATGCTGAAAAAAAACTCTCACCCTTTCCCAACCTTATCATCCTATGTCTCTCCTCTCGTTCATAGTCAAATTCCCAAGAAAACAATCTGTCAACATCCATTACCTACACTTCCTTTCTTCTCTCTCACATCTCAGCCCTTTGCAATCTGGCTTTTGACTTCATCATTCAGCTGAAAACTGTTCTCGCCAACTTCACAATGAGTTTTAACTGCCAAATCTAATGGCCTTTCCCCAGTCCTCATCCTTCTCTTCCTCAATGTAGCATTTGACATTACTGATCTTTCTCCCTCCCTGAACATGCTCCCTTCTCAGTTTTCATGACCTTGTTCTTTTTTGATTCTCCTCCTGGCTGTCTGACTACTCTTTCTCAGTCTCCTTTGCATATCATGCCCCCTAGCTGTGGGTGTGCCCCAAAGCTCTGTCCTTAGTCATATGTATATGTGTGTGTGTGCATTGTTATCATTTGTTTGTCCTTCCAAGAGGACCAGTGACATAATGGGATGATGTCATGACTTGGATCTGAATTGAATTTAAGTGATCCAGAGTTACAGAAAGTTATCAGCCTCATTCTCTTCTCTAGAGTCACTGAAGTTCAGTGGCAAGATAAAAATTAGGATGATTGGTGACAGCCCTGGATGCAGTGGATGACATTGGTGTCTTTGATGTCTGACCAAGGTCTAATGGCTCCACAGCACCTACTTCCTCTGCCTTCATGGCCTTTTGGAATAAATTGTTTTCATCTGACCATTCCATTGGAGTCTTTGCATACTTGGGGTAGTCACCCTGCCTAACTGAGTGATGGGTTTGAGACCTGTCAGTTACCCTCAATCTTGTTTAGTTAATCTGCTGAAACAGTTTACCAGGTGTGGCTACTGAACATGCTGCAGCTTCTTGGAGTCACAGGTGAGAGTTGGGTGCCAGGTGGACACCAAAGATAGATGAGCACCCTGAAAAAGGCTCTACAGCCATCACACCAAAGGTGAAAGTCCTCCAGGAACACCTTGAATATACATGCCTGTGTGTGTGTATGTATGTATGTATATGGGTATATATATAAACAGAGAGAATATGAGAGAGAGCAAATCTGGAACTCACCGTTAAATTTTCAGCATAAGCATTTACACCTCAGAAGGCTAATGTTACAAATCATTTTATTAATTGTCTAGACTTAAGAAAATGTTAATGCAGATTATATTTAAAAGTGTATCACATGCATTTTTGTTCTGACTCATTAAGCATTTACCATTTACCTGGATGCAGTTATGCATCTCTAACTGCTTAGTGCTTTTTTCAAACTGGATGTTCTCTAGTCACCTCAGACTCAGCATGTCCAAATATGAACTCATTCTCTTCTCTACCAAACTGACTCATCTTCTGAACTTCCCTCCTTCAGTTGAGGGTACCACCACCCTTCCAGTCACCCAGTGTCCAAACCTCATCATCATCCCCATCCCCTAAGACTGCTCAACCTAAAATATCTAATCAACTGCTAAAGAGTCTTCTAGTTTCTGCTTCCACTATAGCTTTTACTTCCATCCCCTTCTTTCTTTTTACAACAATGTCTCCAATCTAATTCAGGTACTTTTTCCTGAGCTATTCTCCTAACTGTTCTCACTGCCTCTGGTGTCTCTCTCTCTAAACAATTCACCATACAAGGGCCACATACCGTTCTGACCCTGTTTATTCCCTACTCAAACTCCAAAGGTTTCTTATGCTTCTAGGATCTATTGTTTAAGCATTCTGTTTAGTTTTTTTAAAAACCTCATAACCTGGCCCCTATCTTCCTTTCCAAACATACTATACATTATTCTCATTCCCACACCATTTTGTTGAGGTTCAGTCATACCTGACTCTTCATGATCCCATTTGGGGTTGTCTTGACAAGGATGTTGGATCAGCTTGCCATTTTCTTCTCCAGCTCGTTTGACAGATAAGGAAACTGAAGCAAATAGGGTCACACAGCTAGTAAATGTCTGAGGTCAGAGTTGAACTCATGTCTTCCTAAGATCCAAAAATCAACAAAACTCTAAGCTCTGCCTTTCCCATCCCCTCCCAGTGCCCATTCATCATCCCGATGACAGTGGCCTGATTCTCTGGGACCTTATAGGAACCCCAGCACTCATTGATGGAAATTGGCGGCATGATTTAACAACTGTTCAAATGGAAAGTCACACTCTTTCCCCCAATCTACCAGGAGAATGGATTCTCTTCTTTCTCTATTTCTCTAGAACTTTACTTGCAGAGCTTTTTTCTCCCACCATTATCCCCTGTATCATACCTGTGTAAATGTTGTATCAGTACACAAAGAGTGCTTTTCAAACTGGAACCGTGTCATCTTCATCTTCAGAACCCAACACAGGGTCTCAACCATAGTAACCACTTGATAAACATTTGTTAAATTAAAATCTACCATGTGTCCCATATTATGCAAAGAGATGAAAGGAAAGGAGGCAAAGAAAAGAACATGGCTGGCTTCTGGCGCTTCACTGGGGTAGACAGGAATGAATTGGCAACTTCCCCTCCAGGATGATCACTTGGGCATATGCTCAGGAACATTTGGAGTCAGAGGGCCTGGGTAAGACTTCTGGCTATACTACTTGGTCTTTGTATAACACCGAGGAAATCCTGCTCTAAAAAATGAGGCAGTTGGTCTAGAAACAAAGGTCCTTGCCAATCCTGGATTCTCTAATTCCTTCTCAGCTCAATATTGGCCACATGCTTAGGGGTTAAACAGGGACCATAGTTTCAACATAGAACTTGTTAAATAAACCTGTAGCAAAGTGACAACCTAAGATAATTTAAGATTACACAGGGCAAACAGGAGCTACAGTAGGATACAATGGAGAAAGACCTCTTTTGAGTCAGCAAGAGATGAGTTCAAATCCCACCTAAGACACAATGACTGTGTCACAACCTCTCAGTGGCCCAAGTCAGTTCTCTAGATCAATAACCTATCCAGGAGGTGCCAACCAGAATTGATAGAAGGAGTTTCCTCACCTGGAGTTATCTACACTAACAGAATCACATCTGATATTGAAAAAAAAAAAACAGGCCCAGTGAGCTGTCAAATCTAAGTACATTTCCTCTAATATAATCGTGCAAAGTCCATTCATTTTGATGAGCCAGTCAATGCTTTTGCACTTTGTGGCCATCTCCAGAAAAAGCTGCCTCATCATCACTCTTCAATCTGCTATCCTATGTGTCTCTTAGTGACTGATACGGGCCCTTTTATTATTCCTGCCCCCATCCAATCAGCATGCACCAGCCAAAGGGGTCAAATTGCATTCCAGGTTTCCCTGAAGTAGGGGAATGGTTACAGTTTTTCAAATCTGACCAACCTGCATAGATGCAAAACTGTAACCAGGGTAGGTCAACCAGCCAGGTTTTCTCTTGGCGTGCCAGTTTTATAGGGCAGAAACTATACTCATAGTCATTCAGCAGGTTAAAAACAGAGCATAACATCTTGACCTATTCCTCAGTTCCCAGCTCTTACCTTCCCAGAAGCAATCTCCTGCTATCCCTGGGGACCCCCTCCCTCCACAAAATGTCTTTAAAAGGTAATTTGGGGTCATGTTTGGCATCACCTGTCCAAGGCAGAAAGCCCTTCATTCTGTATTTCTTACAGCACACTTAGGGTTTAGAGCTCGGAAGTGACCTTAGATATTGTCTCGTTTGACACCCTTACTTTAGGAAGAAACTGAGGTTCAGGGACAAGAAACAGCATTATACAGCTAAGCAGTGGTAATTAGGCAGCTTGCACAGTGTGGCCTCGAGTGAGGAAGATTCCTCTTCCTCGATTCAAATCTGACCTCAGACGCTAGCTGTATGACCCTGGACAAGTCACTTAACCTTGTTTACTTCAGTTTCCTCATCTGTCAAAGAGCTGGAGAAATAAATGGCAAGCATATTTGCCAAGAAAACCCCAAATGGGGTCATGGAGAGTCAGGCATGATTGAACCAACTAAACAAGTCAAGAATTCAAACTCAGGTCTTGTCTCCCATACTAGTATCCTCTATGTGTCCCAATAATGCCATCTGCTAGACAGATCCCAGGAAGGACTTGAATGGGGAGGGAGAGCAGAAAGGGAAACTAAAGGCCACAGTTTTGGGCCTCCCCTCCCCCACCTCTGAACCTCATGACTTTCTCCCTTGCAGTGAGTATGTGGAAGAGTTTCATTTTAGAAGTAGATATATTAATGGGGCTTGGCATACACCAGCTACCAGGATGACAGAAGGCTGGACAGCCCCCAGAGGGCACTGTGGACCTGCAGTTTTGTCTGTATTATTCAGGCTGCCCTGAATTCCTTCCCTGGGTTCCCTGAGCCTTGAAATATATGGGCTCCCATCCTGGGCCACAAAAGCTCCAATGTCCAATCCAAGTTTATAATAAGGTCCTGGAGTGTGTTTTTTAGGATAAAGTCACAGGTGTAAAGTAGGATAGAGGAATAATAGAGAAAAAAGACTTACAGTCTTTCCCCCATGCACCCCATCTATCCCAGGGGTTCTTAACCCTTTTGGTGTTCATAGACTCCTTTGGTAGTTGGTAAAAACTAAAGACCCCTTCCTAGAATAATAACTTTAAATAATTGAAGCAAATACTAAATTTCAGTTAGAAATGAGTAAAAATGAAGCTCCAGAGTATTTTTACCTAACTTTACAGACCCTCCTCCCATCGCCACACTGAAATCTATTCAAAGACCCCTTGAAGATATCTATGGAAACCAGACTGAGAGGTTCTGGTTCAGAGAATGAGAGAGAATTGCTTCCCTGTGAGAGGTTCTAGTTTACTCTATGTGTTTTATCCTCCTTCTATCTACATAGGTCATTTGAGGATGCTATCTTATCTGAAACTGTTATGACCCTCAGGGCCCAATGTCATGAAATAATAACTGGTTCTTAATAACTGAGTCACATTCAAATAGTACTTTTAAATTTGCAAAATACTTTCTTCATCCAGCCTATGAAGTAGATAATATATTATCTCCCTTACAAAATGAGAAAATATTTTTTTCACCACCTCTTCTTTCTTTGGTGCCCCTAAAATATTCTTATCCCCTAAAGGTATCCTCTCCCACTATATAGAGAAACAAAGGAGCTCTTTTGTGAGTTAACTCTACTTCCAGTCCTTTATACACTATTTACATTCTATAATCCTTTGCTCTGGCGTTCTCAACCCCAACATTGAACTGAAACCACTTTCTCCAAAGTTACTAAAGTTACCTTAACTGCTAACTCAAACAGGCTTTTCTTGGTCAGACTTCTTGACCTCTCTGGAGTAATAAACTAGCTAGCTTTTGTATAATGCTTTGAGTTTTTCAAAGCACTTTACAAATACAAATTATCCCAAAAGTCTTAGTGAAGTTTCAATTTTTAAAAACCAAACTATTAGCAGTATTGCTGGGTCAAAGAGCATGCACATTTTAGTAGCCCTTTGGGCATACTTCCAAATTGCTCTCCAGAATGGTTGGATCAACTCACAGCTCCACCAACAATGAATTAGTGTTCCAACTCTCCCACATCTTCTTCAACATTTATCATCTCCTTGTTTTGTCATGTTAACCAATCTGATAGGTGTGATGTGGTATCTCAGAGTTGTTTTGATTTGCATCTCTGTAAAATAGTGATTTAGAGCATTTTTTCATGTGACAATAGATAGCTTTAATTTCTTCCTCTGTAAACTGCCTGTTCATATCCTTTGACCATTTATCAGTTGGGGAATGACCTGTATTCTTGTGCATTTGACTCAGTTCTCTATATATTTTAGAAATGAAGCCTTTATAATAGACAGTAGTCACAAAACTTCTTTCCCAGTTTTCTGCTTCCCGCCTAATCTTGGTTGTATTGGGTCTGGTTGTGCAAAAATTTTTCAGTTAAAAGTAATCAAAATTATCCATTTTGTACTTCATAACGCTATCTCTTTTTTAGTCAAAAATTCTTCTCTTCTCCATAAATCTGATAAATACACTATTCCTTGCTCTACTAAATTATTTATAGTATCAATCTTTATACCTAGATCATGTACCCATTTGGACTTTATTCTTGTGTATGGTGTCAGGCATTGGTCTGTGCCTAGTTTCCACCACACTGTTATTCAGTTCTTCCAGCAATTTTTGTCAAACAGTGAGTTCTTATCCCAGAAGCTAGTTGGGTTTATCAAACAGCAGATTGCTGTATTCATTGACTACTGTGGCTTGAGTACCTAACCTATTCCACTGGTCTACCCTTATGTTTCTTAACCAGTACCAAATGGTTTTGATAATTGCTGTTTTAGAATTTGAAATCTGCTAGAGCTAGGCCACCTTACCTAGTATTTCTTTTTATTAGTTCCCTTGATATTCTGGACCTTTTGTTCTTCCAGATGAATTTGATATTATTTTTTCTAGTTCTAGAAAATGATTATCTGATAGTTTGATTGGTATGGCAGTGAATAAGCAAATTAATTTAGGTAGAATTGTTATTTTTATTATATTGGCTTGGCCTACCCATGAGCAACTGATGTTTTTCCACTTAGTTAGATCTGACTTTATTTGTGCAAAAAGTGTTTTCTAATTGTGTTCATATAGTCCTTGGATTTCTTTGGGCAGATAAATTCCTAAATATTTTATAGTGTTTACCCTAGCTTTAAATGGGATTTCTCTATCTCTTGCTGTTGGGCTTTGTTAGTAATATAAAGAAATGCAGATTTGTGTGGGTTTATTTTGTAACCTGCAACTTTGCCAAAATTGTTTATTATTTAAAGTACTTTCTTACTTGAATCTCTGGGATTCTCTAAATATATCATCATATCATCGCAAACAGTGATAATTTAGTTTCTTCTTTGCCTGTTTTAATTCCTTCACTTTCTTTTTCTTCTCTTATTGCTGCAGCTAACATTTCTAGTACCATATTGAATAATAGTGGTGATAATGGACATCCTTGTTTCACCCCTGATCTTATTGGAAATGCATTTAGCTTATCTCTATTGCATATAATGCTTGCTAAAGGTTTTAGTAGATACTGCTTATTATTTTATGGAAAGTTCTGTTTATTCCTATGCTCTCCGGTGTTATCAATAGGAATGGGTGTTGTATTTTGTAGAAAAGCTTTTTCTGCATCTATTGAGATAATCATGTGGTTTCCATTAGTTTTGTTGTTGATATGATCAATAATGCTAATAGTTTTCCTAATATTGAACCAGCCCTGCATTCCTGGTATAAGTCCTACCTGATCATAATATATTATTCTCATGATAAGTTGCTGTATTTTTTTTTGCTAAAATCATATTTAAAATATTTGCATCTATATTCATTAGAGAAATTGGCCTTTCTGTTGTGGCTCTTCCTGGTTTAGATATTAAAACCTTATTTTTATCATAAAAAGAATTTGGGAGGCCTCCTTTTTCCCCAATTTTCCCAAATAGTCTATATAGTATTGGAATTAACAGTTCTGTAAAGGTTTGATAGAATTCATTTGTAAATCCATCTGGCCCTGGAGATTTTTTCCTAGGTAGTTCACTGATGACTTGTTCAATTTCTTTTTCTGAGATGGGGTTAAGTATTCAACTTCCTCTTCTTAGTTTGGGTAATTTATATTTTTTAAATTAATCATCCATCTCATTTAGATTGTTGAATATATGGGCATACAGTTGGGCAAAGTAATTTCTAATTATTGTTTTAATTTCCTCCTCTTTGGAGGTGAGTTTACCTTTTTCATTTTTGATATTGGTAATTTGTTTTTCTTCTTTCTTTTTTTAATCAAATTGTTCAAAGGTTTACAAATTTTATTAGTTTTTTCATAAAACCAACCCTTAATTTTATTTATTATTTCAATAGTTTTATTAATTTCAATTTTATTAATCTCTCCTTTGGTTTTCAGTATTTTTAATTTGGTATTTACTTGGGGATTTTCAATTTGTTCTTTTTCAAGTTTTTTCAGCTGCATGCCCAATTCATTGATCTCTTCTTTCTGTTTTATTCATGTAGGCATTCAAAGATACAAAGCTTCTCCTAAGAACTGCTTTTGCAGTATCCCATAAGATTTGCTAGGTTGTCTCATTGTCATTCTCTTGAATAAAGTTGTTGTTTCTGTGATTTGTTGCTTAACCCATTCATTCTTTAAGATTAGATTATTTAGTTTCCAATTAATTTTTGGTCTATCTTTCCATGGTCTTTTATTACATATATATATATATATATGTGTGTGTGTGTGTGTGTGTGTGTGTGTGTGTGTATACATATATATATATACATATATATATATATATATATATATATATATATATATTGCATTATGATCTGAGAAGGATGCATTGACTATCTCTGCCTTTCTGCACTGGACTGCCCTAGTGCACAGTCAATTTTTGCCTATGTGCCATGTACCACTGAGAAAAGGGTATATTCCTTTCTATCCCCATTCAATTTTCTCCAGAGATCTATCATATCTATTTATCCAGTTCTATTCACCTCCTTAACTTCTTTCTTGTTTATTTTGAGGTTAGATTTATTAAGTTCAAAGAGGGGGAGGTTGAGGTCCCCTACTTGTATAGTTTTGCTGTCTTCCTGTAATGTCCTTAACTTTTCCTCTAAGAATTTGGATGCTACATCACTTGAGCACATATGTTTAGTAATGATACTGTTTCGCTGTCCGTGGTGCCTTTTAGCAGGATAGTTTCCTTCTTTATTTCTTTTGATTAGATCTATTTCTATTTTTGCTTTGTCTAAGATTAGGATTGCTACTCCCACTTTTTTTACATCAGATGAAGCCCAAATCCCCAAGAGACCACAAAAATGGGAAAGGGTCCTACATGTACAAAAATATTTATAGCAGCACTCTTAGTGGTGGTCAAAAACTGGAAATCAAGAGGATGCCCATCAATGAGGGAATAGTTGAACAAATTTGTGGTATATGAATGTAATAGAATACTATTGTGCTATAAGAAATGATGAACAGGAAGACTTCAGAAAGGCCTGGAAAGACTTATATGAACTGATGCTGAGTGAAAGGAGCAGAACCAGGAGAACTTTGTACGCAGCAACAACCACAGTGTGTGAGGAATTTTTCTGGTAGACTTATTACTTCATTGCAATGCAAGGACCTAAATAATTCCCAATGGCCTCTTAAGGCAAAATGCCTTCCACATCCAGGGAAAGAACTATAAAATTAGATCACAGAATGAAGATCATTTTCTTTTGTATTATGTCTTGGTTTGTTATATGACTTCTCCCATTCACTTCTCCCATTCAGTTCTTCTATGCAACATGACTATGGTGAAAATATATTGAATAGGAATGTATGTGTAGAACCTATTTAAAACTGTGTGCCATATCAGGGAGGGAGTGGGGAGGTAGGGGGGTAGGGAGGGAAAAATCTAAGATAAATGGAAGTGATTGTAGAACATTGTAAACAAATAAAATAATTTTAAAAAAAAGAAAATGTGCTATTAGATAAAAAAAAGAATATAAGCTACTTAGGTACAAAAACTGACTTTTGAAAAACAGAACCCAAGAGATACATTTAAGTAATAAAACCAACAGTTATAAAACACACACACACACACACACACACACATGCAAAACCAAACTATTACACTAGGACTTTCAGGACACCCTGAATGATCTCATGTGATCCTCACAAAAACTATGGGAGGTAGATGCTATTACAATAATCTTCCTTTTATAAATGAGGAAACTGAGGCAAATGACTATTAAATATAAATTTGTAACTATAAACTATTAAACTATAAATAAGTTACTTGCCCAGTGACACACAGCTATTAAATGTCTGAAACCAGATATGATCTTAGATCTAGCTGACTCTTAGAAGTTGGGGCGCTGTACACTGTGCCATATAATTGGCTTTAAACACTGTTGGTTACCCCCTCTTCCTAGTCATTCTCCTTTCTAGACTTTTATGACACTGGTCTCCTATGGTCTTCTTACTTCTTTGTCATTATTGTTGGATCCAGATCCCACCATCCTGTAACCACAAGGGTCCCCAGGCTAAGGCTTAGGCCCCTCTTTCTCTCTATACCCATTGGGGAATCTCATCAGCTCCCATGAGTTAATCATTATTTCTACCTAGATGACTTCTAGTTGCGTGTATACAGCTCTTGTCTCCTCAGCTCTAGCCCTGCATTGCCATCCTCTGCCTGGATGTCTCATTAGCATCTGAAACTTGTTGTTCAATGATTTTTCAGTTATGTCTGACTCATCTTGATCCATTTGAGGTTTTCTTGGTAAAGACACTGAAGTGGTTGTTGCCTTTTCCTTCTCCAGTTCATTTTACAGATGAAGAAACTGAGGCAAACAGGGTTAAGTGAGCCAGACACCAACTTAAGAAGACTCATATTCCTGACTCCAGGCCTGGGCTCTGTCCACTATGCCAACTAGCATCTCTACATCCAAGACAGAACTCATCCCATGCCCTCTTCTCAAAACCTCTTCCCCTCCATATTTCTCCATTTCAATCAAGGGTACCACCATTCATTCTGACTCCTGTGATCACAATCTATATTCCTCAACTTCTTCCTCTCCCTTACTTTGGCTTTATCTTTTTTTCCTTCTTTCATCACCTTTGACTGAATCCAAACCTTACACAGATCAAATCCCCTTCATAAAAGGATTTGTTCTGGAAAATTTGGACTCAGTCAAAGGGCCAAACCCAAGGACCTAGAAGACCACATGTGGCCTTGAGGCCACAGGTCCCTCGAACTCAGTCTTGGGCCCCGACCAGCTAGACGGATCCAGCTCCCTGATAACCAATGGATCCCCTTGCTGCTGTAAGTAGATTCTCCCCATCACACCATTCTCCAAATTGAGGAGACCTTTATCAGCCCCTTAACCTTGCCCTCTCCACATGAACCAACTATCCCAAAACAGAGAAATGCTTCCCAGATATGTCTGCAGGCACTGGTGTTCATATATCTTTTTTTTTTTTAATTTTTGTACAAAAACATTTTTAAAAAAATAAGCCATGATCTTGTCTGTTCCATGACAAACTATATCCTCAGTTTAGGGAAAATGCCTATCCCCTCCCTCACTGACTTGTAAGAAGTCTCAGCAGTAACAGAGGTAGAAGAGGGGGTAGTGGATTGCATCACTACGAATCTCTGAGTTGGAAGGATGGGGAATAAAAGACACACAGAACATCACATATGTTTTTCCTGGTGTTGCCACTGTTTGGAGACAAGGAAGGGATGGACAAAGGTGAGGAGAGTAAACAGTATCAGCACGATGTTTACCTGTGAGAAAAGAGAGGGAACAATGAGCACCAGGTCAGGACCACCTCAGCCAAAGCACTAGGGTGAGGTAACAAGGGCTTTGCCATGAGCACAAAGATTTGTAGGGAGTGATAATGTTTAATATAAAATTTTGGAATAATCTCTTTGTTCTCTCTGAAGCAAACTCAGAGAATGCCTCTTCCTATGTCAACAAAAGCCATCCAGAGCTGACT
This sequence comes from Bettongia penicillata ogilbyi, assembly GCA_023548195.1. Lineage (NCBI taxonomy): Eukaryota > Metazoa > Chordata > Mammalia > Diprotodontia > Potoroidae > Bettongia > Bettongia penicillata. Next base: position 1,628,080 of record JAJHZJ010000479.1, on the reverse strand, counting down.
TAACATTCCTTAAGAGACCTTTAACCTAAGACACTATCTTGAATAATGGGACTTTTTCCATATCTTAATATTTGTAGACATATACTATGTTATGGCATGTTAATGGTAAAGAAAATACAGACATCTTAGGTTGTAATTTCTATTTGAACTTTGTTTACCCTTTCCTGTATCAGCTATTTCGAATATCTGTTTAGGACAGGAAGCCTGCCACTCACTAGTGGTGGGATTTCCTTTCTTGTCGTTTGTCACCAAGACATATGTTTACCCCGCCTGGAATCTCAAGGCTCAACTGACATTGCTCTATTAATTGTCTTGTCTTACTGAATTTATGATTTGTTCAACTGAGAGAGTTCCTTTCTCACGGCAAAATGTATATAAGCCAGAAGATTTCTGTACTCGGTAGCCAGAACATTTCTGGCTCCATAATGCATTATGTTACCATTTTCTTTAATGGGGAATTGATTAATTAATTAATTAAATCATAAAATGTATGCATTGAGCCTGTTGCCTGTTCTCTAACCAAGTTTTCAGGTCAACAGGAGCCAGTAGCATTTGTACTCCAGCAGGTCGGAACAAAGGAACATTTGATTAGTTAGAACAGGAAGCTCAGAGGGCATATTTCCTCCCCACTCCAAGTGAGTTCTCTTATCTGATCTTACCCTAATCCCTCTTCCAGAGCCAGCCTGTGCAACCCAGGCTCTCTCTCTTCCTTCACTATAGAAACTCATGTTCTGAAATCTCCCCACTACAATCTGAATTTGTCTTTGAAGTTGATCTGAGGACTACTTTCCTCTGATGTAGTGTGTTCTACTACCCCCAAGTGGCAGGGATTCTCCTTATGTCTTAGGTGACCCACACCTACTATTCCATCCTTTGAGTACCTTGCTCATTACAAAATGTTAAGAGCTAAAAGTGAATGTGGACAGAACTGGTCATAAGCATAGGCCATTTAGTCCAAACCCCTTACTGTATAGGGAAGGAAACTGAAGCCCACGATGATGAACTGATTTAACCAAGGTCCTAAAGGTATTAAACATGAGAAGTGGAGTTAAAATTTAAGACCTTTGACTCCACAATCCCACTAGCACAACCCATCCATATTTCACGTAGAGATAAAGCAACTTGCTCAAGGTTACACAGCTGGTTGTTAATAGAGCTGAAATTTCAACAGATCTTCTGACTCCCAGGGAGGCTTACTAAGAGCCAGTATTCTTCAGGCATCTATATGATCCTCCTGGGACATGTCAACTTCTACAGAGCACTTTTGAGAAATGAAGGCAGCATATAATGGAAAGAACATTGATTGTACATCCTGGCTCTGCCCCTTGTGACCTGTATGACCTTAAGGAAATGATTTACCTGAGACCCAGAGAGTTTCTCTCACCTATAAAAAGAAAGGCTTGAACCAGATGACCTCTGAGGGCTGCTTACCTTTTGGATCCTATAATCTCATTTCACCCTCAGGAGAGGCTAGAAAGGCAGGCAAGAGAATTCTATTCATTAGGCAGATGAGGAAGCAGAAGACTATAGTGGTTCCAGAATCATGGGCCCAGTCCCATTAGCTGATGAGTGGCAGAGATAGGATCTTAATCCAGGTTTTCTGCCTCTCATTCCTTGGCTATTTCCAGATAAAACACATGTTAAGAAGTTTGTGTCAACACAATTCCTCTGGTTTTGCCAAATGGATCATATTTTGTTTATAAGATAGACTTTTAAAAAAAGTTTCTAGTCCCTTTCCTGCGAAGATTGAGTTTATTAGCCTTCTTTGTATCATGGGAACATAGTCATAAATCTGGAAGGTACCTTGGAGGTCATAGACTAACCATCTCATTTTACAAGAGAGGAAACTAAGGAACTTGCCCAATATCACCCAGGTTATAAAGAGTAAAAATGGAATCCAAACCCAGGTCCTGAGTCTAAACCCAGCAAGTATTCTGCTACATGGAGCTGTCTCTCCTTTTTGACTTCCTTTGCTGCTGGCAACCCTAATCCAGAAAACCCTCAGTCATAGTCCCTCATTGGGAGCTTCTGAGGAGCCCCTTACACTATAGACAAAAAGTACAAAATCATCTTTCTTCTCCCATCTTTCCCTTCCTCTCATTTATTGTTCATCCTCCTCCCCAGGGGTCAGGTCTTCTCACATAAGGTGAGGGTAGTATAGCCAAAGGGATGTTACTTACATAGGTAGGGTCGTTCTGGAGAGGCCCCTTGATGAGGATGAAGATGGGAAACTGCAGAAATGTGATCACTGCTGACAACATCATCACTGTCCCATAGATCTTCCCAAAGTGCTGGGAAGGAAAACTGTGGAGAAACATGGATCTGCCCAGTGAGCCATCCTGCTCCTCTCACTATACAGCCTTCCAGTAACTCATTTGCCTATGTTCCTTCTTGCCCCATTCTACTCTTTTACTTCTAGTCTCAGAATCTCAGGATTTTAGAAATGGAAGGGACCTCTGAGACTGCCACATTCAATTCACTCATTTTACAGAAAAAAATTGATGCCCAGAGAGACAATGGGCCAAAAATTATAAGTAACTGAATCAAGACTTGAATCCTGGTCCTCTGGTGTACAGTAGCTCCAGTGCCAGTGTGGGTGATTTTCTCAGGGTGGATGCCATCGCTACTAATGTAGTGTAGCTTATCCCTATTTGACTAAAAGGTCTTTGAGTACCAGGCCCTCCTCACCAATTTTTTTTAAAGTTAATGGCTTTGCCTAGAATTTTTTAAAGATGAAGTAGAAGAAAAGTCCATTAACTAAACTTCTGAAGATGACTAGCCTTCAATAATAAAAGGTGTTAGTGACATTATCAACATCTCACTACAAAGAAAGTGAATTACCCATTCTCTTGATTAAAATTCCCTAATGTAAAGGTAATCTAAGGTTAATGATGGGTGGAAGAGTTAAAGATCTTCTCTGCCCATTAATAGGCCTCAATGCCTTTTGTTAATTTCTATTGAGGCATTGAGTCCGAGAGTCCTGCTCTCAGGCTCTGAAAAGTATATACTCTGAGGTGAGGTTTTACTTTGGGGTTTAGTTTTTGAAAAAGGGATTATGTGTCACATGAGACCCTGAGAAGCCCCTAAGGAGCTGCCACCCCCACCCCCCCACCCCCTCCACCCCCTCCCCATCCCCTGCAACCCAGCTTTGAAAACTCAGATGATGGTGCTTCTCTCTATGGTAACTATGTATGTATGGTCAGAAAGTTAGATCTGTCTGTTGATTTGTGATATATGTATTCCTTATGATCAGACAGTTGGAAGCCCTGTCTGTTGAGAGGAAGTAAACTTCCTCTGTATTTTCTCTGAAGTTCAGGATGCTGACTTTTTCCCCTAAACTAAGTAAATGATACATGTCCTTGATTAAAGTGATTGCTGACCCCTCAAAAGTTGCTTTCCTTTTAGATAATCAGATCTAAGACCCTGTACAGCAGGCCCTCCTGTGTATATTGGGGTCCTTGCTGTTACACCTGTAGCCCTATGAAGCAAGTAGGCCAGGATGATCTTCATTTTAGAAGAAGGAAACTGAAGATGACATTTCCCCAAGGTCTTACATTTAGTAAATGGTAGAGTCAGAACCAAATACCAGGTCTGGCCTCCAGGATAGCATTCTTTCTCTTCAATTTTAGTATTTATATTTTTTAAACTATTTATCAAATAGTAACTGTTTCTCTTTTACTCAGGAACCCTGAGGGTCTTCCCCTCCCAATTTGATTTTTTTTTTATTAAAGGGGTCATCCCTTGAGTAACTACTTAAAGAAGTCTGCAATACCGCTTCAGGACTGTATCCCCAAGAGATCATAAAAATGGGAAAGGGTCCCACATGTACAAAAATATTTATAGCAGCACTCTTAGTGGTGGTCAAAAACTGGAAATCAAGAGGATACCCATCAACTGGGGAATGGCTGAATAATTGTGGTATATGAATGTAATGAAATACTATTGTGCTATAAGAAAAGATGAACAAGAAGATTTCAAAGGGGCCTGGAAAGACTTATGTGATCTGATGCTGAGTGAAAGGAGTACAACCAGGAGAACTTTGTACACAGCAACAACCACAGTGTGTGAGGATTTTTTTTCTGGTAGACTTAGAACTTCATTGCAATGCAAGGACTTAAAAAACTCCCAATGGTCTTTTAAGGCAAAAAGCCTTCCACATCCAGAGAAAGAACTATGGAATTCATCACAGAATATAGCAGATCATTTTCTTTTGTATTATGTTTTGGTTTGTTTTATGATTTCTCCCATTCATTTTAATTCTTCTATGCAACATGACTAAGGGGAAAATGTATTTAATAGGAATGTATGTGTAGAACCAATATAAAATTGTATGCCATCTCAGGGAGGAAAGGGGGAGGTAGGAAGGAAGGAGGGAGAGGGAGGGAAAAGAATCTAAGTTATATGATGGTGATTGTAGAACACTGAAAATAAATAAATAAGCAAGCAGATAAATGAAAAGAAATCTATTCACTGAATGGGTGTGTCTCACTCAAAGTAGGAATCTGATAAGAACTTAGCCTGAAATGGCCAAAGTCTCACATCATCCTGATGAATGTCTAGCCACTGGACCCAGATGGTTCAGGAGAAGAAAGTGAGGTTGGTGACCTTGCACAGCCCTCCCTCATTCAAATCAAAGTCAACTGCAAGTCATGTCATCATCTTGATGTCATGGTCCCTTTAAGAACAAAAGGCAAACACAACCCTTTTACCCCATGGCCCCAGTCCTCTGTCTTCAGATCTTATCATGTTGCTATCTTTCTGGCTCCATCTGTCCATTCCCAGTGACCTCCAGCCTCCCACTATTCCCTCCAGAGAATTCACCCCAGAAACTCAGAGTAGAAAGAATCCATTCCTTTACTGATGTCTTCTCTGGATTACTCCTATCAAGTAAATATCTCACTTCTGGCTTGGTGAGCAACAGGGAGGGAGACTTCATAAGCTCCAAAGGCAACCCACTCTATTTGGGGGACAGTTCTGATTTTTAGTAAGCTTTTCCTGACCTCAAGTCAAATTCACCTCTTGCAATTTCAATCATTGCTTCTGGTTCTGCCCTCCATGGCCAAGCAGATCAGGTTTGAGTCCCCTTTCACAGAACAGCTACTTTAAGAATACTTAGATACTGAAAGTACTCTAAGAACTAATCCATTCTTTCCTGAATTTATCTCCTTTAGGCTAACCATGCATGGTTCTTTCAACCCATTTTCCTATGGCAGGAATTCAAGTCCCTTTACTATCTATATTTAACTCAAGCTAACATCAGTCCTAAAATTTGGCACCAAGAACTGAACCCCAGATGTCTAACCAAAATAGAGTAACATGGGAATGACCATCTTAAAAAGCTTCTCATTGATCTCAATTGTTTCATCTTAGTGAAGTAACAAGTATACTGGAGAAAGGGCTGGCTTTGGAACCAGGAAGATCCAGGTTCAAGTGTATATACACCTGTACATACATTTGTGTGTGTACATGTATGTGTGAAGTATGTATATATATACATACACACACACACACACACACACACACACACACATATATATATATATATATGCTATTTTATCCTGAGCAGTTCATTTAACTTCTTAGTGTCCCTAGGCAACTCTCTAGGACTAAGTTGTAGAGGTGCCAACTTGAATTGGTAGCACTTCATAATATCAGCAATATCACAGGTCTAATCCATGTCCCTAGGTTTCATTTTAGCAGATGCATCCCAACATTCTATCTTGTCAAGTTCTTTCTGAATCCTGATCCACCTGCAAACTCAATAAAGATATAAGCAGGCTCATCTTCACTTGTTTTTTTTATACCCAGAATCTGTCGTTGATGTTCACCCTTCATTTTTGAAGAGGATCAATGATATCACACAGTGACTTGCACATGGACTGGTTGTGTGGCAGAGCTGCACAAAAGCATCAGCCTCACTCTCTCCTTTAGAGTTATTCAAGTCTAGAGGCAGAACAAAAGTCAAGACCATTGGTGTTGCAGCAGTTGCAGTGGAAGAGCTTGGCATCTTCAATGTCTAACCAAGCACTAAGTGCTCCACAGAGCCTGTGTTATCCAGCTTAGTGGCCACTGGAACAAATGATTCTCATCCACCCATTTGTCCAGGGAAAATCTTCATATGCTTGGGGTAGACAACCCTAAGCCATGGATGGGTTTGAGGCCCATTGGTTTCCATCTATCCGATTTAGCCCATCTGCCAAGACAGTAATATTGGAATGTGGCTGTTGTGCATTCTCCAGCTTCTTGGAGCCACAGGTGAGAATTGGGTGATCAACTGGACACCAAAGGTAGATGAACAGCCCTGAAAAGAGCTTGGTAAGCCCTTATATTAAAGGTTCTAGTCCTCCCTGCTTACCCTAGACATATAGTAGGTACTTAAATAAACGCTTGCTGAGCAATGGATTTATTCAAGTTATCAATAATATCAAGTAGCAGAGAAATGAGCATAGATTCCTAGGCACTCCACCATCTAAAATTAAGACTGAAGCTGTTAGTGACTACCCCTTGATTGTTGACATTCATCCAGTTCCAAAGTCGATCATGAATCATCTAACTGCCCTCCCTTCTCTATCTCTTGTCCATCTTTTGGCCCCATTTCATAGGGGACAAAAGAGATTTCTCCTCCTTTGCTCTAGAACACATACACACATATATACACTCCCCACCTCCCTGCCTTAGCCCCACTTACGCAAGAGTGACGAAGGCAGCATTCCCTCCAAACAAGAAAGACCGACTGATAACTTGCAGGATGAAGGTGAAATACTGGAGTTTAAGGATGGGAATAGAGGCACAAATGGAGAAGCCAAGGCACAACATGGATGTCAAAGCCAAGGATGGGAAGGTAGAGTGAAGGTCTGCCATAGACTCTGGAAAACCTGGTTCAAGAAGAGATCCTGGCTTAAGTCAGAGTAAAGATAGAGTCAGGGGTGCAAGTTGGAAAGTGGAAGGACTCAGGAGAAAGGGGAAGAGTAGGGGGAGGATCCTGGAGGGGAAGAGCAAGATACAGGAGAGTAGAGGGCAGGTGCAACAGGTTTTGTACTGCCAGTGGTACATGTAAGCATGTAAATCAAGAAACTAACCAAATTTTGAGTTTCTCTCCCCACTCCCAAGGCTATCTCTTCCCCCAGGTTGGCCTCTCCTCTTTCCCGTTATTTCATCATGATGTCCTTACCATGGACTAACTCTGTCACTAGCATGAAACAGATTTTGGTTCTCTCCATCCATGGAACCTTGGATCTTGAGATCAGAAGTCACCCACCCCTTAGGTCTCCTTCTTCTGAACCTCATTGTCCCCCTGTATGTGTATTAAAGTTTATCAAAGACACTAGAATTACTCGTTTTGGCTCTAGAGAGGAGGGAGAGGAAGCAAAACACTGAAAAGGGTAGACAAAAGGAAACAAATTAGTAGAAAGGGTTTCAGGACCCTGGACAGAGATACAGGTCTCACCTCTTTTTCTTGCCTCTTGCTGGTATTTTTTCTTAAGGCGGTCTAACATGAATCCATTCCAGGGAGCACACAGCACCCCAAAGAACTGAGTGATGGCAAAGGCATTTGTATAGGAGCTGACTGCAATTGTTAAAGGATGGTGACAAAGAAGAAAGAATCAGATCTGAACAGAGGAATATGTCAGCCCTACATGCTCCTGTGGTACCACCCCAAACTCATTTTTTTCTCAGCCTTTCTTGAAATTCACAACTGTGCTTTTAGTACAGTATCTGGAGTATAGTGAGTACCTAATAAATGCTTAACAAAAGCCAGGGATGGTGATACATGCCTGTGATCCCAGCTAGCAGGAAAGCTGAAAGCAGAGGATCTCCTGAGCTTGGGAATTCTAAACTGAAGTGGCTTATGCTGATAGGATGTCCACGCTAAGTTTGGAATCAATGTGATGAGCCATTGGGGTGGGATGGGGGAAATGACAACATTGCCCAAAGAGCAGAACTAGCCCATGTCTGAAATGGAGCAGGTCAAAGCTCCCATGCTGATGAGGCCCATGAACGGTGTGCATTTCCAGTGTGGGCGAGAGAGGAAGGCTCAGTTCTTTTTAAAAATTTAATAATTATTTGCTACTGCATATGGTGATAATGAAATCAGCTAATCCAATGCTTTCGCTCTACAGGGGAAGCAAACAGACCCAGAGAAGGTAAATGACTTGTCTAAAATGACCAATGAGCCAGTGGCAGAGGAACTAAAACCTAGGGCCCTCTTCCCTCTTAGGCTAATCTTCCTTTCAGATCTCTAGTAATGACATTCTGCCCCAAAAAGGTTAACATAATGGAAAGATGTTGGTTGTGCCAAGAGATGCAGCTTCCAATTCCAGCCACTAAGGGATCATGAACAAGTCATTCAACTTCATTGAAAGGCAGCCCCGTATAATAAATAAAGCAATGGACTTGCAAGTCAGAAAATTTGGGTTCAAATCCCACTTCAGGCACTCATTAATTATGTGAGCTTGTCTCAGCAATGAAATTACCTCAATCTATAAAATGAGGTCAATGATTTTCCATCTATTCCAATTCTAAGTCTATGACCTTATGGCCCATGGACTTTTTTCTCATCAGCAAGTTGAGGATAATCCTTATAGTGCCTATTTCCCAAAAAAGAACTTCCCATGAAGTGCTTTCAAAGAAACCTTAGAGAGCTAAAGAAGCAGGAAAGATTTCCATTGGATTCCACATCCCTTGCTGGCATTACAAGTTAGACCACTGAGAGCTCCCCATCACACACCTGTGTGACATCCCACCCAGGCCCAATACCCCCTAATCTGCCCTTCAGGCAAGTACCTAGATGCTGGTCCCCATTGGCCAGACGGTTCAGCATGGGGTTCAGGGTCCCAATGAAGAGGTAGTGCCACAGCTGCATCAAAGAGAACCAGACCAGATGCCAAAAGAATCGCCAAGAGAGCAAACAGCTCCGGAAAGAAGGAGGATCACTCTGGTCAGTGTTGGCTATCTCTGATGAGGAAAGAAGAATCTTGACATGGTTGGGGAGGGCAGGGCAAGGGGAAGACTACAGGGAATAGAGAAGATGGAAATCTGGAGAGATTGCAACCAGAGACTGAACAGTAGGGGAACATATACTAACAGGCAACTAGGTATGGCAGTAAATAGAGTACTAGACTTGCAGTCAGGAAGACTAGACTTCAAATACTGCATCAGATACTTTACTTGTATGACCCTGGTCAAATAATTTAATCTCCCTGTGCCTCAGTTTCCTCTTGTGTAAAATGGAGATAATAATAGCACCTGCCTCACAGGATTTCTGTGAGGATCAAATGAGATAACCTATGTGAAAAACCTTTTGCAAACCTTAAAATGATATGCAAATATTAGCTATTACTATTACCTATATTCCACAGATAGGCTATATTGGGCATGGTGTGGTATGAACTTGGAATCAGGAAGGTTCAAATGTTATCTCAGACTCTTACTAACTGATGTGACCCTGAACAAGTCACTGAGTTTCTCTGTACCTCAGTTTCCTCTGCTACAAATGAGGAGGTTAGAATAGATGACTCCTCTAACTAAATCTATGATCCTGAATCTACCACCCAGCCATTCCTCACATCACTTTACCCTATGCTCACCCTTTGTGCTTAAATGGACAAGAAATTATTCACTATTGTGGATCCTATGAGTTGAAATGGACCTCAGAGGTCAGTTAGTCCAACCCAAACCTTAATAAGAAACCTCTCTATAAGTGGCCATGTTGGCTCCTCTTAAAGACCCCTTATTAGGGGCCCAGTCACTCCATACAGTGGTAGTCCCAGGCCATTTTAGAGTGGCTGCAATTGTTAAGAAGGTTTTCACTGCAATGAATCTAAATCAATCTCTATGAAATTTCCACCTATATATTTATATAGTCCTTAGGGCTTCCATCTGGGATTAAATAAAATAAACCTCATTCCTCTTTAAAAGACAGCCCTGCAAATATTTGAAGACAGCCATTATATTTCCCCTGCCTTTTTCTAGCTCCCTTTCTCCACATTACACATGCTTACTTTCTTCACCTGATCTTCCTGTCATTGTACTGTGCTAGTACTCTACTATGGGCTTCACCTTGGCAATGTCTATCCTAAAATATGGCTTCCAAAACCAATGAGGGTATGCCTAATGCATCCAGCTGAGGATTCCCTCTGCCTGTAAAACTTTCTCCACTTGAATATCTCTCCCTTAAAAAGGACTAACTCCTCCACAAGTTTCTCTGATGCTCCCATCCAGGAGTGTCCTCTCTTTTGGAATCCCCATGATCCTTCAGCTATTACTCTCATAGCATTTAGTGTTGTGTTGAGTCATTTTCAGTCATGCCTGACTCTTCATGACCCCATTTGGAATTTTCTTGGCAAAGATACTGGAGTGATTTATCATTCCCTTCTTCAAATCATTTTACAGATGAGAAAACTGAGGTAGACAGGGTGAAATGACTTACCCCAGGGTCACACAGATAGTAAATCTCTGAGGCTGGATTTGAACTCAGGAAGATGAGTCTTCCTTATTCCAAGACTAACACTCTATGCTCTATGGTGTCACCTAACAGCCCCTTGGCACTTAGTGCATCCTGTCTTTTGTTTGTCGTTCATCCTCCTAAAATGCTTGAAGTATGGAGATTTTGTCTTAATCTTGCCTGCCCAAGGGGCCTGGCTCAGGAGATTCCCCATGAGTCTATACAGAGTATTCAAAAAATGTTTGGCTTAGAATCATGATGAGCCCTGGGTTCAAATTCTTCTCTAACATTTATAGGCTCGCTGATCATGGAGAAGTCCTTTAACCCTCTCTGAACTCATCTTTAAAATAGGTTTTTTTTAAAAAATGCCAACCACTTGCCTCATGACTGCAAGGAAAGCATTATATTAGCCTGAAAGTTCTAGAGAAATGGTTTCTCACTTATTTGGTCCAAAACCTCTAATTATCATTATGGAGAACTCTTGGGATGGACAATCTGTCTAAGGCATACAGAAGGCAACTTCTTTATCATTCAAGGATCCGATACTAGCTGACTCACACTGACATAGGCTTTAAGTTCTGCCAAATGCTTCTCATGCATTATCTCCTTTGATTCTCACAATACTTGAGCTAGCTATTACTACTGCTGAGGGACATAATAATACTGTCTGAGGGAGGATTCAAACCCAGGTCTTCTCAAATTCAAGGTCTTGCTCCTAAAAATCAACTAGCCATCTAATCTGATAATTCTTAAAATCTTAGAAAATTGCCTGGGGACACTGAGAGGTTAAGTGATTTCCCAGTGTAGCAGGATGGAGTAAATAAAGAGTCCTGGATCCAAGTTCAAATGTAGCCTCCATTTCCTCATCTGTAAAATAGGAATAATACCAGCAGTAACTATTTCACAGGGTGCTATGTGGCAAAGATGATATACACGTAAACATAAATATACATGTATATCTCTTAGGTGATATATACACACATATAAAACAATTTGAAAACCTCAAGATGTAATATAGGGGGTCTTAAAAAGTTTGAGTCTTAAAACTATCAGGTTTGAGCTATTAAAGCTTAAAGCCATACTAATTTTGGGACACACTGTATAAATGTAAATTCATAGCAATAATAATGTATCATGCAGGATACGAATCTACATCTTCCTCACTTTAAGGTCAGCCTTCTCTATTAAACTACACTCTGATTATTAATAGTGAGTATTTGTTGAATAGATAAGTAAGAACAAGAGGAAGAAAAATATATACTAGATTGAGGGGCAGGAATCAGAGATTATCAACTTGGCATAAGTATTAATAGATGTTGGATGACAACTTCCTTCTTTGTAGAAGTAGGGAACTATGAGTGTGAATACTGTATATTCTCAGACTCAGATGATGTACTGAGTAAGTTTACTGAGTTGCCTTCTCCTCCCCACCGCCCCCTTCTTTGTTAAGGAATGGAAGGGGAGGAGAGAGAGATCTGAAAATAAAAGTGAAACAAAAACAGATGGCAAGAAAAAGATTTAAAAAGTTATATTGGAGGGGTTAGAGAAAGGGGTCCCAATGAGAGGTGGACTTTTGAGAAGGATAATGAAGTTTGCATTGACTCTGAGGATGACTGGGTGAGGGGAAAAGCAGAGATGCAGTGAAAGCAGATGATAGAAAGAGCGGCTGAAAGCTTACCTTGCTGAACTGCTGGGGAGGGAGCACTGGCTTCCTGCCTCAGTTCTACCTTTTCCGTCTTGGCTTCTTCACCTTTTATTCCTTGGGATCCATCAGCTCCCCTTGAACAGTCAATGCTGAGGAAAGAGGCGCCACAATCCAGCCCCCAGAAAACAGTCAGGTTTTCTTCAACAACACGTCTCAAACATCCATAATGTGCCACCTACTCTACTAGGCACTTGGGGTAGGAAGACCAAAAATAGTCATTGCCTTGAAGTAGCTAACATTCCATCAGGGTTAAGGGAACCCATAGACAACTCTAAAAGAAATGCTGTGTTCTTGGGGGTGAGGGTGGGATTCTGGCCAGGATAACATGCTGTAATGTGAGATAGCTTTGTTTCTCATTCCCCATCCCCCACCCCTCCATCACCTGTCCCCACCTTGTCTCAGTGCCCTGGGGTAGTAATGTTGACCTCAACCTCTGTTCTATTCCCCTATCAGATCCTAAGAGATGACACTATGTAAGGAAAAGGGTAGACCTTACCCATAGCTGTAGTTGGATGGCAATGGAAAGGGTATATGCCCCCTTGGCATGAGGAAGAAAGTACGGATGAGATGCCAGATGCTAAAAGCACAGAGGATGAAAAAGGAGATTCGAAGTTCCAAGCCCCACTCATGGAGAAGCTGTAAAAAGAAAAGGGGTAGGTCAGCAAGGATGCAGCCCCCTAAGTCAGAGGATCATTCAGTGTAGCCAACCTTGGCGATGGCTACTCTAAGGACATCCACTGTATGATCAAGAGCCATCTCCTCAGGATGGTTGGAAAGGTCTGGGGAGAGCCTTTTGGAACTCAAAAATCTCTTCCTTACTTTACACACACACACACACACACACACACACACACACACACACACAAAACCTGACATGGTGCCTGAAATTCTACCACTAGTTTTACCTCTCTGGGCTTTAAAAGAGGAACTTTAAGAGTCTCTTATAATTAGATCACTGGATGGGAGAAATCTTAGAATGGAATAGATACAGAAATCTGAAGCTGGAGGGCACCCATCTAGTCCAACCCTCTCATTTTACACATGAGGAAACTGAGGCCAAAAAGGTTAAGTGATTTGCCCAAGACCATATAGTCTGTAAGATGAAGGGGACCTTGGAACAGACTATTAAGAACTGAAAGAAATTTTGAAAAAATGAAATTTCAGAACAGGAAGGGACCATTAAACATGGAATGCTAGTGTTAGAAGGGACCTTGTCAATCATTCCAGTTCCATTCCTTCATTTCCCCAATGAGAAAACTGAGACTAGGGAAGTGACATGACTTATCCAAGGTCATATAGGGAGGTAATGAGAACACTGAAGCTAGGTTCTAGGTGTCTTGCCCAAGTACTAGTTCTTTATGTCTGACTTCCTCTATGACCCTTTTACCATGGGAGTGGTTGAATGATCACAACTTAAGATAAAGTATCACTTTAAATAAGTATATAAGACCTCTGAAAAAAAGGTGGGTGCTTCCCTTGGAATCAGGAAGAAGAGAGTTCGGATACTGCCTCAAAAACATATTAGCTGAGTGATCCTGGGCAAATCACTAAACCTCCCTTGGGCTCAGTTTGTTTATCTGTCAAGTAGTAGGATTGGACTCAATGGCCTCTAACATGTCCAGCTCTATGATCCTTTGACCTCAGTTGGGCCAAGAGATGGTTCTGGTCCTGCAAAAATTAGTATGTTTTTGAGTCCTAATGGCTTCTTACCTACAGAACTTAGCCAGCATTGTTAACAGAGGTCAAGGGGGAAAGGCGACAAAAGATGAAAAATAGAGAACTTTATCCAGCCAAACCAGGTTTTTTACTGTCTTCACAGGTAAAATTCCATGTTCTGTTGCTGAGCATTTACAATGGCTATCCCCATTGATGACCTTCCCTCCCTACCCAACACATACAAACATGCCTGAAATATTCTCCCTCTTCCATTCTGTCTCTTGGAATCTCTGGTGTCCTTCAAAACCCAGCTCAAACACATTCTACATGAAGCCTTTCACAATTCTTCCAAATTTCTAGCGCCCTCCCTCCACAAATGACCTGGAGTTCATATGGAGAGATAGCTAGATAGATAGATGTATATATGTATGCATGTATATGTATACATATAGGGGCAACTAGATAGCACAGTGTTCAATTTTAGCCTCAGATACTTACTAGCTATGTGACCCTGGGCAAGTCACTTCACCCTATTTGCCTCATTCTGTAAAATGACCTGGAGAAGGAAGTGACAGACTACTCCAGTATCTTTGCCAAGAAAATCCTAAATGCGATCACAAAGAGTCAGACATGACTTAAAGACAACCAAATAACAACATACATACATACATATATACATACATAGACATACAGATATTCACATATATAGACAAACAGACAAATCTACACACTTTACATGTGTGTGTACGTACACATGTATGTATATGTGTGTGTAATGTTGTCTCCTTGATTAGAATATAAATTCTTTGAGGTTGGTGACTATTTCATTTTTCTCTTTGTATCTCCTGGCCCTGCAACCTCTCAGGTTCAGGAGCACCATGGGACTAGATGGTGTCCATGTCTGTTTGGAGTTTCTAAGAGCCCTCCTTATATCTTTGAGGACCATACAGCAGTGCAGGGGCAACACAGTCTGATGACTCTGAAGACAGTAGTCAAGTGGGGTCAAATCTCAGTATGGAACAACAGACAGAACAGTAGCTCTTGAGTTAAAGGGTTGGATCTGAGTTTAAAATTCCATATCTGAGAATGTGACCTTGAGCAAGTCATATACCTTTGCCAGGCCTCAGTTGCCTTATCTGTCAAATAGAGGTTGAAGTAGCTAGCCTCTAAAGTCCCCTCCAGCTCTGTGACCATATAGACCATCTTGTCTTCTGTCCCAGTCAACCTCAATGACTTCAGACATATGCATGCAGTCTGAGTCCTTGCTTCAAGACTCACATTAACTTCAATGAGCTCATTGTGCCTGTGGATCCAATCTGGCATTTATTAAGTATACTTACTGTATGTACAAGGCATTATGTCAGGTTCTAGGGTTATAGAGAAAAATGGTTCTTGTCCACAAGAGGCTTATATTCTATGGGATAGGGGTGGGACATACAACAGATATACAAATAAATATATACATGACTGGGGGAAGAGGAAGGAGGCAGGAGAGGCTTCCCACAGAAGATGATCCATGAGCTAAGCCTTAACACATCCCATGCAAAGGCACAGAGAAGGGAGATAGAGACCCAAGCAGACCATTTGGGCTGGGAGAGTACGGAGGGGATTAATGCTCAATGTGCCTGAAAGGATAGATGGGTGTGAAACTAGATATAGGGCCAAGGATTTCTTCTTGTCTTATTTCATTTTAGAGGTAATAGGTAGTCATGAAAGTTTCATGAGTAGGGAAGTGACATTAGAAGATGGATAAAAGAGGGGGGAGAATGAAATCCAGGAATCAATTGGGAAGCTAAGAGAAAAAAGAAAAGGGGATCACAAAGAAAATTACAAAAATGACAGGTCTGCCCAGTAGCTCCATTCTATGGGGAAAAATTGAGAAAATGTCCCAAGTTCTTGAAAGAAATCACCTGCCACTCTGGTCAGCCTCTCTGTTCCAAAGATAGGACGGAGGGAGGGGAGAGGGAAGGAATAAAAATACCTTAATGATAAGAAAGATGGCAGAGGAGGAGTCGAATGCCCCATTGTAGAGGGTAATTATGGTTGATCGATGTTTGCCAAATAGATTCCCCACCTGGAGGATGGAAAACCAACAAGCTATTAATATGTACCCACATACATACAATATGACCCTTGAACACAGCTCCTGACCAGAGGCCTAGGCAGAAATATCTCTAACCCCTGTGGGTCACAGCTGTAGGAGCCCAATTTGGAAAGTAGCCCCTTTTTCTTTGTCCTTTCCCTCCCCTGCCTTACTTTCAGGGAAAAGAGCAATGGATTGAGGTCTCACCTGCAAATTGGTAAGCAAAAACAAAATGCCTCCAACGGCGAGCATTGGGAATGCCACAAATAGCATCAGTGCCGTACCTGGAAAGAACAGACACAGGTCACAGGGGCGTCAAGCTCAGTTCATTTCTGCTCTTCTCTCCCTTACCTGAAATCAAATCCACAGGTCCAGATTCAAACAGACCCTAGATCGAGAACTTCTCCAGTCTTTTTTTTTTTAATTAATTAATTTATTTTTTTTAATGTTTTACAATCATTTCCTTAAAGTTAAGATTTTATCCCCCCCACCCTTCCCCCACTACCCCCCTCCCTCCCCATGACAGCATACAATTCTGTATAGGTTCTACATATACTTTCCTATTGAGCACATTTTCACTATAGTCATGCTATGTAGTTGAACTAAAATAAATGGAAGAAATCATATAACAAATCAAAACATAATACACTGAAACCTACCCACACACAAACAAGATCTGCTACATTCTGCCAATGACTTCCATATTTCTTTCTCTGAGTGTGGAAGGCATTTTGCCTTAGAAGACCAACATTAGGATTTTTTTTTTTCTCAGTAAGTTCTTGTGTTATTACTAAGTTCCAAGTCTACCAGAAAAAACTCTCGCACGCTGTGGTCGTTGCTGTGCACAAGGTTCTCCTGGTTCTGCTCCTTTCGCTCAGCATCAGGTCGTATAAGTCCTTCCAGGCCTCCCTGAAGTCTTCTTGTTCATCATTTCTTATGGCACAATAGTACTCCATTACATTCATATACCATAATTTATTCAGCCAATTGATGGGCATCCCCATGACTTCCAGTTTTTGGCTACCACAAAGAGTGCTGCTATAAATATTTTTGTACATGTGGGACCCTTTCCCACTTTTATAATCTCTTGGGGATACAGTCCTAGTAGTGATATTGCTGGATCAAAGGGTATGCACATTTTTGTAGCCCTTTGGGCATGGTTCCAAACCGTTCTCCAGAAGGGTTGGATGATCTCACAGCTCCACCAACAATGAATTAGTGTTCCAACTCTCCCACATCCTCTCCAGCATTTATCATTTTCTTGACTTCTCCAGTCTTTAAGGTCTATCCTATGCTACCTCATCTCCAAGAAACTCACCTCCTCCTTCCTTTCCTTGACCTCTTTTAGGGTGTTTAGTCCTGGCCTCAGAATTCTACAATTAGCTGGTCTTGCATCCTTCTCTCTCTAACATGGTCAAACCATTAGAATATTAATAACAATCTCCTCCTCTCCCTGCCCTGAAGGCTAAAAGTGACTTTTCAATATCCACCTCTGACTAACCACCCTTTGGCATTCTGCCAGGCTGACAGTCCTCCACTTAGCAAGGAAGGGGTTCTCTACACACCTTAGGATATTTTGAAGAGGCCAAGCTGAAACTTACTAGAGGCAGGTAGACAGAACAGTGGAGAGAGCACTGGGCCTAGAGTCAGTAAGAGTACAACCTCAGACACTTACTAGCTTTGGGACCTTGGGCAAGTCATTTAATCATTGTCTGCTTCAGTTTCTACAACTGTATGTTTTTCGGTTTTAGTCAGGGAATTGGGGTTAAGTGACTTGCCCAGTCACTTACTCAACTAGTAAGTGAGTGTCTGGGATCAGATGTGAATTCAGATCCTCCTGACTCCAAGGCCAGTGCTCTAGCTACTGAACCACCTAGCTGCCTTCCACAACTGTAAAAAAGGAATAATAATAGCTTCTATATCCCAGGATTGTGAGGATCAAACAAGGCAATATTTGTAAAGAACTTAGTACAGTGTGCTAAGCATATGGTAGGTGCTTTAAAAGGCTTATTCCCATGGGAGGAGCCAAGATGGCAGAGTAGAAAGTCTCACGTATGCTAGCTCTGAACCCACAGCCCATAAATTTCCTGTAAAAAGAACTCCCCACAAATTTTGGAGCAGTGCAAGCCACACAGCAATGCAGTGGAGGAGACTTCCATTCCAGAGAGCCCTGAAAAACCGACCCCAAAGGTCCATCGTGCACCGAACAGCGGAGCCCAGCCCTGGCCATGCGGCCCCAAGAAGAGCAGATCTAGGCAGGCTTCAGGGACGGAACCTCCAGCAGCCGTGAAGGTCCCTCCACCCACAGGCACTACAGGTCAGTGAGAGAGACTTCTGGGCTGGCCGAGAGGGGAGCAGGGTGTTTCCATGACTCGGGGCCCCCTCAGGAGGCAGCGGCAGAGGCAGCAGCATCGGCAGCCAGGGGCTCCTGCAGCAGACAGGATCTCCACTCCATTACTGAAGATCTCCGCATAAACCCCCTGAGGGAACTGAGCCTGGGCGGCAGCCCTGCCCCCACCTGAGCACCAGAACTTAAGCTCACATTGAATAGCAGCCCCACCCACCCCTGAAAGCCCTGAGGCTGGGGAGCAGCATTTGAATCTCAGACTCAAGCACTAGCTGGGCAGATCTAGGCAGGGGTGGAGAGGAATCTCAGAAGTCAAGTAACTGGCTGGGAAAATGCCCAGAAAAGGGAAGAAAAATAAGACCATAGAAGGTTACTTTCCTGGGGAACAGATGTTTCCGCCTTTGCTTTCTGATGAGGAAGAACAATGCTTACCATCAGGGAAAGACATAGAAGCCAAGGCTTCTGTATCCCAAACATCCGAAATAGATATCCAATGGGCTCAGGCCATGGAAGAGCTCAAAAAGGATTTTGAAAATAAAGTTAGACAGGTGGAGGAAAAACTGGGAAGAGAAATGAGAGAGATGCAAGAAAAGCATGAAAAACAGGTCAATGCCTTGCTAAAGAAGACCCAAAAATTGCTGAAGAAAATAGCACCTTGAAAAATAGGCTCACTCAATTGGCAAAAGAGGTTCAAAAAGACAATGAGGAGAAGAATGCTTTCAAAAGCAGAATGAGCCAAATGGAAAAAGAGGTTCAAAAGCTCACTGAAGAAAATAGTTCTCTCAAAATTAGAATGCAACAGATGGAGGCTAATGACTTTCTGAGAAACCAAGAAATCACAAAACAAAACCAAAAGAATAAAAAAATGGAAGAGAATGTGAAATATCTCATGGGAAAAACAACTGACCTGGAAAATAGATCCACGAGAGACAATTTAAAAATTATGGGACTACCTGAAAGCCGTGATCAAAAAAAGAGCCTAGACATAATCTTTCATGAAATTATCAAGGAAAACTGCCCTGAGATTCTAGAACCAGAGGGCAAAATAAATATTGAAGGAATCCATCGATCACTGCCTGAAAGAGATCCAAAAAGAGAAACTCCTAGGAACATTGTGGCCAAATTCCAGAGTTCCCAGGTCAAGGAGAAAATACTGTAAGCAGCTAGAAAGAAACTATTCCAGTATTGTGAAAATATGATCAGGATAACACAAGATCTAGAAGCTTCTACATTGAGGGATTGAAGGGCATGGAATAGGATATTCCAGAAGTCAAAGGAACTAGGACTCAAACCAAGAATCACCTACCCAGCAAAACTGAGTATAATACTTCAGGGGAAAAATATGGTCTTTCAATGAAATACAGGACTTTCAAGCATTCTTGATGAAAAGACCAGAGCTGAAAAGAAAATTTGACCTTCAAACACAAGAATGAAAAGATGCATGAAAAAGCAAACAGCAAAGAGAAGTCATAAGGGACTTACCAAAGGTGAACTGTTTACATTCCTACATGGAAAGACAATATTTGTAACTCTTAAAACTTTTCAGTATCTGGGTATTTGGTGGGACTACAGACACACATACACAAACATACACACACACCCACATGCACGCACACACACACACATGCACACACACACAGAGACAGAGAGCACAGAGTGAATTGAATAGGATGGGATCATATCTTAAAAGAAATTAAGGTAAACAGTGAGAGAGAAATGTAGTGGGAGGAGAAACAGTGAAATGAAATGGGATAAATTATCTCTCATTCAAGAGGCAAACAGGAGACTTTTTAATGAAGGGAAAAAGAGGAGAGCTGAGAAAAAAACATGAAGTTTACTCTCATCACATTCGACTAAAGGAAGGAATAAAATGCACACTTATTTTGGTATGAAAACCTATGTTACAATACAGGAAAGTGGGGCAGAAGGAGATAAGCAGGGTGGGGGGGATGATGGAAGGGAGGGCAATGGGAGGAGGGAGCAATCTGAAGTCAACACTCAGGGAGGGACAGGATCAAAAGTCAGAATACAAACAATGGGGGGCAGGATAGGATGAAGAGAAATATAGTTAGTCTTACACAACACGACTATTATCGAAGTCATTTGCAAAACTACACAGATATGGCCTATATTGAATTGCCTGCCTTCCCAAAGGGAGTTGGTGGGGAGGGAGGGATGGGGAGAATTTGGAACTCAAAGTTTTAGGAATAAATGTTTAGTATTTTTCTTGCTACTAGGAAATAAGAAATACAGTTAAAGGGGAATAGAAAGTCATCTGGCCCTATAGGACAAAAGAGAAGATGGGGACAAGAGAAGGGAGGGAGGATGGAAGAGAGGGCAGATTGGTGACAGGGGAAATTAGAATGCTCAGTGTATTGGGGTGGGGGGAGGGGACAAATGGGGAGGAAATTTGGAACCCAAAATTGTGTGAAAATGAATGTAAAAAGTTAAATAAATAAATTTATATTAAAAAAAAAGGCTTATTCCTTTCCCCTTTCCCTTCTCTTACTGCAACTTGGTCTAATCTTAGTTGATAGAGTTCTCCTAGTTTATGGTCACTCATACTCTTTTCATTTCCAGTATCTTCCACCCACTCCATACTTCTACCTTTCACAAAATCCACTCCCCAGTTATTCCTCAATGCTCATGTCATACTCTCAAAGTATCAGTATCTGTCCAGATGACAAAGTCAGGCAAGAAGCTCAGAGCATCTTAGTCTCAGAGCTGAAAGGCCATTTGATGTAACATCCTTAATTACAGGAGAAGAAACCAAAACCCACAGGGATAAGGGCTTCCTCAAGAAGACATGGAGAGATAATATTTAATATAAATTTTGGACTTTAATAAGGGCCAAAGCTTGAATTAAGAAGAATCTGGACCTAATAGTCCCTTTTGTTAATCTTAAGTAAACTCAGAGAATGCCTTTTGGTTTGTCCAAAATGTCCAAATGGGGTTAACTTAGTAATTTCCTTAGGAAACCCTTTTTATGGCTTGCTAATGATAAGGAAAAATACAGATGTCCTGGGTTGCAATTTCAATTGAAACTTTGTTAAAGGTATCCTTTCCTGTGTCAGCAATTTCAAGGGCCTATTTATGACAGCATGCCTGCTACTAGTGGGATTTTCTCCTTATCGTATGTCATGGATACATATGCTACAGAGAGCTTGGGATCATAAAACTCAATTGACATTACTTTGTTAATTGCCTTACTAAATTTACAATTCGGTCAACTAAGACAGTTCTTTTCTCATGGTAAAATGTATTTAAGCCAGATAGTTTTGGTACTGGGTCAGCCAGGTCTTAATCCAGGCTCCTTAGCACTATGTTACCTACCATTTTCTTTAAGATGGAATTAATAA
Source organism: Bettongia penicillata ogilbyi (assembly GCA_023548195.1). Classification (NCBI taxonomy): domain Eukaryota; kingdom Metazoa; phylum Chordata; class Mammalia; order Diprotodontia; family Potoroidae; genus Bettongia; species Bettongia penicillata. The sequence continues at coordinate 1,606,486 of JAJHZJ010000479.1, read as the reverse complement.
ATAATATATTCCTTTAGCTTGTTGCCTTTTCTTTAACCAACAAGAGTAAGAGAGAGATGTGGGATTTAAGTCCAGGTCATCTTTCCCCTATATAATATACAATATATAGTTAGGGAATCTCAGCTGTATGACCTTGGGCAAGTCCCTTCATCTTTGATTCTTGGTTTCTTTGTAAAATGGGAATAATAGAGGCCCATTCTATCAACCTTACAGGATTATTTTAGGCTTCCAATGGGATGTTCATGACAACACTCTAAAAAGCACCACCTTTTGTAAGAGAGCCATAGACATCACTGGTACAGTTCTGTTAAGGGGTTTCATAGGGATTGTCCCCAGGACATTAGTGCTTAAGTGATGACCCAGAGTAATGATAATGAGTTAAAGATCTCCCCCACTCATTAATGGGCCTGCCCATTAAGGGAAGTTTGATCAGGGGAGATTTTCTTTTGTTGGAAGGCCCATACCTTTTGTTAATTTCTAAAGTACTGATTCTCAAGGGTTGTGATGCCCTCTGGCTCTGGAAAGTTCATAAATACTCTGAGGTGAGGTTTTACTTTGGGGCTTATTCTTTGGAAGTGTTTGTTTGGTTAGAGGAGATTCTTCCCAGCTGCTAAGGAGCCCCCACCTCCCTTTGAAAACCCAGTTATTGGTGCTTCTCTCTGGTAACTATGTATGTATGGTTAGACAGTTAGATCTGTCTGTTGATCTGTGATGTATGTATTGCTTATGTTAGGCAGCTGGAAGAACTGTCTGTTGATCTTTATTTCTCTGTATTTTCTCTGAAGTTCAGGATGCTGACTTTTCCCCCTAAACTAAATGAATGATATATAAGCTTGATTAAAGCGATTGCTGACCTCTCAAAAGTTGCTTTCCTTTTAGAAATTCAGATCTAAGAACCTATATAGCAGGCTCTCTTGTGTATGTCAGGGTCCTTGCTGATACACCCAGGAAGGATTGAGGGGATAAGAAGTACCTAGGCCGAGTTCCTCTCTCCCCTTCTCTCCCCTAACACCACTGTGCTTTTTGATCTAAAACCCTAGCACTGGAAGGTCCTATGACAGGCATGCTGCTCCTTTCTATTCAGTTGGTACTCACCTGCAGAGGAGACAGCTACAAGAAGTGTGCCCCCTGCATAGAGAAATCTGAAATGCAGAATAGGAGAAAACATTTGTCAAGGTAGAACACTCAAGGGCCCCCAGAGTGAAAGAATCCTGCTTAGAGCCCACTTTTTTACTATTTTTTTTTAATTTTCTTTTTGCTGTTCAGCAGGAGATCAAGAACCTTTCTTCAGTTCCATGGCTATAAAAGACCTAGGTACAGAGAAAGCAGGAAGCCTGGGAGGAGGGTGGAGAAAGGGAAAAAGATTTAAAGAGTCAGCCACAAAAATGATTTGGTGCAGCCATGTGGAAATAAGGGAAATTCAAAATGAGGTGATAAAGAGAATGGGAGGAAAGAGAAAGTAGACCAAGAGGCCTGAATGGTCTCTCCAGAGTGCCACAAGTAGCTTATAATCTTGGGAACAGAACCCATCATGATAGACAGAAAGGGAGTTCCTTCCACACTAAAAACAAAATGAAGCAAAAAAAACTAATAAGTAGTTGGAGGATCAGTCAGGGGGTTTCTAGGTAGTGGGGTTCAGTGGGAAGAGAATCCCATGAAATCTAGGCTGGGGGCACAGCTCTGAAATGCATGAGTTATATGACTCAGTGTAGGTTATTGAACTTTTATGACTGGGTTCTCATCTAGGCAATATCAATTTTACTATCTACCACTCCAGTTACAAGGAAAGGATATGGTAAGCTTTATTTAAGTCACTATAAAAATGTGAGCTCCTTACTACAAAGCACATTTCTCCCTGGAACAAGACCAGACACACTCTGATAACTCCCACTAGGAAGAAGGCAGACAGTATTATTGAGATTGTCTTGATGGTAGATGTAGGCTCAGCAAACAGAAGGTGAGGAGAAAGACTGGGAAACTGTAACGAATCCCAGTAGATTAATTAGTGGAATGTATTATCATGTTATATAAGAAATGACAAATCTGAAGAATTTGGAGAAACTTGAAAGGATTCGTATGGATTGATGGAGAGCTGTAGTAATCGAAATCTGAAAGATAATTTACACTCATGCTCACAATATAAAGGAAAACTCCAGAATTCTGTTCAGTGCAGTGATCAGCTAGGACTTCAGAGAACTGTGGGTGAATCCTCTCAGGAAAGAAATATTGGCTGTTTTGTTTTGCTTTAATTGTATTTGGCAAAAGGGGAAGTCCCATTTAGGGGCAGGATTAATGTCCCTGGAACATAACTGTTTAATTTGGGAATTGGTTTATCTTGGTTTTTGATGTTTGCTTGGCTTGTTCTGTTTTTGAGACAGACCAAAAGACCACGTATTCTCTCTTGTATGATAAGTTACAGATAGATTTTGCCCTTGCAGCAGAAAAAAAACATTGGATTTAACATCAGGAGACACTAGTCTGAAAATTCAGCCACTTATAGGTAATCTCTTTCCTTTTCTAGATCTCAGTTTGCATAAGGCTGTAAGGGTTACAGTTGGGCAATGAGAAGAAAAAGCTATGTAGCAATCCACACTGCAGAACTCTTTTGCCTAGATTCTCCTACCATATATGGTGGTGGCAGTAGCTCTCCAGCTAATCCCCAGTTGAGGAGCGTGGGCCCCAGGAACTTACATAGCAATGAGCCGTGCCACAGTGGTTCCAAGGTGGTCAAAGATGTAGCCAATTGGCAAAGTCAAGAAGTTGTTTGAGAAGGAAGCCAGGGTAAAGATGAGGGAGAATTTTGAATCCTGAGCACTGCATTCTAGAAAAGAAAGAATGGAAATATTCACATATCATTTAAAGCAATTGCTACCATATACAGAGCTGTAACTAGGCAGGGTGATTTGAATGCTTCTTCAGAGTATCAACATTTAGAGAGCACCAAAAATATTGGCATCCATCAAGTGAGGGAAAGAATGAGCTTTGCCCTTAGGGAGTAGCAATATAAGACAGGATGCTACCAGACAGCTTTATTCCATCAAGCCCTGTCCATAGCTGTCTCAAGTGTACTGCCTCACTCCCTCCACCCCAATATTTAAAGAGTTAAAACTGGTCTGATTCTTAGATCCACCTGCCCCTGAAACCCATGCTAAAGTCTTACTCCATCTCCCTCTTCTCCGGCTCCAATTCTGAGAATTAAAAAGGACCTTGGGGATTAGCTAATATGATCCACACAAGAATAGGAATCTCTTCTCCACTCTCTCCTTCCTCCATTTTCATTTGTAGACTTCCAGTGGAGTATTAACACCATAGCATTTATACAGCACCTCAAGTTTTGCAAAGTGCTGGGAGGTAGGATGACAGTTAACATTTCTTCATCACTTTAAGGTCTGCAGAGCACTTTGTTTACATCAATGAAGCCTCAACAACCATCCCAGGAGGTAGGTGCTATTATCCTCATTTTACCAATGGGGAAACTGAGGCCCAGAGTTGTGACTTGCCCTAGGTAACACAGACAATAGCTAAAGCCAGGATTCAAATCCAAGTCCTCCAACTCCATTTAGCACTTTTCCTACTGCACAACAGGGATCTCCTTTGGAGAAGTTCACTGCCCTCAGAGGTAGCTTGTCTCCTTTTAGTGTAGTCATTAGAAAAGTTTGTCCTGGAAGGTGGGAGAGAATTTTTGTACAAAAAAAAAGTTTTAAATTATTTTTACATGTAATTGGGGGAAAAATATTTTAAAAAAAGATCCAAGGCAATTCTGAAGGCCCTATGACAAAAAATGCTATCTACCTCCAGAGAAAGAACTGATGGAATCTGAATACAGAACTTACTTTATTTAACTTTATTTTTATTTATGTACTGTATTTTGGGGTTTTTTGCTTTCACAATATGACCAATATGGAAATATGTTTTACCTGACTGCCTATGGATAAGCTTTATCAATTTGCCTGAATTGTCAATGAAAGGGAGGCAAGGTGGGAGAGAATTTGGAACTCAAAATTAAAAAAAAAATAAAGAAAAAGTGAAAATAGTTTTTACCAATAATTGGAAAAAATAAAATATTATAATTCAAGAAAATTTTGTTCTTCCATTTAACAAAAAAAAAAAAAATTTGCCTCTGCACCAATCGCCACCTACATGTGCAATTCCCCAACAAAAATGAATGAGAGCTTCCCAGAACCAGCTTCTTAGTGTCACCTTAAAACTAGGCTGAAAGAGGTTCAGGAAATAGGGAGTTTTAGCAATATCACTTCCTGTTTCATTTGTACTTCACATTTCCTAAGACTGTATTATTTGGGTGAGGTCCTGTAAGTATAAAAACAAAACATTCCTCAAGGGAATTCTACTCTCTCAGAGCACTGCTTTTTCTGTCTCCCTGGGGAATCATGGACCTATCAAATTGGAGAACCATTGGTCACATACCTTCCCATCCTCTATACTACTCGTCAAAGGTTCCATCTCTCCTGCACCAAGATCTTCCCCCATAAAAACGTCACTCACCTGAGACATTCCCACTGACCCATAGGACCCCCATCCCTATATCAGAGACTTCTCCTACCTGAATGTCCTGTGGCATTGCTTGTCTGATTGACCAGCTGCTCACACAGATCCTCAAAGTAGTGATCACTTTTGAGAACAAACACCAGCGAGGTCCAACCAAAGATCAGCCCAGAAAAGGCAATACATTCCAGTAGCCCGGTCAGGAGCGTGGCAACTCGAAGAGAGAGCTGAGATCCGGCCATGGAGCTAAAATCAGGACACCATTGGCTTAGTTACAATACAGCACCCAATGTTCTCCCTCAGTAGGGGCTTTGTCTTTGATGATTTCCGGAGTTGGCTCCAAATTCCCAAAGGAAGTGATGTCTCCACTTCTGCTCCTTCCTCAAAGCAAGACCTACTTATTTGGGCTCCCTGAGGACAGCATCTTTAGACCTCTGGAGCTCATGTACTGCCTGAAAGCTCACACTTGACTTAACCTGACTGGAAACAGGATTGGAGGGAGAAGAATAAGAGGGTAAACCAAGAGAGCAGTGAAGAAATAAATAAAAGAAAACGTTCTTTTATAGAGTAGGAATCCCTGGGACTCAGCAGCTATTAGAACAAGATGTTGTTAGCTAGAAACATGGGTGAGGAAATACTGGGTGCATGATTCTCTCTATTTGCTTAGCTCTTATATTGTTTCACCCTCCTACTTAACCTAATTGCTCCCCTCAGCTCCACATTTCACTCCTCCTACAGCAGAGGGTCTTAATTTTTGTGTGCATACCATGGATTCTTTTGGCAATCTGGTAAAGCCTGTGGAAAGTTTCTCACAATAATATTTGAAAATGCATAAAATATATAGATTATAAAGGAAACCAATTGCATTGAAATACAATTATTAATATATTTTAAAAGTAAATTCAGGGAAGTTTTACATGTAACTGGGGAAAGATAAAATACTAAATAAAATGTCTTTAAAAAAACAAATAAATTCAGGGACCTCAAGTTAAGAAGTCTTCGTCAACATTGTCCATTACCCAGGTTAATGACTCCCTGGGTAATCTTTTCTTCAAGACCCATCTCCTAGATCTACTTCCAGAAATCTCATTCCCAAAGTCCCTCAGCCATTTTCTTCACATTCACACAGTTTTCTTCTGACCAGCAGAGGAACGACCCAGAGAAACTAGGATTTTTCCCAATCACAAACAAAAATAATTCCTGAATGACAATTCCCTTTTCTCTACAATGAAGACAGGAGATTACATGACTTTTTAATCTGGTTATTCCATGCCCTAAACTCCTTTCCCAGCTCTGTCAAGCTGGTTTTTTAGGTCCGTTCTCAGCTCAGACGTTTTTGTGTTCCAGGGTCCCTTTTAGCGCTCACATTTTTATTCTAAACATCTAGCCCATGTTCCCAAGAATTTGTCCTCCCTCTTCCCTTCTCACCCCACTCTCCTGGGGCGGGGGTGAAGGGGGGGGTGTTGGTAGGGGTGTGGTGGTGGAGATCGGGGAGGGTAGGGGAGCATGCTTAGTCTAGGAGATAGCTCTTCCAACATACCTCTGTCTCCGAAGTGCAGCCGAAGGCAACTACGTTTTCCTCCCCCACCCTCTCTTCAGAGCTCTTTTCAGATTCCCGCCTTAGCTTCCCAATCTCTCTAGCCCCTCCTTTTTTGCAAATGTATTAGTTCACAGTCTGGAAGGGACCCACAAAGGGCTCAGTAGCTCAACACATTTATGTTTCTGGCCCCAGAGAAGAAAAGGTCTCTTGTACACACACACATACACACACACACACACACACACACGAGCACACACACATACACACACCCAAACACACACAGCATACATACTCTGCCTAGTCCATTTGCAGCATGTCATTTTCCAAGTCCGGATCCTTAGCCCAGGACCCTATCTTTACTCCCTCCTCTTCCAAGACCTTCACAGCCATCATCCACTGACAATCACTTTGTTGCTAGCACCTTTGCTAGAGGAACTTCTGTCCAGGACTCTGCTTCCCAGGCCCCCATTTCCTAACTGGTAACAATTTTCAGGAAAGCTCCAGACATTTCACTACCAGCTCCCTAGTCATTCTCTCATTAGCTTCACCACTTTCCACATTCTGATCTTTTCCCCTCCACCTCTATTTCTGGAACAGTGAATTACAATCTAAATTGCTCTGTTGAGGTTCTTGGACTACATATGGGCAGCCAAGCGACACAGTGGATATGCTTCCTGTCCTGGAGTCAGGAAGACTCATCTTCCTGAATTCAAATCTGGTCTCAGCTCTTCGTAGCTGTGTGACCCTGGGCAGGTCACTTCACCCTGTTTGGCTCAGTTGCCTCATCTGTAAAATGAGCTGCAGAAGGAAATCACAAACCACTTCAGTCTCTCTGCCAAGAAAACCCCAAATGGTGTCACAGAGTTGGACACAATTGAAACAACTGAACAAAGTTCTTGGATGACATATGCTGATGTGCTTCCCTGCCCCTTTGTCACCACTGTAACTTTCCAGACTGAAGTGCCCCTCCAAAGCCACCACTCTGGGGGTAGTCTCCGCCTTTAATATATAGACTCTCTGAGAGCAGAGTCTGACTTGGTTTTTGTTTCTGCTGCTGTTCATGTTCCCAGAAATTAGTGCAATGCTTGGCCTAGACTAAATGCATAATAACTGCTTTTGCTATGTATTTAAAAGCTTTTTTTCATTTGTTCTCATTCATTATTCAGAACTTTCTCCTCACCTAGCAGACTGGCCTCTGATAGGTGAGTTTCTGTTTTATCTTGCCCAGAACCAGGTCTTCATGCCACTTCCCATACCATCTACACACCCATGCTTCCTGTTCTCTGGACATCCTTTTCCTTCTGCCTCCCATCCTGACCCTGAACTCTGCCCCAGGGATGCTTGACTCTAATAAGTGACCTTTATCTTATCTTTCTCCCACCCTCACTCCCACCCAGGCCTCCACCTTTCTTCGATCTCCACCATTTTGCCAAACCCTTCTAGCATCCTTTAAGATGTAACTTCATTGAGGGAGGGGACTGAGCACCTAAATTTTATCTGTGTCCCCAGCTGTCACATCGCTCTCACTTAGGGAGGAAAACAAATATTTATTGAGTCCTCTATGTGCCAGGAACTGTGTTAGATGCTTTACAAATATTGTCTTCTTTGAACCTGGAGACAATAAGAGTTGGGAGATGAATGCTATTTTGCAGGTGAACAAACTGAGGAAAATAGAACTTAAGTGACTTACCCAAGGTCACTTAGCTAGTAAGCATCTGAGGCTTCTTTTGCACTCAGATCTTCCAGACTCCAGGCCTGGTGTTCTAATCACTGTACCTCTTAGCTTCTTCTAGGCAGACAAATGCTTTTCCATCCACCCATGCATCAATCAATCTTCCCATCTAATTTATCTATACATCTAATCCATCTATTTTGCTCCCTCACTTCTGCCCCTATCAGTCTAGGACATGATGTCAATCAAAAACCAAGATGAACTCATTGAACTCTACATTGATGCCGGCCTCCTTCTTATTCCTTGAACAAGACATTCCAGTTCCCAATTCTGGGCATTTGCCCTGGCTGTTCCCCATGTTTAGGATATTCTCCATTGTAATTGCTAGCTTCCCTGGCTTCCTTCAAATCTCAACAGAAATCCCAACCTCTTTGACAACCCTTTCCAGTCCCCCTTAATACATAGTTGTTTACATTATTGTCTTCAACCCATTAGAATATGAGCTCCTCAAGGGCAAGGATTCTTTAATATCCCCAGGGCTTATCATAATGGCCAGCATATAAGAAGCACATCATAATTTCGGTTGACTTAATTATTAACACCTCATATCCATGTTTTCTGTGTTGATCAAAATTCAGAAACTTGTATGCAAAGGATTTTACAAGCCAAAGTGCTATTTATATGCCAATTATTTGATTATCACTATTATAAGAAGCATGTGCTTGGCACCTCCTCCTTCAGTCATCATCCTCAGACCCTGATAGAGGCAGCCAAGAACACTGAGCCCAAGAGCTTTGGAAATAGTAGTGCCTTCCAAACCTGTTACACCTGTTTCCAGCCCAGTCCCTGAAGCTATTATGGAGGGAGAGAGATCTTTTTGGAGATGGAATGCATCTTCTTTATAACCACCAGCAATGACTACTAACCAGCTACCACCAACAGGCAGATATACACAGGGACCCTGGTAATGGTGACAACCTCTAGACCACCAGTCCTGCTCCCAGTCCAGCCCTCATACCCAGCCTCCATGGCAGCAACTTCTGTGGAAAAGGAGCCACTCCTACCAATTGCCAACTAATAGCCACACATGCAGGGCAGCCAAAGCAGCCTAATTGAAACAACAGGGCACTCTGAAGGAGATATCAGGTGCAGCATATGCCAGGAGAGTTGAATCATCACCACCTTGACCATCTTGCCCTCAACCCAGGACCCTAAACCCAATAATGATGCTTCCAATCCAGTGCCCTCAACCATCATCCTAAGAAGCAACCCTTGTGGAGACAAAACCTGGCAACTACTCTTTTAAGTGCTACAGCCACATCCACTGAAGGCCCAGAAAAGAAAATTCTTGCCACCAAAATCATGGGCACTTTCAAACAGTTCAATATCAGAAATTGGTAAGATCTTATCAGTGGAAATCACATTGAAGAATCCAAGCAATATGGTGAAAATGGACCAGGTCCTGACGTAGAACCATAGAATGAGATCAGTTTCAAAAGTCTACTATCTATTCATCAATGTTGTCACCAATGTTGGCAGCCCTTCTGAATGAAATTGATGTTAAAGTGAAGACCACCAAACCCTGCTGATACCATAAAAGACCCAATAGTGGGATTATTGTTATGAGAACATAAAATAATGTTTCAGTGACGTTATGGGTTTGATCCTAGTGAGAAAAATAAATGTGTATGGTTGAATCTTTTTGTTCCAACCAACACGTCAGAAATGGAAGCAGTAGAGGTAGGCAAAACTGAACCATCTTACAAATTCGAAGCTTAACTGTGTCTTTGAATCGCTGGCAGAGAATAATAAAGCACATAGTGTAAAAATAAATATAACCACTTCCACAATGATAATTAGGACAACCATTTGTTAGATTTAAATCTCTAGTTCATCTTTGGATGATACTGAAGCTGAGAAAGAAATGGAAAAATATAAAAGGCTACCAACAAGTAGTAGTTTTGAGGTTATGGGGGTAAACAAACAACTTAAGGAAGACAATGGGCTGCAGATGAGAAAAATTTGATAAAGCAACCACCATTGAGAAGGAGGAAAGGCTTAGCATTCCAGCTCCCTGTTCTGATCCTTTATTCCCCTTTATTGTCAGTGTAATTGTAAGGAAAATCTTATAGAAGTCATGGGTAAAAGCGGGCCATTGGACTGATGGGTCTGTCATAATACGGGATTTCAATTTATTCATAATAATGTTTAAAAAGAAATTCACATATATGACATCTCAAAAACCTTGCCTTGAAATTACCCCTGAACAATGTGACAATGTAATCTCCCGGAAAGTTTAAAATGTATGACAAGTAATCAGGGCAAAAAACTGAGGCAAAAAAATGATCTTCCTTAAATGACCAGAAAAATAATGGTTAATATTCCAATGATAAATTGTAAATATCATTTAAAAAACATTTTAGACCTTGGCACATATCGCTGGATTACCTCTTTTTTTTTATTTATTTTTAACACAGTTTATAACAGATAAAGCAATTCAAACTTTTGGTCAGGTGATACATCTTTTTAAAGCATTTACAATATGAACCACAAATGAATTTTTGTTTATAAACATAAGCCAACTGAGACACAGATAACATTTATGTTGCTAACTTCACAATCTCTTGATCTAATTGTCTTCTCAGTATTACTAACCATAAAAAGACCCTAACAATGTTGTTGGTCTAAAGTCCTATGCCTAATAGCTTAATTTTAGACAACCTCGGATGTTCCCCTATCCATAATTTATAATTGAATAGATTTGGTATTAAGCTTACAAACCTTTTGACTATAGGAAATTGACACCAATAGTAAGGACATTTCAGGGAAACAATATCTCCCCAACTTCATGTATATTCCAGGCAGGAGTAGATTGTCCACTTGTATTCAGTCAGGTTTAAAGTCTGCCAGGTGTCATTGGGGAAATTGAGTCAGGAGGATCCCATCTCAGCCCATGCTGAACAGCCGCTCTCCCACTCTTCTCTTGAGATCGCGTATGCAGTTCATACCAGCATCTTATGAGCATACTGGCATTATGTAATGGAGGCTCGGATCGCCTTTCTTGCTTCCCATACCTGGAGTTAGACTCAGAACAGTCACTTAGTAGTCCCAAATCATCTAAAAATGGCAAGTTCCTATAACCAGGTTTCAAATATGATTAGAGTTTCACTTTGGCTAAGGAACATCTTTTAGGCAAGTCTTAAGTGGCTTACATGCCTTTCGATACATATTCTACTTCCTGATTAAATGGCAATTCTAAAATCAAATTTACCATTAAAACCTTGACTTTTCCATCAATGCCAAATTTTATCAGAGGTTACCTTCCTCTTGGAAAGTTAGACTGAAATTCTTTTCTCCAAACTAAAGATGCCATTGATTTATTCTCAGTAATTAATTCAGTCTATTGTTTTAATACTAAATGCTTTTACCTCACTTTGTAACATGACCAATTTTTCTCCCCATCACCCCCCTCCCCCCACTTCCTAAAGCTTGCATTCTGATTGCTCCTTCCCTCAATGTACCCTCCCCTCCATCATACCCCACCCCTGTCCTATCCCCATCTTCCTTCTTTTCTTGCAGGGCAAGATAAATTTCCATACCCCTATCCCTGTAATTCTTATTTCCCGATTATATGCAGTAAAAATTCTCAACATTCATTTCTACTACTTTGAATTCCAACTTCTCTCCCTCCCCCTCCCTTCCCAGCCCCACTAAGAAGGGAAGCAATTCAATACAGACTAAACATGTGCTGTTTTGCAAAAAACTTCCATAGTAACCATGTTGTTGTGTAATACTAATTATATTGCCCTCTGACCTACCCCATCTCCCTTATTTTTCCCCCCTACAATTGACTTTGTCTCTTCTCGAAAGTGTTTATTTCTAGTGACTCCCTTCTCCCATTTGCCCTCCCTTCTAACATTCCCTTTGCTCCACTTATTGCCTCCTCTCCTACTTTCCTGTGGTGTAATATAAACCTTCATATCAAATTTAGTGAGCATGTTATTCCTTCCTTCAGTCACATGTGGGGAGAGTAGCTTTATTCCTCCCCACCCTTCTCCTTTATCTCCTCTATTGAATAAGATTTTTCTTATCTCTTTTATAAGTTACAACCTGCCCCATTTCCTTCTCCCTTTCTCACCCCTTAATTTTTATTTTATTTTATTTATTTGCGTGTGTGTGTGTGTGTGTGTGTGTATGTGGATATCATCTCTTCTGATATAACACACCCTGTACTCTCTATCTATCTATCTGTATGTGTGTGAGTGTGTATATACAATCTCTCCAACTACCCAAATACTGAGAAGATTCAAGAGTTAAAAATATTTTCTTTCTATGTAGTAATGTAAACAGTTCAGCTTTAGAGAGTGTTTCATGATTTTTCTTTCCCCCTGTTTACCTTTTGATGCTTCTCTTGATTCTTGTCTTGGGAAGTCAAAAATCTAAATAGAGATCTGGTCTTTTCCTCACCATGAAATCTTCAAATTTGTCTCTATCACTGAATGTCCATTTATTCCCTTGTAGTATTATATTCAGATATGGTGGGTAGGTGATTCTTGGCTTCAGTCCCAGTTCCTTTGACTTCTGAAATATCCTACGCCAAGCCCTTCGATCCCTTAATGTTGAAACTGCCAGATCCTGTGTTATCCTGTTTGTATTTCCACAGTACTCAAATGGTTTCTTTCTAGTGGCTTGCAGTATTTTCTCCTTGATCTGGGAACTCTGAAATTTGGCCACCATATTCCTAGGAGTTTCTCTGTCCAGGTTTCCTTCAGGGGGTGACCAATGAATTTTTTCAATATCAATTTTGCCCTCTGATTCTATAACATCAGGGCAGTTTTCCTTGATAATTTCATGGAAGATAGTGTCTAGGCTCTTTTTTTGATCATGGCTTTCAGGTAGCCCAATAATTTTTAAATTATTTCTCCTGGATCTATTTTCCAGGTCAGCTGTTTTCCCAATGAATTCTTTCACATCATCTTTTATTTTCTTAAATTTTTGGTTTTGTTTACTAACTTCTTGGTTTAACTCATAGTCATTCTTTTCCCTGCACTCAATTCTCTCTTTCAATGAATTATTTTGTTCAGTGAGCTTTTGAACCTTCTCCTCCATTTGGCTAATCCTACTTTTTAAAACCTCCTTCTCCTTGTTGGCTTTTTGGACCTCTTTTGCCAATTGAGTTAGCCTCTTTTTAAAGCTGCTATTTTCCTCAGCATTTTTTTGGTTCTCCTTTAGTAAACTGCTAACTTATTTTTTAAGGTCTTCTATTTCCTGAGCCAAGTTTAAGTCCCCTTTGGAGGGAGGGCCCTTGACTTCTGCTGGCAGTATGCCTTGTTCTTCCTCATCTGAAAGGGATGAGAGGAGACACCTGTTCCCCAAGAAGGTAACCTTCTATGGTCTTATTTTTTTTCCCCCTTTTCTAGGCATTTTCCCAGCCAGTTACTTGACTTCTGAGTTTCCTCTTTACACCCACCTCACCTCCCATTCTGCCCAGCTAGCGCATGGGGGCTGAGATCCAAATGCTGCTTCCCAGCCTCAGGGCTTTGGAGGGGGGGTAGGGCATGGCTGCTACTCACTGTGAGATTAAGATCAGGTGCTCGGGTAGGGCTCAGTTCCCTCAGGGGGTTTATGTGGAAATCTTCAACAATGGATCCGGGCTCCTGTCTGCTTTGGGAGCTCCTATCTGCTGCTGCCTCCGCTGCTGCCTCCCGAGGGGACCTGAGTTATGGGGATACCCTGCTCCCCTCTCAGCCAGCCAAAAAGACTCTCTCACTGACCTTTAGCACCTGTGGGTGGAGGGACCTGCACAGCTGCTGGAGATTCTGCCCTTGAAGCTTGCTCAGATATGCTCCCCTTGGTGTCACGGCCAAGGCAGGGCTGAGCTCTGCTCCGGGTCCAGTGCATGACAGACCTTTGGTGTTGGTTTTTCAGGTCTCTCTGGAACAGAAATCTCCTCCACTCCATTGTTGTGTGGCTTCTGTTGCTCCAGAATTTGTTAGGAGTTCTTCTTTACAGGTATTTTATGGGCTGTGAGTTAGGAGCTAACATATGTGTGTCTTTCTACTCTACCATCTTGGCTCCTCCCCCTGGATTACCTCTTTTAAAAGGAGAAACTCTTCCTTGATGACTGACCCTACTCCCTCAGCTAGGGAGCCAGAGGTAAGCAAAAAAGGGCAGGAATCTGTAAATCTAGCAATTATGCAACCACAGTACTCAGAAACTTAGGAGTTTCTGTTATGTCTTCAGTTCTGTACAAGTTTCTAATGTTCTTCTAATGTTGGAAGCACAGGGCTGGAGGGCAGGAATTCAGTGACTCCAGTCAGAAGCTGAAAAGACCAGGGCTAGCAATGAATGCACTAGTGCCAGAGGCATCTATTGACTGATGTTACTCAACATTCTAAGACAAAGGTCAATGCCTTATTCTCTTAAAGGAGCCAGATTAAAGTGCTATTGGTTTGTTTAGTTGGATGAAATTGCTATTCAGAAATATTTAAAACCTATTTGACTTATACTTCCTCTTGTATTTCCTTATTGTCACAAGGTTATGACTAAGGTTATGTCAAAGAAGTCACCTAAGGAAGGCTGTTGGGTTGATCAGTCATGGCTGCCAGAAAGCAGTGTGACACTTCTGTTTTCTGATCTTTGCAGGGCGCTGTGTAAATGTAGACTTTTGACATATTTGAACATTGAAAAACAATCGGGAGATGGTTTTTCTGTGGAAAGAAATAACATCTGTCTTGGGGAAGGGAAGGAACTATACCAGTAGCAACAGTCAGCTCAGTTTACCCTGCTGAGGGAAAAGGGAACCATAGTGAAGATAACCTTTCAAAAAGCCACTTCAATATTATTTGAACTTATATTAAATATTTAATTTTTTGTCTCTTTGACCAAGATTTAGGTGACCTAAGTCACATATCCCAAGACCCTTGTTTTAGTACAGCCCACCTTCCAGTGTGTTAACCAATCAGAATTGATTTGCACCCCTTGGGAACACGTCTTCAAAGGACATATAGCTCTATACCCCAAACCCCTAAATAAGCTGTTCTAGACTGACTCCTCATTCAAGGCATGTGTGTTGCCAGCTTGAGAGAAATAAAAACATGGACACACACACACATGCGCACACACACACACACACACACGATAGATTTGACTAGATGAGCTCTAATTTCCAACTCTAAATCAATGATCCAGTGACCAGCAAGCCAATGATGCACTGGATTTTACTTGGCACATCTTAAGTTTCTGGTATTGACAGGTCTTTGCTATAATAATGCTACTAGGCGTCAGTTTCCCCAGCAATCATTTGCTAACACTATATGTTTTCTTTAAAAACTGTTCACTAGGACAAAACAGGAAATATCAACAGTCACTGAGTCAAACTCATATTTTACTGACTCCTGATTTGAGCAGCTAACACAGACCAATACTATTCAACTAAATCCCTCTTCTCCCTATAGTTGGCAGAAAATTCCTGCCACATTCAGAGGAGTTATTGGACTAAGGAATGAAGGCAGCCAGGCTTCCTTTCTCTCCTCTCCCCCATTTAAGCAACTTGAGGAAATGATTGTCTACCAGCCAGCTTTTACACTTTGGGCGTAATGGAATCTAACCAAGCTGGCTTCCAGACTTTGCTGCTCACTTCCTCAGATGTTATGATATGAAACAAGCTTCTACTCTCCTCCTTAGTTTAGGACTGGTTTAGAAATTTATAAAATGTCAGAGCTGGAAAGGACCTTAGGACATGGAACACAGTGCTAGAGCAAGAAGGGAACTTAGGACATAGAACATTCAAGGAAAATTAGAGCATAAAATATGGAATGTCACAGATGGAAGCCACCTTACAAAAAAAATTTCTTGTCCACCCACTCCAAACTATGTCATCTCCACTTCTGTAATCATCCCCACCAGAAACCCATACATTATCCCTTGGACTCTGGCCCCTTTTAATTTATTTCCCTCAGAACCAAGCCTCCACCTTCCATCCTAGCTTACAGCTCCAAACCATGTCTACATTTGCACAGTGCACTCAATCCCACTCTCCAACTCCTATTTATATGTTGTCTCTTACATTAGAATATAAGCTCTTTGAGAGAAAGGGACCATCAGTTTTTGTGTTTGTATGCACAGTACTTAATACAATGCCTAGCACACAGTAAGAGCTTAATAAATGCTTATCCATTAATCCATCTATTGTCTCTGTCCATCTGTCCATCCATCTACTACCTGCATACCTGTCCATCCAGTCAGCCAGCCATCCCTCCACCCATTCATCCATCCATCCATCTACCTGTGGGAAGCAAGAAAGTTCTGTTTTCCACATTCCTAGGTGAAAAGGGTTGTGACCTAGCATGGACAGGTTAGAGGTCAGAAACTAATGTGCAGGCCAAGGAGCTGTGTGAGGAAGGGTCTATCAGATAGAAGAACATGGAGTCATATGGCCAGGGTATGGTATCACGGGAGATCCAAAGTTCAAAAAAACAGTATAAGAAACACCATCTTTTTGAATGTGTTATAGTCATCCTGTAACTCTACTGGGGAGGCTGCCCAGCCATTCAGGGGAAATGGACGTAAAGATTAATAAAAGCTTTCCTGATTTCACGACAGGTATTGTTCTTTGTTTAAGGTGAGCATGTTTCTCACTGTTAGGGGCTTGTTAGATGAGCTCACTTCTAACATACCTACTTGTCTATCCATACATCCATTCACCCATTCATCCATCCATCCATTCATCCATCTGTCTACCTGTCTATCTATCATCTACCTAGAATATCAGAGCTAGAGAATAGAATACAGAGTGCCACAGCTGGGCAAGATCTTCAAACATACACGTGCAATCTCACACACACACACACACACGTACTAGAAGGCACCTTAGAACATAGAATGTCAGACTAGAAGGGATCTAAAAATAAAGGCTTCCTGATCCTGTTCCTGACTTCTTCACTTTAAAATCCCAGCGAGTTGGGGAGGAGGGTAAGAAGTGGAAGATACAGGCTCCAATGAGTAATTTCATTCTCCCTAGTACAGCCTTTTAACTCCCTTTTATGGGCAGTCTTCCTTCATTAGAATGTAAATTCCTCAAAAGCAGAGACTATCTTTTTTTCTGCTTTTTTGGTATCCTCAGTGCTTAGTATAGTGCCCAGCATCTTCCCTTAATTCCTTTCTGATTCATGAGACTAAGTATTCTCTTTGATCATAGACTCTTCACCATCTTAAAAAGTGGTGAAGTTTAAAAGTTCTACAGAATGGTTGTTTATAATCCTCTTATATGTCTAGAATAATGTCTATACTCAGTCATGATTATAGGATCTCAGTCAGGTCCAAAAATCTCTGACTCTGATGGATGAGTAAGCTAGTCATCCTCATAGCTAGAGAGACAGAAAAGACAGTTTAAAAGAAGATTGATAGGGTTAGAGTGATAATCTTTGTCTTTAAACAGCAAGTTTCAGGTTCATTGTTGGCAATATCTCTGTGCCCCAATATATAGTTTGCAAAAGTTCAACCTGGTTCTAAGAAATACATATATTCTCTAGTGGTACCATTTAGAAGACACCACAAGTCTTTTTAGTTCTTGTTTCTCTAGTAATTTGTTCAATTGTCCAGTTTCCTTCCATGAGGTTCACCACCTTTTCTCAACTGGTGAATTCTTCCTTAAACCTCCATTTTATGGAGGGACCCAGTTCAGACCACATTTCTCTCCCAACCGTGTTCCTGGTTCCTAGACTTCAAAACCATACTGTCTTATCCTTCACCTAGTGCTTCCTTGCTCTGGAACATACAACTACACCCTATAGCCTTTTCAACCTGGTACACCCAACAGCCTCCAAACTCATCACTCAGCCTCCATTCTCCTTCCAGAATTGGGGAATTTTATAACCAGAAGGAACTTCAGAGTCCATTTAGTCCAACCCATACTCAAAAGGAATCTCCAGAAGAACACATTAGACAAGTGGTCATTGAGTTTCTTCTACTTGAAGACCTCCTTCTGTGAGGCTCTTCCTGTTCTTCCACTGGTGAATTCCTCCCAGAGTCTCTATTTTGTGGAAGTGTCCAAACCAGTCTTCATTCCTGCTCCTGGCTTCTGGACTTCAAAACTGTGCCCACTTGGTGCTCTCCCCCTTACTTCCCCATCCAAAGGAGATGAAGAGGGAAAGGTTGAGGGAAAGGGATATTGAAGTCTCCTGCCACTATTGTATTACCTTCTATGTCTTTACCTTCTTATAGTTCAGTTAATTTTTAATTTTTGAATTTAGATGTTAACACATTTGAAGCATATGAATTTGCATATAAATTGATATTCGTTTGTTTTCTATGGTTTCCTTCAGCACAATGTAGTTTCCTTGTTTGTTTTTTCCTTTTTATGTAGTAAATATTTCCTTTTACTTTATAATTGCAACTTAGTTTCGGGGGTTCACCTGAAGCAAAATCATTTTCCAGCCCCTTATTTTTATGCTGTGTGTGTCTTTGACTTTTAGGTGTATTTCTGGTGAGGAAAAGATTGTGGGGCTTTGTTTCTTATCCAATCTGTCACATTTCATTTTGTTAGACTAGTTAATCCATTCACATTTATGAAAGGTAGGTTAATATTTTCCTCTATTTGTTTGGAATATCTTTTTTTCTTTTGCAAACTGGACTTTCCCCCTGTCTTTTCAGTTATTTTAGCTTAATCTACTTTAAGGCAAACCTATTCCCATAAGTTTATTTCCGTTACCCTCAACAGCTCACATCCACCCATCCACCCACTTATTTTGTTGACCTTTTTCCTAGTTTTAGAGTCTTGTTCAATTTATTAGTTCTTTTTCTTATTTTTTAACTCTAGTATTTATTTAATTCTTCTCTCTTTTCACTTTTCAATTAAGTAGTCAAGTAAAACCCTTTCTCCTTACCCCTTTAGCTTATTTTGTTAGTTTTTAGGATTTCATTTTTTGTATATTTTTCCAAAAAAAATTTCTTTCCCTCATTCTCTACATATCATGTCCTTTGTAAGATCCCTATAGAATAGATCCCACTATAAATTATCTCTCCTTCTCCATGATAGCATTCATCATACCTCTCCCATAACTAGTGCAATATGTATTTTTCATTTATTTTTATATTTTATTTTGCATTTATTTCAATCTATTCCCAACTCCTTATCTATTCTTCAGTAACCTCTTCTTCCTGAGAGTCCACAGGGGTTATTTGCTCTTTAATTGTTGGTCTTTGCTTTGATTAGAGTATTAGATTCCCCTCTACCTTCTTTCCCCACCTCTCCTCTTGTAGATTTCCATCTTCAATTTGGTCCCACAAAAACACTGATCTAACTGCAAGTGGGTAATGAAAGATTTGGTCCATGTTTTCTCTTAGCATCTATTTAGTGCTTTAGGATTTGCAAAGCTATTTCTCCACCACCATTTACATCTGATATCTGCTTTCACCATTCTCTTTGCGAACTTTTAGAAAGAAATCTCTTAATGGTCTCTCTATTGTAATTTTGTTGCTAGTATCCTTGGTTACTGTTTATATTTACCTTTTATGTATTTCTGTTGTCCAGAGACAAAAAACAAAGCAAATAATTGTTCTCTCCTAGCAAAGCTTTGAAATGCCTCTTTTTCTTTCATGGTTAGGGTGAGTTTTGCAGGATATGACAGTTATGTGACTTATATTGAGTGCCTTTGTTATTCAGAATACATTATTCCATTCTCTTCCTCAGCTTCAGGTGAGTGCAGAGAAATCTTATGCTGTTTGAACTTTTATTCTTTATACTTAAAGATCTTTTTCTTAGTCATTTATAAAATTTGTTGTTTGCCTTTGGAATTGTCCAACTGAACCATGGATCTTAGAGTTTTCAGAATGCAATTTTTCCAAGAAGTGATTTGGGGATTCTTTCAATTGGCATTTTATATTCTCTATCCAAAAGTTCTAGACAGCTTTCTTAGATTGTTTCTTGAATTCTGATGTTTATATTTAGGGTTTTTGATTTTTCATGTTCATGTAGGAGACCTGTAATCTTTAAGTTGTCTCTGTGCATCCACAGAGACAAAACATATTTTTTTGCTTGTATGGACAATATGTTTTGCTTGTATGGACAAGACATTTTCTCTGATGCTCATAACTTCTCAAATATCTCCAAAATAGAAATTATGCAAGCAATTTCAGTAGTCTCTATTGCTCAGGACACCAAAAACTCTTCTCGCTAGGCTTTTGGGGCACTCCTCTCTTCTGGTTCTCTTTCTTCCTATCTGATTGCTCCCTTTCAGCTTCATTTGTTGGATCTTCATCTAGATCATGCTTACTTCCTGTGATGTCCCATGGGGTCCTATCCTGGCCCTTCTCTCTTCCCCCTTAGTGATCTCCTTAGCTCCCATGGATTTATTGATCATGATTTTCAAATCTATTTAATCCAGCCCCAACCTCTCTGCTGACCTCCAGTTTCATATATCCAACTTCTGATTGGACATATTCAACTGGAGTCATATAGACATTTTAAACTCAACTTGTCCAAAACTAAACTTACTTTCTTTCCCCTTAAGTCTTCCCCCTTTCCAATCTTCCCTATTACTGTCCGAGTACCATCATCCTCCCTCTCAGTCTTGAAACTTAGCTGTCATCCTCAACTCTTTACTATCTCTCATCTTCCATATTCAAGCTGTTGCCAACGTCTTTTAATTTCACCTTGGCCACATTTTTCCAATACACCCCTTCTCTCCTCTGACCATGCCACCATTCTGGTGCAGGGCCTCATCTCCTCCATAGCTGGTGGTGGGTCTGCAAGCCTCAAGTCTTTCCCCACTCCAATTTTTCCTCATTCAGTTAACAGGTGATTTCTCTAAAGCACAGGTCCAACTATGTCACCCATGTCAGTCCAGGGACTCCCTAATACCTCTAGGATCAAATATAAAATCCTATTTGGCATTCAAGACCTTTTATTACCTGCTCCCCCTTCCCCCTTTTCAGTCTTCTTATATCCCACCACTTTCAGCGACACTGGTCTTCGGGCTGTTCCAGAAACAAGACACTCCCTCACTCAGCTCCAGGCATTTTCTCCCACCTATCTTCTATGCCTGGAATGTTCTCCTTCCACATCTTTATCCTTTGGCTTTGATAGTTATCTTCAAATCCCAGTTAAAAATCCCATTTTTGGAATCAGGAAGACCTGAATTTAAATCCTGACTCATGCCCTTGCTAGTTTTTTAGCCTCAATTTTGTCATCTGTAAAATGGAATTAACAATAGCACCTAGCTTATAGAGATGTTGTAAGGGTCAAACAAGATATGCAAAGTGCTTTGCTAATCTTAACATGCTTTATAAATGCTATTATTGTTATTTTATAAGGCAATGCTATATAAAACCATTGACCTCTGGATCCTGGGGAAGTTGGTGAGAAAAGGAAAATAGTTCTTAAAGACTATTCTTTTCAGGAGGATCGTGTTCAGTCCTGGGAACCACAGTTTTGGAAGGACATTGAAAAGCTGGAGAACATCCAGAGGAAAACAGCCAGGATGAGGACAGGCCTAATAGCTAACAACAAAGCATTTCTATAGCATCTATCATGTGCCAGGCACTGTACTAAGTGCTTCCCAAATATTATCTCATTTGGTCCTCACAATAACCTTGGGAGGTAGGTGCTATTATTATCGCCACTTTATGGTTGAGGAAACTGAGATGAACAGAGATTAAGTGACTTGCCCAGGGTTACATGGCTAAGTGTCTTAGGCTGGATTTGAACTCAAGTCTTACTGAGTCCAAGCTCAGTCCTTGCTATTTAGGCCTCAAGTCCATGCTATCAAAGGATGGGTTGAAGAGAATCCAAGTGTTGATGTCAGGAAAAACTTCCTAACAGTCTGAGCTCTCCAAAAGTGGGAAGAGTTACTTTGGGTGGATGCGAGTTCCTGCTTCCCTGGAGATCAGAATGTGGATTCTGGATTTTGCGAACCACTCTGGCTTGAATCTCCATTCTCCTGCTTATTACCTGGGTGAGTTTGAACTAGTAATATCATTTCTCTGGACCTCCATTTCCTCATTCATAAAAGGGGGTGGTTATACATGAAATTATCTCCAAAGTCCCTTTCAGCTCTAAATCTATTATCCAGTCATTAGTCTCCTCATTTTATAGCAGAGGCCCAGAAAGGTTAAGGTAAGTTGGCTAAGGTCACCCAACCAGCAAATGGTAGAGTCAGAATTTGAACCAGGGTCCTCTGACTAAATTCAACAATTTATAATAGTGAGTACCTGAACATATTAAAAAAAAATCTTATCCAAATTCCTGAGGGATTGGGAGCTGAAATCAATATCCCCTGAGATTTCTGGAATGTAGTGGTAAACTGCCTTTTGAAGCTACAGAGTATATAAGATAGTCAGGGAGGTCACCAAATAGATATACAGTATAAATCCATAGGATCACAGAATTCAAGCTAGAAAGGAACTTGGAGATCAGAGTCCAAGTTTCTTATATTACAACTGACAAAGCCTGGAAAAAAAAGTGAGTAGACCAAGGCCACACAGCTACTTAGATAAAACAATTTGGTTCTGCTCTCTGTGAGACTGATTTACAGGCCAGGGAGAGTGGAACTTCCCGGCATGCAAAACATATGCCTCTCTCCTCCCTTTTTTGCAGAAGTAAGGGACTATGGGTATGGAATGATATGTGTGTGTGCGTGCATATGTACACATGTACATGTATAAATGTACATATATACACACATGTATGTGTGTACATGGACACATATAGGTACACACAATATACACACACATGTAGTCAGACTCAGTTGATGCATTGATTAGATTTACTGAACTGCTCTTTTTCTCTTTTTTAAAAAATTCTATGTCAATGTTAGTAAGTATTTATTAAGCACCTACTATGTGCCAGGCATTGCGGTAAGCTCTGAGTATACAAAGAATGGCCAAAGGCAGTCCTAGCTCTCAAGCAATTCATAGTCTAATGGGGGAGAAGGGGATCACATGCATCTAACGAGGTACAAGTAAGCTAAATTCAGGATACATTGGAAATAATTTCTATAGGGAAGACAGCAGAACTAAAGGACATTGGGAAAGGCTCCCTGTAGAAAGTGGAATTTTAGCTGGCACTTGTTGAAAGTCAGGGAAACCAGGAGGCTGAGATAAGGGGACAGAGCATTTCAAGGATGAGGGACAGCCAGGGCAAATTCGAGGGTCAGGCAATGGAGCATGAGTTAGGAGGAAGAGACATATTAGAAAATAAAGATGATATAAAAGGAGAAGACAATGAAAATAGCCAGAGTTGGGAGACAAAATGTGATTTGGGAGAAGAGATAGATACTGATAAATAAAGTGATGTGAAAAATGTAAGATGTCAGTCATTTCAATAAGTATAAATTTTAAGAGGATTTATACATGAAAAAAAAATCTCACTCATGTGTCCAAGTACACTGCACTGCAGACCTCTACTTATGTTTGCCATCTCTGAGAAAGGAGTAAGGACTTAGGGGAAGTCAGGGTCTTTCTCTGTGTTCTCCTCTTCTCACTCAGCTAACATGATTCCAGGGACCAAAACAGAGCAGGATTGCAAGGTTTGGGTTTCTGATCATTGTTCCCAACATCTGAGTTCTCACATTCTCATTAGGACCCTCAACATTTATGTTTTCAACACAAGAAAGTCAGCGAATGTCAGAGCTAGAAGAGATCATTCAGGCCAAACCACTTTGTTTTCAGCAGAGGAAAGTGAAACCCAGAGAGGTTAAATGACTTATCCAAGGTCACACATCCAGAAAGTGGCAGAGAAGGGATTAGACCCCAGGCCTTATAAGTTTCCAACTTCATTGTTCTTCCCACCAGAGCAAATAATGCAGGTTCCAGGGTCCCAGGGATCTAGAAGGAGCCCTTGCTGTCATGCACCCAGGACCAAGGCTGCCTGTAGTTGGCTGGGTTCCCTACTTTCACTTTCTACTCTTCTCAATCAGCTATTTTCTTCCCAGGTGTAGAGGAGAGCAATGGTCAAGGTTTTGGCTTCTGTTCTCTGTTTCCTGAGTCTGAATTCTCCTATTTAAACCAGGATGGGTCAAATTCTCATACTGTCAGCATTTACCAGAGGGCCCCTTGGTGTTCATGTTTTTGAGAAAATAGATTGTCCCAGAGTTGGCAGGTCCAGATTGGATGTATCAGAGGACTGCTGATTTTGAGTTGAAAAGGACCTTAAAAGTCATTGATCCAACCCCTTTATTTTACAGATGAGGAAACTGAGGCTTATAAAGAGAAAATCAGTCATTCATCAAGTATTAAGCTCTTACAATGTGCCAGGCACTATGCTAAACTAAGGTAATGCCAAGAAATACAAGATCATATGGGAGATAAGTGATAGAACTAGGATGATTAATCCAGGCCCTCTGACTTCAGATCCAGAATTCTCTGCAATGGATCACTGAGGGAATATATGGGAATGCATCTGGTTTGGAGATGTTGACATTTCCTAACAATATCCAATTTGGAGACATAAGAAGTAGCTGTCTGGATTGGAGACAGGAGAGTGGGGAGAAGCTTTTGAATTGAGTCACAAGACCAAAACTCTCAACTAGAGATCAGAGGAGATGCCTACCAAGCAGGCCTGGAAAATTCTTTTGATGCCAATCAACCAGGTCATGCCTACGAATGGCTAGTTTCCCATAATCTCCACCTAAGTATCAGGACATTTTGGTGCCTTTGGTTCAGGAAGTAAAGAATTAAGGCAGGTGATTATGAGATTAGTGAAAGCTGACTTGAGGGGAGATAATCATATTTGACTGGCATATAAGAGTGTAAACATATTCTATTTGACTGATGAGGACAATTTCAGGGAGCAAGATTCCAGCTCAATACAGGTAAAAAACTACAAATTTTACATATACACATAAGTGGAATGACTTGTTTTGGTGATGAGTTCCCTATCTCTGGATGTCTTTAAGAAGACAATGGATATCAGGAATGTTGAAGAGGAGTTTTTCTGTCCAGTATCTATTACCACCAGTTAGCCGACCTTTGAGGTCTTCTCCAACTCTCAGATTCAGAATTGCCCCATTATTGCCATTGAACTATGGGGGTAGAGGTGGTGAGGAGAGACAAGGAGAAAGGAAAAAGGCTATTGGTATAGTACTAGTTTGGTGGTGAATGGAGACCAGCCTGTAAATGGCGGAAAGGTGTGGAGATAAGCAGATGGTGTTGTCATTCGTCCTTCATTTTCAAAGAGAACCAAGGATATCATAGGGTGATGTCTTGACTCGTGTATGAACTTTGATTTAAGTGAGACAGAGTTGCTCAAAGTCATCAGTCTTTCTCCTTCTTCTAGAGACATCGAGTCTAATGGTAAGACAATCCAAGTCGGGATGACTAGCTACGGTCCAGAATGCAGCGGATGACCTTGGCATCTTTGATGTCTGATCAACCTCTTACTGCTCCACAGAACCTGCTTCACCTACCTTCATGGTCAGTGGAACAAATGGTTCCCATCCATTCACTCAGCTTGGGGGGAGTTTTCATATGCTTGGGGGAGATACCTCCCTGCAACTCACCAATGGATTTCAAGCCTGTCAATTACCCCGAACAGTTGGTGTGGTATGAATGCATTCACATTTGCTGCCAACACACATTTGTTATTGTTCAGTGATGTTTCACTCACGTTTGACTCTTCACGACCCCATTTGCGGCTTTCTTGGAAAAGATACTGTAGCGGTTTGCCATTTCCTTCTCCAGCTCATTTGACAGATGAAGAAACTGAGGCAGAGTTAAGTGACTTGCCCAGGGTCACACAGCTAGAAAGGGATGACGCCAGATTTGAACTCAAGAAAAATGAGTCTTCCTGACTCCGGGCACAGCACTCTATCCACTGTACCACTGAGCTACCTGCTGTGCCCTCCACCTACCCCAAGAGTTCCTTCCCTAGAGACCTCTCTAGTCTATCATGATAAATGTCATTACAGTCATCTCAAACCCCATCCTTTCTCTTCACCATGTTGGGGCTTTCTTTTCTTTGGGCATCCATGCCACCTATCAAAAAAGAATTTACTGAGTTCCTAAAATGTGCCAAGCAGAGTTAGATAATAAAGATACAAAGTAAAAAATGGAACAATCCCTGCCCTCAAGGTGCTTGAGTTCTGTTGAGAAAAGCAACATGTACATATATAAGTTTATATGAAAATATACAAATAAACTCAAGGCAATTTGGGGACAGTACCTAGTGTTCCTTGATCTAAAACTGGCTTCATTACTGACAACTGGTGGCAGAATTCTGTTCCCTACATTTATTTACAAACTTTTGTGCTTTTACCAAAAGTCATCTTTCTATCCCACTGAAAAGATTTGGCTGGAAATCACTTTTGTATTTTTTCTCCAGTTGTCATTAATTAATCAATTACCTTTGAACTGGATAATCAACAGGAAGTAAAATGTAAGGAATGAAGTTCAGGAGCCTTGGTTTTGTGTCTGTTTTCCTTTTGTTCAACATTCCCCTTGTGTTGGTCAACAAACACTTAGGAAGTGGCTGCTCTATTTCATACACAGAGTTAGGTACAAGAGAGAGAAAGATAAAGCAAGAACTTAATAACTTGTGAACTTGATGTCACAAGTTCGTTTTATTGTGATGGCCATCAAAATAGAATCTTTTGCTCTTTTTATTTTAGTATGATCAAGTGCCTCTGATTGAATCTTGCCTTTATCAACTGAGAGTCTTTACAATAAGTACATAAACAAGGGTTTCTTTAACTAGAAACAGTATATATTTGTATTGTTAATTATTTTAATGTAATTAAAGATCTTTCCTACCCATTGAAGCCTACCCATTATGGGAAGCTTGGTTAGGGGAGCTCTTTTTTAGGAGGGTCCCAAATACCTTTTTTTTTTCTATTGAGGCACTGGATCAAAGGGTTGTGATGCCCTCTGGCTCTAAAAAGGGTATTAATACTCTGAGGGGGAAGTTTTACTTTGGGGCTTAGTTTTTGTAAGAAGGTTTAAGTGCCAGATGAGGATTCTGGGAAGCCACTAAAGAGTTCCCCACCACCACTAGGCCTTGACAACCCAGATGTCATGCTTCCCTCTCCGGTAATGGTGGTCAGACAGTTGGAGTCCAATTGTCTGTTGAATTCAGGCAGAGGAAGACATGTCTGTTGATCTTTTGATTTCTCTGTATTTTCTTTGAAATTCAGGGTGCTGACTCCCTGAACTAACTGAATGATATATGTACGTGGTAAAAAATGATACATGGGCTTGATGAACGTGACTGTTAACCCCTCAAAAGTTGCCTTTCCTCTTATGAATGAAGATCTAAAAACCTGTAATAGCAGGTCTCTCTGTGTTTGTTGGGGTGCTTACTGACACAATTATCAGAGAGTCAATTGTTGTTCAGTCATTACACCGTGGACCATAACTTGAAGTCCTTCTATCCTCCATACCCCTCCCAAAGTCTATCCAAGCTCAGGTTTGTTTCCATGATGTATCTCATCCTCTTCCATTCCCTTCTCCTTTTGCCTTCAGTCTTTTCCAACAGTATAGTCTTATGTGGCCAAAGTGTTTCAGTTTCAGTATTTGTCCTTCCACAAGACCTGAGTGCAAATGATGACTCTGACAATTGTTGTCTCTGTGATGTTGGACAAGTAAATGAATCTCTCTGAGCTTCAGTTTCCTCACCTGAAACATGAAGGCATTAGACTAGATATCATGTAAAGTCTCTTCCATTCCTGATGCATGAGTCTGTGATCCTGACGAGGTTTAAGGGTGATGGGGATCCCAAAATACTGACAGTCCGGGTCGTGCTCGAATGAATTCGACTCAAATTTTCTTAAAGTCAAAGAAAACAAAGTTTATTAAAGATTCGCCAAATTGGGTTGGCTCTTAAGAAACCTAATCATTTGTAATGCTTGTATTCACAAGCATCCAGATAGAATCTCAGCTAGACAAAGTCTGAGCTGGACTGAATCTGAGCTCCTTCATGGAGGCGAGATGGAACTTAAATACAGAAATACAGAAAAGACTATAGGAGGGATGGGGGGGAGGGAGGTGGGTCTGGTAGTCTAGAGTGATGGGAGAAGGGGTCTAGGGAGGGTCCTGAGAAGAAGTTCTAAAAGGGAATCCCAGGAGGATCAAAGGCTGGAAGCAGCTGGAGGCAATCAAGAAACAGACTAGGGAGCACCTAGGTGGGAAGCAGGTGGAGCAATCAAGAGGTAACAGACAATAGCCACAGATTTGAGTATGAAAAGCCAGGTTCTGTGGGGAGATACAAGGAGAGCTCAGTTTGTGTATGAAAAGTCAGGCAATTCAAGGAAGTTCCCAGAGTCTGAACCCCATCAATCCCATGCGATTCCAGGTACTGTGCTAGTGGAGTGGACAGTATGGAGTACAGTATAGTTTAGTATAGACACACTAACACACACACACACACACACACACACACCCATAGGCAGATGCCTGAAGCTAGGAGGGCCTGCATAAAAGGAACTTTTCACCTTGAGTCTTCTCCCACAAGATGACTGGAAGCCTATGTTGAAAGAAATCTCAGGCTTTATATCCAGCTCAGCCTCTCTCTGTCTCTGTCTATCTATCTATCTGTCTGTCTCTCCCTCTCCCCTCTTTTCTCTCTTCCCTGTCTCCTCTCTCAATCTCTCTGTCTATCTCTCTCTCTCTCCCTTCCTTCCCTACCCTCCCTCTCCTTCAGAAACCTCCATTGCCATCTAGGGACTCTCTACTCTGGAGTTGAATAACAACCGGCTGGAAGGGCATCAGGGCCTATGACTGGTGGGTTATAGATTATACATTTAGTTCTTCTCTGGAGTAGCCAAACCACAAGCCAAGCTATTACTGGATCCTCCAGAAAAGAACAAGATGCTGCAAAGAGGTTCCATCTCAAGAGTGAGAGCAGACCTGGCCCAGCTCCCTCTGAACTCACAGCATCCTCACCTGTATCAGGGGAAGGGACAATGCTGGGGAAAGGGAAGGAAAGAATTACCAGTATTCAGAAAAGACCTTCCTATTAGAGAATCTAGCCCTGAGGTTTTTATCCTGGTTCCAAAAATCAATCACTAGCAAGAGCTGTTTGCCCCACAGGAAGTCACCCTATGGCTGGTAGCGGTAGCTTTTTTACCCATAAGACAGAGACAATAATTTTGAGAGACAATAACTAAGGAGGGGCATCTGGAACACCCTTGAGTGCTGAGCAAACCACTGAGCTGAACATCTACTTAAAAAGAAAGGGATAAGTATTGGCTCTGTGAATTTCCTTGGTGACTAAATTCCCTCTACCAATGCATGCTGGCACTTTCCCTGAATTCATGGTCTTAAGTTGCCTAGAGCAGTCAGAGGTTAAATGACTTATTTAAGGTTGCATAGGTAGTATTTGTTGAAACAGAATTTGAACCCAGGTCTTCTTGACTCCAAGGCTAGGTCTCTTTCTCCTATGCCATGCTGCCTCTAGCAGTAATTAACAGGAATGATTCATTAATATAGAGAGAACAGATAGGATGAACTGCTGCCCTGCCCCCCAAAGTCACCTTCCTCTGTTATCTGCCCCTGATCTCCCAGGGAAAGTATTTGTCTCCCCTGCTCTTTCTGGGGACTTGCCATTGATGCCACTTGCCCCAGGCCCAGTTTGTGGTACTTGCCTTAGGTCCCAAAATTCCTGTGCTGTCTCCTCAAAACATTGTGCCGGAAGGCTTTGGAAGGCTGGGCTCAGGAAAACCTGAGCTTACAGCCTAACTCAGACACTTCTGGGCAAGTAACCTGACCTCTGTCTACCTCAGTTTTCTCATGATTATAAATAGGAACTGTTGCTCTTTCCCTCCCAGCTTTATTTACTCATATTTTTTTTTCTTTTGCTCATTAAAGGGGCCATTCCCTAATTACTTCTTAAAGAGGCCTATTCACTGAATGGTCGTCTCCTCACTCTGAGTATCTGAAAAAGCCTTAGGAGAAAAAGACCAAGGTCTCCCACTGCATCCTGGGCCATCTCTAGTCATCCTGAGGAATATCTGGTCACTGGATCCAGATGGCTCAGGAGGAGAAAGTGAGGTTGATGACCTTGCACAGCCTTCCCTCACCCAAAACAAAGTGCAGTGCAAGTCATGTTGATGAGGTACAGGGGTGATGGGGTCCCCAAAATACCAACAGTCTAGGTCATGCTCGAATGAATTCTACTCAAGCCTTCTTAAAGCCAAAGAAAACAAAGTTTATTAAAGATTCGCCAAATTGGGCTGCCTCTTAAGGAGCCTAAGCATTTTTGACGCTTGTATTCACAAGTGGGCTGGCTAGATAGAACCCCAGCTAGACAGAGTCT
Organism: Bettongia penicillata ogilbyi; assembly: GCA_023548195.1. Classification (NCBI taxonomy): domain Eukaryota; kingdom Metazoa; phylum Chordata; class Mammalia; order Diprotodontia; family Potoroidae; genus Bettongia; species Bettongia penicillata. The sequence goes on along the minus strand of JAJHZJ010000479.1, from coordinate 1,576,525 downwards.
GAGCTGGATTGAATCTGAGCACCTTCATAGAGGCAAGATGGAACTTAAATACAGAAAAGAGTATAGGAGGGATCTGCGGGGAGTGGCCTGGTAGTCCGGCTGGAAACAACTGGAGGCTATCAGGAGATACCAGACAATGGGGTGCCTAGGTGGGAAGCAGGTGGGGCAAGAGATCTTGATAGGGGCAGTGTGGGAATGGATACAGATCTTGATGGGAGTGGTCGGTAGCCTGGGGAATGGGGTGGGGGGGTGCAATGGAGGCCTGAGTAGAATGATAATGAAAAGCCCTTGGGCTTCCTGAGACTGCTGGAGCAAATGGGAAGATTAGATTTGAGTAAGAAAAGCCAGATTAAGTGGGGAGATTCAAGGGGAGCTCAAGGAGGCTCCCAGAGTCTGAACCCCATCATTGTCATCATTTCTCTGATGTCATAGTCTTCTTCGAAAACTAAAGACAAACACAACAGCATTTGTAAAATAGGGATGATGTTAGCACCTACATCCCAGAGTTGATGAGGGGATCCAAATGGACGATATTCAGGATGGACCAAAAGTCCTAGCGCCATGTTAAGTTTCAGTTGCTTAAAATCACATTAAAAGTTTTGGGACACCCCTCTAAAGTAGTGTGTAAATGTGAGTAATGATAAGCCTCAAAGGACCAACTTAGCCCAGTGTCTGGCACACAGTAGGCATTTAATAAATGTTTATGGATCAATTACTACAGATGTGTAACAATTGCTTTGTCATTTGATGTCTTAGCATCCCAACTCTGTACAACCTTTGGGGCTAACGGGATGGGGCAAGGAAAATCTCTCACCTGCCAGATCCCATAAATTCTTCCCAAGCACCACTTACAGTTATGGAATTAACTAGAATTAATAGTTATATTGATTCCTCTTATCCCTAATTCCTCCTAAATTACAGGATTTAGAGCTAGATGGGAGACATTAAGGAATCTAGTCCAGTACCTTTCTTTTACAGAGGAGGAAACTGAGGCCCATGGAAATGACGTAGCTCATTTTCAGATACCTCATAAGCTGCAATGTGGGAATGCATGTCATCTGACTCTAAATTTTTGCACTCCACTGCCTCCCTGAGCCAAGGCAGGGTTAAAAGTTTAACTTTAAAAGAAAGTTAAAGGAAGAAAGACCTTCTCAGTGACTGTGGGAGGGGCTGGAAGAAGAGAGAGAATTTAAATCAAAATTATTTTTTTTAAAAAGAAGTTTGTAAAGCACTTTTAAAAAGAAAAGAAATAATAAAAAAAAAAAACCCTCAATACACAACGGAAATAAGTAGTTACAAAAGGCAGGCTGTGCCTGTTCCAGGCCTTTAGATGACTCCAGCTTCACAAAGATTTCATCACTGACTTATTTATTCCTTTAAGCACAGGAGTCTAGAAAGAAGCTTGGATACCAGCACAGATAGATCACTATTATATACATCATACATAATGGGTGGTTTATGTGAGATCAGTCAGTCTGACATCTGGAGATGAAAAGTTTAGAATCCCACTAGGCACTTAACATGTATTTGAATGAATGAACTAATGAGTAAGTGAGATATTTGATTAAATAATTGGTCAATAAACATCAGATTTCTAATTATGTGCCTAGGAAGCTAGGGGGCACAATGGATAGAAGGCTTCCTAAAGTCAGGAAGATTCAACTTACTGGCCTCAGACACTTGGTAGCTGTGTGACCCTGGGCAAGTCATTTAACCCTGTTTGCCTCAGTTTCCTCATCTGTCAAATGAGCTGGAGAAGGAAATGGCAAACCACTCTAGGATCTTTGCCAAGAAAACCCCAAATGGAGTCATACAGAGTCATATATAACTGAAAAACAACTGAAAAAACAAAGATGCAGTAATACAGGAATTTCCCTCATTGGGAGTTCCTTATACCTATAAATCAAAAGTCTGGACTGAAGAAAAATAATAATAGGCCAGGCATTATGCTATTGGTTATGCTACAAACACAAAAAAATGAAGAGTCCCTACTCTTTCTCATAAAATGTAAGTCCAGCAGGGGAATACCATAAAACTTACAAATTACCAGAAAATGCAGAACATAGAGTGCTGTGTAAGTAGTAGGGGAGCTGGGGAGAGTAGAAGAGGTCATAGCATTATTGATAGGGGGCAATCAGGGGAGGCTCCATGGAAAAGGTAGCATTGGAGTTGAACTTTAAGGAATTATTCAGAATTCAAATGGAGGAACTGGGAAGCAGGCCATTCCAGGCATGAGGAAGAAAAGGCCTCCAGAGGAAAAAGTGTAGCTAAGAAGGGGAAGAAAATTTAAGGTTGAAAAGATAGGGTAAGTTCAGCATCAACCCCATCATCCCACTTCTACTCCCTTTTTATAAGCTTAGAGGTGATAACTTGGGGTTCCAGTCCCTCTGACTGATCCAGGGAAATAATAAAATCTTTAGAAAGTGTAATGGATCTAGAGAGCAACTTGGAACCATGCCAAAAGGCCACTGATCCAGTAATACCACTACTAGGTCTGCATCCCGAAAAGATCAGAAGAAAAAAAACAAAGAAAAAGAACCTATATGTACAAAAAGTTTATAGCATCTCTTTTTATGTTGGTAAAGGATTGGGAATTGAGGGGATGCTCATCAGTTGTGAAATGAAGAAACAAACCACGGTATATAATTGGGATGGAATACTATTGCTCTACAAAAAATGACAAGCCAGAAAAACCTGGGAAGACTTATATGAACTGATGCAAAGTGGAATGAGCAGAATGAAAACACTGTATACAGCAATATTGTACAATGCTCAACTGTGAATGACCTAGCATTCAGTGCAATACAATGATCCAAGGCAATTCCAAAGGACGTATGATGAAAAAACAATGCCATTCATCCCAAGAGAAAGATGTGATAGAGTCTGAAGGCAGATTGATATTTTTCTTTCCTTTTTTTTAACCTTCTATACTAGTCTTTGGGGGTTGTTTCTGTCTATATTTTTTGTCTGTGGTTGCTTTTCCTGCCTGTTTTGTGCAGCATGGCTAATATGGAAATGTTTTGCATGACTGCACATATGTAATCTATATCAAATTGCTTTCCTTCTCACGGAAGGAGGGAGAAAATATGGAATGCAAAATTTTTAAAAAATGAATGTTAATATTTTTGTTTACACATAAAATGAAAGAAAGAAAATGGAATAGGCTCTCAATTATTTTTCTAAGAGATACTTTATGTATCCAGAAGCAAACTATGATGAACTGAAAGATGGAATCCACCAGGAGAGGCTGAGACACCTCTGGAGTCAGAAATGCCTTTTTTGTGCTTGTCTCAGCCCTTCATCTCATATGATAAAGTCCCCTTTAAGAGTCCTGACTATGTTATCACAGTATTACATTGGGCTACAACCTAAGCAGTATAGCATTGAGCCAGAACAGTGGAGAATAGACAAATGTAGCAAAAAGAACAAGATTCCAGTCCTGGTTCTGCCACTTATTTATTGCATGTCCTTGAGAAAACTGCTTGACTTTTCTGAGTCTCACTTTCCTCTTCTGTAAAACTGAGGGAGGTTGGATAAGCTCTGAATCCTGTCAAGCTTCTCAGAGGGTAGCAGGTTTCATATCAGTTGACGTCTTCAAACCAAAATTGGATGACCCCTTGGTAGTCATATTACATATGGGATTTGGGGATGGGCACAGGATGGACTAGGATAGATTGACTGAATCCAAACTTCACAGAACAAGCTCCCTTAAAATAAAAAGATTTGTTCTATAAAACTTGAGTTCAGTCAAAGGGTCCCACTTGAGAACCTAGAAAGCCATGTATGGCCTCAAGGCCATAGGTTCCCCACCCCTGAATGGATTCTGAGATCCCTCCTAACTTGGACATTCTGTGCGACCTTCTCAGTCTTCCCAGATCAGATACAGCATTTTGTCCTTATCAGTTTACACAGACATATTGTGGAATTCCCCAGCCCAGAGGCACTGAGAGTCTCAAAGAAAGTAATTCCTTCTAATTTGGTCTATTTGCTTGGAGATCCACTAATCAAGCCTTTGATAAAACACCAAAAGCTTAATTAGCATCAGTTGATGGGTGGTTAGTAGATGGATAGCAAAACCTAGGGGAACAGGAGATGCACACATAATTAAAGTTTTTTTCACAGCCTTAGGGCTGTAATGTAGCCAAAAAAAAAAAAAAAGTCTATCAGGTGATGCTCCTTAGCTACTTTCCCTATTTGGGAAGTTGAGTTGAATGTTAGATAATTTTGGGGGAAATAGGTTAACCTTGGGGGCTCAGGAATTCATAAAGATTAGGTTTGCTTCTGTGGGTTTTGTTTTTTTTTTAGTTCATCATATCAGATGTTCTGGCAAGAAATCTCTATAAGACTGGAGGTCTCTTTCAAGACCTTGGAAAAAGATTCCTTTTGTCTTTGCCAGCCTGATGATCGGTTACCATTTACATGACCCGTAAGTCTGTTTCTTTGAACTCTAAGGTTCATTTTTCTGGAGAGATGTTTTCCCCAAATTCAGTGTACTTCCTACACACACACACACACACACACACACACACACACACACACACATATTTATTTATATACAGATATTTTGCCACTCCCTATTGAGTGCACTTGAATTCTGTGTACCTCAGTTTCCTCATCTGTAAAGTGAAAAAAATATCAATTCTACTTCCCTCACAGATTTATAGTAAGAACCCAGTGGGATGGTAAATGTGAGAGTGCTCTGACAAGTATGAATCATTCTGGGTAAGTGAGAAGTGGCATATGTGTGTCATGGATTTGTGGGGAGAGGGGCTGGGATTATCTTTGGATTTTTTTGATGGGAGAGGATGCCCTTCCCTTTGTCAGCCCTGAAGCTGACAAAATTTTCAGCTTTGATACTCTTGAGTTCTAAAGTGTTTTGCATCTCTGACATTTTGTGTTCTAAGGTCTCTTTCAGTCCATCCATTCTATAGTCTCTCTTCTAATCTGTCCTTTTTAGTTCTAACAGCCTCTGTCCTATATGCTGGACACAGCTTAGGCAGCATGGATATAAATCGGGATAGTCTCTAAGCTCTAGGAATTTACATTGACATTTTACTGTTGTAAGACTCCTCTCAGCTCTGACATTCCATGTTCTAAGGTTTCTAATATTCTGTTTCTGCTGTAGCAAAGTTCCTGCCACTTCTGATATGGGAGGGCTTCTATTCAAGAACATGCAGGGCTATGGGAAGCTAACCTATCAAAGCTCCAGGTAGCTTTCATAGAGAAAGTCAATATCTCCTAAACTAGCCCCTTGGTTTTAACATGTGAAACAAGTTAATGACTGCCTCCTTCCAAAACCGTTCACTTGGGAACAGCCAGGAATTTGAGTTTTTCTCTGCCCTTAATGTTTTCACACATCACAGACTCCACTCCCTCAGCTGAAAGGCTTTACCCAGAGATTTAGGCGAGAACACAAAGAGCCTCAGCCCAGGCTGGATCAATACTGTTGCCTCAGATCATAGGATCAAAATCTAGGACTGGAAGGGGACTTGGAGGTCATCTAGTCTGGCATCCCTCTTTTTACAAGGAGGGAAATTGAGGCCCTGAGACCTTAAATGACTAATCCAAAGTCAACAAGTAGTTACTGACAGAGCTAGAATTTGACCAGGTCCTCTTACACCAATTCTAGCTCCCTTTCCCTTGTAGCACTCCTGGTAGGCACTGGGGATACAAAAGACTTTTACCTGACTCAGACAAGGTTGCTATGGAGAAAGGAGCATTGTGGTGCATGAGAAAGCAAATTGCTTGTATTCAAATCCCAACTCTCCTACAAATACCAGTGTGACCTTGAGCAAACCAGTTAATTTTCCTCAGCCTCAGTTTCCTTATTTATAAAATGAGGATGGCCAGAGTAGATGGCCCTTCTAGCCTAAGTTCTATGATATAAGGTTTTAAAAAAAAAAAATTTCTGTTTTGGTCCAGATCAGTCATACCATTGTTTTGGGGAACTCCTAGTGAGAAAAATCCCTCCACCAATGCAGGCTAATTACTACCTGGGATAGTGGGAAGTTAAGTGACTTGTCCTGGGTCACACAGCCAGTCTTCTTGTTTCTGACATCATGGAGGGGATGCCATGATTTGCAAGTGAATTGGCTTTAAGTGAGAGAAGGCTGTTCAAAGTCACCAGCCTCACTTTCTCTTCTGCAGTCATCTGGGTGCAGGGGTCAGATGTAGATCAGGTAGATGACCCCAGCCAGTGTTCCTGGCTTTGAGGTGAGCTGTTACTCACCACATACACATGGTCTCTCAGTTCAACTGCTTTTACAGATGCATTCTTTCTAAGGCATGAAGGCTTTTCACCCTCAGAGAGCTCTCTGGTGTAAAACAAACACCCATGGGGAAGAGTTAGCAGCAGCTGTTATCATCTCAGACCTCTTCTATCAGTGAGGAATACCCTATCAAAGGAGTCTCCAGCAGAGCACAGGCCCCTGAGCAGGGCCCCAAGCAAAAGGAGCTTGAGAAAAGAAGTCAGTCAGACTGGAGAAGTTAATGGGGGCCCAGAATGCTGTCTTCCTTCTACAAGATTTTTCGATCTTCTGACCCTGAGGTCAGGGACCATCCTGGAAGGAACCCAACCTCCTCTGGAGGTCAGATCCAACTCCCTCCCCCTCAGTATCCCTTCCGGGTGTACACCTCCTCACCCTATCCCTAAAGCACCAGCCTAGCACCATCAGCATGTGAAAAGGAGACTGTGAGCAGGTATTATTGAGGGACTTGGGACAGCTCAAGGGACCAAACCAGGAACACAAATTGGGTCTTCTGACCTTTAGGCTAAACTTGACAAAGAGAAAGGTGATTGTGGAACTTCTTTACTCCACAGCCTTCAGTGGCTCCCTTCTATACATGGAATAAAGTAAAAGGCAAATCCTGGTGTTCTTCCCAAGTCCTTTAAAATCTGATTCCAGCCTGCTTGTCCTGGCTCCTTCACATTGTTTATCTTCTGGACTATTTGAATGAATAGGAAGGAAGGAAGGGAGGGAGGAAGGAAGCAAGCAAGCAAGGAAGGAAAAAGCATTAATCAAGCACCTACTCCGTTCAACCAAAAAGCATTTATTATCTGCTTATTATATTACAAGAACTGTGCTAAGCCCTGGAGACACAAAAAAGGAGAGATGAGAGTAAACAAGAGACCCTACCCCGCCCCCCCCAGAACCTTACATTCTAATGGGAGAGTCAACTGGTACATGTATAGGTATGTACAAGACACATACAAAGCAGACACAAGGTAATAAGTTAGGAAAGAGCTAGCAGCTGGGGAGACAGGGAAAGGCTTGCGGCAGAAGGTGTGATGTGAGTGAAGTCGTGAAAGAAACCAAGGCAACTGAGAGGCGGAGGTGAGGAGAGAGAGCATTCCAGGCATGGGGTTGAGCCAGTGCAAAGCAGATGGGATGTCATGGGAGAGGAGCAGCCAGAAAGGCAGTGTCTCTAGATTACAAATTGGATAGAGAGGAGTGCGGCGGAAGAATGCAGAAAAGGCAGCAAGGGGCTGAGTTTTGAAGGATTTTCAATGCTAAAGAGAGGGTTTTATATTTGATCCTGCAGTTAAACGGGAGCCACTGGGATTTATTGAGTAGAAAGAAAATGGGCATACCTATGCTTTCAAAGAATTGTTTTGGCAGCTGGGGAAACTATGAAAAGCCCATTTCAGCAATTCAGTGGAGAACTGAGGACTCATCCTTATCTTATTTTCTCCTGTTCTCGTGCCGGGAATGACTTCCCTTATCCCATCCCCTATCTCCGTCTATTCCTTCCTTCAAGGTCCAACTAAGGTGTCACCTCTTCCTTGAAAGTTTCTTTACTTTACCCCATTCCCAAAAGTAAAAGTGATCTCTCCCACCTCGAATTTCTCCAAGGTCTCTCTGGCTCTTGGTCCATGCTTATTTCTATTTGTTATCTGACCCCCAAGCCCTTTCCTCCTTTACAACTTCAGAGGAGGGTTGGGTTTTTTGCGGGGGGAGGAAGAAGAAGGGCTTGATACAAAGATGGAAAATGGCATAGACCTTGACCTGGGAAAGCTTACAATCTACTAGAAGGAATTAGACAAATAAACTATGATCCAAGTTAGAATATAATGGGGGCAGAGTTATGCAAAATGCTTAGAGAATTGGGATTCAGGAAAGATCACTTTCATCCAGAGGAAGTAAAGAATCCTTCCCAGAGGAGCTGGCACCTAAGCCTTGAAACAAGAGGAAAATTCAACAAGTAGAGATGAGAAGGCATTACATCCAGGAGCAGAGGGCATAGCCTATACAGAAACTAGGGGGTAGGAGAAGGCAGGAAGCAATCAAGAAACTGCTAATCATCTGATTTGGTTGGAATGTAGAACTTCTGAAGGGGAGTAACAGGAAAGAAGATTCCTTCCAGAAGGAGGCTGGAGCCTCTAAGAACGAGCTGGGAGTGGCTGCACAGGACTGCCAATCTCCAGCCACCAGAGGCCCAGGGAATACGTTATCTGCAGCCGTAGGACAAACAAAGGCAAAGGCAGATAGCAGAGCATGAGGTTTCTCCTTTCTGAGTATTGGATAGACAAAATCAAGATAGGACACCTAGACAGAGTGACCACTAAGTAGTCTGGGTTGAATGAAAACAGGCATCCACTTTCAGAACCATGCATTTCTAGATATTTATTCCAAATTCATATGAGATAATGGAAAAAAAAAAAACTGAATTAGAAATCAAAAGTCCCAGGTTCAAATTCCAGCTCTAGTAGTTGGCAAACTAGACAAGTCTATAAAAGAGAAAAGAGCATAATATTGGGATCAGTAGACCAGGGTTCTCCATCAATTTGGAAATGGCCTAGAGTCAGAAGGACTTCTCTCCCAGAGTTGAAATCAGATACTTCCTAGCTGTGTGATGCTGGGCAAGTCACTTAACCCTCTTTGCCTCAGTTTCCTCATCTGTCAAATGAGCTGGAAGAGGTAATAGAAAAACACTCCAGTATCTTTACCAGGAAAACCCCAAACTGGGTCACAAAGAGTTGGACACAAGAGAAATGGCTGAACAAATTATGGTATGTGAATGGAAAGGAATATTTTGTGCCATGAGAAATAATGAAAGAACTGGCTTCAGAGAAACCTGGAAAGACTTGTATGAACTAATGCAAAGAGAAGTGAGCTGAAGGAAAATAGTTTATATAAAGACAACACTTTAAAAACTTCTTTGCATCAATGCAATAATAACCAGTCATGACTCCAAAGTACTGATGATGATACATGCTACCCTCTTCCTGATAGACAGGTACTGGATTCAGGGTGCAGAATGACATGTTTTTTGGACATAGGCAATACAGAATTTGGTTTTGCCTGATTATATGTGTCTATAACAAGATTTTTCTTTTTTCCAGTGGGAGGGAGGGGAAGGTGGCAGAGAGAAAATAATTTTTGTTCATTGAAAAAGATAAAATGTAATTTTAAAATGCCAAAAACCTGAGTTCAAATGCTGGCTCTGCTACTTCTTAGCTGAAGTGCCCTGAGGAAGTCACTTCCTTCTTTCTTGCCTTCAGTTTCTTCAAGTAAAACACTTCATTCTCCAAGTCACAGTTTTCTCTTCTGCAAAATGGGGGTAATAAGACTTTCCCTGCCTATCTCTCAGAAATATAGCACCTAAGGCACTAGGTAAATTGTAAATAGCTCTCTAAGTGTGGTGTTATTAATAGTAGCACATTATTGGTCTTAGAGGACAAGAATAACAGCTGAGTTGCAGGCTTTCCTTGTTCTGGTGAGAAAGATGAGCCATATATCATCACTATGTCTCTTGGGAACAGGATTTGACCTGCAGGACAAATGAATCTGTGAATTTACTTATAAGCCAATTTCCTCCATTCCCTATGCCCCAAAGGCTAGTTTGTTCTCTGGACCTTTGGGTCAAATTCCCCATTTGTTAAAGGCCAGCCCCTCCTCCTCTTCAAATCCCTTTCCCTTCCCAGGTCAGTGCCAGGGCTACCCCCATAAAGCCTCAGTGACCTCTCCCTTCTCTGAGTTCCTGTTTCACTTCATGACTAAGCCTTGAATTATTTCTAAGTTTGACATGGAGTTTACTCTTATCTCCCCATGAGGACCATCAGCACTCAAAGACCAGGGACCAACTCATTATCCCTAGAGCACTAATTGTAGGGCTGAACATATGATACAAGGGTATCCAGCCTACTTTTTTGATTATGTTTAATAATTGTTACTCTGTACTTTCTTATTGTTGAGATTGTTATGGTTATTACCTCACCCCTTGGAAAGATAAACTGGGAAAGGAAACCCCAGGGCCAGGGGATAGTCCTAAAACACTGAGGAATGGTGTGGAAGAAGAGTGGAGTCTTGGGTTTGTATCCCAGCTCTCTACCTGCCTATCTGTGTGACCTTGGACAAATCACTTTTCTTTCCTGGGTCTCAGTTTCCTAACTTGTGAAAACAAGGAGGTCAGACTAGTCCACACTCACCTGTGAGGTCTCTTCTGTTTCTAAATCCTATGATTCTATATAAACTGATGGGTAGTGAGGAAAGTAAAATGGGAAAAGTAAAGACACAAAGATTCCTACCAAGGACAGCACCAAGGGGATACAACATTCCAATTGAAGGTATAAGGCAATTTTGTGATCACCATTGTTTCGGTTGCTCCACTCCATGAGCTTTTGTTTCTTAGTTTTTTTGTTTCTTTGGTAAATAACAGTCCAAAACAGAACTTCATGCTTAGACATCTGCCCTGAGAGCCAGGAAGACCTGGTTCTAATCCAGTCTCTGACTCATACTAGCTATGCGATCCTGAGCAACCCACTTACCATCTCAGTTTCTCCAGGTAACTCTCTAAAGGTTGACCAGCAATTGGTGATTTGTGTTGTCAGAGGACATTTCCTCAATGCAAATTCCCCCTCGTGATGAAATTCCAGGATATATACCATATATTTGTAATTACATATTGTGTTGTTGTGTTTGTCCTTAAGAATGTTTATGCAGAATTATTTCAATCCTATTTTGTCTTGTTTTGACTATTTCAGCTCCTTCACTTTATTCTTGTTCTTCTTGGGGAAAAAATATTGTCCAGTTGTAGACATGGACAAAATCCACATGGGATGGGCATGCACAGCAGACGGGTTGAAATCTCCCTCCCTGGAGAGATCTTCCACATTGTTAAGATCCTAAACTTACTGGAGTTTTTAAGTACTGAGCGTACTTGCTAGTAGAAACTAAAATAAAATTGTTACTGTTGTTTTTTTTTAACCCAAGGTCCAAAGAGAAATGACAAAACCAAGAACATATTAGTGACAAAGACAATGTTTTAGAAATCAAGTCATCTGGCTCTGAACTCTTTCCATTGCTTCTAAAAACTGTCTTACAAACGTCTGAAGGGGCAGCTAGGTGGTGAAGTGGAGAGAATTCCTGGTTTGGAGTTTGGAAGACTCTACTATCTGAGTTCACATCTAGCCTCAGACACTTCCTAGCTGTCTGATCCTGGGCAAGTCATTTCACCCTGTTTGCCTCAGTTTCCTCATATGCAAAATGAGCAAGCTACTTCTTCATACAGGTACAAAGGGCTTACTGCATAAGGAGGAAAGTTTATTCCTTCATTGCTGCTGTTTAGTGAACAGAAAGGGGGTGGGGTATGACTGTACAAGAGCAGTGGATAAGGAACATTTCAGAGAGTGGGAATCACAACAGTGGAAAATAACTATGGTGGCGTAGTTTATATCTGAAGATGCTGCTACTGACCTGTAGTTCTGACAAGGAGAATGTCAGAGCTTAGAATATCAACACAGAATGTCAGAGTCAAAAAGAACCTTAACCAAAGACATGGAATGTCAGAGCTGGAAGGGGACTTAGAACACAGAATGTCAGTGCCATTAAGGGACCTTAAATATAGGCATGAAATGTCAGAACTGGGGGAGACCTTAGAACACAGAACTTAGAAGGTCAAAGCTAAGATGGACTTTTGACTATAGAACTTAAAAGGTCAGAAGGTGAAAGGACCTTAAGCATAGAATGCCAGAGCTAGAAGGGACCTTAGATTCAACCAGATAATTCAGATAAAAACAATCCAAAGCACTATTTGTAAGGAGTGGGTAGAGACAAAAAGACAAAAAGCAAACAAGCCCTATCTCAAGCAGATAACTTTCTACTACAAGGAAACAATAAGTATTCACATAAGCAAAAAAATAAAAATAAAAATATGAGTACATAGTCAAGACAAAGTAATCTGGGGTCATTAGCAGATGTTATGGCATGGGGGAGTGGTGGCAGGAAAGGTCTGATGGAGGTCTGAAAGGTGGCACATGAGCTGAATTCTAGAGCAAGCTCTGGATTCTAAGAGGAACAGCTGAGGAGGGAAGGCATTGCAGGTATAGGGCACAGCCTGTTCAAAGGCCCAGAGATGAGGGATAGAATGTTGTATATGTGAATGCCAAATAAGCAGAATGTCACAGATGGAAAGGGCTTTTGAATATAGAATGTTCACCAAAATGGCAGACCTGGAAAGGACCTTCAAACATAGGATGTCCTGGACAGGACCTTCAAAAAGGACCATCAAAGATGGAAGAAGCCTTCTAATGTAAAAATATAAAAGAGATATATAAAATATATATATATAATAAATATATAAAATAAAATAAATATATGTTTATATATAAATATAAAACCTGGGGTTTTATATTTATGGGGAGCAGTGAAATTCTTAAAATTTAGAATATCTGGAAGAATTTAGAAAATCTGGAAGGATAGAAATTGAAATCATCAAGTACAACATCTTTGTTGTGTAAGATAAGGGAACAAGGTCCAAAAATGGAAACTGCCTTACCCAAGGCATACTCAGGACCTGAGTCCTGGTCTTCTTCCCAATTTACACAATATCATATTGCCTCCTTCAATAGAACAGACCTTCATACTCATTCACCATGTATTTGCCAGACATTTACTATGTACCCAGCCCTGTGCTGGGCACTGTGGACTCACAAAGATAAATAAAATAATTTCTTTGCCCTAATATACCTTCACAGCCTGGTAGGGGTCTAAGAATTGTTCAGATAGCCCTGATATAAAGCAAAGGATAATAAAGGTCCTAGCTGGTGTTATAGGAAAATGACAAAATGTGGTTTTGTTAGCAGGGGCTACTGCTAACAAAATAGGCTACTAGGTGGCACAGTAGAGTCAGGAGAAAACTGAATTTGAGTCAAGCCTCAGACACCTCATTAGCTGTGTGACCTTGGCAAGTCACATGTAACCTCTCTCAGCTTCAAGTTCCCCATCTGTAAAATGGGGATAATTATAGCACCTACCTCCTAGAGCTGTTGTGAAACTCAAATAAGCTAACATCTACAAAGTGCTTTTCGACTTTAAGGTCCTCTATAAATTCTGCTATTATCTTTCCACTGTTCATAATAATAAGAATTGTTTATAAATTTTTAAAAGATAATTTGGCAAAAAAAATAAAATAAGTTAATATTCAACCTCACTTCTTAAGGCAGCTAGGTGATGCAGCACTCAGAGGTCAGAGCCTAGAGTCAGAATGATGTTCAAATTTGACCTCAGACACTACTGCATGATCCTAGGCAGGTCACATGTGCCTTTTTCACAACTGTAAAATAGGGCGATAATAGCACCTAAATCCAAGGATTGTTGTGAGTCTCAAATGAGATAATATTTGCAGAGTGCTTAGCACTATATTTCGGGCATATAGTAAGTGCTTAATAAATGCTTATTTCCTTCCTTCCTTCCTTAAAAGCATCTCTAAATATACACTGAGACCATTCAATTAGGCACAATACATAATTATGTAAGTGAAACACATGGCAAATTTGGGAGTGTTACTTACAAAATAGTAATAACAGCTCCTAAAATAGACAATAACTGCTCTTATTCAATGGTAGGCTTGCCTTACAAGCTGTTGAGGGAGCTTATGCTGGGAACCATTTCCCCATTCTACAGAGGGCTAAGTGACTTGTCACTGGTCCCACAGATTATCAGAGCCAAAGTTTGTATCTCCAACTTCAGATAGCTTTAAATCACCCTCCTGCCTCACCTTATGACTCTTAGAGATGGCTGTCCAAACTAAGGGATGCCATTGACTGGCCTTAAGTTGGCTGACCCCTTCAAGGGATGGAGACACTAACCTTGACCTCATTAGCACCAGGCACTGGCCCAGCTGAGCTAACACACATATCTCCAAGTGGCCCCATCTGACTGAGTGACCAATGCCCCACCTGTGTAGAGCCATGTGGTGACAAGCTCTGAGTGGGCAGTTATGGAAAATAACTCAGGCCTGGAGCAAATGGCTGAGGTCGCTTGTTACCCAGAAGACAAGATACGTAGACCACAGCAGGAGCAGGATAGTAGGTTACATTCATGGGAGGGAGGGCATCAATGACAGTTTCACTTCTCCACCACAGGGCAAAGGTTTATCATAAATGGGATAAAGATTGTGTTTTTCCTTTATTAAAGTGATCTGAAGTCCTGTATCCACCAGGCTAGGGCTTCCTGTATCTCTTTCTTGCTCTCAGTACTAACAAAACAGGAAGTGTACCAACTTCTCGTTGGTACAACCCTCTTCATCATGAAACCCTAAAACCGGGGGGATCTCAATAAGCCTATTTTACTCCACATTATAAATGAAGCTGTCTAGGCATATGCATCATACTTTGAACCTTACAGAACCCTTTATTTACAATAATCCTATGAAGCATATAATAGGAATATCGTTATCCCCATTTTATGAAAGAGGAAACTGAGACCTGAGAGGGTAGGGTTAAGGTTATAGTCATATAAGCCTAGTTATATGATTTTGGTTATAGTCATATACAGTCATAATCATAACAGTACACTAGCCCTGGAGTCAGGAAGACCTGAGTTCAAATCCGGTCTTAGACACTTCCTGGGCAAGTCACTTAACCCTGCTGGCCTCAGTTCCTCATCTATCAAATGAATTGGAGAAGGAAATGACAAACTACTCCAGTATCTTTGCCAAGAAAAGGGGGCAGAGCGTCAGACATGATTAATTGACTGGCCAATAACAAAGACAATGTAGTTCTAAATATCAATGACTTGGTTATGATCACAGAACCAGTAGGTGTTGAAGCTGGGA
Organism: Bettongia penicillata ogilbyi; assembly: GCA_023548195.1. Classification (NCBI taxonomy): domain Eukaryota; kingdom Metazoa; phylum Chordata; class Mammalia; order Diprotodontia; family Potoroidae; genus Bettongia; species Bettongia penicillata. The sequence goes on along the minus strand of JAJHZJ010000479.1, from coordinate 1,561,468 downwards.
TTTGAACCCAGACCTCCTGACTCAAAAACTAGCAGTATTCTTTCTACCACACCATATAACCTTTCCAAACCTATGACTTCCAATTAAAAAGAGGGGTAGAAAAGGAGAAAAAAATAACGTGCTGATTTGCAAGATCTCATTTAAAGGTCAGCCTCTAAAAAATAGGGATCTTGTCAATTTGACTTATTTGACTTGTTAGGCACATATTGTGCACAAACACTGTGTATACAACACATTTATTAAGCACCTAAAATGTTCCAGATACTAAGGACACACACATAAAAAAGGCAAAAGTAATCTCTGTCCTCAATGTGCTTACAATCTAATGGGGGAGGTAGGGAGGAGAGACTCCACAAATGTAGACTCTGTATAAGGAATGCTCAGCTTACAGGTCATGCAAAGAAATAGTGAATCAAGCTAGCATCCTGAAGGAGGTGAATGAAAGTGAACTCAGCAATGCAACAAACATTGATTAAGCAAGCATCTGAGAAGTGCTACTAGGAATTTATTGTGTACACACATACATGCCATACACACATACAGATATGCATATATGCTTACATACATACATACATACAACTTACAGAGTGCAGCCAGGAATTTGGCAATCTCTTGATGATAGCCACCTCATGGATAAAGTAGAGAAATGTGAGCTGAATGATAGGGAATGATGGCGAAATTCACAGCTCATTGACTAACCCGACCCAGAGAGTTGCTCAGTGTCAATCTAAAGACAAGTCTCTGCTAACACATCACAAGGCTCCATCCTCAGTCCTATAATGCTCAACATTTTTATCAGTGACTATGCTGAAGACACAGGTGATGTGATTAATCCATGGATGACACAAAGCTGAGACCAGCAGCTAATGCTTTGGAATCAGCATCTTGAAAACCCTTAGGATTGTAGAATTAGAGCTAGAAGGAATGAGGAAACTGGGGTTCAGAAAAGGTACATAATTCACCTAAGTTCACACAGTAATAAAGTCTATAAAGCTGAGTGAACCCAGGGCCTCTGCCTCCAAAGTCAGTATTCTTTCCAGTATGCCATGCATCAGGTAAGAGCAGGTGCCCCATCCTCACTCACCTACCCTCACCTTTATTTTTATCCTTGAATGACTCCTCAGTCTCTTTAATGTTGGTATCTCACCTTGCAGTGTCATTCCAGATCTAACCATGCTTTCCCCTCATGGGCAGGTCTCAGCCAGATCTTTCCATTAATCTTGCATTCTCCATTAATCACACAGCTGGGACGTGTCTGAGGCCAGATTTGAACCCAGGAAGAATCCTCCTGACTCCAGGTCTGGCATTCTTTCACTGCAGTGCCACCTAGCTGCCCACCAAGGACTGGAAATATAAAGGCAAAAACCAATCTGTCTCTGCCCTGGAGAAACTTTGTAGCCTACTGCCCTCCATGTAAGAGTTCTGAGTCACTTCCAGGAATCTTTATGGAATCTAGGAATTCTGGGGAATGGAGATGTGTTGGATAGAAAGGAGTGTGGAAATGGACAAATATCTAGATTTTCACAGAAGAGAGAAAGGCAGATTTCACAAACTGTAGACAGGTAAACTGGATGGTAATCCTTTGCATAATTCAGAGAATCAGTGTTGATATGGAGAAATGTGCATGGAAAATCCACCCAACACTCTGGAGGTCTTCATCTAATTTCTTCTAATATTTTGTGGGTATCAACACAATACTTGGACTTCTCATATTCTATACCTCAATCTCTCCCCATAAGTAGCCCAACCATCCAACCACTTTGTGGGACATAATTATCCTTGATGGTACCTTTTTTATGACATTTCTTGCTATGTACAAAGTAATCACTGGTAATAGACTACAGTCTGTTTACCTCCCCACCCCCAAAGGGAAGAGTTTATTATCTCTTTCCATGGCTTTTTGGGTTACCTGCAATTTGGATTCTTCTGAAATCCCTGTGTTCTGTTACTTGTAGCCAGACATAAAATCTTGCACTTAGATTAAGAAAAAAAAAGAAATAAATAACACAATCACAGCATGAGGGATCCATGGTTTAACTGAAGTTCATGTGAAGGGAAAAAAATGACAGGGGTTTTAGTGGTCTGAAAGTTCAATATGAGAAAAGAGTGTAAAGTGGTTCCCAGCTGATGTGATCTGAGGTTGCATTAATAGATGTACAGTGTTGACAAGGCAGAGTACTGTCCTCTAGCTTGGTCAGACTAATTTTGAAATATTGTGGGAGTGGTATAATTTTAAAAAATTCATTTGTTGTTCATCCTTCAGTTTCTCTTCTTTTTTCACATAATAGTATTTTATTTTTTTTCCAATTACATGTAAAGATAGTTTTCAATATTCATTTTTGTAAGATCTTGGGTTGCAAATTTTTCTTCCTCCTCCCTTCCCTTCCCCCACCCCAAGACAGAAAGCAATCTGATACAGGCTACACATGTACAATCATATTAAACGTATTTCCACATTAGTCATGTTACGAAAGAAGAGTCAAAACAAAAGGGAAAAAAACATGAGAAAGAAAAAACCAAAAAGGTGAAAATAGTATGTTTTGATCTGCATTCAGACTCCATAATTCTTTCTCTGGATGTGGATAGTATTTTCCATTACCTGTCTTTGAGATTCACCCTGGATAATTGCATTGCTGAGAAGAGCACAGTCTATAATAATTGCTCATTGCACAATGTTGCTGTTTTTGTATACAGTGTTCTCCTGGTTCTGCTCACTTCACTCAGCATCAGTTCATATAAGTCCTTCCAGGCTTCTCTGAAGTCTTCCTGTTCATCATTTCTTATTGCACAATAGTATTCCACTACATTCAGATACCACAACTTGTTCATCCATTCCCCTGTTGATGAGTATCACCTCAATTTCCAATTCTTTGGGTGACATAATTTGGGGGTGGTTTCTCTGCATTCCCAGTTTATAGCATAGTACCAGGCACATAATGAGCATTTAATAAGTGCTTGTGGACTTGTGTTTAATTTAATTCATTAAGCACTTATTAAGCACTTGATGTATGTTGGGTGCAGCTATATGGCATAGTGGATAGAATGCTGGGCCTGATGTCAGGAAAATTTATCTCCCTAAGTTCAAATCCAGTCTCAGTCACTTACTAGCTATATGATCCTGTACAAGTTACTTAACTCTCTTTGCCTCAATTCTTCATCTGTAAAATGTTGTTCAGTCATGTCTCATTCTTTGTGAATGTATTTGGGGTTTTCTTGACAATGACTGGAATGGTGTTGACATTTTCTTCTTCAGCTTATTTGACAGATGACCAACAAGGTTAAGTGACTTGCCCAGGGTCACACAGCTAGTGAGTATCTGAGGATTTGAACTGAGGTCCTCCTGACTCCAAGGCTAGTATTTTATCCACTGTACCACCTGGCTGCCTCCTATAAAATAAACTGGAGGGGGAATGGCAAGTCATTCCATTAAGAAAACCCAAGTCAAATATTGAACTATTGGGCACTGTGTTAGGCACTGGAGATTCATAGACCAAAAAAATGAAACAAATCCTGCCTTCAAGTAACTTCTGATTGGGTTTAGAACATGTGCACAAATAAGAACTGCAATAGTAAGTACATAATGAATACAAATAACTGGGGAAAGAGGGGGACTAACTACAGTGGAGTGGGTGGGAATCTGAGCTTTGAAATCTTGTTCAATTCTGTATAATACAATTTTAAAATGGATTTGCATTTATATCTTTATTTTTACATTGACTAGCCTTCCCTTTGAATTATTCTCCTCTCTCCCCAAGCCATCCTTATGTTCATTTTTAAAATTTTAAAAGAAAAAGAGTAACCAAAGGAAAACATTCAGAAAAAAAACCAACTCAATACACCAAACAAAAAAATCTGACAATGTCTGCAATATTCCAAACCCACAAGGAATCCTCACCTTGAAATAGGATTGAAGGGAAGTGTCTTCTCTAATCTCTTCTTTAGGGCCATGCGTGTTCTTTGTAATTTTATTTTTTTTGTGTGGTTGTTCTGTCCAGCTTATGTACTGGTTTTCTTGAACCACTTCAGTTTGTATCAATTCATATAATTCTTTCAAAGTTTCTCTGTGTTGATTCTTTGTATTTCTTAGAACACAATAACATCCTATTACAATCATGTAGCACAATGTGTTTGGCCATTCTTTAACGGACAGGTAGCTGTTTGTCTTCCAGGTCACTTACTATTGAGTGACGTAATTTAAGATTAACCAAATCATGTCTAAAGGAAAGTCCTCCGATCAGTAAAGAGAATGAAAATCATGACATGTAAGGAAGAGCTGAGGGAAATGGGGATATGTTATCTGGAGAAGAAATGCCTTTAACAGGCTCTGTGGTTACTATCTTTAGGAATTAGAATCACAAAATTAAGAACCACAGGAAGCCATCAAGTCATCTTGTCCAAATCTCCTAATTTTACCCATGAAGCGATAGACTGAGCCTGGTTAAAACACCTTCTACCTATTGACCCAGCTGGTGGAGCTGTAAGTATGGTGGGGGAGAGCAAACGTCCCTGGCTAGTTTGTGAGTTTATATCTAGGTGTTGGTGTATCTGTATCCTGTCTGAATGCATGCCAACATAGGAAAAGTACCTTACCCCCCACCCCCATCCCGTTTCTCTACCCCTTCCTTAGCTGAAGTCAGGGGATAAACTGCTGCGTCTGGAGTCAGAAGATCTGTGGTTATTAATAATTATAACCTTATTAATAGCTAGGATTTACATAACTCTTTAAGGTTTGTGAAGCCCTTTATACATATTATCTCATTTTATCCTCATAGTAGCTCTAGGTGGTAAGTGCTATAATTATTTTATAAGTAAGAAAACTAAGGCTTTCCAGGTTAAGTGATTTGCCCAAGATCACACAGCTAGTAAGTATCTGAGGCAGAATTGGAATCCAGATCTTCCTGACTCGGGGCTTCCAGCACGCAATCCAGCACCGTGCATCCTAGCTGCCTACCTCTTGTTGTTCGGTCATCTTTCAGTCCTTTCTGACTCTTCGTGACCTCTTGTGGGGTTTTCTTGGCAAAGATACTGATTTGCCATTTTCTTCTTCAGTCCATTTTACAGATGAGGAAACTGAGGCAAGCAAGGGTGAATGACTTGCACAGGGTCACACAGCTAGTAACTGTCTAAAGTCCAGCTTTGAACTCAGGAAGAGGAGTCTTCCTGATTGCAGGCTTGGCCCCTCTATCCACTATGCCACCTAACCACCCCAGCTGCCTACTTGACTTGAATCCTACTTAAATTGGTTCTATGACCTTGCATAAGCCACTTATGTTCTCTCAAACTCAGTTTCCTCTTCTGTAAAAAGGATATAATAATACTTCTGCTGCCTGCCTCATATAATTATTATGAAGAGTAAATGGAATACTATTATATTCAAGGAGACATACAAACTTTATTATATAAACCCATATAGATATTAACTATCACCAAGTGGGATTCAGTGCTTTCTTCATAAATTCATTTCTCCTTCTGTTTCCTCTCACAAATTCCTATGCCTTCTTTATTATTCTCTCTCCTCATAGTCCCTCTAACCTACCCTTCACTGTCTCTGTACACTTATTCTCTGTCTTCACCTTGGGGAGGTAATCTAGTCTAGGAGTATCATTCTGGACTTGGAATCAGGAAGACCTGCGTTCAAATTTCACCTCACTTCCTAGCTGTGGGTCCCTGAGCAAGCCACCTATCTGTCTGAGTCATAACTCTTACTTCCCAGGAATACTATGAGTTTTAAACAAGATAAAAACACATTTTAAGGTTTTGCAAACATTGAAACCTACATAAATATCAATTCTGTCAGCCTGGGTAGGTTTCTTTGTTGGGGGAGGAGGGGAGTTGAGCTAGGTAAATAGAGTAAGGAATCTTATAGGATGACAGTGTTGAAAGCTGAAAGATCATCTAGTCTAAACCCCTCATTTTACAAATAAGGAAACTGAGTCCCTGAAGTAGGAAAGGTCCTTGTCTGAAGTCATACAGCAAGCAAGTAGAAGTGCTGATACTGGGCTACAAAATCAGTGTTTTATGTCCACACTGTGTCATTCTCTCTGGAGTTATTGCCTCTGCTAAAGAGATCCAAAGATGGGGGGTAGGGAGTAAGAACTCTAGGTTGATTGATGCCTCCTAGCCTTAGTTACCAACTTAGTTACCTAACTCTTGTTCTGTTCCCATACCCTGTGGTCAATGCTTCTTGTCCTTGGTCTCATCATTCATCTTGCTCCCAAAGCAGTTGCCCTTCAGACCTTGGTATAAATTGGAGAACTGCACCACCACCACCTCTATCCCACCCCCACCCCCATCCCTAGCTAGGCTCCCTTAGGGGAAGGCTGGTCTAACCGCACTCTCTACCTCTGTCAGCACATTCTGTTCTTCTGGCCTCTGGAAAGACTGGGCATTCTGTTTCATGGATAAAGGAACAGAGACTTAAGAGGCCAGAGGGAGGATGAAAAAGCACATCATGTGGGAAGGAGAGCTGAGCCAACCTTCATTTCTTTTAAAGAGGAGATGGGTCTTTGAAACTTATCTTGTCTCCCTTTCCCCTCTCCTCTTCCCTTTAAAGGGGTCAGGAATTGAATCCTGTACCTTTAAGACCGAAAGATATTGAGAAAGAACATACTCCCTAGCTGGGAGTTGGAAAAGAAGAGGCTTCACTTTTTAGCATCATTGCTGTTGATCAGTTTTGCCCAACTCTTTGTAAACTGTTTTTTGGAGTTTCCTTCACAAAGACACTAAAGTGGTTTGCCATTTCCTTCTCCATCTCATTTTCAGATGGGGAAATGGAGGCAAAAATGGTTAAGTGACTGTGACTTGCCCAAGATCGCACAGTTATTAAGTGTCTGAGTCATACTTGAACTCATGAACATAAGTCTTCCTGATTGAAAACCAGTGCTCTGTGCCAAAAACAAACTCCCAGCTATGGGTGCTGCCCATTTGTGAACAACCTCAAACATCCTTAGTTAGTGCTTTCAAAAGACAAAATCCCTCCTGGAGAAAGCGCCACTCTCCACTATCCCAGCCCCATGGTGCTCCTTTAGCTCCGGAACTCTAAGGAGCTAGGGACCCTGAGGGTGGGATTAGTTGTGCTCTGTCAGGGCTTTAAATTCAGATTGTCGGCCTGTCAGTGGAAAGGCAATGAGAGAGGAACCGTGATGCTGTCTAGTCATCCAGTGTAGCTGGTATTTGAGTTTGTGAAGCAGGGTACAGTGTAGAACACCTGGCAAGCGAGGCTCTAATCAGATTTGTGAAGTTTGTATTTTAGCCTAGAGGTGATGAGGAATTGTTGGAGCTCCTTGAGCAAGGAAGAAACATGATCCTACCTAGGCTTTGCTAAGATCACTTTGGCAGTTGTGTGGGGGACGGACTGGGGAGGGGAGAGACTTGACGTAAGGAGATCAATTCAGAAGCCGGTGCAACGGTTCCGGTGAGAGGCAAAGATGACCTGAACTTCACTTGTGACCTAGAAGTGAAAAGAAAGGCTAGATGGAAAACATTAATGTTTGCTGATTTGATTTCAAATGAATTGAATTGGATAGTGTAACAAGCCACGGATTTGGAGTCAAAGGGTCTGGATTAAGAGAGAGACCTGGGCAAGTAAGGTCCCTCTCTGGCTCCTCTTCTGTAAAATGAGGTTTGACCAATTGATCTCTAAGGTCAGTCCTTTCCAGCTCTAAATCTTAAAACCCTATGAATGAAACGGAAAGGAACGGACTTCCCTATAGCGCCTGGCTCTAAGCCCAGGCTAAGCCCCTAGAGGATGTCTTCCTGGAGGAGGTGACATTTGAGTTGAGTTTAAAAGGATGCGTTTCAGTCCAACAGAAGAGGAGGAAAGAAGGCATTCCAGACATGGGGTACAGTGAAAGCAAAGAAATGGAAGTGTGAGAACGCGGGGTTTGTTTGGTAGGACAAAGCTTGATATAGCCCGAGTTTAGGGGAGAAAGATGAGATAAGGCTGGGAAGGTGATTCATCCCACCCAGGGGCATCTGCTCCTCGAATCAGTCACTCAAACCCTAGGACTCTGTCTCCATCCCACGTCCTCGACCTCAAACTCGCTAGCCTCAAGTCCAAAGCCACAATCGCCGGGGTTCAGGCGGGTTGTTTAGTGACGTATCTCTTACTCTGACCGCCAGAGGGAGTGCCTGCCACGCAGCTGATGGCTCGGACTAGATCACTCGAAGTCGAAGCAATTCTACTTATGGTTCTCGGCCTAATCGACCCTTCCCTACAAGTTCTTCGTGTTTAATTGTAATTGTTTGCAAAGAATGGAAGCACCTCTACTCCCAGGTTCTCGAAGTACGTACACAAACACACACACACACACACACACACACACACACACACACACACACAGACTGAATGGAGGAGAGACTTGGGCGGTATTATAGTCCACTCCTCCCGTTTTGCAGATGGAAAAACTGAGGCATAGATAGAGGATGAGGCTTGGCCAGGATCACACAGGCAGAAAATAATGGGAATTTGAATCCAGACACTAAACCCAGCTTCCTACTTCTTCCTTTCCCGTTTAACCCAAACAGGGCAACCCTATGGTGGGTGACCCAAGATGAGGGGGCCCGTGAGGTTGCCCGGATCAAGGAAATCGCTGATGGGGTTGTGGGAGCTGGCCTGGCAGCAGAAAAGCCCCGCCAAGTACCAACTCCACTGGAAGGATTGGTGGGGGTTGGGGGGGGTGTCCCCTACAAGTCTGGGCGCATCCAAGCCCATGCTGGGGGGCGAGCAGAGGGCCCCGCCCCTTTCTGAGGAGCGCTGGGCCAGCAGAGTCGGTGACAAGCACACCTGAGTCAGCGCCCGCCGCCCACCCGCCCCTCAGCGTCTGTCTGCCCATCTTGTGATATTTCGCTTCCCGGGAGCCCGCTCCGCTGCGCTCCGGAGGCAGCTCGGCAAACAAACGCGGCGACAGATTGCGGCGTGGCTCATTCCGGGGAAGGACGCCAAATCCCCCCACCCCCAGCCCTCGCACCCCCCACTGCCACCCCCTCTTCTCCCCGCCCCTTCCCTCTCTCCCGACCCCGGCCTCAGTTTCTTGTGCCGAAAGATGGCGGGGGGGTGGGCTTCCTCCACCGACTTCACCTCAACTCCCTTGGACCCTCGAAAGGCGCCAGGACGCATTAGGGGCAGGGTTTAAAGTACGTATCGGAGTCCAAAAAGGGGGCAGGGGATGGAGTCCGCCGCCTGATGCAGCAGCAGGGGGCGCCCCATGAGTTTGTGGGGTAGGACTCAAGGTACCAGGGAGCCCACGGAGAGCTAAGGCAGAGAGAGGAGACAGAAAGAGACAGAGAGACAGAGACAAAGACAGAGAGAATAAAAGATAATAAAAAAGGGAGAATTCGAAAATGGAAAAGAAGAGAAGGAAAGATAGAAACAAAGATAAAGACAGGAGGTGGGCAGACTGACAGAAAAGAACAGAGGCAAACACAGAGATAAAGAAGGGAAAAAGGAGTAGGAAGAGGGAAAAGACAGGAGAATAGGGGGAAAAGTGATAGAAACGAGATGATAGGAAGGAGAGAAAGAAGAAAGGGAAGAGGAGTAAAATAAGAAAAAGGAGTAGAGAGCGAGGAGAGGAACGGGGTTGGGAGAAGAGGAGGGGATGAGGAATTTCCTTTCTGCACCCAGATAAGCAGCCCTGGTTAGGAACGGGGCTTGGGGCTGCGCAGCAGATGGCTCCTGGCGGTCCCAGCCCATACCCAGTCCTGGCACCACTTGGCATTAATTTCTCTCCCCAGTCCTTCCCCTCCCCCGCTCCCAATCTCCCAGGCTCCCTCCCGGGCGCGAACGGCCGCCTTTTCCCGTGCGCCCCTAGGTGGCTTTCCTGAGGCCAAAGGGGCGGTCTGACCGGGTCCCCTTGGAGGCCTGAAGGTAGTTCGCATCGTTTCTCTCCCCCTCCTGGTCCTGGGTGGTGGGCCAAGTTTCAGGGTTATAGCCTCCCTGCCTGCCCCTCTTCTCTCGCCCCCTTCCCCCTCCCCAGGTAATAGTCCCTACCGTAGCAGAGAGTGGGGAAAGAATTCTCTGGTAAACCGACCTCGAGGAATTGGAAAGAGAGGCCCGATATCAACGTAGCTGCATTAATACTAATTATGCTACCATAACAGAAGGAAACAGGCAATCGAATGCGGTCTGATTGACAAGTTAACATACCCTGCGGAGTATAAAAAATTCTGGAGTCAGAGACTCATGCTCGAACCCTGATTCCGTTACTTAACTCCTGGTGTGACCTTGGGCAAGTCATCTCACTACTTTGTCTCAGTTCTAATAAATACAAAATCAGGAAATTGACCCAGAGGATATCTAAGACCTCCCCCAGCTCTAAATCAGCCGTTTTTGTTTTTTTACAAGGAGAATGCAGGCGGGCACACACCCTGGAGCTCTTCTCTTTTTTAGGGCTAGCGAGATAGTCAGGGGACTCAGAAAAGAAGGTTTCGTCTATCTTTCCCCACCAAACCAGACCTTCCTGGGGGAGGGTGAGAAGAGGAGACCGGGGATGTCTAAGGTGGGGTGGGGGGGTAAAGCTGAGAGACAAAAATTAGGACTCCATCCCACCTCCCACATATCCCTAGGGGACGAAGGTATTTGCAAATGGAGTTAGGGCGGGGGAGAATTTGAATTTAACGGGATTAGCCTGAAAGAGGGTTCCCTCCCTTTCTTCCCACCTCCTGAAGAGTTTTCCCAATAAAAGCACAGCCTGGATAGAAAGAACGTCCCCTAGGTCCCTGGCAACTGTAGGAAGAGGGGTTAGACTTGGTGGTAGGATGGGATGGGATGGGCAGGATGGGGAGGGGGGCCCTGCTTCCGCCCCCCCAGATTTACCATTAAAGGGTTAAATAGTCGAGCGAGGGAGGAGCCAGAGGTGGGTGGGGGAGGGGTGCGGGGTAGGGAAGCACTTCTCTGTTGTCCTCACACTCCCAGGGCCAGCGGTCTGGGCGTACTGAGCCCAGGAATCGACTGCCCCGCTTGGGGTGGGGGGGTGGGGACCGGAGCACCCGGCCGCCGCCGCCTGTCCCATCTCATCCTGTCCGGTTCTGTGTCCTATACGTCGGGGCTGATGGCTCCCACTGAGCCGCGGAGCCCCGGGGGCGCAGGGTAGAGCCCAGCTGACAGCCCAGACCACCCGCCCCCCCACAGTCGAGGGGCTCGGAATACAGTCCCATTCCTCACCCCAAGCAGTAGACTCCGAAGGGGACGAGGGAGAGCGTGGGCCCCCCCCCCCACTGCTCCCCACCCTGCCCCGCCCCGTCCCCCTCCCCCAGCTCCGAGACAAGATGCTCGCCTGGCTCCGGCGCCTGCTGCAAGGTAAGGATCCCCTGCTTGGACGGGGCTGGGGGAAGGGGGCTCTCCAGGGACTCAGAGTGTGGAGGAGGCAAGAAGAGGAAGGGTAGGAGAGTAGGGGTGTCCGAAGAGGACGGAAGGAATGGAGAAAGGATCGGGAGAGACCGAGGAGGGGGCCGGAGAAGGCCAAGGGGGAGGAGGATGCTGGAATGGGGTGAACTCCTCCAGACCCACGGTCTGGCTGATTACCCCCAAACTCGGTCCAGGGGCTAGGAGAGCGCAGCGACGTGACCGAGGCACGGCCCAGCCCCGCTCCCGCCCCGGCGGCCGCCCAGCTCCCGCCCCGGCGGCCGCCCCGCTGTCTTGGAGGGGGAGCTGAACCCGCAGTGGCCGGCGGATCGCGAGCCGGCTCGTGACCGTGGAGTCTCAGGCTACGGCCGGCTGCCGGGAAGGGTTGGGGCCAGGGGTTGACCGGGCTAGGTGAGGAAAGATCAGGTTGTGCCGTCCCGGCTTTGCTTGCTGCGGGGCGGAGGCAGTGCAGAGAGGGGCACGGAGGACTCCTCCGGCCGGGGAAAAGCCTACTCAGCAACTCCAGGGCGGCCGATGTGGGGCTTTCCTCTCGGCTCCGCACCTTCAGTCACCTAGGAGGGATTGGGTGGAGGGGATCGGTTCCGAGGACGGAATGAGAACTGGCCCGAACAGTGGAGGCAGTCAGACAGGCAAGAAGAGGATGACAGGGGGCAGCCGGCTGCGGGAGAGCGAGGGAACAGGGATCAAGAGAGAGGAGACAGACAGACGGACGAAACTGGACACTAAGAGAAGACAGAGACGGGGGTCATGAGACAGCGGGGCTGAGGAAGGGTAACAGGGCCAAGGGGGGGAAGGGGGGCTGGCTTAGACAAGGAGATAGGGAGGCAGGGATTAGGAGCAGAAGGAGCAGTGAAGCCCAGGGGTGAGGGTAAGGAGAATGGGTAAGAGGGACTAGGGCAGCCGGGGCCAGGAAGTCAAAAGAGACAGTGTGATATAAAGATCGAAAAAGCCCTTGCTGCAATTCAATGCATTTGGGGAGGGCTTCCCCTCCTCCCCCACCTCACAGGTGAGGCAAACCTTTTGTGACTCTTAAAAGGCTGTCCTCATGTTCATTATCACCCCCCACCCCCATCTCAGCTCTGGGCCCAGCTAGGCCCAGGGTCTTGGGAGTGGGCAGGCTGGACCTGGACAGCTCCAGTTGAGCAGAAGCACTGATGGATAAAGCATTGCCATTTTTGTCCCTAGCCCCTCATCAGACTAGGCTCTATCCGGACCTGGGGTGGCTGTTTATTTGGGGGGATTCTATTCTGGCAGAGTGAGAAACTGTTTGCAGCAGCTCTGAACCTCACCACTCGCACCAGCGTCACTGCCTTCCTGGGTCTATGCGTCAGCGCCACCACCTCCACCTCCGTCCCCACTCCACTCCCATCTCCTTTGCCCCCTCAGCATCTGCCTAGCAGCAGCCCATGCCCTTAACCCCCTGCCTCTCCCTGGAAACAGTGCCTTTAGGCCGTCTTCAGCAGCCAATGTTGAGCTTCAAGACCCCACGCTCCTCATTCTTTAGACTCAAGGACTGAATGGGATTCCTCTTCAGTATAGCTCTTTTCTGGAGTCACCAGCTAGCTCACTCCCTTTTTCTTCTCAACATCTCTGGCTTTCCTTTAGTCATACTTCAGGCTTAGTTCCTTCCTTACCTCCATGATCCCAATCTCAAAGGTTCTGGAATCTTTGAAACTAAAGGTGGAATTGGAATTCTAATCCTCAGGGCCTCCAAGCATTGGTGTCTGAAATGCTTCTGATGGTGACATGTGTCCCCATTCTGGTGGCTACATTCCTCATGCCTGTACTTTCTGGGATCTTCCATCCCCCTCCATGATTTTCTGAGAGTTTGTGATCTTGGCTTCCCTTGCTAGAGGAATCATGGGATCACAGACTTATGGATGGAAAGGTTCTTAGAAGCTATTAAGTTAAGCTGTCTCACTTTATAAATGAAGAAACTGAGGCCCAGAGAAGTTAAGTGAATTCCCCAGGATCACATAGCTAGTCTATGGTAATGTTTGAACCTAAGCCTTGTTGACTCCAGTTCCACTGTTCTATCCACTGTGGCACTGTCTTCTATCCAGGGTACACCTGCCATTCTCATAGTCCCACAAAGGATAGGTTGTAGACTCCCAAACTGGCCATCCCACACTGGACCTAATGCTTCTTGTCTGACTGCTGGAGCCCGGAAGATACAAAATAAAACTCAAGAATCTTGGCCCTTTCCAACTCTGCTCTGCCAGCCCAGTTCAGTACGGTAGCTTGCCCTGCCCCCCTAGGTCTGTGGTAGAGCCCAGGTTCTGCACCCTCTTGTCTCCATGGGCATTGTTCATCCCTGTTCAGGGTCGATCTGTCTCCAGTGAAAGGACCAGAAATACATCATACTACTTAGTGCAGGAAGAAACCTTATGAATAACCACTCCAGTCTCTCCATTCTACAGATGAGGAAGCTGAGGCCTCTGGAGTAGGTCCAATGATTCCATAGTTAGCAAGCTCAGACATGAGTCAAGGCACCATGTTCTTACTACCCTATGCAGATTTCCTCCTGGTTCTCATCATTATTCTCTTTTCTATCTGATAACTAATCCTTAATCTCTACACCCTCCCCCCTAAAATAGGGACATGAAAGGAGGCTCATAGTGTTTGGGGGACTTTGGAAGGGCTTTTCCTTGCTATGAAAAGACTGAGCAGCTACCTCCATCTTACCTGATGTCCTATGTCCAAGATTGTCTAGGACACTAACGTAATGACAGTCCTTTGAGAGAGTACCCTAGAAAGGAAAGGAATAGGGGGGTGAGGGGATTGGAAGAAGCAAGAGAGAGAGAAGACAAGAGAAAATGTGAGCACAGAAGGAAAGGTAGGAGAGAGGATGGAAAGGAGGGGGACTCTGGGGTGAGAGAAAATCAAGGAATGGAGGGAGCAAGACCAGATTAGGGAGAAGGGGCCTCTTCCCAGGTATCAGCTGCCTCTAACCAGGAGCTTGGCTGAGCTGGGCCTAGGGGCAGAGGCACTGGAAGCCCCCACCTTTCCCTCCACCCAGCCTCCAGTGAGAGCCCGCAGCCTGAATTATGGATGAAGCTCCTTGGGTTACAGCCACTGTATACAGGCAAAGACTAGAAATGGCATCAGCCACAGCTCTGCAGCAGCTGCCAAGGCACCCCTCCCCCAGCCTCTGGTCCATTCCACCCCCCTCCCTGGTCCCCTCTTCTAGCCTAACCCTGACTCCCTGAACCCAGTCCCTTTTCAGGCTTGATGAGAAATGGTATTTTGGGAAAGGCAGAGGGTGTGACTACTTATTGGGGAAGTTAGGCCAAGAAGCCCCCTGGTTAGGTAAAGAATCTGAGATCTGGCATATCCCAGTTATGCTGCTATGTGGCCTTGGGCAAGTCACTGCCCTTCTCTGGGTCTCAGTTTCCTCAGCTGTCAAATGAGTGTGTTGGACTATCTGACCTCTGAGGTTCCTTGTAACTTACAGTCCAGCAAATCTCTGTGAGACAGGGATGATGGGAAATTCCTCTTTTGCCTTTTTTTTTCCTTGAGGGGGCAAGAGAAGAAGAAATAGGGAGGAGAGGGAGACAGCTATCCTTGGGGTATATGAGAGAATTATGAGATGAGAAAGGAAGAGGAAAGATTGACCACCATTTCTCATGCCCTTAGATGCTGGATGCAGTCAGGGCTGGAGCTGTCAGGAGCAAGAACATGCCCTTTTGTTCCTCCTTCCTGTGACAATTGACAGAGAGAGAGGGAGAGGGGAAGAGAGAGAGAGAGAGAGAGAGAGAGAGAGAGAGAGAGAGAGAGAAAGAGAGAGAGAGAGAGGCCTTCTAATCCAGGAGAGCCTTGGCAAGCCTTTAGATCTGGGTGGGATTAAGGGATCAGGAAAGGAATTTGGCTTCCTAGAGCATAAACTCCAAGGGGAAGCAGCACTAGGGAGTGGGGTAAAAGTAACAGGGGTTGTCTCCATTGGGCCAATATGAAAGAACACCCCCATCCAAGGTCCCATGTTGAGCTAGGGGGTTTAGCTTCCCCACTGTAGGAGTAATGGAAAGAGACTTGTCCCCCCACCCCAACTTACCCCATGTGGCTCAGGAGAACTGGGGAGGAGAAAATGATCGTGAAACGCTGCTCGGGGGAGGGGTGAGAAGGGCCGAGAAGCGCGGAGGTGGTGTGAAGGAATGGAACAGCCGCCGCCTGTGTCACTGAGTATTACATCACACCCCTGCCTACACACACACGGGGCCTAGCACTCGCTCACACGAGGGGGGATGACGGGGGACATCCAGAACATGCACACTCATATATGAACACGGACCCCTAGTGGGGCTCCAACCCAGGTGCTGGGATCCTATCCAGGGGTGCTGTCCAACACCTCAATGATCCACAAGTCTCGAGCACTGATGTCTCAACACAAGCCTCACAGATAAGTTGGAATGAGGACCTGTGATGTTACACTTGGGGGTGCGTGATGCCACTGATAGACATCTGGCTGGACTGGCAACATCATAGATGGCAAACACATACACCTTGATGGCACACCTGGCACGGAAGAGATCACAAATCTGTGCACACACAAAGTGGCAAACCAAACACCTAAAATCTCTTCTACATTCATGTGAACGCAGCATAGTGGTGGTAGTGGTTTCATATCCACAAATGACGACCCAGATAACCTCCTCAGAACAATCAAACTCAGAGAGGTAGAATGAAGCAATGAGAAAGGTTTGTGTCCCCGCTTTGAAACTTGCATTCTGTGTGACCCTGGGGAAGTCACTTCATTTTGTGGCAACTGGGTGTCTTCATCAAAAAAAAAAAATGGACACAAGAAGACAAAGCAATAGGGCTTTAAGATTTGTAAAAAGTTTTACACACATCATCTGATTTGATCCTTACAGTCCTGCTATGAAGTGGAAAATATAGAAAGCGGGACTCAATACCTGAAGTACTATCTTAGAGGCTTGTGGTAAAGATCAAATGAGGTGGTATATGAAAGTACTTTGAGAGCCTCAAAGTGACCACTACTCCTACTCCTACTCCTACTCCTACTCTTACTACTACTACTACTACTACTACTACTACTACTGCTACTGCTACTACTGCTACTACTACTACTACTGCTACTACTGCTACTACTCCTAGGTACATTATTTATCTATTGCAAGATGGAATATATATGTTATTTCATTTCATCCTCACAACACCCCTAAGAAGCAGGTATTTTTTATTACCCCTGTTTTACAGATGGGGACAATGAGGGAACTTAAGTGACTTACACAGGGTTACATAGCTAATAAGCAGCACATGGAAGGACTTTAACTAAGATTTTCCTGACTCTAAGTCCAGGCTCAAACCATTTGCTGTCACCTCTAATTATTATTGCTACCTTTTTATCATCATCATCCCCATTTCAAAGATTAAGAAAGAGAAATGGAATGATTTGCCCAAGGTCACAGAGCTAGAATCTAAGATCAAACACAAGCTTGTCCTAACTGCAAGTCCAGTGTGTTGTGTTTTTCTTCCTCACAGAGCTCTTGAGAGTAAAGTGTTCTGTAAATCTTATGTGCTAAAGAAACAAGTATCATTTCTAGATCTGGTTGAGGGTACCCACTAACCTCTAATGAGTGAAAGATGTGGCAGAGTCAATGTTTGTTGAATAAACAATAGTGGATGGTGCACACCTCAGTCCAAGACCATCTAGGGAGCCATTGGAGAATGAGATCCTGGACCTAAAGATGAAGGAACCTTACAGATGAGGAAACTGAAACCCGGAGAAGTGTTGTAACCTGACTGAGGTTACAGTTAGTGGAAGGGTGGGATTGGAACCCAGATCTTCTATGAGCTGTTGCAGGCCAAGGGACACGATCCCTATGGAGTCCTGCCAGTCCATGCCTTTGTCTCCCTACAGGTCCTGCCTCAGCCTGCCTGCTGCTCCTGCTGCTGGCCCTGCCTCTAGTGACCCCTAACTGTCCCATGCTGTGCACCTGCTACCTCTCCCCACCAACTGTCAGCTGCCAGGCCAACAACTTCTCAGCTGTGCCCTTGGTACTGCCCCCCCACACCCAGCGCCTTTTCCTTCAGAACAACCTCATCCGCTCCCTTCGGCCTGGCACCTTTGGCAGCAGCCTGCTCACCCTTTGGCTATTCTCCAACAATCTCTCTACCATCTACCCTGGCACCTTCCGACACCTGCAGGCCCTGGAGGAGCTGGACCTCGGGGACAACCGGCACTTGCGTTCCCTAGACCCTGACACATTCCAGGGCCTTGAACGGCTACAGTCCCTCCATCTGTACCGTTGCCAGCTCAGCAGTCTACCCAGCAACATCTTCCGGGGCCTGGTCAGCCTACAGTACCTCTACCTTCAGGAAAACCAGCTGCTCCACCTCCAGGTAAGCCCCCTTTACCCGGCCCTTCAGCCCCACCAAATTCCAGACTTTTGGTCTTCTCTGCCTGCCCTTTCTACCTTTCCACAGCTCTCCTGGTCTCTGTCCTGCTCCTCTGTGTATGTGCCTTCATCCTTCATCTTTCCTTCCCGACTCTTCTCTGTCTCTGATATCAGCTCACTCTCCTTTGCCTTGCCTGTCTCTCTGTTATCTCCATCCACTAGCCACTTCCTTCTCATTACTTCCATCCTTTCCTTTCCTTTTCCTCCTTTTTATTTCTTCCTGCATCTTTTTCTCTCTGTTCCTTTTTCTCACCTTTCCAAGGCATTTTTTTCTTTAGATTTGTTTCCCCTTTCTTCTCTTTTCTGTCTCCTCTATCTCTTTCCTTCTCTCTGTCCCCCTACCCTTCTCTCTCCCCTTTCTTTCCCCTTCCTCTTTCCTTCCCTCTCACTCCCTTCCTTCCTTTTCTCTCTCTTTCCTTCTCTCTCTCCCCATTTTTCTTCCTTTCCCTCTTCTCCTTCCTCTCCCTCCTCTCCTTTCCATCTCTCCTTTCCCTCACTCTTTATTGCCTTTCCTATTTCTTTCTGTATCTCTCAGTGCCTCACTATCTCCCTCTTCCAACATTTTCTTTTCATTCTCCCTTTCTCCTCTGGTTGCATCACAAAAATCCTTTGATACTTTCTCCCCTCTCATCTATTCTTCAAAGACCAGCACACGGAATGTGGGGGCAGGGTGGGGAGGTGGGCAGAGCAAATGGAAATGATGATCTCATCAAAGGCCTCTTCCCACCATAGATTTGTTGGGTGGCTTGGGGAGAGGAGAGTATACAAAACCCTTTGCCCTTCCTATGTTTCAGTTTTTCTTCCTGTGAAATGGGTAGAGAATCATCCCAGGTCCCATCCTATCTGTCTCAGTGGTAGGATTAAGAATTAAAAGCAGGATGGTAGAGAGCTTTTGGGAAAACACTGCTATGGAAATTGAAGGGATAGCCGTGACAGCTGTTATCAGTTTTATTGATATTATTATCAAGAAGATTAATGTTTCTTTTCAACCTGGTTTCCCACCATTCTGTCCACCCCCTTCCCTCCTCAAAGTCACAACACACCCCCTAAAACCACACCCAGGGAAACGAAATTCCAAAAGGGTGCTGATTTTAAGGGTGTGTTGACAGCAGGAAAGCTGGGAGAGGGTGGTACTGAATCCATGCAGGGCTTTGCTACAAAGGGCCCAGTCTGGCCTCCCATCTTTGAGGCAGAGGCTCAAAGAGGGCAGTACTGTCAAGGACCACACTGGTCATAACGGAGGCTGCAGTAGAGTATCACTTAGTAGAATGCAGGACCTTTCTTAGACTCTTTCCAAGGGAAGTTAGCACTGATCTACCCAAGGGTCCTCTATCAGGCAGGTTGGGGCATGTCATCCAATCTCCCTCCACTTTGGTTTCTTCATCTCTAAAACGAGGGATTTGGGATTAGAGGTTCCCTTCAGTACTTTCTAGTTCTCCATTTTTGGTCCTATGACTCTATATCCTTAGTCACATCCTCCCAGAAGGGGACTGGGTGCCTTAAAGATTCTCTCTCACCCACCACCTCCTTCCCAGATCATGGAAATGTAGTCAGAATCCTCTCCTCATGCCCAAAGTACAACCATTGACATACACACACCTTACTTCCTCATGTCAGTCATGGAGATTCTTTTTGGTCCAGATCTGGGATTCTATCAGTATTGGAAGCACCCTGACAAGAAAAGTCCCTTTACCCCCAACCTCTCTACTGCTGACAGTGTCAAGTTGCTTAGCTCTTGAAGGCGAAGTGACTTGCCCAGGCACACAGCCCATATGTTTAAGACATGTATCCTGAACTCATGGGTTTCTAACTCTGAAGTCAGCTCTATTCACTGTGCCACACAGGCTCTGATATGATTCTTGCTATATGTAATTACCTTCATAGTTGTGTTATCTCACATTATTATTTTTAATACTTAATTAAATTATTAATTAGAATAATTGTTGATATAATAATTACTAAAGCAGAGTAGCATAGTGAAAGAGAGCTAACTTCCAAGTGAGGAAGGCAGTGGGAAAGAAGAAAAAGAACTCTGAGACCTGGGTTTAAACCCCACCTTTGACACTTTTGTGACCTTAGACAAGTCATCTAATATCCCTAGTCATCTACCATTCCTCTCCTATAAAATGAGGTCTGCACTAGATGGCCTGTGAGGTCTCTTCTAGCTCTAAATCTATGATCCTAAGACCTGGGTTCCAATATAGCCCCTAATTACCTTCTGTGTAGCTCCTTGAAAGTGGCTTGACCTCTCAACACCCCAGGCTACTTTCTAAGTCTATGAGTTGCTGCTCTGAATTGGTGGGGGGAGTTCCCCTAACCAGGGTTTCATAAGTCAGAGAAATCATAGGTATGGCCAAAATGCAGTAACCATGATGACGATGATCCCAACACACTTATTCAATTACAAAAAGCAGTTACTTCTTCAAGCTAGGCAAGGGTTGGTCCTCAGACCATTTTCCCATGAAACCCATCACAAAAGATGTAAACCAAAGGATGATAATAGCAACCCCCTCTACCAATGCCCCACAGGAGCACAGACACACCCTTGGACTCTCAAAGGTGAGGCCAGTGTAGATCAAGTCCTGGCCCTTTCTCCCAACTTGGAAAGGCTTCCACTATGGGCTTGGTGACAAATGGTGTGTCTATTCTTCAGCACTCACCCCAGCCAAATTCAAGGAGGCTCATTGCCAGCTTGGCTGCTCTCTTGGGAAGGGGACAAAAGTTACAGTCCCTTGGAATACTTTTCTTAACCAGATCAGTTCATTTCAGTAGTAGGAGGAACTTTCAGGTGAAGAAACTCCTTCTACCAGTACAGACTGGCCCCCACAATGCAACTTACCTTCCTAAGGAGTTAGACTGAGAAGTGACATGCCTAGCTCAAAGCACTGAAATACCTCCATAGCCAGGAGGAATAGGAGAAAGGACTTCAGGTCAGGTCTCCCTGACTTCAAAGCCAACTTTTAAGCTACTCTCCTAACAGTAATACTAATATGCTTCCAGTAAGGCTTCAGAAGCTGATATCCCAAGAGCTTTATTCAGTTACAAAAGTGTCATTTTATATACTTGCAAAACAGTTTGCATTAAATACAAAACAATTATAGCAGGAAAATGACTTGTCCTTGACCATTTCTGTGTCTTCCTGCCACCAAAAAAGATTGGAAGAGTGAACTTGGGATGATCTAGAGTTTTGAGGGTCAGGGAAGAGTACTGACTAGAGAACTGACCTTGGAGTCAGGAAAACCTGAAGTCCATTGATACACTTAGAACTCTGAGTTCAGAAGCAGCTGAGTAGTGCAGTGGATAGGACATGGGAGCTGGAGTCAGGATATTTAGTAGCTGTATGACCCTGGGCAAGTCACTTAACCTCTCTTCCTCAGTTTGTTTCCCCATCTATAAAATGGGCATAATAATTGTAACACCTGAATCCCAGGGTTATTGTGAGAATCCCATGAAATAATATTGAAGTACTTTGCAAACCTTAAAGTGCTACATATTATTATATGTTTCCCCCTCTGATGCATGTGTCTGTGAGACCTTAAACAAGTCACTTAACTTTTCAGTGTCCTAGGCAAATCTCTAAGACGATAGTTTTCAGGGAGGGTCCTAGCTTGAATTGATAGAAGGAGTTATCTCTTTGGGAGACCCCTATACCAATAAAATCACAGGTCTAATATGTATTCCTATTCCTATAAAATGCTAAAAGTCTATCCCTAGGACTCAAGACGACAGGTCCTTGGGACTCCATCCTCAGGGCTCTGTCCTCGGGCATAGGAGCTGGGAGGCTGAGCAACAGAGCTCCCAGAGACTGCAAATGATGATCTTTGGCCTCAGGGACCCACACCTTGCCATTTGGTTCAATGTGGAATAAAAAGAAAGGCAGCTTCTTCCAGGGAAGTGATTTGTCTGAATTAGGCCAACTCAAGTCACAGGCAGGTGAGGAAGACTAAGAGTTGGGGTGACACCCACTGGGGGCAGGTGTGGCTTAGGATGGACACCTTACTCCCCTACAGCAGTGGGATGAAAGGAGCTATTTGAGGAAGTCAAAGGTGGGGATGGGGAGGGTGTTTCAGGTGTGGAAGAAACTGAAATGGGGTAGAAAAGGAGACTGGAGTTGGGAAGCAGCAAAGGGAAAACAATTCAGTTTGAAATGGGGGAAGGAACTTAGCCCAGAGGGAGAAATACAGAATGGTTGTGGGGAACAATGAACCAGTTGGGGGAGGGGACTGAGGAAGATCAGGAAAATGTGGTTGTAGAAATGGAAGATGATTGAAAGCTTTCAAGCCAGGAAGTGGAGGGGGGAAGGGGGGAGAAGGGGAGGAAGGGGGAAGAGAGGGCTGTGAAAGTCAAGAGCTGATTAATGCACAGAGAGAGGTTTTAGCATGGGGAGAGGAAGGAGCAGATTTTAGAGGCGTGGTGAAAGATACAGGATTTGGGCAACAGCTTGAATGGGGGGTGGGGAGGTGTTCCAACTTCAGACCCCAAGATTATGTGTTGAATGGAGACTGGAAAGGGGACAGGGAAGAATCCGATAATTAGGAATTGTTACACCCCTCCCCCATTTGGTGTCTGACCCCCAAGGAGAAACTACCCCCCAAAAAACATGGAGTCCCTTGATCTTAGTTGACCTGGCAGAACTTCCAGGGGTTCAGGCCACAGCTCTTCCCTGCCTCTACCCCATCCATTATCTGACCAATCCTATCTCCCATTTCTATAGTTTCCAAAGCAATTTGTCTAGTGTGACTGCTCTGTGGTGAAGCCTCAATATTTGCATTACTACCCCATTTCACAGATGGGGAACTTGACACATAGAGTGGTGAAGTGTCTTATCTAAGGCCACACATACTAAGTTCCAGAGTCAGCATTCTAAACCAGATCTTCTGGCCCTATACCCAGTAGACTTTGCTAAAACATCACCCAGCCTCCCAGTGTCCTCTGAGATAATACAAGCTGCTTAATATTTAGTGGAAGATGGAACACAGGGGAAGAAATTCAGTAACCATTCATGGGGTGAGCTTAATGGGCAGAGAGATGATGGGAGAAAAGGTGGCTGAAGGTTATTGTTGTGTTTGTCCTTTGTTTTCGAAGAGGACCATGACATCAAGATGATGACATGACTTGCATTTAACTTTGATTTGAGTGAGAAAGGGCTGTGCAGGTCACCAGCCTCACTTTCTCCTCCAGAGCCATCTGAGTCCAGTGGCCTGATATTCATTAGGATGACTGAGTTGGGCCAGGATGCAATGTGGAACCTTGACCATTTTAGGCTAAGGTCTTAACAGTGTAGAGAATTGGTCAGATTCAGAGAAGTCAGGTGAGCCTGGAATCAGGAAGACTCATCTTCCTGAGTTCAAATCTGGCCTTACACACTTCATAGTTGTATGACTCCGTACTAGTCCATTAACCCTGTTTGCCTCAGTTTCCTCATCCTAAAATGAGCTAGAGAAAGAAATGGCAAACCACTCCAGTATCTTTGTCAGCAAAACTCCAAATGGGGTCATGAAGAGTCAGAAACAACTGAACACCAACAGAGAGGTCAGAGATGTAAGGGGAGAAAAGGCCGCAGCTGTGGAAAACTCCAAGGATAAAGAGAGAAAAGCTCTGAAGTGTCAGAGGCAAGGGAGAGGGGGAGGGGGAAGGGGGGGTTGG
Organism: Bettongia penicillata ogilbyi; assembly: GCA_023548195.1. NCBI lineage: Eukaryota > Metazoa > Chordata > Mammalia > Diprotodontia > Potoroidae > Bettongia > Bettongia penicillata. The sequence continues at coordinate 1,538,044 of JAJHZJ010000479.1, read as the reverse complement.
ATGTGGTTAAGAGGAGGAGATCTTGGCAAGCGTGGTTCCTGTAGAGAGGAGAGGGTGGTTGCCAGATGGGAGGGGGGCGAGGAGAAAGCAGGAGGACAGGAAGTGGAGGCTGGGAACTGAGGTTCTCCCCACCCAAACTTCTCAGACCAGACTTCAGGGAACTGGGATTTCTTGGGGGCAAAAATTGTCTTCTCTGCAAAAACAGTAAGGGCTGGGGGTTGTGAATCCCTGTTCTTCACCAGGGACTACCTCTCCTATCTAGGCTAGGGTTGGGTTTAACCCCAGAGAGGAAGGCTCATTGACTCTCACTAGAGAGCCTCCAATGTAGTTCTTGAAGCCCCAGAGCATCTTATTACACCTTGGGATGTGTGTCTCTTAACAGCTTTGCCCCCAAGGGATACTCCAAGCTCATCCAGATCATAGATTTCCAGCTGGGAAAAAACCATCTCAGTCCTTCCTCCCCATTTTACAGACAAGGAAGCTAAGGAACAGTTAAGTGACCTGCACTAGGTCATACAGGTCATATATATTAGATGTAGGATTTGAACCCAGGTCCTTTGACTCCAGAGCCAGTGTTCTTGCCACTATATCATGTTCCTTCCTGCCTTTCTCCAGTCCTGGTCTTCTAGAGAAGTACCACCCCCACACACAGACAGACACACAAACACTTGTCTTGGATCCTGGGAAAAACCCAACTGCCTTCTCTCTCCTCAATCCAGACCCTGGTAAGAAGTGTATCAATGGCAGATAAAGGATCAAGTCAAACACAGAACTGGCAGTCAGGAGAGAGCTGGGATCAAATCCCAGCTTTGGCATTAACCAACTCTATCATTCTGATAAAGTCATTTATCCTAACTGGTCTTCAGTTTCCTTACCTATAAAATGGGGGGGAGTCATCCTTGCTCTGTCTACCTTGAAGAGCTGTTGTGAGGAATTGCGTCATCAGCCTTAAAGCCTAAGTAAAATGTGAATTCTAGATATACATATATACATAATTATATACATATAATATATATGAATGCATATATATATATACATATATTAGCTAGCATTTACATCACTCTTTACATTTATGATTTCATTTAGTCCTAATCACAACCCTCTGAAGCAGATGCTATTATTATCTTTATTTTACATATAAAGAAACTGAGGCCAAGGGTCATGTAGCTAGGAGGTGCAGTAGGTAGAGCTCTAGGTCAGGATTCAGGAAGACCTGAGTTCAGATATGGGCTCAGACACTTACTAGCTGTGTGACCTTGGACAAGTCACTTAGTTTCTTGAGCTGTAAAATGGAAATAATAGCACCTCCCTCACAGGGTTATTGTAAGTTTAAATGAGATAATATTTGTAAAGTGCTTAGCACATAGTAGGCGCTATACATATGCTAGCTATTATCATCATCCCACTGGTGAATGTCTGAGGTCAGATTTGAACTCAAGTCTGTCCTGTCTCCTGGTCCGGGATCTCCCCATTATTGTATGTAGGCAGATATGTATGTGTGTCTAGGCAGAGTGAGAGAGCTTCTTCCAGATGCAGCTAGACCAAATTTGATGCCTGAATAACAGACATAAGATTCAGGGTCCACCAAATCACACCTCAGATACTTACTGAGAAGCCTTGGGGAAGTTATTTAACCTCTTTTGCCTCAGTGTCCTCATCTGTAAAATGAGAAATTGCTCTCAATGGTCTCTGAGGTCTTTCCACTAACTAAAGCTATATACCTATAACAAATGGGCAAATAGACAACTGTGGAATGGAGATAAATCAGCCCCCTCCCCAGTGAGGTTGGGTGCTTCCCCAGCTCCCTCCAGACTTGGGCTCCCTCCAAGCTCCTGATCTCCAGGGAAGAGATCCTCATGATATACCAAACAGCTGTCTCGGGGCTCTTCCCACCTCTTTTCTCTGGGAGAAGAGCTATCACATGGTGGGAAGGTGAGAAGCCAAGAACATCAGTGGATCATAGGATTCAGGGCAGGAAGGGACCTTAGAGATTATCTCGCCTGACCTCATTTCCCTTACAAATGAGAAAACTGAGATCCAGAGCAATAAAGTTAACTTGCCTCAAGCCAGAAAGGTAGTAAGTGATAAAACTAAGATTCAAACCCAGATCCTCTAAGTCCAAAACCATTGCAATATACCATGCTAACCTGGAGATCATCTAGTCATTCTTCTGATGAGGAAATAGAGACTAAGTAACTTGGCCAAGGTCTCAAAGGAAGAGTTGAGGTTTGCAACCATAAGTAAGGGAGATACAAGGGGACTGATCACCTTATCCAACCATCTCATTTTTCATTGGAGGACAGAGATCCATGGAGTAAAATGACTTTTGAACTCAATTCTAACCCTAACCCTTGACTGAACCTGAACTCAGGACCTCTGACTCTAAATCCATCAGTCTTTACCTGGTACCAGGGTTACTTCTGGATAACTAAACAACGTCTTCCCTCTAGTTAGGGGCTTCCAGGAGCTATTTCCCAGTTCTAAGTTTCTGCCCCCTCACTCCATTACATCTCTTGCACCCACTCTTTTTCTTTCCCATCTCCTGCCATCCCAGGATGATCTGTTTGCTGACTTGGCCAACCTGAGTCACCTCTTTCTGCATGGAAATCGCCTCCGACTGCTCACTGAACACGTCTTTAGGGGCCTGGCAGGGCTGGATCGGCTGCTGCTGCATGGGAACCGACTACAGGGAGTGCACCGAGCAGCCTTCCGGGGCCTGGCCCGCCTCACCATCCTCTATCTATTCAACAACAGCTTGGCTTCGCTGCCCGGAGAGGCATTGGCTGACCTACCTGCCCTGGAGTTCCTGAGGCTGAATGATAACCCCTGGGCATGTGACTGCCGTGCCCGCCCTCTCTGGGCCTGGTTTCAGAGGGCCCGGGTCTCCAGCTCAGATGTCACTTGTGCTACCCCTCCAGAGCGTCAGGGCCGTGATCTGCGGGCCCTCCGGGAATCAGACTTTGAGTCCTGTCCTCCCGCTGCTCCAACCCGACCAGGTGGCCGTGCCCGTGGCAACAGTTCCTCCAACCACCTGTATGGGGTGGGAGAAGCTGGGGGAGCTCCCCCTGTGGATCCTTCTACCTTATACCGGGACTTGCCAGCTGAAGACCCCAGGGGGCCCCAAGGTGGTGACACACCCACAGAAGAAGACTACTGGGGTGGCTATGGGGGTGAGGACCGGAGGAGGGGAGAGGTGTGCCCTGGCCCAGCCTGTCCCACCTCACTGGACTCTGGAGGCCCATCCCAACACCATTCTCTGTCCACTCCTTTCTTCTGCCTCTTGTTGCTGGTTCCCTATGGCCTCTGATGGGCAGGTTGATACTTGAGAAGGTAGTGAGTGGTAGGAGGGCAGCCAAGGATGGAGGCTAAGAGGTAATTTTGATCTAGATGACCTCCTGTCTCCATCTCTTTGAAGATTACTACCCTCCTTTGTGCTGCTACCTATGCACTGACTCATTTCCTGTCCCCACCCCTTCCAGGACACTCTTCCAAGGGACAGCATCTTTCCTCCATTCCCTACTTGTTCCCAGAATGTTTAATATGGGCATTCCTCCTCAGTTTTCATCCCTCTCCCCGGCCATTACCTCTTCCCTCCTCTTTCCAGGGCTGGGATTTGGCGGCTCACAAATTCAGCTTTGGGCCCTTCAGGGGCCAGAATATTACCGGAGGGGGAGCATATTTAGTTTTCAGAGCTATCTCTGTCAGCTGGATGTATCCAAATGGATTAGAGTTCCTAGTGCACCTGCAGGCTGGACTTTACCTGCCCTGCCTCCCCATCAAAGAACACTAAAGGGAAGTACCCCCTAAGAAGGCCACTCTAATTCTGGCAAGGGGTGACCCCTAAGGCCCTAGCTTCTCCTCACCTTCTCCAAACCCCTGAGAAGGAAAGGAAGGGAACTTTTCCTCATCCATCTCTCCTGGACATTTTTTGGAGGTGAGAGTCCCCGGAGACCTTTCTTCTCCACCATGCCCCCATGCGGCAAAGAACAAAAAAATTGTTTGAAAACAAGTTTATTAAAAAAATTATATTATTTTAGATATGTCTATGGGACTCCTTCACTTTTAGTCCCCTGGGCTAGACTGTCATAGATCCTCGTGTGCTCAGATGCTGAGCTATAAAGACATTTCTAGATCATATGCTCTCATCCTTTCATTTTACAGATAATTCAGGATCCTCTAAGAATCTAGAGCTATTGTAGAGACCATCTTAGATCTGGATAAGGGGCAGTTAAGCCAGGACTGAACCCATGTTCTGTGACTCTATATTCAGAGCTTAGGATCCTTCCAAGTAAGAAAAGATAACTTGTCTAAAGTCAGGAAGACATAGAGAACAGGAAGAAAATCTTCATTATCTAGACATTAAACTTGGGTTGGTGACTGAGGAGCTGATGCCCACAAAATGGTAGGAGCTGAGGCCACAAATGATGAATGTATTTCTCAACTCTGGGGTGGGGGGAGGAAATCAGAGTACCTCTCCCAATACATGGAAATCTTATTCCTAACAATATTCCTCCTTCTTCTATATGTTGATTGAAATAGACAAAGCCTTACATCAGCCCATGATACTTGACAAAAATCAATAATCGAGAAGCCTCATTAAACACCTACTGTATGCCAGGAACCTTACTAGACTCTGACAATACAAAAGCAAAAGTAAAGTCATATCTGCCCTCAAGGAACTTATATTCTATCAGGGAGGTAAGGCTGGGGAAGACAGCTTGGCTGAGAATAATTTTTCTCATATCCCAAGGCCTGACTCTTCTGCTATAAGCAATAATTAAATACACAACTATTTATAACATACAATAGAGAAATGTTCTGTAGTAGAGTATGGTCAGAAATGCCATCCTTGTGCTTCTCATCATTCCATTCAACAAGTAACCAAGCATTAATTAAGCTCCTACTGTATACCAGGCAATGTGCTAAGCAATGGGGCTATAGGTAAAATTTAACTTCTCCTTCCCTCAAGGAAATGACATTTGACTGGGGAAAGCCCAGGTATAGGTAAGTAAATACTACATATGTAGAAAATAAATACACAGGCATTTTAAGAGATGAGGACCATAGCTGAGGGCATCTGGCAGGTCCTCTTGTAGGAGACTGACCCATGAAGGGAGAAAGGTCCCAAGAGACCAAAGGGAGGAAAGAGAATAGTCCAGGTATGGGGGATGGCCTCCTAGGAAGCACATAACTGAGAGATAGAAGGTCACATATAGGGAAAAGCAAAATGGTCAGTTTGGCTTGGACACAGAGTGCAAGGGTAGAGGGAAGAGGAATGTGGAAAGCTAGGTTGGAGTCAGGTGGTGGAAGACTTCCAATGACAAAACATATTTTATCCTAAAGACAAGAAGTCATTGAAACTTCTCGGGTACAAAGATGACATGGTGAGTCCATGGACTGGAGCTGTTCATTTGGCAGTAGTGGAGTGGAAGGACTGCAAAGGGGAGAGTCTGGAGATAGGAGATAGTTTTGAGTGGCCATTGGTTCCTAGCACAGCACCAGGTCTGGAAGGCCATAGCTAAGAGAGAAAGGTTAATAGCATGACTAGTTAAGGATCATGTGCCCATCAGCTGAGAACCAGAGGAGCTTATCACAAGGATGATGAGGTCTTTGGACCCCAGTAATTCACCAAGACCAGACACTAAGGTTTGCAAAAGCTGTGATTTATATGTCCATGTACAAGAGAATTGAACTTTCACATGGAGGAAACCTCAAGTCCTGAAAGTTTTGAACTTGGAGGTTGGAGAAGGGGGAGGGGAGACTTAGGATTGGAGGGAATAGCAGTCAGATATTCTGATAGTTACAGCTAAAAGAGGGAGGATTATGGGGATGTAACCCTCAGTTAACGTGAACTGTGTTGTTGTAGCTGGATTAGACTTAGCTAAACAGAGGTTAAGGATATAAATTGATGGGGTTGGGTGCTGAGGTTGAGATAAGAAGAGTGAGTAGAGAAAAGGTAGGGACCTACAGATGGAAGAAGATTACAACATGGAGAGCTCAGTGTTGGGGAACAGATCAAGTCTGGTTCTTAGATCTGATGCTCATGGCCTAGACTTTCATTTGGGCTGCTGGAATACACAGTGCTATGCTGAACATAAAAAATAGAACCCATACTAGAAAGTACCTTAAAACATAATGTATGAGAGATGGGAGAGTTCTCCTAATATAGAACCCAGAATGTTTGAAAGGATCTTAGAACATAGAATATTAGAGAAGAGAGAGTTCTCCCAACATTGAACCTAGAATGTTAGGATTAGAAAGGCTCTTAGAACATAGAATGTGAGAGACAGAAGAGTTCTCCTAACATAGAAATCAGAATGTTGGAACTGAAAGGAACTGTAGAATTTGGAAGGTTAGAGAAGGAAAGGGGATTTCAAATGTAGAACCTGAATGTCAGGTCTGGCTGAAGCCTTTGAACATGGAACACAATTAGGACCAGAAATGACTTTAAAACAGAGTCTACAATGTTAGAGCTGGAAGGGAACTTAGAACATGAAATATCAGAGCTAGAAATGACTTTAGAAGTGATAAAGAAGAAAGTGTTTGTTACAAGGGACTTTGGAAATCAAGGGAAATGACATATCCAATGTCACACAGTGAGTTAAAGGCAGAGACCCCAGATCTTCCAACTGCCACTCCAGGGCTTTCTCTGAGGTTTTCTTCAGGTGCTAGCTAAGATTGATGTTCGGTTCACTTTAGGACAGGCAGGCTGTGACTGGGAATGAATCCTGAACCTGGGACCATGGACAGCGCCAGTGTTGAGGGAGGGAGGGGCTCAAGATGGAGACAGGTAGGTATGAAGTTGGTCAGCTGCACCATGGACCAGAGGAGGGCAGGTGCTGGTAAATCGCAGCCAGCCTTCCCAGGCCATGTAATTATCCTTGTGAAAAATTCATGGGCCTTCAGTCCAGATGCTATTTCAGAACAGCCGTGAGAGCATGATGAGTGAGCAAGACAGTTTCAGGAAGGAGGCTGTAGGCATTGGCTCCTTAGTCTACCCCCACACAACCAGCACAGACGGACACATAGACACCCATAATGGACTGTGGCACGTGCCCAAACACAGAAACACTTCCAGAGATGACCCACAGCATGACCCCCAATAGAGCACAAAACAGATATGCACCCCCCTAATCACAGGCATGCCCACCCCCACCAACTGCTCTCATATCCAAGCAGAGACCACACCCAGAGATACTGCACCCACATCTACATGAAAAGCTACAAAGGGAACACACAGGCTCTCAGCTTCCTAGTTCCATCCATATCCTCACCCCCACCCCCAACCCTGTATAAGACTCAAAGCCACAGCCTCCACTATGGAAGTATACATTTAATATGGAGCTCATCTAGTCCAGCCTCCTTCTCTCCACTCCCCGCTTTACAGTTGAGAAAACTGAGGTGCAGAGAGGGCAAGTGAGCTGTTGAAGGTTATCCAGTCACTTAGCAGAGATAAGTCTGGCCATTAGATCTTCTAGTGCCAAGACCAGCTCTTTCAGCACACTAAAATCCCCTCCTCTGCTCCAAGGCTTCCACCACCCTGATCCAGGATCTTTACTAGTCTCCTTACCTTCCCTATAGACTCTTCCATCTCCATTTCATCCTGTTCACCATCATTTATTAATTCATTCATTCATCCTCTGGCAAATATTTGGCACTCTGGACATTCAGAGCAGTGTACTAGGCACTGGGGTGGGGGCTGTGGGGGGTGTGTGGAAATAGCTAATGTTTAGCTAAAATGCCCCCAGTCAAGTTGGGAGGGAGGTGAGACACAAAAACAAATAATTCTAATAACCAGATCAATCTTTTCCCAGTAAAACAAAAATGTAATGCCTTTTGTTTTCACCTACAAATAATTTCTGGATACACATTTATATTTCCTCCTACCCCAACCATGAATTTCTCTTTGTAAGAAGGAAAAAAAATCATGGCTAAGTGAAACAGACACATATATATCTTTGGACAGTATACTCAACACTCCATACCCATGATCTCTCACATTTCTAATGAAAGAAGGATGGAATAAGCTTTTATTAAATTCCTACTTCATGCCAAGCATTGTGCTAGGCACTTTACAAATATGTCATTTGATCTTCACAGCAGCCCTGGAAGATTGGAGCTGTTATTATGTCCATTTTACAACTGAGGAAACTGAGGCAGGCAAAGGTTAAGTGATTTGCCTAGGGTCACACAGCTAGTTGGATTTGAATTCAGGTCTTCTTGACTCCATGTCCAGCACTTTATCCAGTGTACCACCTAGCTGCCTAAGTGGGAAAGGATAGTAGTGTTTTTCCTCAACTCTTCCTAACTAGACTAGGATTCTAGAATAGGCATGAGGAACCTGCGCCCTCGAGGCCACATGTGACCCTCTAGGTCCTCAAATGTGGTCCTTTGATGAAATTCCACACCTGAGGACCTAGAGGGCCACAAGTGCCCTTAAAGCTAAGGTTTCCCATGCCTGTTCTAGAAGCATCAGTCACAGAATTTTAAGAGACATTTACATTGTCATTCAAGAAATGACAATGATTCCCTTTTGTTTGCTCAAAGCCTAAACTTACATCTGCTTTTGTAACCTTATCTCCCACTGCAAACTCTGTTCTAGTTGAACATGCTTGGGACAGGTCCATATATCCCACAAATACCACCAACTTTCACCTTTCCCCAAAAAACCCTACTAAGCTACCCAACTACCCACCCTGTTGCTAGTGGGCTCTTCCTCTCCCTTTACTTCCTGACAACTGATCTCGGAAACTGAGGCAATTTTCCAAAAACCATCTCTGGACTTCAAACCTACACAAAGTGTGGACTCACACACATCTGAGCAGCATTCCCTAACTTCCCCACTGCATCCCCAAGAAAAGAATCCAGACCCCTGCCCCCTACACAGATACTCTAAGGCTGAGGGTGAGCATCTGTTGGAGGCAAAAGAACTCGGGACTGAGAGAGATAAACCAGCTTACTGGATTGAGCTCTTAAAACTATAAGACTATTAGACATCCACAAAGAGAGGAGGGCTTCCTTTAGTCTCTTTCCTGGGATTCTTACTCCCAGAAACCAGATAAATGCCCAACACTTCTCAACTCTGCAAGCTTTCAGATGGACATAGTCTCACAATTTAAATCATACCCATTTTACAGACATGGGAAAGTAAGTCTGAGAGAACAGAAGTGAGTTGCTGAGGGTCATACATCATAAAAATGCAACACACACACACACACACACACACACACTCACTCGTCTCTTCCCTACTCAGAAACACAAAGACTGCAGGAAGGGCTGGGGGCTCCCAGATTATCAATGGAGAAGAGCTCATGCTTCTTCTCTGAAAGGTGACACTAGCTTTGGAAGAGCACAGGTGGTGGCCCTGGGGCTAGGTGGGGTTATCTTTCCACATAAATGTTTCATGCTTCCACTCAGACCTGTCAGCTGTTCCAGAAACCTGAGCCCAGCTCAGTGTCTTTATATAGGTATGACCTTTGATGGGAGAGGGGAGGGAAGAGCCCCTAAGGACAAGAAGACATCTGCCTAGGGGCATGCTGGGTAACTTGGGGTGGGGTATATTTCTAGAGAAGGAGGAGTGGACAGGAAAGGGGGGGGAGCAGAATTGACCTTGAGAATTACCTAGTGACCTAAAATTAAGGAGTTTCAGGAGGCCTGCTTTGGATCGAGTAAGGCAACTGCCTTCCAGACTGCCTGCCCTACCCCCTATCTCTCAGTTCTAGAGCACTGTCTAATCCTGCCTACCTCCCTCCTTAAAGTTGGCCTTTCAGAGAGAGAGGAGAGGTGCCCCCAAAAGATGTCCCCAGGGCTGAGCAGGCAACTCAGAGCAGGATTCCCTGGTCCCTTTTTGCTCTGTGATTCAGGAAGAGGAAGGTTGGAATAGAAGGGAGAAACTAGGGAAAGATATTAAGAATTGGCAATGAGAGAAAGAAAAGGGGAGGGGAATTTGGAGAGAAAAAGAAAGCAAGAAAGGGAGGAGGGGAAGGCCCATGGAGACAGATGGCAAAGAACAGAGAGCCAGGGACAGACAGACACACCAAAAAACTGACAGAGATAGTCACCAGCAGGCAGAGGATAGAAGAAATCAAGGAAAGGAGAATGCTAGTATAGGGCCAAAAGCAGAGAAGCAAGAACCAGGGTTGGAATCCCATCTCTGACACTTACTACCTGCATAACTCTTTGCAAGTGACTTAAACCTTTTTGGACCTCAGTTTTCTCACCTGTAAAGTGAGAGAATTGACTATATGGTCTCTTTGGTCCCTTTGAACTTTAAATTTATGATACTGTGATACTGGTCTAGATGGCCTCTTGGATCCCTTCCAGTACTCAATCTATGGATAACTGGGAAAGAGTAGGCTGATGGTCTCCACGTTCTCAAAGGTGGTATGGTCTCTGGGAACAATGGGGAACCAGAGAGAAAAACTAGGGAAAATGGTCCAAGTTTCCTATTTGCAAATTTCCAGGGACTGTTAAGAGGCAGCTGGGTAGAGTGGGTAGAGTGCTATGCCTGGAACCAGGAAGACTTATCTTCCTGAGTTCAAAACTGGCTTCAGATACTTCCTAACTGTGACTCTGGGTAAGTCACTTAACCCTGTTGGCCTCAGTTTTCTCATCTATAAAATGAGCTAGAGAAGGAAAAAGCAAACCGTTCCAGTATCTGCCACGAAAACACCAAATGGGGTAAGGAGTTAGACTCGACTGCAAAGAACAAAGGGACCGTTAATATTGGAGGGAAAAGAGGGGAGGTGGGTGGGCATATGAAATAAAGACTCAAGAGAATGAAAACAGAAGTAGGGAAATGATGGAGAGAAGAGAAAGAGACTGAGAGGAAGCAAATATGGTGGTTGAGAGAAGAAAGAGAGCCAGAGGGATGCAGAAGGGGCGCGGTGCTGTCAACTGAATCAGATTTGGAAGAGCAAGTCTTCCATTCAGTCATTGGGCCTTGGGGCAGGAGAAGCGCATCTACACCCAGAGGGAGACTCAGAGGGTGGAATCAGCCCTCACACCCATATACATATTCTCACATAGATCATATATGATCACACTATGTACACAGAGCGTTAATTTGCATTTGTATAACACATTACAGTTTACAAAAAGCTTTTCCATAATCTCATTTACTATGTATATGTATGGTATCACACGTCCCCAGTTACATGCCTATGTGTCTATAGACTCAAAGACGATACACACACACACACACACACGCACTCTCCTGGACGGAAAACTCCTGCCCACTTTCACACTCATTTCTCCTGGAGAGAGATTCATTCCCCCTTCACATGCCCCTTCTCCCTTCCATCTAACCTCTCCCCCACCCCCCATCTTTTCTCTGCCTCCCCCCCACCCAGCTCTTAGCTCCAATTCATCTGCATAAAGTTCCAATTAACACGTTTTCCTTTTGCTATTTGCGATCCCTGAGCCGGTTCCCAGCTTCAGTAAGCCAGCTTCCCACCCGCAGCCCCCACCTCCCAGGCAGGTCCCATTAACCCCTCGGGTCCTGAGCCTTTGAACTCACTGCTGGCTTCGCTGACCTGGTGCCTGTCTCGAGGGCAATGGGATCATAGTAGGGTTTAGAGCCAGAAAGGAACTCGAAAATTATTTAGTCCAACCTCCACAGTTTACAAGAGGAAATTGAGGCATAGAGGAAGGGAAATGACTTGCCCAAAGTCACACGGGGCTAAATTTCGTAGCTAGGACAGATGACTGCAAAACCTTTACGCAGATAAGAGGTTTGATGCTCAAGGAGTTAGAGCGTGTGAGTAGGGTAGGGGGATCCCAAAAGGTTGGGGCAGGAACGGGGGCGGCGCTTAGCGACGCTTCCTAGGTGGATGCTAGCCGGCCCGACCCACTCATGTTTTCAGGAAGGGTGGAGATGGGGGTGGGGGGGCTTCTCCTGGGAGACTCTGGGCGTCGAAATTCCGCGTTCCTCATTTTCCGGCCCCCGCACTCCCTCCCCCTCCCCACACACAGTTTTCCCTTTCCCAGCCATCTGTTCCTTTCCGCAGCGACAAACACGGCTCTCGCTCCATCTCGCCCCTGCTCAGCCCCCTCCCCAAACTCCGAAAGACTTCAGGGTGGGGAGGGAGACCCCCACGAGAGGGTTGCCTCCTTTCACTGACTGGCTACCTCTAAATTCCCTTCCGCCCCGAGGGCTGATGAAGAGGGAAGAGCCAAGACCCTCTTTCCTTCTCTCGGGCTGAGGGAGTGAGGAAAGGGGAAGACCGACCATTCTCTCAGGCAAGGACTGTGCGGAGGTGGGCTCCGGGAGTGGGTCCCGAGAGTTGCGGAAAAGCTGGGGAGTGCACTCCTCCCGAGCTCCGCAGCGCCGACTGCTGGGCGCAGAGTCCCTCAGTAGGGTGCGCGGCTTCCAGGGCGCTGTCCATAGTCCCTCCTCAACCTCATCCCCTAAAGACTGGAGCTGCTAGGAGGTACCAAAAGATCCCAGGAGAGGGTTGTCTCCTGCCTCCAAGCACACAACCCTAAGATACGCTCAAAGTCCCATTCTTCCTCTGACTGAGAAGGGAGGTGGCAGCTCCCAGGACCACCCCTTCCCCCGAGACACACGCTCGAGCAAACACACACACACACACCCCCAGGGCCCCCCTCTAGAGGGAAAAATCTGCCACGTGATCTTAGACATTCTCATGCCCATCCATGCCCCTACTTTCCATCACTTGATCAGCTCGGCCTCAGTATCTTCCGTAAGCCTAGATTAGACTGTGCCACATGCAATTGAAAAGTGTGTGTGTGTGTGTGTGTGTGTGTGTGTGTGTGTGTGTGTGTGTGAGAGAGAGAGAGAGAGAGAGAGAGAGAGAGAGGAGAGAGAGAGAGAGAGAGAGAGAGAGAGAGAGAGAAAGAGAGAGAGAGGCCAAGAGCCTTAACTAGCCATTCTGACCTCGGACCTGGTATTCAGGAGATGGAGCCAGCCTGTTCCATCAAGGTTGTCCAATTCTGAACCGAAAGGGCAGTTAGAGCCCATCTCATCCACTCCAACTTTTGCAGAAGAGGTATCTGAGACCCTGAGCAGGAAAACCACTTGCCCAAGGTCATAAGGGAAGGAGTCACAACTTCTCCTTTCTTTGGTTCCTTATTTGTGAAATGGGGATAATAGGAGCAAATTCATAGGGCTGGTGACATGATCAAATGAGATATCACGTGTAAATTGCTTTGCAAACCTCAAAGTGCTATATAAATGCTAGACAATAAAGTAGGTGAATGAATGAATAAGTGAATATACAAAAGAACGAATGAATGAATGGATAAATAAAAAGTAACAGAACCTTCAACCTGAGTATCAAGAAGGGGGGCTTCTTAGGGACAGTACTCTAAGGGTAGAGCTTTTAAATGTGAGGTTGGGGTAAATTTGCCTATTTTAATGACAGAACATTCCATTTTTATTAACCATAAGTATTTATGCTGTAATGAATCCAATCTCTTTTTCAGTAGCTGGATGGAGTGGAAGGGGGACTGGAATTGGAGATAGGAACTTCACAAGTTTGGATTCAGTCAAAGAGTTGCACTTGAGGACCACATGTGGCCTTGAGACCACAAGTTTCCCATTCCTGAAATCTGTCTCCAATCCTTGCCCCACCTCTGCCTTCCAAGAGACCTAATGTCACCTCTTGGAGCATGGGGTGGGGAAAGAGGTCTGTACTGCTTCTAAGATTTTAAAAAAATCACCACCTGAGATTGGCCGTTGATGTCCTTCACAACTTGGTTCCTGCCCACCTTTCCAGACTTTCTTTACATCTCCTCACCCCCACCCCACTCCCTTTACATGCTGTACTTTCAACTAAACTAGGCTCATTGATTTTTAACTATACCCCATCTCTATACCTTGGCACAGGCCCTGTCCTTGCCCGGAAGACATGATTCCTCACCTCCATCGTCTTAGAATAGCTAGCTTCCTTCAAGGCTCAGTTCATGTGCCACCTCCTACAGGAAGCCTTTATTTTTACCCCCTTGTCGTTGGTGATCTCATATGTACACATATCATTAAGATTATATGTCATATTACATATTATGTGTACATCCTCATAGTGTATATACTTTTTCATTCATGGGCTCAAAGATTTAGAGCTGAAAGGAAACTCAGAAATCATAAAGTCCAGTTCCCTCATTTTTACAATGAGGAAACTAAGGTACCAAAATGTTAAGTAACTTGTCCTGGGGAATAAAACTAGTGTTTGAGGTAGGAGGTAAACCCAGGTCTTCCTGACTCCAAGCCCCAAGCTCTATCCACTATGCCAAATCTCTCAGTAGGACCTAAAATCCATGAGAGAAGGGGCGCTTCCTTCCTCCCCCAATCAAGTCCCAAGTCTTGTCCATTCTCCCTCACTAACACCTCTCCCATTCCTTCCTGCATCTCCACTCATTAAGACACCACTCTGTTTCAGGCCTTCGTCATCTCTAGTCTGAACTCTTGCAATAGCCTTCGAAATGATTTACCTACTTCAAGTCTCTCCCCTTTCTGAATCTAGCTTCTACATCACTGCCAGACCACAGATCAGATCATGTCTCCTGATCAAGAGGTTTCAGTGGCTCCACCTTGGATCTTGGATATACTACAAACTTCTTAGGCCTTGGCATTTAAAGGCCCAGACCACCTCTCTTACTATGCATCACTCTCTTTCTCGACTCTATGGTCTAGTCAACCTGGCCTCTGTGGGATTATTTCCTACAGCATTCCCAAATCCATGACTTTACACAAGGAAGCCCATCATGCCTAGGATGCCATACTTCCCCTTTGAGAGGGAAAGGCTCAGAATCTGAGCAATTTTTCAAGCTGTCCCTATTACAGTGAGTGATGAGGAGAGAACAAGGTGAGGAGGAGCCAGACAGAGCCCTGAGGGGCACAGACTGGCACCCAAGGCATTTGTATACTGTGTTCAGTGCTCAGCTGGGGCTGCATCCCATTTAATGCCAAAGAGTTTGGGGGGTGGAGAGTGAGACTGGTGGGAAAAAGGGGGGAAGTGCTTTGTGTGGGAGGTTCCCAGGTAGCAGCTCTGCCCTGAGGCACAGACACAAGTATCTCTGCTTCTCTTTTTATTTCCACTGTGGCAACCACAGCTTCAGCAGCTGTAGTGACAAAGAGGGAACCTGCCCTCCCACCCTCAAAGTCAGGCTCCCCTTCTAGGCTCTAGCCCAGATACCCATCCTGGGCCCAAGCCCTGTGCAGGGGATGGAGAGCCACCCTATGGTTCTCATCTCCCAAAATGTCTGTCACCAGGGTGGCACCTCTACCCACAGAGATCAATGGGTAGCCCTGGCTCTAGGCAGCCTTGGTTTCAAGAGAAAAAGAAAACAAGTCTTTCCACTCTGGATCTGCCAATGAAGCCCCCTGGCCTGGCCTTCCTCAATGGAGCATTTCTGTGTGGAGTTTTTTTTTCTTTTGGTGATTGTTGCGGGGTGCTTCAGGGCTTTTTTTTTTTTGGTTTGGGTTTTTTGGGGTTTTTTCTTTTTTTGGTTTTGACTTTTTTGCAAGTTCCTACAAAAATAGAACTCATGTATTTATAAATCCATGTCCCGTGGCTATGTGCATATGTTGCAGGTAGAAACTCTAAGCTGGGGCAATTCCTCCTGTTCTCCCTGGGTAGACGGAGTGGGGGCACTCTTTCCCCCAACTAGGCAACTATTTCCTGCAAATTGTACACCTCTGGAGCCTTCCAGGAGTGGAACTTTTTCTGCAGCTTTGCTCGATAGAAGAAGAGGTAGGTAGGCAGCAGGTATCCCAGTAGGGAGAAAAAGAGCAGGCCCAAATTCACCTGAGGGAAGGGAAAGAGGGTGGCACTCATCAGGCACTGAGGGAGCATGATACAGTGGGAAACTTGTGAGACTGACTGAAGAAGGCCTAGGTTCAAAAACCAGCTCTCCTTCCTTCTCTTTGTATGACCTTGGACAATTCACTTCCTTTCTCTGGACCTCAGTTTCCTCATCTGTACAATGAAATGGTGGCTGGACTAGCTGACAATTGGTAAGCCTTCAAGGCCACCTAATCCAAACCTATTTTTAGCACAAGTGGAAGAGAAGAGAAATGATTTGCCCAAGGTCTCAAAAAACAAGCAGTAAGGATGGAACTCAAGTCTTTGGAAACAAGATCCAGAACTCTTTTCACTCTATCACCAAGCCCAGCAATACCCTCAGACCCTGAAAAGAAGGAGGGTCAGGGGAGGCTACAGCCTTTCCTTCAGCTGCCCCCCCACCAACAGTCCTCCCCCCACCAGTTACCTGATGTTCACTCTTACCCAGAAAGGGTCTCCATGGAGAGGTCCCAACATCACCATGAAAAGAGGCTGCTGCAAAAGGGCAAATATGGCACTGATAATGGACTGCAGGCCAGTCAGGGTCCCAAAATGATTAGAAGGAAACCTGTCAATCAAAGGGGCCCAAAGCCCCGGATTCATGATTCTTTCTCTCCTCCAATACAACACAATTCTTTACCCCTTCCCACTCTCTCTATGCCCTCACACACACACATACCCTAATATTATGGAGCACGTCCAGACAGTGACAGCTGAATCATTTGAAGGAGGTAGAAATGTTTAGGGCAATCTGAGACAAATATGATCTCAGACATCAACTAGCTGAGTGACCCTGGGCAGGTCACTTATCCCTGTTTGCCTCAGTTTCCTCATCTGGAAAATAATCTGGAGAAGGAAATGTAAACCATTCCAGTATCTTTGTCAAGAAAACCCCAAATGGAGCCAAGAAGAATCTAAAATGATGGAACAACAAAAATAGGAATGTTTAATCTGGAGAAGAGAAAGAAACAGGAGGTAGTGGCCTTCTGATATCTGAAAGACGGTTGTATAGAATACTTTGCTCAGTGTTCCTCCTAAAGACAGAACTCTGGTCCATAAGGGGAAAACAATCAGGATGCAAAATTGTATCTCAGCATAGGTATTTAGCTCAGCATAGGATCTAGGTATCAACTCTGACTACTGAGCAAGGGTTGTGAAGTCACAACCCCATGACTAGCAGAGAATGAGGGTCCAGCAGTCAGGAATTCTGGAGAACCATTCCTTCATTAGGAGGTAGGCTCTTAACTTAGGGACTCAGTGAACTTGGTTTTTAATACTTTGCTATATATATTTAAATAAATTTGGTTCCCTTTCTCACCCTGAATATTACATTTTATGCATTTAAAAATATTATTCTGAGAGGAGGTCACTCGGCTTCACTAAACTGTCTATCTCTAAGGGGTCCCATGACACCCATCAAAAGTTAAGAACCCTAAACTAGAAGGTCTATTTACATCAACAAAACTGAAGTTCTATGAGCTAAAATTCCATCTGCAGGGGGAACAACAAGTAATGGAATACACCCCAACTCATGGGACGATCAATATTAGAGCCAGAGGAGACCCGAAAATACATCTTGCTCATTTTACAGATGAGGAAACTGAGGCCTAGGAAGCAGGAGACAACAGCCTAGTAACATAAGAGTGGTAAAGAACAGGGGTTAGAGCCAAATTCAGAACCCCAAAGCCGGGGTTCTCTGGATTCTATGCCGGGGGTTCAGCCCCAGTGACTTACACAGTAGCGTAGAGTCCTCCACAGGCGGAGTGAAAAAAGCCTCGAATCATTGTGTGTAGGATGAAGGTTAAGAGCTGTGAATGAAAAATTGAGGAGAAAGACAGGTTTGTTAAAGCTGAAATACAATGGGGAGGGAAACAGGAGCCTGACTTGGGTAGGATAATCACTGCCTATGCTCTCCTAACCCAAAAAAGTTCAAAGAGACATTCCCCTTGGAACTGACATGTCACATGATGAGGATGTGGAGAAATCTCCTCATTGGGAAAGGTAAATGGATGACAGTCTAGTCTTGAAGTGATTCAGTCATGGCATTAAAACAGCTACCACTCCTTCCGGTCTCCAACACCTCCCACCTGAACTCCAGCAATGATCTCTTAGCAAATCGAATGAGTTACTGCCAACTAATTATTATTGTAAGCTGTTTTGCCCTCTCTGATCCATGCTCCACGTTGCCACCGAAGTGATGAGGTGGGAATCTGTCAATTAAAGACAGCTAAGGGGGGGCGGGCAGTGGAGAGAGTGCTGGAGGAAAGCAACATATGGACATGAAAGTAAATTTGTCTTTTTTTTTTTGTAAGACATTAATAGTTATTAGGATGTAAGCTCATCCTTTGTAAGTTCCCTGAAAGCATCCTTGGTGCCCTCTAATAGCAGATAGGATGATGGGCATGATTTGCACCCAAGGGTGTGCTTGATCACAGAGCTGATTGTAAAATTTTCAAACTGAACACTTATACCTTGGAAATGGAAAAATATGACAAATTAAGGCTTGATTTGTTTTGTTGATTATTTAGAGTAAAGAAAGTGATGGAGGAGATGTTAATCACGTAAAGTAAATGTAAGTGTGTCCTGGGTGCAGTCTTTTCCTGCATAGCTGGGAGCCAGATTACCCCTTTGTGCACCTCACCTTGTCCCCAAGTGACTTAGATCTCCTCTTCAAGGTTTGTGTTGGTAACTATTACTGTTGTTGCTATCATCATAACAAGTCTCTATGCCCCTCCTTTATCAGATAAGGAGTGGGAGGCCCATATCACTGAAGTGACTTACCCTAGGGTCACAAAAACAAGTGAGAAAGCCAGGATTCAAACCTAGGCCTTCCAACTCTAAACTGAAGTTCTCTTTTCCCTAAATGGAGTCTTTTTCAGGATCCCCCACACCTGCTTATACCCAGGCCACCTGCTAGAGAAAGAACTGTAAGGGGTTGGCCCATAGCACTCACGTCCCAGGGATGGGGCAGAACAAGGGTGGTGGATAAGGTTACCTGCAAATGCAAACTGTGAATAAGGCAGGTGATCCCAAAGACCACGAGCAGAGTGTTGGTCAAAAGAAAAGCGTAGATAGCATTGGTGAGTTTCTGTATCTTTCCGTAACGAATTCTGGTCCCTTTCTTGGCAGTACCATTCCTGTCAAGATCAAAGAGTCACAAGTCACTCTTGGCTCTGGAAACCCATCTATCTCTATGGCTGAGAGTTGGAGAGTGATGGAAACAGCCTACCCATCCTTTCCTCTGGGCTTCCATGACTGAACCAAGGAGGCTCATCAGGTTGTATTCCACTGACCAGCCTGGCAGGCAGAAGTGCCCCAGAGCTGGCTCCCCATTCCTCCATCCTAAGCCTTGCCAAGACAGAGCCCAGGATGGGAGGATCCCACATAGATAAAAGGTTGTGGGATTGAGATGAAAGCAAGAAGCCCTTAACAAAATGGAACCCCACCAGCAAGAGCAGCAGAGGACAAAGACTTCATTAGCTGTGGGCAAGACTGGCATGTATAGCTCCAACTAGCCCTTTGGGTTGTTCCTATTGGGCCTCCTGCCCCACCAACCCTTTCCAAAAGTAGTCTGGGAATAAAGGACATAATCTCTTTGCTAGCAGAATAAGAAACCCCATGGGAGTTCAAGGCCATCCCACCCCAACTCCAGATAAGATTGTCATTATCTTATGTCACAATCTCCACATAAGATTGTCCAGCTAAGAGGTCACCTGGCATCTTCTAGGATGTTGGCATCACTGGGAGCATCCACACATTCCTTGATTCGCCAATCCATGATGTAGCCAATTAGAGGACAGGTGAGGAGGCACAGCAGCTGCATAGCACCGAAGATGGAAGAGTAGAACCCAACTGGCACCAGCAAGAGGAAAAGTGGCATAAGGCGGTATCAGTGAGAATGCATTGTTTGCTCTGCCCTGGAGGGCCAAGGAGAGGACAAGAAATCTCTGAAAGGCCCTTTCTCTGATCTGACAGAAATGCCAAAATCCTCAAGGATATTAAGGTACTTTTAAAACTAGGGAGATTATCCCTAGAGTTGAGTGGAAGAGCCAATGCAGTTGACATAGGGAGAAAACTCAGCATCCTCTTCTGTCAAATGTAAGAACTGGCCAAGATGGTTGGGAAGAGTCTTTTTATCTCTGACCTTTTATGTACTAAAGCCCTGCCCAGCTCTGATATTTGATGTCCTAAGATTCCCTTCTAGCTCTGACTTTTTAGGGTCTAAGGATCTCTAACATCTATGGCTTCATGGCTATATAAGATTCTGATACCCCCATGTCCTCTTACCCCACCTGAGATCACATACCTTGCTCCTTCATATAACATTCCTCCTCCTCTGTTTCTGTGGAGAGTGGGAAGGGGAGAAGACAAAAAGAGAGACATAAACACATAGGGTTGAATAGGGGATAAGCAGTTGAAGACACTCTCTCCCCTCACATATTGTGTCTTCTCCTGTATGCTGCTTCCTTCCCAGAAATCCTTACCCAGCTTTTGGTTGCCAGTGATTAAGAACTCCAGCATCTTGTTCATAGCAGCCATGTAGAAAATCACCCGAAGCTGGGTCATACCCATGGTAAGGAGACTCCAGAGAAATATAGGCGAAAAGAGGCTTTTTCGAAAGGGGACAGACTCTGCAACAAAAAGAAGAGAACCTCTCCCTGAACCAAGATGGCAGGATCTTACCCACCACCTACCTTCCTTTCCCTGTCTCCTACCCTAGTCCATGCAAATCCTACACACAAGCTGGGCAGGAGCACCTGGACACCTCTCTGGTAGTCTTGGGACAATTTATCTTTAAGGCAATCCTTCCCACCTGGTATCCATGCAGCTAGAGCCTCATGCCTGGAAGGCCAACCTGGCTCTTTCTTCAAGGTCCACCTCTATCATGAAGCCTCTCCTTTCTCTTTCTCCCCCCATCGCTCCTCCCTCTCCCCCAGGTGGAAGGGTTTTCTCCCTCCTACTATTCCTCTAGCATTTTGACTTTTTCCTTTTCCCATCTCACGCCAGCATAGAAACAAGGGCTCTGGCATGAGGGCAGCTCCTACTGTTCACCAGCAGAGGGCCCCATCAAGCTAGGCACGAAGGTACCCACTCCCAGAGACCAGAGTCCAGTGATGCAAGAAGCCCCGGGATTGCAGGGGGCTGGGAAGCAAAGCAGCTGCTGGGGAAAGTGGCAGCTGCCAAGAGCTATACTGACAACACCCAAAGGCCTTGTTTCAGTGCCTGGAAGATCCCTCCCACCCAATCCCTTTCCAGCATCCATGTATAGTCCTGTATTACAACAATGGGTCCCTGCAGCCTGAATTTCCAGGGACTCAGCTCTGGGCTCTGATACTCACTCTCAGGAATGGCAGTCAAGGTTCCTTCTCCCTCTTGAGATAATGAAATAAACTCTCTCTCTTCCTCTGCATTTGGGGTCTTCTGATTTAGTTGCTGACTCGTGGTAGCAACTTGGACAAGAGAACCATCACTAGTCACCTTGGGGTCTAAAGTCAGCCCATTCACCTTGATCTTTTTCCTGGGGAAAAAAAGAGGTGGCGGACATGGGAGATTCGAGCTCGTGGCATCTGAAACATTATTACTCTCGGAAGTTATCCCTTATTCCAGATTCACACAGAACACAGCTCTGAGGGAACTCAACACTCATGATGCCAGTTGGTCAAGTCCATGCCTAACAAGGAATCAGCACCATAACATTTCCACAAGTAGCCATCCAACCTGTGCTCGAAGACCTCCAGAGAAGGGGAACCCACCAACTCTCAAAGCAGTCCACTCCAGTCTACAACAGGGGGGCAGGAGGCAAAGACTGGGCCTAGAATTTCACTGAATTATGGACCTCCTTGTGCCAGCATCAGTCAGCACTTTCTCTGCACCTTCTCATTTTTAGAGCATCGTCTAGGACCCCAAGAGGTTTAAGTGATTGGCAAAGGATCACAAAGCCAGTAGGCAGGACTTGAACCCAGGTCTTCCTAGCCCTAGGCAGCCACTCATTCACTTTGAGACAGTACTGCTGGTTAGGAAGTTTTTTTTCTTTAAATCAAGAACAAATTTGCTTCTGTACTTTCTACCGATTGCTTCTGGTTCTCTGTATTTAGAGGGCAAAGAGAATACTTCCAATCCCTCTCCCATTTCTTTCTTTTTGATTAGGCAATTGCAGTTAAGTGACTTGCCCAGAGCCACACAGCTAGTAAGTAGCTGAGTCTGGATTTGACCTCAGGTCCTTCTGAGTCGTGGCCTGCTGCTCTATCCATTGTACCACCTAGCTGTGCCTACCCTCCTTCATTTCTACCACCCTTCAAATACTTAAGGACAGCTATCATTTTCCTTAATATGTTTTCTCTTCTCATGTTGAAATACCCCCCCCAGTTCCTCCAATTGTCTATAAATACAGTATGGACTCAAGACCTTCACCATCTGATCATTTTCCCTCAACCATAGCCATGTCATCAATGTCCTTCCTAAGATGTGGTACCCAGAACTAAACATAACACTGCTGATGTAGTCTGACCAGGGAACCATTCAGAGGCATACATCACCTTGGAATTCCTAGAAACTTCGCTTTCATAATGCAGCCCAAGATCACATTAGCTTTTGGGAGGCTGCCATATTCATTCATTCACTGTACAAGTATTTATTAAACTCCCATTCTTGCAGGCATTATGGATATGGAGGCAAAAAGGAAACAGTCCCTGTCCTCAAAGGGCTTACACCAAGCACACCAATAACTCACAGGAGCTTGTAGTCTATGCAAGCCCACTAGTGTCAGCTCAGATACCTCTACTTGGCACTTAGGGATTCTGCAGAGAGCACATTAGAAACTGAGGTTGTTTTTATGTATATGTTTGGCTGGCCCTTCAGAAATAGAAGCCTGTCTTCCCTTCCATAAGGATCAGAGGATTTCTATTTGGATAGCACCCTAAAGCTCATCTAGTCCAATGCCTTGAATTTAGAACTAAGGCTCAGAAGGAGGAAGTGACTTCACCACAGTCACACTGCCAGCAAGTGACAGAATCAGTCCTTCCATTCTAGTGTCCAGTAAAGTGCCATGAATCTAGTGCCAAAACACTACTTACCAAACCCAGTGGGTCTTCCTCCCAGTCTTCTTTCCAGGACAGGGAGAAGGAAATGCTCTTATTTTTCTCTCCTCAGCTGGAGCTCCACACACACACACACACACACACACACACACACACACACACACACTTACATGTAATTGGCCTCCTCTGGGGAAGGGAAGGCTTCACTGGGCCAGTTGAGGGCACAATTGATGAAAATGAGACAAGCCAGGACAGACCAGGTGAACATGATGACCACAAAGGACACGCCAGCATCATAAAGCAGCTGCAGCATGACATGCCAGAGTCAGAAGACAGAAGAAAGAGCAAAGAGTTAGAGACCTACTCAGTGCCAGCATCCCAGTCATTGCAGCATACTGGCCAGATCTTAGGGATGAGGAAAAATGATACTGCTAATGTCTGTGACTTGCCCAGTGAATCAGAGCTGGGACTCATACTCAAGGTCTTCAAGCTGAGTGCTTTTTTCACTACCCTATGCTGTCTGGTTTCCAGTCCAATACTTTTTTCTCTATTAAACCATAGTCTCTCTAAATGGTGTGTGGAAGGGGCCTCTGGTCTTTGAACCCCTGAAGTCCTGTAAACAGAGATACCAGACCCTATCCCAGCTCTTTCCTGAGGGTACAAAGAACAGGTTAAGGTTCCTCCCACTCAATCCCTACCAGGCTGCTGCTGGAGATGCCTGACTCTACCTTAACTCCAGGGAATGTGATGGCAGATGATGCATAGGAACCAATCATCAGGGACATGATGGTGGATCGAAGGTTTCCAAATATGTTGGGCAGCTGAGGAGGAGAATAGATGAAGCAGCTTGTTAGAGACTCCTTCCACCTGAAGAATCACAGATCATGAGAGCCAGAGGCAATCTCCGATATTTGTGACCATTTCAGGATTCCAAGACGGAGAGGACCTGAAAGGTCAGAGTCCACCTCCTTCATTTGACAAGTGAGGCCCAGAGAAATACAATCATTTCCTAAATGGCACCCTGATGTAGGACAACAGAGTGGGATGGAATTCCACGTCTCCTGATTCCCAGTCCCGCCAATCCTTAATGAGGCACTATCTGGTTTCTAGCCACCTCTATCCCTAAGGCTTCCAGATATTGATCATAGCATCCAAGGGCCAGTGAAGGGTTATTCTTGAGCCTATAACAAGACTCTCTAGCTGGGCTAAACCAAGCAATCTTAAGGGTCATTTCCAGCTCAAAGATTTCCAAGATTCAAGCCCTGACACTTTTACTAACCCCACTACACATACCTCCCCCACACAAACCAGCAATCCTGCCTGCTGCTACAGGAAGTCCAGCCTGGAGGGGAAGTCTCCCACCTGCCAAACCTTCTGCACAGACCTGACAGAAGGGACAGTGAAGGGGCCTGGGAAGGGGTAAAGGCAAGAAGGGGAATTTATAGAATCACAGCATTAAGAGACAGGGAGGAAAAAGAAGAGGCTGCTGGTCACAAATGGTAGACTCTTCCATACCCAACAGACCAGGTTAAATCAGGATGGCTGGACTAACAAGAATTCACCTAGAATCAAATTGGTGATAAAAGTCAGCAACCCCAAATCGCAAGAAGGCTAGGTCGTCTCCCAAACCTTATCAGGGAGACATGAATCTAAATGTAACTAATGGGGGATCAATTATATTATTGGAAACAAGCTTATGCCAGAATGAAGAAAGAAGGAGTAGTCTTCATAAAGTCTAGAAAAAGGTGAGAAATTCACAGAATCTCAAACTGTCAGAGTTGGAAAGGGCCTGGGGGGCCACAGAGCATAACCCATACCTGAATGACAGTCCCCTCTACAATATTCCAATCCCCACACCTAAAGAAATAAAGTTGTCATCCAGCCTCTGCCAGAAGAGCTGAAGGGGGTGGGGGCCTAGTGTGAGCTCCCCCAAAGCATTCTTGGCTTTTTTATAGCTCTGTTTATTAGGAAGTTTGTCCTGACATGGGTTCTAAACCTGCCACTTTGACAACTCTAGCCATATGGCTCCTAGTTCTGCCCTTAGGGAGTGAGTCCCTGACACAGTCCCAGGAAAAGGAGGCAAGGACTCTGATAGAGGTGCTCAGGTTGGAAAACTAAACAAGAGTATAAGCACTTCTGAGGATCCTTCCTCCACTGCTGCAAATCTAAATGACACCTCTACCTCCGACCCCCTCCCAGAGCTTGCACCCTGGCCTGGTACAGTCTGAAAGCATTCAGGATCACCTCCAAGCCACCAAGAGGCAATGATTAGGAGAAGGACCTTCAGGAAGGCTCATCACCAAAGAAATAATTAATGGCTTGTTTGGCTCAGCTCGAGTCCAGTCAGGCCCCCAGGAAAGGGGAGAGAGAACACATAATGTCCTTTCAACCTGTCTTCCCTACTCCTCTTCTACCCCAGATCAGGTACTTGGGCCTTTCCAAGAAAAGGGGCTGGGAGAGGATGATCTAGCCTAAAAGCTGGAGACCTTGGACCTCCAGGACCTTGGGAAAGGAAATGGTGGTAAGCTGACCACTCGCACTGGGGCAGATGCTTCTCTGGTTTCCTGTATCTGAGAGGCCAGCTGTCAGGAGCATCGAGGAAGGGTGCCAAGGTCCCAGAAAGGAGGGTCTTTGCAGGCAAGACCCAAGTTCCTCACCAAGACGGGGAGGGAGGGTCAGCCCTGGCTTCCAGTTGGCTACAGGCTTTAGCAAACAGTGGGTCGGGAGGCACAAGCTGTCCCAACACAGCTCAAACCGCTGCGGGTGCAAGGCAGGGAGAGGGAGGAGTGATGGAGGAGGGAGGGGAGACGGGGCGGGTGGCCAAGTCCTTCCATTGGTCAGCGGCTCCCCGCGGGGGGTGGGAAGTGGGGGGTGTGCCTAGGAGGCCTCAGGCAGGAGCCAGTTATCAGGCAGAGTTTCCTGGCCGGGGATAGGCGCCTCCGCCTCCTACCCCCAGGGGAGGATACCGGGATTGCGCCCTACCCCTAAAGGGGGAAAGGAACCGGACTGAAAAGAGAAAGGGGGAGGGGAGAGGATGTGGATTGGGAGAGGAAGGAGCCAGAGAGCAGTAAGGTGTGTGTGGAGGGGGGGGTGGGGGGGGAAGGAAAGAGGAAGGGAAGGAAGAAAGGTGGTAAGGAGAAAAGAACCCAACCCTGTGCCCCAGAAGGCGCACTGAACGCTAATCTAGCTGTCTTTGGCTTCATGCCCTCCACGCCCAGGGAGCAAAAAGGAGGAGGAATGTCTCATTCCTGGGAGTTGTGCAATGTCCCGGAGCAGGAGTGAAATGCTATCCCCTCGGAGTGGGGGAAAGTCTGCCCTAAGCACCCAAAGAACCAAAACCACATAGATAAACAGCCCCCCAGCCTAAGGGCTGAACCCCCAAGCCTTAAGGCTGGGCCCCTCCAGCCTAAGAGCTGGCTGGCTAACCTGAACAGACATACCTTCCCCAACCCCAACACACAGTACCACCACCACCACTCCTCCCACCCCCCCCACCCCCACCACTACCACCTGCACCACCACCACCATCACCAGCACTTCCGGGCAGACACACATTTAAGTCTGCTTCTTTGAGCTTTTGTCCCCTACTGCGCCTAACGCAGCTACATTCTTCCACTGGCTCCCCTTCTAGGCTTTACCCCATCACCGCCAGGTAGCCCCTGGCAAGTGCCGAGAACTCACAGTGAGCGAAGTGAAGGTCAGACAGATGCCACCGAAGCCATTCATAGACAGGGCCAGAAAGATGAGCGGAGACAAAACTAGGGGCCGGATATAGAGAGCAAGGTGTGAGAGCAAAGTCGGGGGCAGCATGTGTAAGGGGAGGGACAAGTGCCACTTCCATCCCAATCCCAAAGACCCCTACGTTTCTTTCCCTCCAGATATCTTCAATATTAGGTTCCTGGGTGGGGTTTGACAGCAAAGGGAAAAGAAATAGGGATGGGAGATAGAGGGAACACACCTCAGAGGGATCTCTCACCTAAGGGATTCTGAGAGGCCAGAGCCATCAGGGCACAGGAAGCTGCAAAGCTGGAGCTGTGGAGACAATGGGATGGTAAGAAATGGTGAACAGGGATCCTTGATGAAGATGATAGCCTCAGCCTTGCTTTCCCTAGTACAACTCTTGCTTTTACTGATCAATCTAGACCCACAATCTTTCTCCTTTGCTCTAGTCCCCCATTACCCCCTGTTTACCAGTGAACTCCACAAACAGCTGTCCAAAACAGACCTAGTCGTCTATTTTCTCTTCTTTCTTTTTCTTTGTTACAAGGCATGGTTCTCTGAATGGAAGTGGGTGGGACAGAATACTTAGAAATGCAAGTGACGTCAAGACAAAAGCTATCAATAATATGGTTTGTTTTCAAAGAAAAAAAAAACCAAGAGAATCATGCAGACAAATTCTTCTGTTTCATTTCCATCTCTGAAAAAAATAAAAACTAAACTAAAAAGAACTCATTCTCCTCACACCTCACCCCTCAAGTAGCTTCTTAACTTATCTATTTCTGTTGAGGATACCATCCCTTGAAACGTTGTAAACCTCAGAGCCTGGTCCTGAACTCTCTTATCACACCACATATCCGATGAGTTGCCAAGTCTGGTTGATTCTACCTTTACATATCTCTCACATCTGACCCCTTCTTGCTACTTATATTCTCATCACTTCTCAATCTGACATTAAAAGGCTTTAGTCTTCTAATAGTCCTCCCATCCATCCAACTCAAGTCTCACTTTTATTGGATTCATCCTTCATCCTTCTGCCAAAATGATATTCCTAAAGGTTTGATCACATCACTGTCCTTCCCCTACTTAACCTCCAGTGGCCCCCTTGTGCCCCTAAGATCACCCTACTATACTATTCCCTCAGGAATTCTACATTCTGACTGATCTGCCTGTTCTTCTCCATACATAGCATTCCATCTCCCACTCCGCAACTTTGTAGACTCTTCGCAGTGTCTAAAATGCTTTATCTCCTTACTTCTTTTTCTCAGGAACCCCTGCTCTTTAAGGTTTAGCTCAGGTGCTACCTTTCCCCTTCCCTCTTCCCCTTTCCCTTTTCCTCAGCTGCTAGTACATTCTCCTGATGACTTGTCTGTGTACATATTTTTTCTTCTTCTTCCCACCAATAGGATGTAAGCTCCTTGAGGGTGGGGACCATTTCATTTTTGTCTTTATATCCCAGTGCCAAATATGGTGCCATACAGTAGGTACTTATTGACTTGATCATTCTCTTTAGAGGTGGAAAGGACAGTGAAGATCATCTAGAGCAACTTCCCTCCCATTTTACTGATGAGGAGCCTAAGGGCTACAGAGATCCTCATATCATAGATTTAGAGTAAGAAGGGCCATTTCTGGTCCAATGCCTTTTTTTAACAGATGAGAGAATGAGACCTGAGGAGGCTAAATGTCTCACTCAAAGTCATGCAGGTACTAGATGATAGAATCAGAACTTGAGCTCTGGTCCTCTGATTCTTTGTCATTGTTTGATCATGTCCAACTCTTCATGAGCCCATTTGGGATTTTCTTGGCAAAGATACTGGAGTGGTTTGCCATTTCCTTCTCCACCTTATTTTACAGATGAAGAAACTGAGGCAAACTGGGTTAAGTAACTTGTCCAGGGTTGCACAGATACGAAGTGTGTAAGGCTAGATTTGAACTTATCTATCCACTGTACCACAATGCCTCTCTAAGGTTAGGTTGGAAGGATTCTTTCCTTCCTCAGATGGAACACTTGCCTGCTCTCTCCTTTGTCCTTACTTGTCATCATCATCATCAATGGATAGCATTTATGTATCTCTTTAAGGTTTCCAAAGTATTCTACATAAAGTATCTCATTTGATTCTCACAACAACCCTGTGTTATTATCCCAATTTTATGGAAAGGTTATGTGACTCACTTAGAGTCACTCAGTTAGTAAATGTCTAAGGCAGGATTAAGACTGTGGTCTTACTGACCCCAGATCCATCACTGTACCCACTTTGCCACTTAGCTAACTCCCTTCCTCAGGTTACATTTATAATATGGACAAGTTATCTTCCCCTCTATTAAACTGTAGGCACCTAGAGAGTAGGAAGTGGTTGCCCCTCACCCCTTCTCTAGCACCTAGAACAGGGTCTTCCACAAGGTAGGGCTTGATAAATCTTTAACTGTTCTTTGTGCAAGTATAGCTGGAAAATGAGACTGGTCTCATCGGTTGTGCCCAAGTAGAACTCTTATGCCTTCAGAGATAGTTTCATGAAGCCAAAAATTCATTGCTCTCTCCTGGTTTCTTTCTGTCAGGCAATTCTCTTTGACCTCTCCTTGGCTCTGAGTCATTTTCCAATTTATGAGTTATCTATGTATATAGATATGCCTCCCCCCACCTAAGAGATTATAAAGTCCTTAAGGACAATACTGGGTTAATAAATGTTTGCTAAATTGAACGAGATCATCCGGTAGTCAACCATCTGCTGACAAACAACCCTGAAATAACTACTGTCTTCAACCCAGACACAATCACTGTGCCCATATCTGAAGCCCATACATTAGGTGTGGGTATTCCCAGCCCCACTTTGCAGCTGAGATAACAGAGGCTCAGAGAGAAAAAAGAATGCTCCTACACAAATGTGGAGTGACTAGTTCACTATGACACAGCTTATAATTGAGAAAAAGCTCAAATCCAAGCCTTCTGATGAAATGCTCACTGCACCACTCTCTGTTCCCAGTCCTTCGCCAGGACCCCCACCCCTGGATGCTCCCCTTTCCCCTTCCTTACCTGCCAATCAGGCGAATAGGTCTGGGTCCAAATCTGTCCATGAGAATGCCCAGGGGCAGGGTGGTGGCACTCAGAACAAAGGAGCCGATGGTGAAGCCCAGGTTCAACATTTCTTCCTGGCTCTCACAGGTGGGCCACTCATGCTTGCTTAGATGCTGGCTCTCACTACCGTTGGTACCATTCCTTTCTGAGAAAGAGAGGAAGTGGCATTCGAAGACTTTGGGAAACATTAAAGCACTGACTATGTGCTTGGTACTGAGGGCATGAAGACAAAAATTAAGATTCCCTACCCCCAAGTGCTGACCTTCTTCTGGAGGGAAACAATGGGTATACAGATAAGGAAATACAAGATGACTGGATTTCCTTTTCTCTGATATCAGTTTGGTTCGGTATTCCTACCAGGAAGAAAGTGCTCTGACCAACAGATATGAGGATTCTCTTGTCTGAATGGCAGTTATATTTTTCAGCCCAAACTTAAACATTGGCCCCTTGGTTTATTAGCCAGGCTCTCATGAGCTTAGTTCGGGTAATTCCACATATCCCTCCTCTACCCTGTTCCTCCCTTATCCCCAGTGCTCAAGAGACATAGAATAAGGAATATGGTTCCTGAACTTGGGTGCTGCTAAGTCAACCATGAGGGCAAGAAACCACTTTTAGGCCTCTGCCCATGTTAATTGCACCTGAAAAGAACATTGTAGTCTGATTTCACACACACACACACACACACACACACACAGACACTTTGCAGATAAGGAAAGATTCATCTTTCTAGGTTCAAATCTGGCCTCAGACACGTCCTATCTGTGTGACCCTGTGCAAGTCACTTCACCCTATTTGCCTCAATTTCCTCATCTGTAAAAATGACCTGGGAAGGAAATGGCAAACCACTCCAGTATCTTTGCCAAGAACCTTAAATAGGGTCACAAGGAATCTGACATGATGGAGCAACAACAAAGTGATGCCCAGAAAGGGCAAGGGACCTGACCTAAATTTCCTGTCTTCTGGCCAAGCATCTTTCTAGCAGATCCAGTTGTTTCTTCCCTCCATATTTATGCACCAGTTGTACCTGGTAAGCACTAACTCAGAAATACACACACACACATGCATGCCTACATTACAATTGTCCTTGAGAATTTTTTTTTTTTTGAGTGGCTACCTACCTTATCTTCCCACCTATAGACTAACCTCAGAATTTCAGAATCTCTGAAAAGGAACGTCAGAAGGCATGGGGCACAATCCCCATGGAACCCACCTGAAGAAGGGATTCCTTATTCACCGAGCCTGAGATGGAAGAACTCTCGTGAAGGGAGTCTTCCGGTAGTAATGTGGGCCAATTCTAATTTCTTGGCTGTTTTTGATCTGTCATCCATCAAGCTGCAATCTGCAGCTTTGGTCTTCCACTCACAGTTCTTCAAGTTTGGTCTGCTGAGGTCAAGTCTGTTGTTTAGTCATAACTGTTCAGTCATGTTCCACTCTTTGTGACCCCATTTGGGGTTTTCTTGGCAAAGATACTGGAGTGGTTTGCCATTTCCTTCTCCAGCTCATCTTGCTGTTTTTAAGTCATTTCAGTCATGTCCAACTCTTCATGTACCATCTAGCTACCCTTCCAACTCATTTCACAGAGGGGAAACTGAGGCAAACAGGATTACGTGACTTGTCCAGGGTCACACAGCTAATAAGTTTTTGAGACTGGATTTGAATTGTGAAGATAAGTCTTCCTGACTCCAGGCACTTTGCCACCTAGCTGCCCTGAGGTCAAGCAGCACTAGCCTGATCACCTCTAACCACCACATGTGCTTAATAAAAAGTTGATGAATTATATTTTCAGTGTTACCATATCCATTCTCCCCCAGTCTCTGCGTAACAGACTTGCCTTGGGCCCTAATTCTGGGGTGATGAAATTGCCTCAGGGAAAAAAGCACCCAACCCCCAAAATGAAATTGGTGGAGATAAGGAATGTAACAAGGAAAGATGTAATTGGGGAAGCTGGGAGGATGTGGGTCATTAGGAAGTGATGATGATGGGGTTATTTATACATTTATGTATATAATACAAGCACCATCGCAGTTCTGATTAGAGAACACCTATTAGAGAACTCTGCCAGGATCTAGACCCTTCTAAGTAAGCTCCACACAGGGTATTTTCTAGTCATAGACAACAAGACTAGGTTTCCCCTGATTGTACCCATTATATTTCTGTAATAATGATATCTAACATCATACAGTATTATTGAGGAAGCTGCAAGATGTAGTGAGAAAATTCTAGGTTCCGAGTCAGGGCACCTGAGTTTGAATCACACCCCTCACCTCTCAAGACCTTGCAACTGTAAACAAACCACTTCTCTTTTAGGTGTCTCCATTTCCTAATCTGTAAAACGAGGGGCTCCGACTAGATGACCTCTCAGGTGCCTTCCTATAGTTATATAATCATCCTGCTTTCCACTTTTTAACCTCCTCTTATCCACTCAGTGTGGATCTCAGTGTGAGTCAGGATAGTGTGATATCTTTCCCATTCTACACATAAAGAAACAGACATGGAGAGGTGAATGAGTTTGCCCAAGGTCACATAGGGAATTGGTCAGAGAGCTGGAAAGCAAGAACTCCTGGTCCTGGGAAGACTACTCTTGCTAGCAGACCATGGGTCTCTGAGATTCAAGATGCCTCCTAATGCCACCATGGTCCATTCCATGCAGCATTGTTGCTCCACCCTCTGTCCCATGGCTGGGGGTCCTCAAATGTCTTAAGAATGAGGAAGAAAGAAGCACCAGAAGGAGGGGTGAGCTTGAGTGCCTGACATCTGGAAGCCCAAGGGAACATCAGGCATCAGTGAGGAGGGCTAAAAAGGGCTCAATAGCTGTGTCAATGGACCAAGAACATGGGATCACACTCTCCTCCTCTGATGAATGGGCCCATGACACTTCTACCCCCTCCTCCTAAGCTTTCCCTTTATTACTCCTTTCCCTAACACACACACACACACACACACACACACACACACACATTGCCACCCATATGCACTCCCAGCTACTCGAATCTTTCCCTAGGCCCCTATCCATTCCAAGCCCCATTCCACCCTGCCCAACCTGTCCTCGACCATTGGCACTAGTTGGCAGTAACTACAGGCAGGCAGCCAGAACTAATCTCTATCTCTCCTCCTTCTATCACCCTGCAATTAGTGCTGGGAGTCAGAGACAAGTCTCCACCCCTTCCCCACCTGCTCTTTCCTTGTGTAACTCTAGGAAGTGCTTGGGTAACAGGATCAGAACCCCCCTGGGTGGGATGGTGTTGTTGAGGTCTTAGAAGGAGAGAAGGAGGAAGATTAAAATTACCTCACACACACACACACACTTACCTCCAGGGGCTTTCAGATGGGTAGAAGAGGGAGTTATTTTTTCCTAACATCCAAGGGGCAAGATCCCTACTATAGCATACCTGAACTGAAGAGATAGGGTATGAACTAATGTGGCTCCGGACTCAGGGGATCTGGATTCAAATCCTACCCCAGATGATTACTTGCCTTGTGGATGACTCAGGGCAAGTCCCTTAAAAACTCTGGACCTCAGTTTCCTCATATGTAAAATGAAAGGGACTGGATTAGATGGATCTCTGAGGTTCTTTTCTTCCAGATCTAAATCTATAATTGCATGAGGTCATTGAAGGGCTGGCTAAAGGGTACCTATGGAAATGAACATAGGACATTTAGAACATAGACTGTTGTAGTCTGGAACCTTGGAGACCACCCAGTATAACCCCATCATCCTGATAACAGAACTGAGACCCAGAGAGGGGAAGTAATTTACTCTGGGTTACATAGCTGGTCAATGTCAGAGATGGGACTTTTGACTCAAAGTTCATTTCCCTCTATCTTGTTGAGTGGTCCCAGTCTGGGAAGGGGTAAAGCAAGAGAGAGATTGATGGGTTAGTCCCAACAAGCCATCCTGGTCCATGTTGATTTCCAGAACATAGCTCCCTTGTATCCAAAGTTCCTTCCTTGCTGGGGATATACTTCTCCTTCCTAGAACTATTAGAGTATCATCGGACTTCAGGTCCCACCAACCCCAGCTAGTTCCTAGCCCAGTCCTTTTCCCTTGAGTGACAAATGCCCTATCCTAACAAGTGTTGAAATTCACAGTCCCCTCCTGAGGTTCTCAACTAAGCAACTGAAATACATCAAATTTCTGGATTGAAACTTTTCCCAGCTCCTGAAACTACAGTGAGATCTTCTGAGTGTTTGCGCACTGATTCCGAAAGCGCTAAGATTTGCAATGCATTTTCCACTCAAGCATATGAAGAGGTAGGTAGTACAATATTATTAACTGCATTTTTCATGAGATATTTCAGAGAGCTCAAAAGTCACTTGGACAAGGTCACATAGCTAGACAGTGAGGGGGAAATGAGGCTGTCTAGGTTTCTTGATATGTTTTGCAGAAACATAAAATTTATTTTTTCTAAGAGAGATTAGTTCTGGCAGCTTAACATCTGAATCAAGCATAATAGCTTTTCAAAAGCACTATCTTCACTATGCTTCATTAGCCATGTCTGCCTCTTCATGACCCCATTTGGGGTTTTCTTGTCAAAGAAAATGGAATGATTTGGCATTTCCTTCTCCAGCTCATTTAACAGATGAGGAAACTGAGGCAAACTGGGTGGGTGAAGCGACTTGCCCAGGGTCACACAGTCGTAAGTGTCTTGAGTCCACATTCAAACTCAGGTCTTCCTGATTCCAGGGCTGGGCCACTCTATCCACTCTACTACCTTACTTCATTTGATGGGGCTCAGAGAATAAGTGACTTATCCAAGGCTTTACACCATTAGCAAAGCCCAGAATAGCACTCCAGCCTCCAGACGCCTGACCTGTTGCAATACCCTCTTTCCTGATTCCTTCATTGGATCATGGATTTAAAACCAAAAGAGACTTCAGAGACCATAAAGTCTGATCTCCTTACTTTACACATGAGGAAATTGAAGCCCAAAGTGATGAAGTGACTTGCCCAGGGTCACACATTTGGTAAGTTTCTCAAACAGGTTTTGGACCAGCTCTCCAGAACTCCCAAGTCCAGAGCCTTCTCACTCTTTATTCACTTGTCCCCATTTCCCTTCAGCCTCTGTGCCCTCAGCTCCTGGGGAATGTTATCTTATGAAGATAAAAGAAGATCAGAGGATGACCGATTTTGAGCTGTAAGGAACCTTGGAAGCTATCTGCTTAAATGACTAGTCCAAGGTTACGCAGGAAATTAGCAGGAGAGTTGGGATTTGAACTCAAGACCCTTGACTCTAACTCCAGCCATCTTTCCACTGCATCCTTATCCCTCTCTGTGAAGTAGGGATCCTTCACTGTGGGAAGGGCTGAGATGTACCAGTTATGACTTACCTAGGCAAAAGTGGGAATAGAAGCCTTCCTTCTGAAGCATGATGAGTAGGGATCCCCAGCCAAACAGTACAGCAGAGAAAAACAGGTTCTCCACCATGGCTGTGCTGGCCATCCACCATCGCCGCCGGTGGGCCTGGGCTAGTGTGGGGGCCATGCTGTGGTTTCTAGGCTGCCAAGGAATAGGAGCCTCTGAGATCAAACTTTGAGCACCCCTGGATCGTGGCAGCTGGATCTTCCTCCTTTCTGATAAAGAATCAGAGGCCACACGGGTGTTTTTAAGAGCTTTTACTCTGGTCCTAGGTGCCTGGGACTCCTAGACAGTGCCAATGCAAGGACAGGGATGAATTGGCACTGCCAGAGCTGTGAAGAGATTTCTCCAGGACTCCCTCTGAAATAAAGGCAGTCCTGTGTGCCTGCTTCTGGCACATTCCCCTTGACCATTCCCCTCCCCCCAGGAATGATGGAGTCTCCCTAGGTCTCTGGAAACTTGCCACCTTCCTCCCCAAGTCCTTGAAAACCAGTTCCCCCCCCCACCCCGAACAACCTAGTGTCCACAAGTGTCAAGAGGGGACAGAGAAAGGGCTAGAGCTACCCACATCCCTGTTTAACAACTACCTCATCCAGAAGTACCCCTAAAAGGCAAGTACAAAGAGGAAAGGGAAGTCTGGGAGGGTTCCAGACCCCTCTTCCTGTTGTCTCTTGGCTACAGCACCTTCCTCCAAGTGTGTTCCCTCCTGCCCAGGTTGGCTCTCCGCACCCCCCAACCCACCCCACTATAGTCACCTTCCTCCCTTACAGCCCCCACTCCACCCAGGGAAGTCTCCCTTGCTCTCCCCTCAGAGACCCAGGTCCTATAGTTCAGTTTCCTTGGCTAAGTCTGCAGCTGCCACGTGGATGGGGACCCAACTTGGGTTCCTTGCCTCCTCCTCCCCGTCTACTTCAGATCTCCTCCCCCCACTCCAGATCTCCTTCCCCCCACGCCAGCTCTCCTCCCCCTACCAACCCCACTCACCCCTCTGTGGACTTGCTGTGGCACCCAATACCACTAAGCCCGGGAGGGGGTTTGGGGCTGGGGCTGGGGCAGGAAGTCTGTCAGCCGCTGACTTTATAAGGGCGGCTGGACACAGAGAAAGACAAGACCGCGCGGGCGCGTGTGTAAGTGTGTGTGTGTGTGTGTGTGTGTGTGTGTGTGTGTGGTGTGGTGTGTGTGTGTGTGTGTGTGTGTGTGTGTGTGTGTGTGTGTGTGTGTGTGTGTGTGTTTGCCAAGGCAGAGAAATCCAGCAAAGAAGGAAAACTGCCCCAGTTTGGGCCACCAGTGTGGGGCGAGAGGGACAGGGCAATACGGGGTGGTGCGGGGTGGATGGGGGGACGGGGCAGGAGGTCGGCCTGGGACAGAGCTGACCATGCAGGGCAGCCCCGGGTGAGAGGCCAGGGCAGTCCAGGGAGAGCTAAAAGGCAGAGGTGGGAAAAGAGACTGAAGGTGATGAAAGGTAGAAAGGAGGCGCAGTGCATGATGTAAGGCATCCCCCCCACCGCCCCAAGTCACAGAGAGCAAACAAACCCAGAAAGGGAAAGGGACTTGCCCAAAGTCACACAGCTCCACCGCAGCAGACAAAAACGGGACTGGAACTCAGACTTCCTGACTTCCAGGTGCCAGATGGAAAAGGTTGAACAAAGGTTGGACA
This sequence comes from Bettongia penicillata ogilbyi, assembly GCA_023548195.1. NCBI lineage: Eukaryota > Metazoa > Chordata > Mammalia > Diprotodontia > Potoroidae > Bettongia > Bettongia penicillata. The sequence goes on along the minus strand of JAJHZJ010000479.1, from coordinate 1,501,401 downwards.
AAGGGAAGTGGTGAGTCGACCACCAGGGAAGGATAAAGGAGGCGGGGTCACTGGGCAGCCCTAGGTCAGGGAGCCGGGTGGGCGGGGGTAGTGTACTAGGGAGCCGGCCTGAGCAGCCACCTCTCCAAGCCTGCAGTCCCCCGGACTCCGCACTCACCTTTGGGTCGTGCCACAGTTAGGGGCCCGCCTCCGACGCCGCTTTGTCCCTCTCCCTGCCCTCTGCCTCCGTTCCCCAGCCAGGCTGGCCCGCCCCGGCTGAACTACCTTCTAAAGGTACCCCAAGATCCCGTCCCAGCTGGGATAAGTCTTCAACACGCGGAGTGAGCAGAGCCTTGCTTGAGCCTACCTCCGAATGATGTCAGGGAGCCCGGACCGGCCCCATCCCCCCCGTTTGACCAATAGGACCTTAGAGGATTGACAGCCTGCCCCATGAGACAGGAGCTTATTAGTCATTCGGACGCTTCTCTACCCTCCTAGTCCACTTTCACTCACACGTGACTTTTCCTCCAATTCCAAACCGTTCACCCATTCAGAGCATACCCAGAAGGAGTCTACATTCTGGGCCCCCAAGAAAAAAGTCAACAGTCCGTTCCACCCATTTGCAAAATAAAGTGACATCAGCCAGGGAAGGTGGTCTCATGCAGGGGAACATGATGGCTCTCCTCTCCTCCCATCAACCAAGGAAACATCATTTTCAACCTTTGAATCCTTCCCCTCATCCCTAAAACTTTTTCAATATAATACTGGAAATATCACAGGGTGCCTGCCGGTGCTAGGTTAGGGTTACAGGTGCAAACAGCCATCAATAACACTGGGTTAGAACAATTTTGATCACGGAGAAAGTGGCAGCCTCACCCACCTTTCTAAAACAGGCACTTCCCTGGGGTCAGCCCACAAGTTGGCTGTGCCAGAAGAAATCTATCTATGACCCATGAGCTACTATTACTCTTCTGTTCTTCCAGGTGGGTCATAGTCCAAAGCACCCCATCCGAAAGTGGCCAGGGCCAAGCTGGGGCACCATCAGGGAGAGCTAGTTCCCATTTGGGGTGGCTCACTCTTCTATACTGCAACCGTATTTTGCTTCTGTCACTCAGAGGGCAGTATCCACAGACTATTTCAGTACAATCGTTTCTTAAGCTCCCTGAAGGCGAGAGCAATGGTCAGGTGCTGTCCATTTGGAGTTAAAGGTTTTAGAGGTTTTCATTCTGGTTCTCAGCCACGTACTTCCAATGTAACCTGGGACAAGACCTAAACTATATCTCTACAATGGACAGGTTTGAATAGATGAAGTCCCTGGCTGCCCTAAATGCTATGAACCTTATTAATTTTTGTATCCAGCCTGTAATAGGTAATCAGAACATTTAAAGAGATCACATGAGGAACCAACCTAGTGGAGAAACACCTCATGTCACTACCCTAGTCTAGGCAGAGAAGCTAGTGAGTTAGATCTTTAACATCTCCACAATCCTGGTTGAAATATATCCATTCTCCCACTTATCCCAGACCTAACTAAGCCAAAGCTCTGGATGAGCTGATAGCGCCACCTGCTGACAGAAATCCCGGATGTACTTGGCAAGGTAAAACTCCTATCCATTACAGTGGAAAAAGAAATGACATGCATAGGAAATCCTTAGAGTCTAAACTCTATACATTTTTCTCTCCAAACCAGCTCTTCCATTGTATTCACTACACAATTACCTGATGATCCCACTCCAAAGACACTGTTCCTAGATTCCTCAAGACAATGGTACAAAGATGGATGCTGAGGCCCATCCATGCTCTTAACAGAGCACCAAGAACCAGGGTCCTCTTTGAGGACAGTAGAAATAACTCATTCCTCACACACAGAACATATAATCACCAACATTTTTATTGACAAGTGCAAATGGTTAGGGCTGCAGTCATGGGCTGGGTGCTCACTGCCTCCGGGGGCCTTCATGCAGGCCCTGAGCCCTGCTGCATCCTTTTCATCAGCTCTTCATCCTGCATGGACAGCTCTGTCAGTTTTTTGCCCATTCGCTCATGGATGTCCAAGTACTTGGAGACACATCGATCCAGACACACAGATTCCCCCTTGGAAAGTTCAGCTTCCTTGTAATGGGGAGGGACACACTTCCGGTGGCATGCATTGGTCATCCTGGAAAAAGTCATAGTTCATTCAATATCCTGCAATGCCTCAAGGAGCCCTGGCTCTTGGTAGAGACCCCAGCAAATCAATGATAGCCTCTGGCAGGGATATGGAAGGAACTGAGCACACAGTGAGTATAGACCACTCAACCGTGCAAAGTGTAAACCCTGAACTCTCTTTTTCCGTCCTTCCCTGCCCCAAATGAAAAACAACAATCATCCCTCCCCTTCACTTGCCCAACCCCCCCACCCCTGGCCACACACACCCTGAACTCTCTCCCATTCTATTCCTTCCCTTTAGCCCAAACCCAGTGCAGGAGCACTAAGTCAGACGCTAGAAAACGTTTACAGTCAACTAACCGAGATTTAAAAAAGTTAACCTACCTGTATATTCACCAACTGCATATACTTTTGTTGATTTGCAAAACTTTTATTCTGAATATGTTTCCAATTGCATTTAGGGGGATTCAACTTAGGTTTTGTGTGTGTTTATTCTAACTAGTATTGGCTTTATTCAGATTTAAGTTAAAACAAGCCAATGAACAGAGGTGGACTGGGTCACAGCGCTGAAATACACAATTTGTCTCTGATGGCACCATGTAGCAGACAGGTTTCTTTCTTCTCATGGTAGCACGCAAGGGGATACAAAAGTTTGTTACTGCAATCTAGCAAATGCTAATATAAGCCAGGTGAGTCTGGTGTGCATTTGTGCTAGAGAGGAGACACTTTCTCAATACCTGTTGTACATGTCGGCCATCATCTCCACCTCCAGCTCAGCTGCCAGCTGTTGGGCCCTAAGTGGATCCATCACAATCCCTCACACCACAGTGGTTCTGGTTTTCTTGGTCCTGGGAGGAAGGGAAATGTAACTTGTCAGCATCCATTCACCCTTTAGATTAGATGATGGCCTTCTTTGTTCTCCATCTGTAATGACTCATTTCCCTCCATATTCTGCAACAGTTTAAAGCCAAGTAGGAATTGCTGCAACATGGAGAGTACAGTTTACTCAGAGTCTGAGGCACTGGATTCTAATCACAACCTTGGCCCTTCCTGGCATATAACAGCCTCTTCAGGCCATGCTTATAAAAGGGCAATAACAGGACTCTAAAAAGGAAAGTACTTTATAAATGGTCTAACACTATAAAAAAGTGTAATCATTACTATTTTTAGTTAATAGAGCCATAATTTCATCAATACAGGCACTACCCTAAAAATGCAGATCTCATTGATTTCTTAAGAAGATGACTTCATAAGTTATCACATCTAGAAAAATTCTGGCCAACCTTCTGTGTTGACCCTTTCCTCAACCTAATTAGACTGGCCTTCTGATAAGTTAATCAACAAGCAGACAGTGTGTCATAAGTCCAAATTTCCAAACTGGAGGGATCTAACAGAGCTTATAATCTCTTGCACAATCTGTGAGAAACAAGCGTCAAACTCCCACAGGAACCAGATTAAAATGTAACTGACTCCACTGTCACACCAGCAGAAGGGACCTGGGATATTTCATTGATGAATTCTCTCCACCAACTCTACGGCAATCCCTTCATGCCACAGGAGAAAATCTTCAGCTAGGGCTGAAAAGGTTGCCATTCCATGGCCAACAAAGTAATGAGCTATTCTCATTTAGCAAGCCTGGTTTTGTCCTCCCCAGGCAGTCGATCACTCGCTTCCTACTACTACTTGGTGACTGATTTCTTGAACATCTTGAATTCCTTCAATGTCTCTGGGCACCGAGACCCTTGGGTTCTCAAAGGTTACCAGCAGAGCAAAAGCTCTAATAGGTGCTATCAAGTCAAGTCACTAAACATTGATCAAGGACTTACTATGTGCCAGGCACTGTGCTAAGTGCATAATGAAAACCAAAGAATGCTCCTGGCTCTTGAGGACCTCACAATCAAATGAGGGAGACAGTATGCAAACAATTAGATGGTGGGTAAATTGGAGATAATCTCAGAGGAAGCAGCTGGAGGGGTGAAGGGGATCATGACAGGTCTCCTACAGAAAGTAGGATTCTGAGCTGAGTCTTGAAGGAAGCCAGGCAAACCAAAGGATGGAGATGGAGTTGGGGGAGGGAGGGAGCATTACAGACATGGGGAACAGCCAGTAAAGAAGGCATAGAAATGAGAGGGGATGGAAGTTGTGACCAAGGAACAGCAAGAAGAGCAGCATCACTGGACTGTGGGGTACAAATTCTGGTGGTAGTTATTGTTGTTAGGTATCCTGGGGATTAGATGGAACAATCCATCTCATTTCTCCTCTCCAGGCCTGTTTTTCATCTATAAAACGAAGCGTCTGGACTAGATGTGTTGGGTCACGGTTCCTTGCATTCTAAAGCTTTACCGACTTCAACCTGACGTTTTCTGTTTCATGGTTTAGTGGTGGCATTTTTGACTAAGGACTGCCCAGCAAACCTGAACAACTCTAACATAACAGAGGCATGAGGGACCTGAGCTCCTTTCTTACATGAGCCTCTAAAATTCAAGGAAAACACTTTCCCATTAAACGGCTGTGTGACCTTAGACAAGCACAGTCACAGCTGACTTTCGTGAAGCTCACTTTCCACTTAAGTTCCTTAAGGGCAGGGCTGGGGGGTTTTTGTTCTTATTTGTTTGTTATGCCCAGAACCTAGCACATAGTCAGTACTTAATAAATGCTTACTGTGTGGGTTCAGTTTCTAAAGCATCTCACATCCATCATCTCACTGGAACCTCCTCACCACCCTTTGGGGTAGAGAGATAGTGTGAGGTTTTATTCTGGCAAAAAGGAATCCCTGCATGAGGGACCTCCCCAAACCCCACCAGTCCAGGACAGCACTTTTTCTATAATTTATAATCTTAGAGAACTTTCCAGAGCTTAAGTGTCAAAGCTACTCCCTGAACCAGGTGAAAATGTGGCTGGGAAATGTTTAACAGAATAAATAAAAATACAACATAGATAATATTAATTTGTGGTTTTCTAAGGCAATCCCTGTTTGAATTGGACACCAGAGGCCTACAGCACTAAAAGTTAGGGTCTCCAAGGCAGGATGGGTCAGGGGCAGGGTCGGCTCTGGATCCACTATGGCGCTTTGGTATCGGGGACCCCCTGGGGGGGTCAGTTGGGTGACACCTGCTCAGAATGTTTGTAAATGTGCTAGATTATAAAAGAATCAATCACATGGACAAACATTTTAGGCAAACAGGTTCATACAACCCTGACCAAGAACCCCTGTCTGGACAAGTGTGGACAGATGAGGAAACTGAGGCGCGGAGCCGAAATGATGAGCGCTCAGCCCGCTCTCCGGGCCTCAGTTTCCTCACCTGTAAAAAGAAGGGGTCCCTACCGCCTCGGACGGACCCTCTCCAGCTGCAGGGGTTCCCCGTGCAGGGCTGGATCTCCAGGTCAGGGCGTATTGGGGCATCGCACTAGGCCCCACGGGCCTCAGTTTCCCCAGCTGTACCCGACGGCCTCCGAGGCCCCTTCCAGTCGCAGGCTCACGACTCTAAGAACAAACTGGGGGGTCAAACAACAGGGCGGGGTCGGTGGCATTCCCGTCAGGAGTCGGTGACGGGGCGGAGGTTCATCAGGACGGGCTGCTCAGTCAGTTGGTCAAAGAATGAAGGTCAAAGGTCAGGGGTCACGCTGGCAGCGCGTCAGGGGTCATGGCCGGTACCACGGCATTGCTATCTCCTCCCGTTACCCAAGCGAAGGGGAGGGAGGGCACACACAAGAGACCCAGACGTTCGGAGCGCCCCCCGCCCCATCCTGCCCCCGGCCCAGGATCCACAACACGGACTCACCTAGTGGAAGCGTGGGGCCGCGGCAGCCAAAGTCCCGGGCCACTTCCGGGGAAACAGGAAGTCCTGCCCCGGGCAGGGGGCGGGTAGGGCCGCCCGAGTCCGCTCTAGGAAGACGGGGGCCCTGACCATAGAGAGGGAAGGCGGGCGGAAGCGGGGAATGCTCGAGGCGGGAGAGTTGAACTGGAGCGAGCGTCCTTTGTGACGTCACAGGGATAGGGGCGGAGCTCCTGGCTGGGTGGGGAAAGGCACGGGCCCCCAAATCTGGACGTGCTCGGAGGCTGGGTCTGGGGGGAGGAGACTCCATCCCCACAATACTGTTTCTCTACCATAATTACACCAATTCTCTCCAACTGGATATCAGGCTAAGCGCTGGGGCGCAAAGATTCCCGTTTTACAGATGGAGGAACTTGCCTCCTGACCCCACATACCACGCCCTTCTCTGCCCCCTCCCTCCATGGGCATCAACCGCCTCTCCTTGTTAGGGTCTGCATGTTGTCCCCCCAGCCCCAACCCACCAGGCATGCCCTTCCCCTGTGGATAAGCCCCCCAAAGCCCATCCTCCTTGTATGTATCAGCAAGGGTCAGCAATGAGAGGTGGACGCCCTTTTACTGGAGGGGTTTGGGAGTCAGCAGAAGTCCCAGCTCTCTTGTTTACCCCCTGGGGCACTTTGCAGAAGGTACTTTAATGGGGTGCTTAGGTGCATGTGCTTGGGCCCCAATTTTAAAATCACATTTCTCTTTAAAAGTCCTGTTTCTCCCCAGCCTCAAAACTCAATCCCAGGCAGTTTCTCCTGAGCACAGCCTGCCCTAGCAACAACCTTTATCTCCCTCCCTGCTACAGTAGCCACTTGCATTCTATAGAATTTATTAGTCTGAACCAGCTGTGTACCGGGTGAATGAGCTGTGCACTGGGTCATAACAACATCTGCTACTCACTGGATCATATGTATCTTAGAGATACGTATACTTCCTTACATTTATCTGGTCTAACAAGACATTGATGAGAGCCACCTGGCATTCCTGAGTCAATCCTGACCTCTAGTTGATTTAGTGAAGTTTCAAGTCTAAAACCACACCTCCAGGTAGGGCCCCCTCCCCCACTTGGGCTATTTCCAGATGAATTTTGGGTAAAAAAACCGCAGTAGATACCAAAAGTGCATATTCCTTTAAGAACTAACCACTCCCTAATCCTACCCCAAAACACCTAGTTTGCATATTTGGCACATGTTTCACCATAGAATATCCTTTACCTGTACCCCTCTAAGGTTGCAGGTTCCCTAAGGAACTCTTGCCTGCTGAAAAATATAATAAATCTTTACCTTGACCTCAACAATGCTTGAATCCACGAATTCATTCCAGGTGACCTGCCCCTGATACCCCTGTCTTTGTGGGGTTTTCACCCCACCCTTCCAACCCTCATCAACTTCTCTCCGGATCTTGGTTTCCTCACCTGTAAAATGGGGCTCCGAGGTTAGACTGGATGTTCTCCAAGGCCGCTTCTACTTCTAAATATAAGATCCAGTCAAGCAGGAGTGGACAGGATTATTGACAAAAGCAGACCAGTTGGTGTCCAGTTACCTTGAAGCTTTGGAAAAGAAGAGAAAGAATGCCCCCAAGAGCGTCTTATCCAACCTGTCTCATTTTATCTATTTCCTCCCCCACGCTATAAAAGAGATCCAGTGAGGCCACACAGCAGAAGAGGAATTAGATTTAATCCGTTTGTCCCCAGAACGTAGAACTGGGAGCAAAAGACCCAACTGTGCAGAAGCAGATTTAGACTTAATGTAAATAAACATTTAGTATCGATTCCAGCTGACCAGAAGAGGAATAGATTGCAACTCTTGGCACATTTTTTTGTTTGTTCAGTCCCCGTCTGATTCTTCATGACTCATATGGGGTTTTCTTGGCAAAAATACTGGAGTGATTTGCCATGTCCTTCTTCAGTAGATTAAGGCAAACAGAGGTTAAGTGACTTGCCCAGGGTCACACAACTAGTATTTGAGGTCAGATTTGAATTCAGGTCTTTCTGACTGGAGTTTCGGGACCCTATCCCCAGAGCCATTTATCCTGGCACATAGTAGGCACTTAATAAATGCTTATTGACTGGCAGGTGATAGAAGTCTTCCCCTCACAGGAGATTTTCAAGCAAAACAAAGGTTGGGTCAACACTTGTTGAAGAGGTTGTGGAAAGGATTCTGGTTCCTGTTGGTTTACAGGACCTTCGGCTCTGAGTTTCTATAATTGTGTTACTTCTCAGTTAGGATTCAAACCCAAATCCTCTGACAAAAGCAATTGTTCTGCCCACTATATCACACTACCCCATTACCAGGCCATTTTACTGCCTCTGCATAGACTTTACCATATGAAGGAAACTGACTCACTAAACCAGCTGTGAGATATTGGACATTAAGAGCTGATAGTCCTATCGCTGAACATGCAGTACTTACCTCCTTACAACTATACAATAAAGAAGGCAGTTCAGGTATTAGTTTCTTCAAAGAGTAGTTGGAGGGCTAGAATTCGAAATTTATATGTGTGCATGTGGCAAATGTCTTCCCTGACACAACATCCTTGAGCACAGGAACTGTCTCCTTTGCTCTTTTTCTTTGTCTTTCTAGGACCTAGCACAGTTCTTGGTACATAGTAGGTCCTTTATAAATGATTATTTGTGGTGGATAAATGGGGGAAGGGAAAGAAAGAAAAAGGAAGGGAAAGGCAAGTAAGAAAAGGGGAACGGAAGCTATTTTTTAGAGTTTTTTTTAAACTTTTATTTTGTATTTTAATTTCCACAGTTACATGTAAAAACATTCATTTTTCAAACTTTGAGTTCCAAATTCTCTCTCTTCCTCCCTCCCCACCCCATCTCACTGAGAAGGCAAGCAGCTTGATAGAGGTTATACATGTGTAGTCGTGCAAAACTTTTCCATAATAATCATGTTGTAAAAGACTAACATTATTTCTTCACCCCTCTCCCATTTATTTTATTCTCTCTCTCCCTTCACCCTATTCCTCCTCAAAAGTATTTTGCTCTTTGAACGAATTCTGATGAGAGTAAGGTTCATGCACTTCCCCTCACATCCGTCCTCTTCCCCTCCACTGTAAAAACTCCTTCTTGCCTCTTTCATGTGAGATAATTTACCCCATTCGAAACTTCTCTCTTTCTCTTTCTCCCAGTACGCAGGGCAGTTATTTTTAAGCCTTCCTCCCCACCATGACTTCCTTTTTGACTTCACTCACAAGGTTCCAGCTGAATGCTTTTCCTAGCTCTGCCATCAATCTGTAGTGTGGTCATGGACAAATCATATTATCTCTTTAAGTCTCAGTTTCATCATATGTGAAATCAACAGGTTGGACCAGATGATCCCTTCAGGTCCCTTCAAACTTCAAGTTCCACAGTTCCAGTAGGCTGATAGGCGGTTTGGATGTCTTTTAAGACAGTGTGTGAATTCATGGAGTCAGACTAGGCCTACTGACTGTCATCTGCCACCTCTATTCTGAAAGGTTCACAGAGGAGATATGTTTCCTCCAAACTTCCTCCTTCCTTCTCTCTCCTGTCTTTTTAAGGTAGAAACCTATTATCCCCAGCAGCAATTGTTTCACTGAGAGAATTCATAGAGGAGGAGGAGAAAAAGCAGGAGGAGGAGAAGGAGGAAGAGGAGGGAGAGGGAGACCTTGGAAATGATTTAACCCAATCCCCTAATTTTACAGGGTAGGAAATCACCACTTAGAGAGTAGGAGACTTGACAGACAGAGGCTGCAAAACTAATGTCCTCCAGTTGTGAGCCCAAGGCTCTTCCCTTCTCATCCTCCTCCAATTTCCACCCCAGACGTTCCCCTAGGCAGTCACTTGCTCCTGTGCTTTGTCCAGATTCTGTCCACCCCATCTTCCCAACCTAGCTATGCCAAAGTTTCTTCCATCTTCTTCCTTCATGGAAGGGAGCTTTATCATTGAATTTCACCAGGGGTCAGTATTGTTCTCTCCTAGATGGAGAAAACTGAGGAACAAAATGAGAAAAAAAGCCCGGACACATTCCAGACTGAAGAAACACCGTCAAGCTCCCTCCCCCAGACATTTATTCAGTCCCCATGGACTCCTTGAATTTTTAGGAGCATAGGGAGAAATTGGAGAAGATCTAGAAAAAGCCCCACTAAGGTGATGAAAAGATTGAGGGATCAGACTCAAAAGGAACTTTTATATTTAGCCAGCAAATGAGAAAGCGGATGGTACGTTTAATAAGTGGATATCATTGGGTTTTAGAAGGGAAGATGGTGACCAGCTGCTTTCCATCTCCAATGAGGACAGAACAAGAGGAGATGGGATTAAATGACAACAGGCGAGTTTGCGACATATGGAAGAGCTTTCTGTCTGGGAGCACAACAGAACCGAGACAACAGGACTTGGGAGCAGGAGGCTTCCATTCCATCATCAGTTCAGACACTTATCAATTGTGTGACTGAGGCAAACCACTTAACCTCGCCGAGCCTCAGTTTCCTCAACTGTCAATATACCACAGACCTGTGGTAATGCCCTCCACTTACTCAGATCACAACACATCTGTATTTCAACATTTTGGAGCATGAATTTGAGGTTAAGAAGTAGAATGACATTTCCCTGGTCATTCAGTTAATGAATGTCAGAAGGAGGGCTTTTGACTCCCAGTCCAACACATTACATACTCTCCCAAGACACCTCTCTTCTTCACCTATAAAATGTAAATGATGATCTTTGTACTGGGATCAAGGCATGAATAAATGTCTAGTCTTCTTGAAGTGGATTCTGGTCTGTTGAGTGGAGCTGGACAGCAGCAAAGCTGGCAAAGAGCATGGAAGTCAACTTACAAGCCAATAGCTTGCCTTCTTTTCCTCCCGCAATTCTCTTTCCCACTCTCTGATGCAACAAGGAGCCCACTGTATTTCTTCACAAAAAAGACCTGAATTTGGATATTGCCTTCACTCCTCCCTAGCTATGTAGCCTTGGGGAAGTCACAGTTTAGGAAGGATTTTTTTCCAAGTTGGAGGATGACCAGGATGCTGAGGTGGCTCTCAATAATTCAACTGAAATTCCACAAGAATTTGAAAGTACCTACTGTGTGCTAGGCAATATAGATACAACATAAAAAGCCAAATCTGCCTTCAAAGAGCAAACTTTCTACTGGAGGCATAAAACAGGTCCATTAAAAGGATTGGGGAGATTTAATCTAAAGAAGCTAGGTTAGTTAGGGCTTTAGGTGGTGAAGCAGATAGAAGGCAGGGCTTGGAGTCCATAAGACTCCTCTTTCTGAGTTCAAATCTTGCCTCAGATACTTAATAGCTGTGTGACCCTGAGCAAGTTATTTAACCCTGTTAGCCTCAGTTCCTCATCTGTAAAATGAACTGGAGAAGGAAATGACAAACCACTCCAGTATCTTTGCCAAGAAAACCCCAAATGGTATTGTAAAGAGTAGGGCATGAATGAAAAACAACTTAACAGAAACAACTGGAAGAAGGAAAGACTTAAGAGGGACATGACAGCTTTCTTCAAGTATATTGAATGACTAATATAGAGATTAGATTTGTTCTGATTAACCCCAGAGGGCAGAGCCAAGAAGAGGAGTTGAAGGTGAAGGAGAAGTATCAGCTCAAAAATAAGGAAAAATTTTATAATAAAAGACTTTTCTAGAAGTAGATTGGGAAGTCCCATGAAAAAGTGAATTCCTCATCACTGGAGATAGTCAAGAAGAGACTGGAAGAGCAATTATTAGGAATGTTTTAGAAAGGACTTTCATATAGCCAATCAATCAATGATTTCTTCAGCACCTACTATGTACCAGACTGGTACTTGACACTGAGAATACAAAAATAAAATGAAGATAGTCTCAGACCTTAAGGAGATTACAGTTCCATTGATAAGTAAATACAAGATATATATATGATTATGACAATTGGGGGGATCTGGAATGGTCTGAGAATGGAGGTGACCCTTGAGCCGAGCCTTTAAGGGAACTAGTGCTCCAAGAGGCAAAAATAAAGAGGAGGGTCATTTCAGGCAGGGGCAACAGAAAGACACAGAGGTGAGAGATGAGCCTTAAAGCAGGCCAGTCTGACTGGAGGGCAGCAGAGGTAGGAAAACTGCCACCTTGCCTCAAGGCCACATGTGGCCCTCTAGGTCCCTGAGTGTGGCCCTTTGACTGAATCCAAACTTCACAGAACAAATCCCCTTCATAAAAGGATCTGTTCTGTAAAATTTATACCTTACTGAGCCTCAGTTTCCCCATCTGTAAAATGAGGATACCAATACCTATTTTACCTACCTAATAGGATGGTTGTGAGGATTGAATCAGAGAATACATATGTGTATATATGCATAATTTCATAAACCAGAAAGCACTATGTAAATAGTTACTATTATTAATATCATCCAACATTTCCCAGGATGTGATCCCTGAAGCCGGCAGTAATGTCCTTGCTTCTAACTCCCTTCCCTCTGCCCTCTGCAGCTGCCTCTCTTTGGGGAGGAGAAAGGGATAGATCAGGGAAACTTGGGAAGTGTCTGGGAAGGGAAAAAAAGCCAGGAATCTCTCAGGAAGGGCTGCAGACTGATGGAAAACAAGGGGGACTTCCCTGCAGAATCCAAAGCAGTTGCCCCTCTGGTTCTGTTTACCTACTACAGGAGTGGGTCAGGGCTTGACAGCCCAGGGGCTGGAGTGGAATAAGAGGCTCTAGGCTGGAGAAACTAGTAGAAAGGTGAGTAGAGGGCAGGGGCTGCCTGAAGGAGGGGGAGGGGAGATTGAGAGATGCCACCTGTCAGCATCTTGTAAGAAATATGAGCCTCTCAGCCCAGACGGGTGTTGTGCCAACCAAGCCATAAACAATGAGCCCTGGCTGGAGTCCTGGGGGGAGGATGACGGAGGAGTAAGGAGGTGGGCTCCTCGGCTAGAGTTAAGGGCAAGAGATAGCATGGGCTTAAAAAGAAGGGAGTGAGGCAGTACAGCTGGAGGAAGGAAGAAGCAGACAGAAGCACACACTAGGGCAGCAGCAGGTAGGAGGCACAGCCCCCCGCCCAATTCTACCCTTCTCTTCTTGCTTCCCCCACTCCAATCTCTTGTCATCTCCCAACATCCAGAGGTTCAATCTGGGAACAGAGCAGACTTAGTCATAGGATCATAGATTCATGGAAGGGACCTCAAAGATCATCTAGTCCAAGTCTCCCATCTTACAGTAGGGGAAAATGAGATCTATGGGGGGGGGGAGTGAATGCCTTAAAGTCATGTGCCTAAACATTGACAAGGTTACTATCAGTAACCCATCCCTCAGACTCTAGGTTCAGTGGTCTGGAGACAGTAGTATTCCCTAAGGGTTAGCCATCTAGAGGACCTAGGAGTTAAGCAGAGAGCCCCTAAGTCTCAATTGACTTGACTTGAAAATTCTTCATAAGAATTAACCTGTGGATCAAGAAGAGTATCTATGGCCAAGATAGCCTCCAGCTGGGAGGCTTCATCAGAAGAAAAGGGAGTTTGCAACCCAGCCAGATGTTTAGCATCTTTAGGGATGGCCCATGCTACTTGGAGTTTGGAAGGTCAGAAATCCTTAGAATTCTTTCATTCCCTCTGGGTTCTTCCAAGGAAGCTAAGATAGGATAACAGGCAGTTGATGATATCAAGGATGTGTTTAACTGGAGTACAAAGGACCCAGAGAAGGAAAGAAAAGAGGAAGTCATCTCTAGCCCCTTATTCCCAAATCTAGGCCAAGCTACCAACTCCACATCTTCTCCTGGACTGTGGAGATGGAAGGGGCTCAGGGGATTGAGATTACAGGGAAGGGGAGAGCACAAAAGGGCACTGAATTCTCACCATTGCATGTTGATACTTTGTCCAGGCATTCTCGATACATCCTGCAGTTTTGGGCTACCTCATGATCCTTTGTCAAACAGTGGGAAGAACTGGGGAGGATGAGGGAGGAAGTTCACTAAATATGGGTCTGTGAATGGGCATGGGGAAGGATGCATCAGTGTTGGTGTACTGTCTGTGCGTGTGTGTACCACTTCAGCACCTCAAGGATTTCCAGTTTCTTTTCTTTTTTTATTTCCATTTTTATCCCGGTGAATATTCCCTTTTCTGGAAAAGCCTGCAGCCTGTGGCCCTCCATGACTTGCAAGATGATCTTTGAGAGTTGTGGTGGTCAAAAAACAATTAACTTATGGCCAATCTGATTACTATTCTTGTTTTTCTTAGCTAGGCTAGTCCCCGGAGAGCAGACAGATCCCCTCCCTCTGTAATTCATGATTTTGTTGTTGGGTTGTTTCAATTGTGTCTGACTCTTCATGACCCCTTTTGGAGTTTTCTTGGCAATGATACTGGAGTGGGTTTGCCATTTCCTTCTCCAGCTCATTTGGCAGATGAGGAAACTGAGTCAAACAGAGTTAAGTGATTTGTCCAGGGTCATACAGCTAGCAAGTGTCTGCAGGTAGATTTGAACTCATAAAAATGAGTCTTCCTGACTAGGCTTAGTACTCTATTCATTGTATCACCTACCTACCCTTCTCTAATTACCTTGCATTCAACTATGTTGTTGATGTTTGTATTTATTAACATTATATTTATGCCATATACACTTATATAAGTATCGTTTTGTCTCCTTCATCAGAATGCAAGCCTTTTGCAGTCAGGATTGCTTCATTCTTTGTACTTACATCTGCAGTGCCTAGTACAATGCCTCTCTTACAGTAAGTGTATAATAAATATTTGTGAACTGAATGATAACCAGATCCAAGCCACTGTATTGGAAGATGGGATCAAGACAAAAAAAATAAACCATTAAACAAAAACCTTGATGAACTAGAATCACGAGCTGAATTTAATAAGATAAAATTTAATTGTAATAAGTACAAAGTTCTATATTTGGATTTAAAAAAAATAGCTCCTTGAGTTGAAGATGGGGAAGGCATGGCTGGCCAGGGGTTAATACAAAATAGGCCATACACAGCAGGCTCAATATGAGTCCACACTGCAACATGGCGGCCAAGAATAGATAACTCGATCTTAGACTACATTAAGAACATCCAGAACATCCAGAACACAGAACTCCTGTTGTCATCTGCCCTAGTTTGACCACATATAGAATGGTGTGTTCAATTGTAGGCACCACATTTTAACAAGTAATTGACCAGTTGGAGTATATCCAGAGGAAGGCAACCAGTCTGATGAGGGGACTGGATATCTGGCCATTTGAAGATTACAACATATCAACAAGGATGAGGAGATTTAGCTTAGAGAAGAGATGGTTCAGTAGAGACATGACAGCAATTTTTAAGTATTAGAAGGGCTATCCCATGGAAAAAGGATTTGACTTGCTCTGTTTGGTCCTGGTAGAACAGAAATAATTCAGTGTGTAGAAGTTATGGAAAAGCTAACTTTGGCTTTATGGACAGAAAAAAATCTCCTACTACTTAGAGCTGTCCCAAGGGAGAAGGGGATATAATGAGTTCCCTATCACTGGAGGTCTTCAAGAAAACCTTGAGGATATTGCAGAAGGGAATTCCTGACCAGGTATGAGCTACTCCTTTCAAATACTTAGATTCTATAGTTCTATGAACCTAATAGAGCTTGGAGAGTCTGCTGAGAGCCTAGGGTCTTTTACATCAGAGACATCCCAGAAGATAATTAGTGGAAATGAATGAGTATATGTGAGTATGCAATGTATACAGGTGTGCACATAGTGATTGGAAAGGCAAGTGTGGCTGGGTTGAACAGATGGATGGATTAGAAAAGAACAAAAGCACAGTAGGTGTATTCTGGGAAAATACCAGCCTTTGATTTATTTTTCATGGATTTCTTACCAATGGCATATAATTATTTTTATCAATGAATATTATCTCTAATGTTTCATTTGTATGTCTTCCACCTGAACTGGGAGTTCCTTGACAACAGAATCTGTCATACACTTTTCTTTATGCCCCCAAGATGCCTAGAACATAGTAGCATCTCCCTAGGTAGAAGATTAGAATTCCAGACCTGGAAGAGACCTTAGAACATAGAATGTCAGAGCTAGGAGACCCTTAGAAGAGAGAATGAGTGAGCCTTGAGGTAGCTTAGAACATAGAATGGCAGGATTGGAAGGAACTTTAGAATTATAGAATATCAGAACTAGACGAGACATGAACATAATATATTGTCCATGGATAAGGGGTTAAAATGGGAATTGTTAGCCATTTTTTTGCATCATGGACCCCTTTGGTAGTATAGAGAAACCTAAGGACCTTTTCTCAGAATGGTGGTGTCTTGACTACATTTCAATTCAAGGAAATACTTGTTTTGGTTGGAGGATTAGTAAAAATAAAGATGTAATTTTTTTTCCCATCCAATTTCACAGATCCATGAAATCTATCCATGATCCCCATTGGGGGCTATGAACGTCAGGTTAAAAGCTCCAGGTTTAGAAGTAATCAAGTTCAACTTGTCATTTTACAGATGAGAAAAAGAAGGCTCTAATAGGGGAAATAAGATGATCAATGCTTTGTCACTAATTAATGCCAAAGCTGGAACTAGCATTCAGATCTCCTGACTCCTAATTCAGTGCTCTTTCTAGACTGGGCAACCCCCATTATGGAACACATAGGAAGAAGCAGATTATCGGCAAGGAGTGTGGAGTAAACCATACAGGGCTTGAGAGGGGAAGGACAAGGTATATCATGGAGAGAGAGATAGAATGCAATCTGACCCACAGAGCCACCTTCAACAGGATCAGAAAGACCTTTGATGACTAAGGAACCAAAGGTAATGGGCCTCATGTTTATATTGGAGGAAGGTAAGCAGGAAAAGGGCTGAATTCAGAAGAGAAGACCTGGATTCAAATCCCACTTCTCCCACTATTTTATTTCATCTTTCTGAAACTGTTTTCTCATCTGTAAAGTTAAAGGGTTCAACCAGTTGGCCTCTGAGGTTCCTTCCAGCCCTGCATCTTTTGTCCTGTGATTCTCCACACAATGAGGACCAGAGTGGTCAGTGGAGACCATTCCTTTTTCCCCTGTCTACCTCTCTCCTGTTTCCCACCCCATACCCATACATACATCCAGGTGCCCAGTATGCAGTCAGCTCAGAAGCTAACTTTGCAAAGGTCAAGGAATATTTTTAAACAGTGACACATTGCCTGTTCTTCCTTCTGCCTGAGTCACCACTGGAGACCCTGTTTGAGAGTTGTTTTCTTTGTAACATGACCCCCAAGAGGGGTGAGGGAATGGAGAGACTGTCCCCAGCATTCATCCAGGCATAGATACCACAGTAAGTATATGTTTAGGGCAGTATGAGTAAATACAACCCAGCTTAATTGTATACATTTCTTACCTTGTCATGTTCTATCCTAACCCTACACCTAGGGTGAGGCCTGGCAAACTTGAGGGAAGAAAACGTGTGTCTTTCACGCAGGAATACAATTCCCCCAACTCACTGTGTCTGGAAAGTCTAATTAGGGGATTCCCATTTACACTGGCCAGAGCACTGGAAGTTGGACAGAGCTAGAATAATAGGCATGTATGTGTGTGTATACATGTATATACATATATATACACTCATACACATATATACGTGTATATACGTATATGTATGTATCTATATGTATCTTGAGTTCAAATCTGGATTCACACTAGCTATATGACCTGGGCAAGTCACTTAACCCACTTGCCTCAGTTTCCTCAACTTTAAAATGAGGATAATAGTGGCACCCAGGGTCATTGTGAGAATCAAATGAGATAATTACTGTAAGGTGCTTAGCACAAGGTAAGTGTCCTATAAATGTTAGTTA
Organism: Bettongia penicillata ogilbyi; assembly: GCA_023548195.1. Classification (NCBI taxonomy): domain Eukaryota; kingdom Metazoa; phylum Chordata; class Mammalia; order Diprotodontia; family Potoroidae; genus Bettongia; species Bettongia penicillata. Next base: position 1,483,717 of record JAJHZJ010000479.1, on the reverse strand, counting down.
TTACTCTTATTATACAGTTCTGTCTTTCACACTGATCTGGAAAGTCCTGATAAGATTTTTGGTCCTCCCTTCATACCAGAGAAGTCTGAATTGCTATGGTATTAAAAGATAAAATATGTTACTATTATGCAATACTATGCATATGTTTCATGCATTTCTGAGTTTCTAAATTTTTTCTATTTCATCTGCAGTTACCACAAAACTCTCCCCAAATTCCCATTTAATTTATTATGCCAACTCTTGATATATCAAAACCTCTGTGGGGAAAGTCAAGATGTGGAGGGGATAACTGTATATCACTTTAAGGTTTATCCAATGCTTTATGTATATTATGCCACTTGATTCTCACAAGGAAAGAGAGGAGAATAAGCAATTATATAGAATTTACTATATGGACAGAGTACAGGACCTGGAGTCAGGAAGACCTGTGTTCAAATCCCACCTGAGACACTTAATAGCTTTGTGAACCTGGGCAAGTCACTTCACACTATTTGCCTCAGTTTCCATATCTGTAAAATGAGCTGGTGAAGGAAATGGCAAACCACTCCAATGTCTTTGCCAAGAAAATCCCAAATGAGGTCACAAAGAGTTAGACACAACTGAAATTACTAAACAACAAAAATTATTATGTAAAAATTATATAAAGTTCTTGGCCACCTTAAAAATCAAGGGGGCCATTTACTGGAGATCCCTTTTTAAAGGATATTATTTTTTTATTCCACAAAGAAACTAAGCCTTTTAACTAAACTTAATCCTAATATAGATGCAAGATACATAGGTTCACACTGAAAGTGTGCTTCGATTAAAAGCCCCAGACACTTTTTCCAAGTCACACCTGGCTTACATGGCCTGTACAAACATCTGGGCTGGCATTCATCTGCCTTTCCAATTTAATCTCATGTTATCCTTCCTCCCGAGATGCCAAGATTCATTCAGTGTTTCCTCATCTGCAAAATTTAGAGGCTTGGATTAGATGATCTCTAAGGTCCCTTTTAGCTCCTTTGATCCCTTGACTATCCTCTGTCTTCCGACTACACCCTTTGCTTTCCTACCCCTCTAGGGCCTTTGCTCAAACTGTTCCCTATGACTGGAATATCTTCATAGAATTACAGATCTTGAGCTGAGAGGAACCTCAGAGGTCAACTCACTAATCCAATCCCTTCCTTTTATAGAAGAGGAAACAGAGCCCCGTAGGGGTTGAATGACTTGCTCCAGATAGCAAGTAGACAGCTGAGCTTCAAACTCAGGGCCTGGGACTTCGAATCCAACCTTCTTTTCCCTGCCCTACTTCGCTCTCCCTTTCTGCTTGTAAAAGCTTTCTCTTTCTTTAAAGCTTAACTCAGATGCAGCCCCCGACCCCATGGCTACCAAGGACCTTCCCATCTCCCCACACCTCCTCTTGTGTGCACCAATCATATGTTATTGTTTACTGTAGTTATTTCTGTATATATCATATCCCCCTATGAAGTTGTAAGTACTGAAAAAGCAAGGACTGTTTGTTCATCCCTCTGAGACAACTAGATGGTGCAGGTGCTGAAGTTCTAGACTTAGAATGAAGAAACCCTGAGATCAAATCCAGCCTCAGACACTAGTTATGTGACCCTGGGCAAATCATTTAACCTCCCCCAGTCCCAGTTTTCTTATCTGTGAAAAGGGATAAATAATAGCACCTTCCTCACAGAGTTGTTGTACAGATCAAATGAGATAAAAAATAAACCCCTGTGAACCACTTGGGAAACCTTAAAAGTACTACATAAATGTTAGCTATTATCTAAACTTTGTATCTTTCCTCATATTTTGTACTGGGTTTAACACACAGTAGGTGCTTAATAAATATTCATCTCCTTGCTCCATGCAGGGTTTGACAAGTAGTCAAATCCTGATGTGTGTTGTTTCCTTCTAGAGATGGATCAGGAAAATGGAAAGTCCCTTCAGGATGGGACCACTCCCTCTACTCCAACCCAGGCAGCAGATACTTCTGGGACTGTGGGAAATGGATGTTCCAATGAGGAAGAATTAGCCAAAGATATGGCCCAAAAAATGTCTCACAAGGAACCTGCAGAACTAGGAGGATCTGAGCCCAAGAAGGAAGAAAATGGAATAGGGGAAGCCCAGTCTAAGGCCAACGTAGAGAATGATGAGAAAGCCAAATCTGAACCCAAGGAGGCTGATGAGAAAGAGGAGAGCAAACCTGTACCCCAAGAAGAGGCAGATGGGGAAAAAGAGATGGAGTCTGAACTGATAAAAGAGGCTAAGGGGAAAGAGGAGGCCAAGTCTGACCCCAAAGAAGAGGCTGATGGGAAAGAGGAGGTCAAGTCTGAACCCAAAGAAGAGACTGATGGGAAAGGGGAGGCCAAGTCTGAATCCAAAGAAGAGACTGATGGGAAAGGGGAGGCCAAGTCTAAACCCAAAGAAGAGACTGAAGAGAAAGAGGAGGCCAAGTCTGAACCCAAAGAAGAGACTGAGGGGAAAGAGGAGGCCAAGTCTGAACACAAAGAAGGGGATAATAGAGAAGAAGCCAAATGTGACTCAACAGAAAAGTCAACAAAAGAGTCAGAGAAGGGGAATAAGGATAGTTCCTGCTCAGAATTGGAGGCAGAGCCCATTTCTGATGCTCAGGTCAACCAGGTAGGGAAGTCCAGTTTTTCCCTTTGGTGGTTTCTAAGTATCTCCTCCCTACATACACACACACACACACACACACACAGAAGCCCCAACAAAGAGGTATGATCTGGTCCAAGGGGCTACAAGACAATGGTGGAGTGAGGATACAACTTCTACCTACCACCACCACCCCCAAACAACTTGCAGTGGTGGGTTCCTGGGAATTGGCTACAACTATGCATGTGCATGCCCAGGACTCACAGGAACCTGTGTCCTCTCAGGAAGTAGGTGGTACAGATGGAGAGCCAGGCAATGGAGCTGAGAAGGTGCAAGGAGAAGGCTCAGAAGCAATTCCTAGCTCACCAGAGGAGTGGCCAGAGAGCCCCACAGGAGAGGGACAGAATCTCAGCCCAGGTAAATGCAGCTGTAGAGTGGAGGAGGGGTGCTGGGGGTGGGGGGAAGAAAGCACATTTCTAACAGCTGCAGATGCCTCCTTTAATTTCTCTTCAGATGCTATTGGTCCAGAGAGCCCAACAGTCAGGTAAGATTGGGTCTTGGGGCTCCAACCCCCAAGCTCCAGCCTTTTTGCACCTTCACCCTTTCTACATCAGCCTTTCATCTCCTTCCAAGTCCATCAGGCCTCTTCAATCACACATCCTCCAGGCCAAGGCTGTGTCTCCATATTCTTCCACTGCCAATCACACAATATTCCTGAATTCCCAGTGACATATAATCCCTCTGCCCTTGTTTAGAGTACAATTTAGACTCCACTCCACTTCGATATGAAGGTGTCTTAAATGAGGGCTCAGAAGTCCCAATCATTCATTTGGTAGCCATTATTTGTCTAGCAATTTTTCTGGGTCCTGAGGATAACCAAGACAAACCCAAGCTCGTCCCTGCCTTCAGTGAACTTACATTCTGTTGGGGAGGGGAGTGGGGAGTAAGATAAAACAGTGCAAACAGATAAGCCTACATACGTAATAGTTTAAGGACAAGGGATGGAGAGAGCCAAAAGCTTTGAGTAGTAGGAGATGGCATTGGAGCTTTGATCTGAATCTTGAAGGAAGTAGGGATTCTAAGAGACAAAGATTAGAAGGGAGAGCATTCCCACTGCAGAAGAATGGAAGATAGCAATCAATCAATCAACATTTATTGGGTACCTGGTTTGTGGTGGGCATTGTGCTAAGTGCTACAGATACAAAAAGAGGCCAAGATAGTCCTTCTCCTTGAGGCCAAATATGCAATGTTGAGTTTAGGGACCAGCAGGGACTGTTTGACTCGAGGGTCAAGGTTGTTCACATAGAATTTAAGCTCCCCCAGTCCAGGTACTGTTTCACATCTGTCTGGATGCTCATGACCAAGCACCAGGACTGGCACATGGGAAAGAGGCATTTAATAAATGTTGATTGATTGATTTTTAAGGCACCTCTCCTGCCAAACCCACCTGCCAATCCAGAGCCTGTGGTCTGACCTCAGAGACCTGTTGCATGTCCCCAGCTTGCAGGGTCCAGTCCTTCTGGACCTCTCTCTTGACTTCCTTCTGCCTATAGTGTCTCCTCTCCCAGTGATGTGCCCCAGAGTCCCACAGGCCCCACTCCCTCAGAAGAGGAGAAAAAGGAGAAGCCATCAGAACGTAGAGTTTCTGCTCCAACTCGACCCCGAGGGCCCAGAGCTCAGAACCGAAAAGCCATCATGGACAAGTTTGGGGGGTAAGAAGCAGGCTTACAAGAGACATTAAGGCTGAGTGAGCCCAAGGTAGAGAATGAGCTTTCTGGAATATCTCCTTTTAGGGGTTTCTGGAGGGGCCAGGGTTAGACTGAAGAAAGGGGAAATGGGGTTCAGGCTGAAAGAAGACTGGCAGCTAAAAGCACCCTGTTACAGATAATCGGGAGAGATGGCTTCTAGTCCCAACTGTCCTTTCCCTATACCTCAGTTTTCTCCTCTATAAAACAAAAAGGGGGGGGTCAATGTGGTAACTGAAAAATAGCCCTGATTTGGAATCAGAAATTATGTACCAGAATCCCTGCCCTACATCTGCTCAGGCAGCCAGTGACACAGTGAAAAGAATATTGAGGTTGGAGTTAGGACCTGAGTTCAAATCTTGCCTCAGTCATTGGGTATCTTTGTGACCAGGGGAAAATCCTTTAATCTCTCAGCCTCAGTTTATTTAGGTGTAAAATGAAGATAACAGCACCTCCTTTCTGGAGTTATCATGAAGCTCAAATGAGATAACATATATAAAGTCCTTTTATCAACCTCAGTGTATTTATATAAATGTTATCATTATTATTCTGTGTAATCTTAGGGAAATCACATCACTTCTCTGGGCCTCATTTTACTCATATGTGAAATGGGAAACAGTGAGTGGCCCCCTACTTATTGTTCTTCCATTGTGTTCAACTCTTCATGACTCCATTCTGGCATTTTCTTGGCAAAAATGTATTTTGCAGATGAGGAAACAGAGGCGATCAGGGTTAAGTGACTTGCCTAGTGTTACACAGCTAGTAAGTATCTGAGACCAGATTTGAACTCAAGGAGATGAGTCTTCCTGACTCCAGACCTGCTACTCAATGCACTGTGCCACCTAAGTCCAGTTCTCAATCCTATGGTCTCTAAGGTCCTTCCCAGTTTGTCTATTCCCTGATCTTTGACCTCTTCTTTGCCCTCAATCCTCCTCTCTTCCAAACAGGGCAGCAACGGGCACTGCCCCCCTTTTCCGGAACACAAAGGCAGCAGGGGCAGCTGTGGGCAACGTCAGGAACATGCTACTTGAGTGGTGTCGAGCCATGACCAGAAACTATGAGGTGGGAGCCGCAATGGGCACAGGGGAGAGATTGGGGCCTGTGGCTTCCAGGGAGAGGACCAGGGAGCCCTTTCTCCAGGATGGCTTCTGTATATGCACTTGAGAGCCCAAGGTGGGGAGAAGGACCTAGCAGACAAGAGGGCAGCGGAGCCCAGAAATAGTCAGTGCAGCCCTTCCCCTCTGAATGGGGTGAAGGGCCTAGAGTGAGAGATTCACCATGAACCACCTTTTCAATTCCTTAGCATGTGGATATTCAGAACTTCTCCTCCAGCTGGAGCAGTGGGATGGCCTTCTGTGCTCTCATCCACAAATTCTTCCCTGATGCCTTTGACTACACTACGCTTGATCCCAAGAAACGTCGGGAGAACTTCACTCTGGCTTTCTCTACTGCTGAGTAAGTCAGAGAACACTAAAGGGAGGGTTTTCCCTCACCCAGAGTGAGGGAATGCTAAGGCAACAAGGGATGGGCATCTCTGGGCCTCAGTTTCCTCATCTGAGGAAACCATGGTTCAGTGGACAGAATATTGGACTTGAACCCAGAAAGAACCAGACTCAAATCTCACCTATGAGAGTTACTAGCTGGGTGACCTTGGATGAGTGAGTTAACTTTTCTGAGGCTTAGTTTCTTTTTTTTTTTTTATCAAATTGGGATAACAATATCTGTGATGTTCCCGCAGAGATTTACTGTGTGGCTCAAATAAAGTGTGTGTCCTATGTAAAGTACTCTATAAATATCAGTTATCATAGGGACCTCTACAATAAGGTCACTGTACTGTGGTAGGTCAGGATAAGCCAGCTCTAACATTGTGTTCTCAGATCATTCTGTTCTAAGAACGTTCTGTATTTTATGTTCCAAGGTCCTTTCCAGTTTCAACATTCGGCATTCTGAGTTCTAAGGTCCCTTGTAGCTCTAGTATTCTGTGTAATGATGTCCCTTCCAGGGCTGACTCCCTATGTTCTAATGTCTCCTCCAGTTCTAACATTCTGTGTTCTATGTCCCAGGGTCCTTTATAGCTCTAACATTCATGTGCACAGATCCCTTCCACTTCTAACAGTATATGTTTTCTGAAGTCTTTTTCCACAAATGCTAGAGGACCAGTCTTGACCCAAGTATGCGAAAGCTTCCCAAGCTACATCTGATGAGTGGGAGAATTGAAAAAAATCCTTCGAAGAATCACAAAAGTTCAGGCTCTGCCTCCCCACCATCAGCCCTCTGTAGTCATGGTCGCTGTAAAATGAGGAGGCTGCACTTGGGGAACTCTGAGATCTTGTCCAATGCCCTCCACAGTGTGATGGATTCTTTGGGAAACTTCTGCCCCCCAAAATAAGGAATTGCCTGAATTCAAATCCTTCCTCAGATACTTAAGTGTGAGATCCTGAACAAGTCACTTTACTTTTCAGTCTCAGCTTTCTCATCTGTTTAAGAGTGGTTATAACAGCAGCTACTTCACAGGGCTGTGAGAATCAGATGAGAGTATATATGTAAAGCGCTTTGCAAAGCCTGTACAGAATGTCCCCACTGTAGACTAGCCAGCATTATTCCTATCAGCTGTTTCTAGGCACCACCCTCCCCTCAGTCAAATTCTCTTCAGAATATATTGTCTTAATTCAGTTGGCTCTGGGAAATCTCAGGATGTAACCCAAATATACCTTTCACCTACCTCTCTGTCGATATAGGTAAAAGCTCCTGTACAAGCATTCAAGGTAACAATGTGTATATGTAGTAACCTTTATTCTGCCCCACAGAAAATATATGAAGCGCATTAATAAGCAATACCATTCTCCTCCCTCTCCTATGAATACTACCTTGCCTAAGGTCCTACATAACACCTTAGAGTTGTAACCCTACTTTGGTGATTAGATTTTTCTCACACAATTAAAACTGCTAGATGGATGATTCTCCCACCTGTGTGTGAATGTGTGTGCATGTGTCTGTCTGCCTGCTTCTTTTTGTCCACCTGTCTCTGTCTCTCTCTGTCTTTCCCTTCTTCACTCAAATTCTGTAGTAATCTGAATGGTGCTTCATCATAGATAGGACTTAGCCCTAGAAAGGAGCCTGGAGATCATACAGTGCAGACTCCTCATTTTACAGTGGTGATGACTAGAACCCCAGAAGTAAGCCCCAAGGTCACACAGCGGGGAAGGAGGAGCACTGGCGTTTAAGCCAAGGTCTTTTGGTGCAGTTGGCTCTGCAGTGATTGTCCGCTGGCCCACTGATTCTCACCCTCTTCCCATCCTCAGGAATCTGGCTGACTGTGCCCAGCTGCTGGAAGTAGACGACATGGTCCGAATGAGCGTCCCTGACTCCAAATGTGTCTACACCTACATCCAGGAGCTGTACCGCAGCCTAGTGCAGAAGGGACTGGTGAAAACCAAGAAGAAATAAAGAGCACGGGCGCCTCCCACAGGAGCAGCCCAGAAGGACATCTGGTTGATGCTGAGGGGCTTCCTCTTGCTCTTTGGCATGCCTGAGCTCTTTAGGAGAGGACTAGAGGCATGCGGAGGAGAGAGGCAGATGAGGCAGCAGAGTCACAGTCTGGGTCTCTAAGGGTTCATGGCCCAGCTTCTGAGTATACCCCACCCACACCCCAAGATAAGAAACAGCCTCCCTAGAGCAGGCCAAACAAACTTTCTCAAGAACACTCCTTTCTGTCTGCTTCTTCTCTTCTGAAATTGCCTCTCTAGCCTAGTTGGTCCTACACAAACCTTGGAAGGTCTGTGGGACAGCTATTATTATCCCCTATTTACAGATGAGAAACCAGACATCACTAAGGAGCAAATGACTTGACTAAGATCACACAACAGATTTGGGGGCAGTGCTGGAAGGAGAATCGAGATCTGCTCTTTCACAGAACCCTAGTCCATAGGAGTTAGAACATCTAGGGACTGTACCTGATAGGAACATCTGCACCTGACAGGAAGGGAATTTATTTAGTATTATGTAGTATCTGTTTTCTGGGTGAGGAAACCCAGAGAAGCCAAGTAATGCCCAAGAGTACTAAGTGGCAAGGTTGAAATTTGAGCCCATTCCCTGTGATTCTACATTCGATTCTTTGGTCACAAGACACCAGTATGTCCATTACAAACCAGGCTGGGGCTGAACTTCTGGGCACTGGGAACAAACCACACATGCTCACAAGAAGGTCAGGGGTTAGAAGTGGGGTGGGGTATAGCTAGGTGGCACAGTGGGCAGAGCACTGACCCTGGAATCAGGAGAACCTGAGTTAAAATCCAGCCTCAGGCACTTACTAGTTGTGTGACCCTAGGCAAGTCACCTAACCCTGATTTTCTCCCCCCACCCAAAAAAAATGTGGAATGGAAAATGACTGCATCATGCTGAAGCTTAGGCTGTATCTCTGGCCACTGAAAAATGTCCTCTGGGGCAGTTTGACCATTCATTCATTTATCACTCATTCAGTCAATCATCCATTCACTCACTATTCACCTGAAAACATAGAGGGTTTCCATCAAATGCAAATTCAAAATGAAACCATGGGTTTTTTGGCAGCCAAGAAAACTAATGTAAGGTTGGACTGATGGGAGCATGTGGTTCTGAAGGTAGGAGACAGAAGTCCCTCTGTACTCTAACCTAGTCAGGCTACAGCTGGACTATTGTGCTCAGTTCTAGCCACCATATTGTGGGAAGGACATTGAGAAGCTGGCTCACATCCAGAGGAAGGCATCAGACAGGGAGAAGAACATTTTATGAAAGGATCTGCTGAATGAAATGGGAATGGTTAATTTGGGGAAGAGAAGACTTATAAGGGACCTAATATATCTCTTCAAGTATTTGAAGGACTCATATAGGAAAAGGGGCAGCTAGGTGGTACATTGGAAAGAATGCTGAGCCTGAGGTCAGGAAGATGTGAGTTCAAATCTGGCCTCAGATATTGTTAGCTGTGACCCTGGGCAAGTCATTTAACCTGTTTGCTCCAATTTTCTTACATATCAAATGAGCTGGAGAAGGAAATGGCAAGCTACTCCATTATCTTTGTCCATAAAATCCCAAAGGGGATCACAAAGAGTCAGACATGACCAAAAATGACTAAACATGTACAAGTGTAGGAAAAGATTTAGACTTTTCCTGCTTGGTCCCAGAAGGTAGAACCAAGAGTAATGAATGAGTGGATGTGGCAGAAGGGACAGAATTCTACCGGATGTAAGGAAAAGCTTTCTTGACTAGAACTATCCCAAAATTGGATGACTTTTTTGGGAAGTAGTAGTTAACACATACCCCCAAGGTTTTTAAGGAGATACCAGATGATCATTGTGGGAGAGAGGGGAGAGAGATATTGTAGAGGTAATTCCTGTTTTGATGTGGATGGGCTTAGGTTCCTTCCAAATCTGAGAATGTCTTCCTTTCTCTCAACTTTAAAAAGGGTGTATCCTACACTGACAAGTGTCAGAAACTATTTTCCAAGGTAGAAAGAATGCAGGAGTCTGAGAAATACATTCCAGGTTCTAGATTCCTCTCTACTCTTCCTTGGCAGAAACTTCTTTGTCTTGTTTCTCCTGGTCAGAAAATCTTCCCCCCTCCCCCTCAATCAACTCTATCCCCCTAGGTCTCATCCCTTACCTTGCAGTCATAAGGATTTAGAGTTGAAAAGGACCTGAGATAATAATAATAGTTTCCATTTATATATGACTTTGAAGACTTGCAAAGTGATTTATAATTATTGAATATTTACCCTCACAACAACCCTGGATGGCATGTGCTATTATTGTCTCCATTTTATAGGAGAAGAAACTAAGATAGTTTGTAACAGTTAAGTGTTTTGCTCAGGTGAATAGTTAGTAAGTATCTGAGGCCTGATTAGACTCAGGTGTTCCTGTTCCAGACCCAGTGATCCTAGAAGGGATCTATGGCAACCCTTCCATTTTCTAGATGAAGAGCAGGAGGCCCAGGGATGTGACTTGGTCAATGTCCCACAGCTGATAAGCAGCTGGGGCAGGATTCAAGCCCAAGTCTCCAGGTATCATCATTTCATTGATCTGAGCTGTCACCCAAGAAGTTGTCCCCTACTCCCAGAGAGGGCTGAGCCATTCAGCTCTGTGTATCTTAGTGATTCCCTAGGCTAGTCTCAAAGTGTGCCTCCCCTATCAGGGTCCTAGACCTAGACTGTGGTCACTATTTCCTCTTTAGCTGGGCCCTCTCCTTCCACTCTCTGAGAGGCCTGTATGATTTCACTGAAGAGTGTTTTATTCCTAGGGGATTTGCAGATCAAACCAAGCCCCTTGCTGAATGCCTAATAAGCGTGAGGTACGATGATATACAGTGCTAAGTACTGTGGAGATCAGGGGAAGTCTTTGTCCTTGATATCCCTCTCATCAACCTTTGGTGGCAGGAAGATCATTCTTCTTCAGTCGTTTTTTCAGTCATGTCCAACTCTTCGTGACCCCATTTGGAGTTTTCTTAGCAAAGATACTACAATGGTTTGCCAGCTCATTTAATAGATGAGGAAACTGAGGCAAACAGGGTAAAGTGACTTGCCCAGGGTTTCTTTGCTACTAAGTGTCTGAGGTTGGATTTGAACTCAGGAAGATGAGTCTCAGGCAGATCACAGCCTCAAAGTTGAGCCGTCTCATTTTATAGATGAGAAAACTAAGAGCCACAGACATGAAATGACTGACCGAGGTCCCAGGGCTGATGAGTAGCAGAGCCAGGACTCTGTCTGACTTCAAATTCAGCCCTCTTTCCAGGGCTGTATCATGCTGCCTCTAGAGGGCCCAAGGCCAGAGGCAATATAGTGGCAGATGTCACCATTAAGCCTCCTCTATAACCATAAGGGGACAGGATGGGGCTGAGAACACAGATCTCCAGGCCTTCCTTGGAGAGGATTAAGAGTGACTTTGAGCAGCCTCCACCCAAGGAGAGATTCCATGGGGGAGGGGAGAGAGTGCAGCAGTGATTCTCCATCCTACTGGGGTGGGGTGTGCCCGGAGTCCCAGGGGATCTCTCCACAGCAAAGAGAGCAGTCAGGGAATAACTGGGGGAAAATGCCAAGGTCTGAGTGTCAACGGCAAGTGTGGTTCCTCCAGCCCCACCCCTGCCCCCACCTTTGGGAAAGGGAGGCCTGAGTGAGGAGGGGTGGGGAAATGCTTTTCCAGGAAAAGATCAGGCTTGGGAGGGGGAATTCATTAAGGACCCTGGAAGGCAGAGGGCAAGAACAGCTGTTGTCCCTATCTTTGTCAGGGGGCCTGGAAAAGGGGTGATCACAGCCAGATGGAGAAATAGAAGGAAACTTTGTGATCATCTGGTCCAACTCTTGCCTTTTCCATAAGGAGCAACTGAGAGCAAGAAGAGGCAACAAGTAGCCCAAGGTCTCAGGGCTAGAAACCATATTCTTAACTCCAAGAATGATACAAATTCTACCATATGCTGTTGACAGAGTCCACAAAATTAGAGTACATAATGACCTGCTGTCAGTGCTGTGGTCTGCCAGCAAAGGTGCTCAAAATCCCCATACTAGCTCACACTTCAATATGGCGCCCAAAGGATTACCAAAAAAACCTTACCTCCAAATAACCTTGTGTAGGAGAATCATAAATTAAAAGCTGGAAGGGATCTTTAAAGTCAACTAAACCTATCCCTTAAAAGGTGAAGAAATAGAGGCCTAGACAGGCTAAATCACTTGCCCAAAATGATACAGGTAGTGAAGAAGAAGCTACATCAGAAGCCAGGTCCTCAGACCCTAAATTCAGCCCTCCTATCCCTGCACTGTCTGCCTCCAATGATTAATTAGCAGAGGGTTTTACTCCATAACCCTCTGAGTTATGGGCCCAATATGCTTCTGCTGTACCATCCTTGTATACCATTAAGTATCCCCATTTTAAAGAACAGGAAACCGAGGTACAGAAGATAGTGCAGTGAGAGCACGATGGAGTTTGAGTCAGGTGGAACTGAATGCAAATTCTACCTCAGTCACTTACTGATGACCTGTTAACTTGTGCCTCTTAACCTCTCTGTTCCTCAGTTTCCTTATCTGTAAAATGAGGGAATTGTATTCAACAGTCTCTAAGGTCTCTTCTAATTCTAGATCTATGATCTTGTAGGGTGGAATGACTTGCCTGCTATAGCCTATTTCTGTTCTTGAATTCTGCTTCAGTCATATCTGACTCTCTGTGACCCTATTTGAGGTTTTTTTTGGCAAAGATACTGGAGTGCTTTGCCATTTCCTTCTCCAGCTCATTTGGCAAATGAGGAAAATGAGGTAAACAGGGTTAAGTGACTTGTCCAGGATCATACAGCTAGGAAGTATCTGAGGTCAGATTTGAGCTCAGAAGTTCCTGGTTCCAAGCCCAGCTCTCTATGCACTACACCACCAAGCTTCCATAAAGCACCCACCACCTAAGTAACATGTCCAAGTTGAAATGAAGGTGTTATATTCAATGACTTCTAAGGCTCTGGACAGTTCCAAATCCATGATTCTCAGGGCAGGAGACCTGGTTCTTCTTGACAATTTGATTCCTTCACTTAATACAACTGAAAAATACGTTAAATGCCTATCGTGTGCCAAGTATCATGCTAAGTGCTAGCAGACATAGAAAGCTAAGGGACGAAACCACAGCCCTTCCCTTTCCAGACAATAACCCAGATTATAGAGATTAGTGTATTAGAGAGATGCAGGGCAGCATCATGTGAGGTCTGAGGGAGGCAAGGGCTTCTAGACAGAAGGCTTCTCAGAGCCAGTACAATTGGAGCATAGCTTTCAAAGGCAGTTGGGAATCCAAGAGAAAAGGGGAGAGGATTTCAGGCTCCAGGAAAAGGACCATGGAAGTGGGGCTGTGCAGCATGCTTCCAGGAGCCAGAGTTGTTTAGCTCAGTGCATTGAGTCTGTAAAAGGAAATAACCTGAGAGGAAGAGAAGCTGCTTATGAAGGGTTCATTTAGAAGAGCTTGGATTTTACTAGGAGGGCAATAGGGAGCCACTGAAGGTTGCTGAGCAAAGGAGCAGCAGGAACCAGTACGCATTTACTGTATACACTTGCTATGTACCAGACGCTGGGCTTAGTGTTGGGGACACAAAAAAAGGCAAAAGACAGTCCCTGCCTTCAGGGTGCTCACAATCTAATGGAGAAGACAAGAAGCAAACAAATACATACAAAGCAAGCTCTGTTCAAGATAAATAGGATACAGTTAATAGGTGGAAGGTACTAGAATTAAGAGGGGTTTGAAAAGACTTCCTGTATAAAGTGAGATTTTAGTTGGGACTTGAAGGAAGCCAGAAAAGCCAAGAGGCAGAGAGGAAGGAAGGGATGCATGTCAAGCATGGAGGATAGCCCCCTCCCCACCCCCCAAAAATGGTGGAGCAGAGAGATGGAACACTCAGGAAGCTGGTGTTACTGGATTGAAGAGTACCAGAGTACTCTCTGAGTGGGAAGCTTGGGGTGGGGGAGGGACAGACGAGGGAGCTCCAAGTTATGAAAGGCTTAGAATGCCAAGCACAAGTTTATATTTGATCCTGGAGATGATGGGGAATCACTAGAGGTTATTGTCTAGGAGGCTGTCATGGGTGAATCTGCATAGAGCTGCACAGAAAATGGATCATTCTGATGGTAAGGTTAATATTGGATCCATGGGTGGAGACCATGGAGGCAGGATGACCTATAAGAAGGCAAACAGTCATAGTCCAGGGAGATGGTTATGGAGCCTGGAACAGGAAGTAGGGGACAAGTAAAGGTTTAAGAAATCAGAGAGGTGGAATTGTTAGGACCTGGGAGTGCTGCCTATAAAACCAGAAGGAAAAAGAAGAGAAAAAGATAGCTTGTAGCATCCTCCATATCGGACTCTAAGTCATTCAACCACTTAGAGCCTCCATTTCTTCCTCTGTAAAACAAGGAGAAAAACTTTTATTTGTTTCGAGGCAAGAAACTAGACCAGATGCCTTTTTGCAATCTCTCCCAGCTCTAAGATCCAGGTTCTAGGAGGAATGCACTGCCAAAGTCACTACCATTCTCATCAGGGGTGGCACCGCCTCCCATTTAGAGGGGCCATGTGGTATGATCCAAAGAACTCTGACTCTGGAGTAAGGAAATATAAGTTCTATCCCAGCATTGAACCCTAACTGATTGAGCTAGAAAAGTCACTTTGCCCTTCTCAACCTCAGTTTCCCTGTCTGTAAAATGAGGAGAGGAGAAACTAATGCTTATTTGAATTGAGTCTTGAAAGATGATACTCATAAGGCTTTGTATGGATAATACCTTTTATACTGTAGAACACAGGAATTCTCTTCAAACTTGGGTTAGGAGGCGAATGAGGGAAAGCAAAACTGGTTCGGCCTAACACCCCAGCCCTACTAGAAAAATAGCCCAAGGAACATAAGTAAAGGATGGATATTCATATTTTTGAAGATAAATATTTCAAACTCCGGTATTCTCTTCCCTAGATGGTTATCCCAACTCCCTCAGCCATAAATCTACCTTTGGAGTCCCTCCTTCTACAGACCCTATGCCTAGAAGGAGCATAGAGCCACCAAAGGCTAAAGCAGATTGACTTTGCCAGGCCTCCATCCATCCCCCAGGGAGCTAGTAATGACACAGAGATGTCATTTATTCAAAAAAAATGTTTTTTAATCACTTACAAGATGCAAGGCCCAGAGCTGGTGAAACAAAAATACATTTGACATGGAACTAATGCTTCATGAACCTTTGGCCTTCTCCCTTCACCATGAGAGTTCACAATCATCTATCCTCTTATTGACTGTGATTCTTTCTGTCTTTTCAGAAATCTGCCAAGGATAATTTTGTTCCTCTCACTTCCTTCCTACCTATGTAATAGTGGGCAGCCCCCTTTGCATTATCTGGACCTTTGTTTCTTCATCTGTAAAGTGATAGTATTGAAGAAGATGGCCCTTAATGTCAATTTCATCCCTAAATCTAGGATCCTAGGAGTACCTGGTTCCCTTGAAGCCTGCTACTGGGGGAGAGAGAAGGGGCAAGTTCAGGAAGCATCATGATACAAGACAGAGGCAGATAGACAGAGAGGCAGACAGAGATCTGGGCAAAAATCTGTCAGGAATGGGAGAAAGGAGAGGTCACTTTCACCTGAAGGAGTCAGGGCAGGCTTCCTGGAGGAGAGAACATCTGGGCTGGGCCTTGAAGGAAGGGAAGAACTTTAAAAGATGAGGAGGGGAGGGATGGAAAGAATCCTTTCTATGGCTAGGGGATGAGAAAGAAGATAGGGGCAAGAGATCAGCAGCAGTATTGGAAAACTCAACTTCTGGAGCTATAGAATAATAGTCAATGGAAAAAAAGAAGAAAATGAAGCATCCAAAATGTATGTTCTCTAACAGCAGAATAGCTGAATTCAGCCAACTCTTTTAAACTTTCCCCACATTCCATCAACACACATGTACATTCCCATCCCCATAATACCCAGGCCTGCCCCTTAAGATCTTCTTTCTGCTCTCTGTAGGCCATTTTCCTAAATGGGCTCAGACCTTGAAACTAGAATCAAGGGACCCCTTCCTACCCAGGAGGACATGTCATTCATCAGACAAGTGTTTCTCTGTGAAAGAGTCAAGCAGAGGAAAGGGGAGGAGACAATCAGGATCGCTGGCTAGTAGGCCGATCTTCCCCAAACTGGAGAGTGAATTCCTTGGCATTCTTCATGAATTGTTCTGGGTTTTGAATGTACATGTCAGCAAGCTCTGCCTGGACTGGTAGATCTTGATTAGGTGTGTTTATCAGTGAGATGAGAGCCTCTAGCACTGGGAAGAGAAATGAATGAAAAAATGTTTGTTGAGTACTTACCACCTGTCATGCACTGGGCTAAGTCTTGGAGATACAAATACAAAAGCTCCACCATTCCTGCCCTCCAGGAGTTTTTATTTAAATAGAAGAGACAATACATATATGGAAGTAACAGGAAGGGAAGTATTTTGATCTGAGAAAAGAGCCAGGAGTCACAGCTGAGGAAAGAGACTAGCAGAGGCATAGCCACTGCCCACCCAAGCCTTGGGGCAACCAGACCACCATAATGCATTTTCAAAATCCAGAACACCATACTAGCTATAATATTAGTGGTACCTACCAAGAAGTCCAGTCCTAGATTGAACCTCTGAACCCACTGAATCCTTACACCAATTAGCTCCCTTGATCATGATGCCCAAAGTCGTAATTACTTTTCTTGCCACTCTTGCCCACAACACTTCCCACTAAAAATTAGCTCTCTCTAATTGCAAAGAACTAAAAACAAAATGGCTACCCACTGACTGGCGGGGATGGTTGAACAAACTCTAGTATATGAATGTGATGGGATATGATCATGCCATGAGAAACAATGAGGATGAGGGACTTGGGGAAACATGGGAAAACCGCAGCCCACCTTGATAGATTTTGGTACGCGCCGTCCAGTTCTTATCAAGGATGGACAGGCACACCTCTCCATTCTTAGCCACATTAGGATGATATATCTTGGTTATGAAATTCAGCTGGGGAGGGCTGAAGGGGTAGTTAGGTGGAAAGGTGATTCTGAACTTGAAAGCCCTAAGGTTGTAGGGCTCTTGGTCCTAGGAGAAAAGAGAAAAGAGAGATCTTAGCTCTCCTGGAGAGTTAATGCCATACAAATGAGTCTCTAGGATTAGATGATTAGAGTTTGTGTAATCTAACCTCCTCATTTTATAGAAGAGGAAATTGAGGCCAAGGGACACAGAGTGATTGGTTCAAAGTTGGTGCTTAGTAGCAGAGAGAAGATTCAAACCCAGCTTCCCAAATTCAGTGATCCTTCCACTATACCAAGTTGGGGAGACAGAGAAATGAAACCTGAACCTACAGCACTGCCCACCCTCTTCTATGTCTAGGATATCCAATCTTGAGTCTATTTGAATTCAGAAAGGGATTATTGGGTAATACACTATAGAAGGTTTTTGTGGGACTAAGAACAAACATTGGTACAACAAAAAGTGATTTTACTAAATACTTTCCTCACAACAAGCCTGGCGGAGTGTGTCCACCTTACAGATAAGAAAACTAAAGTTGAGGGAGGTAGAGCAACTTGGTCAAAATCATCCATCTGGCAAGTACCATATCTGGGACTCACCGGGAGGAGCAAGGCATTCCATATGAGCACATTGGAATTTTCACTGCACAGGTCCCCAAGGTAACTGGGAAGGTTTTTCTGCAGCGCCTCCAACTCCTGCCAGACAAAGACCAAGAAGGGCATTCTCCTCACCAACCCCATCCCTCTCCCTTCAAACTCCTCTATCTTCAGCAGCTAGCCTTCTCCTGCCCAGGGCAGGGAACAGGAGAGGCTCATACTCAGCCCTGTGAGGGAGAAGGGAAGGAACCAAATTTGGTACAGGGAGAAGACCAAGATCTTGAAGGCCCCATCCAGCTAGACAGCTTGTGGTCACATGGCCCAGTTCAGTGTTCCCATCCTTATTAAAGGCAGGATGGGGTAATGGATAGAGTTAGACCTGTAGTCTGGTGCAAATCCAGCCTCTTTGCTTCCCAGCTGTATGACCTTGGACAAGTCACTACATTTCTTAAAGCTTCAGTTTTCTATCTGTCAAACAGAAGATAATGATACTTGCAGCATTTATCAGAGTTGTGGTAAAGTTCACATGAAGTCATGTATTTAAAGGACTTTGCAAATTTGGAAAGGTGATATGTATCTATTGTTACTAATTACTAAAACTCATAGAATGTTAGTTAGCACAGACTGCAGAGTTTATCTAGTTTAAGTCACAGCCTAACAAAGATCTCCTATAAAAATAATAGTTAGTATTTGTATAGTGCTTTAAGGGTTGCAGCTGATGTTAAGCCATTGGATTTTTCACAACTCTGGAGAGTAGCTGTTGCTATTATTATCTCCATTTTACAGATGAGGAAACTCTATTATGTAGAGGTTAAAAGACTTGGCCAGGGTTACTCAGCTAACTTCTGAAGCAGGATTTGAACTCAGGCCCTCCTCATTTCAAGTCCTACATTCTATCCACAGGTAGAAGGTTGACTAGGGCAACTAGGCTAGGGAAGCCTGCTGCTGCTGCTGCTGCATTTTCAAAGAGGACCAGTGATGTCACCCATAAATTGGATTTAAAAGAGGTTAAGTCATTAGCCTCACTCTGCCTTCCTGAGTCATCTAACCTTTAATTGATGATTCATTCAAGAGGAACCATTATCTCCCAGTGTAACCCACCATTCCATTTGGGGATAGTTCTATGTTAGGAAGTCCCTCCTCCCTGTATCAAGTCTTGTTTTACCTCTTTGTAATTTTTAACCATTGTTCCTGGTTACAAACAGAACAAAACTGATATTCCACATGACACACCTTCATAGACTTGAAGACAGCAATCACATCCCATTCCCCATCCCCTTCACCCTCACCTTCCACCCCAAGTTTTCTCTTCTCTAGTTAAAGATCTTCAGTTCCTTCAACCAATCAACCTACAGTGTGGTATGAATTCTATACCTTTCACCGCTTGGTCAACAATTTCTGGATACTTGACATCTTATCAATGTTCCTCATAAAACATGAGACTCAGATCTGAACTCAGATGTGGTCTGACCGGGACAAAGCAAGTAAGGATTCTCACCTCCCTGGTTCTGAGCACTAGGCCTGTTGTGAGTGCTTCTGTGGAATCAATTCAAGTGTATTCAACTATCTATGACCCCGTATGGGGTTTTCTTGGCAAAAATATGAGTGGTTTGCCAATTCCTTCTCCAGATCATTTGACAGATGAGGAAACTGAAGCTAACAGGCTTAAGTGATTTGCCCATAGTCATACAGCTAATGTTGTAAGGCCACTTTTGAACTCAGGTCCTCTTGACTCCAGGGTCATAGCTCTATCTACTGAGTCACCTAGCTGTCCTGTCTTAAAGCAGCCCCAGATAAAATTGGCTTTTGTGGTTGCCATATCAAAGTGTTAATTCCTATTGAGTTTGTAGTAAGTATATATCCATACCCATTTATGTATGTGTGTATAAATATATATAGAGAAACATAGACATGTATTTATATAAATATATTATATTATATACATATATATGTATATATACTAGTGAGCTTGTAGCTAAAAAAAAAAAAAGATCTTGAGGATCTGGCCACACTTTACCTCAACCACACAACAAACCACACACATTTACTATTTGTAAAATTGATATTTCAAATCCAAGCACAAGATTTCAATTTATCGATACTTTTCATCATATTTTAATTAGTCCAACATTCTGACTTATTGAGAGCTTTTGGTATCCTGACTTTGTTGTCCAATGTGTCACGCATTTGCCTCCACTTTCCCCACCCACCCTGCCCCCCAGCCTCAGCTGTAGGTCATCTTCAGATTTGATAACTACAGTTATTCATTCTTTTATCCAAGCCATTGATAAAAAGTGTTCAACAGTTTAGGTCCCTCTGTCACAGCACTAGAGATCTCACTTCAAGTTGACTGGTAAAGATGACTTGTTGGTTCCAAATGTTCACCTGGTTCAAATTCCACCTAATTTCACTATAGACTTGACCACATCTCTCCATCTGGTCCACAGGGATATCCTGGGATGCTTTATTAAGAAATCTAGGGCTTGTGTCAATGTTCAAATTATATAGGATCATAGACTTGGTGCCAGATGGGATTTCAAAGACCATTCAAGTCAGCCTAGCCTCAGGAAGCTGAAAACAAAAAAGTTAAAGGATTTGCCCATGGACACACTGCTAAAAATTATTAGAGGTATGATATGAATCTATTACTTCCTGATTTCAGGTCAAGCACTTTGCTCTTCTCCGTCTAAGTAACTATGTCTGAGGCAGGTCCCTCGTCTACCAGTCTGATAACCTTGTCTAAAAAGAAGGTGAGGTTAGTGTGGAATAGCTTCTTCTTGATATGATCACTGTCTCCTTTCTCAATATTCACTAAACATTCCTTCCATAGCATGTTCTAGATTTCTACCAGAAACTGAGACTTTATCCCATAGATTCCTTTTTCTTGCCATTTTTTAACCATGGTACAACATTTGCCTGTGTCCATTCCTCTGAGACCTCAATCATTCTTCACAGTCTTTTGAAAACCACCAACGATGATGACTCCTCAATTACATCTGCCATCTTTTTCATACCCTGTGCTGTATCTTGGGCCTGGAGACTTGAACCCATTTGGGGCAGCTAATGCTCTCTTACCATCTCCCTACTAATTTGTTATTTCCGCTCCCTTCTAGTCATTTTTATCACCTCTTTTCTAATTCAAAGATCATTCTTCTTGATAATGAAAAAAACAAATCCTAAGCAGTTCTGTCTTTTCTCCCTCATTGGCAGCCGACATTGTTCCATTAACGCGAGCAGGGATCTTATTCCTTCTTCAGATTCCTTTGTCTGGCTTTTTTTTTTAATATTTGGATTATTTTTCCAAATGCTCACCCTATCAACTCATTCTGAGTTTTAATGCTTCTGACATTTTCCTCACAATTCAGTGTGAGGCTTATATATTCACCCCTCATCACCTGTCCTTGCTTCCATCTTCAGTACATGACTCTTTAAAATTTCTGGGCCAGATCATAGCATCTTAGATTTAGAGCCAGAAAGACCCTAGAGATCATTATATCCAACCCTCCCATTTTCTACTTGGTGAAATTGACCTCCAGAAAATCTAAGGGACCTAGCCAGTATGGTGAGAGTTGAGACGTTAACCCAGGTCTTCCTGACTCCGAAGCCAGCTGTCTCTATCCACTAGGCTACATTACTCATGAGTTTTAAAATCTAGTAAGTTGATGAGTTGACCTTTGTAACCATGACAGTCTTCTTGGACCGTTTCTTGTTTTCCCTAACATAAGAATCGTCTCTGTCTGTGATATCTTCACAGTTTCTGTATTGAGAACTTCTTATCCTTTCTGAGCTCAGGTGCCCTCTAGAATTTTAGACCAAGTAATATGACTTTTCATTTCCCCCTCTCCCAACTTTTCCTTCCTCAGCCTCATATGAAATATTCCCTCTAAAAATGTAGGGTATATACAACTCCCAGCTTTTTTCTTCTCTATAGTGAATTCAATCCAAATAAGCATACAATCAATCAACAAGAAGTTATTGAGTATCTATTATATGCCAGGTACAAAAGACATCATGGCCCAACGGATAGAGACCTGAGTTCAAATTCTACCACTGCTAAATACTGGCAGTTTGATCCTTTGAATTCCTGAAATGCTCCCCCTCCTTCATCTTAATCTCTTAGGACCCATTTCATTCAGGAAGACTTTTTTGCTCTTTTCATTCTTCATATATATATATATATATATATATATATATATATATATATATAGAGAGAGAGAGAGAGAGAGAGAGAGAGAGAGAGTAAGTATAAAGTTTATAGATGTGTGCATGTGTGTGTGTGTGTGCATGTGTGAGGAGAGAGACATACACACAGAGAGAAAGAGAGTCTGTTTTAAAAAAAAACTTGGTTTTGTATATTGTCTCCTCTATCAGAATGTAAGTTCCATTTCAAGAGCAAGGACTATTTTTTGCCCTTCTCTGTATCGCCTGCACTTAGTGTGGTGCCTGACACATAGTAAGTCCTTAATAAATGCTTTTATACATATAATGTATGTATATATAATAGGCACTGGGATGTAGAGGAAAAACCCAACATTCTCCTGGCCCTTAAGAAGCTAACATTCCATTGGTTGAGACAACTTGTGCATATATACAGCAAGTAAATAGAGAATAAATACAAGATAATTGAGGGAGAGAGGGCTTTAACTGTTGAGATATCAGGACTTCATGTAAAAAGTAGTACCCAAATTGTCTTGAATGTACAAACATTTAAGTGCCCACTATTTGCCAAGTGAGAGCAACTTGGGGGTAAAGTGGACAGAATGCTGAGCCTGGAGGCAGAAAGACTCCTCTTCCTAAGTTCAAATCTAGCCTCAGATACTTAATATCTGTGTGAGTCTGAGCAAGTCACTTAACTGTGTTGGCTTCAGTTGTCTTGTCTTCTAACTCTAAACCCAATGAATCCACAATCCTAGCTCTCCCATTGATTCACCGTGTGACATCAAGAAAGTTCTTCATTTCCTCAAATGAAAAAAAGAGAACTTGGCTAGACCATCTGCAAATCCCTTCTCTATGTTGGCTTAAAGCATGAACACTGAGAGCCCTCCTGGTAGTCCCCTGACAAGAGGAAAATTTGTTCCTATTTTACCATAAGTTTGAGAGTTCCTTTGCAATAAGCAAATTCAAAACCAAAATCAAAACTTTGCACTTCGGTTCTTTCCTGAGGCCTTTCATTGTCAGGGAAATCAGTCAGTTTAGAAGAGTAGAAAGTGAAACTGGAGAAGTCAGATAACCTTGACCCTGGATCCTGGGCATCTCATTTGTGCAGGAGGAGAAGGAGGAAGAGGAAGAGGAAGAATAAGAGGAAGAAGAAAAGGAAGAAGAAGAAGAAGAAGACAGAATGGAAGAAGAAGAAAAAAGAAGGGAGAAGAAGAAAGAAGGAAGAAAAAGAAAGAAGGAAGAAAAAAAGAAGAAATGTTATGTGGAGTTCTAGCTATTAATAACTATATTACAAATTAGAACTAATCATTTAAAATATTTATTCAATTAAAATAACAGCAACCCTATAGTAGGCTAACAGCATGTTTTTGTGAAAAATAACTAATTTTCCAAACAAAAAATGTTAATGAGGAATAGTATTGTTTTATATACTTTTGCAGATTTCTTTAATGACTGGCTTAATTGAAGACAGCTGTATTCTCACATCATGCTTCTTGCATGCAGTCTGTTGTATCTGGTGTTTCAGTTTAAATATATGAAAAAATCCCTCTTAAGATGCATGGACAGCTACATAGCTAAAAAAGGGAGACTGACTACCTTAGTACTTTTAAATAGTCAAAGAACATCTTAGCATTCTTATGAAAAAAAGTTCTGAGCTTTCGGTTCCCCTGAAAGGGTCTTGGGGACCCTCAGAGTCCAAGGTCCAGGGACCACACACACTGAGAACTCATGGATTAAAAGGCTGAGAAACTTGCCCGGTGTTATCCAATGTGTGGCTGAGGCAGGACGGAAATTCAAGTTTTCCTGAGAGGTCAGCTCTCTATCGCCCTGTTTAACCGCAACAACAATTCTGTAGTCCTCTAAGGTTTGCAAAGAGTTGCCCTTATGTATTACCTCCTTGATAGTAAACATCGAAGCTGAGATGAGAACACCATCATCTCACAGGTAAATTCGGTACTGTTCCGAGGATGCCACGCTGCCTGCCATATCCCAGCAGTCCTGGTCCCAAGGTGGACAGTGCCACACCAGACCAGGGCACTAAGGATTTGCCAAGGGTGACTCTCTCCCAAAGTTCGACCCCCTCCCAGCGTCATAGGATTAGGCTTTAGAAGGATCCTGGAGAGGATCTAGACTAGCTATCCCCATCTATGCAGTAAACTGAAGCCGGGAGAGGGAAATGAAGTCCTTTGCCCCAACTTTACAGGGAGCGTTCGGAATTCAGCGTTCTTCACCACCACCCCCCGGCCCCCATCTACGAGAAAGCTAGCCTGGGGACTTTTCACAGCTCTGCCTCACTTCCATCCAACTCACTGACACGTCCTGGCATCTCTTCCCTAATGTCACTGTCCTTTTCGAAAACCAAGGACAAACAACAAGGATATTCTATATAATTGGAATGTGAGGTCCTTGAAGGCAACAACCCCTTTTGCTTTCCTTCGTCTCCCCAGCACTTAGTGAGATACCTGGCACATAGGAAACCCTTCACAAACACTCACTGGCTGATTATTTCCATTCGGGGACTGTGGTCATTCGTAGCCAGGAAACGAAACTGAAAGAGACTCAAAGCAGGCTGATAGGGAGCCCAAGCCCGAGGCACCTCGGGGAGACCATAGAAAACCCTCTACGCCTGCCTCTCAAACCCAGCTCCCGTCGCCTCTCCCCTGCCCCCCTCACATGCCACTTCCCTGATGAAGGATGGACTCAGCAGGGAAGAGACAGAGGTCGCCTAGGGAATGTTCCATCTGTCCGGGTCCGCGGACAGATGAGGGACCCCAGAAGAAGGATAGAGGGAGGGAAGAGTGGTTGGATGTGGGGGGGTAGGTGGAGTCCTGAGAGTGGGGTTAGATGCGGACCAGAAGCCTGGAAGGATGGGGTGTGAGAGGGTAGACAGTGGATGCCTTGGGTCAAGGGGAGAGGGCTCTGTGAGTTCGGCAGGACGAGGCAACCCTGTTCCCCCCTCCCTAGCTCACCCCAGCCCCGAGCTTTTACCTTCGCAGCGCGCTTGCTTGCGGTCATGTCTGGGGATGCTGCGTGGGGGGAGTCGGGGGGACTCCTGGCTGACCGGGAGGCAAGGAGGATGGGCGAGGGCTAGTGAGTGGGGGTGGGGTTGCCTTACGAGTAGTTTGGGCTCGCGGACCTGCCCTGGAGCCGACGTCGAGATCTGTGTTCAAATTCTGACTCCGGCGAATTCTCTGGGTGATCTTGGTTCTGGGCTTCTGCTTCCCTACGTGTAAAATGAAGGAATTGACTGGGCTTATCTTTGAGATTTCTCCTCCCTTTGAGATTTTTCTGGATACCCCCGCCCCCGCCCCGCCCCTTCTCCCCATGGCACCGCCTCCTCGAGTCCTGGCTACAGGTGCATTCATTCTCCAGACCCCGCAGGGCTGAGAAGATGCTGAGCAGTTTTAGGGGAGTTTCTAGCTTGTAAATCTGGAGACAGCCGCCAAGCAGAGACTAACAAGGGCCTCATTAACCTTATGAGAAGCGGGGTGTCTACGGGCATGGAAAATTGCGTTACTGTCAGATTGTAGATAAGTTCATTGATTTTGACAAACGTTTCCTTTGATTTTTCAATCTTTTGCTACAAGGAATATCTCAATTGGGAGGAAAGGGGGTGGGGATGGGAAGCAGCTAGATGGACGCCGCAGTCTATAGTTGGGAGGACTTGAGTTCAACTTGTCTCAGATACTTACTAGCTGTGTGATCCTGGGCAGGTCACTTAACTCCATTTGACTTAAAAAAAGAGAGAGAGAAGGATATAATAGCAATAAATACAAAGAGAGAGGCAGAAATGATGGAGGGAGTAAGGAGCTGGTTTCTGAATTGGAAAGACTTGGGTCCAAGTCTCTCCTCTGACACCTTCTGGCTGAGTAATCCTACAATGTCACTTCATCTCTCCGTGCCCAAGGGGACTTTGTGAGATGCTGAGTGGCAGAACAGATGCCATTTTCATTCATAGAGGGGTTTCTGACACTGCTGACATCACAGGAACTCCTCAAAGTTATATCAGATCAAATGTTTTGTTTTGTTTTTCTAAGTGTATATCTACCATTATGTCAAGCCCACATCGTGCCATTAGGTTGGGTACAGTGTTCGAACTTAGCTAGTGAGGGTCACCAGGCAGAGGAACTGACCTCAACCCTCCTTACCTTTCCTGAGCCTGCTTTTTCATTGCTGGCTGTAGCCTCTACTACTTCACCTGGAGTGAAGAAAACTTGAAACTAATCCTGACTCTCACATTTACTGTGGAACATTTGGAAAATCTCAACTTCTTTCAGCTTGTTTTCTCAACCCATATAAATGGGAATAATACATTCGGGGCTGGTATGAAGAACAAATTACATAATATATGTAGGACACTTTGAAAACCTTAAATCAAGGAGTAGCTAGACAGTGAAGTGGATACAGCACTAGCCCTGAGTTCAAATCAAGCCTCAGATGCTTACTGGCTGTGTGACCCTGGGCAAGTCACTTAACCCCAGTTGTTTCTAAAAAGAAAGAAAAGAAAATCTTAAAATGCTGTACAAATGCTGACTTTTATAAAATATAGGAAAAAGCACTGTCCTTCAAATAAGAAGAACTGGGCTGGTCTCACTCACTTTAATTTGGTATGTGACCTTGAGTTATGCCACTCAGAGATACAGAGAAAGAAGGGCTCTCTGAAATCATCTAGTTTAAGGCTTTTATTTTTACAAATGGGAAAAATGAGGTCCAGATTCAGGAAATAAAGATTTATACCAGGAGTTTGCTATTGATAATGATATGCTCTTGAGCAAATCACTAACCTTTTCTGCTTCAGTTTTCTTCCAGTCCTAAGATTTATTATAATCTGTTAGAGTTCTCTTCCTTCCCTTCTGTGCCTCCCTCCAGAGTTCTGTTTTGAGAGATGGATTAGCTTCAAAAAGATACTTTTCTCTGGCCACTACTCTTCTAACAGAATGTCAGCTCCTTGCAGGTAAGGATTGTCTCTTTTTATATTTGCATACCCAGCCATACCTTCTTTTTATATTTTATGTTCAATTTTAAAATAAAATTAAAACAAAATAAAACTAACATTTCCATATACATTTTGGAACAGACAGTAAAGATTGTATATGAAACTACAATTCTCTAGTTTGCAGAGTTGTATACAACTTGTTTATCTTCTTAAGTACTTAATAAGTTCAACAAATAACTTTCAAGCAAGTTCTGCTTGTCCTTGATTCCTTCTGGTCTTCTCATTTGGGGTAGTGGGTGAGAAATACTATTATCCCTATCCCTCCTTTTCCCACCCCCTTTATGGGGAAGGGAAGACAAACCCAAATATTCATAGCCAAGCAAAACAAACTTCCCCCATGTGCTATATCCAAACATGTATATCTTCTTTTGAGTCCTAAGTTCATCACCTCTCTGTCAGGTAGAGGTTAGCATGTCTCATCACTAGTACTTTGGAATCATGGTTACTTATTACATCAATCAGAGTCATTAAGCTTTTCAAATTTATTTTTCTTTATACTGTTGTATAAATTATTCTCATTGTACTCAGCATCAGTTCATACAAATCTTCCCAGACTTCTCTGAAACCATTCTGGTTCTGCCCCTTGGTAGCCATGTGCAAATCATTTAAGCTCTCCAGGACTCAGTTTCCTCATCTGCAAAAGATGGAAAATAAGTTCTAACACCTCATAAGACTTGACTTGTGATAATGAGATTTTAATGGCTTCCATTTCCTTATCTCTTCACAAAACACTGTTCTTCCAATGGATCTTCAAGGTAAGAACTGAGGGTATTATGCTATGATGTTTTAGACAGCTGTGACAAAATCTCCCACACCTTCTCATTTGATTCTCTCACCAGTCCTGTGAAGTAGGGTGCTATGATTAGTGTCACTTTGCATATGAGGAAACTTAGGCTGAGAGATGGAAAGTAACTAACTCAGGGTTACACAGAGAGGTAAGATTCAAACCCAAGTTCATTGTGGTAGAGTGACAGGAATACTGGATTAGGTGTCAGAGAACCTGAGTTCAAATTCTACCTCTGCTACTTACCTAGTGTAACCTTGCACAAGTCACTGCAACTCTGTGGGGCTGTTTTCTCATCTGTAATATAAGGAGGCTGAGCAGATGATCTCAGAAGTCCCCTTCAGCCCCCCAGCTATGATCACAAACTGGACTCCAAAATTCTTTCCCAAGGGTTCCTAACATTTTTTGGGTCACTGTCCCCTTTAGATTTCAGCAAAAAACTTCCTGTACTCCCTATTCAGTATGGAAAAAAAATTATTTTTAAAAGATAAGTATTTAATTTAAATAAAAGACCTGACAGCTTGAAGACTAAATTAATAAGAATTTCAATGTCAATAAGTCCTGAATTTCACAACAGCAAGTCAACATTTACATTCAGAGATTCTGTTCTTGTTTGTTTGTGTCCAATTCAATATAACACCATAGATAAAATCTGTGAGGTTTGCTTTAAAAAAATCTGTTTACTATGTACATATGTATGAAAAGTAAAATAGGAATCAAAATGGATTTTGTTATATAACATTTAGTATCACAAAGTTAAATGTTTTTCAATTTATCCTATTCACAGATTTTTCCCACTAACTCCTACTTTTGGAATATTTCAATAGTATATTACAGTTCTCGAGAAGAAGGGTGGTACAATGGGTAAGGTGCAGGCCTCAGAGTCAGGAGAATTGGATTCAAGTCCTTCCTCAGATACATATTTTCCCTGTGACCCTGGAGGAATGACTCCCTTAACTTCTCAGTGCTTCACTCTCTAAGAGAGACTGTAGAGACTGTGAAGCTTGGAATTTATGTAGGAAAGTTCCTTTAATAAGGAACTCCCTAACAAGAATTTCCCAGACCAATGAAATCCCCAGTCCAGTCTATATCCTTATCCTGAAGTAGTTACTTGTCAAATATTCCGTGTACCCCAAGTTGGGAACCTTTGCTAATAATGCAGGGTAGGGAACCATGTCATTTTTTGCAGGTCAGGAATCTAGACCTTAGCTCTAAGACATAAGAGAATTAAGTAAGTCTCCTGGAATCATCCAGCTAGAATCTGTCAACAGAGGATAGGAAGTGAACTCTCTAGCCCAGGACCTAGGCTCTCAGCACAGCACTACACTGATATAATATACCTGAAAGTGCTTTGGAAAGAAGTCATAAAAAAAAGAATAAGAAAGAAAGAAGTCTTCACAATCTAAAAGGTTAAAATGAGACTTTTATAAAATCCACTTCTGACACTTAACTGTGTGCCTGTGGCCAAACCACTTAGCTCTCTGAGTCTCTGTTTTCTTATCTGTAAAATAGGAATACTAAATGGTATACTCCCTACCTCAGAATTAGAGATGGAAGGGACATCAGAGGTAATTAGTCCAGAGCTTTTTAAACTATAAGTCTTGACCTCAGTTTAAGAAGTCTTGATTAGGTCTCCAGTGGTAAAAGTTTAAGAAGCCCTGAGTCTCATTCTTTGAGGAAATTAAAGGACCAGAGACAAATGAATTGAGACCTGTTTTCCTGTGTACTTGGAACTTGAGGCCATTTGCACATGGAGTAAGAAGAGCAAGGCTTTAAACTCTTTAAATTCAACACTTCTGTTGCTTTTTTAAAAAAATCAGTTCTATTTTTTTTCAAACTAAAAAACATTCCTTTTCTCTCCCTCCTCCAACTGAAAAAGGAAAGGAAAGGAAGATCCTTGTACCAAATATGCATAGTCAAACAAAATAAAGCTCCATGTTAGCCGTGCCTCAAAATGTATGTGCCCTTCTATATATACTAGTTCTTTACCTTTCTGTCAGGGCATGGCTAGTGAGCCTCAGTGCTCTGGGACCGTTGTGATACAGAGTTCTGAAATCTTTTATTGTTCTTGTTATACCATAAATTGGCTCATACAAATCTTCCCAGCATTCTCTGAAACTGTCCCCTTCATTTCTTCTGGAACAATAATATTCCATTATATGCATGTAACCTGATTTGTTCACCCATCCCACAATTGATGGCCACCCTATCAATTCCTAGCTTTTGCCACCATAATTGAGTCATTATAAATATTTTTTAATATATAGGACCTCTTTCTATTTCTTTGATATCTTTGGGCTACGGTGCTAGTAATAATATTACTAGGTCAAAGCATATGCATAGGTTAGTAACTTTTGAATATCATTCCACATTGCTTTCCAGAGAAACTGATCCAATTCACAGCTTTATCCACCAGCATTAATGTGTCAGTTTCCCCACAGCATCCCAGCATTTGTCATTTTCCTTTTGTGTCAACTTCACCAAACCACTGGATAGAGAAAGAACTTCAGAAATGTTTTAATCTGCATTTCTCCACTTTATTGGTGATTAGGGGTATTTTTTCATATGGTTATTGATAACTTGGATTTCTTCCCTTAAGAACTGCTCCACATTTGCTCCCCACTCCCCACCTCAATAGAATGTAAGATCCTAGAAAGCAATGACAGTTTCTTGTCTCTGTATTCCTAGCACTTGTAAGTGACTTTTGCCTCAGTTTCCTCATTTGTAAAATGAGTTAGAGAAGGAAATGGCAAACCTTTTTCTGCCAATCAACAAGGAAGCACTGTATTTGTTATATATCAGGCAGTTAATAAATACTTGTAGAAGCTTTTTTTTCCCCTTAAAGAAGAGATGAGAGAATGTACATGATTCCCTACATTGGGGAAATGGAGGACAATAACCATGGAATATTTCATGTGCTGTCAGACTTAATAGATATATTAGTTTTGCAGATAGTAAGCCAGAAAAACCAAGGTGATAATTTTGTCCAACCCCCTCTTTTCATAGGAGAGGGTTAGTATGCCAAGCAAAGGGGGAAATAATTTACTCAAGAGATTAAAAACCCAAATCCCCCAGCACCAGATCCTGCTTCCCCTCCTCCTCACCTTCTCTGGCTTCCCCCAAGGAAGAGGAATAACATGGGTTTTTAAGTCCCTGGTCTTAATGCTGGGAGTTGCAGAGTTAATCTCTCAGTCATCCCACCCCACTCCTGCTCCTCAGATCCCAGAGAGGCCACCCAGGCAACCGGATGCAGAAGAGTGTTTCCTGTTTTCAGCTCCTGATCTCGATTGCAGCATCAGCCAGCGGGTCTTGCTCCAGGCTTGGGTCTGTGCATCCTAGGGCTCAGATTCAGAAGACTCCCTTCCTTCTACCTCCTTACATATTACCCTTTTGCGGTAAGCAATGTCTTCTGAGCTGGGGAGGTAGAGACTATGGCAGAAAGATAAGGCACTGAGGCAGCTGGGGACAAGGGGCGGAGGAGGGAGGCTGTGCAGAGAATAGTGTGAGACGCGAGTCCTTGTGCAGGAGGACCACAAAAGCAACAGTGGGCGTGCCATTTGGATCATATATCAGAGGGGCCCTGGCCAGTCATCCACTATAACTCCCTCATTGTTCAGGGATTTACCTAAGTTCACACAACTAATTCAGGTCAGAGTGAAATCCAGGCCTCTGGAATCCCAGGGCCAGGCTTCGCTCCCTGTACCAAAGCATGCAAGAATAGATCCTCTTCATAAATTCCCATGAAAGGGGACCTGGATCAGAAAATGTCAGAACTGGGAAGGACCTAAGAACATATAACACAGAATGTCAGAGCTGGGATGGGACCTTAGAAAATAAACCATAGAATATCAGAGCCAGGTGGGACTTTAAAAAATAAAATGTTAGAACTAGAAGAAACATTAGGGCATAGAATAAGAGAGTACTGGGATTCTATAGATCCTGTGAATAGGTTTCTGGGGGCTGTGAATATGGTTAGGAAAAAAAACTGCATCTTGATTTTCACTAACCTATAACTGAAATTGAGGATTTCCTTCAATTATTTTAAAAGCATGATTTTTAGAAGGGATCCATAGGCTTTAACAGATTGCTGAAGGAATCTATGATACCCCCCTAAAAAAAGTTTAAAAACTGTTGCCTTAGAACATAGAAAATAGAATGTCCAAGGTGAGAATGACCTTATAATTGAGATGATCAGAACTGGAAGGAAACTTAGGAATCATTAAAGGTTCAACCCCCTCATTTTACAATTAGAAAATCTGAGGCTCAGAAAGCAATTATTTGCTCAGAGTCATATAGCTTATAAGCATCAGGGCTAGGATTTGAACCTGAATTGTCTCACAGGGACTGTTAGGTGGGGCTGCAGTGGATAGAGCCCTGGGCCTGGGGTTAGGGGTACCTGAGTTCAAATCTAGCCTCAGATACTTACTAGCAGTGTGACTCTGGGCAAGTCACTTCATCCTGTTTGCCTCAGTTTCCTTGTCTGTAAAATGAGCTGGAGAAGGGAATGGCAAACCTTTTCTGCCAAGAAAACCCCAAATGGAGTCATGAAGAGTTAGACACAACTGAACAACGAACAAAACAAACCTGATTCTTCATGAAACACACTTTCTAAGACACCACACAGTTTCCCTCTCAAAAGTACTGGATTCTTATTGGTTCTGGATTAGGATGCCTGGGTACTATTCCTACTACCTGGCATAAGCTTGAGGAAGCTATTTAATTTCTCTATGCCTCAGTCTTTCCTTCTATAAAATGGGAACCATGTTCTTTTACAGAAAGGCAAAATCAAAATGTAAAGACAATAGTGTACTGAGTTGTGAAAAGCCCTATGTAAATATAAGATTGGCACTGGTTACATACCCCTTTCCATCTGGACACTAAAAAAAAAACCAAAACCCTAAGGTCAACTAAAGGATCATTAAAAATCACCTAGTCTTATTGCTTTGCACATAGCAGGTTCTCAATAAATGTTTCTTAAGCGAATTGTGTCAGGAGCTGAAGCCAGAACCTCTGACTCCTAATCTGGTCAATTTTCTGTACACAACATGTTGCCATCCACATCCCCTTCCCCATATTGTCTCCTTATAGATCATTCCTTTCTCCTCTCTCATCTCAGCCTTTTCTCTCTCCTTTGTCTGAACTCCCCCATCTTCCCTTGCTCTCCCCTGACTCATTCATTCCTTTTTTTCTCGATCCTTCCTTAGGCACGGAGCCCACTGTTCCTGACAATGCTAACATCTGAGGATGTAGCTGTGTACCTCTCCCTGGAGTTATGGCAACAGTGAATCACTATTTAAAGAGAACTCTACAGGGATGTTATGCAGGAGAATTAGTAAAACCTGCTGTGTTTGGGTGAGGTGGTATCTTCTTCTGGTAATGGAACTCAATTTTTACATAATTCCGGGGCAGATAAGAGCTCTGGTCTCCCTTTCTCCCAGCCTAATCCTTTAAAAGTCTATATTCTTTTCCCTGACTCAAAAACCAAAGTGATGAAACTGGTCTTCATTGGGTCTATCCCTTCTTACCCATCAGATAATTTCCTATAAATGAGGCTTCCTTTTCTCCTAAGGGAACAATTTCCTAAAACATTCCATGAGAAAACTGCTGTAAAACTATGTTTAGGAAACTATTTTGTTATGCTCCAAACGTTTAAAAGCATTAAGGAAGAAATATTGAGGGGATCCTAGGAAGCCCTGTTAAGCAGAGAGTTCCAAACAACTTACAAAATTGCAGCACCTGCAAAGATGAATTAATGAAAAATTAACATCTGTGAATGTGCCTGTGTGTGTGTGTGTGTTTTAACTTTGCCAGGAAGTTTCAACAGAGAGTGAATACGTGATTCTGCATCCTATTCCCACCCTAACTATATGAAATCATAACAGACAAGAGAAAATGAGACCTAACATAGATGGGTTTTTTTCCTGTGTGTTTTCTGTTCTAGATGGAAATAAGAAAGATCAAAGCTAAAGAAACCATTTAGAAGCCTAGTCAGGGAGTAGATAGCTGAGTTTTATGGGTAGATAATTAGAAATAGCAACATAAGGGAGATGCCTTTTGCGGGGAGTAGCAAAAGAAGAATCTTACTCTTTAAAGTTTTGAAGGCTGGAACAAAATGAGCTGACAAGGCAAATTTTGAAATGAAATGTTGCCAGAAAGTATCCAGAGGCTGGAACAATGGTTAGAACTTCAAGGAGAAGCTTATTTATCTGAACAAATATCAGATCATGAGAAATTATTTTAGTTGATTTCCAAGGCAGCTAGCTACTGCTTAGCTTTGAAGGGTAAGCCCAGGAGTTAAGCAAAGATTGAAGTAAAGAGCATTGTTGTGATTAAAAAAGAGATATCTATCCATGACTTCATATTTTATTTCTTTAAATTTTTTTCATTTTATACTTTAGATGTAAATGTAGGTAATTAGCATATTGCAAGAGGGGATTGTTTTGGATTTTGTCCTTGAATTCCCCGCCTCCCCTCCACACACACCTGACAGTGTCCCTGGTCTATAATATTAATAGGTGTTTAATAGATATTGATTGAATAATTGGTGCTTGAGGAGGAAACTAAGAGACCTTGTTGTCTCTCTGGTGACAACTACTAGAATTACAGAAATAGCTCCTTGAAAAAAATAACCAGCTTCTAAGGCAAGAGTTCTTACACTTAGAACAAAAACTTGTTTTCTAGAAAAATGTTGATAACTGTATTTCAATATAATTGATTTTGTTTGTAACATCACACATCCTATTTTATGCATTCCAAAACATTATTCATACCTGTACAATTCCTATAGGCTGCTAGTAAGTCTGCCTGTCTCAAGTCTCTTCCCACTTCAAGCCATCCTCCAAAAATGATTTTCTGAAAGCACAGATCTGACTATGCCATTCCATATTCAGGAAATTTCACTGATACCCAGTCACTTACAAAATCATTTTTTTGCCATACAGAGCCCTTCATAATCTGGCCCCTGTCCCACCGCTGCCGCCACCACCATCATCACCATTCTGGTCTTCTTCTACCTTGTGTGTCTCAACAATTCTCTTCCGTCAAGGGCCCCTGACCTCCTTACTGTTCCAGGAACAAGACACTCTCCACCCCGGAGCATTTTCTCTGGCTGTCCTCCATGCCTGGAATGCTCTCCATTCCCACCTCCTGGTTTCCCTGGCTTCCATCAAGTCCCAACTAAAAGCCCACCTTCTCCAAAAAGCCTTTCCCAACACCTTTTCATTCTACCATCTTCCCTCCATTAATTATTTCCTATTTATTCTATGTATAGCTTGTATGTACATTTTTCTTTGCTAGTTGTCTCTCCCATTAGACCGAACCCCTTGAGGGCAGGGAGTGTCTTTTGCCTTTTTTGCATCTTCAGCATTTATCATAGTGCCTGGCCTATAGTAGTGGTATAATAAATGCTTACTGAGTGACTGAATGAGGGTCCACAGACTTTGACTGCCAAAGGGACAGACAAAAAATGGTTAAGAGCCCCAGACCTAGGAGATATACCTGACAAAGGCAGCTTGTTCCTGTGATAACAAAGAACCACTCTTTATAACAAAGACTTTTAAAAAACATATAGAAAGCAGAAAAGAAAAAATTCAGCAAAATCACCAAATAGCTATATAAACTGACATCCCAGGCAATATCCCTTACCCATGAACTGCCTTCCCCCTTCACAAAGAAGCAAGAGAAGTTCTCTTCTCATATCTCTTCTTTGAGACCAAGATTGTTCCTTATTATTTCATACCATTGATTTTTAACCAAAATTTCATATTTAATTAAAAATTCAAATGAATTTTTCAATGTTCATTGCCATTTAAAATTTCAAATGATTTTCTTCATATTCATTGCCATTTAAAATTTCAAATGAATTTCTCAATATTCAGTTCAATTTTGTGGTTGTAGTTCTTTCCATTTCCATTATTGTTGTCCCTGTGTTTGTTATTTTCCTTTGTCTGCTTACCTTACTTTGTATCAGTTCATGTCAGTCTATGCTTTGCTGCACTCATCACATCCATCATTTTTTATGGCATACTAATGTTCCGTTATATTCATGTACCACAATTGGTTTAGTCATTCCACAATCAATGGGCATCTACTTTGTTCTCAGTACTTTGCTACCACAAAAAAGTGTTGCTAAAAATATTTTGGCATCTACTGAGTCTTTATTTTTGTCATTGATCTCCTTGGCATAAATGCCCAGCAATGAAATCTCTGGGCAAAGGAATATGGGCATTTTAGCTGCTTGACTAATTCCAAATTGCTTTCCAGAATAGTATTGTCTTTATTTTTAATAGTTTATTCCTCCCATTTGTAGATATCTCTCTTTTCAAACCAGACTTCATCATTCAGATGGAGAAAGGCAAAGGAACATGGAATTGGGAAGGTATCAAAAAGACAAAAGATCCCAAGGGACTCCCCAACTGGAACAGAACTTGGGAGACCAGGTGAGTCCTAGGAAATCCCTGAACAAACCCTTCTGGGTCTTGTTTCCACTTGTCATACACTGTCAACTCATATTCTCTATAGCCTAGGTCAGGGATGAGAAAACTATCGCATCGAGGTCACATGTGCAGTCCTTTCACTGAATCCAAACTTCACAGAACAAATCTCCTTAATAAAAGGATTTGTTCTGTAAAACTTGGACTCAGGCAAAAGGCTGCACTCAAGGACCTAGAAGGCCACATGTGACTTCAAGGTAGCACGTTCCCCACCCCTAGCCTAGGTCGACTATTGCAAAGATCCTCTCATTCATAAACTTGCCCATTAAATTCAGGCAAAATTAGTCTTTTCTCTACCTATGGGGGATGGCATATTTTGGACCTATAGCAGAGTTAGGAGGGATCAGGGAAGCATCCTATTCTACAGCATTCAATTACTAGGATCATATTTTAGTAAAGGAACTGATAAACCAAAACTTTTTGAGATAGGCACCTAGGAAGGTGCAATGACTTCAGGTCATGCTATATGAGTATATAAGGAGCATTTAAAATTTCTCCATTCATCTCACATCCACTAAGCATGAGTATCACCAAGGTCCTGTAATAGCCCCCTTCTCTTTTACTCTATGTTATTTTGATACATGGTCTTGTCAGCTCCCATGGGTTGAATCATCATCTCCATGTAGATAATTCCCAGTCCATACATCTAGCCCTAGTCTTTCTGCTGAGCTACAGTCAGATATCTCTGTCTGTCTCTTAGACATCTTAAACTGGATTCCTACAATCATCTCAAAAAAAAATCATCTCATGGGCAAAAATAAAATTCATTATCTTTCCTTCAAACTCCCCTCTTTTCTATTATTAATGGTAAGGGTGTCATCATCTTCCCACTTACCTAGGTTTGCAACTTTGGCATGACTCTTGATTTCTCACTCTGTCCCCATATACAATACATTGCCAATCTTATCCTTTATTCCTTCCCAACATCTCCCTCCTTCACATCCTCTTCTCTCCCCCTCATGTAGCCACAACACTAGTTCAGGCCCTCATTACTTCTCAACTAGCTACTGCAATTGCCTTTTGATTGGTCTCCTTGCCAAGTGATATTCCCATTATAATACATCCTCTATTCAGCTGCCAACATGATTTTTCTAAAATATAGATATAATAACTTTATCCCCCAATCAATAAGTGGCAGCAACTCCATTTCACCTCTAAGATCAAATATAAACTGTTCAATTTGATATTTCAAACTCTTCATAAACTGACCCATTTCTACCTTTCCAGTCTTTTTACATGTTTCCTTCCCCACATTTTGTGATCCAGTTACATGGGTCTGCTGGAAGTTCTCAAACATGACATTCCATCGCCACTCTCCATGCTTTTTGCACTGGCTGTCCCTCATACCTGGAATATTCTCCCCCATCACCTCATACGTTTTGTATATACATGTTGTTTCCTCTGTTAGAGTGTGCTCTCCTTAAGGGCATTTATTATGCACCTACTATGTGCCAAGCACAGTGCTAAGCACTGGGCATACAAAAAGAGGCAAAAAACAGTCGCAACCTGCAAGGAGCTTATAATATAATAGGGGTCATATTTGGACATATCAATTATATACATGAATTATATATTACATGTAATATATTATATTATATATAATATTATAACTAATCAATAAATTAGTTGCACGCTCTAGTTAGAGAGCCACGAGAGGTTCAGCATTATCAAAGATCACACCTGTGTGACATTAGTAAATCCCTGCCCCTCTCTGGGACTCAGTTTCCTCATCTGTAACATGAAGAGGTTAAAGCAGATGACATTTATAGTTCTCCCCCAGATCTAGATCTATGATTATATGTTATCAATCTGATGCTAACAATCATCAGTTCTATAATCAATTGCCTAAATTCCTATAATGTTAAAAAAAAATGAAAGGAAGACTAGAGGACCCACACATACATAGGGGATAGCTATATAGACAGATAGACAAACCACAGACAGTCCCAGCTCCCTGTAGGTTTATTAACTGAGGGAGATAAGCCTGCTATGGATACAAAACACAAACAGCAGAACACAAGGTAAGAAGGAACCCAGTGTTGAATCATAGACCATCCAAGGTTGAATGTCTATTTGAGGTAAGAAATAAGGAGGCTGAATTCATCCTTGGATAGAGACCAGGAACAGGGCTCACGATAGACTGGAATAAGAGCCACCTCCTGACAGATTATATGGTCAAAGGCTGTGAACAGGCAATCCTCCAGGAGGAAATCTAAGCTATCAACAATGAGATGAAAACAATTCAGTCACTAAGAATAAGAGAAATATACATCAAAGCAACTAGGAAGTTCCACCTCACATCCTTCAGATTGTCAAAGCTAATAAATGGCAATTATTGGAGAGACTGTAGGAAGACACACATCAAGATAAGTCAATAAACATTTATTGGGTTGTTGAGTTTATACAGTCTGCCAGGCCCTGTCCAAAGTTCTGGGAATACAAAAAATGGGAAAAAGACAGTCCTTGGTCCCAAGGAGCCCATAATCTGATGAAGGAAGCAATATGCGAACCACTATATGCAAACAAGATATATATGTATATATATGTAATTATAAATATTATATAGGTAATCTCAGGGAGAAGACATTAGAATTAAGGGATAATTAGGAAAAATTTCTTGCAGAAGGCAGGATTTCAGCTGAGACTTGAAGGAATCTAAGGAAGATGTAATGACAGAGAGGGAAAGAATTCCAGGCAGAAATTGAGGTATAAATTGTTTCAGCTATCCTGGAAAACACTTTGCAACTATAACCCAAAACTCACTAAACTGTCTATACCCTTTGGTCTACAATAATGTACCCCAAGGAGGTTGATGACAGAGTTGAATATGTGTAAGAATATTAATTACACAAGGCAAAAAAAAACATTAAATAAAAAACTTTTTAGAAAATATTAATTACGACATTTTTTATAATAGAAAATTGGAAACAAAATAGGTGCCCACCAATTGAGGAATGACTGAGCAAATTATGGTGTAGAAGAACTTAATGAGATTTTTGGATATGGTAGAGTCACAGAAATATGGAAAATGTGCATGAATTGATGCTGAGTGAAATGAGCAGAACCAGGAGAATAATTTATACAACGACTATAAAAATGACGTAAGGAAAAACAACTTTGAAAGCAATCAGCACTCCATCCAAAAAGTGATCAGTCATTACTTCAAAAAACTGAGGAGTAAATGTAAACATATCTTTGCACAAAGAATTGGTGGACTGGTGGTACAGAAGGAGATATGCATTTTCTGACATGGCCAATATGTTTATTTGATTTTGTCTGACTACACATATTTGTTACAAGAAAGCACTTCTACTGAAGAGGAGGTTGGGGAGGGAAATAACTAGTTATGTTAGTATGTAGTGATAGACATAGAAGAAAAAAGAAACACTGACTTAGAAAAAAATTTTTTGGTTAAAAACATTCTAAGTGTCCTTGAGAGTTCCAGGTCCAGGGAAACTAGTAACTCTCTTTTAATCATATGACCATAGATTTATAGCTGCAAAAGACTTTAGAAACCACTAATCTGCCCTCCTTCATTTGAAAATGAGGAAACCAAGGTTCAGAGAAGGTCAAGAACTTTCCCAAGGTCATATCAGTAGCAAAAAGTAGAGTTGAAATTCATCTTGAGTCCTCAGACTCTAAATGCATCACTTTTCCAAGCATTCATACTGGTCAATCTGGGAAGGTTCCGTACTTTACCAGGTTCTGAAAAGGAGATGGGACAGTTCTATATTTTTTGTGGGTATGTTTTCTGCCTTAGTAATTATTTGGTGGCATTCATGAATTTACATGTTTCAATTTCATTCATCTCTTTATTACAGCTGAAGACTGGAGAAAAATGAGGAGGGTTATCAACTGAAATGTCTCATGTATGAATACTCTCAAGGGATGTGCATAGGAAGGTCCTAAGAGGAGAAGAAAGTTCCCGGATTGCTGGAAGAACCCATGTGAGTCAGTGCACTTCAGAAAAGCACCAGGGGAAAGTCTTAGGCAACAGGCAGAAAAAAATCTATCCCCAGGATAAGGGATCTGGGGAACCACATTGTAATCTACCCTAAAACTAAACCAAGTTTTGAGAAAGCCTCTATTTTTAGTGAATGTGGGAAATCTTCAGTCAGCATTCCAATCCTAAAAAGTATCCAAAAATCCATTCAGGGGAGAATGCTGCAAGTGTGTGGATTGTGGGAAAGGGTTCATTTACAGTTACTCATGTAGTCAACATCTTAGAATCCCTACCAAGAGAGGGAAGACCCCAAAACCTATAAAAGTTCTGAGAGTGGGAGAACCTTTAGGGAGAAACTCCAACATCAAAAAATCCACAGTGGGAGAGAAACCCCACTGAGTGTGGAAATAAGTTCAATGTGAAATCATCTATCCCTAACCAAAGAATCCACACAGGAGAATTACCCTATAAATGTCCCCAGTGTGGGAAAAGCTTTACCCATCATACAACATTTATTAAATGTCAGAGGACCCACACTGGAGAAAAACCATATACAATCAGTTCTGCTATAGCTCTTGTTTTGCAAATGGGAATTTGCTCCAATATGATTGACATATTAGGCAACAGTTTGAACATAATACTAAATTTAGTTTGCTTATGCACAATTTCATCCACAAGAAACAGCTAAAATGCAGAAAACTGCACCCAGCTGAACTGAGCCGTGGAGGAACTAAACACACACCTTAAATATCTATCAGTTGCCTCAGTTCACCGGGTGTTATCCTATAAGGTTGTGTTTTGCTGTATTTTTTTTTTATTTGTGAACTTTTCCATACATACATATATTCAAAAAAACCAA
The DNA here is from genome assembly GCA_023548195.1 of Bettongia penicillata ogilbyi. Lineage (NCBI taxonomy): Eukaryota > Metazoa > Chordata > Mammalia > Diprotodontia > Potoroidae > Bettongia > Bettongia penicillata. The sequence continues at coordinate 1,443,042 of JAJHZJ010000479.1, read as the reverse complement.
CTCATTCCACATCCCAAACATGTCTAAGCGTCCTGGCTCAAAACCATCAGGCCATGGATGCAAAAGAAAAACTTTCAGTATTGAGGAGAAGCTTGAAATAATAAAGCGTTTTGAAAGAAATGAAAGAACATGTGATATCGCCAGAGCAACAGGCATAAAGGAATCCACCTTGCGGGCCATTAGAGACAACGCCGTGAAAATAAAAGAAACGTCTATGACCGGAACAACTACAATCTCTGCAAAGTCAGTAAGAATAAGGCCTAAAGAAATTACAGAAATGGAAAGATTGTTGAGCATATGGATCGAAGGGAAAAAATCGAGAACCACCTTTCTCACCATCAAAGGGAAAGCACTTTCTATATACGCAGACCTTAAGCGGAACTCGCCAAATCCTGCAGAAGTGGCTCCTTTTAGGGCTAGCTGTGGCTGGTTCAGCGGTTTCAAACATCGTTACAATTTCCAAAACCTTCAGTTCTCTAGCGAAGCCGCTAGTGCAGAGCAAAAAGCCGCCAAAGAATTTCCAGCAATGATACAGAAATTAATTAAAGAAGAAGGCTATACATTGGATCAGATTTTCAATTTTGACGAAACAATTGTCTATTATAAACGCATGCTTCGAAGCACCTACAATTCAAAGGCGGAAAAACACTCCCCAGGATACAAAGCTTCGAAAGATCGCTTAACTGTGATGTTCGGGGCCAACGCCAGTGGAGATTTGAAGTTAAAGCCAGTGGTGGTTTATCGCTCGGACAACCCACAGGCCTTGAAAGGCATTATTAAAGCCAGCCTTGGTGTTCATTACAGATATAGCAAGAAAGGGTGGATGACTGCCCAAATCTGCATTGATATTTTTGCCGAATTCTTCCCTGTTATAGAGTATTATTGCAAGAAAAAGAACTTGGCTTTTAAAATTCTGATAATTATCGATAATGCACCAAGCCATCCCCCGACAATAGCTGAACTCAATCCGAAGGTCAAATTCGTCTTTTTGCCTCAAGAAATCACCTCTCTGATACAGCCCCTTGATCAAGGTGTGATTGCCCTGTTTAAGGCGTACTATCTCAAGAGAACATTTAAGATGTTAATTGCAGCTACGGGAGGTGAGAATGAAGAAACTGTTACAGAATTTTGGAAGAGAGTTAACATCAAGATGGCCATCGATATCATTGTTGAAGCCTGGAACGATGTCACTAAAGAGTGTTTGCATCGTGCGTGGAAGAAAATGCTCCCTAAGTTGATTCATGATTTTGAAGAATTTGAACCTTCAGAGCAATTTAAAAAAATCAAAGCAAGCTGTATTGATCTGGCGAAACAAGTTGGATTTGACGAAGTCGAAGATATAGATATAGAAGAGCTTCTGGAGCCTCACTCTAATGATCTGACCACTGAAGACTTGCAACAGCTTGCTGATGGCCAAGTGGAGGCAGAAGATGAGGAAGATGAAGATGATGATCACGAAAGTCAGAAGACTACACCGCGGCAGCTTGACACATCTCAATTATCAGGTGTTTTAAGTGTTATTGAAAAACAGTTGCAATGGCTGGAAGATAATGATTATAATGCTGAACGCAGCAGAATAGTGGTGCATGGCATCCGCACCAATTTGGAGCCCTACAGGCAGCTTCTGTATGAGAGGAGGAGGCTAGCCAAGCAGCAGAAATTGGATATATATTTTAAGCTCATACAGAAGAGACACCTAGAGGAAAATGAACCACACCCATCCACATCTGGCATTACAACTTCCAGTCCTGTTTCAGATAAACCCCTTTCTATCACTTCACAACCTGCAACCCCTTGAAGCCCACTTCTGCATGAAACCTTCAGTCTTTGTCAAGGTAGAGTGCCATATTTATCACACTTCTGATGCAGACCTGTGGGAAGAGAAAGGGCTGGTACAAACTCATACATTACAGCTCTCAGCTCTGGCCCCTGTGGAAAATGAGGTACAGGATCAGCAGTAACCCAAGGCTGTGGAGTCCACCATTATCTATGGGAGTATTTGTGTATTTCTTAACCACTTGACATGGATAAAAACCATGCTAACATTTTAAATAAGTTCCTACCTTTTTTATGTGTCACTGATGAGTTTTTTTTAGTGTTGTACCCCAACCCCATTTTCCCCATAGCCCTGTGGCTTTTATTACACAATTTTGTCTAGTATGGTTATTTTTAGGAATGTATATATTGCATTATAGCAGAACTGACTGTACAAGCCCTGCCTGAGAGATAAGCTTCATTTGTAGGTTAGATTTCATCAAATATCAGAGAAGTTACACTGGGAAGAAATTTTATTAGTGTCCTCAGTGTGATAAAACCCCAGTCTCAACTTCAAGCTCCTAAAGCACCAGAGATTTCAAATAATTAAGAAAACTTATAAATGTTCTGAATATGAGGATGCCTTTGGCCAGAGAGTTGAAGTTGCTGATTTCAAGACACACAGACTGAAAAAAAGGTTGTCCATGGGTCCATGCCAAATGAGGTGTATCTGACCTCATGGTCTCTGACATTTCTAGTGGCAATTTCTGGATCTCAGACATGACTAAGAAGTTAGCTGTAAAATAAACATGATTCCAATGGTCCTAACTGTACTGTGAAAAACATCCATCCAGCACCTCTCCATCTCAAACAAACCACCCTACAGAGGCTTAGCATGGCCACCATTCACAATCTTCTTTTACATCACTGACCCACTTTCCAAAATCTCCCAACCTACAGCACTGTCAGGTTTCCTATCATGAGTGCTGGGATGGGCAAAGTGAATTCTCTTCTGTCAGTTTCAAGGATGATGATTTGAAATAACTGAAATGTCTTAGAAGTCATAAAGACTGAAGTTCTGAAAAGGCAATGCTGAATAAAATGGGTAATATTCTTGGATCATTGTCCTTCCAGATCCCCAGATCCCCAAGGACTCAAGAGTGAGGAATTAATCCTTCCAGTATACTTGTCATTGGTCAGAACTTTATTAGAGCACTGCATATGGTCTGTGTACAGAAATATGTAGAGTACCACATTTTTAAAAATAATAAACTGGAGAAGGTTAAGAGAAGAACAAAATGATAAGAAATGAAAAATAGATTCTATATGGACAGGAGAAAAGATATGAGGTTATTCAACTTGAGGAAGAGAAAGCTAAAGGAAAACAATATCCATCTTTACATACATGAAGATTTATGAGAGAACTGGAAGGGATCTTAGAAGTTCTATCTGTCTGAAATGGATTCTTTCCCTACCTCCACTTCATAGAGTTCCTCTTTTCCTTTAAGACTAAGCTGAAGGCTGAACCTGAAGTTAGGAAGTCCAAGGTTCATATTCAGCCTCCAATACTTACCGGCTTGTGTGACCCTTGGCAAGTCACTCAACCTCTATCTGCCTCAGATTCATCATCTGTAAAATCTGTAAAATAGAAACAATAGCAGCACCTCGCTCTTAGGGTTATGAGGATAAAATTAGAAAAAAATTGTAAAGTGATTTGAAAACATTAAAGTACTATATAAATTCTAGTTATTGTTATCTTATGCATGAAGTTTCTTTATCCCCCAACTAATATTACCCTCCCTCCCCAAATCATTTATATGTAATTTCTTTCTTTATAGTTAAGTAATTTTGCTTAACTTTCTTTAAATAATTTGGATTACAAATTTTATATTTGTGCTGTATATATTTTGTATGTATTTGGGTTTTTTTCCCCTATTAGAAGGAAAGCTCCTTCAGATCAGGGATTGTTTCATTCTTTGGAGTTGTATTCCTAACACTTCACACAGTGCTTGGCACATAGTAGGTGCTTAATAAATATTCATTGATTGATTACAGGTTGATTCTAACCCTCTCGTTTTACAGATTCTGTAACTGATCCCCAGAGTTGCCTAAATAGTAAGTATATTAGGCCAGATTTAAACCTAAGTCTTCTTAGCCCCTCTGTCCACCATATCTGCTTCTTTGATGGCTATAATCTCAAGTATCTGTCCTCTGTCTCTGAAGAGCCCTGGATAAAAGCAAATGGGCTTTCATCCATCAGGGAATGGTGTAAGAAGTTATGATATGTGAATGTGGTGAAATACTATTATGCTGTAAGAAATGATGAAGGGCATGGTTTTAATGTAGAGTACCACATTTTTAAAAAGAAATAAATGGGAGAAGGTTAAGAGAGAAGAACAGAGTGGTAAGAAATGAAAATTAGGTTCTATATGGACAGGAGAAAGGCTATGAGGCTATTCAACTTGAGGAAGAGAAAGCTAAAGGAAAACATTATCCATCTCCCCAACTTGGTGAGGACTTGTATGATCAGATGCAAAATGAAATGAGCAAATCTAGGGAAAATGGATACATTGAGAATTATATTATAAAGATAATGTTGAAAGACTTAGAAACTCTGATCAATGCAAATGACCAATCACAACTCAAAGGATTCATGATAAAATATGCTATCTGATTAATCAATAAACATCTAGTAAGGACCTACTGTATGCCAGGCACTGTGCCTCCAGATAGAGAGGTGATGGACTCAGAGTACAGATTTTCTTCCTTTTTTTTTTTTTGAATATGGCTAATGTAGGAATTTGTTTTACTTGACTATACATATTTATAACAGGTTTTGTTTTTCTCATCCTTTCAATGGGAAAGGAAGAAGAGGGGAAAATGAGAGAACTGGAAAATAAAAATAAAGATGAATTTTAAAAATCAAAACACAAAAAAAGCTTTTTAAAAGGAACAAATGTGATTGTTACACTGAGAGAGTCTTAAATAGACATGAGGATGCAGTTTTGACTCTCAGCATGACTAAACCTTGGCAGAGAGAAGAGGGTGGTTGGACTTTCTTGCTTTCTTCCCTCCATGGAAACATTTTAAAAGAAGTTAGACAATCACCTGTTAAGCATTCTTCCTTTCTCGGAGAAGGGGGCTGTATTGGAAGACTTTCTAAGATTCCTTCTGTGGTCTTTAATTTTACAATTCAAGAACAGTGGAATGGTTCATATTTAAAAGAATAAAAACCATTCCCCATTTGATAAAGTCAAAAGACATGAACAGGAATTTCTCAAAGGAAGAAATCAAAGTTATCAATAGCCATATAAAAACATTCTTCCAAATCACTAAGAGTTAGAGAAGTGAAAATTAAAGTGATTCTTACATTCCACTTTATACCTAAAGGAGTAGTAAAGATGACAAAAAAAGAAAAATGACAGATGTTGGTCTACTGTGGGTAGGTAGAGCTGTTGGTTACTCTGGAACTATGCCCCAAAAAGTCACCAAACTGTGCCTGCCCTTTGACCCAATGATTTCATGATTACCCTACCCCAAAGAGATAAAAGAAAGAAGAGGACTCATTTGCACACAAAAAAATGTTAACTATTTTTTATCATGGCAAAGACCTAGACACTAACCTACTGGGGAATGACTGAAAAAAAAATATGGCATATGAATGTAATAGAATATTATTTTACCATTAGAAATGATAAAAGAGATAATTTCAGAGAAACTTGAGAAGACGTCTATGAACTGATGCAAAGTGAGCAAAACCAGAGAGCACATTATATAATAACAATAGCATTGTAAAGACAAATGACTTTAAAAGACTTAAAAACTGTGATCTGTGCAATGGCTAATCAAAATTGCAGAAGACTGATGATGAAGCATATTATCCACTTCCTGAGAGAGAAATAAGGAACTCAAGATGCAGAACTAGACATATATTGTTGGACATAGACAATGTCTGCCTTGAAATCTCTCATCACCCAGTTCTAAGGGATTTATGCATTTGTATGTCAGTACCTGAAATGAATCAGGCAAGCCAACTCATGTTATCATAGGTTTTTAGATCTAAAGCTAAGAAAGCTCACAGGGGTCACTAGTAAATGCTCTCATTTTACAGATGAGGAAAATGAAACCTAGGAAAGGAACATGGCTTGCCCAAGGCTACTCTGGTATTCCTAATGCTCTTCTTGGATATTGTCCCTCTGTGAATTACTAGTCCTCTTCTACAGTTCTTCCTACATTATACCTGCTCCTATCTCTGATACCAGGTCTGGCAGATATATGTGGGCAATTTTCTCCCTCTTTCCTCTTTTTCATTAAAAATTCACTTGATCAGATTAGTAAGTCTCCTGATAAATGCTTTGACAGACCATTGCTAAGTATACTCCTTCCTAGGTCAAATACTTATTATTCCTGTATTTTTAACTGACTGTGATCCAGAAATCTAATCCCTATCCTCAGTCACCATCTTTTTAGCTTCCTGTTCACTTTCCAAGTCAGCCTTCCTAGAACCACCATCCTTCCATGAACAACGGTGAAAAAAGCCACCATTTTCCTTAAGGTCTTTGATTTTTAGCCCCAAAGCTGGTAATCCTCAGTAATGGTGTCTGTGTTCCTCCTGATAGTATCATTTGTCCCCACAAGAATCACCAAGAATGAGTAAGTAGTAGTCACTGAGTGTGACAAGTCTTGCAGGCACTTAATCAATACTGGTTGATTAACAGCTATCAGCACAACCTCTGGCAGGCTCTACCAATCTGTTGGAGACATTGATCCCTAATAGACCATATAGGGGTTCCCATTCCATTTCTCAAATGGCAGTGAATACTGAGAAACCCAGAGACTTGAAGAAGGGCAGATGGGACACCAGAGCAGATGTCTTTGCAGAGGCATGGATCAACTCTCTGAAACTCAGCTGATCCCTTGGTTCATTCACTGACATTGAGCTACACTCTGTAGGTGATCTTGGGGAACCAATCATTATTTTTGCATCTCCTCCAGTAAACAGATGGCAGACCAAAAAGTCAGGACTACCCAGTTTGATTAACTGGTTTCCTATAAGCAAGTTTCTGTGCCTCTGTTTCCCTTTATAGTAGAATGAGGAAATCACATAATTAAGAGGGAAAGGGTCAAGAGATCATTTAATCCAACCATCTTGTTTTCCAAATTTGGACACTGAGGACTAGAGAGGCTAAACAACTTCACACAGGTAGTAAGAAGCAAGGTTAGGATTTGAACTCAGAATTCTCAACTTCAAACCCAGTGTCCTTTCCGCTAACTGAATGGTGAAGAAAAACAAACTTCTTAGAAAAGGTGGGAATGGTGATTCTTCCATGTTGTGTTTCTGACTATGCAAACCAGAGGGGTCCTAGCTGCATCCCTGGCCTTCAGCCAGTAGGTTACAAACTGGGGCTCCCAACAGAGTCCTCCTTCAGCCCAGCCTGATTTACAGGAAATCACAGCAGAATCAATCATCCTTAATTTTTAACAGGCCAGGCCAGTGTCCAGGGCCAGCCCATGGCTAGGGCTGGTCCTCTCCACCCCATCTGGGTTGGACTCTGGGGTCACTTTTCTCTGAAGCTGCCCACTGATCAGGAGCTGGGGAGCAGGTTTGACTCTGGGCAAGGTGGGAAGGGTAACCTGTTGTGGTTTTGAGGAGAGGATGGCCTCCTGTCTCTTAATTCTCATTGGAGAGGCCCCAACTCATCCCATCTCATCCCTACTATTGTCCCCAGGGTTTTTCCTTGGAACTTTTCTCGACTCCTCTCCTCCTCCGGTGTGCCCCTTAGCCCCCTCAGCCCTCCCCCTACTCCATTCCCACCCCCCCTAATCCAGGGCCCCATCTCCTGCTGCCCTGCTTCTGTTTTCTGCCAGAGCCTGGACCCCCTCCGCTGAACAGATGGACAGAGACTCAGGCCTGGGAGGAGAGGAGGAGGGGAGGTGCAGGGTTGGGGTGGGGTTGTTGGGGGTAGGGGAGAGGGAAGGCCAGCTGTGCTGGGAAATGGAAGAGATTACAGGAAAACAAAACCGAGGGGAGGGGCCCAAGAGGGGAAGGCCCAGGGACAGAGAATCAGGAACGAAAGAATGAGGGGAAAGGAGGGCTGAGGTTACCCAGGGCCCCACCCCCAGCCCCAGTGCCCCAAGACTGGAGCCCGCCCCTTTGGTCTCAGCAGGCAGGGGACTGACCCGGGACCCCCGGCATTGGTTCAGCAGGTCAAGGCGGACAGCGACGCCCAGATGGCAGCCCGGCTGACCCCGCTGCTGACCCTTCTACTGCTCTTTCTAGTAGCCTGGGCCGATGTAAGTGCCCCTACCCGAACACACAGTAATCTGGGGGCGGAGGGGGGGAAGGAGGCGGGGTAAAGAAGAGAGGCACGTGATTAACCCTTTGTGTTCTGCGACGGGGAGCCGGGAGCTAGCCGTGGCGTAGCCCAAAACGCGGTAGATGTATAGGGCATCCCAGGCTGTTCGAACTGGACCGAATCTTAGGGATCATCTAATTAGACCCTGTCGTTTTACAGGGGAAGAAAATGAAGACCGGAGACGGGAAGAGACTTGTCCAGGTTCACACAGCTCGTTAGTGGCAGAGCCAGGACTCGGACCCATTGCTTTCTTCCTTTGAAGTCACCGAGTTCAAGCCTGGCTCAGCCACGATTATCTGTGTGACCTTGGACAAGTCCCTTGTAGAGCTAGGAAGAAAAGAGACCGAGCAAAACAAAACATGAACAAACAAAACTCTAGTTCCTGTTCTCTGGGAGCTCAAGAAACATTTAAAATGTGGGCATGACATGTGGTTTCAGACCTCCTGAGGCAAATTTACCTGCCTCTTAAGGTGGCTGGCTGGCTAACTGTGTATGTGCAGTTGGGGGTGAGAGGTGAAAGGGGGATGGGGGTGAAACAGGACCGTGAATCCAATATGCCTCTGGACAGTAAAAATCTGGAAGGAAGTTTAAATTTTAATGGAAGAAAACATTTCTTTGCCGTTGGGCCTTTGAGTCTTTGAGTCCCCTTCCATCTCATTCTCACAGGATAGAGAGCATGGGAAGGCCCAGCATTCTCAGTCCCCACCTTCTGTAGGGTCAGGCTGACATACTGAGTCCTACCTGAAATAGGACGCTGTCCTTCCTTCGGGCCTCCAAAGCTTGAGAGAGTAGCCTCAATATAGATCCTATTCTGGCCCATCATTCCTCACTAGAAGTTTCAAAAAGGCAAATTTAGGAATAGACTCATGGACTTTCTGATGAAGGGATTCATAGAGGCCATGTAGTCTAACTCCCTCTCCCCCAAGGCCCAGGAAGGTTAGTGACTTGACTGAAGTCACACAGGTGGCAGAGCTGGGACTTGAACTCATGTCATCTGATTCCAGAGCTAATGCTTTTTACACTATGATAGGCTGTTTGATGTGAGAACTAAATTCCTAACAACAAGAGTCATCTTAAAGTGTAATGGGTTGCCTCTAAAGACAGCAGGTCTTGTTTAAAGTCTTCCAAAAAAGGTCACTTTTGAGGTGTCTTGTATCTTATGAAGTTTCCTGTTTAGATATGGACTAGATGGTCTCTGAGGTCCTTTCCTGATCTGAGGCTGATTATAAGAGCCCTTCCATGGCTTTAGACATTTTAAGTAGCCTGGTCTCCCGGACTATATACTTAAGACAACTTCTCCCTTTCTTCTGGGCATTTGAAGGTGGTTCATGATAGCAGAGAGGGATGGACAAATAAGAATGGTACATCACTGACCCAGCCAAGTGGAAAGAATGACTCAGAAGCTGATCTGGATAACCTTGAAGACCACATCATAGCCCAGAAAGTGGTAAAAAATAAAGAAACTGGAGAAGAGAAGGTAGAAGTCCACACGAGATCAAGCAAGAAGTCATTTGTGAAGCCTTCTACCAAATCTCCTTCTGAACCCCTCACAGAACATCCCATAAAGTTTACTACCAACCTCCCAACTCATACACCAACAGAATATTCCACAGAATCCACGACCCAACCAATTACTCAATGCCCTACAGAGCCCCCTACTCCGCCAACTTCCCAGCCAACCACTCAGGCCCCTCCTGAGCCTACCTGCCTGGTTCCTGACACTTCCTGCTCTGAGATCCAGACTCAAGAAGCACAAAAGATGTTGGGGGTAGCCTTGACAGACTTCTCCCTCAAGCTTTATCAGGCCTTCTCATCAGTGAAGAAAATAGACTCCAATATGGTCTTTTCCCCATTCAGCATTGCAAGCCTTCTCACCAACATCCTGTTAGGTAAGGGCCTACCTGGACACTTTCCATCATAGCTGTCCCTGGTATCTTCATGGCTACCTCAATCATAATCACCCTGTATGGGATTACACCCCCTTCTGTCATAACAATATGGTTTCAAGAGGAAATCTTCCAAACAGTGGTGATTGCATCAGGTGCTAACCCATTCCTGCTCATCTAATTTCTTGAGCACCAGCTTGGGGGAGGGCTTTGCTAGCAGTTTCAAGGGATACCAAGATGCCCAAGATGTTGTCCTTGCTCTTAAGAAGCCCATAGTCTAGTAGAGGAGAAAAGCCATATACAGGCATATAACTATAGTATTCAGCAGTATGTGGTGAGTACCGTATATGTGGGACGAAGTATTATTGGGCACCAGAGAAATGAACAGCTGGTGAGGTCAGTTTCTTGGAAAATGGAGCAATATCACTAGACCTGGAAGGAAGAGTAGAATTTAAATAAGGACAGATGTGGGATGGGAAGAGAAGGACATTCAGAGAAGCATACATATAGAGTACATATAGAGTGACAGAGTGCTGGATCTGGGTTCAGATCCTAGCTTTACTACCTTTTAGCTATGGGCAAATCACTTCATGCCTCAATTTCCTCATCTTTAAAATGGAGATTATTATAATCCTCACACTATCTCCTTCACAGAGAGGTGACTTACTAACCCTAAAGGTTAGGGTTACTTTATGCCTCCAGATGTGAGATTTCATCAATGTAATTCATCACTCAAATGATATAAATAGCAACTTATCCATGCCTGCCCATCCCATGCTACCCTCATCCATGTCCTCCCACAAACTTGGCACAGGAAGTTGAACCAGCATGCTAGGGTCTTTGCTCCACTTCTCTCTGGTTATCCTAGAAAACAGTTGTTGCTATGATAGTCTAGGCTTGGGGGAAAGCTAATTATTTTATACCCACCACTATATCTAAGGGCACCAAAATTTATCTGGCAACACCTTACCCAAATTGCAGGCCTGGAGCTTAAAAGGAAAGAGCCAGCTTCTAGAACAGGGATATGTAATATTTTATGCCTCCTGGACCCCCTAGACTAGGGATGAGGAGTCTAGTAAAGGCTGCCACTCCCAAATTAATGCTTTATTCATTCATTTACTCATTCCCTTCCATTAGAGATCCCCAATCAGGGACTGGATGACCACTTTTCCTTGCTGAGAATATTGCTAATGGCCCTGTTCTTGAGGTGTTGCTTAGATGAGATTCGTCAAAGTTCCCTGTGATTCAGTGAAAGAGGGGTCAAAGAGGGCAAAGAACAGAGCCAAGAGAACAGACTCAGTAAGAGGTGACAAGTAGACCTAGTGCAATGGATAGAGCAGAGAAGAGGGATGTTTTTGAAATTCATGGGCATCTAAAAACTAAATACATTTCATATATATATATTATATATGTGTGTGTATATGTACATACACACATATGTATTTATGTGTGTGTGCATACATACATAAATACATACATACACACATATATATGTATATGTTTACCGTACTGAGGATTTCATGGGTGCAGGGGGCTCCTGGTAAGGAATTTCCTTTAACAATGCACTTTGGCCCTTGATTTACCAGATATCACCTTAGATAGTTGCCTTAGAGAGTCCAAGAGAAGTTAGGTGCCTTGCCCATGTTGCACGGTCAGTACATGTCCAGAGATAGAATTTGAACTCAGATTTTCTTGACCCAGAAGCCAGCTTTTGTCCACACCACATTGTCTATTAATGAAATTAGACAGGGAGGGACTTTAACAGATATAGAGATGAAGAGGTAAAAGTCCATTCTAGTTTGGAGAGATGGCTAGGGTGAGTAAAGTCAAGGAGACATAGCACAGGATGAGAATGAAGCATGGTCAATAGCTCAAGGTATACTTCAGAGAAATGCTGGGGAACACATCTCCTGCTTCTTAGCAGAGAGGTCATGGATTCTAGCTGTGGAGTGATATATATTTGCATACATGACTTGTTCTTTTGTTGTACGTTACTGTATTTTAGTTGTTGTTACAAAGGTAGCTCCTACTGGGTCTAAGAAAACAGTCCATTTTGGCTGGAATTTTGATTTCATAAAAGGAAGTAATATGGGATGGATCAACAAGCTTTATTAGTATACCTACTACAAGCTGGGCACTGTCCTAGGTACTGACAGTATGAAGATAAAATGGAAAACAGTCTCTGTCCTCAAAAAGCTTAGAGTTTAGCTGGGGAAGTGACTTGTCCATATCAAGGCCTATCCAAGATAGAAGGTGATTTTGAAAGAAAGGCAGTAGCATCTGGGGGTCTCAGGAAAGGCTTCTCATAAGAAAATAAAACTTGACTTGAGGCTTGAAGGAAGCAGTAGATATTATAGCTAGCTCATAGAGGACCTTGAATGGCAGGATCAAATATTTCTGTTTTATTTGTTAGGCTATGGGGAGCCACTGAAGGCTTTTGAGTAGAGGAGTAACATGATCCTAGCAGTACTTAAGTAAACAGAATTATTTGGGCAGCAACGTGGAAGACAGGTTGATGCAGGGGGGAGTGAAGAAGAAGTTTTGGATGCAGGAGATACTGCCAAGATAAGAATGAGTCCAGATACAAGGATTGAGGGAGAAAACTAGATACAGCTAACTAGATACAAGGATTGAGGGAGAAAAAAGGAGTCCAAGATTGCAACTCTAGGTAACTGGATACCCTTGACAGGATTGGAGGAGTTAGAAGGAGAGACCAGTGTAAGAAAGAAGATGGGGAGATTAGCTCTAAACAAGCTGAGTTTGAAATCTTAGCAGAGCATTTACCTGGAAACCTTCACTAGCTAGTTGGAAGTATGTCATTGGAGCACTAGGGAGAGATGGAGGGTGAAAATATGGAGGGGAGTCATCTGCTCAGAGGTTAAAGTTGGAGCTGTAAGAGCAGAGGTATTCACCAAGTGGGAGAGTAAAAGCAAGCAGTTCTAGCCTTGTTGGGAAGGAAGAAGCCTCAGTTTTTGACATTTTTCAGGGCTTCTCATAGCATGAAAATAGACCATTTTTTTGTGGCCTGTCCCCACCTTGACTCCGTCTTGGCTACTAACCTTCAATCCTGTCTCATTTACCCTAGGGGCTGGCAATACCACCAAGGGAAACCTGGAAGACATTCTGTCTTACCCTAAGGACTTTGACTGTGTCCACCAGGCCCTGAAGAGCCTATCATCCAGTGGTTTCATCTCAGCTTCTCAGATCTTCCACAATCCTGGTGAGAGGCCATCAGCAAAGGTAGATGAGTCAGCTGCTCCCTTCTGCTGAGGAGTTCTCTAAGGGTTCTCGGCTACTCTTGGCAACTGCCTACCATTGATCCTGAGTGTCTGTTGAGGTCCCAGAAGTGGAAAAGATGGGGAGGTGTAGACATGATAAGAATCATTAAACCAAAGTTCAGGACTTTTGTAGAACTGTGTATGACACTGAATGAATGAATGAATGAATGAGCATTTATTAAGTGCCTCCTGTGTTCATTCAATGGCTGTGTGTCGAGGTCTAGTGATAGAAATACAGAATAAAGCTGTCCTTGAGAGGCTTACATTATAATGGTGGGAGAGAACACTCAGGGGAATGGTATGTAGGAAAGGATTCTTTGGCCTGGGAAATCACAGGGATGTTAAATAGAGTCAAGGGGCAATCAGTTGACATACATACTCTTTCTAGAAGCATTGGTAGTGTTCATTTGACTACCATTTTCAGAGTAAAAGGAGGAAGGGGCAGGAGCCAGATACAGACCACAACATAGCAGGAAGATAGATGGGAAGGAGCATGATTGGGTGCCAGCTAGATAGAATGGGCTTTCATCAATCATCACCCCAGGAAGGGAGATCCAGAGCTGAGTGGCTTAGCTCCTCTAGGGCATGGTCTCTAGAGATCCAGTTTGGAGGGCACCAAAGCATCAGCAGAGTAAGGCAGGAAAATTGCCAAGGTGCTTGTGGCATACATTAGGAGACTGAGTGTGAGCCCAAGGGAGCAGGAAAGACAGGGAGGAGGAGAAGGAGACCTTGTGATCCAAACCTTGCAGCTCTGATGAAACATGAAGTTAATACAGAGACTAGGAGGGTGGGGGGTGAGGGACAGGAAAAGAAAGGATTCAAGGTTGGACTTAGATGAAGGAAGACCTCCGGTCAGATCCTGCCCATGCAGGATTCTTGTCCCTGGGCCCCAGTTTCCTCATCTATAAGAAAAAGATAACAATAATGTTGTTTTCCTGCTCTGCTCCTAAAGGATTGACTGGCAAACCCCTTGTGCCTCAGGGTCCTCCTTGCTGAAATGAAAGAGTTAGACTAAGGTCCCTTACCAGCTTTCATGCTTCCCTGGAGTAGGAAGAGGAAGACTAATCTATACATGTATTCAGCTAAAGGCTACCCTGGTAAGGGGGTGAGGAGGTTCCCTCTTCTCCTCTGACCATGACCTGCCCATTATCATTCTCCCAGACCTGATTCTAAAGAAGAGCTTTGTGAATGCCTCCCAGACCCTGTACGGCAGCCAGCCCATGGTTCTGAGCAGTGACAATGAGGCAAACTTGGCTTTGATCAACTCATGGGTGGCCAACCAGACCGAAAACAAGATTGTCAACCTCCTGAAGAGCCTACCATCTGATATCAGACTTGTGCTAGTCAATACTGTCTACCTTAACGGTAAGGGATCAAACATGAGAAGAACTCATGTAAAAGGCATGATCAGTTTTAACGCATGATTTAAACACCAGCTTCCACTGTTGCCTGCCACATGAGGTCATGTGACACACTGGGTTGCTTACTGGGCTTGAAGTTAGAAAGAATTGGGGTTAGATACCTCCTCTGACTCTTGAGGCAAGTCACTTCATTTCCACATTGCTTATCCCTGGTTACAAATGGGCAGAAATCTGGAATTGAAGGGAAATTCCTACACCAAGAGTTCTAATCCCAGAACTTTTGGGTCTTTTTCTAGCCTTATGGTGCTGGATCCCTAGAAATTTGGAATAAGCTGGAGCTCCAGGGACAAGCCCTTCCTGTCCTAAAACTTCTTCATACGTTCATCCCCCTCAAGGTTTTCCACATTTCATCTCAGAACTTATAGCTCAATCACTACCAGACCCTCTAGAAAGCCTGACAGGTAGCTCTCCTCCCAGGGGCAGCTGGGTATGGTGCAGGCAGCATGAAAGACTTGACCTTAGCAATCTCCACTCTTTCATTTGTCAGCTATGTGACTATGAGCAAGTTATTTATCCTTCTGAGACTTACTTTCCCATGTGTAAACTTTGGTAGGGCTGTGAACTCAGTGATGTGACTATTTAATTTATTTGATTCATTTAATAGTTGAATAGGCCAATTATTTAGTTTGACTTTTAAAAGTTACTTAATAATTTTGTGTAAATACTCCATTTACTATTAATTTAATAAAAATTTCCACTTTTGTTGTCATGAGGAAAGAAGTACTTAGGAAGTTGAGATTGACAGAGATATGAGCCATTAGTAAGCCTTTCTCCAGCACAAGGCACATGGCTTCCTGCCTCTGTCTCCCCACTCTCTCTCTTCTTTCCTTCAGCCAAGTGGAAGATAACATTTGACCCCAAAAAAACTTCCCGGGAGACCTTTTACCCCAAATCGTCCAAGGTGAAGGTGAAAGTGCCCATGATGAAGAGTGAGAAGTACCCGGTGACCCATTTCACAGACCCCAATTTGAAAGCCAAGGTGAGAATAAAGAGTCTGGCCTCCATTCATCTCAACCCTACACTCACCTCCTGGGACACTTTTGTTTTTCCTGTTTTCATAGACATGGAAGAATCTTTCTGCTCCAACCACTCTCCCTCCAGGACCATAGAGTCTCATTCATCCTCTGGGTTTCTCTTCTTCTCTTCTTTCTGTTCTACTTTTTACAACTTTCTTCTTTCCAGTAGTTGCCTGAGGAAGGCAGGGATCCTTGATCTCCTTCACCTCTCCAGCAGCAACTGAGTTCATATGAGTCACACTGAGACCGAGTATCCTCTTCTGGCCAAACTATGAGAGAACCCAGAAGGCTGAGAAAACTGTGTTTATGTGGTGCATGTATATGTGTGTGGGCATACATGTGTGCACATGTGTATAGTGCCCTAAATTCCTCAACAGAATGAGCCTACAAGAACAGTTTACACTTCCAAAGTATGACATGCAAGGATCATTATCCCCATTTTACAGATGAGGAAAACTGAAGTCACTTGCCCACTTACACACAATGCATATCAGAACCTCAGAAAGGATCAAGAGGGACAAAGTGAATGCGTCCCTGATCCAGATATAGAGGAAGTGAGTTGAGTCATATCTCAAAGCCTGGAAGGTTCTGTTTCATACATCCTGTGTGCCTAGCACTGTTCCAAGTGCTATTCGGACTACAAAGAAAGCATGAGTGACAATCCTAGCCCTCTGAGGAGCTTACAGTGCTCTTGGGGAAATCAGAGGTTCACACATAAATAGAGTACAAGAAGATGGTGTCCATTTTACCGGCCAGCTGGATTAAAGCAGACAAGTTCTATAGGTGAGCAAAATCCAGGACTGGAAGAGACCTCCAAAGCTCTCTTATACAAACCCTTCATTTAATAGATGAGAAAACGGATGCCCAGAAAGTGAAGAGTCTTGCTCAAGGTCATCCTTGGCAGCAAGCCCGAGACTTAAGATTCAAAATCCGGTTTTCTTACTCCCAAATCCAGAGTATTTCACTTCTACTGTACTTCTTCACAACAACCAGTTGAAATAGACAGCAAAAGGGCTATCACCCCCATTTTGCAGATGAAGAAATTGAGCCTTAGAGAGTTGCCCATGGTCATGAAACTAGTCGAGGTTGGAGCTTAGACTAAACCTAGGTTTTCTGATGCCAAGACCAATGCTCTTTCCAATCCCCACCCCTTCATTGCCCATAAGTGGGAGTCATTTGAAGTGTGATTAAGTGCTGGGGCAGGGAGTAGTAGCCTATAAATGCAGGAGAGAGGTTCAATGGGAAGGTGTGGTGGGAGCTAGTCATAGAAGGTGACTTTGTAGAGCAGGGGACATCACAGAGAGGTTCTGAAGGATGACTAAAAAATGATGCCCAAATGTGAGCCTTGGCAGATGGTTGCTCCTCCTGTGGAGTGAGAGAAGTTGCTGCCTGGTGTCCTGGCTTGTTCACCAGCTTCAAGTATACACCACCTCATGGTTTTTTCCACCTCCAGGTCTTTCAGGATCATACAAATCCTTTAAGGTTTACAAAGTACTTTCCTTACTACAGACCAATAAAGTAGGTGGTACTGGTAATGTCATTCCTATTTGAGGGAATACCCAATTGAGGAAATTAAGACTCAGTGGCATACATTGGCTTGCCTAGGGTCAAACAGCTAATTAATGCCAGGATCTGGATTCAAACCCATACCCTCCTATATCCAGATTCCAAATGCTGTACTACACTGACTCTAGAGACCACCAATTATTTGCCTGAGCCCCCAATGTCACCTTGTCACAACTGACACTGCAGAGCCCATTGTTCCTCCCTGGAATTGCTCAGAGGTATTAGAGTTGATGTTTTCCATCACCTGAGGAGCTCCTACCCATTTGAGTCAAAGGATCTGAGTTTGAATCCTTTCTCTGACATTTGTGTGACCTTTGGGAAATCATTTAGTTTCCTGGGCCTCAGTTTCCATATATGAAAAATGGGAGAATCATACTAGATAACCTTCAAGATGACTCCCAGTCCTGGATTTCTTATTCTATGACCCTGTAGCTCACAAGGCAAGGGTGAGGCTTCCCTGGGGTTCAGCAGATCTACTAAAATGACTTTTCAGATCTAGCCAGTGATGAGAAGGCTGAAGGACCACATCTTTTGGTCTTCAGGTGGGTCGTCTGCAGCTCTCCAATGATCTGAGCCTGGTGATCCTGCTGCCTCAGCACTTGGGTATTCAGCTTGCTGAGGTTGAACAGGGCCTCAGCATCCCAGTCTTCAGTGCCATCTTGGAGAAGCTGGAGAAAAGCAAGAGTCAGTCGACCCTGTTGACCATGCCTCGACTCAAGGTGAACACCAGTCAAGACCTGCTCGAGATCTTGGAGAAGATGGGTAAGCTCTGTAACCTCATTGTTTTTCCCCAGTGTAGAGCGGTAACAGGGATCACAAGGGAATATGAATGCAATCCATCCAGATAGGTCTTGGGACTCTCCTAAATACTTGACTTTTAGAACAATCCCTCAAGATGGGCAACATGGCAGAGTGGAGAGAGCACTGGACTTGGGGTCAGGAAGACCTGTGTTCAAATCCTGCCTCAGATACTAACTGCATGGCTCTGGGCAAGTAACTTCCTGTTTCCAACTCTAAATCTCTGATCTGATGATGCCATTTGACAGGTGAGGGAGCTGAAACTCAGAATTCAGTGACAAGTTCAAGATCACATAGCACAAAAGTACTGAGCCAGGACTAGAAGTTATGGCTCCTCATTCCTAATCCCAGGGTTCTTTCCATTTCACTGAGCTGAAGATACTGGAGGAAATGGATGGCTATGGTCAATTCCAGATTCTGTCCCGAAGGCCTTTCGGTCCAGTCCCATGGAACAAGTATAGCCTTGGCTGGGGGAGGGGGCAGGGAATGGAAAGGATGTTTGCAGATCCCTTTTCATGCTGATAATCTATGGAGTCAATCAATAAGGATTTATTAAGTCTTTTATGAGGGGTAGATAAGTGGCATAGTGGAGAGAGCACCTGACCCTGGAGACAAAAGGACCTGAGTTCAAATCCAGCCCTCAGACACTTACTAGTTGTGGCAACTCACTTAATCCCAACTGCCTCCAAAAAAAAAGTCTATTATGAGCCAGACATTATATTAGACACTGAGGTTACATGCAGGAAGGAATAAAATAGAGTATCATTCATGAGAAACAGCAGGAAGGTCTATTTGTCTAGACAGCAGACTGTGGGAAGGAGAGTCATTTATAATAAAATTGAAAACTACTAGGTTCCAATTAGGTTATAAAGGGCTTCAAAAATCAAGCAGAGGAGTCTCTATTTTATTCTAGAGGTGATAGGGAGCCACCATAGTTTATTGAATAGGAGAGTTAACATAGATTTGTACTTAAGGAGAATCACTTTGGCAGATGCATTGAAGAAAGGAGAAGCATGAGGCAGAGACACCAATGAGAAAGTCATAGCAATAAAGGGAGATATGATGAGGGGCTGCATGATCAGGGAGAACTGGATGGATGTGAGAGATTGTGGAGGTAGAAATGGTGAGATTCAGCAGCTGATTGGAAGGGTGAGAGAGTGCTGAGGCTGTAAACCTCAAAGAATGGGAGGATGGTGCAGCCCTTGACAGAAATAGACCATTCTGAAAGAAGGATGGCTTTGGGGAAAATAGAAAATGAGGTGAGTTTTAAACATATTGGATTTGAGATATCTATAAGCTGTTCAGTTTGAAATGGCCACAAGGCAATTGGAAATGCATGAGTGGAGCCCAAGAAAGACTGCACAAGATGTAGAGAATCATGTTCATGGAAATGAAAATGAAACCCATGAGAATGATGAGATCATCAACAGAGATGTCAAGGGAGAAGAGAGTAAGTCTCATCATAGAGGGTTGAGGTCCATCCACAGTTATGGCACTTGATTTGCATGAGCCAGCAAAATAACCTGAGGAAGAAAAGACAAACAGGAATCCTGGGAGAGAGAGGTATCACCAAAACCAGGGGGAAAGAGAGTCCAAGTGAACAAGGTGATCCACAGTTTCAAATGCCTCAGAGAGATTAAGGATAAGGCCTGACAAAAGAAGCCATCGGTGGAGGGATTGCTTTCATTGGAGCGCCAAGGATGGAAGTCATTTTGCAAAGGGTTTAGAAGGGAATGAGGAGAGGCAAGAAATAGAGGCATCTTTTTTTCCAGGAGCTGGGCAAGAAAGGAGGAGATAGAAGAGTATAGTGAGGGCTTTTTTTCTGGATAAAGATGGGAATGTTTGTAGACTGTAAGGAGAGGAGCCACAATGACAAGCATAAGTGAGACACAGGAAGCTTGAACTGTATTGCATTGGAAGAGGAGAACATAGCACACACAACAGACATTTATTAAATGCCTACTGTGTACAGACCCCTCCCCATTGTAAATGTACTGAGGGAGACACAAAATTTAGATGAAAATACTGTCCTTAAATACTTTATATTCTAGGAATCGTGACACACATATAGATGACTGGAAGACACATTTCTTAATTGTAGCAGCATTATCAGTCAATCATGAGCACTTATTAAGCATTTACTATATACCAGACATTACATGTGCTAGACACTAGACAGACAAATAAAAGCATGGAGGAATTTCTATATATTTTTCTTTTTTACTTTTAAGTTGGGGGATGGAAGGAAGGAAATGAGCATTTCTACCAGGCATTATACTAAATATTTTTACAAATATTATCTCATTTGAGGTGGGTGGAAGAGAGAAAAATATATGTGCTTATTAATTGAAAAATTAAATAAAGTAAAGGGGGAACCTAATTTCTGCTCTCAATCTAAAATCTAACAAAATGCCATATGAGGTCCAGTGAGGGATCTCATTAAGAGTCAGGGGCTTCCCAGAGGAAGTAGCTGGATTTGAGATGAACTTTAAAGGCTGAGGAGCATTTCAATAGATGAGAAAAAGCAATCACTTAAAACATCTTTGGAAGGTTCTCAAGGAATTAGCATTTGTGATCAAACTTCAAATCAATTCAAGTCAACAAACATTGATTAACCACCTACTGGGTAAAGGCGCTAGTGATAAAAAGAGGAAAAAAATGCCAGTCCTTAAATGAATGTTCATTCTCCTTGGGGTATGATGCTCATAGAGCAGTATAATATAAGTATAGTACCAGGGGCTATGGAGAGGCCTAGACCAAGTGTTCCAGGGCATTCCAGGAAGGGGAGAACACTTCTAGCGGTGGGCATCCAGAAAGGCTGGGTAGAGATGATAACACCTAGATTGATCCTTGAAGAAAGAGAAGCAGGACTGGCTGAGGAAGGAGTGCCTTCTAGGCAGAGGGATTCAGCTGTCTCTTTGCAAATATAAAATGGAAGGAGGTAGAATATCAGGTTCTGGAAATAGGTAGCAGTCCAATTAGACTGGAATGTAAATGAGACTGAACTTTATGAGCTCATTTCCTGGGGCTGGGAGATAGGAATGCAGAAATGACTTCATTCTCCAAGGCAGGGAGCATAAGGCAAGGCCTGTCCACCCTCTGTGGGTAAGGATGTACCTGTCACACTGACACTGACTTTCTCTCCCTTGCAATCTTCGGCCCAGAATTCTTTGACTTCTCCTATGACCTCAATCTGTGCGGTCTGACGGATGACCAGGAGATCCAAGTGACTGCTGCCCGTCACCAGACCATGCTAGAGCTGAATGAAGCAGGGGTAGAGGCCTCAGCAGCCTCCACCATTTCCCTAGCCCGCACCATGTCGATCTTCGAGGTGAAACAGCCCTTCATCTTCCTCCTGTGGCACCAGAAGTACAAGTTCCCTATCTTCATGGGGCGTGTGTATGACCCCAACTCCTGAGTTTTGAGGAGACCACTGGCTGCAGAGCACCCTAGGCCAGCCCAGGCCACCTCCTTCCTGGCCTCAAGCAGCTAACTTTGGAGCCTGGCTACTACACAGTAACTACTTTACACCTTACCAACTACTTCACTCTTCCTTTCTACTTTTGAGGGCCCATATGAGCCCAGCTTTTACTAATAAACTTGGCAGGGCAGACAGTTTTTGGACTTTTATTTATCCCCTACAGCATTTATATATGGAACTGCATGATTGATTGATTTCACCATGAACCACTGATTATTCTTCTAGAGTTGGAAGGAATCTTAAAGATTCTCTCATCCAGAGGACCTTCACCTGGGATCTGAGGATCTCCCAGGGGTCTGTGGATAGACTTCAGCAGGCCCATGAACTTGAAATGTTCCATGAAACCATGAATCATGAACCATGAAAAATTACATTTTTATTTTCATTAAACTCTAGTAAAAATGTAGTATTTCCTTCAAATATATGTATGCGTGAGTGTGTGTGTGTGTGTGTGTGTGTGTGCATGAGTGTGCTTTTTTGCTTAATTATTTTTCCTCTTAGGGTAGCTAACACTTGTATAATGTTTTAAGGTTTTCAAAGCACTTTACAATTTGATACTTATGACAATCCTGCATGGTAAGCGCTATTATTGTCTCCATTTTACAGATAGAGAAACCAAAGCACATAGAGTTAGGTCACTTGCCCAGGAACACACATCTAGCAAGTGTCTGAGGCAGGATTTGAACTCTGGTCTTCCTGACTCTAAATCCAATGCTTGATCCACTGTGCCAATTTATATAGTCCTTTAAGGTTTGCAAAGTCTTGACTGAGCCTCACAATTAACTCATGAGGTTGGTGCTATTATTTCCATTTTACAGATGAGGAAACTGAGACTGAAACAGGTTAAGTGACTTGCCTGTAAGTATGATAGGTAAGAATTTGAACTTAGCACCTTCTGACTAAATTCAGGGCCCTATTCATCAGTAGTCCCATAATAAGGTTCTTAGTTGATTCTTGAGACGTGTGATTCCAAGAAGCCTACTAACTGATATACTTAGCTCTTTCCTGTTGGAAACTGTTTTCTCCTCTCTAACGTCCCAGTTGCTCCCCTTGTTCCCCTTTGCTGGGTTCTCCATTCTCTTATTTTCCAAGGTCTCCATGCCTCTTATCTCCTACTATCCGTCCCTCTTATTTCTCAGTGTTGGCCTTTCTCTTTTATCTCATTTCTGCCTCTCATATCTTCTAATATCACTTTCTCATTGCATGGTTCTCCAGGTACCTTCTCCTCCTAACCCCTATGCTCCCTTGCTCATATTCAAGGACATTCACACTGCTCCTGCTTAGTGTGACCAACACAAATCTTTCCTGTATTCTCTGGATCATGAGATTTTGAGCAAGGACTTTGACTGGGTAGATGGGAAAATTGATTCTTAGGGAGATGATATGACTTGTCCAAAGTCACACAAGTAGTAAATAACCAAGCTGGGAATTAAATTCAGGTCTTCTGACTCTAAATGCAAACTCCTTCCACATAAAATGATGCTGACTGTAGAACACAGAATGTCAGTAATGAAAGGAATCCTAACACATAGAGCACAGAATACTAGAGGTAGGAAACAAAGAGATTAAACATTCATTTAGCATCAACTAAGTGCTTTACTTTACAAATATCATCTCATTTCCCCCTCATTTTATAGTGGAGAAAACTGAGTCAGACTGAGGTTAAGTGACTTGCCCAGAGTCACACAGCTAGGAAGTGTAGAGGCTGGATTTAAACTCAGATCTTCCTGATTCCAGGCTCAGAGATTTATCCGCTGTACCACCTAGCTGTCTTATGAGATAGAGCATGAACTACCAGGGTCATTCCAGGACCTTATTGATTATCTATCTAGCTCAACCCAGAGAGATGAAGTCACTTGCCTATAGATCCTCCTACTTCTTCAACCCATAAGATGTCACACTTGGACTCTGAGGTATGACTACTCAGCAAGAAAGTTGCTTGGACACCAACCAGTATAGGGAATTGTTGATTCCAAACATCCTACACCCAACCAAGGTGACTCACTGAGTCGATGGCCTCTGAGGGTTCAAAAAAGGCCACTCTTTTCCCTACAGCCCCCGCATCCTCTCTTAGAACTGGTTTTTCCAAGTCTTTCCATGGTGGTGGTATCACCTTGGTGCAGAAGAACTGGGAACCCTGTTTTCTGTAGCCTTGGGTGACATTGGCCTCTTTAAGGAAGTAAGACAGAGCACATGAGCTCCAAACTGATATGAGGCTGCAAAGGAAGCTCCCCTCCAGTTTCTGTGATGGGACAAGAAGGAAGAAGAAAGATAGCCCAAGTCTCTGAGAAGGTTCTTGCTAGTCAAGGACCCTAGGATAGTTCATCTGTGAATGGAGTTAGAACTGAAAGATACTTCAGAGATAATTCAAAGCCAACTTAGGTTATTTTACAGAAACTGAGAAAGAAAGGGCTTCTCCTTTCCCCTTCACTGCCCAAGGTCATCTAGAAAGCAAGGAGAAGAAGAGCCAAGATGGCGGAGTAGAAAAACTCACATATGCTAGCTCTGAATCCACAGCCCATAAATTTCCTGTAAAAGAACTCCCCACAAATTCTGGAGCACTGCAAACCACGCAGAAACACAGTGGAAGAGATTTCCATTCCAGAGAGCCCTGGAAAGCCGTCCCCAGGGGTGCATCGTGCTCCGGACAGGGGAGCCCACCCCTGTGCTGCCCTGGCTGTGCAACTGCAGAGGAGCAGATCTGAGCAGGCTTCAGGGACAGAACCTCCAGTGGCCGTGAAGGTCCCTCCACCCACAGGCGCCACAGGTCAGTGAGAGAGACATCTGAGTTGGCCAAGAGGGGAGCGGGGTGTCTCCGTGACTCGGGCCCCCTCGGGAGGCAGCGGCAGAGGCAGCGGGGGCCCGAGGCTCCCCAAGAAGGCAGGAGCTCAGAGCCATTACTGAAGGTCTATGCATAACCCCCCTGAGGGAACTGAGCCTAGGAGGCAGCCCTGCCCCCACCCGAGCACCAGAACTTAAACTCACATTGAATAGCAGCCCTGCCTACCCCTGAAAGCCCTGAGGCTGGGGAGCAGAATTTGAATCTCAGACCCCAAGCACTAGCTGGGCAGATCTAGGCAGGGGTGGAGAGGAATCTCAGAAGTCAAGTAACTGGCTGGGAAAATGCCCAGAAAAGGGAAGAAAAATAAGACCATAGAAAGCTACTTTCTTGGGGAACAGATGTTACTTCCTCCTTTCATTTATGATGAGGAAGTACAATGCTTGCCATCAGAGAAAGACGTGGAGGTCGGGGCCTCTCTATCCCAGACATCTAAGGTGGATATCCAGTGGGCTCAGGCCATGGAAGAGCTCAAAAAGGATTTTGAAAAGCAAGTTAGACAGGTGGAGGAAAAACTGGGAAGAGAAATGAGAGAGATGCAAGAAAAGCATGAAAAGCAGGTCAATACCTTGCTAAAGGAGACCCAAAAAAATGCTGAAGAAAATAACACCTTGAAAAATAGGCTCACTCAATTGGCAAAAGAGGTTCAAAAAGACAATGAGGAGAAGAATGCTTTCAAAAGCAGAATTAGCCAAATGGAAAAAGAGGTTCAAAAGCTCACTGAAGAAAAGAGTTCTCTCAAAATTAGAATGGAACAGATAGAGTCTAATGACTTTCTGAGAAACCAAGAAATCATAAAACAAAACCAAAAGAATGAAAAAATGGAAGAGAATGTGAAATATCTCATTGGAAAAACAACTGACTTGGAAAATAGATCCAGGAGAGGCAATTTAAAAATTATGGAACTACTTGAAAGCCATGATCAAAAAAAGAGCCTAGACATCATCTTTCATGAAATTATCAAAGAAAACTGCCCTGATATTCTAGAACCAGAGGGCAAAATAAGCATTGAAGGAATCCATCGATCACCACCTGAAAGAGATCCAAAAAGAGAAACTCCTAGGAACATTGTGGCCAAATTCCAGAATTCCCAGGTCAAGGAGAAAATCTTGCAAGCAGCTAGAAAGAAACAATTCCAGTATTGTGGAAATAAAATCAGGATAACTCAAGATCTAGCAGCTTCTACATTAAGGGATCGAAGGGCGTGGAATAGGATATTCCAGAAGTCAAAGGAACTAGGACTAAAGCCAAGAATCACTTACCCAGCAAAACTGAGTATAATACTTCAGGGGGAAATATGGCTTTTCAATGAAACAGAGGACTTTCAAGCATTCTTGATGAAAAGACCAGAGCTGAAAAGAAAATTTGACTTTCAAACACAAGAATGAGAAGAAGCATGAAAAAGTAAACAGCAAAGAGAAGTCATAAGGGACTTACCAAAGGTGAACTGTTTACATCCCTACATGGAAAGACAGTATTTGTATCTCTTAAAACTTTTCAGTATCTGGGTAGTTGGTGGGACCACACACAGACATACACACACACACACACACACACACATGCACACACACATACATACATGCACGCACATACAGAGACAGAGAGCACAGAGTGAATTGAATAGGATGGGACCATATCTTAAAAGAAATTAAGGTAAACAGTGAGAGAGAAATGTAGTGGGAGGAGAGAGGGTGAAATGGAATGGGGTAAATTATATCTCATTCAAGAGGCAAGCAGGAGACTTTTTAGTGGAGGGAAAAAGAGGAGAGCTGAGAAAAAAACATAAAGTTTACCCTCATCACATTCGACTAAAGGAAGGAGTAAAATGCACACTCATTTTGGTATGAAAACCTATATTACAGTACAGGAAAGTGGGGGAGAAGGAGAGAAGCAGGGAGGGAGGGATGATGGAAGGGAGGGCAATGGGAGAAGGGAGCAATTTGAAGTCAACACTCAGGGAAGGACAGGATCAAAAGGCAGAATAGAAACAATGAGGGGCAGGATAGGATGGAGGGAAATACAGTTAGTCTTACACAACATGACTGTTATTGAAGTCATTTGCAAAACTACACAGATATGGCCTATATTGAATTGCCTGCCTTCCCAAAGGGAATGGGTGGGGAGGGAGGGATGGGGAGAATTTGGAACTCAAAGTTTTAGGAACAACTATCGAGTATTGTTGTTGCTACTAGGAAATAAGAAATACAGTTAAGGGGGAATAGAGAGTCATCTGGCCCTACAGGACAAAAGAGAAGATGGGGACAAGAGAAGGGAGGGATGATAGAAGAGAAGGCAGATTGGTGATAGGGAAAATTAGAATGCTCGGTGTATTGGGGTGGGGGGAGAGGATAAATGGGGAGAAAATTTGGAACCCAAAATTGTGTGAAAATGAATGTAAAAAGTTAAATAAATAAATTTATATTAAGAAGTAAAAAGAAAGAAAGAAAGAAAGAAAGAAAGAAAGAAAGAAAGAAAGAAAGAAAGAAAGAAAGAAAGAAAGAAAGAAAGAAAGAAAGAAAGAAAAGAAAGAAAGAAAGAAAAGAAAGCAAGGAGCAGAAATAGGATTTCAACCCAGACTTTTTAAATGTTTTTACTGTATTTTTTCAGTAAATAAAAATACATTTTCTCTCCCTCCCATCTCCTCTGTCCTTCTACTGGAAAAAAAGATCATGAAAAATAAAACTCTAATAAATATGTATAGTCAAGCAAAGCAAATTCCTGTTTTGGCCATATCTAAAAAAAAATACGCTTGTTTCTAAATTCTGAGTCCATTCCTTTATCAAGAGATGGGTAGTATCTTTCATCTGGTTCTCTGATCATTGCAATGATCAGGGTTCTTAAGTCTTTCAAGGTAAACTCAGGTCTTTCAATGCTAGATTTAGTTTTCTTTCTATAGCACTCCATTCAAAGATGCACACCAGTAACAAACAGATCCTGCAATGAGGGAGACAGGTCATTGTCATGAGACAAAATGAGTTTTTGCCTTGAAGGTAATATTCCCATTGTATCAGAAGATTCAAAGAGAAAAAAAAACTTTGCTTTACTAACATATATTTGTGTTGCATCAACAAAGGAGTCCAACATAAAAGACTAAGAACATGTTGAGTTCTCAATCAGAAAAGGTGGTAGAGCAACTGGCATTAACCACAAGACTATATACTGGGAAGAGAAGGAAAAGATCAGACATTCAAACAAAATGAGTTGGGTTACCCTACCTGGTGAGTAGAAATGATGAGTCCATGGAGAAACCAGTTTGGAAAGGTAGAAAACCTCAAGAGCTTACCAGTGCCAGGATGATATGGGTGGGTTGGCATAGAAGTACCAAGAACAAGGTTGAGATCATGGGCATATCTTATTTCCTTGAAAAAAAGAAACAACTCCTAGAACTAATGGAAATGAAAATCCCTTTCCAAACAGAGATGAAATGTTCAAGTCTGTTTCCTAGGGGATCAGTGTCAGACTGTCAGTGGTGATAAGGAGGGCCCCAGGCCATTGGCAGTGCCCAAGAGTTTCTTGAAGGAACCTATATCAAATCTCCCTAGACTGGAGAAAAGAAGAAGCTGGAAATAAAATCTCCAATTTCAGCAACCAGAATTGAGGGAAAAGCTCAGAGGTCCCCACAGCCCTATTTGGGAAACTAATACAAAACACCAAGGGGAGAAAGGGTCCATCTAGTCTAGCTCCCTCATTTTACAAGTGGGGAAACTGAGGATTGGGAGGGAAAAGTGAATTACTTAAGATCATCCCACCCAGTAAGCCACAGGCAGGATTCAAATCCAGATCTTGGAGCTCAACATGTTGAGTTCTCAGTCAGGAAAAGTGGTAGAGCAACTGGCATTAACCACCACACTAGACTGGGAAGAGAAGGAAAAAATCAGATATTCAAACAAAATGAGTTGGGTTATCCTACTTGGTGGGTAGAAGTTCAGTGTCCATTTGGTCACCAGAAGGCTCGGGGAAGAAGCATCATGGAACGTTTGCCTGGAGAACTGGAGAAAACAGAAGAAAAACCCTGAAAAGGAAGAAGCTTTTCTGACTGAGATTCTAACCAGGCTGATGCTCATGGTGTGAGGCTAGACACTCTTGGGTATGTACACAGGCTTCTCTGCAAGATCTCTGTCATCTCCCCTTGACATGGAGCACACATGCAGACTGCACATGTTGTCACCGTTCTAGAAACAAGCAAAAAATGTAATACTTGGTAATCAGAGCTATAACTAGGGTAAAGTAGTCAAGGATTTGTCCCAGAGGGTCAACTCAATGGGGCGAGACAGGAGTGGGGAAGTGGGGGGGGGGTTGTTTTATCTCTTTATCAATCCATATTACACAATCCTTAAGTCTCATGGTCTTACAAGGTGATGAGAAAGGAGGAGAGGTAGAAAAGGGTATGGCAGTCAAAGATTTGTCCCAGCTTGGGGTGGGTGGGGGTGTTCTATCGCTTCACTGGTCCAGATTCCATCATCCTTAAATTTCATGGGCTGACATATTTCTGCACCTTCAAAGGGGATGAGAAAGGAGGGGAGGAAGACCCTGGAAAAGTTCTTCACTGGCATAGTTGATAAGAGAGGAGGAATGTGGTCCAACCCCATCTATGAATGTACAATTGTACTTATCACTTTCCCACTTTCCCCAACTACTTTTTATCTTCAGGGGAGGAAAAAAAATACTAGTTATTGCTCTGCTAGTGATATCTAGGTCTTTTGTCCTTGAAGGAAAGTGTGAATAACTCTCTTGTCCTTGAAGGAAAGTGTGAATAACTCTCAAGTGAGAGGGCTGCCTGAGACACCCCTCGAGGCATCTGTGCTCTGAGATAGGCAAAGATCCTCTCCTCTTACTAAAACCTGCCTGGTTCTTTGAATTTCCTCTGTGGGGAGAGTTTGCTTTGGAATCTGTCTAGACAAACTGAGGTTCCTGTTCAACTCTTCAACTCCTTCTTCCTGGATTCTCCTCGCTAAGCATGCAGATCACAGAGTTTCCATTGAAAGTCACTTAGTTCTGATTCCACTACCCACTCCCACCCTGTGCACCCCATTCTCTGATAGAGTGCAATGAGTCAGCCCCTGGAGAGTTGGTTGTATATCCAGTTCCTGGCCCTGACCCATTTCTCTCATCTTCTAAGAGGCTTTTGTGGCATTTCGGGTTCTATTCTCCCCCTGTTCATTCCCCTCTCCTCTGTGTGCCATCAAATCTGCCCAACTGCATTCAAAACCTTCTAGGAAGGTCTAATATAGTCATGGACTGACAAAAATGTGAGTACATACCCAAGACTCAATCATCAATCCTTTATTTTTCTCCAGCTCCACTCTCTGCTCTGTAGTTGGGCCCCTTTGCAAGGCAGTTATAGAGCAGTTAAAAAAAACAGAGTTCATCTTGGAGTATATTAAACAAGGAATAGTACCTTAGTCTAAGGAAGTAATAGCCCTAGTTATTCTAATGTCCGGGGCTATCCTATGTAAATGACCAGATAGTTACCTCTAGTAGGTAGTGCAATGGACAGAGGATTGGTCCTGGAGTTAGCAAAATCTGACTTCAAATCTAGCCACAGATACTTCTTAGCTATGGCAAATCATTCAACCTCTGCTTCATTTCCTCAACTGTAAAGTGGGGATAATAAGAGCACCTACTTCTCAGTGCTGTGGTAAAGATTAAATAGATAGTGTTTATAAAGAGCTTAACACAGTGCCTAGCATATAAGAAGTGTTTAATACATGCTTTTTTCCTTCCTCCTTTAAAAATAAAGCCTCAGATAAAGGACCCAGGCATCATCAGCAAAATAATGATTAGAATATGTTTTCAATGAAGTCCAGTTCTTGGCACATCATGATTATAACAGTTAGTAATCACATAACACTTTCACGTTTGCAAAGTGCTTTATAGCTGTCATCTCATCACACAAAATCCCTGAGAGGTAGCTAGTAGTATTTTTTATTCCTAGGTAAACGATAAGGAAAGTGAGTCTGAAAAAGGCTCAGTGACTTGCCTAGAGTTGTACAGCTAACAAGTGGGCCATATGGGATTTAAACTCCAGATTTTCTAACTCTAAAATCAGCTTCTTAGTCACTGATAACCCAGTGCCTCTATATAGTAAGCTCTTCAGGAATGCTCATTCATTCATTCATTTGTGTATTCATGCATTCATACATTCATTGTCCCACTCTATCCTGTCTATAGTATCTGGTTCAGTTCCGGGCCCACAAACCTAAAGGGTGTCCTGAAGAAGGTGACTGGGATGGTAAACGACCTCTATATGATGTCATGTGAGGATTAGGTGAAGGAAATGAGGATGCTCATCCCAGAGAAAAGAATAACCTAGGAGATAGGACTGCTCCCTACAAGAATTTGAAAGGCTGGTCTGTGGCAGTCCAACCAGATTTTGTTTGCTTGGCTCCAAAGGGCAAACTAGAACTAATGGATAGGAGTAGCAAAGAAATGTTTTCAGCTTGACACAAAGTAACACTTCTTAGCTATCCAAATGTGGAATGAGCTGCCTCAGAAGGGAGGGTCTTTAAACCTCAAGAAAGATCTTTTAAACAAATGCTAGATGGATACATTTTAGAGGGATTCTCGAAGAGGGCTTGTTGTACTAGAGAGCTCCATTCTAGGTCTCAGATTCTTTGAGATCTCATCCATCTTCACAAGGTGTAGATGATTCCCAATCTTCATCTTTGATCTTGACCTTGGTTTTTAAGCAGCAAGTCCTTTCTGGGTGTGGGCCAACTCTCTAGGAAAAGGGAAACCTATCCAAGTTTATGCTTCAGAAACAGCAAGGGACAGAAATTTACAAGTGCTCCCCAACCATTTCCAGATGTTTCCCAAATGGAAACTCTGATAAACTTGTACATGTGGGTTTTTTTTAATTTTTCACAATGAATTGTGTGATGTCTAATGGCTTCTAGGTGTCCCATTTACTAGTTCCACCAAAAGGATGGGGTCTTGGGGGGATGGAGTAAAGTAGTCTGAATAAGATCATATCAAAGTTTCCTTCTCTAATATTCTCTGTTCCCTTTCTGACTTCAATCTGGACTCAACAAAAAGTCCATTTCAGCTTTGACATCTTGGTTCTAAGGTTTCTTCTGGATCAGTCATTCTATCGGCCCCCTATGCTCGGAAATTTAATAGCTATTGACAATTAATCTCTTGGAGCCTGTTTCCTCCTCTGTGAAATGGGGTAAAAATGCTTGCACTATTTATGCCACAGAGTAATTGCCAGGACAACCTTTTGTAAACTTGAAAGGGCTACATAAATGTGAGCTATTCTTATTATTTTCCATCTTCCACTGTCCCTCCCAGATTTGACCTTCTGCATTCCAAGGTTCCTTCCAGTTTAAAAATACTGTGCCTCTGATTTCAAGTTTCTGAGCAGGTGTGGGAGTTATGACCAGATCAGCACCAGGACCCTCATCCTCCCCTGTCCCCTCCACTTCTCATCACCCCACATCCTCAAGAGGCCAACTTCCTAAACTGAGACTAGAGGGGCAGTGTGTCTCTCATGAGATACATCTAGTTCTCTGACCTGAAATGCAGTGGCAGCCCCTCCTGGGGTAGTAAGGGAAGGGGAGGAGGGGGGACAGTTGTAAAAAGTGGGAGATGGGAAAAAAGATCCAGGAATACTAAGGAACTGGATGAGACAGGAGCACGTGGGAGGGAGGAGTAGCCCAGGGCAAAATTGGAAAGAGGAACTCAGAATAAAAGAGGTTCATCCCAGTATGGGGCTTTGGAGCCCTGGGTGATGTAAACACCATAGCCAGGGCTTCCCCATTCTCCTCTAACCTTTCTTACTTCAGGGAGGTTTTTCTTATTGCTTGGCTGGGCTCCTGTCACCATCTTGCCCACCGTATGGACATGAAAAAGGGGTCCAGTCTGGCAAACTCAAGAGTCTTGGCCAATATCCCTACCCCAGATGGTCTGGAGCTGCCCCTGCCAATGCCTCCTTCTGCTTTTTGGCCAGGCAACAGATGGGTTCTGGGTTTTCTCTCTTTCCCCAATAATTCTTCTCTTTGCCCTCTTCCTAAGAAGGAGATATCTTCCTAGGAAGGAGATAGCTTGGCCTGGGTGCCATCCTCTCCCCTTAGTTTTCTGGTGTCTCCACCACAGCTCCAGTGATTGCAGTATGCCTGACCCACCTCTGTTTGAGATCCTAGGCTAGGAGAGACAGATTGCTGTGGTGATCCCACCTTCCTGTAAACTCTGTGGACTTTACTCTTTTTGAGGCTGATTGATATTCCCCAGTGTGAATTTTCAATTCAACCCAAACTGGTCCCCTTTCTGATCTCCCAAACACTTCTTAGTAACATCTGTATTGGTTTAGAAAGGACCGCAGAGACAATGGAAACATAGGCTAATAGATCTCACTCTAAAAGGAACCACAGAAGTTATCTGGCCCAACCTATATCTGAACAGGAAATCCTTTCCACTTGAAGCCCTTGAGTAATGGGGAACTCTTTACCTTACGGGACAACCCACTTCATTTTGGTTCAGCTCTGGTGAGTAGGAAAGTTTTCCCTCTAACAAGCTAAGCACTGATTCTGGGCAGTTTCCACTCATTGCTGCCATCTCTGGCCAAGCTGAACAAGTCTGATCCCTCTTCCATATGGCAGCCCATGGGATTTTTAAGGTAGCTATTATTCACATCCCCTTACCCAAAACTTCCTGAAGAAACACCTCCTTCAAAGCATAGCTGTTCTTGTGCTTGAAGACAGCTTGCGTTATGACTCACCCCTTGTGGAACCTTCTCTTCTGCAGACTAAACATTTCCAGTTATTCTAATCTGTCCTTCTAGATTCTTCTAGGTTCCCAATATCCTCAGCACCATTGTATCCCTCCTTTGGGCAAACTCCAATTAATGTAATGTCTTTCCTCAAATGTAGCACTCAGAATTGAATCCAGCACTCTAGGTGGGGTCTGATCAGAGCAGAATATAGCCAGAACCTGTCTCCTTCTGGAATCAGACTCTATCATCACTCTGTGATCTGGACCCATGTAAGGAATGAATGCATACATCAATCAGCCAATCAGGAGCTGGGTGTTATTCATGGAAGTGTGGATTCATAGTGATATGAACATGTGTAGATGAAAGTGCATTCATGTGCAGATACATACTGTGTTGTTTCATAAACCACTTCACCTTGCTGGGTTTCTGTTTTCTCACTGGTGAAATGAGAGGACTGTTTTCTCATTTCTCATTAGTTTTAAAGTCCTAGGAGAAAGGACAGGACCAGATGGAGACAGAAAGACAAACACAGAAAGAGACTATTTTCTTACTTTTTGTTCAGGACACTTTTCTGAGGCATAGGGACAAAGGAGCACTTTTGCCTCCCCTGGCAAAAGGCTTTCCTTGCTCATTTTATAGACAATGTCTGGGCACACTCATGATTGTGAGTTAGGGCATGTATTTCTGGAAGTGAATAGGAAGGCTTCTTTCTCTCCTCCATTCCCTCTCTGTTTGCTGGATGAGATTCCATGTCCCTTCTTCAGGAGAGCAAGCTGTGGGAGTCCCAGAAGGAAAGTCTGGCCTGAAGAAAGGAGGGAGGAAGCTGAGTCCCAGGTAGGGAAACTGCCCTGATGCCTCTTCATTCCTCCACAGTTTCAGGTCTGGCTGAATCAAACCCTGCCCTTTAGGGACCTGGAGAATGGACTCATTTCCAGAGCCAGCCTAGACTAACTAGGAAGGCCCCAGACCTTCACGAACTGAGCTGCCAGACCACTACTTCTCCGATCTAAGTGCCCAGACACTCCGGTGTTTACTGAGGTGGGTGTGTCCCAGGGACTCTGGGCTCAGTGGGGCCAAACTGAGGGTGCTCAGTCCAGGTTAACTCTGTGATCATCTCTGAACTTCTGATATCTCCAAGCCAAGAGGTAGCCCCAGAGTCCAAGATGAACACCTCTATATTTACTTGCGAGAGAAGAGGCACGGGGTTGGTTGGATATGAGAGAGAAGCAAGAACTGGGAAAACTGGGGCTTCTCCTATCCCAACCCTGGGGCCACATGGAGGGGTGGGAGTGGGGGTGGGGGTGGGATTCAATCCGCCTTCGGCTCCGGCCAGCCCTGCTGAATCCTCTAGGGAAAGTGTAACAGGAAGCGCAGGGAGTGGGGAATTCTGGAGGGAGGGGGTGGAGGGGCGAGAGGCCAGGGGAGGGGGTGCCCGGGGAGCGCCATGACATCATGGTCTATTGGGAAGGGGAGGGGGTGGGAGGGGAGGGGAGAAAGAGGGGACCTGACAGCCAATGAGAAGGAGGATCTCGTTTCAAAAGGGTTAAACTGCAGCCAATGGGAGCCAAGGGGAGCGATCCTGCTCACTCCATTCAAGAATCCCAAGTATTCAAGATGGACGGCAGGGAGTGTGGAAAGAGAAAAAGGGGGAACAGGGGGATGAGAAGAGCAAGAAAAGGAGAGAGGGCACCGAGGGCCAGCCGGCCGGCTGCCTGCAGCTCCCCTCCCAGCCGGCTCTTCTAAGGAGGCTGCACAATCTCATCTCAGCCAAGACTTGGGAAAGGGGGAGGAAAAGGAGGAGGAGATGGAAAAGGCAGGGGAGAGAGAGGGAGTGGGAAAGGGGGAGCTGAGGACAGACACAGGAGAGAGGGAAGAGGATAGAGGAGAAGGGAAGGGGATGGAAGGGAAGGGAAAAAAGAGAAGGCAAGAGACAGAGCAGGGACAGAGGGAAATAGCAGGAAATTGACCATAATGAAGAGATCTCTAGATATCCTCAACTCCTAGAAGGGTAAAACCAAAGATTTTCTCCTTTTATTTTCTCTTCGTTAAAGGGTCGGGGTCTTCTGGTCTGTATTTCCCCCTTCTTCCCTTTCCCTCCTTTTTATCTCCCTCCTTTTCCTACTTCACTTGTGGGCATCTTCTCTCCCTCTTATCTGCCTCTACACAAACAACTAAAACAACATTTAACAATTGTAAAGCGCTAGGAATGTCTTGCTGGGTTTGTTTAACTGTCATTTTCCAACTGGTTGGTGGGGAGGGGGCAAGAAAGAGAAGGGGCTTTGCAAAGACATAGATGGGGTTGACTACTGTGTAGCGTGTGTGTGTGTTGGGGGGTGGTTGTGTGAAACTGTAGTGTGTGTGAGGTGATTCACAAAGGTGCTTGTGTGGGGAAGGGTGTTCTGGGTGGTTTGGGGGTTCCTGAAGAGGCAGGCTGTATGCATATCTTGATAGGAGTTGTAACTAGCCATGTGTGAATGGACTGTGTGTTTGTGTTGTCTGTACCTGAGGTGTGGCCCAGAGTTGTGTCGGGCGACTTGGTCCTGCCTAATTGTGGTGAGGGGCACTGAATGTGCCGAAAGCTGTGAGTTCAGTTTGAGTGAGGGGAGATTGTGAAGTGTGTGTGTGTGTGTGTGTGTGTGTGTGTGTGTGTGTGTGTGTGTGTGTGTGGTCTGTGGTTGGGAGGTGTGTGGGAGGCACAGTTGGGTGCTGGCAGTGGGAGCAGGGGGAACTTCTTCCCCCTCCCCCCTTCCCAGCTGCCCTCTTCTCTCTTATCCCATTCACATAACTTGGCTTTTCAGGTCCCTCCTGGTCTCCTCCTTTGGTCTCCATGGCTGCAGGGAGGGGGTGGGAGGGGAAATTCGACCAACCCAGCCCTCTCTTGAGCCCCCGGCCCCTGCTGCTCTCAGCTAACCCTCCACCTGCCCTTTTCTCTCAGATCCTAAGGGCTGCAGCTCTGGGGCTGGGGCTGGGGTTGGGATTGGGACTGGAAGACCAAGACCAGCCATTGCAGGAGAGTGAATGGATGGATTCAAATTCCTCCCCTCCCCCCCATTTCCTTCGAGATCTCTACACCATGGTCTTGGGAAGAACTTCGAGGAACGCCTGGCTCCTGGGCCCAAGGTGGGGGAGGGGCCATTGCAGACTGGGTGAGTCCCAGGGTTTTTCTCTTTGGGGATGAAATGGAGGCGAGAGCCAGGGGGGAGCTGTAGTCCCCCACCCGTACCCTGTATCCATAGCTTCCATAGCCCAGGCCCCTATCTTTACCCTGCCTGAGTAGATCAGAAGTGGGAAGGACTCCTCTAACTAAGGAGAATTAATCTCCTTGCCCCTTTGTCCCTGGTTGGTATGATCCATTTGCTAGCTCTGACAGGCTTGCCCAGCACTGGGGGCAGAGGTCAGGACCCACCCCTGGTGACTGACCCCAAGCCAGGCTCCCACTTCCTTCCATTAGGACTATTTCTGCAAACAGGGCCCCTATGTTTAAAGATCATTGGACAAACTGCCCTGTTGAAGCTGGGAGGTGGAACCTGGTGTGCAAACAGGAGAGGGGCGGGGTGTCCTTTAGGCTGCTGCTGCTGAGGGATTCAGTGGGAGGTCCCATCCCCTCCTTATAAGGCCCTGTATGGTGGAGGGATCCTGAAACTCCAGGAACCAACCCTTGACTTGTCCTTTCTTCTCTACACCAGCTCCTGGGAGAATCTTGTCCTTGAAAACCTTTTTCCAGCTGGAGGGAGGGATTTCCCAGGGTAACGAAGGGCCCCACACTGGGAACAGTCTTTCTCTCCGGCTAATGGTATCCACTGCTGAGCAACTGAATATTCTCCGAACTTCAGCTATCTCTTGCTCTTGGACTTTCACCAGTCTTGAGGGCATTGTATAATTTACTTATGAGAAGGTAAAATCCTCAAAGTTCAGGAAAGGCCAAAGAAGGGAGTCTTCTATCTACTGAGGTTCATTTTTAAAGTATGGTGCTTATTTACAAGCCCTCTGGGCCCAGAATAGACACCCACAGACAAGAGTTGGGGCTCACAAGTTTTTTTCACTGCCATTATTTGGCTGTGGTTCTGCTTAAAGAGGTGCCCTTCATGTATTGCTCAACAGTGTACACATACAGTGTTTTGCAATTCTTAAATAGAAGTCCCAGGGGTCAATGGCAGCAACTTGAAAGCAGTCTACCTAAGTAAGTACCTGTTCCCTGTTGCATATGGGCACTCTCCCTTCTCCCTTTGTCTCCCTATGGCCCACCCCCATCTCCCACCCTACCCCCCTAGTCAAAATCTCTTTAAGGTCTAGAAATGGAAAACTCTGCTGCCCAGTGATGGAGGGGATGGAGTTCAGAGCCCAGGAAGGTCATCATGTTCTAGCATAACTTCAGTTCAGTCTGGAAAGTTGGGAGAGAGAGGTGCCTTCAAGATTCATGAAAGAGAAAGACTTGATTAACATAGCACTAGCACCCTTCACACACACATACACACACGCTTTCTCTCTCTCTCTCTCTCTCTCTCTCTGTCTCCCTCACAAAGGCTTTTGTACCGTCCACCTCCCCCTGAAGCAAATGTCTGGGATCAAATACTGAAGGTAAGAATCGGTATCTGGGCATTTCCTTGGTTGAACCTGCATCCCATACTTAAACACTGAAAGTACCATACAGCCAAAGGAGTTGTCATCTCAACTTTGAGCAAAAATATCTTTGTCTTCTCTAGGCTGGGAATAGGGATTGGAGAGATGAAGAAAAGGAAGAAGTGTGGAAGTGATGAGATTGAAAATAGAGACAAAAGACTAAGGTAAGTAAAGCCAAAAAAAGCCAGGAACAGAGAAGAAGGGGAGGGGAGAGGAGGGAGGAAAATTCAATGAAAAAGAAGAGATGAAGACACAGAATGAGAAGAGAGGAGATGCCCACCAGAACCCAGACGGGTTGCACTCCTGGCCGGGGCTCTTTTCACATTGTGCTACTGTCTGCGCCTGTCACTAGCAGTGCAATGTAAAAAGGGCATTGGCTGGGCAGTACCAACCAGCACCAATGTGACCTTTTTCCTTGGACCCTTCCTCAACTTGTGCCTGCGTTAGCTGGATTTTGGTGTTGGAATCTGCATGGGTCCTGGCATCATCCTGAGACTGACCTCAGCTCCGAAGTCATCTGGTACAAGCCTGTGTGAAGGAATGATTTGTGTGGGTGAAAAAACAGCAGACTTGTGGGTTTACTATGGAGATGGAGAGGGCAAGGAAGGTAGCTATGCCATCTGTGTTTAAATAAGGGTCAAAGTCTTTAGGGGTAGAGGCACCTCCTATACAAGGTCACTAGTTGGTCTGGAACTTTTAACTTGAGCACAAGAAAAGAGCCATCCAACTGCCTATTTTCTTTTCTGGCAAACCTAGTGTAGGATTGGAGGGGTACAGATAGAGGAGGACAATAGAACAAAAAGAACCTCTTGTTTGGGACAGGGAGAGAAAAGCCAAGAAGAAAGTGAGCCTACTCATCCCTATCAGCCCACACCAGCTGCTCCATCCCTATATGTTCAGGGAACAAGAAGACAGTGAAGGAGGCAGCCATCATTCTCTTTGTCCTCAACCACAGGATCTCAGATTAGGAGAGAACCTTGAAGATCCTTTACTCTTAAGGGTTCAGAATTGGACGGGACCTCAGAGTACTCTAGTCAACATGTATTTGGACAAGTACCCTCCATAGCATACTCAACTAACAGTCATTCAGCCATTGCAATTGAAGACCTCCACAGGTAGGAAATGATAGCCTCCTCATTGTATAGATGAGAAAACCAAGGCTACCAAGGTGGCAAATATGAGAGCCAAGATTCAAACCGAGATTCTGTAACCCCATAATCAATGCCCTGTCAAGCAACATTGAGAGTAATTCCTTAGATTCAGGCACAAGTAGTAAGGGGTGGGTCCTCCTGGAAGAATCCTCCCTCCCCCTCCCCTATCCCTTTTTACCCTCTGAGATGTTTATAAGATTGCCCAGAGCCTGATCAAACCTCCCATGATGCAAACAGGACAAGGCAATCCAAAGGAAGCCCATAGGGTGAGTTTTACTGACTAGGTTGTAAGCACCTTGAGGAAAGGAACCACACCAAATTCTATTCCTGAATCTCTCATAATTACTAGTATAGGATAAGGCATGCAGCAGGTGCTGTCTAAATTACTTGTTTGAATTAAAATTCACTCACTGAAATAGACATGATTTCCATGATGACATCAGCAGCTTGGACATGATCTACAAGGGCAGCTTCCAAACAGACCCCAATAGGTCACCTCTAGTCACATGGACCAGAAACCTTAGTGATGGAATGAAATTCAAAGAGAAAAGTATAGTATATAGCTGAAATGAGCCTCTGAGGACATCTCCATTTTGTTTTACAGTTGAGGAAACTGAGGGGAAGGCATTCTTCCTTCCCAGTGTCCCCAGTCACTTGGGTAGGCAGAATCCAAGACACTAGAGAGTTCCACCTGGGACCTGGAGGCTCAATATATAGGATAGCGGCCCTTTCCAGCCCAAGCTTGGGCTTCCATTCTGTCCTTCTTTCATGTGTGCTGCCCCCCAGTGCCCTCTCAGGCAGTCTGGGTACTGCCATCTTCAGCTGGGTGGGCTCTCAAGAGCAATGTCTTTGTGAGACATGATTAATGCTACTTATGTCTATTAGAACCTTGCCATCCCTCACTGTCCTCCCCCATTTCTGTTTTTCAGACTTAAATATTGAATAAAAGAATGGGTTTTGGTTCATTTGGTTTGTTGTAAAATGTAAACTGATGAAGACTTGAGCTCCTTGAGAGCAGGGACTTTTTTGCCTTTGAATCCTCAGCACTTAGAGCACAGTGTCTGGGCACATAGTAAATCCTTGTTGAGCAGAGATGAGTGGGTCCTGGAACTTTTTTATGAAATACTTAAATTTATGCTTGAAGTAGGAATTGAATGAGATGACTTCCAATTCATCACTCAGACTTCATGGTTTTGTGATCTGTACTATCTTCCCAAGCATTTCAGGTACTGATTAAAGTACCCCAGTGATGGAATGACTTAAAACTGACCAATAGTGACCCATGGTTGACTGAGCCCCAGTGATCCTACAACTTTGAGCCACTCCCTTCCAATTTCTGCAGATTGTGGGTAGAATCTTTACTGACCAATTTTTTTTAAAACCTAAAGTAGTGTCTGAGACCACGAAGTAGATAGAGATAACTATCTGAAACGAAGACCTGCGTTCAAATGTGACATATGACCTCATTAGCTTTGTGACCTTGGACAAGCTAATTAACTTTTCTGTGCCTCAGTTTCCTTATCTGTGTAAAAATGGGATAATAACAGCACCTACCTCCCAAGGATGCTGTGAGGGTAAAATGAGGTACTATTTGTAAAGGGCTCAAATATTATCAGATTCTAAGGATTAGAATCAACAGAAATGAAGAAGCATCTCTAAGCTCAGATCATATCATTTTCCCAAACTTGAAGTCAGGCACACCTGACTGAGGCACATCACAACCACCCCAACCTCCAGCACAGAATACTAGGATTCAGACTGGCCATTCCAGATCATGAAGTACATGACACCCTGTAGGCAAAATTTCCTCTAAAAACCTAAAGGCTAGATAGAATTGGGTCTCCTCCTACTAGCAAAGGAGTTCTGCTGCCCCCTGGTGGATACCAAGGGGAATATATATTTAAATATATATATAATTTATATATTTATATAAATATATATATAATATTATATATAATATATATTTAAAAGCACTTCTCCCCTTGTGGAAAGAGTTGGCCTGCCCCTGGTGTGGGTACTACAGGTAGAAAGGGCAAACCTCTGAACTCAGCTGTTTTTTCCCATTTTTATTAAAAATAAACTCAAACACTTTTTAATACAAAAGTTTCGTGCGCTGGTGGCAGCCACAGGAAAATCCGGCCTGTGGCACTGATTTCCCACCTTGTTCCCAGTTGTCTGAATCCCAGGAAAGCAATGGCCTGAGCCCGTTGTGGCCCCCTGGGGACAAAGCCAGCTGGGGAGGGAAGTCACGGGGGCAGCCTCCCCCACCCAACCCAATGGCAAAGATTATATATGCAAAAGTGCCTCATTAGTGCCAAGTGAAATGGAAATCCCAGTGATCCTTCTATGTCTTCCAAGGACTTGGGATTGAGGTCTTCTTTGCCCCCAGGGAGGCCTTTCTTCAATCACATTCTGAAGCTGTGAGCTCCCAGAACTGGAGGACAGTCTCTCCAGTCACTGAGGCTACAATCTCCTACTACTTGCCTGTGGCCTAGAACCTCTCCTCATCCTAGGCTGGTCTCTGCATGGCTCAGCAGCAGAGTTCTTTGCCCAAGTATGGAGGCTAGGCCATATTTGAACCCCTCCCTGCTGGAAGGAGAGGTTGTACCCTGCCAGTTCCCATCATCCAAACACCCCAAGGGCGGAAGGATCTGAATTCTGTGACTGGAGCCAGAACCATCACCCCAAATTTTTCTAACCCCATTGCCATCCACTGTTCCTGTCCCTTGAGCATCCCCCTCAGGATACCCCAGACCAGCCCAGACCCCTGTTCTGAAGGGGCCTCCATAGGGATGTGGTGGGGTAGAGGGGCTAGACAGAGCCAGGTTTTCCCCAGGGGTCGGGTTGGGACAGTACTGGTGCTAGGATGGACAGCATGTCGAGGCCAGGGGCAAGGTTTGGGGGCAGGGTGTGGGGCATGCGGATGGGGCATCCTGCCTGAGCCCCTCAGTCCCAGCCGTTGTCCTTCACCATGTGCGACATTTCAATGATGTACTTCCCCTCCTTGTACTTCTGACTTGTCTCAAAGGCTTGTTCCTGGTAGAGTGGGAAGCAGTGAATGGAAAGGCTCTCTAGCACTCCCTCTAGGCCCACATCACCCTTCCCAGCACCTCTGGCCCTTCCCTGGAGTCTCAAACAATGGCAAGTGTCTTGGAGGGAAATGGGGGCCTTGGCAAGTTTAGATGAGATGGTTGCCTCACCTCAGGGAGCAGATATCCTGTTCCCAGAATACTCACATATTTCCAGCCCAGGGTGGTTTTGCAGCTCTCACAGAAGATGTCAGCCACAGAGTGGAGGCCAGTGAGCAGGAGGCGCTGTTCAGCTGGCCCACAACCCACGTTGACCCTGTCTCAGGAAACAGGAGGGCCCAGCACAGCCATGCAGAGGGGAGGGGGTCTGTTACTCAGGTCAGCACCCTGACCAACCCATAGGGATCCTCTCTAGAAGGATCTCACCCCAGAAATCTGGAAATATCTCTTTTGAGACCCACCCACCCTTTTTTGGGAACTACTTTCTCCAGTGATGTGCCTTTAGCACCTCAGCCCTCCCCATGGGCTAATTCCTGGGAGGATCACAGGCCAGGCTCCTCTGCTCCGGTACAAAGAGGGACCTTTGTCCCACTGTTGGGTAAGGGAGTTTCAACACCTGTTTGCTTCCCTTTGATTGCTAGGGGGAACTTGACCCTGAAGCCCCTTGCTCCACAGGGAAAAAACAAGGAAAGAGGGAGACTCACACAGAGTTAAACAGGTAGGCCCGGCCATGGCTCCCCTGGAAGGACTGTGGAGACACAGGATAGAGAATGACCACCAGGGACCCCATGGCCCCACCACCTGTTTCCCCTCAAATGTGGGAGGAATTTTTTTTATCAGAACTGGTCAGCTCAGTCCTGGTGATGTTCAGATAGGTGGGATCCTGGCTGGGGAAGAGCTCCCTCACCGTAGGGGAAGGGAGAAATTTGGGTCCTTCTTGGCATACCTTGGAGATGAGCTCATCATGCTTGGCCAGGTGCGCCCGGCAGTGAACACAGCTGTATGTACGATGACACCGAGGCAGGTAGCTGCGGAAGGTCTTGGTGGGGAGGCAGGCAGGGCCCGGGCCAGGCTCGCAGTTGGGCATGACGGGCTGGAGGGCAATGCCCTGGCGGGCTGGGGGGGCTGGCGCTGTGCAGCCCCCACACAGACGATCGCAGGTGAAGCAGCGAAGCAGGTTGGCTAGAGCCGTGTTTCAGGACAGGAGAAATGTGGGGGGGCTGCCCAACCAGGGCCCCCCCAGACGAGAACCAGGTAGAAATGAAGGTCACCTGCGAACAGAGGAAGGGGTGCATGAGGAGAGCACCGAGGCAGCTAGGAGCCTCTCCTGGAATGACAGGAGGATCCTGTCACTAGGGGCTCCTGGTGACCATTCACCTTGACCTGCTGTCTCCTGTCTCCAAGACTAGCCCTTTCCCAGGAGAGCTCCCCTTGATTCTAATTTTGCTCTGGCAAGTCCAGTAGCAGCTTCAGTCTCCTGGCATGAGTCAGGGAGTCAATATGTGGGGTGGGGATAGGGAGGCTAGCAGCAGCCTCCCTCATTTCCCACTGAGAGCTTTACAACAAGAGGAAGAATGCTTAGAAGCCCCGTCATGGGCAAATGTCTTCT
This sequence comes from Bettongia penicillata ogilbyi, assembly GCA_023548195.1. NCBI lineage: Eukaryota > Metazoa > Chordata > Mammalia > Diprotodontia > Potoroidae > Bettongia > Bettongia penicillata. Next base: position 1,399,527 of record JAJHZJ010000479.1, on the reverse strand, counting down.
TGGTTGTCCCTCCATTTGGCCAGCTTCCAATTATGGCTGCATCCAGGTGCAGACTTGAGTCTTTGAAAGCTGAGGTGTTTAATTTCTTTTCTTAGTTTCCATTCTCCCATTTTTCAATCCACAATATTCTCCACAAACAACAACATTTTCATGTTAGAGTGGAAAGGTGGTGCCAAGACTTCGAGAAGATAGGATGTGTGCGTGTGGAAAGGGGGAGGGTTGTCGCTGCGCGTGCATTTGGGGGAGGGGCTGGGAGTGGCACTGCCGCGCGTGGGGAGGGAGGGGGGAGTGGCGAGGCGGGCTGCCGAACACACGCACACAGCTTTTCTGCTTTCCCACTGTTTTATATTGTGGAGTTCTTCTTTCACCACTAGGAGAAAGAACGTCGCCGCTCTCGGCTGCTGGATAGCAAGGCTCATCTCTGGGGATGCAGCACTCTTAGTGATGGAGGTACGGTATGCTCTGAGTTCACTTTCTGGGCATTTGGTTCAAAATTATCATTGTTTTTGTCTTGAGCAACTGATGTCCATCATGCATCCAGAAAACTGGAAAGATTCTCTCCTCTCTGCTCTGTCCCTACCTATTCCCCCTACTCACTCCCCACATGGGAGTTCATGGGAGCATGTGTACACAAAGTTGGGAAGGTTAAATATAAGCCTCCAGACCAAGCTGATGGATCCAGGACTCTTGTTCTAGAAAGGCTTGTTTGGGAGACTAGTTCAAGTTTCCTACCAAGGAGAGAGTCTCATCTTTTTAAAGTTGTGAAGTGAGAGCTCTCCTTCCAAGGCCCATCTTGGTCTGGAGGGTGTGCTGGAGCCTCCAAAGTTAGAGTATCTGAGCACAAGCTTTGGCAGGTTCTACCAAATTTGAGTGTGGCCCTAGCGAGCTACTTGTGGCTCTTTGTTGCGTCAGTGTTCAAGAAGCACATGACCAAGTTAATCACAGGATAATGACTTTTTTTGGCCACAGAAACTCTTAAAGATCAGTCACTAGATGGGAGAAAGGTCTCAACACACAGTGATGGACAAAGTGACGGCTTTGAAGTGCTGAAACAGGGACAAGCAGAAAAGACACTGGGAAAGTGAAGAACCACATTGCTAGGATAAAGAAGGGTTCTCTCATGAGGGATTTTGAAGATGAATGCTCACTTCTAGTGAAAACTACAAGTCTACATTGGTGTATAGTGGAAATAGGGTAATATATGCTCTGGGGCTGTTCTCATCGATAGGCAGACTGTGTGGCATTGTGCCTCCTTAGTCTCTTCTATGCTCATTTCAAATGGCCTGACTGACTGGTAGTCTGGAAGTACAGGTTGCTTGGAGAGAAACAGGTAGGTCTTTGGTTCAGAGAAAAGACTCTAGGACTCAGATCAAGCCAGAGGAGAACAGGATTCCCCTTACCTCAGGATAATGCCTCATCCTTCAAATTGCCTCCTAAAGATTTCTCTTTTCCCCTCCAGGAGTCAGACTTCCCTACTGACTCATAGATCCTTCCCATTAGAGGCTCTTCTCTCACTACATATGACCCAGGTAGGAACATCCGCTCTTATATTCAGGGTGACATTGTACTTCAGAATAGTGCGATTAGTCTTCGACTTGAGCGCCTTTTATTGGACAGCTTTTCAATTTCTCCTTCATCTCCTTGACTTCAGCTTTCCTGCCAACTGTTCTGCTCCAGGAGATCCCAAACCTACAAGCACTTTGGAGTGCCCCAGACCTTCTCCCTTAGTCAGTTCCCCGCCCCCAGGAAGGTGGAGACAACGCCAAACATCCGAGGATAATGGAAAAAGTGACAAGAATAGGGATGGGGAGGCCGCCTCTATCATTCCCCCTCTCAAATAACAGCAAGAAAGCAGGTTGAAAACAACAACAGGAGAGCAAACCAAGCGGTGGGAAGAGGATTTTCTACCCGAATGAGTGGGGCTGGTCTGGAGGAGGTGGGGAGAAGGGCAGGAAGGGGAGGAGGGAAGGAATCCAAGCACCCCGATAGCCTTACAGGAGCGCTCTCAGACCAGATGCTAATCCCATGTCTCATTGAAAAAAAGCGGGGGGGGAAGTAGCACAGAGCGCACAATAGAGCTTCTCCTCAGCCCCGAAGTCTCAGCACCCCCGCCCCCCGCCCCCAGCGTTGAATTCTAGAGCTTGAAAACGTTTGCTGTCCCCCCACCCCCGCCCCAATCACTTGCAGTGCTGTCCACTCGCTTGAGGAGGCCAGAATCTGGAGGGTTTTTTCCTCCCTAGCTGGCCAGCAATCTCATCCCCCAAACAATGAGCATCACCGATCACCCCCGCAGCGAAAGTTGGAGGGGGGCGGGGGGAAGAAAGCCTGGGGAAGATGCGGAGCTGGACGGGGCTTGCAAGATGCCCCTAAGAGAGGGAAGGGACGCAGCGGAGGAGAATGAAGGGGGCGCGGGAGGGAGGCAAGCGGGGAGCAGAGAGAGGACAAAGGCGGCTGGATGAATAATGCATCGGCATGGAAGATCAAAGCGCCGCAGAGCGAGGAAATTTGAAAAGAAAAAAAAATCAGATCGGAGCTGCCCCCTCACCTTGAGGTCTGCTCCAGAGATCTCCGTATGTACGTGTCTCTCACTCTTCTCTCTTCCTTTTTTTTCCGCCTTCGATCGGGAAGGGGATGGGTCCCAAAGGGCCTGGGCCCGGGGCACGCTGGCAGGGGGCCTAATCGAACGCTGGGGACGTGGGGGGCGGTGTGTGAGGGTGGGGGGTGTCTCTCCTGCTCGGGCTCTGTCTGTGGGTGAATGTGGCTGTATGTTGTGGAGCTGCCTCATAACACTGTGAGTCATCCAGCCCCCAGCCCCCCCCCTCCCACGTCAGAGCAGGGCTGGGAGACACAGGGGGCGGGCCGGGAGGGAGGCAGGGAGGGGGCAGAAACTGTGGGACCGATGCGGGGAGTGTAGCAGGGTGGCAGGGGATCAAGAGGACGAACTGGCTCGTCCCTAGGAGCATCATGGCGAGAAAGGGAGCTGCTGGGGAGTTGGGAAGGCAGAAGATGAGACGCGTGGAGAAGGTGAAGGCTACTGGGAAGACAGGGTGACTGAGAGGGACAAAAGGGGAAAGGAGAAAGAAAGGTGGAATCGAGGGAGGGAGAGGGAAACGCAGAGCAGTCAGTGCCTGCGTACCCTCACGACGATCAATTTCCACATTTCAGTCCTGACACCAGCCCTGGCGCAGAGCGAAGGAAGGGCGGACTCTTGGATGAGGGACGGCGATGGAGCCCCAGGCTTGGTAACAAACACCTCCAAATCGCTGAGAGCTTCGGTCGGACGCTCCTAATCTACGGAGTCACCAGCAAACAAAATCAAAAACAAAAACCCCAACAACAAATACATTTCAACTCTGATCCGGTCTAAGACTGAATATCTCAACTACTTGGACCCTCCATCAACCGGCTGAAAATTTCGAACTCTTAGAATTGATAGCCTGAATTCGTTTTGAACCCCTACATTTAACCTTGACCAAGCTTTTTGACCTGAATCATACAAGATAATGTATGTAAAAGCGATTTGTAAACCTGAAAGTTCTATTTATAAAATGATAATAGTTAACATTGCCGACTTATAAAATGTATGTCTCCGTCCCTCTTTCTCCACATTACCCTATATGTATGTATGTGTATGTATAACATAGGGCTTATATATATATACACACACACATATGTGTGTATCTATATATGTATGTATAATATTACCTATTGATATAGATACATAGATCTATTACTCCTCTTCACATGTATTTTCAAGCCACACTGGCCTACTTTGCCTCCCATGTCTTTTTGACCAGCCCTTTGCTCACACTAGCCTCCAAGCCTGAAATCTGTTCCTTCCTCACTTCACCTCCTGGATTCTCCTAGATTCCTTTAGGCTCAGCTCAGGGGCCAACTTCTCCATGGAAACTGTTTCTTATCCTCTAGCTGCTGGTGTTCATTTCTTCTCAAACTGTCCAATTTACGTTTATCTGCTTACATTCTGCATCCCTCCCCTCCCCCCAAGCTCTCAGAAGGCAAGGATGATTTTTCATTTTTGTCTGAATTCAGTGTCTGGAACATAGTATGAGCTTAATAAAGCTTGTTGGATGGCATGCTTAATATGTATCCAATCCAGGGGATGTGATTGACAGGCACCTCACTCATCACTGAACCTAACTCAGCCAGTCCTGGGATCCTTGGACCAGAAGATTTCTCACTAAGTGCTCTCCAATGCATTTCACTATTTATTGTAAATGCTATACAGAAGTCAGCACTAAAGACAAACCTTGCCCTTGAAGAGGAGATTATATTCTGAAAATGAAGTGAAATACTGATAGAGATGTACGGAGAAGATGACGTATCTAGTTTCAGATATCTAGGTAGGGAGAAGGTAGAATATAGAAAGCATGAGTAAGTAGTAAGAAACAAGTCGTAATAAAACAAACAAAAAAGATTTCAGTCATTTCGTTGGGAAAGTGGCCCCAGAAAAGGAAGAATTCTAACTAAATTCTGACGACAACAAGGAGAGGTCCTGTGGTTAAGTAGATTAAGAGCTGGCCTTATAACTAAGAAGACTGGATCCAAGTCCCTCCTTTAACACGAACTAACTGCAAGTTCCTGAGCAAATTATTTAACCTCTCTCTGCCTTTTAAGCATCTTTCTAAAACATGGCATCAGTGAACTTTGTTTTAAAATATTTTGGTAAGTATATTTCAATAAAGGGCTGCTAGATGGCAGAGTGGATAGAGCCAGTGTCTGAAGTCAGGAATTTCTGAGTTCAAATCTGACCTTGAACACATACTAGTTATGTGACCCTGACTTAACCCTATGTGCCTTGGTTTTCTCATCTGTAAAATGAACTGGAGAAATATATGGAAACCAGTATCTCTTCTAAGAAAACTCCAAACAGGGTCATGAAGAGTTGGACAGTATTGGGGGGAAAAAAGACAACAATTTCAGTATAGTTACCTTAGTAATTCTATGTATTTATGCATCTAAAAACCATATTTCATAGGCTTCAACAGACTTCCAAAGAAGTCTGCAGCACAAAAAAGGTTAAAAACCTTTACTCGAAGACTATTATAAATTGTAGAGAAGATGCTAACCTACATTACTAGAGGGAGTATCCCAATCTGGGGTTCCTTATATCCAAGAAGTAGAAGGTCCAGCCCCTACCAGCTTTCAAAAAAAAAACACCAAGCAGGTAGTAGCTTGAGAACGAGCTGGTAGAAATGGATTAAGAAGGCGATAGGTAATGGTATTTAGGTAGGCAGAAAAGAGGCAGAATCTGACAAAGCCTGGAGGAAGAAGGACCTTCAGGAACTATCATAGAACAAGAAGCAGAATTAGAAGAAGTGGAAGATCTTAACCTGGAGGATGAAGCTGTCAAAGGGTCCAAGGAGAAAGATGGTTTTGGTGGGAGTCTTCTTCCTGAAGGGTTGAGAAGCTGGAACTTCTCAAAAAGACTAATCTCTACAGAGGGGAAATGGTTAGGGTCTTAATTATCTGTGGGGAGACAGTGAAAAGGGAAGGTATTTTGAAGAAAGGAATGGCAACAGAGCTTGTCAAGAGATTGGAAGTAAAAACAAGAGCAAAAATGTTTACTCGGGTTTCTTTCCATGTTCAAGCAGCAAAATGAGAAGGAGGAGGATATAAGAATAATAAATGAAAAAGCATATTAAAAACTTCATTTTTAATTTCTTTAGAAATGCAATTTCTAAAACTTTCTAAACTTTTCTCTTTAGGAAAGTGGGTTGAATAAAATCTAATGGCCTTTTTTGGGGAAATGGATTAAAGCTAAGCAACCAAATTTAGTTCTTGTCTGAATAAGATTAATGCCTTCTCCAACCTTGAAGCTACTGTCTATAGGACCCACCTAAGGTAAAAGTCCTCCTCCATGGAAAGGGAAGCACCCTCTCCTGTATAGTTTTAGTCCTCTGAGAAGAGCTCCATTGATTCCTTGAAAGGAGTGATCCATGACAGTTAGGATAGCAACTTACTGTTGTTCAAATAGTAATTTACTATTGCTCAAATTACTCACCTATACATATATAAATATTACACATGTACATATATGTATAGATTTACTACTATATATAGACATAGACATGGATCAGAATATGACATAATATGCTACATACATACACATATGTACATATACATTGTAGGTTCTTTAAGTTGTACACTAGAGTGCTGGGCCTGGAGTCAGGAAGACCTGACTTTAAATCCAGCCTAAGATACTTATTAGCTGTATCAGTGTGGGTCAATCACTTAACCTCTGTTTGTCCCAGTTTCCTCAACTGTAAAATGGGAAATAATAACACCAACTTCACAGGATTATTATTAGGATAAAATGAAATAATATTTGTAAAGTACTTATCCCCACAGGGTAGATGCTATGTAAGTACTTGTTTCCTTCCTTTCTTGAATATTAATCCAAATGTTATTTTTGACATCTCTTTTCCTCATTCAAGATTCTTAAAAATGTTACCTGAAATCATCTTGTGGTAGATAGTCATGTTGGAGTGCATGAGAAACCATGCCATTATAGACATCTTTTTTTCTAAGCTAGAAATGGCTTGAATACTAGATTAATATTAAATAAAATTACTTCTGTCAGACTTGAGCCTAAAGACAGCATTAGTATTAATATTTTACTTAATAGAACTGACAACTGTATAACAAGATAATTTGGTCACATCGTGTGCATAATTAAATGGTTTTACTCAATTTAAATAAAGTTTCTTTTGCAAATAAACAGTCTAAAGTAAAGTAAAGCCTTTAAAACAAGCAGGTAAGTGGTAGTGTGTTAAAAGAGAAAAAAACAGGTATATATATACATACATATATATACACATATATGTATGTATATATGTGTGTGTGCATATATATATATATATACATATATATATATATATATATATATATATATATATATATATATATATAGTGGAGTTCTGGAATGCCATCCTTTCAATTTACAACAGTCAAAGGAATTTGTGATTCCCTGAGGCTTAATTCAGTTCAGTGGTAGTGGATAGAGTGCAAGAAGACACTGGATGACCTGGATTCAAATTCTACTTCTTAAGCAACTGTAATTATTATTAGTTCCATGAAAAAATGTGTGGAGGAAAAATGCTTTTTGCCCAGATTTCAACATGCATTTGGTTGGACACCCTTCAGTGTTATCCCAACCATGTACGTGCGTGTGCGTGTGTGTGTGTGTATGTGTATCTGTGTCTGTGTCTGTGTGTCTGTGTGTGTCTGGCTGCCTGTCTGTCTTTCTATCTGTCTGTCTGCCTGGGATAGTGAACAGATGGCCAATGAACTGGTCTCAGAGTTAAAAGGATGAAGATGGACTGGATTGCTTCTTAGGAACTGCATACCTCTCTTACTGACCCCATGCTTCCCCAAAGAAAAAGCCCATCTTTTCAATATTAATATTTACCATTTGTGTTGCTATGTGGCAACACAACTAGATAAGAAATGCCACTGTCCTTGACAAATTAAAGATTAGTATTACACAGAGATCAACAGAAAGGAACATGACAGGTGTGGGCTGGCTGCAACACCAAACCAATGAGAACCTTTGCCAACAGGAGCAAAGGATGTCAAGGAAGCCTAGGACAAGAGAAAGAAATGATGGTCTGTTCATGCATAAAGAGTGAGGGTGACAGCTGAACAGTCAGAGCTCCAATGGTGCCCTGGAAATGTCAGGAGAAATTGAGAAAGTCTTCCAATACACTGGCTGTAGCCCTTGCGGAAAACTTTTCTGAGAACATGGGCAAGTATGGATAAGATCAGGTCTGTTTAATTTAAGTGAACTCGAATTAATGAGATCCCAGAACCAGAATTGGATAATATTCATTGAATTTCACTCAACTTCCATCTCATCATTCCTTGTAAAATAGGGATTTTAGTCCCTAGAGTGCTTACCTTTAAAGTAAAGTAAAGCTTGAAAGCTCTATCAGTTAGCATTATTAATCACTTAGTTATTAATGTTATTTTTGCAAGGCATCTCAGTAGGTCTGGAAAATACAAAGTCAGTTCCTACCATCAAGAAGCTTTTATTCTGCAGAAGAGGAAACATTTACACAAATAAGAAAATTCAAGATAATCTGAAGACCGAGGCCACTAGCAGCTGAAAGATCCAGAAAGACTTCCCAAAGGGAGGGGTTTCAGAGATAATCTTAAAGAAAGGTCAGGATAAGCTGGTTTGTGGTTAAATCTTGTTCTACCCTTCATGACCCCCATTTGGGGTTTTCTTAGCAAAAATACTAGAGTGGCTTGCCATTTCTTTCTCCAGTTCATTTTACAGATGAAGAAACTAAGGCAAACAGGATTAAGTGACTTGCTCAGGGTCACACAGCTAGTGTCTGAAGCCAGATTTGACCTCAGGGAGAAGAGTCTTCCTGACTTCAACCCTGGCATTCCATCGGCAGAGTCACTCACTTGCCCAATGGGTTAGTTTATCAGCTCCTACTTCTCTAAACCGAGGGGTCAAGAGAAGAAATATTAAGAGAAATCAAAGGATCACAGCTGGAAGAGACATTAGACATCACTCTAGTCCAACTCACTCATTTTGCTGATGAGGAAACTGAGGCCCAAAGATATGGATAAATTTGGCCAAAGACACTGATTTGTGGATTATAAGGGTTTTCACGTACACATCCCAACAACCCCTGTGAAGTAACCAGTATGAAATTTTTTACCTTCATTTGATAGTTGAGAAAATTGAGCCTGAGGGATAAGTTTAGATAACTAATAAGTTGTAGGGAATTGATATTGAAGACCATGAGATGTTAGGGTAGGGTAATATCTGCTCCTCTACTCTCGTCACTGTACTATAAAGAGAGGACTTTTTATCTGGAAGTTGCAATGATCTCTTAGACTCTGTATTCAGTCTCTTCTCTTGAGGATCTATTCATCCTCCACAAAGCTATAAAATTCAAATTCCTTAAACACAGATCAACCCATATCACCCTCCTACTCAGGGATCAATGGCTCTGTATGGCTTCCAGGACAAACCTAACCAGGCACATAAAGCCCTTTACAACCTGGCTCCCACTTACCATTCCAGGCTTCCTTATAGAACTTGACCTCATTGGCTTTCTGTTCCAAACGAGGCTGGTAACAATTTCCTACACATAATATGATATTTCATCCTTCTCTTCTCTTACACAAACTGCACCCCACCCCCCGACTCATAATCTTCCTAGCTTCCTTCAGACTCGGCCCCAGTGCCTTCACTAATCTCCCCAGTCATGACATTCTCTCCTTCTTGACATTTTTCATTGCTTTGTATTTCTTTTGGATTTCTTTCCTCATGTACTTCCGATCCCCCACAGTACAATGTCAGCTTCTACAGGGTGGCTTTATCTTTGCCTACTCTGAAGCCTACCACGGTGCTCTGTATAAAATAGACACTGAATGAACTGTTGGATTGAATTTGACTATAGCGGTGAAGACACTAGAGTTAAGAGTTTTTCACCGAGTTAGTGAGATACCAAAGAAAAGTTGCTGTCATAGATCGTTAGTGTTAAAGAACTTGGAGACTGCCTAAGGCAGGCATTCTTAACCCTTCTTGTTTCTTAAGGATCCTTTTGGCAGTCTGGAAAACTCTATGGACTCCTCAGAAGAATTTTTAAAAATGTATTAAAGATACAGGATTGCAAAAAAAATTATCAACATATTTTTTTAAAAAGCTCATAGACCTCTGGTTAAGAACTTCTCTGAGGGTAGAGAGGGAAAAGCTCTTTGTCTAAGGTCATACAGGCTGTATTGAAGTTGGGTCTTCCAACTCCAATGAAGTTCCCCTGATAACCCCCTACATTCCTTCAGATAATTGGGAAAATTAGATTAAAAGTGAGGAGAAAGTCAGGGATAAAATAAGAGACCAAGGTCAGAATTCAGTTTTATTCAACACATATTGAAATGACAGTGAGGGCTCTGGACTCCTTAAACATAACATGTAGTATAGTGAGAACTGACTCCTTCATACTTGGCTGTTTGGTGTGAAAAGCCCAGGAAGGTTAGGGAAGAGGAGTATTGGCTAAGTCAAATAATAGTATTGCTTGTGAAGTCAGGAAACCTGGATTTAAATAACAGTTCTGCCTGTTAATTTCCTGAGTGGCCTTAGACAAATCTTTTCTCCGTTTTTTCTCTTGCTTTGTCATTTGTAAGATGGGGGTGTGGGGTGGGAGGAGCGCATTTAGAATGACTCATCTAAGGTTACTTCTACAGCTAGATTTTTGTTTATGATGAAGCCTATCTGAGGTTCAATTTCTAAAAGAATAATACCTGTAGTACCTTCATGAAAAGGGTCATTGTGTAGTTACAATAAGGTCAATATATCACAAATTAGGACTCAAAGAGAAACCATCGAGTGCAGGCCTACACAACCTGTGACTTGTGAACACACCAAAGGATTTCGGGTGACCTCTTCCTTTGACAGATGAGACAACTGAGGAAACGTCCCAAGGCATCATTCAAACCCAGTTCTTTCTAATTCCCAGTCTAACTTTATCTTAACTCCTTGCAAACTTTAAATTATATGGATTAAAGTACAGAAAACTCAGCTGAGGAAACTCTCTCTACTAATGCAGGCTTACACTTTCTCTGAAAATTCATTTATCTTAAGAGAGATGCTTTGAGTGCAAAGCGGTTGTGTCTTTCTTCCTAATTCTGAGAGCTGCTTTCTATCCACTATACCAGGTTTCCTCCTGCAAGTTTGAAAACTTTAAAAGCATCATCAATGTTACTATGCTATGCCTCTAACAAAATCATTCCCCAGGTAGGATTACAGAATGTAGATCTAGAAAGTGCCCTGACATTATCTAGTTTGAACTCCCTTATTTCACATAATGTGACACTTAAACCAGAAAGGAAGTGACTTGGGCAAGGTCACAAAAAAGCAGCAGAAGTCCAAACCAGCATCTGACTTCAATTCTATTACACTTTACTATACCTGACTGCTTAACACCAGGTGAAATTTAAATATAAAATGTTTTCTTCAAGCCTCAGTTTCCCTGATCTTTTAAAAATAAATTTAGTTTCTCATTGTACACAGTAACAGCAACATTGTATGATGATCAATGATGAATGACTTAACTCTTCTCTGCAATACAATGATCCAAGTCAATTACAAAAGGACTCATGATAGAAAATGCTCTTCAGGTCCAGAGAAAGAACTGATGGAGCCTGATTGCAGATTGAAGCAGATCATTTTCACTCACTTTATTTTTTCTTGTTTTGTTTTTTTTTTCCTTTTGGTCTGTTTCTTCTTTCACAATTGTGACTAATATGGAAATATGCTTTACATGATTGTACATATATAACCTATATCAAATTGCTTATTTGGGGAGAAAAATTTGGAACTCAAAATTTTGTAAAAATGAATGCTAAAAATTGTCTTTACAAAAAATTGGAAAAACATTAGTAAAAACTAAATAAATTTAGTTTCTACATATTAACAAAAATCTAGTTTCTCTCCCTCCCACCTCTCCACAACCCTATTGAGAAAAGGAAAAAAAGCGACACTGTAACAAATACGTATGGTTAAGCAAAAGAAAATTCCCACTTGGCCATGTCCAAAAAAATATTTCTCATTCTATATCTTGAGTCCATCAATCAGTCAATAAACATTTATTACGCACCTACCCATAATGCCAGGCACTGTGCTAAGTAAGTTCACTCAGGAGGTGAGTAGAAAGCTTCATCATTGGTAACTCTGGTTAGTCTTTTCGTTGCTCATAAATCTTTAGTCTTTCAAAGTTGTTTTTTTTTTTTTATAATGTTATTGTTTAAATTATTTTCCTGGTTCTGGTCACTTTACTTTGCAGAGGTTCATCCCAGGGATCTCAGAAATAATCCCTTTTGTCATTTCTTGCAGCACAGTGGTATTCCATTATAATCATATATTTTAATCTGATGAGCCATTCCTCTGTTCCTCAGTTTCTAGACAGTTAATACAATTTTATATGCTAACTGGGGGCACAAAGACAACTAAAAGACAGTCTCTGCTCTCCAAACTTCAGTCTAATGGGGGAGACAAAATACAAACAATTATATATAATCTATATACAGGATAAATAGTAAATAATCAACAGAGAGAAGACACTAGAATTAAGGGGAACACCAGGAAAGACTTCTTGCTGAAGGTGGGATTTGAAGGAAGCCAGGGTAGCCAGGAGGTGGAGATGAGAACATTTCACGTATGAGGGACAGCCAGTGAAAATGCCTGAAGAGACAAGATGGTCCAGGAACAGCAATGAATCTGGTGTAATTGGATTGTCGGTGCTGAGAAGCTAGGCAGTGAAGAGCTAGTATAAATATATTTCTGTCCATATGGATCCTTTTCCTCTTTCTTTAAACTACCTGGGGATATTTATTTTCTAATGCCAAAAAAATAGTATAAGACTCCTCCTCTGAAGGTCCTAGAGAATAATGTTTATGAGAAGCCATCACTGTCTTTGTATTGTTTAAAGTTATCAATGAGTTGAGAAATTCTTGAATTCCTTGGACTTTGGTTCATTTACTCAGCATGTCCTTCCCAGACCATCCAACACTTGTATCCTGGTTGTCAAGAGTACTGACTTGATTCCTCCTCCCCGTCAACCCTTTCCAAACAATAGGTTCCATTAAATCCAACATGACTGAATGACTCACCGCCACCACCACCAACAAATTTATGCCAAAGCATTCATTAAGTGCCTAATATACAGAAGGCAGCAAAAGGGACCCTGATGATACTAAAACAAATTAAATAAAACTTAATCTTGAAGGAATTGACATTCTAGTGGGGGAGGGGAGAAGGGACAGGTGTTGAATACATATGTAAGGAATCTCAAGAAGAAGATAGCATTATTAACAATTGACAGAATCTGAATTTCGAGGTCCTAGAAGGGACCTCAGAATCATCCAGTCCACTTACCTCATTGGACAGGTAGGTGGAATAGTGGATAAGGGCTAGGTATGGACTCAAAAAGACTGGACTTCAAATGCAACTCAACATGACCCTGAGAAAGTCGCTTTACCTATTTGCTTTAGCTTCTGATAATAATAGCCCCTATCTTACTTGCAAGGATCAAATTAGATAGCAGTAAAGAGCTTAGCACAGTTCCTCCTACATAATACATACTATATAAATATTAGCTACTTTTTTTTTACAAAGGTGGGATTTGAATCAAGATCCAAGATTCCAAATCCTTTGTAGCACACCATTTAAGATTATCTCTAATTTATTTTGCATTATATACGTATATATACACACACACATATATATACATATACATACATATATAATATATACATATATATATGTAATTGGGTTTTTTTTGCTTTGTAATCTCAGCATTTGCCACAGCAGTGCCTGGCATGTCGTAAGTGCTCAATAAGTGCTTGCTGATTTAAGTAGATATTTAATAAAGGCCTGCTAAATTATTTAAAACTGAAAGGTGCCTTAGTAATTTAAAAAAAGCTTAAGTTTCTATAGAAGCATTTAAGTTTTGCCAAGACCTCTGAACTTTGTAGACCATCCGGTCCAAACATTGCTCCCCAGTGTCACAGATGGGAAAACTGGAGACCAGATATGTTATTTTACCAAGGCCCGCACACAATGAGTAACCCAACCAAGAAGTTAAATGGGCACCACGTTGGGGAGGAGTCCGTTTTCCTCAGGCACCCATCCGAGGACACCGTAGCACACGGGGGACCTGCAGGGTAAGGGCGGAGGGAGGGCGGAAGGCACCAAGCCCAGCAACAGCCGGCTGTTGATGTGTTCCGCGGCCAATCAGAAGAAGGGAGCTCAGCCCCGCCCCTAGCCACGTGCTCCGCCCTCCGAAGCGCCTTCGCATGCAAACAATCGACCAGACTCCAACTCCCGGGATGCACCGCGCGAGGCTGACCGGAAGCCCATTTCCCAGGAGACCTCGCAAGCACTACCGGAAGAGCCGGGTTGTCAGCCTCATCCGGCTTCCTCTTCCCCGCGGAAGGGTCGCGAGGGCTCAGGTTTCCGGTGAGGCTCCCGGTGAGTGGCTTCTCCTGGGGTGGACAGGGATTCTCCCTGGGGGGGAGCGGTGTGAGTTTTCCCCAGCCTCAGGCGGGCACTGAGGTGGTGGGGACGGACGCTCGCTTACTAACATAGGGGACAGAGGGAAAGGGACGACCCCTTCGCCACTGAGAAGGGAGCTCCTGGGAGGAGGAGGGGCTTCCCTCAGGACTTGCGTCTTCACGTGATCACCGTCTTTGTCACGTGACCCCAACCCTCCCCTTACGCCGGGAATCTGTAGGGCGGACGGCGAATTCAAACCCGCACTGCCTTAGAAAGCTTTTTACTTGGATAGATGAAACACACTCAGGGACGGGCACTGACTTACATGTTTAGATCCGGAAAAGACTCCCTCTGAAGAGCAACTGAGGCCTAAAGACGCTTAAGAGACTTACCTAAGGTCCCCCAAAGAGCGACAGAATCGGGAAAGCAGGCTGGGGTGGGGTGGGGTGGGGGTGTGGAGGGGGGCTGGGGAGTTGGGGGAGGGGGTCCTCTCACTGCGCAGTCCGGAACATTTTCCACCACGCTTTGTGAGCTGTTAGGGTGAAGACGAATTAATTCATTGGACAAACTTTTTATTCAGTATAGCATCGGGGGAGGGGTGCGTTCTGGCCACGCTCTCCTAGTCTCCTGGGTTTAGCTAGGCCAGTCAGTCCAACCCCGTCACATGACGAACGATGGAATCGAGATATTGAGGACTAAGGTGATTTGGTCGAAGTTAAGGCTGGCAGTTATACACGTACATATTTGTTTGATTGTTGGCTTCTCTGTTATAAAATGTAAGTTCTCGGAAGTCACAGTCTTGTTGCTTTGTATCACAGACTATGTGCTTAATAAATGCGTGTTGGTTAATGGACTATTTCCATTTTATTAGGAAACGGAGGCTGGGAAAGATTGACTACACATAGTCATACATATAGTAAGATTCGCTGGCAGGTTTTCTTACTCCAAGCCCAGCTGACTCTTCACTAGAGAAGTGCATCTCTTAAAAAGTGTCTTTTGGGGCATTTAGGTGGTGCAGTGGATAGAATGCAGGGCCCTGGAGTCAGGAGGACCTGAGTTCAAATTGACACTTACCAGTTGTGTGACCCTGGGCAAGTCACTTAAATTGTAATCAACACACACTTTTATGCTTACTGGGACTTCTTCCCAGGGATGTAATAGATACTTCTTATTGATCTCTGGAGTTATAGGAGAAAATGGCCAGGAAGTGACAGAACTGGAGACTCCTTTATTAATGTTATTTGCATAGTCATTGCAGCAAAATAGGTATGGCAGAAAAAAAACAGTGTTTGAAATTAGAGAACTTTGTCTGAATCCTAATTGTATGAATGGGTACCTGACCTGGAGTCAGGGAGACCTAAGTTCGAATTCTGCTCCAGATACCTACTAGCTGTGTAACCTCTGTAAAAAGATATCTTATCCTTGTAGGCCTCAGTTGACTTATCTGTAAAATGAAAGGGTTGGACCAAATCATTTTCACCTGAACTTTATGATGATCCTGGCACAATGGAGAAGCAATGTCCTATAGTTGAAAGACCAATGGACTTAAATCTGAGGATCTAGATGAAACTTTTGATTTAATTTTGGCAAAGTTAGTTCATCTTCATAAGTCAGTCTTCTGTAAAATGAGAGGCTTTCATCTCTGAGATTTTTTTCTTGTCCTTACAGTTTGTACTGCTGTAACTTTCTTTGAAACAAACCGTTTAGTCTGGACAGAGACGGAGAATTATGTAGTCCCTGTCCTTGAGCTTACATTCTGTGATGGAAAATAAGACAAGTACACAAATATAAGGTAGCATGTGGTTGAGAAAGATAATAACGACCATCACTACCACCACCAAAATGTGTATGGTGACTTGGGCTATCAGAACCTCCTTTGATCTAATTTGATCTTGTACAGACATGTAAGGTTATTACATTAGGTATTATTTAATCTCCATTTTACAGATCAGGAAACTGAGATCCAAAGAAGATTT
The DNA here is from genome assembly GCA_023548195.1 of Bettongia penicillata ogilbyi. NCBI lineage: Eukaryota > Metazoa > Chordata > Mammalia > Diprotodontia > Potoroidae > Bettongia > Bettongia penicillata. The sequence continues at coordinate 1,383,519 of JAJHZJ010000479.1, read as the reverse complement.
ACATGACTTGCCTAGGTTCCCACAGCTGCTGTGTCAGAGACAGAGATTTGAACCCAGGTCTTCCCAAGTCCAGATCTAGCGTTATATCATTTCTGACATAGAGGATCATCGATTTAGATCTAGGAGTGAACCGTTTCTGAACCTCTTCCTTTGCCATATAACTTACTATTTCTGGTTCTTGTTTCCTTCTCTCCTACTCTAATAACAATAGCTAGCATTTGTATGGCATTTTAAGATTTACAAAGTGATTTGCATGTGTAATTTGATGCTCACAACAACATTATGAAGTAGATGCTATTATCTTCTTTTTACTAATGGATGAAACTGAGTCAAGAGAAGTTAAGTGACTTTTCCAGGTTCACACAGTAAGTGTCTGAGTTAAAATTTGAACTTAAGCCCTTCTGACACCTAGTTTCCTAAGCCCTTTGTAAACATGTTCTGCATATAGTAGGCACTTAAATGTTAGTTTCAGTCTAGCTCAGACTGTTTTGCCAGACAGAAAAGCCCTCCATAGTCTGGCCTCATTCTCCCTTTCTTGCTTTATCTCATCTTACTCCATTCTTTGCATTTTGTGTTCTAGCCCCGGGTATCAAACTCAAAAAGAAACTAGGTCCACTCAGCTGTACTTAGGGATCTCTGAGGGTGCATATTGGCTTAGAAAAACCACAGTGAACATTTCCTATGTTCTATGTATTTTTTTATTTTATTTTGACAAATATTTTCTAATTATATTGTAATTGAGTTCAGGCCCCACCCAGTGTGTTGGAAAACTCTGCTTTAGCCAAACTGGTATATTGAGAGCCTTCCCTCCAGTGTGTCTATAACTTTTCTGCTGCTGTGTCATTCTTCCCCCTGCCTAGAATGTCCTTCCTTTCCTGGCCTGTTGAATTCCTATTCACCTTTAAAATCCAGATCAAATGTCACCTTCTCTAAAACTCCTTTCCTAATTGCTGCTCTTGGTAATGGTATTCAGCTTCAGATCCCACAAAACCTTGTTTGACAGCTCTATAATAAAAATATTACATATTACAATTTATCTGTGCTTGTGTCTCCTTGTACTAGACTGAGTTTATGAGAGCAGGGACAGTGTCTTATGTAAAATTTGTGTCTCTCAAAGATTTAGTACAGTGGTTTGCATGCAGTAGGTGCTTAATAAGTTTTTTTTTCAAAATTAAATGACTCTCTTTTCCTCTTGTCCTCTCATCTTTAACCTGTGTGCTTTAGAGACAGTGACCACACAGAAGAAAAGATGTCAGAAGAATGCAATGATGAAAAGAAGCCACTGACTAAGTTTGAGTTAGAACGGGAGACAGAATTACGTTTTGAGGTGGAGGCCTCCCAGTCAGCCCAGCTAGAACTACTAGCTGGTATGGCAGAAATCTTTGGCACAGAACTGACTCGAAACAAAAAATTCACTTTTGATGCAGGTGCCAAAGTTGCTGTCTTCACGTGGCATGGCTGTTCTCTTCAGCTGAGTGGGCGCACTGAGGTGGCTTATGTCTCCAAGGACACTCCCATGCTCCTTTATCTTAACACTCACACTGCCCTGGAACAAATGAGAAGGCAAGCGGAGCGTGAGGAAGAGCGAGGTCCTCGAGTGATGGTAGTTGGCCCTACGGATGTGGGAAAATCTACAGTATGCCGTCTTTTACTCAACTATGCTGTGCGACTAGGCCGGAGACCCACTTATGTGGAGTTGGATGTTGGCCAGGGCTCTGTGTCCATTCCTGGAACTATGGGGGCCCTTTATATTGAGCGACCTGCTGATGTAGAGGAAGGTTTCTCTATCCAGGCCCCACTGGTCTATCATTTTGGCTCCACTACACCTGGTACCAACATCAAGCTTTACAATAAGGTAAGATCTATATTGGGATACACAGAGGGGCTGCTGTCAGGGATGAAAACTGGGGATGCTTTTGTACTGGTTAAAACCTGTTGTTGTTCCATTTAATTTCATTTTTGCTGTATGACTTACGTTGTGTCACCCATACTTACATACGTATATATGTATGTATAGGAGAGTGTGTGTGTGTGTGTGTGTGTGTGTGTGTGTGTGTGCGTGTGTGCATGCGCATATACGTCTGAGTTTTGCTTGAAAGTCTTGGTAAGCATATTTTTGCCGGATGATAAAATTTATTCCACAGATAAGAATGTAATGCTTTGGAGTGGGGAAACCATAGAATAATTCAGAAAATACCTTGATTTCCAACCATATTGATGTATATTTACCCCCAAACTATTATTTCAAAGAAATTACTATTCAGTTTTTGGTATTTCTTGTAATGCCTCCATAAAAATCAGCCTCTGGTGCCACATAATCATTGTATGGAAGCATCCCTGACTTTTTGAATGCCCTAGCACATCCTTACCAAACTATAAAGCCTTCAAGTGTGGACTTAGGAAAAAAAGGTGGAGGGGAAATGGGGGTGTGTGGTTATGAATATACTCTATGTCTCTTGTCCAAGGACCAGCCTAAACCAGGTTCCGAGAGAACTTTAGTAGGTTGACCTGGAGGGGTTAAGAACTTGTCAGTGAAGGCAGTATTCCCACACCAATAAAATCATGGATACCAAGACTTGATGAAAAGTGAAAGGACATTGGATATCAAATAAGAGGAATTGGATTTGAATCCCAGCTCTGCCATGGAGTACTTGCGTAAAGTATTAAGGTGTTTGGGCAAAACATTGAGTTTCCTAGGCCTCAGTTTCCTTGAATAGAATAGGAAAGGGTCAGATGAAATGGCCCTTAAGGTCCTTTACATCTTTAAATTTGGTTATCTACTTAGGGGACTGACTGAGAATAAGTGGGCAGTGCTGAAAATCAGATGGAAAATTACAGCAGAATTGAGATTAAACAGTTATGGGTCCACTTCTCACTGTGACCCTTCCTTCTGCAGATTACGTCACGCCTTGCAGATGTCTTCAATCAACGTTGTGAGGTGAACCGCCGAGCCTCTGTCAGTGGCTGTGTCATTAACACCTGTGGGTGGGTCAAGGGCTCTGGCTACCAGGCCTTGGTGCATGCTGCTTCTGCTTTTGAGGTGGATGTGGTGGTAGTGCTGGACCAGGAACGACTGTACAACGAACTGAAGCGTGACTTGCCCCACTTTGTGCGCACTGTTCTACTCCCCAAGTCAGGAGGAGTGGTTGAACGGTCGAAAGACTTCCGCCGGGAATATAGGGATGAGCGCATCCGAGAGTATTTCTATGGCTTCCGAGGCTGTTTCTATCCCCACGCCTTCAATGTCAAGTTCTCCGATGTGAAAATCTACAAGGTTGGGGCTCCCACCATCCCAGACTCATGTCTCCCTTTGGGAATGTCACAGGAGGATAATCAGCTGAAACTGGTACCCGTTACTCCAGGGCGAGACATGGTGCATCACCTCTTGAGTGTCAGCACAGCTGAGGGCACTGAGGAGAACATCTCAGAGACCAGTGTGGCTGGCTTCATTGTGGTGACTAGTGTGGACCTGGAGCACCAGGTTTTTACTGTGCTCTCTCCAGCCCCTCGCCCATTGCCTAAGAACTTCCTCCTCATCATGGACATCCGCTTCATGGATCTCAAGTAGGGATTTCTGCATGTGTCAGAGGGACCCTCCACATACATCCACGGGTGGGGAGGGCTCAGGTGGTTGGAGGCGCTTGTGGCCAGAAACTCTTGGGTAAAAAACTGGTTTAGTGGGAAACAGGCCATCTTTGACCATCTTCTCATGGTAACCTGACCCTTTAAGATTGTATTTTCCTCTTGGTTCATGACAGGTGACTTGGCCTCAGAGTAGATCTGGGATGCCAACTGAGATTTTCAAAGACCCTGGGAAAACACTGACCCTATCTCAGTATGTTAGTAAGCGGTCCAATAATGTTCTTCCTTTTGGCTTTTCATCTTTAACTTCTATTTCACACACTATCCTTTTGTCTTTGTCCATGGTGAGAGTACAAATTGAAGGACATCTTTCAGGAGAGTTCAGACTTCTAAAAAAGATTTTTCTAGTTTTAATAAATATTTTTGCAGCCCTTCACCCAAGAGTGTGTGATTGATTCTTAAGTACTTGAGAGAGGGACAAAAATAAGAGGGTATGTGTCTGTTTGGTTAAGATTGTAACACCTCAGAACTAATACCAAGAGACATTTGATTTGGGAAGGTCCTGCAAGAGACACCTGACTCTCTGCCTTCTGGGCACAGACGCTCTTGGCTTTGGACCTGTAGATCCCCTTGGAGTCTGGTTGGTGAGTTTATTGTATTGGTTCTCTTTTCCTTTGCACTTGGCCAGGCGCTGAATCTGCTGTCGACACCAGCCTTACCGAGGACAATTCAAGAGGCAGGCAGTAAATGTGGGGCAAAGTGTCAGATGTGCCCATCATCTTCAAGAGAGCTGCAGAGGAGAGTAAACAAACTAGCTCCCCTGTTGCCTATCTTGATACTTGGAGCCAATCCTTGCTTCAAACTTCAAGGTAATTTAAGCCTTAATGTGGCAAAGAGCCAGACAGCCCATTCCTCTTGGAGAAACCAGCTTCGTTCCTAGGTAGGACAACATCATCTAATAGACAAGTTGTCAAGTGATGCTTTTCCCTCAAACCCAAGATAGATGTAGGCACACCTTGGTCATCTTTGTACAGTTCCCTACCCCCATGATCTCACAAGGGCCTGATACCTTGCCATGTGTGGCTATGAAATAATGCTCTTTGAAAAAATATAAAGTGTATTCTACAGCATTATTCTTTGATGCCCTTACAACAAAATCAGTACTTACTTCAAGGATCAATGGATTGCTTTGCTATTTTATGTTAAAATGTAAAGCTGAAGCCTAGATTTACCTCTAGATATGTCATAACGTTTGTGGAATGTACCCCATAGAGGCTGCTGGAAGTTTATAGGTTATATACTAAATATTGTGAGTGAAATATCCAGTGCTAGCTACGTAATAGGTGCCCAATAAATTTTGATTCATGAGGATTTTTTTTCCTAGAGCAATTTAAATCATTAAGCTAGTTATTCCCTTTCTAATTTGTGGAGGACCTGGCACTTCAAGCCTTCTGTAAAACGAGAGTGATGGCCATCCTACTTAGCATTTAAAATGCTATTCCAGAAGCTCAATGTCCTCAGGAAATGCTTTACTCTGGTTTGGGGGAGGAGGGGGATCTGCGTGGGGGTGAGGGGGTGAAGTAGAGTAGTTTTCCCATTTGGCCAGGAGGTGTCAGTATTGACAGACTCCAGACACGTCTGAAGTAGAGAAAAGTTGTTAGAGGAGTTAAGAGAATATGAAATTTAAAAAAAATTATCGATACTTTTTGTTTTTACATCAGTTCTGTTCTGAATGGATCTCTTTCCCCTTCCCGTATTTCCTAAATGCCCTCTTTTAGCAAAGAATTTTTAAGGTGGAGAGGGAAGGTAAACAGCCAAGTCTTAAAGCCACAGAAAATCACAGAAGAAATCTGAGAACTGAAATTGACATGGATTCCAAGGAAACATTCCAAAACACCGAAGCACTTTACAAATGAAAATAGCAATAATAATGTCCTGTATTTCTTAGATACTTTATTTTCTACGGAGTGTAGTGGACTTGATTTTTCGTCACAAGATATTGGTGAGAGGTAGAAAAGGAGTTCTTTTGAATTATTTGGAAAAAGGATAAACAGGCGTCTTGAAGGCTCTTGGCAAGAGATCTTAAACCAAATGAATTAAATGCAAGAAGGGAACTAAGTCCTGGAGCTCTTAATCCATTCTCCTATCCCCTTTACCATGCCATCTGATGCTGAAATATTAATAAGAACCTGGAACCAATTAAAACTACAAATTTGTAGTTGAAAAGAATGAGGAAAACTGATCTGCACAAGGGTTTATGTATTATTGAAAGCATAATATATGGTGTTTGCCATGCTTTCCAAAGAAAGGAAGCAGCATTTAGCTCCTGTTGTAATCGGTGATGAGTATCAAAAAGGGCAAGAAGGATAGTGTGGAACGTAGTAGGGTGCCACAGGAACTTGTCTGTAGAATATAAAAACATAATTTATAGATATCTGCTGTGTGTGAGACAAAGTTTAGAAAGGCATAGCCTCTGCCCCCAAGTTTTCAAGTGTAGTTGGGAACAAGACTGAATTAGAGCTTGCAATAACTTCAATCTTATATAACTTTAAAGTTTGCAGAGCGTTTTGTGCGCATGTCATTTGATCTTTGCAACAATCCCATAAGGAAGTGTTAGTGCTATCGTTAGCACAGATGAATAAAGTGAGATTAGAAGCTCGGGCTCACGATGCTTGTGAAAGTCTCAGGAGGGATCCAAACTCCAAGGTCACCACTTACCCAGCTTTAACGTGATAAGTACATTCCAGTTGCAAAATCCTTACCTAATCTAGTCCCCTACCTCCGGAAAGCCCTGCCCTTTGAAGCATCCCGACTGTATGCTGGCCTGTTCAGTTTCTTTTATAAGCTGCCCCGGGAGCTCTACACCCTACCCTCTGGGTCCCTTCATCGTAAAAAACCAGTGAGTCTACGGGGAGTAGAGGAGAAGCTCGGGCCCTTCTCACCCTCTCCCAGGCTGTCCCCGTCATCTGAACCCCGATTTCCCTCCCCTTTAGGCCCCCTCCCCCAGCCTACAAAGAAGGTGGAGTCTGCGGAAGGCCCTTTCAGGAACCTGAAAATCTGTTTCTGCCACCAAGCATTCTCGATGGCCTATGAACTGGGGTTCTGAGTGTTTTAAATAAAGTTTTTCCAACAAAAGGGACTATTCCGATTCCCTGGGGCTGGCCAATGAGAGAAAGGACTGAAGCAGGAAGAGGGCGGATCCTTGTTGTGAGTGGTCGAATTAGACGCCCGTCTGGATGGTACCACGCATCTTGAGGAGGCTTGGCTCAGACAGGAGCGAGACCGCCTGCTTGGCCAGCTTAAACGCTAGGGTTTAAGAGTACTGTGCGCAAATATGTGTTGTCAGATCTGTGAGCCTTTGGGATTGGATAGGGAGTAGTCAAAGAAGGGATAAGAAAGATGGAAACAGTCCCCTCGCCACTTCCCTTTTCCAGAACACCTGCGCAGTGTGCCCACCCTCTACCCAATCGTCTGCTGAGTCCTATGGTCATGCGCGCGCAGTTTCGACGTCTCGTGCGCCTGCGTCGCTGTGCCCCGGCCGCCAATTAGGAAACGAGTGAGCCGCGGCCGCTGGGGGCGGGGGAGGAGGAAGGGGAGAGGATCTTCCGTGCGCGCGCGCGCCTGAAAACGAGGTGGGCGGGGGCGAGAGGAGGGCGGTCAGTGAATGGGAAAGTAGGCGGGCAGGCGGGCGGTGCTAGCCGCATGAATGGGCGAAACGTGCCCCGCGCGAGACCTAGCGCGCGTCGGGGCTCGGGCAGCCAATGGGAGCGCGAGGGGGCTCGAGCCCGGCCTCCGAGGCCCAACGGCCGCGCGCCTGCTGCCGAGAAGGAGCGTCGCCGGGCTCGGGAGCGCGCGGGGAGCGGGGGCCGCGCGGAGCGGGGCGGGCGTGGAGCGTGCGGGGGCCGCGCGCTGCCTCTTACAGCCCGGGCGGACGGACGGACGTACAGACGGGCTGGCTGACGGGCTGGCGGGCGGCACGGCCGGGGGGCGGCGGCGGCGGGCACCGCGCACGGGGTGAGTACCGGGGACACCGGCCCCTGCGGAACCGGAAGTGCCGGGAGGGAGGGTGGGTGACCTCCAGGGAAGGGGGAGCCGGGGCCGGGGCCACCCGGGGACCCCACCCCCCCGGCCCAGCTCACCTCGGCGCCGCCGCGCCGCGCCCGGCCCGACTCCCGGAGGGGCTGGGGGCCTCGGGGCCGGCATCCTGCCCCCCTTCCTCCTCGGCCTCCGGGAGCGCGGCAGCCCCCCCACCGTCCCCGGCTAGCGGCCACCGGGGCCTGGGCGTGAGTGCGCTGCCCCCATTTTACCGATGGGGAAACTGAGTCTGCCCGCGGTTACACAAACAGGGCTCCGAGTCTAAGGAGGCGGGGGCCCAGCTGGAGCCCCACGCATGGAGTCGAACTAGGAGGGCTGGAGTTGAGACTGCCACCTCGGGGGGACCTGGGCGAGCCCGGCGAGTCCTCTCCTTCCCTGAGCTTCAAGCAGAAGCTCCCCGGGCTCCTGTCCCGGGAGACTGACCCGAGCACCCCCCGTCGCCCTTCTGGGCTCCTCTCGGTTTGTTCCCCTGCTACCAGGACTCCCTCCCGTCTGTGGGTCCGACTGCCTCTAACATGGAAGCAAACCTAGCCTTCGTCAGCAATTTCCATAGGGTCCAACCGGGACGACCGCTGGCATCTACCTAAATTTACTCTGTGCCTTAGGTGGGACTTTTGTTCAGTCGTGTCTGACCCTCTGACCCCATTTCGGGTTTTCTTGACAAAAGTACTGGAGCGGTTGGCCATGTCCTTCTCCAGCTCATTTGACAGATGAGGAAACTGAGGCAAACGGGGAAGTGCCCTGGCCAAGGTTACACAGCTGGGACGTGTCTGAGGGCAGATTTGAACTCAGAAAGCTGAGTCTCCCAGACTCCAGGTCAGGTACCATCCACTCTGTCCACAGCCATCCCAGAGTGGGACTGGACTTGTGATTTCTTGGTGCAGGGATGGACATCACCTGGGTATTCCCAGAGGAAGAAATTCTTTGTACCAGTGCTGGTCAGTACTTTTTCTTCCACTTACTGTTTTAGAGAGTAATCTGGAGCACTGAGATTAAGAGCCTTATTTAACAGGATCACACAGCTAGTATGTGCTGGGCAGGGCTGGAACCCCAGCTCATTCTTGCACAGTGCCTCTCTTTAGTTATTGAAAGAGTATTTCTTGTAGCCTCATTCCTTGTTGAGGAATCTATATTTTGATCGTTTGCTGCTATTAGATTCCAAGACATTCCTAAGACGCAAACATCTTCAGCATATTCTTAGGTTAGTTAGGTAGTGCCCTACTCTATAGCACTGTGGCCCACTTTCTTAAATATTCTATTTGTGCTGGTACTTTAGTTTGGCCTGTCATACACACTCTTGTACGAACTTCCCGTATTTTTATAGATTCAAATTGCTTTCTTGATCCTTGTAACATCAACCCTATCAACAAGCACCATGTCCTTCTAATGTGACCAGAAGCTTCTTTACCTTCTACCTTCCTAGATTTCATCCTGCTTTCTTTCATGTAAATCCCCCAAACATCTCATGTAATGCTCAGTTTATGTTTGCCTGCACTGTGTTTCCAATATCTTAAATCCTTTTTTGACCCTGGCTTTCCACAGTATGAGCCCACATTTGTATTTATTTCATTGTATAAAGTACAATATGAAATAATACTATATTCTAGGCTAGATGACAACACACTGTTATACTTGGATTTCATCTACTCTAATCTTTGGAGTTTAGAAAAAAATGTTTTTGTGCCGTGGGTATTGTTTTCTTCTATCAATAAAAAGTGAAGAATTTTAGTTTTTTATTTTGCAACTGGTTACCTTTGTCACTATTCCTAAATTCCAGGTAGTAAGCTCCCTGTTCTGTTGGGGAACGAGTTGGGATGCTTTTGCATTGGTATGTCATTGATTCCCTTCCAAAATTGAGGTCTTCAGTTCTCAGTCCTGAGCTAGTAGATCTTTCTGCTATTCTCCTGAAGTGGAGGGATAAGCAGATGAGTTAGAACTACCCTGAGAGATAGCTTGTTAGATTGTAATGAAAGCTGGCCTTGGAGTCAGTCTGAGTTCAAATCCTGTGTCTAACACATACTAACTTTGTGACACTGGGCAAGTCACTTAACCTCTCAGTGCTGTGGGTGAATCTCTAAACACGAAATTGCCAGGAAGGTGCCAGTCTGCCTTGGTGGAGGGAGTTTTCTCTTTCCCTCCATCAGTGAAATCCATAAGTCCTGCCCCTATTCACTATTACATGTCCCTATACCTGAGAAGGATAGGTTTTCAATTAAATCTTTCACTTATCTGTATAACCTTGGAAATCTGTGTTACTGAGACTCTCTCCTGTAAGTATGCTTATGTTTTAGTTACTGAGACTCTCTTCTGAAAGTATGCTTATGTTTTAATTGCTATTTACTTTTAAAAGTCTTTTTAAACAAAGAAACCTTTTCTTTTAGTTTTAAAACAAACAAACAGACTAGTTTAGTTGGTAAATCCAGAAGGTGGAGCTGACCCCTAAGGGCCTCCACCCCTTGAGGTGGGAGAGGAAGTGTTGATTCCAGTTTGTGCCTTTGTGTCCCAACTGCCGTTATCTCTGGGTCTCCTCTGGGTCTCCGGGTGGTAAAGGAGGAACTCAACTGTTGGAGGGAAGTGAGAACCTTCCTACCTATCTGGAACTTGAAGAAATCACATTCTTGACCTATGTTGATTCCAGAATAGTTCTTCCCAATCTGGTTGAGGGTTGCATGAAGAATAATATGTATGTATTTGTGGGAGGTCAAGGGGTGTGTGTGTACTTCCAAGTTCTGATCCAGTGACTCATTAAATAGCCTCTAGCACATCTCTAGGCTTAACTTTGACAGAGTGGGGAGGGAGGCAATGTGTCATCGTATAATAAGAGAAAAGTGCTTTGAGATCACCAGATGAAAAACATTGTATAAAATCCAAAGGGCTAGTGTTACATTGCTGCTGTCATAAACAGTAATAATTGTTACTGTTAATCTCAGTTAAGTAGGTGGAGCTGAGCTTACATCGTAATGGGCCGTTTTAAGAAAGAACAGTAGAAGTTTGCTTTCAGTATTGTCAGTTTAAATTAAGTTAGAGTCCTGAAGTACATTCAGTTCTTTACCAGTCACCTTTCAGTACCAAGTCCTGATTTCCTTGACTAGACAATTCTGAGTTGTCTGAGATAATTACCCAGTCACTACCCCTTTAGAGAGGTAACTAAAAATCAAAGTGTGTGTGTGTGTGTGTGTATGTAGGGTGTGTATGCATATACATATTTGATAAAATAGGAGAAATGGAGGTTGGGGTATCTTATTTTGTTTTAGAGGTGATTTTTTTTCTTCCTGCACTGTAACATTGATAGTAACAGTAATGCACTCTTGGCTTAAAGGCCAATTCCTTTCTTTCTAGTAGGCCCTTGTGTGGGTTTAGGATTTTTTACACACATGAATCTGTGACTAGCCATTTTTATCTGGTTGAACTTGGCAGTCCCTCTCTGGATTTTGCTCAGTGAGCTGGGGAACAAGCCCTTTACTATCCCATCTGCTTGAAGTCATGGGCTTGAGACAGGAAAGGTTCTGATCTCTTCCTCCTCCTTTTGGGTCTGAGAGAAGTGGAAGAGGTCTCCTTAGAAGACATAGCTCTTCAGAGAGCAACCTATCAGGTGCCAATGCTTCTGGCATGCATTTGGAAAGCTTCATCTTTGAATCTCTGACATGACCATTGGTTTTCTCTAGGTGACTCCTGGTTACCCAGCTGAAGGGTGAAGAGAGGAGAGAGCCCAGAGGGGTTAAGAAGAGCCCCAACTCAGGAGAACCTCTGAACCTCTTTCATCTGCCATTATTTGCCAAAACATAGTCAAGTGGAACCAGCTTCCTTATGCACCTTTGACCAAGTGGAGAGTATGGCTTCGGGGATTTCAGATTTCCTTTTTGTTTTACATGAACTCTACAGAAACGGTGGCCCTTGACGGGCTTTGGAATAAAAGAAAGAGACCTAGGATAGACAGGCTCTCCCTTCCTGTTCCCTTCCCCCCACCCCCTTCAAAGGGAAGGATTTACAGCTCAACCTTGCAGCAGCTGTTGCTCAGCTTTAGCCGCCAAGAGAGAAATAAATAAAATTAAACCACCATTGCCAGGCAGCCGGTCCTGGTGAAATTGAGGTGTGGGGGATGTGGCACCAAGGAAACTACTCGAAAGGGGCAGAGATTGCCATGGAAACAGCCACTCTTTGAAGCTGGAAGGAGTACCCACCTGAAGTTTCTCATTTGGATTAAAGTTGAGCAAGACATAGTTTGAATAAGCCCAGGACACTCTTTTGGAAGTGTGGCAGACTTGGTATCAATTGAAGGGGCATTTGTGCTTCCTAAAGGAGGCCTGTCAGCAGCTCTCCTCCCTTGCCCTGGGGGCTATTCTTCCCTGTTCCTTCCCTTCAAAGCCCTGTCTCCACCCATGAGCTCAGCCCTGATCTCTCTGCCTGCCCATGTTCTCAGCCTGCAGCCTTTTGCATGTATACAGTCCACAGCTCCTTTTTGCCTTTTAAACTGTTTAAGTTGTGCTGCTTAGTCCCCCTCCTGTCTCATCCTGGGGAGGGGGTTTATTCACCTGTTGGTTTCTCCTTTCCCCCTCCCATGCTTTTTGTTTCATTTGAAATCCTCTGACCTTTGCTTTTATTTGGGAGGGGGAAGGGCAGTAGTTTCAGACTCGAGTCCCCAGGTTTCCTCCTGTGCTCTGCTTCCTCTCTGTCTCCGTTGACCCCACATCCCATTTTCTTACCCATTCTGCCATTGTGTGGGCCTGGGCTATGCGGCAAGGCAGATCTCCCACCAGAGCTCCAACATGCCCACAGAGTCCGGAAAGAGATTCAAACCCAGCAAGTATGTGCCCGTCTCGGCAGCCGCCATCTTCCTAGTGGGAGCCACAACACTCTTCTTTGCCTTTACGTGAGTTTGAACCTAGTGGTGTTCTTAAGGGGGAAGCAGGGTAGTGATGGGGGCAATTCAATGCCCAGAGAGATGGTAATGAAAGGGGCAGTAAGTGGGATTCAAACTGTCATCCTTCCTTTTGTCCAACTTCCTGGTGGCTATATAACCAGTTTCCCATTCCATGGAACCCTAGATGTCTTCCCATTATGCCTCAGAGCCCTATCATTAGATAATCCAGGAAGGGCTAGGGCGTGGGAAGAAGCCGTCAGAGACCTGAAGAGGTTTAAGCAATTAGTTGTGAGTAGACCTGTGTAAGGGAACCAGGGAGCTTAAGGAATGGGAATGATTTTTGCAAGGCATCTTGAGTCCTCAGACATTGTGGAGTAGGAGAATTCAAGGGTTTTCAAGTGATGATATTGTGCTGCAGCATATAATTTTTGCTAAATGTTTTCACTGATAGTTTGGTCCTTAGACTCAAGAAGGCTGAGAGTATGTTGGAGAGGCCAATGACTGAGTCGTCTGTCTCAGAGGACTCCATTAAAATGCCCCTGATACAGGGGCCTTTGAACATAGTGGTTAGTTAGAAAGCCTTCTGAGTTCATGCTGGAGTGAATAGGAATCGTTTTCCTCCTTCTTGGATCAGTTTGGGAAACTGGGCATTGGAAGTTTCCCTTGCTTCTGTAAGTCATAGCTGGGTTTGTCTGTTACTGGATGGAGATCCAGGAGACAAGAGGTGCTGGCCCTTCATCCACTGATTCCCTTCTTAGTCTCCTGCGTATTACCTGCTCACCACCCAGCACCTTCTGAAAACTTGGCTCATTCTGTCATAAAGGCTGGCTTAGGTAGACATCAGAGGCTGAAGTTGTTGAAGTCATTTGGGTCTATCTGATGGTTCAGAATAGCACTTTTTCAGGGTGGCAGAGTTTCAGAGAGCAACTCTTTGCCCTGATTATTTATTTGTGACTGAACCAAGTGAATGAATGAATCATACAGAACTAGATTTTCCACAATAAGATGCTCCTGGGAAGAGAAATAAGGGATATCATGGATTAGATAAAGAGATACAGAATAAAAAGTCGAGGTGATATTTTGAAGACAGGGGCCTCTTGGCTTGACTTTCCTTTGGAGTCAGTCACCATTTGGTGGGTGCCAATAAAGAAGGGAGGAAAAGGAAACCCTAAAAATAGGAAAGGGAAGCCTCCTGGTCTGGTGGCTACAGTTCTAGACTTAAGGTCAGGTAATTGAGTTCAGCTCCTGACTCCAATCCTTACTGTAACAGTGACTAGGAGGTGAGGCCCTTAGCTCTGCTGAGCCCCTACTGAACAAGGTCTGCCCTGCCTTGTAAGGGCATTCATTAGGAAGTCAGGTTTTAAGCTTTAGCCAGTGTCAAAGATCTGGGATTTTGTGGGTGTGAGAATGCACTCCACCCAGGCAGATGAAACCCAGCTAAGATAAGACTGAGTTGCCTGAGGCTCAGAACAGTTCAGAGACTTGTCTCTTGCAGATCTTGGAAATGTGGCACAGGAAGAATCTGAATCTGGGGTCTTCCTTACTCCTGCTCCATCACTTTCTTCACTATCCCTTGCTTGCTTCTTCCTCTCTTTTTCTTTCTTTTTCTTCTTTTTTGGCAAATCTTAAAATGTTATAAAACATTAACTGTTAATTGAGTTGGTGTAACTTAGATGAAAAATTTGAGAGCCTTGCTTGAAAAAAATCAGTGAAATGATTACCAGCTTCTGCGTCTTGTGGAGGTAGCCAGTTGAAGTTCCATTCTGCTTGTAATATGCCAAAAAGAGGGAGAAGCATAAGATGGGTGACTGATAGAATCCCTGGGCTCCCACCTTGGTAGCCTGACCAGGCCGGCTAGGCCCTATCAAAGATGAGAGGAGCGGTCTACCGCCCTACTCTTCCGCTCAGGGGTGATCCATTGTTCTCTGGAAAGTAGTGGGTCTTGTAGGCAACTTATCCTTTACCTTCCTCATGAACCCTTGTGTTTTCTGCCTATATTGTTCTTCATGCACCGGCCACCAAGAATGAGGGCTGAAGTCACAGTGAGAGAGTTCATCCAGCAAGTAGAGCCATTGTTGGCCCCAAAGGATCTTAACGTGGAACTGTAGCAGTGTAGTCACAGCAGGACCAGTCGTACTGGGTCAAGTAGTGTATACTGAATGGTATTCTGGAACATAAGATGTCGGGGCAAGACGTGTGTGTGTGTGTGTACACGTATGTTCATACATAAGCCCATATTAAAAATGAGGCAGTTGAGGATAGGTTAATGTCTTGAATCACACTGTTGCTGAGCTACACTGAGCAGGAGGCACCTTTTCTACCATTTCTTGACTTGCTCATCACGGACCAGTGAAGTGTTTGCCTGGTTACACCAGTTTACCCAGAACAGAAATGTTCTGAAATAGGCGTTTCCTCAAACTGATGGCTGAAGCTGTTTAACTTCCTTCCTACATGCTGTGAAAACTTTCTCCTTTCCTTAGTGCCAGTGATAGGGCCCTTTAATGGGCTGTGGTCCCCTCATCCTTGTACAGAGAAAGGATGAACTTTGGAAAAGAATATGAGGTGACTCTGGAGGCTCTCTCAGTTTAGGAGAGGAAGTTTTGAGCAGGTGAGATTGCCTTCACTTGCAATGTTTTCTAAGCTGCTTGTCTAGGCTAGGGTCTTTTTTTTCCCGGTTTCAGAGAGGCAACTCCACTATTTCTCTTCCCCTGGTTAGCCATCTCATTGTTCTTTAGAACTCTCATCTATTGCTCTTCTGACCAGTGTGCTTTCTCACAGATGCAAGATAATGGATGGAGCCATTAATATTTCAGAACCACAAGTTTTTCTTCCCCACAGGTTTTTCTTCCTATCCCCCAAATTCCTCTCAAATCCTATATGAAACCAAAGAGAACTTTTCAGGTTTGGAAAACAAGAAGGAGGTCAAAATAAACCAGCCCTTTCCTTAGTTTTCTCTTGGCCTTCCTCAACTTTGCTTTTAATTTCTTCTCTCCCTCCTCTCCCCAGTCTTGAGTCTGTTCCTTATATTGTTGCTGTGTAAGACCCACTTGTGGAACCTGGGAGGCTGGCAGTGGGAGGAAGAGGCCGTTTTAACTGGCAGATGTAATTAGCAGAAGCATGTGGGTTTCAACTTATTAGAAATAATTTTCCCTCTCATTTGCTTCATCAAACAAGGAGAGTCTATGAATATAAAGCAACAGTCTGTCCTGTGGATAAAAGATGGGGTGTCGGCTGGGGGTTATTTCAAAGCCCCTCTATCCCATTGGGGACTTGGACACAGCTGCTGACCTTCCCATTCCTCAGGCTCTCTGGCCCTTTTCCCGTTCTTGTTTTCTTAGGTTCTGAAGTTCAGTGGTTGTGTTAAGAATTTGGGCTTGTGTGTTTACTTTTATACTTTTCCAAAGGGAACCTGCCTGGTGGAATAGAATTTTTCTGCTTTTCTTACAACAAGAGGCCTGATTTCTAAATTAATTAATTCTAATATTACTGAGCAAAGAGGCAGTGCAGTGATGGACAGAGTGTTAGTCCAAGGTCAGAAGTCTAGGGATCTGAGCAGGCTTCCTGTCTCTCCTCTGCTGCCATTATCTGTGTGACTGTGGGTAAGTCACTTGATCTCTCTAGACCTCAGTCATCATTACAACGAAGGGGTTGGGTCAGCCAGTCTCCAAGGTCCCTTCCTGGTCCAAAAAGCCTGTTTCTAAATTACTTAGCTTGTCTGTTCTCTATTTGTAAAATTGAGTGGGGGAAAAAAAAAAAATCTGCGATTGCATTCATTGTTCCTTCAAGGCATGGCCCAGGGCTGGCTAGTCTTTTGTCTCACTGCTTCTGTGTAGGCTCTTCGTCTGGTCACCTCCCCACCGTAGCACCCAAGAGACTATTGGAAAGGTAGGTAGATGACTTTGTTTTGCTGGTCCCTTGGTGTCTTCCATCCCTGCAGTGGTTATAGTTCCTCTTTATGGGACTGATTGGGTAATAGTTGGTTTTCCTCCCTCTCTTTGTACCTATTCTTCACCAAGAATACCTGGTTCTCTATAGATGCTCCCAGGTAGCAAGGAAGGGGCACAAGGCAATCATGTTTTGGGGCAAGAAGGCAACTTCCTCAAAGATAAAATGCTTTTCTTTTGGAATTTGGCAAAGGTGCACCATGGGAGAGGGGAGCTGGTGTGGGAGAGCAGGGCCTGGAGGGCGGGAAGGTCTGGCTCATAGCCCCACTGTCCAGGGGCGCAACTCCCCCAGGGGTGAAGGAAGCTTCGTTCATCACAGCTTCGCCCGCTGTTAGTGAGCACATGAATCAGATGCTTCTCTCATGCCAGGCATTGGCGGAATGTCCTTGTTCTTAAGAGACTTAACTTGTTTCCTGCTTGCAAGAGTCTTTCTTCCTTTGAACCTCAGACAGGAAAAGTGGAATTGGATATAGAGGGACTGGAATGATAATAAATAATGATGATGGTGGATAACAATGTTTGCCTGTTCCTTTTGGCCAATCAGTGTTCAGTATTGGGCCAGGTGCTTTTTAAGAATTCCAAGATCTTTGTAAACATTGTCTTCTTCATTCTTACATTTCGTTATACAGCTGAGGAAACACAGAAGCATGGGAGAAATTCAGTGACTTAGCTAACCATGGCCACATGGCCAGGCAATGAGAGGTCCGCTCCCCTAGATCCTCCTGAGTCTCAGTTCAGTTTCCTTCTGCTTTGTTTGGCCTCTCATAGAGGCATTTGGGGGAGAACCCCACAGAAAGTAGGCATTAGAACCCATCCTCTACTCCTTCCTTTTGCCCTTGCTTGACAGAGTGGGGAGAGGAACCTGTTTTTCCTGGAGTGGTAGGTAGGTCGACGAGTCCTGTCAGTGAGTCAGCCACCCTTCTGGGCTTAGGCCACTCCCCAAACCTCTGGAGCTTTGTGATTATTGCCATGGGCTGAAAACGAGCCCTAACAACTCCTTCCTCAGCCCATGCCTCACCACCCTCTGTTAAAGGGAGCAAATTCAGACAAGCTGCTTGGGGAGGTCACCCAGGAACCCTGCTGGGCACCATAGCAACACAGCCCCTCCCAGGCCAGGAAGAAAGTTCAGGGAGGCAGGAGAAGACTGTGCTCCTGCATGCTTCTTCTTTGTAGGAGAGGCATTTTCTGTTTTGACAGCTGGAGCTCCATGGCTGAGAGCAGAGGGTCTCTTTGCAATCTGGGAGCAGGAATTCTGGCCTTGTTAAAGGAAAGTTGTTGGCATCAGCTCCCTAGAGCTATAGGAGGATGGTTTCTTTTTAGTCCAGATTAGGGTTTAGTCCCATACAGCTTGACTGGAGCAGGTTTAAATTCAAAGATATTCTAAGGGGAATAAAGTTTGAGGAGAACTGGATGAGTTAGTTTGGTTAAGGAATGAGGAAACCCAGTGATAAGAAAGGGATTAGGGAAACTGGCACATCCCCATGGGTGCTGCTAACCCTTATGCTCTTATTCACTAACTTCCCAGGAACTTCCAGGTCACCCGAGGGATGGGGAAAATCCTTTTTTCTTTTTTCATAAACTAAGAAAATCATAATAGTCTCTGTTTTCTCCTGAGGAATGGCGTTTTTTGTTTTTTTTTAAACATGGTTATCTACCATGATATCTATGGGAATTGATTAATTTTACTCTTTCCCCTCTCAGTTTACCTCCTTAGGGAGAGGTCATAGGCATAGGTAGCATGACAGTCAAGTGAGTCACCCTCTTTCCCCCAGAAACAAGAGACAGGACCCTACTAGGGAAAGGTTCCAGCCTGGGTGACTGGTAACCATTCCTCCCTGCACAGAACGAAGGAGAAGGACAGTCGTTAGTGTGGCATTGGGAAGGGTATCCTCCTCCTGCTTGGTTTACCATCCCTCCCCATCTTTCCTTGTTTTCTTCTTCTGTAAACCCCAGACACTCAGAGCAAAGGATCTTTTTGTCCTTATTTTAGTTTGAGGTGCATTTCTGGCAGGAGCAGAGAACTTAACTTGAGCCCCCTCAGGCTTATAGGAGAGTGGTGGCGCCCTCTTCCTGTCCTCATCTTCTTGTCCAGAGGAGAGATAAGTCACTGATCTCTGACATTGAAAGAGACAGAAGGCCTGTGACAGTGACCTTTGGGACTCTTTGGAGGCAAGTCAAAGTAGATTCTCTAGTATTTCCACAATCTTCATTCCTTCTGGTTTTCTTCCGATTCTTTTCTTGGGTCTTGGATTACTTTTCTTTGGGGGCTGTCTTGCTCTCTGGAAAGCCTTCCCTTATGTTGGCTACTATGGATTAAGCCACTGGGACCATCTGGCACCTTGTTCTTCTGGCTCCTTCCTTCTTTACTTCAGACTGGTCTAGGAAAGGGGGACAAGGACACATGCTGCCCTAGTTCGGGGATTAAACTCCTAGCCACAAAGTAGATTAATGCATTATGCCGGTGACTTCCAAAAGGAAGTGGGAAAGAAGCCCTCTGTCTCAGGGTAGACAGTATAGGACAGTGCACGAGTTGGAGCTGGGTTCAGATCCCATCTATGATGTTTGTGCCTTTGGGACCGTGGCCAAGTCACTTAAGCTTATCTGTAAAATGAGATGGTCAGAATGGAACGTGGGGGATGGGAAGGAATAAGCATTTATAGAGGTTTATTTTTGCACTCTGTGCGAGACATTGTGCTAATTACTTTTAGCAGAATCTTGTTTGATCCTCACAGCCCCCGTGTGAGGTGGGTACTCTTGATTGTCTGCATTTTACGGCTGAAGAAACTAAGAGAAAGAGAGGTTAAGTGACTTGTTCAGGGCTGCACAGCTAAGTGTCTGAGGCTGAATTTGAACTCCCATGTTCCTGACTGCAGCCACAGCACCACCAGGCTGCCTCTGGATACCCTCTCTGTCCCATTGCTGGGTGATTCTTTTGGCAAGCTCACAGCTGTGTGAAGTCTCTAGAGAAAGAGGAGATTTCTGTAGGACTCCCTCAAGGAAAGAATTGAGCCATGTTTAAGCTAGACCATCCCTTCTGGCAGATACTTGACTTCTCTTGTGAGTTGGCTGGGTAGGTTTTTGTAGTTTCCATATCCCTGTCATTATTCAATTAGGGGTTCGTTAAGTCTGAGCCCCATTTGCTCTGATTCATTTTTAGTCGTGGGGGGAGGGGACAACTCTGTTGTTTTGTCAGTCTTCTCTTGAATAGAACTCAGTTCTGTCCTTGAAGAAGCTCTGGGCCCCTGAGAGTTGAGTGGGAAGCTGAGCCACAGGGCTCAGAGTCACCTGGGAGTGGGGGCAAGGGAAGAGGAGAAGAAGCTAGTGTCACTTGTTCTGAGCCCGTGAGCTTGTCAGTGGAACCTGTCGAGGATCCAGAATCTTTAGGCAGCTCTGAAAAGAGATGTGTGCTTGTTGGTGACACAGTCTGTTCCCAGTCCTCACTTCTGCTTGGATAGGAGGGAAGGATAGGTTCCAGAAAATTCTGGTCAGTTCCAAAAAGGAATTGGCCTCTGGTGTTTCTGAGGTCAGTTTCCTAAGTGGCAGAGGGTTGATGTGGGGGGATTCTCCTAGTTCTTTGTTACACCCTGTGGGAAATCAGACCCATTTGTCCAGAGGTTGAGAAATAGAAACAGGGATTTGAGAAAATAAAGAGAAACCTCCAACCAGACTTGTGTGTGGTTCTGGGAACTGAGCCAAAGACAGTTCCTTGTCTGTAGGATCCCCTGGATGGCTTTCTCTGTGGGGAAGGTTTGGGATCGCCATCATCTGGGTCTCTGAGAGGCTTGTACTCCGTGAAGCAGGTTGATAAGGGAGATCTATCACTCCACGGGGCTCCTCTTATTACCCCCTTCTCATCTTCTTTCATCTGCGCAGGTGCCCAGGATTGAGCCTGTATGTGTCACCTGCAGTGCCCATTTATAATGCTGTCGTCTTCCTCTTTGTGCTGGCCAACTTCAGCATGGCCACCTTCATGGACCCAGGCATTTTTCCCCGAGGTAAGACCTCCCTCTTCCCTTTCAGAGCTCTGTGAGAAAGAAGAGCAAATACAGTTAACCCTAGACCTTATGAGTTTGAAAATGATGGGATTCATTTATGGATTACAAATAGGGATGGGACTCTAGTCCCCAAGTTTGTTATAGGTCTTAGGTCAGGATTGGTGAGAATGGGGTTCTCCTGACCTTTGTATGTGGCCTGATTCACTGTAAATCCAGTGATCCTTTATGTTAGCATAGGCCACTTCCCTGCCGTACCCTTCCTCACCCCTTTCTCCCTTCTTGTTTCTCAGTAAGTGGTAGAAGAAGGAACTGAGTGCCAGGGCTGAGGCAGGATGGAACCCCAGGGGATCATTCATTAATTTATCTATTCTTTGTCAGGGGTCAGCAGTGTATAAGACTCCACTAGGCATTGTTGAGGAAATAAAGATTTTTTAAAATGGTATTTCCTCAAACTTTTAGGCTCCTAGGGCAGATGAGACGCATGCTTCATTTCTCCCTTGTGTTGTGATTATTTGTGTATCACCAGCAGGATATGCATAGAGTATCAGAAGAATTCAGCAAAGGAAGAGATCACTTCTTGCTCTGGAGATTAGGGAAGCCTTGAAGGACATGACTTTTGAGCTAAACTTTGAAAGCTGGGCAGATTTTTCATTCATTATATAGAGAGAAGGACTAATGTGAGCAAAGACATGTAAGAAGAGGGAACAAAACATGTTTAGAAACTGGAAACAACTTGAGCTTGGCTGTGGAGAGGGGACCAGGCACTCTGGGTTCAGAGCCTGCTGGGGATGCGAGAGGCGGTTGGTGTATCTCCCCATCTGGACTCCAGCTGGGCTTCACTCGTCTTCTTTTGCTGCAGCTGAAGAGGATGAGGATAAGGAGGATGACTTCCGAGCCCCACTTTACAAAACTGTAGAGATTAAAGGGATCCAAGTTCGGATGAAATGGTGTGCCACCTGCCGCTTCTACCGCCCCCCTCGGTGCTCCCATTGCAGCGTCTGTGACAACTGTGTTGAGGTAAGGGCCTTGGCTATGGATGTTCTGCCCGAGCAGAATACCTGCTTCTCTGATGACTCCATCTTTCCCATCAGAGGAGAGACACTAAGATCAAATCACATCCATTAGACTTTGGCTTTTCAGGATCCACCCCAGAGCTTGAGGACATCAGCTGTATGTTCCAGCTCTGTAATGGGGGGGGGCCATAATAGTAAGTGACATTTATGTAATGCTTTAAGATTTACCAATCATTGTGTCTGCCTGATTTAATTGGACCCTCCCTAGCCACCCTCTAAGGTAGATGCTCTGGGTATTATTGTCCTCATTTTATAGATGAGCAAACGGAACTAGTAAGTATCAGCGTTGAGATTTGAACCTAGGCCTTTTCCAATTCCCACTCGTTGTTATCCTACTCTACCCCATGCCTCTCTAGCATACTGCCATAAATCAGCATGCTCTGCTGACACAGAAGGCAGGAGAGAATAATGTCTCGGAAGGGGAAAATATTGACTAGATCCCAGTCTCAATAGGATGGAGATTCTGAACTCCACCCTCCACCCTTGTTTTTATTTTGGGGTTTTTTGGAAAAACTTTTCCTGACTTCTGCCCATGTCTAAATTATCTCTTATGTTCCCATTCCCTCAGTTTGAGCCTTCTGTGCCAGCTTAGGTTCTCTGATCCCCTTTATGTGATGCTTTGCTTTTGTCTTCTTTCCCTCCCTGACTATTGTCTGTTTAACTGCTTTCATTTCCCTTAGGCTGTAAGTAGCCACCAGTTCCATACAGAACCTGATTCACCCAAGCCTCATTTCCCTTTGGCACAGAGTCCCATAGGAGGTTGGGCTGGTATGGCTATTGCAGTGGAGAAAGCCACAGCAGCTCCTTGGGAATGAGCTGTGGCCTCTGGGTGACATCCCCTTTGTTGAAGTCCTCTCGGTCATCCGAGGCACATATACCAAAAGCGAAACAAACTTGGGGCTGTTTCTCTTTCCGTTCTTGATAGAAGCTGGTGGGGTAACAGGCAGACCTGTTTCAGCCTTTCTGTCATTGTGTTAGGAATTTGACCACCACTGCCCCTGGGTGAACAACTGCATCGGGAGACGAAACTACCGCTACTTCTTCCTCTTCCTCCTCTCCCTCACTGCCCACATCATGGGGGTATTTGGCTTTGGCCTGCTCTACATCCTCTACCACATGGAGGAGCTCTCAGGGGTCTGCACAGCTGTCACGTATCCTTCCAGACTGCTCAGTGTTGGGGATGGCCTAGAGGCAGAAGGTGGCTGGGAGTGGGGGTGATGGCAGAAGGAACGCTCACTCAGTGGCACTGGGTCAGTCAGCTTATGTCTCTTTAATGGTTCCCTTGACTCTGAGGCTGCAGCATGGCAGTCATGTGTGTGGCTGGCTTGTTCTTCATTCCTGTAGCTGGCCTCACAGGATTTCATGTCGTGTTGGTGGCCAGGGGTCGCACAACCAACGAACAGGTATGAAGAGATAGGGGAGGGGTTGCAATACAGTGTGGCAGGATTTTTTTATACTTCATTATGCTTGTTTTTTATACTAGTGTAATACTGTCAACAAAGGGTTATATTGATAATGGAAGAAGTGGAGGAAGTGAACCCTGAAGGGATAGGCCTTTTCCTTTGTGGGGTAGTCTGCTCAGCACCTTGCCTGTTTCCTAATACCCTATCATCTGACACAGCTTACAGTGCTTTCTTGTCTGCAGGTTACGGGTAAATTCCGGGGAGGTGTCAACCCTTTCACCAATGGCTGTTGTAACAATGTTAGCCGAGTGCTCTGCAGCTCTTCAGCACCTAGGTAAAGCCTCCTCCCCTGGCTCAAATGTGACTTTTGAGAGTCCATTCTAGAGTGGAATAGTGATAGGTGGAGATTGAATTCAGTCGTGGCTCTTCCTCTTAGAGTTAAGTGGCTGTCAGAGGAGGAGATTTTAGCCTCTCCTGGTTATTTTGGCTACTGAAGTAGCCTCCTAATTGGTCTCTACATCAATTGGTTTCCTCTCTCAAACCCACATATGTCTCAAAGTGACTTTCCTAATGTGAAGGTAGATCTGACTGTGTCACTGTCTTACTCCATAAACTCCTGTGGTTCTCTGTATGAGAGCAGAGAGAAGCTCTTCTGTTGGGCCTTCAAAGCTCCTCCCCAGCCCAAGCCCACCCCGCTTTACAGCCTTCTTCCTAAACTGTGTGCACTCAGCCTGGGCTTCTCTGGCTGTCAGTTGACTGGATCTGGACCTTGCCCTGGCTGTCCTCTAAACTCCCAAGGCCCTCTCACCTCCCCTCTGTTTAGAATACCTTGTTTCTGTAAAACTCAAGCTATGTTTCCGGCAGGAAACCTCTCAGTTTTGAGTGTCCCTACCCCCATATTGTTACTTTATTTTAAATGTTTTGTATGTGCCTGGATCTGTGCCTGGTGTTTTCCCCTGATAAAATGTAAGTTCTTGATGGCAGGACTATATGATTTTGATCTTTGTAGCCCTAGCACCCATCACAATGCCTGGCACATAGTAGGTGCCTAATAAACAAATGGTTGATTGGTTGGATCTTTTTTTCTATTGAGGAATCGGATTCACCTTTAGTGATCTGAGGTAGGGATTAACCTTTAGTGGCCCAACCTTCCCATTCTTCAGAGAAGAGAGTTGGTTCAGTGGAGGCCCCTGTCCTATATTATTGGTATCTCTCAGAATGCCTTGCAGATGGTGAGTGCTCAAAAAGGACCTGTTTCTTCAACTACCAGGTACTTGGGGAGACCAAAGCGAGAGCAGACAATTGTGATTCGGCCTCCTTTCCTTCGACCAGAAATATCAGATGGACAGATTGCTGTGAAAATTATGGACAATGGTATCCAGGGGGAGCTCAAGAGAACCAAGGTGAAGGGGCCAGGGGATGGGATGTAAGATCAAGAGGGAATCAGTTTCCCCCAGTCATGAGGAAAAAAGATTGTGATGTCCTTGGTCTGGTCCTTTTATGCCATTTGTAACATTCTGCCAGTTTTAAAATTACCTGTACTTCCTTATGTTACCTCTGATGCTAGACCAGGTGTTCTTAAAATATTTTTGTATGTTGTAGACCCCTTCTGGTGAAACCTAAGATAGGTGACACCATGAATGAAGATAGACAATTCTCTTTTTTCTTACCATGAATGTTTATGTTTAAGTTCATTGAAAAAAGGACAGAAGATGTGAACAGAATTACTAGAAATATTTGCTTTAATATTAATATTTTAAACATAATTGACTAAGTCAAGTCCTGGAGGCCAAAGGAAAAGATGTAGAGCGTGTTTTAGAGATAGGAGATAGTCTAGTTTGGCTGGAGACTAAAGTGCTATGTGGATAGCATTGGGCAGGGTTGGCAAATGGTGATTCTTCTTGGTATCTTTTCTCAACTTTATCAATTTGCTGGCTAAGAGGAGAAAACTGGAGTGTTTTGGTTTACATTTCTCTCTTTCTAAGTGATTTGTAGCATTCTTTGTTAATTTGGTTGTTAATAGTTGGCAATTCTTTTGAGAACTGTTCATGTTTTTTTGTTCAGTCATTTGCAGTTGTATCTGACTTTGTGACCCCATTTGGGGTTTTCTTGGCAAAGATACTAAAGTGGTTTGCCATTTCCTTCTCTAGCTCATTTGACAGATGAGGAAATGGAGACAAACAGGGTCAAGTGACTTGTCCAAGGTCATACAGCTAGTAAGTGTCTGAGGCTGGATCTTTCTGATTCCAGGCCCAGTGCTCTATTTGGGCTTCACCTAGCTGCCCCATTCATATCTTTGTAATATGACAAAGGAGGAGTGGATTTTCATCTTAATTTCTGTTGTCTGTATACATTGGATGTCAAATGCTGTCAGAGATATTTGGTGTGACAGGTTTTTTCCTGGTTGATTATTTCTTTTTATTTTGGATGCATTTGTTTTGTTTGTGTGGTAGCTTTTCAATTCCATGTAATCATAATGGACTACTTTATCTCTTTTAACTGCCACTATCTTTTTATTTGTTAAGAATTCATCCCCTCCTCATACTTGTGAAGTTTATGGTCTGCACATCCATAAAGGGTAACTGGCAGATGGGGAGCAATAGTTGGAGCTGATGTCCAGGAAGGGAAGACGCTGATAGCTCACGTATCAGAGAGTAGAAAGGAAGGGAATGAATGAATGAATTGGTACTGAACCATGAATTTGTGGGACCGAAGGGCCTTTTTGCATGTCCCATTTGTCCAACTTGTTTCGAAGAAACATCAGTTGTGACCTCTTGATGAGGTAGACTTCTACCTCATCCCAGGTAACCTTCAGTTTCACAAAGACTGTGTTCTTCCATGTCTAACCTCTTCCTTTTTGCAAATCTTAGTCCAAGGGAAGCCTGGAGGTAACAGAGAGCCAGTCTGCTGATGCTGAGCCCCCACCACCTCCTAAGCCAGACCTGAGTCGCTACACAGGCCTCCGGACTCACCTCAGCCTAGCCACCACTGAGGGTAAGAATGGGCTGGCCATACCTGAACTATAGGGAGAACAGGATGGTCAAAGACAGCAGTATTGAGGGAGCTTCTGTAAATGGGGAGGTTGGAGGGGGGCCTGGAGGCCCCATTGAAAAAATGGGGATCCCCTGCTTTCTCTGCTAGAGAATCAGATTCCTGTTTAAAAATGGTGACACCTATGTTCCACTGCCATCACACTGGGTAATCGTATCCAGTTCCCTGCTAGTGGCATCATTAGCCTGACTGAGACCAGCATCACATGCACTGGGCCTCCTCTCTTCTGCTCAGGCTGATTCTCCATTGGCCCAGATCTTTCAAGAAGAGGGCTAGGGGCAGCTAAGTGACAACACAAGGAGTGTCACAAAAGCCTGAGTTCCAGTCTTGTTCTAGGTACTAGCTGGGCCACCCTGAGCAAGTTATTTAAGTTCTCTCTTTCTGTTGGGAGAGTCAAATGAGCTAATATGTGAAGGGTTCTGCTAACCTCAAAGTGATCCATTATTGCTGTGCTTCTGTATTTCCCTCTGTAGACAGTCTTTTGAGCAAAGACAACCCCCCAACACCCACCATGTACAAATACAGGCCTGGCTACAGCAGCAGCAGTACGTCCGCTGCCATACCTCACTCTTCAAGTGCTAAGGTACAAGATCTGCCCCAGTGAGGATGGGGAGGGACGTTGGCACAGAGAGTCAGAGTGGGTCCTGGGTTCTTTAGGAAGATGGGAGAGGAGGGAAAGGCAGGAATGCATTTCATTAATTGCTGACTGGGGAGGGTCCCAATCCCATGAGTGGGGGATTCCCTGAGCTCAAGGGCCTTCCTGTTGGGCACCAGCGGAATGAAGGGGGTACCTTTAGACCATGTCTTGATGTGTTCCTGGACTTTCTTCCTCAGCTGAGTCGAGGAGATAGCCTGAAGGAGCCAGCCTCCATTGCTGAGAGCAGCCGCCACCCCAGCTATCGCTCAGAGCCCAGCCTGGAACCAGAAAGCTTCCGCTCTCCCACTTTCGGCAAGAGCTTTCACTTTGACCCACTGTCAAGTGGCTCACGTTCCTCCAGCCTCAAGTCAGCCCAAGGCACAGGCTTTGAAATGGGTCAGCTGCAATCAATTCGTTCAGAGGGAACAACTTCCACCTCCTACAAGAGTCTAGTCAACCAGACACGCAATGGGAGCCTCTCTTACGACAGCCTGCTCACCCCTTCTGACAGCCCTGATTTTGAGTCAGTGCAGGCAGGGCCAGAGCCAGACCCCCCCTTGGGCTATACCTCCCCCTTCCTGTCGGCCCGACTGGCCCAGCAGCGGGAAGCTGAGAGGCACCCACGCCTGGTGCCAGCGGGCCCTCCACCACGTGAGCCCTCACCTGTGCGGTACGACAATCTGTCGCGCCACATTGTGGCTTCCCTTCAGGAGCGAGAGAAGCTGCTGCGCCAGTCACCTCCTATTCCTGGCCGGGAAGAGGAGCCTGGACTGGGAGACTCAGGCATCCAGTCTACGCCAGGTTCTGGCCACGCCCCCCGTACCAGCTCATCTTCGGACGATTCGAAGCGATCACCCTTGGGCAAGACCCCTCTGGGCCGCCCAGCTGCCCCCCGTTTTGGAAAGCCAGAGGGGCTTCGGGGCCGGGGCCTAGGGTCCCCTGAGCCAGCCCCAACTGCCCCTTACTTGGGCCGATCCATGTCCTACAGCAGCCAAAAAGCCCCATCTGAGACAGAGGAAGTTGCCTTGCAGCCATTACTGGCCCCCAAGTAAGTATCAGAACTGCCTTATAGACTTTACCCTTCCTTCTTGACCTGTATGAGTTATCATTGCCTTCAGAGCACATTTTAGCTCCAGTGAACCCAGGAGCTTGGCGATTTCCTCATTTTCTCCTTGCCATATCTAGCCAGTCCTAGTGCCTATCCATCTTTTCTCAGGAAGTGCAGGGATGTGCTCTGTGCGCCAGAGGAAGTGAGTATATGAGAAATTCCCCCTAGAGAAAGGAAGGGGGAGTGAGTGTTAGAGAAGGATAAGGGTCAGGTTGTTTTTCCCTGATGTCACAAGAGAATCATTGGGGAGACATTTGCATTTTGAGGGGGTGAATGAACAGCTAGGAAACATCCATGACTCTATCCTTATCCCTTTATACTATGCTTCTGTGTTCTGTCACTCCATCCTCATTTCTTGATACTTATCTGTCCTTCCTTCCCCAGAGATGAGATGCAGCTGAAGACTGCCTACAGCAAATCCAATGGGCAGCCCAAGACCTTGGGTTCTGCCTCCCCTGGCCCGGGCCAGCCCCCCCTCAGCAGTCCCACCCGAGGAGGAGTCAAGAAGGTGTCAGGGGTGGGTGGCACCACCTATGAGATTTCGGTGTGAGCCCTTGGCGCCTCTGTGCCTACACCAAAGGGCCCTGAGTGGCTACCCTCCTCCCCCCAGGGAGTCCCCTTACCTGCATGGACACTTTTCAAACCACAGATCCCAAGAGGATGAGGAGGCAGGGCATTGGGGGAGAGTTGGCACCTGCTGCCTAGGGCACTAACTCCTTTCCCCGCCCTCCCTACCCCTGGGCCAGACTCAGTGGACATGTGTGCAATTGCTTGCCCTGGAGGGAACCGGATCGTTTTTAAACCAGAAATAATTTTTTTTATTATTGTTACGGATTCTATTTTTTTCCTCTTCTGCGTTACCAGGTGTGTGTGTACATATATATATTATAAATATCAAAGAAATTATATATCTACCCTGGGATGGGGAAAGGAGAGGGGTGAGCATCAGGAGAGAAAGGGAGCCCCCTCCGCTTCTCCCTGCTCCTCACACCAAAAGGAGAGTGGAGCAGCATTGGGAGCATTTAATTCATGCTCTTCCCTCCCCTGTGGCTTCTCCTGTCTTCTACCCCCTCAGTTGTCACTGAGGAGCTTGGGAAGAGGAGAGGAGAGGGAGGATATTCTCCACAGGGGCCTTGGTCAGAGGAGGGAGAGATGTGGGGATGATGCGGTTAGTTTTCTAGTCTCATTGGCACTTGATTTTCCTCAGTGGGTAAGGCCCTGCTGCCTGCCCCCTGGCACAGCAGGAAGGGAAGTTGGCCATACTAGCATATGGTCAGGTACCGTATCATTGGATCCCAATTCCCCCACCCCCAAGGGGGGCTACAGGGGCGGGCAGCCCCTCAGTGCCTCCCCCCAACTCTTACAGTTGATTTTTCAAATTCAAGGCCGGGAGAGAAGAATCCAAAAAGCAATATTTCTCATCACATGCCAAAAACTGGGAATGGAGGGAGAGAGGCAGGCCTTGATTCCAGCCTCTCCAGCTTCCTTGGGGATCACCTTTAGCCCAACTCTCCTGGGTGGCAGGGGATGCCTGGGTCCTGGCCTCTGCAAGGGGGACCCGCCTCCCTCTTGGCAGAGGCCCTTTTATTTTTTATTCTGATTAGCCATTTTGAACCAACAAGGAATAAAAAGAAATCCTGATTTAATCTGCTCCCCTGGATTTGTGTTTTTTTCTTGCCTCAGGGCAGGTTTCAGTTACATACTTTACCTTGTGGGAGACTGATGGCCAGGGCAGTGAGGCTCAAGAGAGCTGGGCTTCAGGCAAACCTGCTTTGAAAGTGATTCACTTTACTTGAGTCCCCTTTGTACAAAGGGCAGGCCTTCTTAACTAGGCTATGGCTGAGCTGTATGCAGCTTAAAGAGATTCAGAGCGAGGGCAAGCCAGAAACCATGGTCTGAATCAAGGAAAAGATCAGGGTCTAAGTTTTAGGGTAGGTGTGGGGGGCTTTTTTTGCCTTTGGAAAGGCGTTGGCTGCTACGGTTATTGCCAGTTGGAGGCAATGTGCTAGCACCTAAGCAGGGCCATGGCCACCCTCATCCAGTCAACATAAAGTGGGGCCAAGGGCCACCTGCTGGCCCTAGAGGAGAATCACAGCTGTCCTCTGTGGCTTGGTAAAGACTGCAGGCCCTGGAGGCCACAACCAGTTACTTCCTTTCTTAGCCTGACTGCTCTACACACCAAAAACTGGGGAGATGAACCCTCTGCCAGGTTTAACTTAAGATGGAAACGGATTTAGGGAGAGAAGGTAAGCACCTACCTTTGCTGGAGGTTTGCCTTAAAAGCTCAGATCCAGGAACCATCCTGGTTAAAACCATACTAGATGTACTGGTTTTTACTCGAACTCAAGGCTAGAGTTGCTAGAGGCAATGGCAGCTAACTTACATTGAACCAGAATCGGTGCCAGGTAACCCTGATTCCCAGCCCCCCCAAATAATGAGATTGTTTGGGTCCTCTAGGATTCCTAGCTCTGGAAGTGTGTAGCTGTGTGATAACAGACAACCTCTCGCAGGCTTGTCTCCTTATAAAGACTGGGCTACTGTGAATATCTGGAATCTTAGGGTGCTAAAGAAATGCACTCTCATCATTCAGGAGCCTAGGCTCATCATTTAAATGGGAGGAACAATACCTTTTCTTCAAGCCCTTAGCAAGATGCTATCTGTTATTGCCAGACCAGCCCCTTGCCCTCAGTTTTCCATTAGATAGTGGGGATGTACTAGGCTTAGCAATGTCAGTTATGATCACCCCTCCCCGTGTTCCATCACTTCTGTGCCTTTTCCTCAGAAAACTGACCCAATATTGGTCCCCATCCTCAGTGGAGCCCAATCTAGCTATTCCCAGAAATACGGCAAGGACCAACTCTAGAATGATGGTAGCATCCTCAACCCTGTCCCTCAAGGAAAGGATTGGTTCCCAACACCCAAGTGTTACAAACTCAGCCAGTCTGGTACAATATGAATTTTTAAAAAAAGAAACCAAGCCCTAATAAACCAATCCAAATCTCAAAGCAGACAAACTGTACAAAAAGACATGGAGAGAAGGCTCCTTGGGAGAGGAAAAGCGGCTCCACCGGAGAACTTGATTGGCCTGTGCCCTACATAGGCACTGCCTTTCCCACCCCTAGTGAATCCACCTCATTCGCCCCAGCCAGAGCTGTCCTGGCCTGCATTCTCTCCCCCAGTCACAGGGGAATGCTCCAAGGGCAGTATGTCCTCTAGCCTCCAAGGCTGCTTCTGTTGGCAAGTTCAGTGTAGGAGAAAAGAGCTCCCCCGGCCCATGTGTCATCCAATGGTCTTGTTAACGGAGGCTACTGCTGCTGCTGGCCTGGGAGCTGCCCATACCGGGGTGCTCTGGACTGTGTCGGTTCTGGGGAAAAAAAACAGAAGCAAATGTAGGAAACCATCTCGATTCTAGGGAGCTCCGCATAGGTGGTGAAGTACACAACCTGTCCTGTCCCACCTTAAAGGACAAGTAGGCAAAAGGCTAAATAGAGGTAGCGTGGGGAGTGGAGTGAGGCCTGGCCTGGCCATCAGGAAAGCTGGTTTGTGTCTCCCTCAGCTTGGCCACCTGCTAACTTGTATAGCCCTGGGACCTCCCTTCACTTCTGAGCCTTACTTCCCCTCACAGGCACACGGGATGGGCCTACTGTGTTCCAGGCACTCTGCTGGATGGTGGAAATAGAAACAGAAAGAAAACAGTCCCTGCCCTCCATGAGCTTCCATTCTACTGGGAATGGGAATAAATACCATACAATTGGAAGAAAGAGAGCACTGACAGCTGTGAGGAGAAGGAGCTTTCTGTAGGAGGTGGCACCTATGTTGAGCCTTGGAGGAAGCTAAGGATTCTCAAAGTTGGAGGTAGGAAGGAGCAGATTCTAGGCATGGCCAGACTGCAGAGGCACCACTGAGTCAGGAAATGAAATGCTGAATTTGGAGAACAGCAAGTAGATCAACTGAGCTAAAAAGCAGACTGTGTGTGGAGTACCAGGAACTAAGTTTGCCAAGGTAGGCCACCACCAGACTCAAGGCCCATCGATGCCAAGCTGAGAAGTTCATCTTATCTCAGAGGAAATACACTGAAGGTTTTTGATCAAGGAATGCGATGTGTGACATGGACCTACCTGTGCATTCAAACTACTGTGGCAGCTGAAGAAGATGGTGAAGAGTGAAGAGAAGCTGAAAGCCAGGAAACCAGTCATTCAGACAAGAGGTGATGGGGGCCTGGACTTGGGTCATAACTATGAGTAGAGAGAGGATAGATGGGAGAGATGTAGAGACAGAACCGACAAGACATGAGGGGCAGAGAAGGTAGAGCCAAGAACAACAGGTCGAGCGGCTACAAGGATGGCAGTACCAGCAACAGGAAAGAGGGTGCATGAGAGAGGAAGATAACGAGTTCCTTTTGAGAAACGCGGAGTTTGAGATGCTGATGAGATGTTGGGCAGGCAGTTGCTGAGGTGGGCCTGCAGCTCAGGAGGCAGATTATGGCTGGATATATAAATTTGGGAGCTGTCTCCCTTGGGATGCTCATTGAAACCGTGGCAGCTGAGATCACCGAGAAAGAAGGTGGAAAGAAAGAAGTGTTCTTTGAGGTGAAGAGTGGGACATATATGGTTCAGCAAAACAGGCTGAGAAGAACTAGCTAAGCAGGTAGGAGGAGAACCAGGAGACAGCAATAGAAGGGAGACCCACACGGGAGAGAATATCAAAGAAGGGGGAACGGTTGCGTGTTGAAAGCTGCTGAGTGGTCAAGGACATGGACATGGTGAAGACCATCAGAGACATAACTGGTATCCTAGAAGAGAGTGGCTGTAATTGAGTGGTGGGATCAGAAGGCAGACTGCAGAGATTTGGGAAGTGAGTGGGAAGACAGGAAGGGGAGGCAACAAATGAAGACAGCCTTTTCTAGGAGTGTGGCTGTGAAAGGGAAGAGAGATACAGGTTGAGCCAAGCAAGTGAAGGTTTTCTGAGACTGAGGGAGACCTGGACCTATTTCTGGGCAATAAAGGAAGAGCCAGTAGGTAAGGAAAGACTGAAGATGAGAAAGAGAGCTAGGAGGTAACTGAAGGAATGAAGCTCTCCAGAGAAATCTGAGATGGGGTTTGGGGCACAAGAAGAGGGGCAGCCTTGGCAAAGAGAAGGACCATCTCTGGCAGTGATGAAAGCAAAGGAAGAGAAGGAGGCATACTGCAGCAGGGCTCTGAGGTCAGGAAAAACTGCCTTCACTTTCTCAGTAAAGGAGGACACAAAGTCCTCTGCTGAGAGTGACTGGGGAAGGAAGGAGGAGGTGTAGCAGACTTGAGAGACGAGGTCTGCAACAGTTGCTGTAGGGAGTTTCCTCAACTGTAAAGTGGGTATAGTCAATAATACTTGTAACACTTGGGTGCCAGGCGTTTGGTAACCCTTAAAGCCCTACATAATATAAGTGGCCTACGACCCCTTGGGGTTCCATGTGCAGGTCCAGCACCTGAGGGAAAGGGCTTGGATTCGCCTTAAGATACAAACGAGATACACAGGCCCTCAGTGGGTACAGGAAGAGACCACTATCCTACCTTCTTCTTCTTCTTTTCTTTCTTCTTCCTTTTCCGCTCAGGGTCTTCTTCCTTTTTCTTTTTCTTTTTCTTGTGATCCGAATCAGATGGAGTTTCTATAGGAGACAGTATCACCTGTAGAGTTCCTACTGCTTGTGAACTCAAAAGCCAACATGAAAACTGAGTCAAGGACAACTGTTATTTTCCAAGTGGCTTGAAAGGGGGCCTCAGGCTCTAGCAGGGACTCGGTGTCAAGTCCCCCCCCAGGGTACTGGTTCTTCCTGGGCTCAGCAGGAGCTTTGTGTTAAGAGAACAGCCAGTGCGCTACAGTGAATCTGGAAGATTCTTGGAATCTGGAGACCTGGGGTCAAATCCCAGCTCAGAGACTTCCTAGTTGTGTGACCTTGGGCAACTCACTTCCCTTGTCTGGGCCTCAGTTTCCTCAGCTACAAAATGGGGGTTATGGTCCTGGCACTAGCTACCTTCCAGGGATTCTGTGAGGACAGTGCTCGAGGAAGGAACGTGAGTACATCCTGTTTTCAGACTGCTTGAGGGCAGCCGGAAGCAGATGCTGAAGCCGAGGAAGCTTTCTGGCCTGTAGGAGCAGTTTCTTACCTGGGGGCACAGGGTCCTGGGTACGACTCTGTTTGTGCTTGTGCTTATTCTTCTTCTTGGGAGGCTGGATGTGCATCAGGCGACACTGCTCTGGCAGCTGGAAGAGGGGCCCAGAAGTGCCATGAGTAGAAGCTGACACTGTGCTCTCCATGCCCACCCTCCTCCCCTCAGCCCTGGGAGGCAGGACTCACCGGGCCGGCGTGCAGGCGGAAGCCTGCCAGCATGGTGCCAGTGATAGGGTTGAAAGAGCCCCCGAGGATGGGGGGTTTCTCAATGAGAGAGCGGAGACCACTGTTGTCATGGGAGCCAGGCAGGTCAATCATCCCTGGCAGGTCTGGCAGGAAATTGCTCAGCTTCTCCTTCACTTTCTTCCCACAAAATTTATTGTAGGCGTGTTCCAGGTTGTAGTGTGTGATCAGATTGGTGCTGCCCGTCAGCTCTGTGCTGCCTGCAGAGAAGGGGGAAGGGAACAGGACTCAGGGCCTGCTGCTGCCAGGCAGTAAGGAGGAGCATAGGGAGATACTTCGCTGCTTGTCTTCCTTAAGAAAAACAGAAAATGTTGAACTCGCATAGAGAACAAGAACATAAATTGTGAGAATGAGATTAGAATGGGTGCTAGCTCCATCACTACTAGTAGCTAGGTGAACTAACATAAAGTCACTTGCCCCTCTTTGTCTCAGTTTCTTCAACGAATAAGGGTTAGACTGGTCTAGGGGTGGGGAATCCGTCCCTGGACTAGGCAAACTCTTCTGTCTTAACTCAAATGATACAATTCTTAAATATGGCAGACATTTTAAAAACCATAAAAGTGCCTTTATATTCATGGTACTTCAAACTAGTTCCATTCTATGGCCTGATTCCAATGGGGGAGGAAGAAAGGAAGGGACATGCAGAGCGGGGCAGATGGAAAGACACAAGAGAAGAAATAGGGAAGAGAAGAGATACATGGGAAAGCACAAGAGAGATGGACAGATGCAGAATGGGAAAAGACAGGAAGGCTGAGAGTCTCCAGAAGGCTGGGGTTTGCACACAGCATCCCTTGGGCTGTGGCCTTCAATGTTAGCAACACTGAAATGTCTGCGCCCCCATGCAGCAATTCATTTTCTAAATAGGAAACCTTTAGAATAAGGTTCTGTTTGGAATGTACTTATGCAGGGCAACCCACTAAGACAAAGAAGGTTTTCTGAACAGTAGCTGCACTTGGAAATGGGATATGAACTCAAGGGCTGAATATAAAGGTTCTCTACTCTTGGTTTACTTCCTGAGGAACTTTCAGCTTCTTATTCACTGACCAAGAAACGCAGACACCTTCACCAGTTAATTCTCAATTAAATTTTTGGGGTAATGCCTTATTTATATTTTGCCATCTGCCTTTTATCACTCACTGTCAGATGCTCTTGCACTGTGAAAAGATCACAGCATTATGATATTCTAACCTTTGCTGTCATTAATGCAATACCTGACCTCCTTAAGTCACAACACCTGGAAAGGTGGGGGTGGAAAGTTATGCAAGTTATGAAGGACTTTAAAATCAAAACAGAGGTTTTGATATTTGATCCCGGAGGTGATAGAGAGATACTGCAGATTATAGAGTGGAGGTGACATAGTTAGACCTGTGCTCACTTTTTGACAGGTTAGTGGAATATGATCTGTAATGTGGCAGGCACACCCATCACCAGCTACTGCAGTAGGCCAAGGCTGAAATGATAAAAGTCTGCATCAGGATGGTGGCAGGAGAGGTGCTATGAAGGTAACTCTGGCAGGCCTGGCAACTGACTGGATAGAGGGAGAGAGAGGAGGAGTCTGGGATGATACCTCAGTTGTGAGTCAGGGTGACTGGGTGGAAATTGGACAGAGGAAAAGTCATGAATTTCATTTTGGACAAGTCGAGATTAAAAGAGGACAAAGTGTCCAAAGTGCTCTCTCTACTGTGCTGTCTCTGAGCTCTGCCTCTGAAGAGGGTAACTTGTTAGAAGCCTGATAAAATTATACCATGAAAAGGTCTCAAATATTACCTACACAAGAATGGCAGAAATGAACAAAGACCGCATCCACCATACAGGCCTTTCATTAGAGATTTTAAAAGTAGTTTACAGGCACCACTTATCCCAATCCCTTTAGGTATTTTTCTCCTTCCTTTTAAGGCTAAACAACAGCATAATCCACATGGTTGTCTCCATTTCTTAAAATTCACAGGGCAATCTTCTGCAGTCGATATTCTATATTGACTTGGGTTTTTTCAAAGCTCATCAGTGACCTAAGTACTGGGCTTGGAATCAGAAAGACTCCTCTTCTTGAGTTCAAATCAGACCTTAGACACTTCCACACTAGCTGTGTGACCCTGGGCATGTCACTGACAGCATGCCTCAGCTGCTCATCTATAAATGAGCTGGAGGAGGAAACAGCAAACCACAGAGCAGAACATGACTAAAAAAACAATTCAAAAGCAACAAAGGGCTACCTGAAAAAGGATGATTGTCTGGGTATGGAGCCTCGGAGACAGCACGAAATCTACCTTTCTTCCTCCTTGACTTTTTTGAAGCTTCTGATATTGGTGGGCTTCAAGATCCTTCTCTTTTCTGCCTCTGGAACATTCCATAGTCCTAGTTCCCTTCCTATTTCTCTAGTCAGTCTTATTTATGGTCCTCCATTTACCTACTAAATGAGATTATGGGATTCACATCACAGGGTTCAGTTCTTAGCCCTCTACTCTTTACTTTTTCCTTGGCAATCTCATCCGGCTATACTTTTGCTTCCAATATTGCCTTTGAGGAGGATGGGCACACCTCTATCTCCAACCCTCACTTCTTCCTCAAACTCAGTTCTATACCTCCAACTTGCTGTGAGACAATTCTACTTGGTTTCTCCAGTCCACTCAAGCTCAATATTTCTTTTTATCCTAATCTTTTAAAATAAAAACTAAGTTTTGATTGATCACAGCTGGTGATACAATGGGTAGAGGGCTGGGCCTGGAGTCAATAGCTCAGAGTCAGATTCAGACACTTACTAGCTGTGTGACCCTCAATAACCTCAACTGTAATATGAGGATAATAACAGCATCTACCTCAGGGTTATTGTGAAGATCAAATGAGATAATTATTAAAAAAAAAAGTACTTAGAACAGTACCTACTACATAGCAGACACTATATAAATGCTTATTCCATTTCCTTCCCTTTTTAATGTTACCATAATTTCCCCCAATATTCTTCCTCCCCCCAGACAATAAATAACATTTTTAAAAAAAAAAAAGAAAAAGAATTTAAGAGTAAGAGGAAAAAAATCAGCACAATTGATCAATAAACTGAAAAGGTCTGAAGATATGTACAATGTACATTTGTGGATGGGGTGGGACTCCTGTCTTCTTTCGTGCCAGGCTTGTTCTTCATAATTTTGCACCATTCACTTTTGATTCTTTTGGGGATGGTTCTTTCTGTTTACCTTGTAGCGATTGTGGGCATTCGCTGTTTCCTTGGGTCTGCTTACTTCAGTCTTCACTGGTTCCTGTAAATCTTTCTATGCTTCTGTGTTCATCTTATTCTTAATTTCTTATAGCGTGTGGACGTTTTAGTCACTTTATATGCATGGCTTGGTTGTACTAATTAATATACTAGTGATATCTACCCACAACTACTCTAACACTGACTTCCCACCTTTTGTCATCTTTGCCAATCTATAGGGTATGAGGTTCCTCGGGGTTGTTCTGGTAAGTATTTCTCTTAATTATTTAGTGATCTGGAGCATCGTTTCATATGGTTGTTAATAGTTTACACTTCTTTTGAAAATTGTTCGTACCCTTTTTACCACTTATCTACTGGGGAATGGCCTTTGATATTTTATTTATCTGTTAATCGTTTCTATATCTTGACAAACTCAACATTTCTAAAACAAAACTCATCACCCTCCCCTGAAATATTATTCTATACGACCATCTTCTTACTTATCAATTTCAGTTAAGGGTCACAGAAAAGTACTTTTAGAGGAAGAGTGAGCAGGGACCTTAAAAACTATCTAGTTCAACTCCCTCATTTTACAGAGAACTGAGAGGTTAATAATCCAAACAGGTTAAGTGACTTGTCCATGGTTCCAAAGGTAATCAGTGGCAAAGTCAGGATTTCAGATTTTGATTTTTGTAGTGAATTCAACACTTTCTACTGCACCAACGACTACCCTTCCGTATCACTCAGGTTTGAAACCATCATCTCTGACTCTTCTTTTTCTCTTGCTCCTACATCCAAACAATCATAAAGTTCTGTTGATACTTTGCATATATCTAACCTCCCTTTACTTCCTAGACTTATGACCTTAAAATCTTCCATTCTATTTCCAGTTTTCCTCTCTCCTCCTGCTGCCCAGGGCCATCCACTCTTCTTTTTCTTCAAGATTATGAATAACTTCAATATTGAGCTTAGCTGTCACTGTCTCCCCCACCCCTATACAGATCTTGCAATGGTTCCAAATGCTCCAAGTCTGTGAAAGGACTCCTCTTTAACTTGCCAAGTGAGGGTAGGTCTGCAGGCTTCCTTTAGTGGCCCCGCACTGTGATGAATGCTCCTATTCATGGGAACCTCCAGCCAGGTCATTCCCTACAACATTCCTGATAAACACCACAAGCCCTCTCCCCACTGCTGGAATAGCGGGGCCCTGTCGGCTAGTCAAAGAAGACAAGTCTGCACTGAGACGGCGATCCACATAAGTTAGATTACCTTCCCATGCGCCAGTCCACAGTGGGCAGGACTTCAGAGGGTGTTGCGGGGTGGTTTGAGGCGCTAGATCCTGCCTTGCACCGGTCTCTTCGCAACTTGTCTTACGTGGGTAGCTCACTTTCGAGGAGGAGCCACCCTGGTCTCCTTAGAGAATGTCACAGGCTGCTTTATGGAGCACCTTATGAAGACTCACCCATTTTACCCCCTCAACAACTCTGGAAGATGAGGGGCTATTATTGCTATGAAATCCAGTTTACAGATGAGCAAACTGAGGCAGACAAAAGTTGAGTGACGAGCCACCAACAGACAATTCATACGGCACTTTAAAGAACCAACAAGCGTTTATTGAATGGTTACTAGGCCGGGGTAGCACCTCTAGCTAAAAATGTCAGGAGTTTAGAACCCGGGTCCTCTAGACTCCATTAGCCTGGACTCCACAAGCCCGTTCATTGGCTGGCCCGCTCATTCGGTCCCGCCCCTTCGGCTCTCTGATTGACAGAAATACCTACATGTCCCCGCCCTCTTTGCCCCAATTATCTGTCGCTTCCGCTCATTGGCCCACAGCCCCAACTTTCACGCCCTCCCTAGGAGCTGATTGGCTAGTTTCCAAGAGCATCCGTACTCACCTGGGAGCTCCCGCATCAGGTAGAAGGGCCCGCACCCAACTGCGGCCTTGTCAGCGCCAGGAGGAACTGGGGCCGCGGTGGGCGGCGGGACAGTTCCAGGGCCCCCACCTGGAGGAGGAGGCGGCGGAGGGGGCGGTTTCCCCGGCCCAAAACCCAGCGCGGCCGGTGGCGGCGGCGGCGGCTCAGTCTGGGCACCGAAAAGAGCTGTGAAGTTCTCCATCGCGTCAACCGCTCTGCCTCTGCCGGCGCCGCCGCCGCTGCTGCCACTTCGGCTGCCGCTTCTGCCTCCGCCCACTCGGAGTCTAGCACCGCCGCGGCCTCTCATTGGGCCACCCTCTAGTGCAGCACCGCCCTCCTCTTCCTAGCGCCTCTATTTATTGGATGCGTCTGACTCCACTGGCCGAAGAACTTCCGTCGCTCTAAGATGACATAGAAGGAAGTGTAGCTCAGTGACCAGAAACCGCCTATCTCCCCGCCCACTCTGTTCACAGCATCCAATCAAAGATGGAAGCCCTGAGAGGCCAGCCTTTCAGAAAGGCCGTTCTTTCAGCAATATCCAATCATAATTCAGCTTCTGGCGCAGGTTCCGGAGAGACAGAGGCGCGGCCCAATTGGGAGGCCCGGATGGCAGGAGGTCGAGGAACCGGTTCGGCGTCCGGCAGGCACTTTGGCTGAGCGGCTGCGGCGACGGCGGAGGTGCCTGGAGGTGCCTGCTGCTTTAGGGCAGGGAAGATGGCGGTGCTGGCTCCGCTGCTGGCGCTGCTGTACTCGGTGCCGCGGCTCTCGCGATGGCTGGCTAAGCCGTACTACCTACTGTCGGCGCTCCTGTCGGTGGCCTTCCTGCTCGTGAGGAAACTGCCGCCGGTCTGCCTCGGTCTCCCCACGCAGCGCGAGGACGGCAACCCCTGCGACTTTGACTGGGTGAGCGGAGGAGGCGGCCCCAGGGTCAGCGAAGGGCAGGGTGGGAATGACCCTCCGGAGCCCCGGGGGGCAGGAGCCTTGAGCCAGGCCCCACCGAATCCGGAGTTGCGGGGAATGTTGCCCCGCGGAGCCCAGGCCCGCCCGCTGCCATCGCCGTGACCTTGGGCAGCGCCTTCCATCCCGTTAGGACTAAGGGAGAATTGGCCTGGATGCCGCGCCCCAGATCCAGGGTCCCGCGGCCTCCGCTGTCGTTAAAGCCAGCCTGGAGGTGAAGGGGGCGGCGAGAAGCCGGGTTACAGAGTCGGCCAGGAAACAAGCCCTGGCCGCCTCCCAGGCCGGCAGCTTCCCTTCGGTGTCCCGTTGGAGCCTGCACGGAGCAGCACCGCGGGCCCCGGGGGAGAGCCGGCCTTGGAGCCCAGGGAGGAGGGGCGCCTGCTGGAACAGAAGACCAGCTCCTCCACTGGCTCACCATGAAGTTTTTAACGGACAAAAATCAATTTTTTCTCTCTCCCGCCGCTTCTCATTAAACAAGTTTTCCAAATAAAATTAATTCCCGTATTAGCGTTGTCAAAAAAGCCATCTCTTCCTACACGTTTAGTGCATCACCTTTCAGAAGGTGAGTAGCTTGCTCTCTCTAGTCCCCAGGGTGCTGTGTTGGTCATGTAATTGTTGTCATTCGTTGTTCTGGTCTGTAAGTTATTTGATCTTTTCATCGATCTTTTAGTCTTTTGACTCCAAATCCATTGGTGTTTTCACTAACCCATGCTGCCTTTCCAAGCTTAGTCACAGCTTATCCCATACCTGAATATTCATCCCTCCCTCTTCAGCTATGTTCATCTTGCTGTTTTTCCCCATCGTCCTTTTGCTTTTCAGCCAGCCCAAATCCTGGCCCGGCTGGAGACACATCGCTCACTCCTAACAACTGTTTAAGAGCCTTAAGAATTGGAAGGGACTAAAGAGTTATCTACCCCAGTCTCTCATTTACAATTGGGGAAATTGAGGCATATAGAGGGGAAGCAATTTGACAAATGTCAGAAAATTAATAAGTAGTGGAGATGGCACACACACCTGGATTTTTGGACTTCTTAAGTCCAGGGTTCCTTCTGGTATATCATGTGGCATTAAGTGTCTGTTGTATATGTAGCACTTCATCCCATCCTAAAGGAGATTAATAAGGTCTTCTAGTAGGAGTATCCTTGATAGGATGATAATAAATTAGAATACCTCCCTACCTCCCATTTCTGTAGTAATTACAAGGCTCTTTCCTCATAACCTTCATGTGAGACTACCAAGGTGAAAAAGATGATTGTTGCACTCCTCGGAACTCACAGTTTCACAGAGGAAATATATGACATTCCTCCTCTCCACCTCTTGTTTTTGCTCCCATGGCCATCACCCTTGTTCTAGCCTCTTTATCATCCTCTAGAAATATTGTCATAACTTCCTAGAAAGTTTTTCTGCATCTGTTTTCCTTCTTCCAGTATGTCCTTTATACCACTGTATAATAGGTTTGCCCAGAGATTGAGTTATGTTATGCCAGGTGAAAATATCTTCCCTTTTGCCTTTAAATTAAATTTTGTTTTTCAGTCAGTATCTGAACTCCAGTTCCCTACCCCAGTGAGAAAGAAAGAAAAAAAAACCGCTGTTACAAACATATAATCAAGCAAAACAAATTCCCACATTGACTGTGACCACTTAAACTGGTCTCATTCTTCATTCCTCTTTCAGGACGTGATAGCAGCTTATCAGGAGATCTCTGGAACTGTGTTTGCTCACTGCTTTGATCAGAATTCCTAAGTCTTTCGCAGCTCTTTATCTTTCCAACGTTGCTGCTATTACATAATTGTTCTGGTTCTGCTCACTTCTTTCTGCATCAGTTCATACAAGTCTTCTTAGGTTTCTCTGAAACTGTCATCGTCATCATTCTTACCACATACTAGCATTCTGTCACATTCATGTAGCATCATTTCTTCAGCCATTCCCCAACTGACAGGCCCTCCTTCAGTTGTCAGTTCTTTGCTATGGCAAAGAGAGCTGCTTATAAATATTTTTGTACATGTGGGTCCTCTTTTTCTTACCTCCCATTGAGACATAGTAGTGGCATTGCTAGGTCAAAGTGTATATATGAATGGTTTAATCGCGTTATGGACATAAGTTCCAAATGGCTTTCCAGAATGAATGGACCAGTCCATAGCTCCTGCAACAGTGCATTTTGCCTTTTTTCCCACAGGTCTACAATATTTGTTATTTTCCATTTTTGGTTACTTTGCCAGTCTGATGAATGCCAAGGTAGAACCTCTGAGTTGTTGTAATTTGCATTTCTGTAATGATTAGTGGTTTGGAGCATTTTTTCATACAGATATTAATAGCATGGATTCCTTCATCTGAAGAGGCCTGTTCAGATCCTTTGACCATTTGTTGTTTGAGGAATGGCTCTTACTCAAATAGTTCTCTTTGTAACTTAGAAATTAGAATTTTTGCCTATAAAAAGCCTATTATTGCTTTTTCAAGTTCCAAATCCATGGTATCACCCTGCTGTTTCTCCACCCCTCCAATTATATTTGCTATGACTTCCCATTCAGGTACACTTTGCTCCAACCAAGCTGTAGAGCTTTTGTCTCTTACTCCCTACCCTCTCTGCGGCACGTCCTACTCTGTTCTCATTACTGGGGTGTTCTCCCTCTCTCCCTCTGCTCTTTGAATTCCTACTTGTTTAAAATCCAACTTTGATGCTATCTTCCCCAGGAAGCCTTCCTTAGAAGTCTGCCTCCCTGTCCCTTACACTCCCCACCTCCATAATTCAGTCAGCATTCTGTTTTGTACTTGGGCACATAATGTCTGTGTGAACTTGGACAAGTCATTTTACCATTCCTGGATTTAGCTTCCTCACCTGAGCAAAGTTTCCTTTCCTTCACCAGATTTTCCTTCCCATGCCCCACAAAGTACTTTGAGGTGGTTAGCTAAACTTTCTGAGCTCCTCCACCCCTCCAAGATCCACCACAATGCTTTGCTCACAGGCAAACCTCTATTAGATGTTTGTTTCTGTTCTAAGCCATACGTGATATTTCCACCTTTGAAGCTGAGGCTTTCAACAGACCAGTGTGGAGGGGTGAAATGTCTTCCCTTTTTATAAAATGTCCAACAGGTGAGGTTGTCCTTACCTACAGTCAAATTCTGAATCTGTGAACAATTTTACACTGTCTTCCCTGTCCCTCTTCTTTCTTCCTTGTCTCTTCCTTCCTGCTGTCTTGCTGTGTCTGACCTCTTTGAACACGTCCACCATTAAACCGTGAGCTCCTCCAGCGCAGACCGTTCTTTGCCTTTCTTTGTATCCGGCACATGGTAGG
Source organism: Bettongia penicillata ogilbyi (assembly GCA_023548195.1). NCBI lineage: Eukaryota > Metazoa > Chordata > Mammalia > Diprotodontia > Potoroidae > Bettongia > Bettongia penicillata. The sequence goes on along the minus strand of JAJHZJ010000479.1, from coordinate 1,340,029 downwards.
CGCATAATAAATGACTGAGCAGATGGACGTCTTCTCTAGCTTATGCTTCAAGCATGAGACTCACCAGCGTTCGCTCCCTCTGCCTTTCATTGATGATGGAGAATTGGGACGGAAAATCCAGATTTCAGATGTGTGCTGAAGTCTGTTGATTTCGGCTCATTTACTTACCTCTGTTACTTTGGGGTTGAAGCAGGTTGAATGGCTGCTCTGCTATTGACAGTGACATTCCTGAAAGAGACAAGAAACTTTTCCTGGAAAATTCTTATTCCTAAGCCTAGGGTAATTTGGTTACCCATAATGAAATATGATTGTATTTGAGTATGAAAGTATCTTTTTCCAAATTCTTCCTGAATGGACTGTTGGCAGTTTAGCGATCACAGATGTTCACTCATTCAGAGAGCTGCTTCCAAGTTGGTGGCTTTTTGCTAGGTTAAAGGCCTCCATACAGAAATAGTTATGTTTGGTGAGTAGATGGATGGTATTGATACAGGTTTCATAGGCATGGATAGTTTCACAATTTAGTTTCACAATTTTCTGATGCTTTGAGACAGTCTGTGAATATAATGATCCCTCACCATCCCACACCCCTAGGGGATTTATAGCGTGAAATAGTGTAACCTAGATATTATCATCAGAGGAAAAGGTGCTACTTTTCTTTTCAAACTTCAGAGGATCATTATATATCACTCTATATGCGGGAGAAAGATATTTTGGTTTAAATATATATGAATTTAATGGAATGTTGCAATATTTTATTGTATCAGTTTTCCTCAACTCTGATTATTTCATAATTCTCCATGGGTCCCATGCTGAGTCAGTGCCTCAATTTTGGTTTGGATCTCTTGGCTTGCTGCCACCTTGGCTTTTCATATGCGCTCACTGTGGTTCTCTTACAGAGGGAGGTGGAGATCTTAATGTTCCTGAGTGCCATTGTAATGATGAAGAACCGGAGATCAAGTGAGTATGGCCCATTGCTCTTTTATCTTTTCTGGAAAGCCTTGGGGGGAAGGGGGCGCGGTGCGTGGAAACAACTGGTCCTTCTCCTCTCGGAACCTGTTTCCCCATCTTGTAGTGGGGATATTAATAGCTGAAGTACCTGCTTCAGGGGCCAGCTGGGAAGATTCAGTGGTTTCACTGTGAGTAAAGAGCTCCTCTAGCTGTGATTCTATCAGGTTTAGCTGTTGTTTTCATGCCATTTACTTTTCTCCATTGGAAGAGCATTGTTTGGTGGGGTGGAGCCAGGCTGCTTGGAAAAACCTTTCCAAACCCGGGCTAAAGTGGCCTCAGAGATAGGGACATGGAAAGTGGTACAGGATCATTCAGCTCCAGGCTGACCTGTGACATCTGCATTTCAGTCACTGTGGAGCAGCATATAGGTAACATCTTCATGTTCAGTAAAGTTGCCAATGCGATCCTCTTTTTCCGCCTGGACATTCGAATGGGCCTGCTCTACGTCACACTCTGCATAGGTGAGGGTCCTGGCTTTTTTAACTGTGGGGTAATGGGCTGATTTGCTTTAGGTTGGGCATTGACTTGACTTGGCACCTAGTCCCAATCAAAAACCAGATCCCCTATTCTTTTCCCTAACTTTTTGAGACTTTCAGTTGACTCATACTCAACTGTAAAGGAAAATGCACAAGTGTTTTGGGGAGCACATGTACCTACAGTTGGGCAGGGACCACAGATCCTCAGGGAAGGTCTGGTTGGTTTTTATGCTCTATTTTTGTGTTTAGTGTTCCTGATGACTTGCAAACCCCCTCTCTACATGGGCCCTGAGTACATCAAGTACTTTAATGACAAGACAATTGATGTGAGTTTTCATTCTTTATACCCCCTGAGGTTCCGGGGAAGGAATATATGTTGTGGTGGCAGAGGGAAGAGAAGGGAAGTCTGTAGTTCTCCTTTTGCTAGGAGGAACATGTGTGTTTGGGCACGTGTCACTGGATCAGGAACATGTACTGTGGTTTGTGTCTGTATGGCAGAGAGGGGGAGGATTTAGATTCTAGGGTCCGAGATTCCTCAGGGACCTATATCATCAACTGACAGATCTGACTCACCTTGTATATGGCAGGAAGAGCTGGAACGGGACAAGCGGGTCACATGGATCGTGGAGTTCTTTGCCAATTGGTCTAATGAATGCCAGTCATTTGCTCCTATCTATGCTGACCTCTCCCTCAAGTAAGTAGCACACCAGGAGGGACAGAGGAAACAGCTGCCCCCTCACTGTTTTTAAGCCTTGACTGATGCATGTACTATCCATCCAAAGCTCTTGAATACTAAAATATGTTGAGCATGAAAAATCAGAGCCCTTCCTTCCCTTTGTCACCACTCTTCCCTCCCTGGAATCTGTTCCTTTATGACTTGTTCAGTATATTAATGTTCATGTCTCCCTGCCAGGTACAACTGTACAGGGCTGAATTTTGGGAAAGTAGATGTCGGACGCTACCCTGACGTCAGTACAAGGTATGTATGCGGTACTCTCGGCAAAGGAATGAGCAGGAACATGTTTGGTGATGAGCTTACCTCATCCTTTACTTCCTCTTTAGGTACAAAGTGAGCACATCCCCTCTCACCAAGCAGCTTCCCACCCTGATCCTTTTCCAGGGGGGGAAAGAGGTGATGCGCAGACCCCAGATTGACAAGAAGGGTCGAGCCGTCTCTTGGACTTTCTCTGAGGTACCTAAAGAGGCCTAGGGATGGGGGTGCTGGAGAAAGGAGCCTAGGGATGGGGGTGCTGGAGGAAGGAGCCTAGGGATGGGGGTGCTGGAGGAAGGAGCCTAGGGATGGGGGTGCTGGAGAAAGGAGCTGCTCCCTTTTAACAACGCCAACACTTGGAGGGTGGAAGAGGTTAAGGCCTCTCATTTTCCAAAACTTTCATTTAGAAGAGCTTTTGAGGCTCCTAGGTTCTCCTTAAGCAGTATTCAAATACAAGAGATACACAGCTATCCAGCAGAGGTTCTTGACTTCACCTGTGTGACATATAAAATGTTCAAGTGACAGTTTCTGGGTAATCAGACATTTTATTAATTATGCTACCAGGTAATAAAAGGGTTCAGTAGCCCTCTCAAATGCCGAAGACCCCTTATAGAACCTATTTGAGGGCTTGCTGCTGTTTGTCCTTAGTTCTCAAAGAGGACCATGACATCAGGGAGGGGATGCCATGACATGCAAGTGAATTGGATTTGAGGGAGGGCAGTGCAAAATAACCAGCCTCATTTTCCTTTGGAGCCCTCTAGGTTTAGAGGCCAGATGTGGATCTGGACAACTGGAGATGGCTCAGAATGCAGTGGGGACCTTGGCCTTTTCAAGCTGAGGTCTTTAACAGGCCTCCATTTGACCGAGGCAGCATTCTTTCAGTGATGGATTTATATGCCTTTGGAAGAGTGGGTGTTCCTAAGGGTGGCAATCAACTCTGATTAGTTAATAAGAAGAATGAATATTATAATGAGAAGGAAACCCCTTCTTAGGAGGGACTGGGGGACATGACTTTGATCTGTTTCCCTCCCAAATCAAATCCCAGTTTGGCGTAGCGTAGACAAAGGCTCTACCTGTGCTTGAGTAGAACTTTGCCCATTTGGGGTTGGAACAAGATTGAAGACAAAATTAATCCAGTCTCTTTATCAGCAATGTCCTTCAGATGCCAACTTGACCCAGGGGAGAATGAGGAGATAGGAAAGGAAAAAAACCTGGATCTCCCTAACTGGTTATTTAGTGATCATTTCTTACCTTATCTGTATGTCTGTCTCCTTTCCATAGGAGAACGTGATCCGTGAGTTCAGCCTGAATGAGCTGTACCAACGTGCCAAGAAGCAGACCAAGACCCGAGACACAATTCCTGAGGAGCCACCTGAGTCTGCAGCCCCTCACACACAGCCTGATGAAGAAAGCAAGAAGGACAAATAGGAGCCATGCACTTCCTGAGGTCCTTTTTCCTGGTGGCCTTACTGCGGCTGAGGAACTAAACAGACTGCTGCCTTTTAGTATTTATATTTATTCCTTCTTTGGAATAGACTTGGAACCAGGCCCGAGACTGTTGAGGGGGAATTAACAAAGGCACACAAAAGAATGTCTTTTGTGGCTAAGCACTGCCCCCGGTTTGGTCTACCATTTCACCAATGGGAAAAAAAATATCATTTCCTTTTCTTGGAAGAAGGAAGTTTGCTTCTGAATGTGAACATTTTTAATACTGACAGGGGCCTGGAAGAACTAAGAATGAGTTAATCCAGAAGTCACATGTTTTTGCCATCCTGTGGTCCTTCCAGAAGGCAAATAGCAAATGCTTCAGACCAAACAAGTTTCAGGTCAGAGGCACCACTAACACATCTTCAGGATCATTAACTTCACTTTCCTTAGGTCTTTCTGGCCTTCCTTGTTGCTGTTTAACATTTGGTAGAGTTTAAGCTTTATTGGATACTAATTATAAAATCCATTTATAACAGGTCTGCCCTAGGGGAGTATGGAAAAATGGAGTACAAGTTGCTTTAAGAGAAGTAATTAATTAATTGCAACTCTCCTTTCCTTTGAGCCCAGGAAAACCAACTTTTTGCAGTGTCTTTTTGTGTGTTGGGGACTGAAGGAGAAGGGCCCAGGGCAGCAGAGGTGTTCCCTCGACACATTTTATTTATATCTTTAGTTTTTTTCAATCAACTTCACTTCTTCTCCCCCTCCAAATCAGTCTGTGCCCTACACCCCAATATTGAGCAAATAAAAAGAACAAACCTAAAAATTAAAGACTTCATTACATAGTGGCAGTTTGGCCAATCAGATTCCTCCTACCTTGGCCACGTCTGAAAATGTGGGCCTTCTTTCTCTAAAGTGGAGGCAATTGGGGTATTACACCTTTGTTCTTTTGCCTTTATGGTTTATCATTGGGTTGATCAGAGTTCAACTTTTTCTCTGTGATATTATTATATGGATTGTTTTAATTTTGCTCACTTTGCATCATTTTGTAGAGGTCTTCCTCATTTCCTCTGACACTGTCCTGTTTCATCACTTCTTATGGCACAATAATACTCTTATTACATACATTCCTTTGCCACAATTTGATTAGGCATTCCCACTGAGTTTCAGATTTGGGACTACCATACAGAAAGCTGCTAGAGATGTTTTTTGCATATATATCCTTTTTCTCTTTGATTTCTTTGGCCTATGCCTCTAGTAGTGGTATAGCTGAGTCAGTAGGCGTACATTTTACTGACTTGGTGGGTATAATTCCTAATTGCTTTCCAAAAGGGCTGGACCAGTCCACTCACACTGCATTCTGTTTTCCCACAGCTGCTCCTTTGTCATCTTCGCCCAGGTGTGGGACAGAATGTCAGAGTTGCTTCTTTATTTTGCATTTCTCTCATTATTTAGAGATTTAGACCATTTTATTTGGTTATTGATAGCTTGGGTTTCTTTCTTTGAAAACTATATATTTTCAGTTGGGGAATGGTTTTTATTATAAACTTGAATCATGTATCTCAGAAATACAACCTTTAATCAGAGGGACTTGGAAAGATTTTTTTCCCCAGTTGCCTGATTTTCATTCAGTTTTTCTTTCATTAGATTTGGTTTGCTTTTTATTTTACACTCAGTTTCATCTTGTGTGATTCTGTCACATTTAGTTCTGAATTCTGCCATCCTTGGGTCCAACAACTTGGTTTTCTCATTTATCATGTGACCTTGAATGTATCCATTGGGAACGTACTGCTGCCGGACAGGGGCCGGGGAGACTGATCTTCCGGAGTTCACAGGCCACCAACTCACTTCACCCAGAGTTTCCTCACCTGTAAAATGAGCTGGAAAATGAATTGACAAAGGACCCCGGGATCTCTGCCCAGAAAACCCCAATCCGCCCCCAGCCAAAGAGCCCCGCCCACGGTCGCTCCCACAGTCCGCCCTTCCTGAAACTCGCAGGATAAGGACTCCGGCCTCCCATGTAAAGTACCCTGGCACAGGCAGGGCGCCCGCCCTTCACACACAAACCGCTCTCACCGCCGCTGCTCTGGGGTTAGTCTGCTCGCGTTCTCGGCGGGGGCGGGGGGCGGGGTGGGAGGGGCCCGGGGGCCGGAGGAAGGGCTATCCACGTGACCTGAGGGGCGAGGCCGGGCTCCTACCATTTAGAGAGGGAGGGGTGAGAAGCAGCGGTCCCTGTGCTGGTTCCACGGGCTTCGCCATCGATACGCCCCTCCCCGCGGGCTTTGCAGGGAACGGTCTGTGTTTCGGAGTGCAGAGCGGTGGCAGGGGCTGCGCCGGTGTGGCTAGCCCGAACCCCCCGCGCTCTGGGCCGAGTGGTTGCGCCCGGAGGTCCCGCCCTCCACCTGGGGGGGGCGGGGCTGGAGACTGCGCACACCGTTCGGATCGCGGAAGTCGGCGGCGCGTAAACTCGGGCTGGTGGTGTACACGTGCCTTGCGCCCCACGCACGCTATGGCTCCTCGCGGGAGGAAGCGCAAGGCAGACGCGGCGGCGGACGGGGAAGCCGAGAAGCCGGAGAAGCTGGCTCAGGGCGGCGATGCGGAGGAGGCCCGCGTGGTCATTGAGCACTGGTACGGCGGGCGTGGGGAGAGGAGCGGGGGTCCCCCATGGGGGGAGGGAGGCTCGGGGACCTGAGACCGACCCCGCCACCCACCGGCCACTCACGGCCTCTTCCACTCCCCCCCACCCCGTCTCCCCGCAGCCGGAGCTGACGCGTGTACGCGCGGCATGCGGAGGCCGTGAGCCAGGCGCTGCGCCTCGCCCGCCCGGAGCTGCCCGTGCTGCTGAACCCCACCAAGCCCCGCAGGAGCAGCTTCGAGGTGACGCTGCATCGCCCCGATGGCAGCCGTGAGTGCGGGCCCCAAGGCCCGGTCTGGGGGGCTCCCACGCCGGGACCTCGGGGAGGGCCAGGCGTGGGCCGCAGTAATAGCGGAGGGGCCGAGGCCTTCCAGGCTCCCAAGTCCGCTCTGTGCGCGCCGTCACCGTCTGCCTCAGAGACCCACACAGGGTTAAGTGAGGCGGTGTCCGAACGGCCTCCGTGGGGTGGGAACGGGCCGGGAGCCCGTGGGTTAGCCGGCCTCTCCCTTCTTGTCCTAGGGGCAGAGCTCTGGACTGGGATTAAAAAGGGTCCTCCAAGAAAACTGAAGTTTCCCGAGCCGGGGCAGGTGGTGGAGGAGCTTAAGAACCAGTTGGCTTAAGCGAGCAGCCTTCCCACGGGAGCAGGACCAACCATGGCCAGGTTTGGCTTTGTTCAAAGGAGGCCAGTTTGCGTCGTTCGAGGGAAGGAGCAGCTCCGGCTGTGTTCGGCTCGGTGTTCTTCAGAGGCCTTGCTCCCCCCTCACCCCCCAGACCTCTTTTCTCCTTTTTGCAGCAACCTGTCCCCAGTGAGTTTGGAGCGTCTATGATGGAACATGACCAAATCTTCCAGTCACGTCCCTGAAGCTACAGCTCCTTCCGCTGGGAAGGGGGCAGTGGGTGCATGGTGAACCTGGTGGTGTTATACTGTTAATAAAAACTTTTGATACAGAACCTTTCAGGTTGGCGTAGTGCAACATTTATTTTTAAGGGTGGCTTGGAGGTGCTCAAATTCGTGCATGGCAAATGTCCCCTTCCCTCTTAAGGCAGTCTGGAACGTGTCTGCTGAAGGCTGAGATACACACGTCAGTCATAGGGGGATTTAGAATTGTTTATTTCAAGTTAAATGCATCTCCTCTAAACTCACTTCCTGGAAGTGAAGAAATGGCCTGCGTGGGGTTTTCCAGCAGGGAGCAATCTGGACAACCAGAGGCTGAAGACCTGAGAATATCAATAAAGGACTAGAAAGGTGCTGGCTGGGGCCTTTTCCCCATCCCACTCCTCCCCCACCGGTGCCCTACCAGACTTCAGTAGAGGTTTTTTTTCTCTGAAGGATGTTTTCTGGGTTAGGCTGTGCCTTTCCCTCCAGCTCACTTTCCTAGATTAGCTATTACTAACACTCTAGCTTTGTGAAACCATGGCTTGACTTTAGAAATGATGCTTCTATGCTGTGGATTCCCCTCCTTATTCCAAAGTAAGGCTGAATTGGCCATCACCATGTAATTTAGAACTTTCCCCCCCTCCAACACAGATGGAAATGCAGTTTAGTAAATGACTGAGTCAGTAGTCACTACCTCCCTGTCCTGTACTGATTCCCAGAGCAAAGGGAAGGTGGGCAAGGAGTGGGTCCCTTTAAAGAAGAGCCCCTGGTGGGTGGAGTGTCCCTGCCTCATTCATATACTCAGGTTCATGCTACCTCTGCAGCTCTCGCTAGCCTCAGTGAGTAACTTCCACGCAGCCGAGACACCCTCAACTACGTCAAGATGTCCACCTCCGTTTCTGATTCTGAGGAGGGGTCAGGCCACACAGAGAGGCCATGGAAGGGCAGCTGCCCAACTTGTGCTGTCCAGTCCACTACATCAATCTCCCCTTCTTCCTCTAGGCTACAAGGGGACAGTCCCAGCTTCTCTGAGTTATCAAGCTCTTCCTCCTTGATCTCTGGGCATGCCACTACTGAGTCTCCATCTGGGTATAGAGTATCATCAGTGACAGAGGGTTTTCCAAAACTAGTGTCCACCCAGTTGGAGCAGGGAGGTGACAAGTCTCCATAAGGTGCATGAAAATGGACAGGGGACGCTGTGCAGAGTAATTTCTCTCCTTGCTCATCTGGTTGGGGGCTGATAGATCCAGGCTCTGAAGTCCATGTGGTGGGCACTGCTAGTCCTTCACATTCTCTCATGTGAGAGCCCACAAGGGGACTAAGAGGCTCTACAGACCCTTTATCCTCTCTGACTTTAATGGAGTCCTCTAATCCAGCAAACTCTCCTGGCCACAGCTCCACATCAGGTAAACACCATTCTTCTTCTACCCAGTTCTTTTCAGGCTCAGTCAGGGGATAGGGGGGGGTCCTTAAGTTTCCATCCCTGGGACTCTCCAGGGAATCTACAGAAGGGCCAATGTCTGAGTCACAGAGCATGAAGTCCAAGATTTCCTCTAGCTCGCTGGTTGCGGCAGCGCTGGTGATTCGGTATTCCTCTGCCTCACAAGGTTGACCCAACAAGGCAGGAACAAACTCATAGGGCTCTCTGCAGTCTCCACCTAACAGAGCTTCTTTCCCTACCATATCAGGGATGTCTGGAAATTCTGACTTCACCATTGTCTGGTCTGGAAACTGACTGGCAGGCACCAGGGTCTCTTGGAGCCTGGAACAAGCTGGAGAATCCAATGGGCACAAACTGATTTCAACAGATGGCTTACTGTCCTCTTCCATGAGCTCCATCCCAGGTCTCTGAGTCTCCTCTCCAGATTCTCCCCCTGGCCCTGGGGTCTGTTGGCTCTCTTGAGAATCCCTGGAAGGAGATTCCTGGACCACCTCCCAGCAGCTGCCATTAACAATCTTTCGAAGCTTTACCCGTCCAACCTGTCCTTCTTCTGCAGAGTCTGAGCTAGGTGCCCTAGCCTCAGGGCTCCGCTTATTCCCGCCCATCTTGGTTGGAAGGGTAGGACTAGAAGTCCCCTCCAGAAGGCTGGCTTTTCCTGGTCCCTGCTCCTCTTCTGTGACCTCCTTGCTCAAAGTCTTCTGCCTCCAGAGACGGCGGCTGGGTGGCGTGGATGCTGAACTGGACCCCGTTATGGCACTTAGAGACTTGGCTAGACAAACATCAGGGGATAGTTTTGAGCGGCTTAGTCTAATCTTCCTGGGCAACAGAGGTTCATCCACAGTGGGGCTGGGTGGGAAAAGCTCAGTAGCTATAGGGCCTGGTACCCTCCTGTTCTCCTTGGGCCCTTGACCCTGGTTCTTAGGTGAAAAACTTTCTGCTTGAGTGGGAGGACAGATCTTGGCTTTCCCCTTGATGGGGAAGGGGCCTGATGTCTCTGACAAGTTTTCTGTGCTCTGCCCTCTGCTTTCTTCCTGGGGATCCTCCTCTTTCCCCAACAGCTTGAGCTTTCCAGTCTGAGCAGGACAGGCAGCTTGGGGAGGAGGCAGGGGAGTTCGGGGGCGGCAGCTGGGGCTGGGTCCGACCACCCTGGCAGAGATTGGGGCGGTAGGTGGGGGCTGCAAGCATTCCCGATTTAAGCGTCTGCCCTGTGCTGCCCGAACCAGCTTTCCACCTTCCAGCTGCAGGGATTCCAGCTCTGAGACTCGAAGCTGGCGGGCAGCTAACAGCACATCCTGGGCTTCTTCCCGGGAGACTTCCATCTCTGAGGTATAGAGAAAATCCACCAGCTTTCGAAGAGTCCCAATCTTCAGGCCCCCCAGCTCTAATACCACCTTTCGGCCCTCGGCAGGCCACTCCCGTTGGAGACGCTCAGTGAAGAAAGGGCTGCAGGCTGAGAGGATGCAGCAGTGAGCTGGGACTGCCTCACCTGGAGGGGAACCCACCCAAACATGGCAGTGTCACAAGCAGAAAGCTGTGTCAGTCAGTGAACAAAACACGTACACCCTCCCCCCAACCCCCTCTTCTATGGAGTCTCAGAAACAAATCTGAAACAGATAGAAATGAGGCCTAGCAAGAAGGGAGGAACCTTACCTAAGGTCTCACACTGAATTAGTGGCAAAGAGGCTTCTGGGATATGGATCTTCCTGACTCCTGGGCCGGCATTCCCTTCCATAATACTACATCCTAAACTATCCAACTGTGCTTTCACCTTCCAAGAAGACCAACATGAGAAGCAAAGCCCTGGGTCAAATGTAACAAAACTATCACAAAGGCCTGGAGACAACAGCCTAAGACCATCCTCCTAGCAATGACCAGGCAATTCAGAGGCAAAAATCCCAGGAAAATACCATTCCTATACCTATAGCCCTACGCATCTACCCCCATGACATCAAAGAAAAAGGAAAAGGAACCACATCTCCATAAAAGTCTTTTTAACAGCTCTTTTGCTAGTGGCCCCAAATGGCAAACTCAAGGTTTTCTCTTGGAAAATTTAAATTATGCTAATATGAATGTAATGGAATAATACTATGCCACAGAAAATAACAAAACAGATTCAGAGGAAACTCAAAAAAATTCTATGAGCTGATGCAGAGGGAAATTGAGCAGAACTAGAACAATTTATACAGATGTTATCAACATCATAGAGAAAAGTAGTTTCGAACTGTCAGTGTAAGAAGTCTGAAGAATTTCAACACTTCGCTCCCACCAGAGAGGGGACGAACTTAACATCACATACATTTTCAAATATGATTAATACAGAAATTTGTTTTGCTGGACTATGTACATGCTTATGAGCAGGCTTTTGTTGTTCAATGGAAGTCAAGAAAATTGGAGGGATAGATTATAAACTCATGTAAAAATAAATAAATGTATTTGCCAAAAAGAAAAGAAGTCCCAGCTCTTAGGGAAGACTGACTACTAACTGGTGCATTTCCCACTGGGTAGTACTGCACCCACTTTCTGCTTCTTTTCTGTACACCTTCCTCCATTAGGATGGAAGCTCCCTGAAGGCAGAGAGCTTTTTGCTTATACTTGTATTTCTTACATTTAGCACAGCCCATAGCAAGTGCTTAAGAAATGCTTGATGGCTGCCTGCTCCTCATATTCTTTAACTCCTAAAACAAGGTGAGGTCTCCCCTTGCTTCCCCAGTTTTAACTTTGCAGCTAGGTGGCCACCTGACCCAAGTGACCCTATAGCACCTGTGATCTTCCAGGATCCTTTATTAGCCCACCTAATGGTGGGGAGAAGGGAAAGGGGATCATTCCCATCCAGATAGTCCAGACAAGTTCTCTGCCTCCAGCCTTCCCTCCCTCCTCTTTCCCCACAACCTTCAATTTACTTGACAGTAGTGGAGGAGAGTGGTGAAAGGGACAGAACAGAGGTATAAAGGGGCAATCCAATATGAGTCACATTCCCCCTCAACCAATTATATGGGTCAAAGATCTCATGGAGATCCTGCACTCTGTAAGAGGAAACAATGAGTCACACCTGGTAGGGATAGTGACCACAGCTGGTAAGAGTAAGGCTCCCAAAAGAATTCAACTTTTACAGGTCTTCCCTGAGTCAAATGAAGATGACAATGAATGGGAATCAATGCCAAATCTTACATTTAGATTCAAAAATAAATTTCCCAAGTAATGGGCTGGGGCAGCTTGGTGAGAGAGCACTTTGTAAAGTATGTGGCCTTGTCAGTAGGTTGCAAAGGTTAACACAAACAGAAGCAAATGAGAAAAGATGTGAAAGGAAATAAGCCATTTATTAAAGTACCTACTATGCACTGAGGTACTAGGCTTTACAAACATCATCTCATTTGATCCTCCATGAACCCTGGGAAACAAGTGTTATTTTTGGCATCACCTCCACTTTACAACTGAGCAAACTGAGAGAGAAGTAAAGTGATTTGCCCAGGCTCCTATGATAGTGAGTGCTGAAAGCCAGACATGAATCCAAGTCTTCCTGACTCCAGGCCCAGAGCTCTGCACTATGGCATCACTTACTGCCTCTGTGAAGACAGTCAAGCATTCTATGGCATTCTTGTTAGGTGACTAAGAGCCCTAGTGCAATAGTAGGCAGAGTATCCAGGACTAGAAGGGCTGTGTTTTACCCTGGTCAGACCACACCTACAGCAGAATGTTCAGTTCTGGTCACCACATTTTAAGAAGGCCATTGATGTAAGTCAGAGCACTTTCTCAGCCCAGATGGTGGCGGGCCTTGAGTTTCTGTAATCAGAGATTTGGTTAAAGAAATGCCCCCAAAAACATTTAGCCTAGAGAGGAGAAAACTTAGGGAAGAAACGCTATCTCGCAGGCATGAGAAGACCTGTATGAACTTTGGCAGAGTGAACTGAGCAGCACCAAAGGAACAGTTTATGTAACAAAAACAACTGTAAACAACTTGGTAAGATTTCCACACTCTGATCAGTGCAATGACCAATCAGGATTCCAGGGGGTAAGGACTCAGGGTGCAGGTGGGAATAGATATTTTTTGGTTATCATCAAAATGAAGAATCTGTTTTGCTTGATGATGCATGTTTATCACAATATTTTCTTTTTATCAGTGAACAGGAGTGGATGGGAAACAAAAACGAGGGAAAATAAGATTTTTGTTCACTGAAAAAAACAAAATTAGACAAATGAAAAGAAAGGGTAGATGGCTGCCACAATAAATATACTTTAGAGAGGACTCTTTTGAGGTACAGATTTAAGCAGATGGCCAGTGAGATTGCTCTATGACCAGAATTTGGCCTCCTAGGCCCATGTTTCTTTTATTACAGGATTACCTTGAAACATATATATCCAATATAGTGAGAGTAAATAATATATGTATGTAATACAACATAAGCACAGGCAATGCGGTGTTCTCAGTGCCTTTGTGTAGAGTCAGGGAGATCTGGATTTGAATCTTGCTTCTGGATCCTTGTTAGGTGCAGGAAAACTGGCAAGTCACTTTGAAATCTCTTGGGAATCAGACCTGTAAAATCATACCTCAGAGAGCTACCAGGGGATCAAATGACATCAAACACTAAAAGTTCTTGGCCACTTTTAAAGGGCTACAGAAACATCAGTTATTATTATTATCAGTAGTCCATTAACCTATAAGAACTCAACACAAATGCATTCTAAACACCAGCCAATGGAGAAAGGGGAGCCAGCAGAAGTCAACTTGCTGGGTTCTACCGCCTCAGTTGTCCCAACAACAGAACTGTCTGGCACAAAATCTCTAACTTCAGAATCACAGAGCTTTTTAGAGATCAGTTCCCTCAGTGGACATGCTAGCAGCCCTTGGGAGGGGGCCCATCATTTTTCAGATGCAAAATCACAAGCCAGAAGAGTTAATGAAGCTCAAGTGGGGAAATCCAAGAGTGAAAACCTGAAAATCTATTCACCAAGACTTTTGCTGGAATAAGTTGTATTCTCATGTGATTTAGAGCTGGAAGAAACATTAAGAAATGAGCTAGTTCAATATCCTCATTTGACAAATGAGGAAACTGAGGCTCACAGAGAAGTGGTTTGGACAATGTCACAGCAATAATCAAGTTGGCTCCAAATTCTGTGTCTCCAAATTGAGTCCTCTCACCTTCATGCCACATCAGTGTCCAGCTGGTAATTACTAAGGAACTTTTTTTAGGAAGCAAAAAGAAAAATCCCTCCTGTCCCACCAAAAAAAAAATCCTGAAACTTCCCACAAACTGATCTACAATCTGTTGAGTAATAGAAAGTTTTATAGATATTTCAATAAACACAAGCCTCTGCAATAACCCCCACCATTCACCAGCAAAAGATAATTCACCCCTCTTCAGTAGTCTATCAATCTCAAGACTGAGACCAAAGTTCAACACGATGCCAAGTAATAATGACCCAAGGGAGTTACCGGATTCAAAAATTTCATTATGGAGGTCACAACAAACTGCAATGATTTGCACTGAGAGTCTAATGTCTGTACTTTGACAAGTAAGTGATTTCTGTCCATGTTCCAAGTGTAAGTTGGTCTTTCTCTTCCAGAGAAGATGAAGGGGCTCAAGGAACACCTCTCCAGAGTCCATGTTATCAGGGACAGTAAAGTGATCCCCTCAAATGGGAGCAAGGTTTTCACGGAAGGAAAAACCAAGCTGAAGAGGCAGACATGAGGCTGAGGAAATGAGCGAACCGTATATTAACAGAAGCTCAGTTTCTTTTATGCCTCTATTGTTCTTTATATATTGAAATGTTTATGGGAAAAAATCCAAGAAGAAACTATTCTAAGTGAGTAAGAATGTAACTAAAAAAAAAAAAGAATCAGCCAACAACCCCTGGGCGATAGGGAGAGGGGAGAGGAAGCAAACCTAGCACCAGTCTAGGCAAACAAGGTGACAGCTTCCCAGAGTCGAGGCAGAGACGTCTATCATCTCTAAGGCTTTCTCTCCAAAAGTAGTAAAAGTAGAAGGCTCACACAAGAAAGCTCCAGGGTGACTAGAAACCCCCAGTGAGATCGACGGAAGTCCTAGGGATCAGCATTGATCAGTGCCCCAGGGAGGAAAAGGTCACCCCAGGGCTCCAAGAGACTTGCTCAGAGAAGTCACAGAAAGCCCTGAATATCTAGTGTTCTGAACCTCAAAGATCCAGAGGAACTGGACTCCAGGGATGGTCACTACTAGATTCCAAGTGACCTAGGATAAGACCAAGCAGTATCAATCACCCTACCCAAAAGCATACCTGCCTTCAACAAAGCTTTAATTTGAGAACCACAATTTGAGAGATGAGTAAACCAAAGACAGTGAATGACCAGCATAGAAAATATTGCTAATCTAAAAATCCCACAAAAATAAAGAATTCTGTTAAAATACAAGCAAAGTCTCAAAGAAAAAAATGGATTTTCGACAATTAACACCCCAAAGTAAGAAATAAAAGATGAAATAGCTTAGAAGAGAAAATGGCAAAACTTAGCTAAGTGAAGAACTCCTTGAAAACCAAGAGTAAAAAAGAAAATAACTACACCAAGAAATATTAGAATAAATCAAGAGTGGGGGAAAAAGAAAAAGAAGAAAATGTAAAATATTTGATATAAAAAAACACTGACTTAGAAAACAGGACAAAGAAATAATTTACAAATCATTGTACTCCTAAAATCCATGTGTGACCTCAAAAGAAAACCTGGATACTCTAATCCAAGAAATCATAACTGACAACTGCCTATATCAATCAGAGCCAGGGCAAAGGAACCCCCTCAGCATCTCCTGAGAGAGACCCCCACCAAATCCAGAGCTCCCAAGCAGCCAGAATGTAGTAGTTCAAGTACCAAGGAACCAGTTAAGGTCTATCACATGAAACCTGGTAGCTCCTACTTTAAAAAAGAGACGTTAGGAGTACAGTGTTCTAAAAGGCAAGAGACAAGCTTACAGGTTATTCTTCTAACTTAACTTACAAAGCTAAGTATAATTCTCCAAGGGCAAAAAAATGCCCTTTGACTGAGTAGCAACTTTGAAATGCAAACAGAAGAATGCAGAGGAACCTAGAAAGGGAAAGTAACTGGAACACTGAAAGAGACAGTACATAAAGTAGCACTAACATTCTAAAAAGGAAAAGAAACAAGTGTCCTTCAGAACTTTCAGTCTTAAAAGGACATCGAGGGAGTTAAATCAGAACAAGGGAACCTGTGAGGAAGGGGAGATGGAAGATTGTTCTGTTCTGAAAAGGAGAAAGAGAAGGATGAGTAAAAGGAATACACTCATTCAGAAAGGAGGAAGAAGAGAGTAGAACTTGCAGTTTCTCCTAACTGGCGTACAGGAAAACAGTCTAAACAGGGGTGGGAGAAGAGTGTACATTAGATGAAACCTCAGTCTTACTTCAAATGGACCAGCGAGAGCTGAACATACATATAAACAGGAGGATGTAGATATACATAAAATTCAACAGTTTGGGTGTTTGGAGTAATATAAGTATGTGGGAATCCCTCAGTTGTAAGAGAAAAAAAGACAGTAACCCAGGCACTGAACTCACCAAGGAAGGAAAATGTCTTGGAGGTTAGCAGGTAATGGGCAAACATAAAAATCTTAGAATCTTAACTGGATGATATATACAGATTGAACAAAATTCCCAGAAGGAAAGGTCACTGAGTGCCAGTGGGAAAGGCAGAGTGCAGGGGCACATGGCAAAGGGAAACAAGAAGTATTCTGACCTGCATCCTGACTACTCAGAGGGCATGAGTGAAAATGGGACCAGTGCAGCAAAGGGCGACCTGTGATGCCCTAGCATCAGGAGGCAGCCAGGTGTCGGTGAGGACAAGATGGATGGTGTGAGAAAGGAAAGGGGTTAAGATAGAAACAAGTTTGTTACTGATGAAGCAAATGTCAGAGAGCACAATGGAAGGGGTAGGCAGACTGAAGTGGGACAATGAAATAGGTACAAGGGAACAGGTAGTCACAGGCAGGGAACTGGGTTTGTTCAACCACAACCAAGGGTTTGCTGATGTCAAAACAAAGAACGTCACTGAAACACTTCTTTAAAATGATAAAAAAGAACAAAGTTCAGAAGGAAGCACAGGTAAATAAGATAGTATTGAAAGTAGGTGCAGCATTATATACTTCTATAAAACAAGCAAAATCAAATGGGATATTTTTGTGTTCTGCTGTGTACATGAAAATGCTTTTAGTTTTCATTTAAAAAATTTTAAAAATATTGAAAGACTTATATGAACTGATGCTGAGTGAACAGGGTAGAACCAGGAGAATTTTGTACACAGCAACAACCACAATGTGTGAGGAATTTTTCCGGTAGACTTAGTACTTTATTGCAATGCAAGGACTTAAAAAAATTTCCAATGGACTCTTAAGGCAAAATGCCTTCCACATCCAGAGAAAGAACTATGGAATTGGATCACAGATAGAAACAGATCATTTTCTTTTGTATTATGTTTTGGTTTTATGGTTTCTCCCATTCATTTTAATTCTTCTATGAAATGTATATTTAATAGGAATATATGTGCAGAACTTACATAAGACTGTATGCTGTCTCAGGGAGTGGGGAGAAAGCGGGGAATAAGGGGGAGCGAGGGGAAAAAAAATCCAAGATAGGCGGAAGTGATTGTTGAACACTGAAAACAAAATAATTTAACTTAAAAAATTTTTTAAAAATAAAATTGTTTCAAAATCAATGCAGGAGCAAACAGGCTTCTGTGATATAAGGGATAGGGCACTGGGTTGGCAAGACCTGGGGTCAACTCCTACCTTAAGATACTTATTAGTTGTGAGGTCCTGGGGAAGTCACTTAACCGCTTGGTGACTCAGTTTCCTCATCTGTAAAAATGGGCACCATAACATTGCTTTTCTCATAGGATTGTTGTATCAAATGAGCCAGCATGAAGTTCTCTGTAAACCTTAAGGCTAGTGCCTTAACATCCTAATTCATATTATCAATCATCAATCATAAACATCATCATTATTGTTACTACTGGGGTGAGGGAGTCAGCAGAAGTAAAGAGCAAAAATAAAACATTTCAGAAAAATCAACAGATGAAGAAACAAAGGTAATTTTATCTTAAAGCCTGCTACAAGCAGCCTAGCCTGGAGTCGAGATAAAGCAGTAACGATGACTTCACTTATCCAGATATCTGCTGGAGCTCGTGCACATGTGCTCTCTCTCTGCCAAAAGCAGGACAACTCTCTTAATCTGTCTTCAAAAACTTCATCCATCAAAAGTGGAGGATCCACCAAAGCGGAAATTCTATTCTGGATCTGGTTTTCAATTACAGGGAGGTTCAGATTTAACGACTGGTTGTTCGGGTAGAAATATGGAAACCTTAGGGTGGACCTGACCACTTCCTCCAAGAACTTTTGAAAAAGGAGAAGAAAGATGGTCACATTCTGCCGGCAGAATCTGCCAGCAGATCTCAGGGAAAAGATAGGTAGCATCCCGAGGACTCAAATTCTATAGGGAAGTCAGTCTGGGAAGGATGAGAAGGAAATTCTGAGGATAGAGGGAAACAAATATAAAAAGAAGGAAAAACAGGAGTTGTGTGAAGAGACTAATGGAGATACACAGGGAACACACTAGCTTCATCATTTTCAAAATTAGCTAACTTAAAAATTAACTTTTGAAAAGGACTGCACAGAAGACAGAAGTAAGGAAAGGTCCCAGAGAACAAATACAAAGTACTCTACCAATAACTCCCAGGTTGCTAAAGCTTAGAATGAGTTGAGGTTGCCAGTGTGGATATGAGCAAAAACAAAAAGAGTTTTTGTTGTTTTTAAGCCATACTGGAAGGGAAGGATGGCAGACAGGAGAGTAGGGCTGCTTGGGATGGGTGAGCACAGAGAAGACACAGTGAGGATAGATGATTGCTGCTTAATCTGGATTTTGCTTCTTTTTCTCTGCCCTCTGGGTTAGAAAGGGTACAACAAACATGTCTAAGAGGGGCTGACACCCAAGAAAATGAGGATGTAGGAGAACACCTATCTGCCCTTAAAAAGGTGGCCCATGAGTACTACATGCTCAGAACAGGCAGATACAATTCCCAAGCCAATGTCAGTGATATATGAAAGCCTGGTGAGAACGGAGCAAAACTACAGTCCTGGAGAAGGGCGATGTCATCCTCTTCAAAACAGAGATGAGAACAGGGCCTGCAAACTCTAGGTCAGTGACTTTGTTCTAAGAGGCCTGGAAAAATTCTAGAAAAGGTCATTAAAAAGATGAGAATGCGCAAAAGGTGGTTCCCAAGAGCCAGCAGGGCTTCATTAAGCACAAATCACCTCACCCTAAAAATCTTTCCTTTTCTGTCAGGACACGAAACAAAGAAAACAAAAGATTGCTAGAGATGAAGCTTACCTAAATTTTGTAGCTATTGTAAACAATTCTATAGAGCTTTAAGGTTTGCAAACTGTTGACAAATGCCATCTATTTTTATCCTCCCACCAATTTGGGGAGAGAGGTGCTATTAATATCATCTTACAGATGAAGAACTTTCCTAGGATCATATTAATCTAATTTCAGGCTGGGTTTGAACTCAGGTTTCTTGACTCCAAATCCAATTTATCCACAGTGCCAAGCAATACATTTAATAAAGTATTTCGTAGGACTCCTGTGAAGATTTGGAATGGGTTGAATGTCTGGAATCAGAGAATCACTGTGACTGATGGTTTGATGTCATTTGGCAAGAGGTCTCCAGTGGAGTGCTGCAGGTATCTATGCTAGGCCCCCAGTTTCATATTTGGGATATCCCAAAAATCTTAATTTCATTTTAAGCTACTAGAGAAAGTTTAGAGGAATTAAGTAGTAGAGCTGGGATTTAAAGTCAAGTTGTCTGACTCCAAATCTGTTTGTTCCATCGTACCATACTCTAGGATGCTGAACACTTTTATCAGTGATGAGGATAAAGGCATATTTGAATACTGTATAGTATTGTAATATACTAATATTGTAATATACTAGTAATGAACTCAATAGGCCAGAGCCTTCAGATAGATCTAATAAGATGAAATTCAATGGAAAGCCTCATTCTTGGGTTTAACAAACCAATTTCACAAGTACAAGGGAAAAGGGGTGCATGATTAGACAGAAGTTGGTCTGAAGAACATCTGAGGATTTTAGTGGACCACAAGCTCAATCTAAGTCAGCAGGGTGATGGGACAGTCAAAAATGCTAAGGTCATATTGGGCTGCCTGAGGAGAAGTAAGGCTTCCAGGAAAGGTGTCAGCTGTACTGACTACAGTCTGGGTTAGAATCTTGCAGTTCATAAGTTAAACTGTTACCTAGAGCAGCATGGTTTGTGGATCTCTTTCAAGAGCCCATTAAATTTTTTTTGGGTGCAGTTGGATGGAGGGGGTCCTGTTTTCGGAACTGGTTTCATAATAAATACCAAGATATGATTTGCTTATTAAACTATTCCCTTTTCCAACTGCAGATCTGCATGAGGCCAGATTTTATGCATATACTTCAACCAAAACAATATATCACAACAGACTGAATGTAGAAGTAGACAAGAAAATCCAGCTGGCTCTGATGAAGATTTGCAAATAAGCAAAACATTCTTCTCATTCAACTTTTTGTTTTGGAAAACAGTTTTTCATAACTATAAACTAAACTGTAATGGCTTTATTAGCTATTTTTAAATGAATTAATACATGAATATTTTAAACTTTCATCAGTTTTAATTCTGTATGTGGTGAATATTGATACGAGCCACATAAACAAAAGCTCAATAAACATTAAGAGTTTAAAAAGGCCATAAGACCAAAGTTTGAGAACTGCTACCCTAAAGGAACTTCCTTCCTGGGGCCTCTCTCCACTATTTTCAGGAAAAGCCTGAGCCACTGCTTCCATTTACTCTTTTCCTCTCCAGCCAAGGCCTCCACCCTATATTCCTAGACTTTCTTTTCCCTACTCCTCATTGGTTCTGGATCCAAGATCAAAACTGTTCCTGGATGGGGTATGTCAACCTATTCTCCCTCTGGCCCCATTCCCCATCCTGGTAACTCTGAGGACAAAGGAACCTCTGTTCCATTAGAATGTAAACTGTGGTTTGACAACAGGGATTATCCTCAGTGTTCATCTCAAGGTTTGACACAAAAGTTTAAAAAATGCTTTTTCATTCATTCAGGATGTTTAGCTAGTAGAAGGAAAAAAGATATTTTTTGGGGGGGAATTTAGGGGGAGGGGCAGACATAACAACTATCTTCAAAGGTGTGAGGGCTGTCATTCTAATAATCAGAGCTATCCTCAAATGAAATGGGCTGCCCCCTCACTGAAGGTCTTTAGCGAGTATGTGCCAAGCATGCTCTAGCAATGCCATCCTTTTCAGGTACAGGCCAGACTGGATGGTCACTGAATCCCTTCCAACTTTAAAATTCTATGATTTTGCCCAGACTCCTTCCTTTCCCAGAGAGTCCATTACCCAAAGGGTTTTTTTTTACCCCACCAACCAGCCTCTTACCTTCTGCTTCCAAAAGAACATCACAGAATATACCACTCTGCTGCTGGTGATGGAGTTGGAGAAAAGCTAATCGGAGAAGTCTGGGATTCCTGTAGATGATTTTGGGGCTCTCAGGAGAGCACATGATGACAGCCCCAAACACACTTCTCTCTGTTCACAAATCAAGTACCTGGCGAGTAAGACATAGTACTTCAGAAATATTTTTTTTAACTAGGAATCACCAAGGGGAGAAAACAACTCACAATTATATAGCCTTTCCTCCATAGCAGTCCAATGGAATGGGAAGGGATCAGTGCTATTCCACCATTTTACAGGTGAGCAAACTGAGGCTCAGAGAAGTTGAAGGATTTATCCTCAATCATACAACTTACAGAGAACTGAACCCAGATTTCTCCTGAATCACGGCTCTTTCCACTAACTCCAGATGTTTCTAAAGATAAGAGATTGCTTGCTGGTATACATCAATGGGACCAGTAAGGTTGCAAGAGATCCCAGAGAAAGCCATGTCCCCTCACCAACACACCTTAGGAAATAAGCTCAAACCCCCATCTGGTCCTCCCATTCTCCAGCTGCTTCATCCTTCACAGAGAAGTCCTCAGGTGCTCAGCTGCCTTTCCAGACTGACCAGACAAGACACCTTGCATAGGCCACTTGAGTTTTCCTGGGACAGCCCTTACCTTGGATGGGTTCAGCCTGATATGTCCCCACTAACCAGCAGGGGGTGCAGGGTGTTTGAGAGAAGCCAAGCAAGTCTGAACTGGACCCAACTGGAATGTTTCCCTGTATGGAAAGAGGGCCTTTTGCCTGCAGGGGACCAATCCCTGGTAGAAGAACAAGGATCTTTACCTGGGTTCCATGAACTTGTTTTTAAATATTTTGATAACTGTATTTCAATAATAACTGGTTTCCTCTATTTTATGCATTTAAAACTATGCTGGGAAAAGGTCCATCTGTAAGCTTCACTAGACTGGGAGGGGGCCCCCTGGCCCAGAAGAAACCAGCCATTAGTACTACGCTGGCCATCAGTAAAGGCCTCATTCTCCAGTGTCACATATCCCCTAACCCCTCTGAAGGCCTGCTTCACCCAGGGATGATTTAGCTTTCTGTACCCCCAAACATACCCCCCCCACGGTCCGGCGGTATCCCCAGGACCCCACGTGGTACCGAGCCCAGAACGTGAATTTTCTAAACGTAATGAGGGTCCGCTCAGGATGGAGGTGGGAGCAAAGCATACACCTTGGGACACAGATATGAGCCCAGTTCGGCTACGGGCAGCCCTGGGGCGCAGGGTCCCCAGAAGCGCTATGGGCAGGAAGGCGGCGGGAGGGCCCGCAGGCAGGACCTAGGCTTTTCCCTCTCTTTGTAACACGCCCCCTCCCATGCCCAGAACACAGTAGGTGCCTAACAAAGGCTTATCCTGGAAGGATGGGGTGAGCCCCAGGACGCCCCCCAGAAGAAAACCGCCAGGGGAGGGCGCAGGTTTGGGCCAGAATGGGCAGGACTCTAGAACTGGGAGCGGCCTTCAAGGCCTGCCCGGTGGGGCACGCTCCCTGCAGAGGCGGGCCTCGCTGGCGACACGCAGCACATGCAGCGTTCTCCGGCCCCCGAGCTACGGGGAAGACCAGGGCACCCCGACAGGGCTGGGCCAAGGCCCACCCGGAAGGCGCCGAGCCACCCCTTACAAAGAAGGCCCGCTACAACGTAGGGAGGGCCTCAGCAGTTCTTGGGACCCGGAGGAAGCAGAAGCCCGCGGGGGCGCGGCCCCAGGCGTAGCTCCGAGGCCCGGAGGGGCGTCGGGCCTCGATTTACTAGCCTAGCCCTCCCCCTCCCGGCTCCTCCGGGGCCTCACCCCTCCTCCGGGCCAGAAGTGCCCGGGGCTGGACCTCGGAGCAGCGAGCAGTCCACCCGCAGGGCTGGTAGCCTTCCCTTCCCCGTGCCCCACCCGCGCGTCACCTCCAGGGCGCCCCAGGCAGGGTTCCTCCAGCCGCAGCTCGCGCTCCCCGCCCCCTCGGGCTGCTTCGCGCCTCGACCAGCCCTGGGGCGCTGCAGGAACCTGGGAGCCAAGGTGGGCGTGGAAGGAAGGGCGGCCCCTGCAGCGCAGTGGTGCCTGGGAGGGCGGGCGGAGGCGGGCCCTCACCGTCGTCGCGGTCACTCGAGGGGCGCCCAGGCTCATATCGTGCAGGTGCTGGCGACGGCCGCAGGGGGCGGTGCGGGGCCGCGCCGGGCGGCTCAGGGCCGCAGACGGGGGCGGGAGGAGGCGCGGCCCCAGCGTCGGATGGCCACGTGCCCCCCTCACCCACCCCCACCGCCGCCGCCGCCGCCGCCGCCCCCGCCTCGCCGCTCTATTGGAACCGGGGCCTGGCAGCCACACCCAATGGCCTTCGCGGGGCCTCCCCGTCGAAACCCTCCCCCTCTGAGTCTGCCCGGCAATGCCGTTCCCATTGGCTCAGGCGCGCCGCCGAGACCCAATCGCGAGAGTAGAGCCGGTTTGGGCGGGAGGAATGAGGCTCCGTTTCTCAGGCCTTCGAGGCTGAGAGGGCGGCGGCGGGGGGAGGGGACGCGTCGCTGACGGGGCGGCGCGAGCTCAACCCGGGGCCCCCACGGCCTAGGCAGAGAGCGTTGGGGTAAACGAGGGACCCTCCCCCCTCCGCCTGCCCGTCCCCAGGTCACGCGGCCTGTGACGCCATTCGGGCGCTCCGTGGGGCCGCGACAACAGCGCCTCCATGAAGGCTTCCCGCCTTGAAAAGGCCCGCCTCCCCGCGGGCCCCTCGTTAGATTCTCCAGGGCCTGTTTCCTCTTCTGTAAAACGGAGTGGGAAAAGCACCGACGGGACTTAGAATAGGACGACCAGCTTCTTACTGTTTTTACCCGCGTGACCCTGTCCTCGGGACTCAGTTTCCTCATTTGTAAAATGAGCTCGATGCCCCGGAAAGCAGCCGGCCCCAGAGGAGTTCCCGAGGCGCACTGAGACCCTAGGCTTTTCTCTCTCCCTTCTCAGTCCCCGCTGCGAAAACGGGGCAAATCCTTTAACTGAGAGGAGGCCTCCCTGGGCCGGGTGGGCCCGATCCCCCCTAACCCCGCTCGGAGCCAGGCGCGTCACGTGATTCCGTGACCATTCCCCTCTGGCCAGGATCCTTCTGAGGCAGGTTACCAGGGTGTGGTGGCCCCTGTCCTACCCCTGGTCAGCCCTGCCTCACGTGGGCGCATTTACAAAGCAGGGTGTCTCCAGCAGCGAAGTCTGGCCCTGCTTTCTTCTCTATTTAGGGACGTGACTGGACCACGATCACACCCAGCCCTTTTTGGTTTTCCTCCCTCCAGGCCACTGGCTCTCTGTGTTCCCTCCAGGCATGCCGTTCCGGCCAGCCTGTAAAATGAGTGGGTGGGGCCAGGCCACACTTTAAGGGGAAATCTAATATCCGTTCTAGCTCTAATCCTGGGCCTGGGCCGCCTCCAAGGTGCCTTCTCTCTGACATTCTGTGATTCTGTCTCCCGCAGTGTGGTTGAAACCGAAAAAGGCTGATAAAGTCATCTCCAGGGGTGCGGTTTCACTGGAGGAGGACTGCTGATAGAAAAGGAAGATGTCCAGAGATAAAAGCACCAGGGTGAGTATGAGGCGCTAGACTAAGTAGGGCAGAACTGAAAAGGGAATAAGGTGGAAATAGAAAAGGAATGAGAATTTAGAGGCAGCTTGCTTGAATTGGAATTTTAATTAAATTTAAAAAAAAGAAGTACTTGCTGCTAAGTGCTGGAGATTTAAATATAAATTATAAATATAAAATAGAAATAGAAATATAAGCAAGCAAGCTCTCTGTCCTCCAAGAGTTAATAGAAAAAGACAGTATATACAGAGGAGTGTGTGGCCCCAGAGGGGTTTTCTGATGATTGGCAGGTGCTTTGAGGAATGGTAATATTAATTTAATTGCTGCTTTTTTATGACTTATCCATATTTGATTCTTATGAGCTTAGACAGCTTGCTTTCTTTAGGCCTCGGTTTCCTCATTTGTAAAATGAAGTTAGCTTAGTCAGAGGTATTAACCTTATGGCCTCTAAGCGCTCCAGATAAAAAGGAAATGTTTAAAAAAAATAAAAATACAGTACAATATAATGTTAATTTGTGGTTTTCAAAATCAATATACACCCCACTGGAATCCTACTCGAGTTTAACACCATTGGACTAGATGAGCTCTAAAGTCTCTTCCATTGTATAATTAATATTTTCAAAAATTTTTCCAAATTGAGGACATCAATCTGAGAGTAGAGAAGAGTTTGGGTTTGTTTTTTTTAAGAGGAAGCAGGAGTTGAGAGGAAATAGAACAGAAGGAGGATGGATTTAGATGGAGCCAGCAGGAAAAAACAAAGACAGAAGACAGAACCCTAAATGTTTATAATGTCTCACTGTAGTATCCCTAGATGATTCAGACAGTGGAATTCCAGTGAGGAAATAGGTTTGAAGTTTGAACAAAGATTAAGATTATATTTGCTCTATCTTCTTGGAAACATGTTGCTGTGAGGGCAGAACTAAGTACTGAGAATTACAGACAGTCATCTTTTATACTTTTATCCTAGCTAGCATAAATACAGTTCATCCCGGGTCAGCGGAATTTTTAAAGGAAATGGCACATCATAGCCCTACTCAGGATTTCAAGAATCATACGTTTTAGGTGATATCTAGTAACTAAAAAGGGTACAGAAGACAAAAGTGTGTATTTTGGTGTGTATTTATCCAGTGCTTTCTTCAGACTGAATGTTTATTAATCTCTGCTTCTTGCTATTAATCTCTTTAATGTCGATTTCCAGAGCTGAGTAATATAGTATAGTGGTTTTATATGCAGATGAATAGATGGTGGTTTTATTTTATTTGTTTTATTTTATTTTTATCAGTCCCTTCTCTACTTTTAAAATTTCTTCCTAGTCTTTACTTCACCAATTTAAGTCATCATCCTGTGTGTTTGTGTCTGTTGGTGATGGTTCTGTAAGCCTTAGACAGTTTTGAAGTTGAATGAAAAATATGTTCTGTGTATTTTTAAGAATCAAGCAGAGAATTTGTGTGTGCTCATAATACATCTTTGCTTCTTTTTGTGTTTAATCCAGTTCAGCCAATATTAGGCACCTGCTGTATGCAATGAACCTGGTCTAAAAGACCGAAAGAAAAAAGAGTTTATATTCTTTTGGGGGAATAAAACATGTATATAGATGAAGAAATGGAAGATATTATGAAGCAGCCTCCCACCCCCCATTCTTTTCTAATTTAATGTAGAGGTGGTTTCCACTCAGTGCTTAGCAATCCTTATTTACAAGTGCAGGTTAGATACATTTAATTAAATTTTTTTTTTACCATGTTTATTTGGTGATCTATATGTGCCTTTATTTTAATGTTATTTACAAATTCATGAATGTCCTCTTTATTCTCTGCAGATTAACTTGAAAATTTTCAAATAAAGACACTTTTAAACAGACTTCTTTGTTTTGCACTTTCATGAGCCAGACCTCAGTTCATGTGACCTCTTCTATCTGAGCTAATCTGAAGCAGTTTTGCAAGTACAGTAATATACGGTGTCGTATCCTATTTTCCTTTAAATATTTTCTGTTTTCTCCAGGCAGCCGCCTTGGTCTAGTAGGATATCAGTGAATCATTCAACCAACATTTATTGCTTATTTGCAATGTATTGTGATTATCAATTCTTAATGCTGTTTATCAATCGCCATTTCACTATGTTTAAGATTGGTACATTTCTTTCTTGTGAGACAACCAGAAGTATTAGTTTGGGAATCTAAGAACCTGGATTTTAAAGATGCTCTGTCACTTAAAGAATTTGTGACCTTGAGCAGTTCACTTCCCTTTACTAGCTTAGCTTCAGTTTTCTCTTTCGTAAGAGTGCCCTAGAATGATCTCTGAGGTCTCTAGCTCTCAGTCCTATGATCCTTTATCTAACGAAATCCTCATACTGTTCTTTCAAACCTATCCAAGTCATTATTACTTCCTGTCATGCTTTTTTACCCATTCCTGTAAAAAAGATCTTAGGCCCAGGCATTTCACGCTATGGGACTGGATTTAATATTTGTATGTTGGTTAAGTTATACAGGGTTCAAAGAGCAGTATGGCATAGTTAGGAATGCTTTGTGAAAGAGGTGGGGCCTGACTCTTGAATTGGTTCTTGACAAATGGATGGGATTTAGAATGTCTGAAAAGAATGAAGAAAAAATTAGGGGAAATATCCAAGAGTCTAGCCATGGGAGCCGAAATGATTGAGGGGCTGTTCTAGGAATAGTGACAAGATTAACCTTCCTGGCAGGGTGTGTTCTTGCCTGGGATCTATGAGATAAACTTGGGCAGGTAGGGTGGGGTGAGATTGGGAAGGGCTGGGCCCAAGGTAATGCACTTTGTCCGGTAGGGAGCTGCTAAAGGATTTTACCGGGTGGGGAGAAATCTGACGAGAAAACCTGCGTTGGAAGTAGAATTAATCTGAAATTGTCAGATACTGTTCACAGATACTGGGATTTTTTTTTTCCTTTCAGGATGAAAAGGAAGTTTGCAACTCACATAACTAAATATTCAGCTAATATTAAATTCTGTGTGCTGGATTCTATACCAGACATTTAACAACCCCTGCCCTTTAGGACCTGACATTTTAAGAGCGTCATTTATACTAGACATATCAATATATTTTAAAAAAAGGAATGTAAACAGTTCTTTTGTGTAGTCCAGTATGAGATAAACTAGCAGTCATGAGGCCAACTCTGCCAACAGTTCCAAAAAACATATACTATTATCTTTCTGATATTTCCTCAGTTGATTTATCTGGGCGGTTTTTTAGTCTACATCACTTATCCTTCTATATTTTATATGTTTCACACATTCTTTCATTGGAAGAACAAAGACCGATTATACTAAAGAAATTAATCAGCCCAGGAATCAGTTTCAATTAAAAAAAATTAAAACAATGGAATTGAGATTTACCTCAAGGAAGACCCCTCCCAGTCTCCTCATAAATGGATTAAATACACTCATTCTTTCTCCCTCCCCCAATTAATAACCAAAAAAAATCGATATATAAATCGACAGCTTATTTATATATTATTATTTTTTGACAGATGCCTGGACATCCCCTACACTCTGAAAGCAGGGGGAAAGGCTTTGAGGAGTCATACGCAAAATCCCCAACAGTCCCATCATCAAAGAGAACTCAGGAAATAGCTTCAGCTTTTTTCTGTGCAATGATTTTTTTAAAAACTCAAAAAACTAAACACATTTTTTTTCCATTCCCTCAGCCCTTGCCACACTTCCTCTAGGATTGTATATCCCTTGCTTTCGCAGTATATATGTAGATATACATATTATATATGTGCATATGTATTTTTAAAAGTTCTGTGTCTTTTTCTGTGTCTCTCTCTCTTTTTTTTTCTAATTCCTATAATAAAGTTTCCTATTGGATAAGGTCAGCTCCCTGATTTATGCCTGGTTTCTATTGGAAGTGCTCAAAGGCTGACATCACTTAGGAAAGCGAGGGGGTAGGGCTGGCAGACCAGTTTGTCACCACCCAGCCTCCCTTGCCTTTGGCTGGGTGCAACTTCCATTTTAGGTGTTGGATCTGAGAGGAAAGAAAAAAAAAAGAAGAGGGAGAGAAGGAAAGAAAGAAGAGGAACGAGCCGTAAAGGAGAAAGAGGTGGAGAAAAATTAATGCGTTATTGTACTTGTCTTTCCGAGCTGTACTGGCAAGGATTGGGGTTCCTTTTTGTAAAGGATTGTTTTTTAGAAGTCTGCAAACGAGGTGTGTGCCTGTGTCTGTAATGTGTACAGAGAAGGGGAATGATAGGCTATCTAGTTGAATTTTTGATTTTTGCTAACTAGAGGGATTTTTAAAAGGTGCTGGATGTTTGGGAGAAATTCAGCTGGGCTGACTAATTTTAAAACATTTTTTTCTCTCAATTTTTGCTACTTTTAATTTTATTTTTCAAAGCAAAACAGCAAGGAGAAGGAAAAACTTCTGGGTCTCCAGCGCTGGGAGCTAGTTGAGCAGCTCCTGAGGGGTAAGAGCAGTCCTGTGAATTTGTCTATTGGTGTACTTTCTGACTGTTCATTGCTTTCTAGGTCTAAGTGAACATATTTACATAACCTTTGGTAACACAATTCTCAAAGTTGGGTTTTGGTGTATTGTGTGGGTTGGGACAGGAATTTGTCTTCAAGTTGAAAGCTGGTTTCGTAGATGGCTTTTCATATGTTTTAAAACTTATTTTACTTTTTGCCCTGTTTGTGGACGTGGAGAGTTGCAAAGAGATTTGCAGCTTAAGCTGTGGTAGTGGCTTCCCACTCCTCTCCCCCCGATCCCCACCCAAGAGTGTGATTAAACTCCCCTACTCTGTTTCAGCCTCATGTTCCTGGGTGGATCCCGTTTTTACTTTTCCAGGTGCAGTGGGTGGGAGCCTCTTTCTCTTGTACTGGCCCTGCTGCTTTGCCTTTTAAAAGAAAACAAATGGATTCCCATTGACTATATTTCCATTTTCTTAAGAATATCTTAAATTGATAAGACTTTCACCCCTACCTCCAAAAATCTGCCAAGACTGTTTCGAGAGTTTTGGAATGAGGAGGTCTTTTAGTTTATTTGAGTGGAGAAAAATACTTTAGAAATGAACTTAGCTTTTTATTTATTTAGAAATGAGAGGGTTAAACAAGGTTAACAGAAAACTTTTGCACACTTGAGTTTCCAGTTCATTTGAAGAATTTTAAGAGGAAAAGTATTTTTAAAAAACTGAAGGTTAGTTTTGTGGGTGAGTAGATTTTTAGTTGATTTCCTAGAAGATCAGAACTCCGTAGCATTGTAGGCCACTGACTTTTCCCCCCCTTGTTTTAAATCTTTTTTATTTGTGAAGTACTTTTTTATGCGTATGTTAACAAAATTTTAGATGATCATGTAGTCAGATCATTAGCTAAAGACTGAGACTTCCTCTTCTCCCTTTGCCCTTTTAACAATCAGAGCTACTCTAAAAACTTATTATATTCTTGACCTAATTGCAACAAGATGGGCCTTAATTTAGTGGCCTTTAGTACCTAAAGTATCATATCTTTAAAAGTTCCATGTATGTTTATTTCCTTCCCTTTTTAATTAGAAAACTTCGCTGAAAATGTTTTTGCATGCAAAACTAGAATGTTGAGGGAATTACTTGCTTAGGGGTTTCAAAATAAAATGGAATTTCTTCTTTATGCCAGGACCCAAGTGGAGTGGTTCCTCTAAGCCTTATCAATTCTTTCTTCCTTGACTGCAGTCTAAATTTAAAAAGAAAGGATGGCACATTTATGGGGAATACCCTAGGAGATGATTGATTCAGCCCTTTGGACTGTGTCTTTATTTGAATAGGACTAGAAGAATTTGGAGACTGTTCATCTCCCTTTTTCTGCCTTAACTTCAGCCTGAGGTTCTAAATACATTTTTGGATGAGTGATCAGCATTGCTAGTTGACCCATTATCCCTCTAAACCTTTAAGTGGGTATCTGTTGAGAAAGATTACAAAGACATTTTGAAAATGGAAAATAGGCTTTGAAGACTGGGTAGTGGTGATTGGTGGATAGACACTGCACAGTGATGGTAGGATCCAAGTATCTGGAATAGAGGCTCTTACCTTTTTTTGTGCTCTGGGACCCCTTTGGCAGTCTGGTAAAGCCTATTGACTTTCTCAGAATAATTTTAAAAATTAATAATTGAAGGAAATGCCAGTTTTAGTTAGACATTAGTAAAAACAGAACTTTTTCCCCAGAGACCCCCACTTGAAATATATTCTTTGGTCCCAGGACCCCAGATTAAGAAATCTCTGGTCCAGAGTTAGTGGAGGCAACCGTAGACATTGTCATTGGCCTGTTTTAGATGAGGAAGCAGACTTGTCTTTTGTCTCCTATTTTCAAGAATTGTCGGAGGTTTGGAACTCCAGAGAAGGGTACCATCAGGTTCCTCTTTCGGAAGCGAGGGGAACGCCCTCCAGTTTTAGTGCTAGGCTAAGTAGGCATATTTTTATGTTTTGTTTTCACCTTTGTATTAATAGTTCATTTGATAAGTGATCCGGTGACCTTTGTTCTTGGGAAATCTCCCAGAAGGTAGGGTATTGTGAGGCTTCTGTTTTTTCTAGTAGTGTTGGAACTGAATTTGGGGTAAATTCCATAATTGTATTTTCTTAGGCCATAGAGAAATGGAATTATAAAATTTGCCTTTATCTGACATGGAATTTAGAGTTTCTACTACCAGTTCCAAGTAGTTAAAATTAAAACCTGGTTTGTCCTATTCCCTGAAGAGATGTAGGTGACAGTCTTGTGAATGTAACTAGTCTTTCAAAAGAGAAGATAGAATAGCTGGAAAGAAATGGACCTCTACAGGCTCATTAAGAGACTCTGAGTTGCCCTGAAGAAGTCATTATATCCTTCTTCTGGTAGCAGGTTCCCCTTTACTTCCATTTCCCAGGTCAAGACTGCTGCCATTTCTAGGGGGTGGTTTCAAAAAAAACCCAAACCCTAGTAAATGGCACAATGTTTTCATCTTGTTCAAGGTCCTCATTTTACTTTTCCTTATTAGTTTAATGTACACAATATTCCTGCTTATTTCATCAAAGGAAAACCTATTAACTACTGTTTTCATGGTGGGGGAAAAGAAGCTGGGCTAGAAATGGATACTCTTTCAGCCTTTTGATGAGGAAACTTGCCTTCTGTGCAGCATCTTGATCTCAGTAATGGTTTTCCCTCTCCAAAGAACCTTTATATGAAATGGGCTAGTCTTTGCTTCTTAGTCACTTGTCAAGCAGTGGGGCTGGGTTGCAGATAGATTTGCATTAGAGCATGGGATCCCTGAGGCTGTAGTACAGAACCTTGGAGGAAAGTATTGGTAACATCAGATCCAAATCTAAATGCAAGTAAAAACCTCCCAATCTTTGAGACTGTATTGAACCTTCTTCACCTTTTTAAAACCTGGATTTGTTGGCAATAGAGAATGTAAGTTCTGGCTTTTTTTTTTTCCTATTGCATGCCTTCTGGCAAAAATGTTGTGAAGTACATACTTTGGCTAAAAAGTCTTGGGCCTAGTTTTACTCCACATCTTCGGAAGCCACTGCTGTCCTTCATTAGCATACTTAAACTTGTTAAGAACTTTTAATGTTACTCTTCTCTGGAGAAAAACATGTCTTGTTGGAGTCGTACAGTTAAGGATATGTTTCAGTATTGGTTATGTGAATTTTCTATCTGAAGTAACTTTCTTCTTTGCTGAAATCCTTTTTGTAGATTTGGAATTAATACATTTGACTATGATTATTTCCAGAGGTGTGACTAGGTGGAACTTAAATTTGAAATAATGTCCACCTTGCATCATTACTCTGCTATAGAAGGTTTTTTGCTCTTGTGGCTTACTAGTATTGTTTTTCATACCTAAACCGCATTCATAAAAAGATGAAGCTCACTTTTATATGAACCTTATCTAAAGGGGTAGTCTGGTGGGGATTGTTCTTTAATTTCCATTTCCCCCCAAAAAAGGGTTAACGTGGCACTCAGTTGAAAATAGGGATTTTTCTGCTTAAGTGCAGCTGCCTACAAGGTTGCCAATAGAGCATTGATGTAGCCTGGCAAGGAGATTTTTTAGAAGGAAGGAACAACTGCTCTGGTTTAGAATGACCAATGGGGAATAGAGAGCATGCATTGATTTGTGTTTTTGTTGTGTGGCTTATCAGACATTTTAAAAGTAGTTTCATCTCTTCAAACTTATACTTTGTATAATCATGTTATTAAATATTCAATAGTGAGAATGGAATGTGGCTTAGAAAAATTTCCAGTTGCTAGATGTTCCCTATGAAATTTAAGTCTCCCTCAGAATGTTTTAGATCTGATTAAGAAGGATGAGCAAAGTGATGATGGGCTTTCTAAAGGATCCCCAGACTGCTGCATTTTGTTAGCCAATGATTGGTGATTGGGGGCGCTTTGAGAAAACAATTTTACTAGGTTTCATTAAGTATTGTGGTGGCTTTTAGCATGTTAACTAATAGCCAGTGGGCTTTTAATTTTTATTGTCTGAATTGTGAAGTTTTTGTTGGTGTTATAATCAGTCATTTATTTGAATACCCTGATGTGTGACAAAGCAGACACTCAACACTGTGAACGATATCTCACAATGTATGCCATATTTTGTCTTTTGTCTTTTCATTCCAACCTTCACTGGATTGTTCTGTGAGGTCTTCCCTGATTTTTCAGTTACTTAGAATTAGGCTTCAATGAAGTGATTCATTGTCATTGTGTGTTTTCTTTGGTTCTACCTCACTTCATAAAAAGCTCCGTTTTTTTTTCTGAATTTCTCAAATCCACTTTTTTTTGCTGTGCAGTAATATTTTATTCATATATGATAGTGTGTTGAGCCACTTCCTAGTCAATTGGCTTCTACTTTTTCTCCCTTTTCTTTACTTCTGTTGAAAAATGCTGCTCTGAATATTGTGGTATACGTTGGCCCTTATATTTCTAACTATATGACTTTTTAATAGTGTGCATATCTAATAGTAGGATTAGTGGGTCTAAAGATATGGACAGTTAAGTCCCTTTTCTTGCATACTTCCAGAAAGTTTGGACTATTTCCGAGCTTCTGCAATAACTCATTAGTGTTCGTTCCTGTTCTTCTCTACCTCTTCCAACTAATACTTAACTTCCCAAATGGGCATCTTTTATGGAGAGCTCCATTTTTTAAAGGCACTTTAGTATCTGTGATGTAAAAAGCTTGGACCTGATGAGGTTGCTGAATCTTTAGGTTTTCTGCCCTCTTGAGGAAATGTCTGTCAGGTAGGTACCCCAGCAGACTTGAACTCTGAAGCTTTTGCACTATCTTCTGCCGAATCTGTTAGGTCAGTGAAGTCTAATCTGAGATGATGGACTTGTGGTATTGATAGACATTGTTGAATAATGTGTTGACTTGTGACACGCTTGCTGGTTTTCCTCATTGATATGAACGTTTTATTCATATGGTACTGCTGTTCAGTATTTGATTCTAAATCATTCGGTAGTGTATGAAAACCACTAGTCTGCCTTAGGGAGATGTCTCACATTAACAAATGTCCTTCAATAATACTTTTATCCTTTTATAAAGGATTTTATACCAATACCAGATTAGGATAATTGAATAAAATCAGTAACATTATTTTTGCCCTGGTTAATAACATTTCTACTTTCTTGTTTCTTTATGTCCTAGAAACAGGAAAAATTAAAATACAGCATTTGGCAGCCTGGTTTTTTAATCTACTGTATATTGTTACCAAATTTAAAAATTTTAATTTTGTGACTTTTGAAAAAAATGCAGGTATATTTTAAATAAAATGCACAGGTTCCTAAAATAAGAATATGATCAATTCCCTACTTCTCTTCATCCCATTTTCCATTGTGATTAGAATAGTAAAAAAAAAAATCCAACATATTGCAAAATGTCTTATAAAGTGATATGTAACATTCAATACTATTATAAAATGCTTATTGCTAGCAAATGAGTCATGTTTTACTTAGTCATTTGTAAACGTTAGGTTCAGAATAAAGTGGTTCTGAAAAATTTATCCTTCAAACCAGTCTTCTGTTATTGAAAGCCATTAGTATGCACTTAAATTTTTTTTTAAAGTGACTTTTACTGCCAGATATCTACTGAACTTCTGTCTTTAAGTGAAAGGTTCTGCCTTCATTGTGTTTAGCAGATGTTTTGAAACTACTCTTTAGTGAACTAAAATGAGTGGTGAGATGAGGCTGGAGATAAAACAAAAATCCTTCTCTTCATAAAATATTTGTGATATATGTGATAAATTGGTGTCAGAGTTCAAATACATCTCCATTGATTAGGCCCCTTGAGTAGAACCTAACAATAGTAACACAAGTTTTTCCTACTTACTTCTTTAAGGACAGGCAAGTACCTTGTGAGTTGTCTCTTCTGGTTCATAAATTATGCCTTTAGTGACCAGAGATTGACTCTAAAAGGGACTGGTCAGGCTTATATTATTAATAGTTGCTAAAGCTAGATATTGAACCAGGATCTTTAGCCTGAGGTCTTATTTGTCTTACAAATAGAGAATTTCCAATTCATGCTGGAGTTGAACCTATAAAAGAGCACCTTTTCCTCATGTCCTGTTTATCATCCTGACCACCCTCCGTTTCAATGTCAAGAAAACCTGTAAAAGCTTCTGTTCTTGTGATCATTTATTTGTCAGACTACAGGAAACTTAGTTTGAATGTTGACTCTGCTGTGTTTACTATAACTCTGGACAAACTGACTCAATCCCGTGCCTCAGTTTCCTTGTCTGTAAAATGGGGCTAATTATATTTTTATGTATCTAATACAGTAGTTGTGACAAAAAACCATTATCAACATTAAAACACTATTTAAATGAGAGCTGTTTAAGGGCTAGTGGCTTGAATTTAAGAATTGTAAAGGGCTGTCCTGTCCCTCTGCTCTGTGATGAAAGGCAAGTCAACAAACATTTATTATGTGCTTGTTGTAGGCTGGGCACTGTGCTGAGCTTTGGAAATATAGAGATAAGCCAAAAGGCAGTCTCTGATGAGAGAATTTGGAGAGATTCTTTTGATTCTTGTTTATTTTAATATCTATGTATTTTTAATTATCAGACATTTGTGCTGGTTTGGATTTTTGAGCAAGAGTAGCTCCAGAGTAGCATGGCTGTAAGCAGAGAGGGAGTTTGTGATGGCCTTTCCCCATTTTCTTTTCCTTTCACTTCTTATTCTTGTCTCCTCTTCTCTGAAGGACTGAATCTGTTCTCTTTTTCACTTGCCCTCATTTCATTTCTTACTTAGGTCAGTATCGTTCATGTGCATTGCTTGACTCTAATGATAATTTAACTAACTAAAGGAGTTTTTGATTCTTGTTTTAGGATAACTACATTTTTTTCTTTAAGGGGAAGAAATTAACCACGCACTTTGTTGACCGTTAAACACTATACTAACATGAGCTGCTATCATGATTAGCTACTTCAAAGTTATTTAGGTTTTAAATGTATATTAAAAAAAAAGTAAAACTGACGATTCAGTTCAGCTTAACACTGAGTGCCTGTTGTGCTGGGGATTCAAAGTCACAAAATACACAGCCCTTGCCCTCAGTGGGCTTACCATCTAGTACAGGGAAACAGCATATATGTGAATAAATTTGGTATTAGAAAAGTTGAAATTTCAAGAGCTTCATTATTTGATAGGGGTGGGATGGGAATTGAGGAAGACTTTGTGAAGGAGGCACCTAAGCTAAGTCTCGGAGGAAGATAAAAATTCTGAGGTAAGTAGAATTACCCTTGGCCCTAATAATGCAGAATATTATTGTGTCAGGTTATAGGACTTTAAAGTTGGAGTGTGCTTTAGCCAGCATTTAGACCAGTATGAGTACTTTGATAGACAAGAAAGTTGAGGCTCAGAGGTAAAAATCAAACAGCTATTAAGTGACAGAGCTAGGATTCCATATCCAGTGCTCTTGATATTTGCTTAATTAGTAACTCACATTCATAAATAAGGCTGAAGAGGTAAATCCTGTCTCCAAGAAAATAATTGGTTTTGTTTAAGCCTCCCTGAAAATGCCAGTAGGAGGTTTTTACTTCCTGTCTGGGAAGCTGGAGATTTGACTGAAATACATTAATGAATTGCTGGGGTACTTTAGGTTGTGGGTCCCACTTTAGGGGGAAAGGATTTTGGTGGTAGGGAATTTTAATAAGCCACACTATCACACTGACAGTGGAAGACATAAGATATTGTTAGAGAAACTAGGCCAACCTTTCAATCCAGTTATCAAAGCACCTACAGTTCCCATTTCAGGGCAGGTGAAGTGATCCTCATTGAACTGAAGTAGAGACTACTTATCCAGCACACTTTTAAAATAGAGTAGACCTATTTAAAAAGAGAAATTGGTGCCAATCTGATTCCTTTTCACTGCTTCTTTGTTGGTATTTGGAAAACGTTTCTCTCCATTGACTACCTTTAGAGTTTTGTGAAGCAGGCCAGAATTTGCCACATGAATGCTAACTTGCCAAAAGTCAGCTCATCAGGAAAATATAGGAAGTTTTTTTCGCCAAAAATGAAGTTCAGAATTAGAAAAGTTTCAGAGTAATAGGGATGTCTCATGGTACCAAGCATTGTATTCCTACAACTCTTTGCCGTCTCTTCCCCCCTTCCTCCTACAGCCGTTGCCAGTGGATGTTTTTTGGAGAATCAGTATTTTGTTTAGGTAAATTATGCTTTAATGATAATAACAAAACAATTGCCTTGGAAATGTTTGGGGACTGAAACTGGAGGCTTTACCTTTCTTTGCCTTGGGAGATAACCTCCACCATTTATCTATTCCTGAGCACCCTTTAGTGCCCGGCAGGATTAGGTTCACTTGTGTTTGGAGAGTACTTTTTGGTCCAGTGTGTGTTGTTGCCTTGGTCAAATATTTATTTTATTTTGAACTTAATAACCATAAAGTTTTCCCTCTACATAGTAGAATAGATAATGAGGATTGTACTTGAAACTACTGGTATCTATTTTGTTCAGCTAACTTTATTTAATTGTATGGTAAGTTCCACCTGTGGCTTCCAAAGCTTTCCTGCTTGTCTGAAGTTCTTTTTAGATATTCTTTTACTCCTTCTGCCTTTCCATCAAGAGATGGGTATCAAACTTCACCATCAATCCGGTAGAACAAAAGTTGACTTTTGCGTTGATTGGCATGCTCAGATCTTTCAGAGTTATTTTGCTTTACGTTTTTATTTTCCTGGTTCTTCTCACTTTACTCTACATCAGTTCATACAGTCTTTCCAGATTTCTGAAATAATCTATTTCATCATTACTTATGAACTAATACTCAATTATATTCACATGGTATAATTTGCTCAGACATTCTTCAGTAAATGACACCCCCCCCCTTTTTTTTTCCTCTAGTTCTTGGTTACTACAAAAAATTACTTTAAAATAATTGTACACATGGGTTCTTTTCTTTATTTGATTTTTTGGGGGAGGTGTAGTGGTATGGTTGGGTCAAAAGGTACACTTAGGTGATTTTTGGTTCGTTGTTCCAAATGACTTTCCAACATTTTGGCCAAATGTTTAATAATGAAAGACTAGCTTTTTAGTTTTTTGTATTTTCTATCCTTTCATCTTCTGAAACATCTCCTTGTTTCCTGAGAGACAAATTTACTGGTGGACCACATCCATAGTCTCCTGAGTTTCAGGAAAAATGATCAGACAGGGATTTTATGTTTCTTTTATGTATCAGAAACAGATGTTCCCTGGTTGACTTGGGAATGGAGGAAGAGAGATCAATATTAATGATTGCCTATTTTGGGCTGATCTCTTAGGAGAAAGTTAAAGGATATAAACGTCTTCCTCTTTTTTCCTCCCTCTGCCCTGAATCATCATCCAGTCTTGTACTTTCCCTTTCATGGCTTGTACAGTCACTCAGCAACTCTGTGAAAGAGTCTCTGTTTCTTTCTTGAGTTGGAGTGTTGCCCTAGAGCTTGACCTTATAGAATCCTTTCCCTTTAATTACACCTATCTGATTGTCCCTCTGTTAACTTCATTTCATTCTTGGGAGATGACCTCAAGCAGGAAGCATTTTTTCCCCCTTTTTCATTCACTTCTCCCTTTGTTAAGTAACTATTGTATGGTGTAGGAAATAATCTAGACAATCCTACAGATTTCCTGAAGACTTGAGAGTTAAAGTAAGTGTGTGGCATACTTCACTCTCTTGTCTAAAGGGAGAGGTGTTAGAGGACTTTTAGAGGGTAACTGCTACAGGCTAAAAGTACCACACATTGTTCAGTGAGCATTTATTAAGCACTTCCTGGTGCCATCCCTGTAGATCTGTAGATGAAAACAGTCCCTGTCCTTGAAGAGGTTAACTTCTGTTGGAGCAGATAGTACACATACTACATGCATCCTCAAATGGTAAAATTAACTTTATGGAAGTGGGGGAAAGGTCAGTCAGGGAAGAATGACATGCAGTGTTCTACACCCTTAGTCTCCTACCTCTAAAAGGGGAGCAGGATGGAAAAAGAATTGCCATCTCATCTCTTAGGGACCAAGGTTGGTTATTTATACACCAAATAAATAAACACACGGTAACTTTTTCAGAGGGAAAAGTAATATAATAGCAACTGAGTTATCAGGAAAAGTTTCGTTTGAAAGGTAGAGCCTGAGCTGAGTTTTGCAGGAAACCAGGGACTTTTAGAGGCCAAGGTAAGGGAGGAGTACATGCTAACTATGGGGCTAGGCTAGGGGGTAAGACCAGTACAGAGTCATGGAGATAAGGTCCCAAGAAAGCCAGCATAATTACTAGACTGTAGAATGGGAGAAGGCAAGTAATCTCTAATAAGGCTAAAAAGGTAGATTGGGACCAGGTCACAGAGGGATTTCAAAGCCAAACAGTGGAGTTTATATTTGATCCTAGAGGCAATAAAGAACCATTGTAATTTGAGTAAGAGTAATATGGCCACAGCTGTGCTTCATAAATGAAAATTTGTGTGAAGGATAGATTGAAGGGGAGAATCTTGAGGTAGGAAGACAGATTAAGAAGGTTTTACCAATTGTCCAGCTGAGAGGAGATGAGGGCCTGAACCTAGGTTACTAGTCAGGTCCATAGGGATGGGGACAGTTTGGAGATGTTATAGAGGTAAGAAAAGACAGGATTTGGCAGCTAAATGGATATGTGGAGCAAAAAAGAGGAATTGAAGATGATACTGAGGTTCTGAATTTGGGTGACTGGAAAGTTGGTGGTTCCCTCTGCAGAACAGGGAAGCCATCTCATCTAAATCTGCTTGTTTTACAGTTGAGGTGTCTGTGGCCAGAGAAGTAAGGTGGCTTGGGCTAGGTAGGTCAAATAGGCCGTCAGTGCCAGAGCAAGGATTTCTTGAACCAGCATCCTCTGCCTCCAGACTTTGGCTGCATTTTCCACTGCCTGGTGTTTCTCCTTGTAGAGTAGAATAGTCTCATTACCTTGCCTCCTTTTTCCCTTCCTTTTCTATATATCCCAACTGACATACAGTTTCCTAAGATTTCCTTATGCTTTTTTCCTTTTATTGTTCAGATAAAATTATTTTGATAGTTAAACTTTGTTGTTCCAAGAGTTCAACTTTGTATGCTTTCAGTTGGCCAGCCCTGCTTCCTTACTGTATGTAAGGCATAATATGGGGAAACACAGCTGTATAATAGCATATGGTCCTTATCCTTCAAGAGGGCACATTCTAGTAGGGAAGATTAGGTACTAATAGGGGCCCTTTCTAACAGAGTTATCAGCGAAGACATCAGAGGAAGTAGCATGTAAGATGGGCCTTGAAAGATAGTATTTTGATGATAATGATGTGAGGCAAGGATGAGGAGGACCTTCTAAGGCCTTGGGAACATCCATTTACTCTGAGAAAGTGGCCTAGGTGAACTAGAATGTACAGTTTGTATTTGAGGAAAGCAGTAGAGAGAGAGCCATTGACATTGACAAGAGCTGCAAGTGACCTGAATGTGCATCTCTTCTAACCCATTCATTTTTCAGATGAGAACATGGGCACAGAAGTTAAATAACTCCAACATAACCAGTGGCAGAATGAGGATGAACACTCCACTCTCATTTCTAGTTCAGGGATTTTCCCACCAGATGACGGTTGGAGCCATATATGGAGAGTCTTGGGTACCACTCCAATGAGGTTAGGACTCATTGGTAGACAGTGGGGACATACTGAAAGTCTTGAGTTGGAGGAGTGATTTGAACAGAAGTAGTAGTGCTTTAGGGCAGCTAGGGGGCACAGTGGATAAAGTGCAGGGTTTGGGTCAGGAAGACCTGAAGTAAAATATGGCCTCAGATACTTACTAGCTGTATGACCT
This sequence comes from Bettongia penicillata ogilbyi, assembly GCA_023548195.1. Classification (NCBI taxonomy): domain Eukaryota; kingdom Metazoa; phylum Chordata; class Mammalia; order Diprotodontia; family Potoroidae; genus Bettongia; species Bettongia penicillata. The sequence goes on along the minus strand of JAJHZJ010000479.1, from coordinate 1,298,885 downwards.
CAGTTGACCTGTGTGCTTCAGTTTCTTCATCTGTAAAAATGAGCCAGAGAAGGGAATAGCAAACCACTCCAGTATCTTTGCCAAGAAAACCCCCAAATGGAGTCACCAAGAGTCTGAACACAATTGAAACAATTGGACAGCAAATGTTTTAGGAGCCATAACACTGTTGGAGTCCTCATCTAGTCCTGTATCCTTTACTTTCTTTACTGGGGGGGCATCCTGAAAAGGTGTTCTGGGTTTTAAAAAAATCTGTTTATTTGCAAGCTGGTAGTGTAGTCTGGTGAGGGGTGGAGGGGAAGTATAGTCTGGTAGAGGAAATGCCCTCTAGAGCAATAGTTATAGACCCTTGAGTTCACTACCATCTGGTGCTGAGGAAGGGTATGTTCTTTGGTATGTGCTTTCTTTCTGTGGTAGAGTGTCTGTCTAGGATCTGGTAGAACCAAGAAGACTCCATACCTGTGGCCTCTGTGGTTGAGTTCACACTTTCAAAGAGCCTCTATTCCAGGGTGAATAATTTGGGTCGAATGAGTATGAATTATATAAGAATGATTTATTTCGTTACCTCTATACTTCCTTTTTGGAAAGTTGGTTTTGTAAATCTGCTTGATGGAAACGTAAATTCTGAGTGTACCAATAACTCTTAGATCTGTATTTCTAGTTCTGATCTGTCTTCATAGATGCAGACCATCTGTCTTCATAGATGTGGAACATCTCCATCTGGATGATAGATAAAACTCATCATGTCTAAAACTTATGGTAGCTATTAAACGAAGTTTAGCATTTCTCCTTCTTGCTGCTTCCTTTCTGACCTCACTTATTTTTGCTTATGATACTACCATTCACTCAGTCTCTCAGGTTCATAACTTCGATAATTTAAAATTTTATCCTCCTTCATCTCCTTCAGTGTTACCAGTCCTGTTGGTTCAACTTCTGGAAAATATTCTTGCATCTGGTATATAGTGGAGTCAGAAGAGCCCTGGGATCAAATCTTGCCTTTGAGACTATGTGTGACCTGGGCAAATCACTTAACTTCTTTGAGCTTTCCTTATCTGTAAAAAGGGGATAAAAATATTTGTAGTATTTTTACCTCACCAGGTGTTGTGAGGATCAAATGTGGTAATTACATAAAATGCTTCATAAATCTTAGATCGTTGTATAGTCTTTTTGGTTCTGATTGGCGATTTTATGGATGGAGGGCATTCCCACCATCAATACATATTGGCAACTCAGTGACTTTCCCAGAGTCACACAGCCAGTGTGAACTTGAAGCCAGGTCTTCCTCACTGCAAGGCCAACTTTCTCTCTACTATGTAAAATGAAGGTTTTGGAGTAGATGACTTCTGAGGTCACATCTAGATTTCTGATCTCTGTTTCATGATACCACACCCCACACCACTTGTTTAAGCTCAGACTGTGGCCTGTTCCTGGAATGCCCTCCCTCTCCCTTTTCTGAAGGTTAACTCAAAGAAGTCTGACCCATCAGTTAAAGCCCAACTCACATGCTGCCTCTGTAGCATTTTCACCTCCATCCCCACATCCATGTTAGCAGTCTTTCTTCCCTCAGACCTCACAGAACACTTGGTTTTATAATTGTAAAGTATGACATTGTATTTTCATAGCAATCTGCGTTTGTTATTTTCTTACTAAACTCCTTGATGTTAGGAACTATGCTCCTCGTCTGTGTATCTTCGCAGTTCTCTATGTTGAGTAAATGGTGGTGATGGCTGGAGTAGGTGTATCTTACCCTACACTAGAGGTATTTAATTGGAAAATCCTGTAGTGAGTGATGATTCATTCCTGTAATATGTTCTAGGTCTTGTTCATTCAACTTCTATCCAAAGTGCCCAGCAAGACCATTCCAAGAAGGGTAGATTGTATAGCTGCTTTCTTAGAGGTGTCCTAGCGGGCATACCTGCTGGGAGGAAATCTGCTCCAGAATACATCCCAGTTCCCTCTCTGTGTTGGAATAGGGTAACAGGTCCGGGAGGATGTCTAGCAAGGCTCAGCAGGACCATTTGTTTAGAACTTTACGGGAAAGGGGAAGGCATGATGTCACTTCTTGTCTGAAGAGGAAGTTCAGACTTCCTTCCTTGGATGACTCTGATTGGGGGAGGGCATTACCAACTTTATGCTACTGTAAGCTGGGTTCCCCGGGCTTTGAGCAGTGTGACAGGGCTGAAGTGCTGCTGTATAAGCCTGCTCCTTTCTGTGTCATGTTTGAAATAGCTGTGGTTTGTGTGTTGGGTAACTTCTTATACCCTTGTCCTGCTAGGAGCTCTGCAGATCATGGTGTAAGGGCTCCTTCTCTTGTTCAAAAACAAACGGACTAATAAATAAAGCTTGCCATTTCACCTAAGCCCATGTGTCCCCTGTAGGCAAAGCCTGTGGAAAGAGAGTACTGGATTTACAATTGGAGGCTAGCGTTCTGGTCTCGCCTCTGCCCCTGACTTGCTCTATGACCTCTGGCAGGTCTCCTCATGTCTCTTGTTTTTTTCTTAACTGTAAAATGAAGGGGTTGGAAGCCTCTTTTTAAATTATTGTCTGTGAAGAGAACCCTCCTGGGAAGGGGGTGTTGAAGGTTCTTATTTTTAGAATGAGCCTGAGGTGGGGAGAGTGTCCATCCTAAGGAGGACCACTTAGCATGCTTGCTGCTATTCTGGTCCACACTTCTTTCTGACCAGTCAGTTGTGTTAAATTTTTCATGTGAGTTTGAACTAGAGTCCCTTGGAATAAGGGGAGAGAGAAGATTGGAGGAGGGAGTGGAAACAGCTGGGGCATTTATCAGCCTGGTTCTGAGGATGTGTAGTTACTAGCAAGGTCCTAGTAATTCTGAGATTGAACTCCTAGGCATTCTTAACTCCGTGTAGGAATGTTAGCAGTCCAGAGTATAGCCAAATGACATGCCTATTGTATTTTTTTCCCTTTCCAAAAAACTTTACTACCTGCTTTGGAACTGAGCTGTGGGAGGTCAGATGGCAAAGCAAGAATACTTTGATCTTGTCTCGTTATGTCTCAAGCTTCTCAAATGGCTTTTCATTGCATGTTCATTATTTCTTTGGTTGGTCTTTGTAAATCTGTCTGCAAACAGAGATGCAATTAGAACTTGGGGCTTCTGATGAGGTCATGCTGAATTGCACCAGGTTTGCTGTACTGGTCTCCTCCCCCCTGACCTAGCCTCCTAGTGACTGAGTGGAGCTCTGAGTCAGCAGTCCTAAGTTCTGTCTCACCTCCTCTTTCTGAATGTTCTGGGAGAAGAGTGGCATAATTTGGGTGTGTCTAATTCCTAGGGTTTTGCCCTCTGCAATCTCAGATTTGTAGGGAATCTCAAAATGTACACCCCTGTCAGTGGCATTTGTTTTAGTACTACCGTCCCACAAAATGATGTTGAATTGGTCCTGTCATTTATCTTAGGTTGTGCCTTGGTAGAGAAAGAGTATGGATTGGTATACAGTAAGATGTTTTTTTAACCTTCCAGTTACCATGAAAGATGAAAGAGTAAGGTATGACTTTAGATGAGAGCTCTTGCGTTTTATTTATGCCATTGTGTAGGTTTCCTGTTAGAAGGGTGCCATTAGAACTGTCCTGACAAGGGACAGTGGTTTAGTAAGCTATGGCCAGGTCTTGTGAATTTCTTTCTAGGATAGTCACATTCTATTAGAATTTTTAATATGCAAAACACAGAACTGTTTCATATTCTTTTCTATCCTAATCTTCAGACTCAAGTGGCTTTGCATTATTCACAGCCCCTTTCTTTGCAGTTATAGCAGTGCCATAGATGTGGTCTGAATCTCCCAATTTCTCCCATCAAATATTGAGCTACTTGTATATTACTCCTCTCTTTGACTAGGGTCAGTCATCTGGCAGACCTGTGAGAGAGGCTCAGTAGGAGGAGGAAGATTGCTGACTGTTAACTAGTATGAGAGGGCATGCAGATGGAACTGGGGATAACCCAAGGAATTAGGAAGCTAAGAATGAACTTGGTCAGACCCTTTCTAAAAGCAACACAGAGCCTTCTGGGATTTCAAAACAGCTCTCCTTCAAAAGATTGATTTTCCTCTACCTTCTGGACAGGTAAGAATTAGGAATAATCAAATCTTACCCTGGCCTGAAGTTTAGGGCATATTCCCAGTGGACTACATTTTTGCAGCAGAAGGAAAGGGCATTGTTTCTCCTGTTGTCATGAATTAGAAGTAGCCTGTTCCCATTTCTGCTACTCTAAACTCTCAGTACCACGGCAACCTTTTGGTTGTTGGGGATTATTGTGTTTGGGGGTGGAAGCAGAAGATGTGGTAGTGTGAGGGGGAAGGAGGTTGGTGGGCATATCAGGTAATAGTTGGAGGCAGTCATCTTGACCTTTCTGTCACCTAGGGACATTTCCACTTGTACTGTGTTTGAGATATTCTTTATTGGCTTTCTCTCCTTTCTTCTGGACTAGAAGGGACTTTGCTCCCCAACTGGTGAAAAGCTGTTATCCATATATAGCCCTATATAAAGTGTTGGCTGCTTCTGTTCTGCGTGCAATTTTCTTTGCCTCTCCTTTGGGCAGTCTGGGAATTGAGGGAAGGCTGTGTGGTGAGTGAAGATTTGTCTTGCAGTCGTAAGCCAGATTTGGGGCAGTGCGGTGTGGGTGACTGGAAGGGGTTGTTTCATTCTTGGGGGGTGGGGGAGGTATGGAACAATTGTTCCATTGGGTTGATCTAATTGAGGTATAGCAGCAGTCTTTTCCCCAGAATCCTGATGCCTACAAAGTGAGAAAGTACTGTGATGGCCAAGTAGGAGTTTTTAAAACCCCCCTCTCCTCTTTACTCTCTCCTTCCCTGATACTAAATGGCCCTGCTGCTTTGGAAAAGCCTAGGACTTCATTTGTAGCATTGGTTTGGGGCAGGGAGAGGAGGGTTGTTTTCCCGAACATGATAAGGAACTGAACTGGGCAAAGTGGGAGCTCCGGCTGGTGATTGGTAGACAGGATGCCGTGGAATGTGTTTGGCTTGCAGCCCAGAATCCAGCACTCTGTATTTGTTTGTTTCTGGGAGACTGTGGTCTGGTGCTACTGTGACAGGAAGTGAGAAAGCTGGGAGTGGGGGAACGGGAGAGGGGTACTGTCTTTGTGGTTCTCCTGTGAAATCCCTTTGTCCCTGGAGAGAGCAGCTCTGCTACAGAGTCCTACTGAGAAGAGAGCCGCCTTTGTGTGACCGCTAGGTCTCAGACATGGGGATCCAGCAGATCTCGGTGATTGGAGAATGTGAATTCTGGTCATTACCTTTTTTTTTAATCGTAGTACCCTTACCATAGGGTTTAGATCTGGATACTGTGATACTTAAAGGTCTGTACAATTCTAGTTGTGCCTTATGGGGTATGGATTTTTGGAAGATTCAGGATGGAAGAAGGGAGTAGGAGGATGTTTTATAGAAACATCCCAATGGCTGCTTTTGTATGGCAATTTAGTATAGTCATTGCTTAAAGTGTCTTGGGGGCTTAGGAGCAAAGAATGTAAATCTTGAAAGTAGTGGCCAAGCTCTTCTTTATTCCGATTATTAACTGTCAGATGTACCCTTTGCTAAGAACAGGCAGACAGGAGTGAAGTCCTGGGGCCCTTTTTCTAGGCCTCCACCCAAGAATGACCCCTGCTGTTGGGCCAGGGTGACACTTATCCAAAGAAATGGCAGGGAACAGAGCTTCCCTGTTCTGCAAGGAAACTCTGTATCTGCAGTTTTCTTGAAATAATTTTTACCTTTTTTGTCTAGACTGAAACAACACCTGTACTATACTATTTGGCTTCCTTCTCCTCCCAACTCCCTCATTTCATTGTTTCAGCCTCCTCTCTGCCTCAGCTGCAGAAGAGGCATCTATCACTTCTCACATTGTAGACTGGGTTGGCTGAGCCTTCAACCTCTTGCCAAGCTAGCTGTTTCATGAGCTCTCACACACAAACCCCCCTTTGACTGCCCAGGAGGACAGCTGCCCTGGAGGCAGATTGTTAACATACCTCTGGAACAATCCCTACCCTCTGTCCTGCTGTCGGCCAGCACTGGTTTTTTCTTTTCTTAGCTTCCTACCCCAACCCTCCAAAGTTTTCTGTTTTTGACGTGGTCATAAAAGAGCTATACTTTTAAAGGGATTTAGCTTCTTGAGACAGAGGTGACCAGTGAGTCACCTGTCTTATAGGCTAACTGTTTTAGTGTCTGGTTTAACAGTGGTGCAAGTGACTTGTATGTCATTACTTACTATTAACACTTTTTTCTCCTTCCACATATTTTTCAATCAACCTTCCTACCCTCAACAGTCCGCCCTTCATGAAGTTCCTTTATGTTTACACTGTTTAAAGTGAGGGGAAATCTGGGTGTAAAGCAAGCTTTAATCCTATGACTAAATAGGACTCCAATGTTTGAGATGTAATCAGAATCTGAGTTTTGTTGCCTTTCCCCTGTATTCTCATCTGTTTCACTTTGAGCTCTGGGTAGTTACTCTTTCTGAGCACCAGCCCCCCTATCCCTATTCCCCCATACATTTACTTTTATTCATCCTGTAATTGAAATGGTGCCCTTCTTTTAAGCCAGGTTTCCCTTCTCATTACTTGAGGAAGTGGTTCTTGTTTCTGCTGCGGATATAGAAGTATTATCTCCCTCCTCCCCTAGTCTTCTTGTCACTTTCTTTCAGAGGTTCTTGACTTTCTTTGTTGTCCAAGGGTCTGGAACATCCTTCATGACTCTTTGAGTGGTTTCAAGTTTCTATCCAGAGGTTTTGGGATCGGTAATATGACAAACTAAAGCCTTCTTGTCCTTTTTAGGGTAGCTCTAAATTGTAGGAAATTTGAGATGACAGGAAAGGGAGGGTTTTGGGGTAAGTAGGCTGCCTCTTTTTCACCTCCCTCTCACAGCCCCCCCTCCCAGAAAAAGAAATGTAAGCTTCAGAAGGTTATTTTTTTGGATCCCAGTAGTCTTAGAGCTTAGATGTTAATGGGGTCTCAGTGTACTTTGTTTCTAATATTGGAGTGTATAAATCCCTGAAAGATTTGGAATAAAGGCTAAACTTTGTACTTGAAGATTTTGGCTTTTCCAGTCCTCTAAAATAACTGAAAAGGTACATCAGCGAGAGATACTAAAAAAAAGCCAAAACATCAAATGCTTCTTTTTCACTTGTATGCTTTCTTGTTCTCCATTGTGTACCTGACTTCCTTTCCCCCTTAACTTTCTCTAATTGGGAAAGGGAAAAGGCATTCAGCCTCTCCCCTGCCTCTGGCCTTACAACCTGACATCCTCCTCCTTCTAGCCCTTCCTTATCTTAGCTTTATTTATTTATTTATTTATTTGATCTGCCTTTCCTTATAAAGCTAGGTGAGGTGCCTTTGGAAGAGTATAGCAGGGACAGAGGTAACAGTGTCTCAGACTTTTCTGGACTAGGAGAATTCAGTGTTATCAGTCCCAAGTGGAGGCCCCTCAAAAGGCACATGGAGAGTGGGGGAGGAGAAGAGGCGAGTTGGCTAGGCCTGAGAGATCAGAAGGACTTGTTAGACCAGTCTTGTGTGTGTCATATATGCTCTGGGGAGAAGCAGGTTTTGTTTCTTTCAGAAGCCTTTCAGAACTGGCCCCAGCTCTTTAGTTGAGAACCACACCCTTGCTTTGCCACTGTGCTGATACAACACCTCTCAGCCGTTTCATTATACATGGTTTTGAATGGAAAGACCCCACAGAATACTTGGAGGAAGCAAATGAAATTCCTATCTGACCTTCATCTTCTAAAGTAGAAGTTACTTTTTTTTTTTTTTTTTTTTTTTTTTTAGGTAAGTCACAGTTGAAACCAGAAAGACTGATAGAGCACAGAGGTCAAAATAATAAAACTGAACAGACTGAAGTACCATGTTGATTCGTGGCTACTGTCCCACTTTCCTTTTGAGTTCTAGGTCTCAGTAAAAGTGTTTTTAGAATCATAGACATAACTGAAAGGGACACAGACAGCAGTCCCTAGCCTCTTTGATGTACGGTTAAGATGGAAAGATGTTAAATAACTTGACTACCTACAGTCACTCAACTGGGGAACAATCCAGGGACTTGGTATTCTGGTCTTTTGATTCTTAGAGCTGCCTCCTTACCCCAGACTTATCTCTAGTATTCAACACCAATCCATTCAGAATGTTTTTGTTCCTTTAGAGAGATTGCTCACACAACTACATTTAACCATGAGGGTTATTGATGGGTTGAAATAATACCCTTCCCTCACTGTGCTTCCTATAAGACCCATTCATTTTCCTTACTAGTGCAATAAGGGCACTAGGTTTGAAATAGAGTCCAACCATGGGGAAAGACTGAAATTGCCAAAACCCAGGTAAAGGTCAATTCTCAAATACAGCTTCTGGGCTGGAGAGGGATTTTAGTATAGCTTTAAGGGGAAAAAAGGAATTCTTTTGGGTCTTGTAGAAGTATCCTATGTAGTAATGGGGTTTTAGAGTGAAAGAATATGATTTGTTTTCTGTTGCTGTCATGACAGAATAGATCTAATATGTCTCTTTAGGGGAATAGCAGAGGGGTAGAGTTGGTAGGAATGGGTTGACATTGAAAGTGAAAACATGTGGGAAGAGAGATACTGTAATTCTTTTCATAGTGTGCTCCCTCTATAACCAATTAGCAAAATGGGGGTGGTAGAATTTGAACCTTGTTACCTGCAATAGGAAGCATTGTTCTCTGCTGAGATTGTAGAAAGGTATTGATTTATTATGTTCCTTTGCAGAAGGAACAAAATAACTCTTGTTTTGGGTATGTGAAGGGTTCCCCAAGAATTAAAAATGGCATCCATGACCTTTGAGGCAAACACTAATTTAGGTAATTAAACGCTTCTCCAAAATTCCTTTCAAGTCACAACATGGGAGGTCAGGATACCGGGAATTCACTTTCTGGTTTGCTATACACATATACTCATAAACATTTAAGTAGAGAGTTTTATTTTTACGAAGTATTAGCAGCTTATTTGAAGGAAAGAGACTCGTTTTATTCTTGTGTTTTAAGCATCTAAAAATCAAATATAAGAGTGGTTAAAAGTGTTCTGTTTGGTCCCAGTGGGCAGAACTATGAGCGGTGGGTGGAAGTTGTAGGTGCAACTTCAGGTTAGATACAAAAAAAATTTTCTTTACAGTTAGGGTTTCTTTTACATTTAGGGTTTCTTGGGATTAAACTAGTTATTCATTGAAGTTCCTTCCAATTCTGTGATTCTGTTCAAAAGGGAAATATGTTGCCTCTGGGAGGGGTAGTGGGTTCTCCCTCATTGAAATAAGGCCTTCTAGGGTAGAAGTCTAGATGTCTGCTAGTTGGATGTTGTAGAAGAGATCCTTGATCAGGGATTGGTTGGACTATGTAGATTATGAAACATCTCTTCCAGTTCTGATTCTGTGACTTGTGATTTTTAAAAGTATAATTTTATAGGACTCCTTATTCACTGACTCAGAAGGCATCCCAGAGTCCATGTAGTCCAGTTTGTACCTTGATAAGAATCCTTCTGTGGCATGCACACTATCTCCTGAGGGAGCCCAATCCACTTTTGGGTAGCTGTAATTATTGGGTTTTTTTTTTCCACTGTACCTTAAAGCCTAAATTTGCTTCTTTGCAACCAGCACCTGTTGTTTCCAGGTCTGTCCTCTGGGGTGAAGTAGAATTGAAAGAATTGACATTGCTATAGCACTTTAAAGGTTTTCCAAGTGCCTTATCTCATATGACCCCTAAAATAATAAATTATCTTCATTTTTTAGATAAAGAAACAGGCAGAGAGTTTAAGTGATTTGTTCCCATTGAACACAGCTAAAGTCAGAGTGAGAATTTGAAGCCAGTCTTCTTGACTCCAAGTCCAGCACTCTTTCCACTGTGCTTGATTATGTCTCTAAGTCGAAGATAACTGTTATTGTCCTTATGTCTTTCCTTCACCAGGCTAAACATCCCAATTCTTGCATCTTATTGATCCTCATTTGGCTCTTTTCCATAATACCAATATCCTTTCTGAAATGTGCCCAGAACCAAAAACAAAACTTGACATGTGGTGTGACCAGGGCAGAGCTGGACAGTCACCTCCTTAGTTCCAGACACCAAGCCACTGTTAATGCAGCTGAAGATTTAGTCACTTTTTTGGCTGCCATGTCATGCTGACACCCTCCTACTGAAATTGCAGTCCACTGACATCCTCCCCCTCCCCCACTCTTCCTCTAGACCTCATTAAATCAAACTGGTGCCTAGCCAACCTCTCTCATCTTTGCTTTTGGAGTTGATTTTACCCCTAGAGAACCTGCTTTAGTATAGTGATTGGTGTGATTATCTCTCTTAAGGACCACCTTAGATTTGAAATTCTCAAAAAGCTTAAGAAATGAAGCTTTGTATGGTAGTCTTGGAAGAAGTAGAAGTGTAACTTACATGTAAATGAAAGTGAATTGTTTTGTATTTTGATCTCTGGAAAGGAAAGATGCTTTTTAAAGGATCCTACTTAACTGTGAGCAGATACCAGGTAGAAAAATCATTTGTCCTATTTCTTTTCAGTGGATCTACTTCATAGACATCTTCACTGGTTCCCTATTGCTTCTAGGATTAAATGCAAAGTCCTCTGTCATCTAAAACCCTCTACAATCTGGCTCCCACAGACCTTTCCAAATTTATTTCTTATTATTCCCTATCACCTCTCCATTTCTGTGAAAACTGACCTGCTATTTGTTCCTCTGCAGATTTTCCATCTAGTTTGCTCCCCTTGTCTGGTATTTATTCTTTTCTTACCACCACTTCAAGCTTCTTCCAGAGCACAGATCAGGCATTCCCCTACCCCAAAGCATTAGCACTTTCTTCCTCTCAAAATTATATTTTCTATTGTATTTTGTTGTTGAAATCCAAACCTGTGATTTCATTCGTTCAAGGAAGTCTGTCAAGAAGCTCAACCAGTGCAGAAGGACACCTGTACCGCAACTTAAAACCTAGAGAGTTGTGAGGAGTGTTGAGAGGTTATGACTCGATAGATTTGGACCTATATGTTCCCTGGTTTAAAGGCAGGCTCTTTACAGCACCATATTGCCTCTGTTTGGATTTATTTGCCTGCATGCATATTATTTCTCCCCACCCCCACTATAGGGTGTAAGCTCCTTTAGGCTAGAAATTGTTTGTGTTTTTGGCTTTGAACCAGGTCTTTGTGTATAATACTTTGCACCCTCCGTGCCAGGCGGGTGTTCCAGGTGCTGAATATGCAGAGACAAAACCCCCAAATCAAGTCTGCCTTTGAGGAGCTAACATTCTCCTGGCAGGAGACAGAACATCTATAAAGTTACTTGGTAGTGCTAGGATTAGAACTCAGGACTTTAAACTCCTAATTGTTTTTTCTATTCTAACTTACCCCTTGATCCTGCTCACCTGTTATAGTGTAATGTTTTTAGAATCAGAACCTCTAGATGTTGTTTTTCTCATGTATAGTTTTTGCTGCCACTTACCACAGTGGAATAGATCTAGTAGAAGTAAAGAGGAGGAGAGCTACTGTGGCCCTGTGGCTGGGAGGGTTGTCATTGTATGAGCTGTGGTAGTTATGGTTTGGGCCTTTCTTAGCAAAGGAAGATTACAGGGTGGAGGCTGTCAGGAAATGCAACTAAGGTCCGGTTGAAACTAAGGGACGAGGAGAGTTTTTGTTAGACTTAACCTACTTGCCCTTATCTCCATGTTTTTGCTACATCAAAAGATTCAAATGGAATTTTTTTCTGTGCACACTCAAGTATGAAGACCCCAGTATGACTTGGAGAAGTTACATACCTCTTTGAATGATAGTTGCAACCTTGGAGGCAGAAATAAAAGACAGCATTTTACTTAGAAATAAAAGACAGCAGAGATGTAAAGAAAAATTTCAGGAAGCCGGAGGATGACGTTAGTCATAGTTGAAAGACATTTGTAAGATTTCAGTTTGGATAGGAAGAGATGACATTCATGGGCTTTACTGTTGGGTTTGAGAACTGCATTCAGAGAAGGAAGTAGGAGTGGTAGAAGAGTGAGCAGGTGTGTTTGGCATAGGAAGAACTTACAGGGCACCTGTTCTCCAGCCTCCTCTGGGCATGGTTGATTGCTGAAGACTGCATGCACACGCCCTGAACTGGTAAAGCTGAGCAAATGGGACCTATCACAGACTGGTCCTAGAGGGCTGGCTTTGCACTGGGGAGCGTGGGAAAAGGAGCTTAGGTAAGAGGCCCAGGCTAGGCAAGGCTAGTCCCCACAAGTCTCCTTCCCTCTCCCTTCCCCCTCCTCCCATCCCCCATGATTGTTCTGGTTTCTCAAACGCCTTTGTAGGCATGCCACGACTGGGCCCTCAGGTTTCCACCTTGGGGTGGAGGGGGGGGAGGAAAGGAGGGAAAAGACTTGGCTGATAGCAGCTCCTATTTTGCTTGCTAGTAGCAGAGAGAAAGTAGGTAGTTTGCTGCCTATAGTATAACTCTCTGGAGTAGATTCTCAGGTGGGCAACTCAAATGGGAAGACTAATAATTAGAGGCTGGAATCCAGGTTTCACCAAAAGCTGTGTCTGACCCTTGTGCTGTAGGGCCAGAAAGTGTATGGTAACAGCAGTCTAAGGACTGTTGTTATGAAGAACTCCTCTTCCCTTTCCATACCCAGAGTCTCTTTCGTCTGATACTTCCCTCTGTTCCTACTGTTTATTTATTGGGTGTATTTATTTTCTTTCCCATTCCCTTGCTCCCCACTATCTCTGCAGCTCTCTCCTTCCTGCTTCCTCCCTGGTGGTGGCTGAGATGTTTCTTCCATGACTCTTTGCATCTAGACTGGCCTGTTCTCTGTTAAGCCAATCAAATCCGACCTTCCCTTCTTAACAGGTGTGTATGGAAACTTTAAAAAAGATATATTTTAATAAGATTTTTACTTTTCTATTTTGTGGGATAAGGAGGGAAAAGGAAGATGGTATGGGGTAGAGTGGGTTTGTTTAAAATCTGCATTTCCCAATGATATATGTTTGGGGTGCAAAGTTTTATACTGATCCTTTAGAGCCACAGTTTTAATGCTCTTTACCCTTGATTTTCTAGCCAAGAAAACAATTTGCTATTGATGGGGTGAAGTAATGGTTGGGGGTGGTTTCCTTAACATGTTTCTCTGAACACTGAGCAGAAAGACATAGGCAAGTCCTCCCTCTCCCATCTCTACCTTTCTCTCCCCAACACATAAGTCTTGATTATTGTAGCAATAATGCTGAGGTATCAGGGTCCATTAGGGAAGGAATCATGGTGATATATGTCTTCACTAAACTCCCTAATGTTGACTGGACGATGAAGATTTAGGGAATATCTCTCATTTGGTTTTTCCAAGGCAATTACCTAAAAATGTTTCAGGGTCACAAACCAATGTTTCAGAACTCTAAAACTCATTCCCCTACTGTCTAAATTCCCAGAACTTGCCTTTTTTTATACACACTTTCTGTGGATACTTTTCATTTCTTCTTTGTTAATGTTTTCCTGGTTTATCTCTGCAGTAGTCATGCCTGGGGCCATGTTGGCCTTAAATGTGAAACTGTCAGATCCAGGAACATCTAAGTTCAGAACCAGAACCCTAAATTCGCATTTTGCTTCTTACGCCTTTTTGATTACTGGGAGACTGAAATACTTTAAAGAGAGCTTAAGTTCTTTTTGCAGATTTTAGTTTGTGATTTTAAACTTCCCCAGCAACAATTCTAATCATAAAGTCTAGGACAGGTTAGTTCCAGAAGAGAGGATATCCAACCTTTTCCTGAGAGAGGTTCCCTCCAGGACAAAGTTTGTCCTGTAGAAAATGTGATATGGTGTTTATGTTTTTTATGGGTTGCAACTTTTTGCTGCTAAGATCAACAGAACTTCCATCTAGGAACAAGCCTAACTTTTGTCATTGATGACTAGCTTTTAGGCATATCCTGGTTTCCTGTCACCTGTATAAGTTGCTTAGCCATATTTATCCCAGTTATCTATCTACTTCTTGATTATGCCTTGGGGAAACTAGTAGGAGAGTAATCCTGCTTGACCAGACACTGGTGATGGGCTGCTAAGCTTGGTGGTAGTTTCCTTCCTATACTGTGGTACAAACCTGAAGGTACAGGCTTTGGCTCTGGGATTGATTATCTCTATCTTTTCTTCTTACCTTTGACCTTTTCTTTCTTCTCCCTTACCCCTCCCAGTGGTGTGAAGTGAGGGGGGAGGTTATCTCCCTCCTTCCTCTGTGATCTACCTCCCCTTTACTCTGCCCTGCGGCGACTCCGTCCCTCAGGGTCATGGACGACTCAGAGGTGGAGTCGACCGCCAGCATCTTGGCCTCTGTGAAGGAACAAGAGGCACAGTTTGAGAAGCTGACCCGGGCATTAGAGGAGGAGCGGCGCCACGTCTCGGCGCAACTGGAGCGTGTCCGTGTCTCGCCACAGGATGCCAACTCTATCATGGCCAACGGCACCCTCACCCGCCGACATCAGGTAACCCCTCCTCCCCATAGGCAGATAGAACTTTGAGGTGCTCACCAGAGCAACTGAGATTCTTCACAGGAAGCTGTTCTGATGGTGATGGACTGTCCATGGTGCCCATGCTTTATGGTAAACTTTTCCAATGAATAGGCATCTTCTGGGTTGGTACCTGTTGAGTGTTAGGGGAAGCTGGCCGCGGCTTTGAGCACTGTGAACTCATCCTTGCTGAGCACCCTTCCTTTGGCCTGTTCTGTTGCATTGATATTTCTGGCTTGGGTTGCAGAGCCACCAATGGGAGAACTTGCAATTCAGAGCTGTGTAGTAAAACCATCTGTTTACTCTCATCCTCTGGTGTTAACTGTTGGAGCTTTCTGGGAACAGTACAGGGGAAAAGGGGAAGCTATGTCTCAGTGGTTTGGAAATTGGGTAGCTTGTGATCTTAGCTTAACTTTGGTCCTCAGGGAACATGCTGTGCTCAAGCATAGGTCTGTGTCCACCAGCTGTGTCCTCACACTTCATGCTGGCCCTGCGTACTTTCCTTGTTGACTGTAATTCATGTCTGTGAGAAAGGGTTATGGCTACTCCTGTTCTAGTAAGGGGAAAAGGGAAGAAAGCAAATACCATGTTGCTGTTCAGCCCTGCTAACCACAGGAGCCTTGGAGGCTCTGCTGGTCTGTGGTGTGACTTTAGCAGCTCAGGGGCATTCAAAAGGGGAAGCTTCTTCTCCTTCTTTATTCTGGTCCTGATGTGATAAAATCTTGTCTGGTGTTTTGTCCAGTTTAATTTCTGTTAAGGGATTGTTGCTGGCTGGATAGGCAGTATAAAATCTTGAGAGAACTACAGGTAGGAGACATTGGACTTCTTTTCACTCACAGCCTATTTGAGTGTGAAGGCAGATAGAAAAGAAAATCCTTGGGAATGGGCAGTCAAGAGAGTAAGTGGCAAAGTGGGACTCCAGTTGGCTGATTCCATCTGAGGATGGATTCCTTGGAAAATCACCTAACTGGAACCCCATTTTGCCACTTAATTTCTTTTCCCTTTGCTTGGGACTCATTCTTAAGTAACAGAAAAGGAGGTGGAGAGGGCAGAGTAGGACTGGTAAGAATCAGTGAGATGGTGGGGAATTCCAGGATCATAAGTATAGCCTTTTCTTTGAATTTCACTTGGATGAAGAAAAACCACACCCTTCCTCTCCACTGAAAGAAATCTAGTTTTGCTTCCTCTCTCTGAAGCTTGTTTATAATGAAATAAGGGCTTCTTCTGAGGTAGCCAGGTCTTTTGTCCCTACTTAATGAATTTTAGCATCCTTAAAATTTTATTCTGTAGCTAAAAGAGAATGAGGTTTCTTGAAGGACCAGTTGGCAAATACATTTTTAGGCAGTAGAGTCTGTGGATTTTTTAAAAGACTGTTTCTTAAGACAACCTAGGAAAAAGGGTCTTGTTCAATAGTTTTAGAAACCAGTGGTGGAGATATCGTGGGGATTGGTGCCACTTTTAAGACCACTTTGGATTTTACTTCATGCCTGGTAGGCAAGAGTACTGCTTCTGCTTCTTCAAGGAGCTTCCTTATAAAAGGCATTATAGGTGTTTCCCACAGGGCTGGGGAGTAAAGGTAGTATAGGAGTGGTATATTGAATGTCTGAGGAAAACCCAACCTAGTCCTTTTAAATTCTTAATCTCATGGCTTCCATGCAAAATTGAGAACTCATGTTCATTTTCCCTTTTGTCAGGCACCATTGTCCCAGACATCCAGGCCTGTTTATTCTTATTCCTTGCAGTGAAGTGAAAACAGCAGGATATTTGGATACTTAAAATAATAAAAATTATAAATTTAGAGCTGAAAGGGACCTTAGAGGGCATTTAGTCTAATTGTCTTCATTTTGCAGATGAGGAAAAGTGGAAGGGACTTGTCTAGGGTCACACTGGTAAATAAGTGACAGAGCCAGAGCCAGAATTCAGATAGAGGCCTTCTCAATGCAAATCTCGCCCATTTGCCACTAGAATACATTATTAACATTGAGTGGTAACCTCATCTTTCAGGCCATGTAATAAAAGGAGATGTTTGTATTTCAGAGAATATGGGAAGACCATGTAATAAACTTTTCCTATTGTATATATTTCAGAACGGCCGGTTTGTGGGCGATGCTGACCTTGAGAGGCAAAAATTTTCAGATTTGAAACTCAACGGACCCCAGGTAATTCTTTAGAGATTAGAAAGCCTGCATCATTCTTTTATCAGTCAGGAGTCAACGTGGTTGACTGCCCAAGAAGATGAGGAGGTGCTAAGAAACCACCTCTAAGCACCATACATTTTGGAGTTTATGAAGTATTCCCTCTTCTTCTTTTCTAATGTCAGTATTCACTTGGGCCATACCATAGTAGCTTTCCTCCCATTATTTCATATAGGACCACAGTCACCTTCTGTATAGCACCATTCCCAGGATGCAAGAACCAGGGCAAATTGTGGAGACGTACACAGAAGAGGATCCTGAGGGAGCAATGTCTGTTGTTTCTGTGGAAACTTCTGATGATGGGACCACTCGCCGAACAGAGACCACTGTGAGTTGGCACTTTAGAAAGACCTGGAAAGGGTGGGGGAGAATTTACTGCTAGGTTTTTGAGTACTTGCCAAAGTGGATGAGAGAGCATGGATGATTGTATTGAAGAAAGTGGGATATTGGGGAAATTTTGTAGATAATGAAGGGAAAAGGTAGGAGAAATACCTCTTCTCATAGCTCTAGCTATTACCCTAGTGGTCTCTTCATTCCTCAGGTGCCTTTGCAAGGTAGGAGAATCAGTATGTGACAGGTGTCCTTCATTTAATTTGTTTCCTTGATTCTCTCCTCTGCCCCTTAAGGTCAAGAAAGTAGTAAAGACCGTGACAACACGAACGGTACAGCCAGTCCCAATGGGACCAGATGGGCTTCCTGTGGATGGCTCCTCAGTTTCTAACAATTACATCCAAACCCTGGGCCGTGACTTCCGCAAGAATGGCAATGGGGGTCCAGGCCCTTATGTGGGACAGGCAGGCACTGCCACTCTCCCCAGGAACTTCCATTACCCACCAGATGGCTATAGCCGTCACTATGAGGATGGCTACCCCAGTAGCAGTGACAACTATGGTAGCCTGTCCCGGGTGACGCGAATTGAGGAGCGGTACCGTCCCAGTATGGAAGGATATCGGGCTCCAAGTCGGCAAGATGTCTACGGGCCTCAACCCCAAGTTCGAGTGGGTGGAAGTAGTGTGGATCTACATCGCTTCCATCCAGAACCTTATGGATTGGAGGATGACCAGCGTAGTATGGGCTACGATGATCTGGATTATGGTATGATGCCTGATTATGGCACTGCCCGCCGCACTGGGACACCATCTGACCCTCGCCGACGTCTCAGGTAGGCCTAGATCTGGAGATGCACCTACACAGTGAGAGGTGATCATTCTGTTTTTATCAAAATATTTTTCAATCTAAGGCATAATTACAGTGCTAGTCCACTGAGATGAGATGAACACCCACTTTGGGGGTGTTCTTCTCTGCTTCTTAAAAGAAAATGCATTTTTTCTTTTATTGCGAACTTAGTAAATATCAGGAAACATGAACATTAGAAAAAAAAAAGAATAATGTATGAAATTGTGAGATTTTATTATGTTGGGGTTTTAAGTGTATGTTAATATGATAGTCACAAAACTGACCTGCTTGTCTGAATTCCCTTCTGTCCTTCCTCCTGCTCTATTTTGTATATTTTTAAAAAGTGTGTCACTTTGCTCTTTTCTTGCCTTTTTGGGGACATTTCAGTCAATTATAACTCATCAACTTCTCCCACAATACTTTACTCTTCTTCCCCAAAGAGGAAGCCCTTCTTTGTAACAGGAAAACAAATGCATACAGGGGTCCTATCTGGAAATAACTATCTTGTTCTGCATCTCTGATAGTATCACTTCTTCTGCCTTAGTAAATGGTTGTTAGGGAAAAGGTTACTGGCATTTTAGACTTTTTTTTTTTAAACAATTCCAGATAGCTTTTCAGAATGGTTTTTGGCCATTCCACAGTTCTACTCAATAGTGTTAGAGTACTGGTCTTTCCACAGCCCTGGTGACCTTGACTTTTCCCATCTTTTGTTATTTTTTTTAGATTTTTATTGATATCTTTTTGTTCTTGCATTGCCTGAAATTTCCACTGTATCCACCATCCCCTTTCAGGAGCTGCCCCTTGAAATACAGAACTTTTAGTTCATTAATCATTTGAATGTTCAGATATTTAAAGGCTTCTTTCTGATGATAGGGTCATACTTTAAAAATAATCGTTGTACCATGTAATGAATATACCACAGCCCTGATCTTTGAGAAATATTTTAAGGGTTGTGATAGTTATCTTTGCTGAATGACTGTCTCCTTTAACTGTATTAAAATGACCAAATCTGTCCTACTGATACTAAATTTCTAAGTCATTAATGTATTTAAATTTCATGTTTCTACTTTCTGTGGCATTACCATGTTTTGCCGAACATGTTCAACATTATGTTTGAGGCCTTGGTTTTCTTCTTTAAAAAATTTCCTTTAAAATATGCGTATTATTTCTCTGTCACTCCCCCTCCCCATTGAGAAATAAAAGAAAAATATTTTCTTAACATGCATAGTCCAGCAAAAATATTCCTGCACCGGTTATGTCCGAAAATTCTGCATTGTTAAGTCTGTTACCTTCTAGTCAAGAGATAGGCACCTCATTAGTTTCCAGTTTGGGGCTATTATGAAAAGAGCAACTCTTAAATATTTTGCATATATGGGTCCTTTTCCTCTTTCTCTAAGAAGTGTGGCTTGGTAATGGTATGACTGAATCAGAGAGTAAGATCTCAGTAGGTTAAATGGACCATATTGAACAAGATGAAATTTAATAGTGATAAATGTAAATGTGTTAAATTTGTGTTCAAGAATCAACTTCACAAATATAAAATGATGAAGGCAGGGCTAGCTAACAGTATATCTGAAAAAGATCTAGGGTCTTATTTTAAGTCAAATAGGACTGCTTTGGGAAGTAGGTTCCCTGTCCCTTCACTGAATCTTCAAGCAAAGGCTGAATAATAATAGCGAATACTTACATAGTGTTTACTATGTGCAAGGCACCATGCTTTAAAATTTTTATCTTATTTGATCCTCATAACAATCCTGGTTGCTGTTATTATCCCTATTTCAGAAAATTGAGGCAAACAGAGGTTTTGACTTGTCCAGAGTCACAAAGCTAATAGGTTGGAGGTCAGATTTGAACTCAGGTCTTCCTGGCCCCAGACCCATGCCACCTCGCTGCCTAATAAATGACCTTTTGGTCAAATACCATACTAGGTATGGTATTAAGATGATAATTACAGAACTAAGCTGTTAATTCTGTGCTGGTCCACTTCCTGTTTTAAATAAGAAGCCAGCTGCCTACACTAGTTTTCTTTTGAGCTCTTATCTTTCCATTTTTCTCACAAGGATAGTATCTTTGCTAAGTGTTTGAAAAAATCTAGGTAAATATGTCTCTAGCATTAGCTCTTAAGTTAATAACTATGTGAAGACTGTATGGCCCCCACTTTTATTCACCTACTATCTCTTGAGTAGTATATTGCAAAATTTTACTAGGATTCGTAGTCAAGCTTGCTATCGTAGTTTGTGGGCCTGGTTTTCTTGTCTGTTTGAAAATTGGGATGGTTTTCACTTTTCATTGACAATGGCACAGCTTATCCCATCTGACTGTTCTTTCTGTATCATGTGATGGAGCTCATCTAGCCCTGATGGCTTACTGTCATCAAGGGCATTGAAGTGCTTTCTTACTGTCTGTCTCCTTATCTGGTATTTCAGCTCCTTGTTACCATTTTGTTCTGTCCTTCCCAGTTCAAAGATCATTCTCCTTCAACAGGGGAAAAAAGAACCAAGCCAAATGAAAGTTCAGTCTCCATTTTCACCATTCATACTTCTCAAGCATCAATCCTGTCCCTTCTTAGATCCTCTTATTTTTTAAGCTTTTACACCCACTTTATTTAGTTGTTATCTGGAGAGATTATCTGGATGTTCCTTGTCCACGTTCACTCATTGTGAGTGTTAGGGCTCCTGACATTATTCTTAGAACCATCTCACACTTTTGCTTTTGTCTTGTGTCACCTCTACTTGCTCCAGACAAAGTGACATAGTGGAGAGGATGCTGGACCTGAAATCAGGAAAACCTCCTTTCATATTCCATCATTTCTTAGTAGTTTTGTGATACTGGGCAAGTTCCTTAACCTCTCTGAGCCTCAGTTCCCTCATCTGTGAAATTCGGACTTGGCTCTAAGCTCCATTCTAGCTCCAGATCTCTCCCATGATCCTCTGAATTAAGTAAAGTCAGGTTGGGCTGTTCCCCAAACTCAACATGTAAATGACCTTGAAGTATGCATTCTCCATTCTTTGTCCTGGCTCTCTTTTACAATCCTTATCTTCAGGCTTCAGCTTGGGTAGCCTTCCTTAAAACCTGTCACTGTTCTCTTCCTCAAGTCTTCTAGAGGATGGTGTCTGGATCTAATGAGAGCTAGTGCTTTTTTACCCCCAATGATTAATTTATACTTGGTGAATTTAAGATTAAAAATATGTCATTATCAGTTTGTGTTAAATCTTACCATAGGGTTGTGACCTTCTGAAGTAAGAGTTTGATCCTGATTTCTCTGGTGTGGTGCTAATGACTTCACCTGACAGTCAAAGGAGGGAGACTGAGACTTCCTTACCCATCCCTGAGTCAAGTATCTTTTGATTATCTTTTGGTTTATCTCTTGCCCTCCTCTCTGACTCATCCGTTATTCATAGAGGGACTTTAGGTTTAGATCCTGCCACCTAGAACCCTGGTGAGTTGTGGCCATCTAGGCAGGATCCCTCCCCAAGGCGTTGGCCCCCAGGTACCAGTCTATTTCCTGAATTTCTCATTTTTGAGAAGTGATTGGCCTTGGGAGGGTGTGAACAACAGGGCTTTTTCTGTCCTATGGTGGATTGAAAAGTTTGTGTGAAGAGAGATTTCTGTGACTGGTTTCTGGATATATGCCAAAATAGTTTTGGATTAAAAACCTGCTTGTCCAGCAAGAACATTCCTCTGCTTTCCTGTTCCGGTCCTAGGAGAGTAATACAAGGTCAAAGTCTAAACAATGTGGCAGTGTACCATGTGAAAAAAATAGTGCTGGACTGGGCTGTCAAGAGACCTCCATGCAGTTGGCTGTGTGGCCGAGGTTGGGTCATTGAACTTCTGGGCCTCTTTTTTCCACATGTAATGAAGAGAAACCACAAACATGATAAATAATTAAGGTTTCTTCTAGCTAAGGTTCTATTTTTATTTCGTAGTAAGTTTGAGATGAATTCCCATGTACATTTATGCTGTTTATAATAAATATTTGAATTTAAGTATTTTGAAGTTTTGCTGTGAGTACTTTAGCTCATTATTTTAATGGTGACCTGTTAGCAGTAAAAGATATGCTTGTTGATTCTCAGCAGCTTTCCAGACAGACTATATTTTATGTGTTGAATCGAAATACTGTAGATGACTAGGCTGTACAGTCAGGGAGCTCACACCAGCACTCATAGTACTTTATTCTTGTCACATGAGGGGAACAAGGCTGACTATAGGCAGGATATTTGAGGGTTATTGACCTTCAGGGGACAATGACCTATAGAGAGGAAGGATTGTGCTTGGAGGCAAAATTAGGAAGTCTCAGATTTTTTAAAAAAAGCAACTCTTAGACTGAGGCCTTTGGTATTGTCTTGTAGGAAGCATGCATGGAACTTCTTACCGTAACCTCGAGTATCAATAGGCGCTAATAATAATGTAGCTAATAAAAAAAAACTGTAGGCCTCTTCTAAGAGATCAGAACAATAGATTTTCCTTTCTCCTGGGGGGAGTCATGGAATGAGATGACCTCACAGATAGTGAGTGGGTTTCTTCCTGGTGGTTATGATCAAGTTTGACAGCTTCACCCTCTAGTGGTTGGTTTTGGGTACTGAAATCCAAGGACTGACTTTCCATTGTTTTAGCCTTGGGGTTAGCGTAAGGGAAAAGTGCCTCCTACTGTTCCTAGTGGGCAGGTATCCTGGTTGTGTTATTAATGACAAAGTATTTTTTATGACAATAAAAAGGTTTTGTGGTGTGTGTGTTTTTTTTAATGACAGACTCTTAACAAAGTTTGTGGAAAGGGAGTCAGTCTTAAAAAGAAGTCCGATTTGAATTACACTCATATTCCTGAGGTGATTACCAGCCTGAAATATTAAGTGAGGGTGATTGCTGTGACAAAAAAAAATAACACAAATACTGAGACCAGATCTTAATATGATATGGCAAGAGGTTCTTGATTGTGCCACTCTCTAGGCCCCTCACATTTTCTAACTTAGGGTGGAGGTAGAATATGAAGTATGCCAAGGGGGTCTTACCCTTTTGAGCTGTTTCCTATGTAAGTACTTTATATCCTGTTTTAGTTATATCCTGTTTAGTTAGTGATTGTAAGTTCCATTCCTGGGCTTTTTTATGTGTGCTTTCGTTGTTGCTTTATCCATCCATTCTGTTTCCTCAAATATGTATGGATTTAAGGTATAGCCTCATTTCTTTACTCATGGAGATGTTATTAACTGTAAAATGTCATTCAAATGCATCTTGAAGGGTAGATTTTTCTGATTTTAATTTATCATTGAAGGTGTTTGCCACTTATATAAGCAGTAGATAAATAAAAGTCTTTGCTTAGAGCCTTGACATTAATCATAACTGATAACAGCACATTCCTTAAAAAACTAATGCCTTTTTCACTACATGCTAAGAGTGGCTGGTCACTGTAAGTTAAGTTAGATCCTTGGGTTGTCTGTTAGATCTGGGAATGCCCAGTACTACCAATACCCCCAATTCTTACTTTAAAGATGGTACATTCAAGAAAGACTAGATCACATTGCTTTATGTTTTCTTTGCTTTCTCTAAAATCATTCAGGAGCTATGAAGATATAATTGGTGAGGAAGTACCCCCAGACCAATACTACTGGGCTCCCTTGGCTCAACATGAAAGGGGAAGTTTAGCAAGTCTGGACAGCCTGAGAAAGGGAGGTCCTCCACCTCCCAACTGGAGGCAACCAGAATTGCCAGAGGTGATTGCCATGCTGGGCTTCCGCCTGGATGCTGTCAAGTCCAATGCAGCTGCCTATTTGCAGCACCTGTGTTATCGTAATGATAAAGTGAAGACCGATGTGCGGAAACTTAAGGGTATCCCAGTGTTGGTGGGTCTATTGGACCACCCTAAAAAGGAGGTACATCATGGAGCCTGTGGGGCTCTCAAGAATATCTCCTTTGGTCGTGACCAGGACAACAAGATTGCCATAAAGAATTGTGATGGTGTTCCTGCCCTTGTTCGTCTTCTACGAAAGGCCCGTGACATGGACCTCACAGAAGTCATCACAGGTAAGCACTAGGCTAAAAGAGAGTTTATAGGTCAGGTAATTCCTCTTGAGGTAAATGTTCAGAGGGAATTACTCTAGATGGGAAAAAGGTGCTTGCTTGCTTCCTTCCTTCCCTCCTTCCAAGTTACTTTACTTTTAGGGAACATGAGTGATGGCAGTCTCATAGGCACAAGAAATCCTGTATTTATTCTTTCAGCACTGTCTTGGGACACATGGAGAGCAGTGCTGAAGAGGTAGCTCACTAAGTCTTTATAATCTTTATTTGCCAGGGACTCTTTGGAACCTCTCATCTCATGACTCCATCAAGATGGAGATTGTGGATCATGCACTGCATGCCTTGACAGATGAAGTGATCATCCCACATTCCGGCTGGGAGCGGGAGCCCAATGAAGATTGTAAGCCTCGCCATATTGAATGGGAGTCAGTGCTCACCAACACTGCTGGCTGCCTTAGGTAACAACAGATGCTGTAAGAATATCCATATGTGAATTATTTTGTTAGCCTCCACAAAATTCCTACTCTGGTACTTGCCAGTGAAGTATAAAATTTAGAAAGCCTTTGAGCACAGTCCTCACATCAGACCTGATGTTGTTTTAACAACCGACTTTACTAACTATAGAGAGGCTCATTGCTCAAAGTTCACAATGGTGGCCCCTTGTATTTATTGAATTATGGAGGTAGAAGTGTCTTATTCTAAGAAGCACAGTTTTTAGGCAGTGCACAAACATTGCTTGAACCTTTAGCCAGCAACCAGCAAGTTGATAAAGTAGTAGGACAGCTGCCAAATCCTTACATTCTTATTGCAGGTAAACCCAAAGAATCAAACTATAACTGAATGGAATAGTGATTCATAAATGCTTCATCTAAGAAGAAATTTGAATTGGCAACAATACACAAGGTGTCTCAAAAGTCTTAATTGCCATTTTAAGCTTAAAGTTGCAGTGAGACTTTTGTGATGCCTGGTATATGTGTCTTTGTATTTGATGAGCATAGGATTTGATGGCAAAAACACTTTGGGAAATGTCGTTCAGGATTTAAAAAATGAGGCCAAATGTTTTCTAGACATCAATATATCTTGTCAGAAAATGACTCATTATAGATGTGGCTTATTTCAAATTCAGCTGTTTTGAGTTCATTCTGATCAATAAAAGTTTAAGCTGGCAACAGAATAGAAGAAAGGATAAAAGTAAAGAGAAACAGAATGCAGTTTACAGCAGTTCTTAACTGATATGTGTAAATCAGTTGAAAAAGGAAAAAGAAATGAGCAAAAGTGAAGGTACACACACCACCATTTCCTAAGAGAAATTCTACACTACTAAAAGTCAAGTGGAAATTGCCAAATGGAGACAGACAGAGCCTAGAGAGAACTCTGTCCAGCAGACTCTGAATGTTTTTGTCAAGTGAAGAGATTATGCTGCCCAATTAGAGTAGGAGATAGTTTGTAAAACATTGCCAAGAATAAGATAGAAGGTTGAACAGATCATCCAGAGAGTATCAGTAGTTAAAACTGGATAAACAGATGTGAAGAGGAAAAAGATCTGCCAGTGTTGCTCTAGTAGTCTATTCAAATTAGTAGCATTAGTAAAACTGCCACATTTGGACTCTGTGGAGTCCAAATTACTTTGATGTGAATGTGATGGCAGTTGGTATTTAGATAACATTGGGAAGAGTAGTGAAAATACATAATGAAAAATCTTTGAGCAAACACAGCTTTAGAGGTAGGTAGAGATTGGTTTTTTAAGATAAAGGATATCATCACTGTCATGTCAGGTCTCTCAAACTTGCAGCCCAGGGGGTCATCTTTAACTCCTTACTCATCCCTTAGCACATTACGCTTGGACCATGTTGCATTAGCCTGCTGATTGGTTGATCTCCTCAACATAAGCCTTTTCACACCCAGTCCATTCTCCACTCAGTTGGCAAATTGATCTTTCTAAAGATCAGACCTGACCATGTTAATCACTGTTTGATAAAATAGCTAAGTTTGCATTTCCTTCTACAATAATACAAATAATATATGCTTAGAAAGGAAGAGCTCTTTGTTATTGGGTAACCCACTACAGACTTCAAAAAAGTAGAGAGGAGAGTTTCTGAATTTAGGCTCTCCCTTTTCCCGCCAGGAATGTCAGTTCAGAACGAAGCGAAGCTCGTCGAAAACTTCGGGAATGTGATGGGTTGGTGGATGCCCTGATCTTCATTGTCCAGGCAGAGATTGGGCAGAAGGACTCAGACAGCAAGGTAAACTAAAACAGGAATGGAGCCAGGGAAAGGGTGGCATAGGTTCTTTGCTCAAAGAAACATTTGGGACCCAGAGTGGCAGACCTCAGTTGTCCAGCATATATGTCTGAATAGTCTCATATACACCAATCTTTGTTCTCTATTACTGGCTTGATAACCTAGGAGAAGTAGAATGAGGACCCTCTGAAAAGGAATCACTTCTTCTTTAATCTATTCTTCATGTAACAGTTGGTATCTTATCTTGTGATTGGGAAATATCATTTTTTATGGGTGGAGGGAAGAAGCAAACAGTTACATGATCAGGCTAATTCAAGCTTATGTTGTTCATACCACAAAAGAGTGGGTCCAGCACTTATATGATAGCCTCTTCAGAGGCATTGGCCTGGACAGTTCTTTTGAGGCCTGCTAGTTTAATACTTAGATCACCACTAGCCACCTCTTCTGGATATATTGATTCTCTTTACTCTTGATCTAGCTTACTAGCTTACTAGATCACTAACCTTTCACTCCATTCCCTCAGCTGGTGGAGAACTGTGTCTGCCTTCTACGGAACCTGTCATACCAAGTCCATCGGGAGATTCCACAGGCCGAGCGATACCAGGAGGCTCCTCCTAACATTGCCAACAACACAGGGCCTCATGCTGCCAGCTGCTTTGGATCTAAGAAGGGCAAAGGTGAGGCCTAGCTTGTAGTCTTTGCTTCTGCTGTGGGAATGATTAGAAAAAGAATCCTTTCATCCCCTGGTGCAAGCCACAAGCTGAGCAGCTCAGGATCCGGATGATTGGAATGTTGCGATAGCATCCCTGTTCTGCCATTTCCCCTGCTGTCCTGGGAGTGGTGATGACTGGTTGGGATAGTGGTGATGGGATGAGAATCCTGCTAATTCGGGAGTTCCCCTGTGCCCAACTCTTCCCTTTTCACCTGTGTTCTTTTTCCTATCTGTGCTTTCCTGCCTATTTGCGGTCCTATTGTCATCCTTCTCCTGCATTTTCTTCCCTTTCTGTCCCTCCTCCTCTCTCCACTTCGGGTGCTGCGCTGGAAGATGAGTGGTTCTCCAGAGGTGAGTGGATTCTGTTGAGGGGCTTGCCTACATCTAATATGCATGTTTTGGTTTTAGCTTTGCTAGCACCTCCCTCTTAATCCTTTCCTTTGGGTGCATGCAGGGGAAATAGAGTATGGAGAGCCCAGTGAAACAGGTTGAACTAATGGCTCTTGGCATGCTATTTCCTGGCAGCGCCTAAGACTGTGATAGTAGTTGGAGGCTGTCTCCACTTTGCATGACTCTGCTAGGAGGAGCGAGCAGCTTTGGCTTTCTTTTGCCTCTTGGCTTATTCTTCAGAGAGACTGATTAAAAAAAAAACGATGTGCTGTGTTGGGAAGAAATATCTCTCACTCATCCACACCATGGAGGAAGGGATGAAAAAGAAGAAAGACTATGTTTGGGGTATTTGGTTTCTCATCTTCTCTTATCTTTTTTTACCTTTATAAAGGGAAAAAACCCATGGAGGATCCAACTACTGACACAGTAGATTTTCCCAAAAGAACCAGTCCTGCTCGAGGTAAGTGTTTTCCTTTTATTCGAAAATCTTATCTCTCTTTGAATCCTAGAAATTTGGAACCCATCCTAGCTGTTCTCCCAGGCTCCAGTCTCCCCTCCCTTCCACACAGCTGCCAAACTAATATTGGAGACACACCTGTGCTAAAGCCTTGATAGCTCCTTCTTACCTCTAGAATAAAATGCACATTCTTCAAGCAGGGAAAACTTCACAGTCTGAGGCTTGTCCACCTTTCTGCTCTTATTACACATCACACTCCTTCACACACTTTGAGGTTCAGCCAAACTGATCTACTGGCTCTTCTTTGTACACATGTGCCTCTGTACAAGCTGTGCCCCACAACTGGAATGTAGTTCTTTACCTCTGACATTTAGAATTCCTAAGCTTTCTTAAAAGTCCACCTGAAATACGTTTATTAGAGTGTATGCCGTCTTGGGGTGGGGAGGGAGAAAAATTTAGAACTTAAAATCTTAAAAAAGTGAATATTGAAGACTAAAAATAAATAAATTTAATATAAAAAATTCATCTGAAATGCCAACTCCTATGTTAGGCCTTTTTTGATTTATTTCCTTTGCATGTATTTCATGCATTTAAATGCCTGTATTTGTTTCCCTTATAAAATGTAAGTCCCTTAAGGATAAGCATTCTTTTTATCTATATCTCATGCATCAGGAGCAGCTAGGTGGTGCAGTGGGTAGAGCACCAGTATAGGAGTCAGGAGGACCTCCGTTCAAACCTCACCTCAGACACTTGACTAGCTGTGTGACCTTGGGCAAGTCACTTAATGGCCTCATCCTGGGTCATCTCAGTCATCCTGACGAATATCTGGTTACTGGATGCAGATGGCTCTGGAGGAGAAGTGAGGCCGGAGACCTGCACAGTCCTCTCTCACTCATACCAAAATTAAGTGCAAGTCATGTCATCATTTCTCCAATGGCGTGGTCCTCTTTGGCAATGAAGGATGAATACACACACACATCTTATGCATTATACATAATAGACACTAAGTAAAGATTTGTTGGCTCCTAAAGCAGTGATCTATCAGCACACTTTCTGAAA
Organism: Bettongia penicillata ogilbyi; assembly: GCA_023548195.1. Classification (NCBI taxonomy): domain Eukaryota; kingdom Metazoa; phylum Chordata; class Mammalia; order Diprotodontia; family Potoroidae; genus Bettongia; species Bettongia penicillata. The sequence continues at coordinate 1,270,190 of JAJHZJ010000479.1, read as the reverse complement.
TGTTATATTGGTGAATAGATGAGATTTCATGGCCTCTTTCTCCCTTTAGATCTATGAATTTTATGATTTTAACTTTTTTGAAGTTTCACAGGAGCTTTTCTCACAATATACCTTAGAAATAATCAGTTTAATTGTTGGCCCCACTTTACAGTTCAGGAACTGAAGTTGAAAGAACATCATTTAAGTCACTGTGAAGAGTGAGTTCTACAAAGACACATAGCTTAGTAAGTTTTATAGCCTGGATGGGTCATAAATACCCATCTCCTGATCGCAAGGCTAGTATTCTTTCTACTCTGCCATGGTTGTACCTACTAAGTGATACAACACTGAGTATCGATCCTAAAGAAATTCCAAATGGCTTCTAGCTAGGCTGTTGAAGTTAATTTGAAAGTGTGAAGCCCTTGAAACGCAAAACTCATCAGCAATTCACAGCTCATTCTGTTCACCAGATGTTGAGGTTTGTTTACTAGATATCTATCATATATTTACTCTGTGTGTGTGTGTGTGTGTGTGTAGATATAAATATATGTAGGAGAAAAGTGTAAGAATGGGTAAAAGGCAGGACATGGTTGATTTTAAAAAATAAGTGAATTAGGACCAGACCACTAGTCAGTAACTTCTTTTAGCTTTTGAGTACCACTGGTAAAATGAGGACAAACAGTTCCTGAAAGTGTCACTGATAGGCCTAAAAAAAGAAGGAAATGTTAGAAGGAAGCAGAAAAGAAAAGGGTACGACTGTTTTCTGTGGCACCATTGCTTTAGGTTGCTCGCTTAGAGCTTAGAAGTCTCAGCTTCCAAGAAGCAATGGAAGTGGTTACAGGAGTTTTTTGCCTCAGAAACTAGAGAAGTTTAGTGTGCTTTATTGTAGTCACAGTCACATCCAATCAGTGTCGTAACTCTTTTAGGGAAGGGAATTCTAGTATCTTACGTCTTTTCTCCCTCTCAATGCAGGCTATGAGCTTCTATTTCAGCCTGAGGTGGTCCGTATATACATCTCTCTTCTTAAGGAGAGCAGGACCCCTGCGATTTTGGAGGCCTCAGCTGGAGCCATCCAGAATTTGTGTGCCGGCCGCTGGACGGTGAGAAAAGTTCTAATATATAACCTAACTTACAGCCTTTTTCCCATATTTTTTCAGCTGCCTTGTGCACAGTAATCTCACACACACTCACACTTCCCTGTCCTTAAATCACCTCTACAGTCTAGCATTCTTTCTAGCTATCATCCTATATCTGTCCTTTCTTAGTCAGATTCCTTACCCTTTGTCCCCTCCTTCTCTAAACCCCTTGTTTAGGGGGCTTCCAACCTCGTCACTCAACTAAAACTATTCCCTTCAGCATTACAGATGAGCTCTTAGCTGTCAAATGTGATGGCCCACTCTTCAGCCTCAGCCTCCTTGACTTCTCAGGAGCTTTTGGCTTTGTTGATCCTTCTTACCTTCCTGGTTACTCTTCTTCATTTTGGAGGTTTTTGTTCTGTTGCCAGTCATGACCTGTAAAACCTTGACCTTATATATTTTCAACATTTGCCTCTTTTACTCCTATTCATATGTTGCTGAATGAAATTGGAAAAAATGCAAAACTCTTTATTGGGTCCATTACAAATTTTTGATACTTAATCTTAACTGGGTCTTCACTGCAAAGCAGTTCTTCTGCATACAGGTTCCTAATTGGTTCACCATCCCTCTCTCTTCCACGGTAATAATAGTTTATTATCCTTCCTCTACCTTCTCAGCTGAGGACCTCATACGTGACCAAAAAATTGGAGACAGTTTACCAGGAGCTCTTTCTTCTCCCCTTCTCTTCTTATAGGAAGCAGACATCTTCCTGCTCACTCTTTCCTCCCTCACACTTGGCCTTTACCCTTGCCAAAGCAAGCCCCTTTTCTCTCTACATGTACCCTTAATCCAATCTTTTCTGTCTTCTCAGGCAGGTTGCCTCTACTGTTAATCATCTTGATATGTTCAAAACAGAATTTCCCCTCAAATTGTCTCCTTCTGAAATTTCCTATTACTGTAGAGAGTACCACCATCCTTCCAGGCACCCAGGCTTCCAGCCTTAGTGCCACACTTGACTTCTCACTTGCACTTAACCCACAAACCAAATCTGTTGCTAACACTTGTTTCACCTTCACAACATGTCTCATTTATGTCCCCTACAAGTACCAACCCAATACAGGCCCTTATCATCTCTTGCCTCTAGTTGAGCTCTCTGTCCAAAGTCTCTTCCCCCACACCACTTCTTCATTGTCAGGATAGTCTTCCAGAAGCTCAGGTCTAACCCTTCTACTCAATAACCTTAGTATTCACCTCTAAGATAAAATGCAGTATCCTCCCTTTATAGTCTAACCCCTTCCTACCTTTTGTCTTGTACTTTACTCCGCTCCTTGTATTCTGTCATCGATCTGTTCTTTCCTACTTAATATCCCTCTCATGATTCTAAAACTTGTAGTAGCTATTCCCTAGGCCTGCAGTGTTTTCCCTCCTTCCATCTGATTTCTAAATTCCCTAACTTCCTTCAAGACTCAACTCCAAAGCAGCTTTCTGTAGGAGTGTCTTCTTGGTGGTGTCTGTTCCTCTAAAATTAGTTTCCATTTACAGTACATGTATTGTCTGTAGATTTAGAGTGTGAGCTTCTTGGAGGTAGGGTTGTGTCCTCAGCTCTTCTGGTGTTGGCGCCCTGAAAGTGCTTCATAATACTCATTGACTGACTGACTGACCCCACTTCCTTGGTTCTCTTACCTGTATGGACACTCCTCAGTTTTCGCTGGCTCATCATCTGTGCCATGCTCCTTCACTGTGGTTAGAGCCACATCTCATCCTGAAACTTTTACAGTCTCTATTACTGCAGCAGCTCTAGTGATTTTGGTTACTTTCCCTTCTCAGTTTACTTCCAGATCAGTCCCACATCACCAGCTGCTTGTTGGACATTTTGAACCAGGTTTTCTGTATAGGTTTACAAAACAGCTCGTTATCTTCCCTTCCCTACCTCCATGCCCCTTCTGAACTTCTCTGTCATACTCTTAGGGCATCGCCATCTTTCCAGGTATCCAGGTTCACAATATCAGTGTTATCTACTGAATCTAGTTTCTGTCTCTTTTATTTTTCAGATCCCCATTATCTCTCCCTTCAACTACAATTCTCTCAAACCTCTTCCCCTACTCAAATGCATCATCCTCAGAGCCACCAGAAATGATTTCCCTAAAATTCAGGTCTTGTCATTCCCCACCTCCTCCCCCACTCAATAAATAATATTTCCTTACTTCCTTTCACCCCTGGCCCCATCCCCTTTTCTTCAACTCTTCCCATCTCTGCCTCTTTAAGACTGAACTCAAAGTGCCACCTTATCCAGAAGCCTTTCCTGATCCATCCCCAGTAGTAACGAGTCCATTACTCCCCAAACTCCCTCTCTATATATATTAGATATGTACATATATGTTTTATGTATTTTACTTATCTTTCTTTTCTCCTGTTAGAATATTAGCTTCTCAAGGATAAGAATTGTTTCATTGTTGTCTTCAGATTCTTAGAGATTACTCAATTCCTGATACATACAGTAGGTATTTAATAAAATGTTTATTGATTTGATACCTTCTAGTATGGCCGGTATATCCGTTCAGCACTGCGCCAAGAGAAGGCACTCTCTGCCATAGCTGACCTTTTGACCAGTGAGCATGAACGAGTGGTAAAAGCTGCATCTGGAGCTCTACGCAATCTGGCTGTGGATGCACGAAATAAGGAACTGATTGGTGAGATGGGCCAGGGAGGAGAGTCTTTGTTCCATAATTTTGTGAAGCCATGGCACTAGCTAAAGTGCGTTGCAGTATGATAACCCAACTCTTCTCAAAGAGTGTAAAGCCTAATCCTCCCACTGCCTCAGGCAGCCTGGCGAAAGGGAGGAGCACTGCAGACTTACTTAGAAAAACAGAATAAACCCATGGTTTCTCCCTTGACATTTTGGAAGAAGTCTCAGTTATAGAGGAACAAAGATCATTTAATTGGAATGGTGTTTTGCAGCTTCAGGTGGTTTACTGTAGCTGAATACAGTAGTTTAGGGCCTTTTGAAATGCATTTTTCCTCACCTGTTCTCTTTCAATGTTACAGGGAAGCATGCTATCCCCAACCTTGTAAAGAACCTACCAAGTGGTCAGCAGGGCTCTTCCCGCAACTTTTCAGAGGATACGGTCGTCTCAGTTCTGAATACTATCAATGAAGTTATTGCAGAGAACCTGGAGGCTGCCAAGAAACTCCGAGAGACACAGGGCATTGAGAAGCTAGTGCTGATCAACAAGGCGGGGTTTGTCTTGACCTCCATTGCAAGAGAAGTTTCCTTTTTCCTTTCATTCTTGGCCCTTTTCTGTGCTACTTTCAGACACCATCATTCCAGCAGCCCCACCTTCCCCCTTTTTCCTGTGTTGGCCCCCCCCGGTGCCCCACATTCATAAAACAAAGTGAGGTGTTCCATTTGCCAAAACCTAATTAAAGGAAAATGCATCTTTTAAGGTAGATGCAGATGTCTTGGAGGCTTCCATGGTCTCTCACATTCTTTAGTCCTATTGTCAGGGACAAAATACTGAATTAAATCGATGAGAAAGGCCTAACATATTGTGTATATATTCATATATTCTTTATGTTTTGAAAGGGGGAGAAGGATTGTGTTCTTTTCTTAGTTTCATGCCAAAGTCTTGTTTGGTTATCTCTTTCTTTTTGTAGTAATCGATCAGAAAAGGAGGTTCGGGCAGCAGCACTTGTCTTACAGACAGTCTGGGGGTACAAGGAACTTCGGAAGCCGCTGGAGAAGGAAGGGTGGAAAAAATCAGACTTTCAGGTATTGAACATTATAGGGACTGTGACAGTTGCTGAGACTTACAGCCTATTCTTTTCCATGTTCCTTCTTTTCCTCTCATCACAATGATTGTTTTTCATTTAAAATTCCAGTAGTTTTAAAAGTAATTATTTTCTATAACTCTTTGCAGAAGCTTCTCTTCTTCAGTTCCTTCCTCCCTTGAGAGAGAATATCATTCTCATTTTTTTCATACTGTGGTAACCTTGAAAGTAACTAAACCCCAGTGTAACATTTCTTCCATTAAACAATGTCCCTATTGGCAGTAGAGGAAATGAAAAAGTGGGTTCAGTCTTGTATTTTAACTTGCAGCTCTAGAAAGCTGTTTATTACTCTGCAGATAAGAATTCCATTTAGGTCATAAAAGTGGTCATTGAAACTTTGATCAAATCATTTATGATACCGTTATATCGCTGCCACCCTTATTAATTTATCTTATTGTAATGAATAGTTTTGCTGTTTGGTCTGCTGATTTCCTTACTTATTTGTGATTTTGATAAAGTTCAGTTAGATTTGGGAATCGTGCTACAGAGGACATGATGGTACTGTAAACTCAGATGTTTACCTATGTGTTGCACGCTTGTCTCCAGGTCAATCTAAATAATGCTTCTCGGAGCCAAAGCAGCCAGTCTTATGATGATAGCACCCTCCCTCTTATTGACAGGAACCAAAAATCAGGTAAGATAAATAATACCGCCTACCCATCCCCAGCCTATTCATACTGTTTTGCAGAGTGCTTTTTCATTACAAAATAGTACACCATTTTTCTGGGCAGTCCAAACTATCTTTATTTATTTTGTTTGCTTAAAAACTGAAACTTTTGCAGAAGGTTGGGTGACTAGAGAATTAGCTTGACACAAACATGTTTGTCCTCATGAATTACCATTTTTATGAAGAAGAAACTATTGGTTCTCCTGGTTGACATCTCTAAGTGACCCCAAGATGGTTTAATCCTAGATTTATAGACCCCTTTTTGCTACTGTGCTTCATGAATTAATGTAATTTTTTTTTTTTGAGTGGGAAACTAATTAACCTGGAATTTCTTTATCCTTTACATGAGTCCTTTTAAGCTGTAGTAAAGTCTGTTTCCATGTGAATAAAAATGATAGTCACTTATGGTACAACACCCATAATGGATTTATCCAAAATGGATAAATGGTCACCGGGAAAAAAGAAGAAACATAAGATTATCGTTTGGAAACCCACTAACCTTTACTAATAATCAGAGATGCAAATTGAAACAACCTTGATGTACAATCTCACATCAAATTGATGAAAGTATAGCCAAAAAAATTTAACTGATAAGGTTATAAAGAAACATGTATTTTCATTCATTATTGGTGGAATTTCAAACTTGCAGAAATTTTTGTGAAGAACCTAAAAATTCTCAATGAAAATGACAAAAATAGATTTTGACTCTTAATTCTCTTCCTGGGAACATACCCTTAAAGTGTTGGATCTAAATGATTTCTGTTTGAAATTAAGTTTTTTATTGGTCTTTTATTTTTTTCTCAACACTAGTTTCCCTTACCAACCCTTTTCCTCATCCTTTCAGAGAGCCATCCCATATAACAAAGTATTTTTTAAAGACAAAAAACAATCAGTATGACTGATGTATACATCAAAAAAGTCTGGAAATATGTGCAACACTTGTTGACCTTCAGCCTCTGCAAAGGGATGGATTGTGGGAGTATTTTCTCATCTCTTCTTTTGAGACATGTTTGTTTTTGATAATTTTGTAACATTCACTTTTTTGGTGTAGGGCAGTCTTTTCTGTTTAAATTGTTCCATAGTCATTGCATATATCTTCTTGACTCTGTTTGCTTTGTACTAGTTCATACGGATTTTTCCATGTTTTCTCTATTTATCATATTAGTTTTTTATGGCACAATACTATTCCATTACATTCATATACTACAGTATGTTTAGGCATTTCCCAATCAGTAGGCATCTACTTTATTTCCAGTTCTTTGCCATCTCAAAAAGTACTGCTAAAAATATTTTGGTATGTATTAAAGAATTTCTTATAAGTGACCTCTTTGGGGTATAAGCCTAGAAATAGAATCTCTGAGTCAAAGAATGGACATTTTAGTTACTTTATTTGAGTGATTCCAAATTGCTTTCCAGGATTCATAGTACCACTTGCAATGCACCAGTGTGACTATCTTCCCACAATTTCTGCAATAGTCTTGTCATTTTTTGGATCTGTGTTAGTTTGCAGAGTGCTAGGTAAAACCTCAGGGTTGTTTTGATTTACACTTATTAGTGGTGTAGATTATTATTTCAAGTGGTTAATAGGTTTTGATAGTTCTTTTGAGTACTGTTTATATCCTTTGACCACTTACTAATGGTTTATAGATCTTGGATATCAACCTCTTAACAGAAATTTGATAGTTACTAAGAATATTTAGATGGCTGTGTCAAGGTTCAGTGTTAAATTTTTATATTTAATAAAGAAAAAAATGACAGCCAGAAATAAGGGTGCTCAATGTTTGGCTTTTGACATGCCATGCTTTGACTCTATTTAGATAAAAAACCTGACCGGGAGGAAATTCAGATGAGCAGCATGGGTCCAAATACCAAATCATCAGGTAAGGTGCTTGTTTTTAACTCTCCCATGTAAGGAAAGCAGGTTCCCATCAGGGCTGGGGGTGCTGTCTGGCTCTGTACTCTTTATGATTTTACCCTTTCTGCCTCCCAGTTGGTTTGGCTATGGGGAACTTTTTACCTCTTAATTGTTAGTAGTATAAAATTTAATCTAGCTTGCCCAGTTTTTAAGAGTCACGGCTGATGTCCTTCTCCCTGGCCATTTTTATTTCCCATTTTTATTGTAATGTGTACATCAAATTGTGCTTTTCCTCAGTCAGTACCCCTGCTTCATGCTCTCTGCCTAGCCAGATTATATTCATAAACCACTCTTCAAGTTCTCTCTCCAGGAAGTAATCTGTGACTTGCCCTTAACTACTGACTACTGTCACATTTATAGTCTATGATAAATAATTTAGAGAATAATACAAGACAGTAAATAATTATAAATAGTAATTGTTAAGTGATGGTTGTCTTTTTTTTCTAAATATATTTTGAGCTAAATGAGGGCAGAGATAGTCTCTATTTGCTTAGTATAGGACACAGAGGCCTGATTTGTATTTGATTAAGTACTGGCTGGGGATGTTACATTTGTGTATGATTTTTCTGTCAGATAATTATGCCACGTTGAATGAGAGGGGAGACCACAATAGGACACTGGACCGATCTGGGGACTTGGGTGAAATGGAACCCTTGAAAGGAACACCCTTAATGGTAACTGTTTCTTCAGTCCTGTAGCCCCTCTCGTCTGAGTCTGTTTTTATGCCTCTAGGGAGGGCTCTTTGTTGTTTTTGTTGGTTGTTTTAATGTGCACTCACCAAACCCTTCCATTTAGTAAGCTCTTTGAGAAAAGAGAGCTGCTTTTATTCATTTTGACCTTTCTTGGCCCTCGGAGATAGTGAAGATGAGGACAAGATTCCTTCAAGCACATTTTTGCTGTGACCAACTCCACTTTCATCCGTTGATATTCATATCCCATATGCTTCCCCTCTGTCTGCCACTACCATTTTCTGAAAGTTCATCCCTCCCTTCCTGTTCTATTACTGCTCATTTCAGAAGTTCTGAAACTTCCTTAGGGTTTGGCATACACTAACATGGTTTTCTGTCACCTCACTCTCCATACTAACAAACTGCATGTGTTTACAGCAGGAGGAAGGGCAGGAATCACTGGAGGAAGAGTTGGATGGTTTGGTTGTGGATGATGAGGGGGACCAGTTGTCTTATCCCCCCATGGTATGTCCTTCAGCCACACATGAGGTCCTTCTCAAATCAGGCCTTTGTGTGCCAGCAGTGGGTCAATCAAACTGATGGGATTTGACCAACGAATGACCGACCATGATGGGTCTTTGGCGATTCTGTGACAATCATGCCGCTGGGAGGCTGGGGCATTGAGCTGGGGATCTGACCCTCCGTTGTCTGCTACTTTCTTTTCTCCAGATTTACATCTTCTTGGCTTATTCGCCGCCAGCCTTTTAAACAACTTCTCTCTCTCTTTTTTTTCTACAGCAGAAGATTTAGCACCACTGTTTCAAGCTCCATCTGGGTTTATAATATATGTACTTTTATTTTTGGTGGTGAAATGGACTGATGATTCTACCCCCTCCCTCGCTGGACTGTTGTGCCAACTGCCAGGCTGCCTCCTGCCCTGTTAGCCCAGTGTGGGCTGCCTTCCTTTTCTCAACCCCAGTCTCTTCCAATGATGCCTGCCCTTCCCTCCCTGACTCTGGTTTCTCCTAAGGAGTCTGACTCAGTCACTTGCATAGGATGCCTCAATTTCTCCTGCCTTGAGAAACTGCTGCAGATTATTTCTTTTGCCAGCTCTCCCTAGAGCTGCTCGTTCTGTATGGAGGTTGGGAGAAAGTTTGAGATTCTCCATCAAAAAGCCATGGGAAGAATTAGAAGTTGATTTCAGTGTATATGGTGTCTATCAAAGCTGTCGTGTTTTGACTGACACTTTGTTTTTAAAATTTTTTTGGTGGGCAATGAAAAGTTCTTTTAATGGGCAGGGAGTGAGTTCTTGTTTCTTCTCTCCTCCTATTCCTAATGGATATTTTGGTTTTGAAGCAAAGAATGTTGGTAACATTGGCACATTCCATTTGGGTAGAGAGGCATCTCACCAAGGGATCCTGCAGAGTAGTAGACCTTTCTTCCAGCATGTCCAGGGCAGGGCCCATCTAAGGACTTTTAATTCTAACTCACTGTTAGTGAGTAGCTGCCACCCCTTGTTGAATCTGTCTCTACCCTTCATTCCTCATCCTACCACAGGTGTTATGGCCAAATCTGCTTCAAAAGTCTAAGAAAGGGGAATCAGGCTGTGCTGTTAAGGGAATGTTCTTGGGGGAGTGAGGTGGAAGCGGGGAAAGAGGTCACTTAAAAAAACAGCTCTACGCTCCCTCATCTATCAAGCAGGGGGGAATGTACATAAGGTGGTTGGTCTGAAGTTGAGGTGGGAAACTTTAAAGCTTTTTTTTTCTTTTCTTTTAGCCCTTTATCTTTCCCCTCTCGTTTTGCTTTCCCCTGGGGTTGGCCAAGAGAAGGATTTTTATGTACATAGCTCCTGCCCTTCCTCATTTTGTGTAGGAAGGCTGCCCTGGCTTTGCCTCTCCCATGTGCCTTTGGCTTGGGGTGGTCCTCTCCCCGCCATGTGCCTTTCTTTGCCGAAGCAGCCTCATTTCCAATGATTTTGCAAATTAGATTTTGTTGCTTCCCCATTGAAACTAAGGGGAGATCAAGTGATTGGCTCTTAGAGCCTAGAGGGACCCAAATTATCTTTTGATGTGGGGGAGGATGACCCTTTATTTCCGCCTTAGCATACTTACACCCAGCAGTGAAAGTTGGGATTTCCAGCAATAATCCTACTTGGATAAATCTTAAATTGTTGAAAGGGGAAAGGGAAAAGTTGTGAGACATGATCCCCGATTTCAGCATCATCTCTGAAGGGTTTCTGGAAAGTCTGGGCTCTCTTACACCTCTCTAGCTCAGCGCATTTGAGCATGGTAGTGAAGAGTCAGCTGCTATGTGGTTTCAGTTTTTTGTTTTTGTTGCTTTTTTTTGTTTGTTTTTTAACCCTGTCCCTCCCTCACCAAAATTCAAAACCACATTCATTGCAACTGGAAGACTTCCCCCAAGTGTGAATTGTTGGGCTGGGGCAGAAAGTGCCCAACTTCCTTGCCCTAAAGCTTGGGTGCTCATTGTTTCCTTCCCACCCCTTGCTGGTAGAGGGGAGCCTTTTGCTCTCTCAGTGACCCCAGGATTGCTAACACTGCACAGAGGGGCGTGGGTCCTAGCCTGAACTGGGTCTCCTTGTGGTCCCCTCTCCTTCCTCCACCTTTGTCTCTTTTCCTCTGGTGCTCTTCTGTTTTGTCGGTGGGGTTGTGGGTATCAGTACAGATATGGGCTTTGGGGACCTTTTTAAATTTTTTGTGTGAATATAGAACACTAAACACTCAATTCCAGAAGAACCAAAAATCCCACCTCCCCACCAAACACTACCATGGGACATGTCTTCTGCTCCGTGCCCTTTTCTCTTTCTTGTTAACGCTTTTAAAAAAAAAATGAGGTTTTTATATAAATAAAATTTTTAAAGTGTGTATATGAACGAATTCAGTCATTGATTTGAACCGTGTCTCCATATTTCCCTTGTGCCTCGGGTGTTTCCCAGTGCTTTTATATCATTCCCATTGCAGCTCCAAGTTGTAACAGAATTACTGACAAACCTTTGCTCTTAAGCCTTTGCAATGTATCGTGTCTGGATTGCATTCATCTGGACAGTCCTGCTTATATAATGCAATGAGTTCCCAGAAACCCATGTCCGAACAGTTACATTCTCTCATTTGAAAGTGTTTAGACTCTTTTGGTTAGATGTGTTCAAATAGAGGTATGAGGCATCAGGAAATGCAAGATAATAATACAGAGGCCTGCCTGGAACTTCCTCTGTGGATCACTTTAAGGGTTTGTTACTGTTACCTTCCTTTTGGTCATGAGCAATAGAAAATTTTTCCTCCTTAAGGCTATGAATAGGATTCCAGCTGTTTCACTTTTATGTGGAAAAAAGGAGAATAATGATAGTAGCTATCCAGATCATTTTCCCTAATTTTAGGTAGAGAAGATATTTAAAGGAGACAAAAGACTAAAAGTTAGTACAGAAATGAGGAAAGAGATAAACTGAGTTCTCAGATGTAAAGTTAAATGTTTCCAAAGAAACTGATGTGCCAGTCTCTTGGCTAAATCTGTACTTTGGAAAAGCTGTTGATGTGTCAGTGTGTGAGATAGCCCAGCTTTGCTTGGGCCTCTAAAAGGTATTTTCAAATGTAACATGATACTGTTGGGTAAATTATGAAGTTTTTATTGGGAAGGCCAAGAGCATTGTCTTGTCTTAGATTAAAGACAAAAATCTAAGATTCCCAATCTAGCAGAATCCATTATTGCAGGCATGTGGTATATTTGATCTAACATTTGGGTAAAGAAAAGAAACTTCTGTGATAGCTCTGGCAGCAGAAAGCAAATGAAAAATAAATTGATTCTCCTGTAAATCTGACATACTGCCCTTCTAACTCAGATGCTCAGAAAGTGCTTGCTGTTTGAAAGGAATTTACTTTATTGAAGGGGTCTTCAGAGAAGAGTCACAAGAGTCATTTCCTTGGGACCTTAATCAGTATAAAACAGAGCTGCAATATGAATTTACTAAAATGTGCTCTATACATTTATTGATTTATCATTACAGGATCAAAGCTATGGAGTTGGAAGGGACCGCACACCATCTGGCCAATCCCTTCATATTACAAATGAGGAAATTGAGGCCTTAAGTGGCCCATGGTTACATCAGTGATAAACATGGGTGGGATTTGAACTCCCTCCTTTAACTCCAGAGGCAATGCTCATATCTGTACAGTCAGTTATATGATAACATACATGCTTTTCCCAAAATGATGTTCACAAAGTCACATAATAACCACAGGGCTTTTGGAGGAAAATGTTAAGGAAAAAAAAATCTTCACTGGTGACATTTAAAAAAAGATAGTACTTAATAGAAAATGGTAATAATTTTATGCATGTTTAATGGTTAAGAAATTAATACAAATGGTGGTATCTGAAACTCTGTGCTGCTGTTCAGCTTTGTCCTGGTTCCACCATGGTAGAAAGTTGAGGGTAGGTAGGGCCCAGACCTCTGCCCACTGCTAACCTGGGTTTCTAGGGTTCCTCCAAACTTCTTACTTCATGGTGGGCCTTCATGTATTCCTACAAGCTGTTGCCCATGAGTGTGTAAATGCAGTCAGATGGTATGGTGTATATGTAGTCATGGCATCTTATATGCAATTGTATATACCATAAATAACGCATTTTACTTTGACAAAGACCTGAAGTCTGCTTATGGAAGTAAACATCAGAAAGGCTGCAGCTTATGAGTTATTGTGAAATGGTAGTTTTCTACATTCTTGATGTTTCGAAGAAAATAGGTATAAATACACTCTTTCTCAAAATAAATGTTCAGTTACGTTGGAACAAACTCACATTTTCAAGACATTACAGCCAGACTGACTGTGTTAAAGTTGTAATAAGGCTTGACTTTCCCAAATTGATAGTCCTTATTTTATCATATGAATTTTTGTTACGAGGATTCTATATTCCGTTACTGTTGTCATTTTCAGTCATGTTTGCTTCTTCATGAACCCATTTGTTGTTTTCTTGGCAAGATACTGAAGTGGTTTGCCATGCCCTTCTATATTCCTCATTTTATAGATGAGGAAAATGAAGTGTGCAGTTAAGTGACTTACCCAGGGTCACATGGTATCTGCCATATTTGAACTCAAGAAGCTGAGTCTTCCTGTCTCCAGGCCCAGCATTTTATCCACTGCACCATCTAGCTGACCTTTAGCATGGAGCTAAAGGATTTCTGAGTTTCCATAGGTCTGAAGGTCCACTGTCCCCCCATAATAAAATAATGGTTATTATTTATATGTCAGCTTAGGTTTGCAAACTCCTTTTGTTAACCCATTTAATCCTCGAAACATCTAACAGGTGAGTCTTACTGTCTCTATTGTACGGGTAAGGAAATTAAAACTAAGGTTGTAGTGATTAATAACTTGTCCACAGGCTGCCCAAGTGTCCATTTTGAACTTGAGTTTGGGTCGAGGCCAGTGTGCCATCTACCTGCCTAATGTTGTAGGCCTCACCTTCAAAGATTGCACCTTACAAACCTGTATCTAGTTTCCTGTTAGCAGTGGCATTTGATGGGAAAATACCTGCCATTGGCCATACCACAGAAAGCTCTGCTGAAAGGAAGGCGAGGCAACTATGTTACTGCATCTAGCACTAGTAGATCATTTGCAGAGAATTCCAGCTTTATAGGTTAGAAACTTCCCTTTCTTCACATTAAAAAACAACTTCCTGTAACAACTGCTTCAGGTGTTCTCATTACTTCCTTTCCACAGATTGCAGGATCTTTCCATCATGCAGAAAAGGAAAAGGACAGTAACCTAATCAGTATAGAACTCATATGACCACAGGTTGGTTGGTTGGCCTTGTAAATGGGTCTATATATCACATTGCTTGCATATTATTTCCCAGTTGCATGTAAAGACTTTTTTAAACATTCATGTTTAAAACTTTTGAGTTCCAAATTTTTTCCCTCCCTCCTCACCCACCCTCATTGAGAAGACAAGTCATTTGATATAGGTCTAATCCCTTTTCTTAGAAGCTTCCTTTTCTACCTCTGAGGTCCATGTTTTGAGGGTGTCCAATGGATCACTGATAGCATCATTTTTTAGAAGTCATTTAATTCAACCAGTATGTGTTGTTGTCAGCTCAAATATCTGTGAGACAACATGTTGACTATGAGGCTAAGGGACAAATGTACTCCAAAGCTTTGTGCCTGGGTCGTTTGGTGGTGGTACTTAGTTGAAATAATTTTGGGTGGGAGGGCAGATTTTTTTTAAGGGGTAGGTGGAGGGTGCTCAGTTTGGGGCATTTTTGAGGATAAGCTATAGGCAACAAGAGATGGGATTAGAGTTGAACACTATCTGCATGTACATGTATTAACTGACCCTGTTGTGGAGAGGCCAAAGTTGCCAGAAAACTCACAAGTGGAAAATGATTGAAGGAAGGTGGCAGAAACCCAGAGCAAGGGTACAGTGTAAGAAAATTGGTGGAAAGTTTTCCAGGTAAGCCAAGTGTGTACTCAATTTGTAAAGAAAAGCACTTTTAGGTTTGATCCATTTTATGCTTCCTAAATATCTTTCAGTGCTTTTATTGTGCTTGGTTCCTTTTATTGAAAGCTTTTCATCTTTAATGACATCCTCAAAAATCACCAATTTGTCTTGTGTCTAGTAATAGCAAGGGCTTGCTATGGCCAAAGAATGACAACCAAGATACAAATCCTTCGGTAAAAAGGCGTGTTACAAATGAAGGGAATGAGAATGGCTAAAGACATTATTGCATTCTTAAATATATAAGCAAGCCCTAGCCATTTGAGAATACCTACTGCCTTTTCCTTCTTAACTCTGCTGTCTTTGAAAGAGATGCATACAACTCTAGTAGTGGTGGTGGTAGTAGTAGTAAGTATTATTTTGTGTGTGTGTGAAGATAAGCCACTAAGTACTGAAGTTCCTACTATGCCTACTGTGTATATACAGGATATGTACAGGGCAACTTGGAGGCAATGCTAGAGGAGAGAGGTTTGAGGTTGGGGATAGAGAGAGTGGGGTAAGTCTTATGAAAGGTGAGTTTTAAACTGAGATTTTAATTAGCCAAGGCATGAGATGAGAAAGAGCATTTCTAGTTACCAGAGCCAGCTAGTGAAAATATAATCAGGATATGGAAGGCCTGGTGCTAGGAACAGCAAGGAGGCTAGTGTCACTGGATTGTTGTGTACCTAGAAAGGAGTGGTAAATAGGAATATTGGAAAGATAGGAAGCATCAAGGTTTTGATGGGCTTTAGAAACAAAACACATTTCCTGTTTGATCTTAAAGATAGCACTAGAGTTTTGGTCAGATCAACAATTCAGGAAGAGGAACTTGAGAACCAAATGGAGGATGGACTGGAATAGAAAGAGATTTGAGGCAGGGAGGCCAGCTAGAAAGCTATTTACAAGCCTAGGCATGAGATAATAGGACAACTTAGACCAAGGTGGTTTCAGTGTCAGAAGAGAGGGAAGCATATACAAGAGATGTCATGGAAGTGTAATCAAGACTTGGCAACAGATTGGATATGAGGGGTGAAAGGAGTTGAGGATGACACCTCAACTCCTGAGATGTTGATCCTGGGATGAAGCCTCGACAGTATTGGGGAAACCAGGAAGAGGAGAGCGTTTGAGGAGAAAAACTTAGGATGTCAGTTTGGGACATGGAGAGTTTAAGATGTCTAGTAATAGGTTAAAAAAAAGTCAGATAGGAAACAATCAGAGTTGAGGGCTGATCTATCATAGGTAGAAGCTAGGGTGATGGTAAAGCCAACAATATTAAGTACTTAATATGGGCCAGACACCTTGCTATGGGCAGGAGGTACAAATATAAGCAAAATGATAGTTCTTGCCCTAAAGGAACTTGTATTTTAATAGGGAAAGGCTACAAATAAAAGGAAACTGAAAGGGTGGTGGAAAATGTTCTAGACTAAAAAGGCAGTTGAATCAAAGGGGCAAAGCTGGCAAAGTCAAGCACAGCTAACTTCCTCCTCACCTTTAGGAGAAGCACAAACTCCCATTTGGTATTAAAGCCCTTCACAATCTTGTCTCCATCCTACCTTTCTAGGTTTACCCTTCTTCATAAATTCTGCTTTAGCCAGACTGGCCTGTCTCCTGTCACTGATACGTGACCTTCCCTCTCTGTGCCTTTTCAGACTCTTATGCCTAAAATGCATGCCTTTCTGTTGTTTAGTCGGGTCCAACTCTTTGTAACCCCATGAACCACAACTGACCACTGGGTTTTCTTGGTAAAGATACTGATGTGGTTTGCCATTTCCTTGTCTAGTAGATCCTTTGTCAGGCCATCAGAGATTAAGTGATTTGCCAAGGGCTATACCTCTAGGATGGATGTATATGTCTGAGGCTGAATTTGAAGTCAGGTCTTCTTGACTCCAGGCCCCGTGGTCTTTTCACTGAGCCACCAGCTGCTTCTTCCTGCCCTCAGATTTTGAGAATCCCTCGTTTCCTTCAAAGTGCAGTTTGTGTCATCTCCTAAAGGAAGATTCACAGTTCCCCAAAGTTGTTGTCCACTTCGCCAGAAGTAACTTAGAAATTAAATATAACATTGTATATAATGTATGTGTTCACTCCCCAGTCCACCCACCAATAATATGAGCTCTTTAAGAGTAGGGTCTGTTTATTTTTTGTCTTTGTGTCCATAGACCAGCTGTCTTTAACCTGTGGTCTACACATTAAAATACATCTATATAGTTATAAGTATTTCAGTATGATTGGCATCCTTTATAATTCTATGGTTTTGCTTTAATACTTTTAAAAATATTCTGAGAAGGGGTCCAGAGGTCACCAGATTGTCTACCAAAGGGGTTCATGATACAAAAAAAATAAGACACCTTTGTTCTTGAGCTTAGTACAGTGTCTAGTATATAATATATAGATATAAATTCTTGTTAAATGAATTGAAGCTATTCAAACTCATGAAGCATCAGTTGTGGGTGGTAGCAAAAACTATGGATACCTCTCACCCTGAGTGGGAATCAGGCAGAATCAGAGATTCATAAAAATTATGTAGTCTAATCTTTTTATTTTACAGACATGGAAATTGAGGCCTGAAGTGGTAAAGTGACAGAGGTAGGAGGTAGCAGAGCTCAGATTGAGGTCTAAGTCCTTGGACTCTAAAAATTCTTTTTTTTTTTTTTTTTTTGATGATGATGGGGGATTGATGCGCATTGGCTTAGTGAGTGCACCAAGTGTACTTGACTGATACAACTTGACCTCATGGAAGAGGCTATGGAACCTGTTTCTGAGATGAGAGGGAATGGATATAGTGACTGACATCTATTATAAAATTTGTTATTGCAGGAGCTAAGGTTGGTAGATTGACTGAGCTCAGGAGTTCTGAGCTAAAACTGGGCTAAAGCTAATCACATGACCTCACCTAGTCTAGAGGGCAAGGCAAAGGGGTGAACTAGCCCAGGTTAGAAACAGAAGATCTGAACTTTCAAACCAATCAATAATGGAACTGGGTGAGATAAGGAAACCCAGTCTCAAACCCATTTCTGATTACTTACCATCTCAGGGAAGGGAGGAAGGGATAGAATTTGGGACTCAAAACTTTAAAAAGTCTAAAATTGTTTTAACATGTAAGAGAAGGGAGGGATGACAGAAGAGAGGGCAGATTGGAGATAGGAAAAATTAGATTGCTTGGTGTATTGGGGTGGGGGGAGGGGATAAAAGGGAAGAAAATTTGGGACCCAAAATTTTGTGAAAACAAATGTAAAAAGTTAATAAAAAAAATGTAATTGGGGAAATAAAAATTTTTTTAAAAAATGGAAGGAAGCACTGAGGAGTCATGGGGGTAGGGATGAGGGGAGGTGCAGTGGAGGAAGGTGAGGTGGGACTTGAGCTGTCTTGAAGGATAGGGAGCATGAGGTAAGTAGAAGGGAAGTGGAAGAGCATTGTAAATGGGGTGAAAAATCTATTGCTTTCCTCTTCCCCACTCTAGCCACCACCCTAGTTCAAGCCCTTGTCCCTTTTCTCTGGGCTAAGGTAATATTGTCCTAATTAAATGAAGTGGCATTAACATAAGCTTTGCCACTGTACCTTAAAGACTATAAGACTTTTCCAGCAGACTTGCAGCTGGAACCCTGTGCTGTCTCCCCCAATAGAATGGTATCAGGGTCTGTCTTTTCTATTTGTATCCCTAGCACTTAGCAGTGCTTTGCACACAGCAAGCACTTAACCCATGCCCTTAATTATATAAATGCAATCAGATGGTGAAGTAGAGTCCTGGACACTGGTTCAAATCTTGTCTCAAATACTCCTGGCTGTGTGACCTTGGGTAGGTTAAAGCCTTTCAACCTTACTTTCCTCATCTGTAAGATAGGGATGATAACACCTACAGTATAGAAATGTGCTGAGGACCAGATGAGATAACATGCAAAGTCCCCTGCAAACCTTAAAGCATAATGCTATATTGTTACGACAACTGTTCACTTTTTATTATAGACATTTTATTTGCTGAAAGGGACCCTTTGTGTGAGACAGCTTGAGGAGAGACAAACTGCTGAAGGGGAGCAGTCCTTCAGATAAAGTACTTGAAGAGGATTGATGTGAACTCTGTCCTTCAAAAAGCAAAAGTCCTAACTGTGAAGATGGCAGCTGCCTTAGCTTCCCAGCAGCTAGTTTGAATAGGACTTTTCAGGACTTTAGAATTTAACATTAGGGAATTCTGCACCAAAAGAATTACTTGGGACCTATGGTATGTGTCATTTGTCATCACTGGCAAATTTTGCTTTCCTCAAATTGAGAGGGCCCTGACTTAAGGGACAGATGAGAAGCCACAGAGATCTCAAGAGAGTCCAGACTCAGTAACTGAAAAAGTCAAAGGGGAGAGACCAATGGGAGAAGTTAACAGGCCCATAAGTCTCCTGCCGGAAGAGAAGGGTTAGTTTGCTTTCTTTCAGAGCCCATCTCTTACCTATCTCCCTCTGCAGGTGGGAGTGTAAGGAGGGGTCTGCAGAGAGATCTAACATCTGACCACGTCTTCCATCTCCTGCTTGATCTCTAGCCTCTGCAAGGGAATAAGAAAGACACCTTTCACTTAATGATCAACAAACCCCCATCTGGTCATAATGTACACATCCTAGTGATTCTGAACCCCTGTAGATCAACATCCGAACTCCATTTCCCATCTGCCACTACCCAATTCCTCATTCCCATTTCCTTTCAACCTGCCCACCTGAAAGTCCCACCAAATGATACCTGTACCCTCTGGGATGCCTGTTCAATAGACAAAAAATTTACTTTCATATAAATTTTTTTTTCCATTCCTTCCATCTTCTTCGTTCCCCCTAATGACACAGCATTCCCAGCCACCCTTTCCAGCACTAGTTGCACTTTCACTTATTACTCTCGGTTCGCTAGTTGAGGAGGGGAAATTAGAATATTCTTTGCTCCCCATCATCACTTCCAGGTTCTCCCCCCTTTGAAGTCCATACAACCCACATCTTCCACCCAATCAGCATCCTGGTAGCTGTTCTGTAGGACACTCACATTCCTTCCTTAATAAATTCAGTACCTGACTAATCTTTCTCATCTCCCCAACTCCTGCCCTCATATTAGGGGTCTGAAACATTTATAGATAGATAATCCCTTAAACTTTCTAATCTCCCAGTTCCTCCTACTTTTTTCCTATGACCTACTTTTCCACACAAAGATGTTCATACCCTTAATCCTGCCATCACCCACAAAAGCACTACCTCCATGATCAAGAACCCAGAAATCCCCATAATCTATTGGCTTTCCACCTCTTTGGTTTTCACTAGGACTTCCAATCCCTCAAACCCTCAGGCCTCTCCCAGGCCCTCTATTACTCTCTTTTCCTTTCCTCATCTTACCCCCTAGTTAAATCATTTTGACTGCACTGTGCTCTTGAGTTTCTTGCCTCTTTATAATTTTTCCCTGCCAAGCTTCTGCCTTGGGTCACTCCCACCATCTGCCACCTGTATTCCTACACACATGTTGCTGGTTGAATAATACCATCAGAATGAGGTCATTATGACTGGGCCCATTATAAATTAATGCTATATAACCTCACCTTCAGGTGAGGCCCTCACTGCTACTAGGTAATCTTTCTACACTGCCCTCATTGAACTCACTTCAGCTCATTATCCCACTTCCTGTAACAGTTTTTCCAAAACTTCCATCTTTCCTCAAATTTCCCACAACAAACCTCTCCACCCTGTCAGGTGAGAATGTTGCCTCATATGTTACTGAAAAAAAATTGAAGCCATTCTCAGAGAGCTCTGCTTTCTTCCTCATGTAATATCACTTGGATGCCTTTGGCCACTATCGCCTCCTTCACTCATTTCACACAAAAAGGTGGCCTACTTCTTGCCAACGCAAACCACTCTACCTGCACAAGTGATCTCATGTTCCATCTCCTTCAACAACATTGCCTTGGACTTCCATGGAGGTGGAGAGAAGCGGGTGAAGGGCTTTGGGAGGGGGAGGTCATCTATCAGTTGTGATGGTTATAATACATGGCAGTGAATGTCTGTGATTTTCTAGGTGAGGCTTCAGGTCTCTGGCTTCAAGTCATCTGCTTTGTCTTTCCTTCCTTGAGGACATATAAATATAATTCTGTAAGGAATCTTCCTAACCTTGACCTTTTGAGTTCAAGAGGGCAAAAGTTCCAGTTACTGGATTCTGGTTACCTAGTAGGAGAAAATCATTGCTAGAGCTGCATAGTTGATACAGAGTCAGGTCAACAAGTTATTATTAAGGGTCTAGGCATTATGTTAATTGCTAGACATACAAAGAAAAAAAAAATCCCTGCCTCAAGGAGTTCACAATCTAATGGGGGAGACATCATATAAATGATTGTGCACAAATGATATAAACAAGATAGATTAGATAATTACGGAAGGAAGGCACTGCAGTAAAGGGGACTGAGAAAGGCTTCAGAGCTGAAGTGAAACAATACCTTTTAAGAGCTCCACAGAGGATTTTGTGCCTTAAGTTTCAGCCTCCTAGGGGAGCATAATAGGGATTATGGGTGTCATGCTATAGTTCTAGATCAATGTGTGTGTTTGAGTCTTGTGTTTTAAGCATTCCTTTTGTGATGAAATAAATAATTGTCTTATACCTGTTTTGCTTCATACAAAGTTCCTTCCTTTTGGGAAGATCCTAGACTTAAACTGAACAAGTTTTATTTTAAAGATGATCTACAGAATTCTACTTTAGAGTAGGGATGTAAATGAATCCCAGAGTTCAAGAAGATCCTGCCTTCTTGATTTGAGGGCAGGATCCCTGAGTGCTGGTACTAGTCTGCATAAGTCCAGAACTAGGGTCCCCTTAGTGAGAAGGGATATGTCATCCCTCTGGGCTTGTAGATTTGTTATATACATATATACATACACACAGTGGTTTGCCATTTCCTTCTGTTCATTTTACAGATGAGGAAACCAAGGGAGGCAAATAGGGTTAAGTGACTTGTCCAGGGTCACTAGTAAGTATCTGAGGCTGGATTTGAATTCAGGAAGAGGAGTTTCTCTGCTTCCAAGCCCTGTGCTCTATCCACTGAGCCACTTAGCTGCTTGGAATACTTACCATCTCAAACAGTATGTACCCAATTCTTCTCTGCCTTTGTTTATGCTATTTCCTGTCCCTGAAAATGCCCCAAATATGCACATGGCCCATTCATCCCCACATTTTGAATGCATGTGTGTATCTGTGTATGTATCTGTCCTTCAAAATCCAGCTCCAATATCACCTCCTTCTTGATTTCCACTCCTCCCCTAATCCTTTTTGGAATGCATTTAATCAAAGAACCTGAATTGGAAGGGACTTCAGGGGCCACCAAGTCCAATCCAAACTGTTATCCATCTAACTTTGGCTTAAATATCATTAGGCAGCCCATTCTATTTTGGGGTAACTGTTAGGAAGTTTTCTGTAGCCAAACCTAAATAGGCCTCTTTGTAACTCCCACCTATTGCTTCCAGTTCTGTGCTCTGGGACTGAGCAGAACACAACACATCTAGTCCTTCAGACACTTGAAGATGGCTCTCCTAGTCAATATTCCCCACTCCTCCCTGACCCTTCCCCCATACCAAGCTTTATTTTCTTCTGACTAATCATCCCCAATTCCTTCAATCCATCAAAAGGCAGCTAAGTACCTACTACGTGTCAGAAAGAGTACCAGGCACTGGGCATACAAAGACTAGAACCGGTCCTGTTCTTAAGCTTACATTTTATCTATATACAATATAAATAATGTAGTAAGGAAACCTACTTGCTTCTGGTTATTAGTATTCTCTATGTATTACCTCTTAAGCTGGCTGGTGAACAAAAAATATTGCAGGATGACCCTGCGCTTAGGTAAAGAAATTTCGAGTAAAGAAATCAGTATTGTCCTGCCTCACTGCTTCATTGTTGCCTCATGCTACGTCTTGGACATGTCTTCTCCTTTCTCCATACTGCCCAACCCTCCAATCTCTACCAATACAGCTAAATCAAACATAGAACAGGATTAACATGATCATTTTTTTCTCTAGAAGTGGGATATTTAGTAGTAAAAAAATGATAAATGGAAAGTGCCAGAGAGGGGAACAGGCAGTGCTAGCTAGTATTAGTCTCTTGGAGAGCCAAAGGACTCAAAAGATAACTCGATTATAAACCTGGGACAGTGGTGGTACCTTCAATAGAAGTGGAGGATTTGGGAAGAGAGTTTGGTTTGGAGGGAGAGACTAAGGAAATTTTTATTTTTGGACATGTTGACTTTGAGATGCCCAGGGAACATACAGTTTGAAATAAACCAAAGGTGTTTGGTGATAAAGCCTGAAGCTCTGGGAAGAGATGGGCTGGATATATAGATCTGTGTATCATCTGCATAAAGACATTAATAATTAAAACCATGGGAGCTTGGGGAAAGAAAGAGGGAGGCCCAGGACAGAGCCTTGGGAGACATCCACAGTTAGCTGGATATGGAGAGGAACTGGCAAAGAAGACTGAAGGGTGGTTTAAATACAGAGGACAAAGATTCCCCAAGATCCTCTATTTCCTTTCTCTGTTCATTTTCACTGGCTGTCACTCATGCCTGGACTTCTCCCCCCACCCTCCTCATCTTTCCCTGCCTTACTTTGTTTCCCTAGAGCTAAGCACAGTGTCTAGCACATGAGAGGCCCTTAATAAATGTTAAATGACTAACTTCCTAATTATTCTTCTTGTGGCTCTTTTCCTTATGCAAAATTCTGACCATGTTAATTGCCTATGGATCATAAACTCTAGTGGCTCTTTATTGCTCTAAGATTAAATATTAGCTCCTCTACTTTTTAATACCTTCACAACCTAATCCTAACCTCTCTTTCCTTCCTTCTTATATGCTCCCTTTCCTGTACTCTACAGTCTAATAAAAGTGACCTTCCTTCTGTTTTTGCCATATAGCACTCTATCTCTGTCTTTCTGGTTTTCCCCCATGCTTGGAGTGCATTCCCTCTTCACCTCTGCCTCAGAGAATGCATCTCTTTGTAAAGCCTTTCCTGGGACTCAGCCTGCACCCCCAGCTGCTGGTATCCTCCTTCCCTAATTATGCCATATATTTTTTCTATTATATATATATATATATATATATATATATATATATATATTTCTCTCTATATGCATCTCACCCTATAGATTAGGAACTTGAGAGTTGGAACTGTTTTATTCTTTGTTTTTGTATCCCTAGCACCTGGCAAGTGCTTGCTTGGCACATTGTAAGTGCTTAATAAATGTTTATTCATTGATTGGGAAGGGAAGGAGGGTAAGGTAATGAGGGATGGAGAGACTGGAGATCCCTGTTGGGATGAAGATTGCATAGCATACGTATCCTTCTGGGCTTCCATATTATTTTTGCACTTTGAGTTTTAAAAATTTTAGCCACCAGCTAAGTATATTCCCTGAGTACAATTAACTAAAACATCTTAAAGGTGTTAGCCATTGATGCTACAGGCAACTTTACACTTCTAAAATTTATCCTTGTTTGAATAAAAGGGAAGAGTAGGTACTATGATAGTTCACTAATCAAGTAGTACCATCTTGGCTTATTGGATCTGACCTCTGATCAATCAACCAGCATCTATTAAGGGCCTACTATGTGCTGGGCACTGGGCTAGGCCTGGGGATATAAAGGCTCTAAGGGTACATATGAAATATTCTTCTAGCTACATTTCACTTAGGGAGGTAAGAAAGATGTCAAGAAATATTGAGGTGGAACCAAAGCTCGTGTTGGCTCTCCTCAGTTAAAATGGTGACCATGTCACCTGCTTAAGGTGGGTAGGGGGATAAAGAGAGCCAGGTACTTCATAAGTGACCATTGAATTGAATTGAATGGTAATTGCCCAGTTGTTTGCTGCCAACTTCTGGGTTTTCTCATCTGAGTGCTTGTTGACCTCTCCCTTTTTCACCATGCTGCTTCCAGTTGACCTTGGAACAATAATTCTTCATTCTGAAGATGAAGCACTACCGAAAGAAACAGCAATTTTAATTAAATAAGTCATTCATCTATACAACAGACATGTCAGGGAGTCAAAAGTGGTGGCACAGGGATCCTCAGGCACTCATCCTGTGGCAGAGTTTGTTTTTTAATGAGTCAGTTGTTCACTTGAGACCTAAAGACTATAGCAACCTTTCCTTTTCTCATCTACCTGTCCATCCTCTTCCACAAAACTGCCAAAGTGATTTTCCTCCAGAGTAGGTCTGGCCATGTCTCTCACCTACTCAATAACCTTTGATTGCTGCTGCTCGTCCTTCGCTCTTGAGAAGAACCATGACATTGGCAAAGCGGCTACTTATTGCTTCAAAGATGAAATATGTATCCTATGTTTGACTTTTCAAATCCTCCACTCCTTGACCCCAACCTATCTTTTAAGGCTCATTATATGTTATTCCCCTTCCTTTATTTTATGGTCCAGCCAAACTAACCTTCCCTCTGATTTTCACACACAGCATTCCATGTGCCCACCCTGCTTAGAATCCATTTCCTCTTCTCTAGCTCACAGAACCCTTCTCTTCCTTCAAGACATAGCTCAAGCACCACCTTCTACATGAGGCCTTTCCTATTCTCCTGAGTTACTTATACTCTTCCTCCCTTTTGTTCAATTGTCTTTAGTCATGTCTGACTTATGATGACCCCATTTGGGGTTTTCTTGGCAAAGCTACTGGAGTGGTTTGCCATTTCCTTCTCCAGATCATTTAACAGATGAAGGAACTGAGGCAAACAGGAGTAAGTGACTTGCCCAGGGTCACACTGCTAGTAAGTGTCTGCAGCTAGTTTGAACTCAGAAAGCTGAGTCTACCTGACTCCAGACCTGGCACCTCTCTCCACTGAACCACCTAGCGGCCCTCCTCTCCCTCCCTAACTACTTTGAATTGAAAGATTTTGTATTTATTCTATATGTACTTTTATATGTGCATGATGTCTTTCTGATTGAAATATAAACTCCTTGAGGGCAGAGTTGTTTTTATTTTTTTTCTATATAACCCCAGTGACTATCAGGTAGCAAGCACTTAAAAAATAATCCTTGTTGATTGATTGAAGGGACCTCACAGTTTGAACCCCCTTGATTTGAAGATGAGGAGACTGAGATCCAGAAAGGAGAGGAGCCTTTCCTAAGGTTAGACAAGTAGTATAGTTGGTATATGACTGAGCCTGGGTCCCTACTCAACTCTTTTGATTTCCAATTTAGCACTACTTCCACCATAGTCGGCTGCCTTCCTGTTGTGAGGGTTCTTAAGCTGTTCAGCATTCATAGTGTGATGTCTGCTAGATTAAATGTATTCATTTCCCTCTCCAGTCACCCTCCCTGCCACTCTATGATCTTCTGACTTGTCTTTAAAACTTCAGATACTCCGCACAAAGGAGAAACAGGTTAGGCAGGTACCAATTCTCAGGAAATGCAATAGGGTTTTTTGTTGGCATTGACATTTTTAACAAGATTGATTGTACTACTTTTGAACCAGTAATCTATAATTTTTTTTTTTTTTAAGCTAAGGTACAGAGGATTCTGGAAGTCTTTCCATTTTCATTGCTGTAGTTACTATGTATATTTTTTTCTTGTCTCTACTTCTTTTTCTCTGCATCATTTCATGTAGATCTATTTTTACTGTGTTATAATAAAGAAGCTTATATTCTAGTGGGATCAACTAATGAGAAGCAGTAAAGTAGAGCGAACAGAGAAGTGGTTTTGGATTGAAAAAGGCCTGGACTCAAATTCAGCCTCAGACATTCACTGACTATATGACCCTGGACAGATCACTTAATTTCTTCAATCCCCCGTTTCCTCATCTATAAAGTGGGGATAATAATAGCACCCAACCTCAGATTTGTTGGGAGGCTTAAATGAGAAAATATATGCAAAATTCTTTATAAACCTTGGCACACACTTCAGAACTGGATGCCAGTGCAGAGCTTTCTTCCAGGTGTGATTTCGGGGGCTGCATTATCATTTCCCATAGAAATAGCAGAGAACATGAGGCTCTGTCTCAGGCACATAGGCATCTTGTGCAGTGTATATTCTCTTCCTCATAGCAACGTCATCTTATTCCCTGGCAACCGGTTAGAGGGCATCCTAGTTTGGAAATAGAGAAGGAAGTTTTTGGCCACGGGTCAGGTCCTGCTCTGCTTCAGGGTAATCTCCTTTGATAACAGCAGAAGACCTCCGAGTGAGAATTGGTGCTTAGAACACTCTGATTACCTCTTTCAGTTTTTGTCACTCTGGGCAAGGTGCCTGAGATCTGGTCATCTAGGTCAACTCCCTGATGGTCAGTGAGCTGTCAGTCTGGGTTATCTAGGTCAATCTCCTGTTGGGTCAGTGTGAGCTGCAGCTCACCCCTAACCTGAATACCAAATTACTTTTCCTGGAGATCTGTAATGTGGATGAGTCAGTATGACTTCTCACCAAGACTCTAAAACACCCTCCAACACAATTCCTGTCTGGGGAAAGGCTGCTTGGCTTTTGTTGACTTTTGTTTAACTTTTGGAGACTACTCTGGGTGTGTCCCAATGGGAGGGAGTTGGGACAGATAGGACTTAATTGGTGCAGAGCAGTTGATCACCCTGGATTTACAAAGCCATAAACTTGAACCCAGACACACAGGCAGATAGACAGGACATGGTGTCACTCATTTTTAAATTTTAATTTTTATTGCTATCCTTTATATGACATCACCTTTATTTTTGAATTTTTTCCTATCCCTCCAACTCCTTCCCTACACAATAAGCTATACATTGTAATTAAAAACAAAAAAGGGAAGAGTAAAATAATGAAAAAAAGTTTCAGCAAAACTAGCCAACAAGTCTGCCAGCTCTCTATCTACTATCTCTCAATCTCTCATCTCTCTCTCTCTCTCTCTCTCTCTCTCTCTCACACACACACACACACACACACACACACACACACACACACACACACACACACACACACACACACACACTCTTCTGTTTGTCTATCACATTCCTGAACTGTGAAAGACTTTCTTGTCCCGGCTTCTTGCTTCAAAGATATATGTCTATATAACCACATTGCCAGCTCTGAGGCCATATAAGTCAATCAAGAATCCTAGCTACTGTATTGCCAGCCAGTGGTTTTCCAGTCCCTGCTTGAAGAAAGCCTACCATGCCAAGATCTTCACCATCCTGGTTGCTTTCTTCCAAATGGACTCTCCCTCCCACCTCTTCCCACCCCCTTCCTTACAGTTGAGGAAACTGAAACCCAGAGGAGTCCAATGATTGGTTGAAGGTTAGACTGACCACAGGTGGGAAAAAGCAGAAGTGCTAGTCACACCTGGTTTCTTCAACTTTAAATTCAGTGCTCTTCCCACTGCTCTGAA
The DNA here is from genome assembly GCA_023548195.1 of Bettongia penicillata ogilbyi. Lineage (NCBI taxonomy): Eukaryota > Metazoa > Chordata > Mammalia > Diprotodontia > Potoroidae > Bettongia > Bettongia penicillata. Next base: position 1,242,258 of record JAJHZJ010000479.1, on the reverse strand, counting down.
TTTTTTCTCTTAAGATTTATTCTAACCTATATACAAAATATTGAAGGGAAAGAGAAAAGAGGGACACAGTATGATTTCATTTGTGTTTTAAACCTTCTTAGGTTGACTAAGTTGGCTTTTTACCAAAGTTCAGCCAGTCAGACAAATATTTATTAAGGGCTTTTTATGTGCCAGACACTGCTAAGCACTGGAAGGTACATGGAAGCTTCCTTTTCATATTCAGCCCAGCTACAAGGAAGCACATTATTATACTTAATTTTAAGGATGTTTTGATATCTTTTTTTTTCTTTTCTCTGCAGTTATTTCTTGATAGGTGGTGTAGTGGATAGAGTGCCAGGCCTTGGAGCCAGGAAGACCTGAGTTAAAATCTGACCTCAGATACTTCTTAGCTGTGTGACTCTGGGCAAGTCACTTAACCTTGCTTGCCTCAACTTCCTCATCTGTAAAATAAGCTCAAGAAGAAAATGGTGAACCACTTCAGGATCTTTGTCAAGAAAACCCTAAATGAGATCACAAAGAGTCAGACATGACTGAAATGACTTAACAATAATTGCAATAAAGCAAACCAGATAAGCAAGACCAGTCAACATAAAGAGTGTCCAATAATGCATGGAACATTCTACACCGATTGTCACCTACCTCTCTCCACAGAGGAGGGAGGTATTTCTCATCAATCAGGAAAGGCCTTTTAAAGAGAAAAGCCTCTATTCCCTTTCTGTCCTTGAGCCAAAAAGGGCAGCTCAAGATTGTGCTGTCCTCTAACCCTAGCACACAATAGTGTGTTTTTAAAACTTTCCTGAGTTGGAACTTCAAGTTGAAGCTTTATAATCATAGATATTCAAAGCAATTCAAACAAAGCAGACCAAAAAATACAGGAAGCACAGAAATGTGGAGACTGAGGATTTGGATTTCAATCTGAACTCTTTCTTCCACTGCTGTCTTTTCACTCTGTGCCTCAGTTTACATATCTGTAAAATAAAAGGCTAGACTATATCATTTCTGTGGTTCCTTGCAACTTCAAATTTATCATCTCATCTGGTTTCGAGAATTCCTTAATCTCTAGTTTTTACTACCACCTGCAACTGGTGCTTCATAAGTTTGAATAGTTTCCATTCATTCAATAAGAATTTATTGTATCTATATATTATAGACTAGACATTGTACGAAGTTCAAAGACAAGTGCCTAATATTTTTCCATCATAAAACCCTTTGGTAGTCAGTCTGGTGACTGAATATTTTTAGATGCATAATATCAAGTATATAGGATGATAAAGGAAACCAATTATATTGAAATACAGAGAGTGATCTTTTTCTATCCTGGTCACAGATGGTTCTGGAGGGTTGAAAGGAAAGAAGTGGGACATTTGTCCAGCCTGTTCTCAGTAATTACAGTTCAGTGTTTGCAGTAACTCTCAAACAGGAAGAGTTTCTATTCTGCATCTTTTTCCATTTTTACCCTTTTTCTGCCATTTGCTCCATTATCCATAATCCAGGTAGGATTCTCTCTCCTGGCCACAGATAGTTCTAGGAAGGTTGAAAGGAGAGAAGTGGGACATTTGTCCAGTCTGTCCTCAGTAATTACTGTTCACTGCAGTTTCTTCTGAGTAGGTAGAATTTCCAACCAACATCCTTTTCCATCTATACCCTCTTCTGCAATTCACTCCATTAGGTTAGAGTCTCTCTCTTGGTCACAGATAGGTCTAGGAAAGTTGAAAGGAGAGAAGTGGGGCATTTGTCCAGTCTGTCCTCAGATGGCATTTCGATAACTACTATTTACTCTTTACAGTTCCTTCTGAGAGTTTCCACTCAACATCCTTGCCCATTTCTCCTCTCTTCTACCATCCACCCCGTTGCTTGTGTCTGAGGACTGAAGGGGTGAAGCAGTGATGGACTTTGTAAGGTGCCACACTTCCCCCCATAACTCAACAAGCCTTAGCGGGGGAAAATGTTGGCCTGGAGCCTCCTACGAAGGGCATCTTTGACTTCTTTATTGCGGAGGCTGTAAATGAAAGGGTTAAGCATGGGGATGATGATGGTGTAGAAGACTGAGACTATCTGGCCATCGGTGCCACTGTCATTTCCATGGGGCTGGACATATGTGAAGACCACAGTGCCATAGAAAATGGCAATGGCCAGGAAATGGGAGGCACATGTAGAGAGTGCCTTTTCCCTTCCAGCTGCTGAGCGCATGCGCCCGATGGCCACCAAGACCAGGCTATAGGAAATTACAATGACTGTGGCAGGCAGAAGGGTAACCAAGGCAGAGAAAATATAGAGGATGTTGCCTGCTGTGGCAGTGTCAGCACATACCAGGCGGAGAAGTGGAGGGATGTCACAGAAGTAGTGGGTGACTTCATTGGGTCCGCAAAAGGGCAAGACAAAAACATTCCCAGTCTGGATGATGGAATTGGCCCCACCAAATCCATAGGAAGTAGCCACCAGCTGGAGGCAGGTGACCTTGGTCATGATAGAAGTATAATGGAGGGGCTGGCAGATAGCCATGAAGCGATCATAGGCCATGGCAGCCAGAAGGAAACTCTCAGTTGTCACATGTATCACGAAGAAGGCCAGCTGGACCACACAACCAGTGAATGAGATAGATTTGTCAGTGGCTAAAAAGTTGACCAAGAGTTTGGGTGTGACCACAGAAGAGTAGCAAATGTCCAGGAAAGAGAGAATGCTGAGGAAAAAGTACATGGGACTATGAAGACGGGGGTCAACATAAATCAGGGCCATCATGCCCGTGTTGCCCATAACTGTCATGGCATAGATCAGTAGGAAGATGAAGAAAAACAGCATCTTCAGGTCTGCATACTCAGAGAAGCCCAATAAGATAAACTGAGTTACGGGGGTAAAGTTGCCACTGGCAAGAGCTATCTCTCCAGGAGTCATCTGCGGAATGATAATTGACAGCCAGTTAATCAATACAGCATAAATTCAGCCTCTACTGTACTAAGAGACAAGATGGTAGAAAGAGCACTGGCCTTCAGTCAGGAAGAGCCTGAGTTCAAATTTTGCTTCTGCTATATGCTAATTGTGTGATCTTGGGTAGATCCTTTAAGTCTCACCTTCCTTATCTTAAAATTGGAAATCATGTTGCCTGGAGTATCTGTGTCACAGAACGGTTTGGAGATTAAAATGAGATAATGCATGTCAAGTGATTGACAGACCTCAAAGGGTTATCTAAATGTTGATAAGGATGTTGATGATGATGATGATGACAGCAGTATAGTAGAGTGAATCAAAAACCAGCCTTGGAGTCTGAGTGACCTAGATTTGAGCCCTCCCTCTCATACATAATTGCTGTGTGATTCTGGGTAAATCACTTAACCTCTCAGTGCTCTAGGATTGTCTCTGACTATAAGCAGCAGAGCCTGTGCTGGTCTACACAGATAGATGGAGTTTCCTCAGGGGGACCTTTGTTCAATAAGGTCTGGAGCCCCTCTACTCAATTATTACTCTTCTTCTTATTACCACATTACTCAAGGGAATAGTTAATAGTGAACGTAAATGGACATGTGGCCAGCCTTAGCTTGGGCTCCACACCATGCAGGTGACACTTCCTTCTTTTACCGGAGACCAATGATTATGGAAATGGTGGAGATGAATCAATGAGGGAATGCAAAAGTTTGTATTAGGCATATATGCCAGGTACTGTAAATATAAATACAAAAATGAGAAGTCATTTCCTTCGAGTAGTTTGCATTTTAATGGAGGAGAAAACACATATGGGGAATGGTGGATAGGGAATTTTGGTTTGGGAAATCACTGGGATGGCAAGAGGAACCACAGGGCAGTTGATTTACATGTCTATTTTAGGAACAAATGTAGTGTGGATTTGATGATTAGAGCAAAAACTGGAAATCACACAGGGACTAAGTTTATAGAGAGCTAGAAAGGATGTGAATCATGGTCTGTGCTGGAGCCACATAGATAGCAGGCTAGGTGAATTTGGGATCACTCACTCGCTAATTAAGACAACTCATCCCACTGTGGCTATTCCAAAGAAGAGTAGATTATATCCCTCATGAATTGGGGCTGTGGTTTCTGTAGGTCTGGGTTCAGAGAGTTCTATTCCAAATAGGGAGGAGTGGGGAAAAGACATTAAATAGAGCTCACTGAGCTAAGAATAAGAATAGAAGCAAGTTACATCTTCACCTCTCTGGGCCTCAGTTTCCTCTTCTATAAAATAGAGGAAGGGTAGACCAGGTGGTCTATAAAATCCTTCTTTATGACTCATGACTCAGTGCCTCCCCTGAACACGAGTAGTATCATAGAGTGTAGAGGAACGGAAATCCAATTTGAAGATAGAATACCTGAGTTCTTGTCCCAGGATCTACTTCAGCTGCATGACCTCTTTTCTCTGAGCCGCAGTCAGCTAGTATTGATTAAGCACATTGTACATATTAGGCACTGCCATAAGTCCCAAGGATACCAGTTCCTGCTCTTAAGAAGCTCATAGTCTAACGAGAAAATAATATACACACAGCTCTGTACTAATGAGATGTATACAGATAAATGGGACATTGGCTTTGAAGTGAGACTTGGAAGAAGCCCCAGAAATAAGTGGGTGGAGACAAGAAAGGAGAGTATTCACTGACATGGGAGACAGCCAATGAAAATGCTTGAAACTGGGAGATGAAATGTCTTGTTTGAGGAAGAACAAGGAGGGCTGAATCACTGGATCATAGACTATATGAAGAAAAGCAAGACTAGAAAGGTAGGAAGGGGCCAGCATAAGAAGCACTGTAAAAGCCAAAGTGATAGTTTTGTATTTGATCCTGAAGATAGTAAGGAGCCAATGGAGTTGATTGGAAGAGGGGGTGACATGGTCAGATGTGTGCTTTATGAAGATCATTTTAACAACTGAATGGAGGATGGACAGGATTGGAGAGAGACCTTCTGATGGGGAAGATCAACCAATAGACTACTACAGGTGATGAATGCTTGAACCAGGGTGGAGGCAGGACCAGGATAGAGAAGCAAGTGTACACAAGAGATGTTTTGAAGGTGCAATCAATAGGACTTGGCAAGTGTTTGGTCATAGGGAGGTGAGAAACAGTGAGGAATTGAAGATGACACCTAGGTTTCAAACTTGGATTACTGACCGGGAGGACGGTGGTGCCTTTGACAGTCACAGGGAAGTTAGGAAGAGGGGAGGGTTTTTGAGGAAAGTCAATGGGTTTAGTTTTGGTTGACTACAGAGAGCCAGCATGAAGTTGCACTAGATAATCTGTAAAGCTCCTCCCTACAATATGCAACTCTGAATCTATAAAAATATAATTTCTTGTTCTCCCCTTCCCATATATACATTCAGGCTAAGCATGTAAGTCCCTCACACTAGTTAATAGGAAGAAGTAGATCTGTTTAAATAAATACACATTAAGATCAAATCTACCAAAGGACTAGTGATTTTGATTCAGGAGATTTGAGGCTTATGGGCCACCTCTAGGGAGGGTAGATCTGGCTAGTGACGTGGCTAGGAATGTGGGATAGCATTGGGATACTAATGTCTCCCACTGAAGGAACCATGGAGGTGATCCTACCCTCTTGTAGGCTCTGCCCATGGAGCAGAAGTTCACCTACCATGATAAAAATAGCTTCAAGTATGAGCTGATTTTAGGTCTTTTGTCTGAGAGCCAACTTTGCTATACTAGAGAGCCTAATGATCAGGTTACCTGTGCAATAGGGAATATATCCTTCACAGTGCCTTTTGAAGACCCTCTCCCAAGTTTTACAATCTAGTGGTTATGATGTATGTCATAGAAGAAGCATCCATATCAGTGAAATCACAGATCTTTGAAAAATTGAATGCACAGGTATAGAATTGTGATTTGAACCCAGGTTCTTTGGCTCTTGCACACAGAAAGTTTTTTTCCCTGACTCTGACAGTTCTATGAATCCCATCAGAAATTACCCCAGCTGTCAAGGGCCTCAGAGGTTAATTTGAGAGGTGGACAGTTTTGGAGGCATGGTTTCATCATCTGGAAGATCTTGAACCACTGTGCTCATACTGACTGCTTACCTTAGTCCCATTGCCTGATATGTCCCCTCTCTCCTCCATTTACCCCAGTGTCTCACTTCCTCCTGACCCGGTTCTGGATTTGCATCATTTACGAAGCCTACTTTGACCCATGTTTCCCCTCTGAGCTGCTACAGGTCACTAACCTTTATTGGACAGTTCCTGGTTTATGGACTCGCTTGATCATCTGTGCTCCTGTAGTTCTCAACTTCTAATTTCTCATTCCTGAGTAAACCCCTCTCCCCCCAATTCAAATTCTCTGCTCTTGTTCCAGGGTTGATGAGGAACACTAGAGTAAAAACATGAAATCAAGTTGATTTTGTTCGCCACATATCCATGCTGCATAATCTCAGTTTGACCCTCAGTGCAGCTCAACAATCCCACTGCTCCATCTTTATTGATTCCTTATCTCATCCCCATGGTAACTTGCAAGCTCTTTTGTTCTCTCCTCAACCAACTGTACACTCTCTCCCCTCCTCCCTTGCCTGCACATACAGCAGATGTCCTATCCTAATTCATCAAGATGCTTGAGGCCATCTAAAGGAAAGCTCAGCCTTGTGTCATTGCCTTTATCCAAGTTACTGATGAAATTATTAAACCCTGTTGAGGCTCAGCACCCATCTTTGGGGGTACTCCCCTGGAGACCTCCTTCCAAGTTGACATCCACCCATTAATGACAAATACTCTCTGAGTCTGGTCATTGAAACAGCTCAAATTTCTCCTAACTATACTCTTGTCACAGCTCCCCATCTTTTTCATAAGAATAGCATGACAGCCATTGTCAAAGGCTTTGCTAAAATCTAGATAGACTGTATCTGTAGCATTTCCCTTATTGACCAATCTAATAACTTTGTCAAAAAGAAATAAGTTTAGAATGGCATGATCTGTTTCCAGATCTATCTTGGCTTCAACCTCTTCATCTCACTTTCTGGCTCCAGTCTGCATCTTCAGAAGTTTGCTGGACATTTTCATCTGGATCTCTCTCACCCTTTCCCTCAGGATCAGACTCCATTGTCTTTAGCAGATTACCTGACATCCTACCAAGTAGAGACTCTAAACAAAATGAATGAATAAAACAGCATTTATGAAGCCTGTTCTATGTACTAAACACTGGGGGGTACAAATCCAAAAGGGAAGACACCCTCTATCCTCAAGGAAGCTATTCTAACAGGGGGAAACAATACTCCTCAGGCAGTTCATTTCATTTTGAGGCAGCTCTTAATTTTGGAAAGTTTTTTTTCTTACCCTGAGTCATAATCTGTCCTTTGCCACTTCCATCTACTGTTTCCATTGCCGTGTCTGTCTTTTGTAATCAAACAGAAGTCTAAGCATTCTTATAGGCAATAACCCTTCAGACACTTGAAAGTACTTAGCTTTTCCAAGTTAAACATTTCCCAGGTTCTTCAAGAAGTCCTTGTGAGAATGATTTCGTGTTTCCTCACTATTGTTGTCCCCTTCTTTTATATGCTTTCCAGCTTTTCAGAGTCTCCTAGAATGTAGTACCTGACACTGGATTCACCGCTCCAGGTGTGGACCAGAGGTTACTTTCCCAGAGTGACTTGCCCCAAGTCACATAGGTAGTAAGCATCAGAGGTAGAATATAAATCCAGGTCCTTTGGCTCCAGAGACAGTGCTCTTTTGTTCCTAACTTTCACAAAACTCTACTATCCTTTACTGCTTTTCTTTCATCCTAGACCAGACCATGGTCCTTCTGGCAGCCTCCTCTGACTCCACAGGACTTTTAAAGAGATGGAGCCCAGGCATCCCAAAGTGCTGTGTTTGGTGGATGGGGCCCTAGGCTGGGGAGAGGGATACTTAGGTTCTGACACTGATGTAATCTGGGGTTGTACTTCACTGCTTCAGTGGAATCTTTGAGGTGAAGTTAATTATTCCTTCTCTACTATCCTGAGAATTGTCAAAGGAGGACTTACTAGAGCACTTAGCCTTTCTGTCCTCCACACTGTTAGGGAAGGTTTAATTTCATTTACTAGAGAAGAGAAAGAAAATGACCATCTGCTCACAAATGAAATAATTATGGGGGAATGTTGACTATCACACTCATGAGGCAGCTAGATGGCAAAGTAGACAAAATGCTCACCCAGAGTCAGGAAGACCTCGCTTCAAAAATCCTGCTTCAGGCAATTACTAGGTGACTCTGAAAAAGCCACTTAACCTCTTTCAGCCTCAGTTTCCCTATTTGCAAAATTGGTATAATAATAGCAACTAGGTAACAGGGTTGTTTTGAGGACTAAATGAAATAATGAAGTGCTTCTTTGCAAACCTTTAAAGGCTATATAAATGTTGGCTAATAAAACAAGCTTGACTGTTTACTTACTGCTTGATTGGTTAAGTTTTATTTAACATAGTAATAAAATTAGTAATTGTAAATATCATTAGATTTATCAAATTATTGATCTGATCATTGCTAGTTACCAGCGACAAGTAGTTTATGTGAGTAGTTAGGTTCTACAAAAGAGTTACTACTTATAGTCAAATTTTTATAATTTTTCTCTTATTTTGTCGACTGAGTATTTCTTGTCAGTTTTCCTTAAAACCATGCACAATTTTAACCACAAGGAGTACATGTGTGTCATGAGGATTAAAGACAGAAGTTTTGAGTTCTCTCCATGACTGTGGATTGTACTCCTCCTTAGAACTTCAATTTCCCATTTATTTGATTAGCATTTAGTTGTATGTTTAGTTTTGGGGCAGTTAGGTGTCAGGCTTGGAGTAAGGAAGACCTGAGTTTAAATGCAATCTCACATACTTTCTAGCTGTGTAACACTGGGCAAGTCACTTAACCCTGCTTGCCTCAGTTTCTTCATCTGTAAAATGAACTGGAGAGGAAATGACAAACTACTTCAGTATCTCCACCCAGAAAACCCCCAAAAGAGTTCATGAAGAGTTGAAAACAACTAAAAAATTCAATTGTTTGTTGACTGAGACCATATGATTTCATATTCTTGTCAGCTATGCCTCTGAAAGACTATCTAAAAGTCTGCCATCTAGAAGCTCTATTTTCTCACAAAATTTCCTTTGTATTAAGTCTATTCAATTTATGCTCCTTCCATCTTTTTGCATTCCTGGAAAACTAGCTCCTCACTTTAAGGTATTACATCTCCATCTATTTTCTCTCCAGGTGCTACTTTTTGCAAACTTCCTAACCCACTGTCCAGAAGGAAGAGCAGGGATATTCCTTGCTCTTCACTTATATTTTCCAGGTCCTCTTTCGACAACTGTTACTAAACAATCTCTGCTTTGCAGTATGGTCCATCCATTTCAGGTCTCCCTTCTTTCTCAAGGAGTTTACTTTTTGCCTCAAGGTTTTCTTCTCTCTCCCCGCAGCCCAACTCTTTGTCCTCTTACATAGGAACATGAGTTTGTATGTTGATACCCTGTCAAATGCCCTTGACTTCCAATTTATCAACCTCCTCAGCTCCCATGACTTCCACTCCATCTCAGTGACAGATGGAGATGGTTATACGTTTGATCTCACCATCAGAAATGCTCCATCTCCATGAACAAAAACTCTGAAATTCTTCTATTTGTCCATAACCTTCTATCTTTCCATTTCTGTCTGTGTTTATCTATTCTTTATCTGCACCATGTCCCCCAGTCCCTTTTTGTTTGTTGCTTCTTTGGTGCTTTCTTGGATCATCACCCCATCTGGCTTTCTTTCCCTTCTTTTACATTCCTAATCCTTTAGATAATTTGTTCAGCTATGCACTGTTTTCTCTTCGGCACCTGATGCTGTCGCTCCATCCTCCAAACTGGCCCACCAGAGACTACGTCTGATGAGCTAAGACATTCAGCTCTATGTTCCCTAGGACTATGGTGTTTCTTCTTCATTTTGGCTACTTTCTATCCATCCATACCATTTCTCTCTCCCACCTCCCATTTCGTTTCCCTTTCTACTTCTTGCTCTAAAAATGGTAATCAAATCCACACTTTTGTTGCCTCTGGGAAGGTCACATTAATGGACTGCACTTTTGTTTCACTCCATCTTTGTCAGTTCCTAGACCACAACTCCCTTCCCTGGCTACCTCTCACTTAAATGTGCAGTCCCCTTCGTTAGAATAGAAGCTCCTTGAGGACAGGGATTGTCTCACTTACATATTTGTATCTCTGACACAGCACAAAACTTGCCACATAGTAAGGGCTTAATACTATAAACATTCATTCTTTCCTTCCTCTACACTTTAATCCCTTGCCTCCTTATTCTATTGTATTCCTGTTATACTGTAGCATCCTCCTATACTGTCCATGCTTTGTTAAACCCCAATCCTGTCTTACCCACACCATCTGCCTCCTCTGCTGCTATGCCTTGCTGGATGTCCTTGGAGGAAGTCACACATTTGTGCCTACTGTGTCTGTTACAAATTTATGTAATCCAATCTTAATTGAAACTTCAATTCTTCATTTTTCTCTAATTGATTTCATTCCCTGCAGTTGCTTTTCTATATCTTCTCTATCCTCCTTAATACTCCTGGATCATCTTCTTTATTTCTCTCCTCTCCCTTTTAGGAAAGGGCCTCACCTCCTACTTTACTAATAAAATCATTTGTGAGGTCTGCCTCCTACTGTATATCATACTTCAAAAATTCTCTACAAGTCCCTGAACTTTTAAAAAATACTTTGGTAAATATATTTCAACATAATTTGTTTCCTTCACAGTCTTATGTATTTTATTTTATGTATTTAAATACTTCATTCCAAGAAGGGGTCTATTGTCGTCATCAGACTGCCAAAGGGTTCCATGAAACTTTAACAAAACATTTAGAACCCCAGCTCTATATTATCCCCCATTCCCTTTCTCTTTGCTATTGTGCAACAAAGAGATGGCCCTTCTAGTCAAGGCCAGCCCCTCCACTTGTGTTCTTGATCCCTCTCCCTTTTGACTCTTTTGAGAACTTATCCCTTTAATCATTTCCTCTTTATTTTGCTTCTAAGCTCTCTTCCACTGGCTTCTTCTTTGCTGCCTACAAACATGCTCAAGTCTCCCATCCTTAAAAATCCTTCACTCAGTGCTACCATCTGCTCCAGCTATCATCCTAAATATCTTTTTCCTTTCACAACTGAACTCTTCAAAAGGGTCTAAACTCATTTCTATTTCTTCACCTCCTACTCTTCAACCCCTTGCAATCTGGCTTCCAACCACCCCATCCCACTCAAATGAAGCTGCTTTGTCCAATGTTACCAATATTCTCTCGATGACTAAATCCAGTGAAATTTTCTCAAGCCTCACTCACCTTGACCTCTGCAATTTTTGACATTGCTGGTCACCTCTTCTCCTACACACTCCCTCACTGTGCTTTCTCGGTTCTTCTCCTAACAATCTGACCATTCTTTGATCATCATCCATTTCTGGCCTATCAAATGTCAGCATCCTCAGACTCTCTGTACTGGGTCCTCTTTTCTCTATTTATGACTTTATTAGATTTTATTGTTATCAGTTATTATCTAAGTATAAATATCTGAAATCTATATATCTAGTTTTATCCTTTTTTCTGGACTCTAGTCCTGAAAAGCCAACTTTCTGTTGTATATCTCTGCTTAAATATGTTGTTGCCATCTCCAACTCAAATGAAACAATTTCCTTTATCCCCCAACTCAGTTCTTCTCAAAACCTCATTATTTCTGTCGAGGGTACTACCATCTTTCTAGGTTCCAAGGTTTGCAGCCTTGGACTCATCTTCAGCATTTCTTTCTTTATCATCCACATCCTGTCAGTTACTAAATTTTGTTAATCCTCTTGCCGCAACATCTATCACATCTATTCCCTTCTTTCTACCTTTCAGTATCTTAATTCATTACTTTATTTTCATTACATCTTGCCTAGGCTTCCAGACTTCTGCTTATAGTCTTTCCCTTCTCAAATCCATCCCTCCCATAGCTGCCAAATTTATTTTCCTAAAGCATAATCTGACCACGTTGCCCCCATTCTCAAGTGTCATTCCTCTTACCTCAAGGATATGGGTAGCTGATTGACACAGTGGATGGAATGCCAGATCTGAAGTCAGGAATCCTTGTCTTGAGTTCAAATTTGGCCTCAGATAGTTACTAGCTGTGTGATTCTAGGCAAGTCACTTAACCCCATTTGCCTTAGTTTCTTATCTGTAAAATGAGCTGGAGAAGGAAATAACAAACCATTCCAGTATTTTTGCCAAGAAGACCCCAACTGGAGTCATGGAGAGCTGGACATGGCTGAACCACAAAAACCTCTAGGATAAAATACAAATCTTCAGCCTGCCATTTTATAGTTTTTTTTCCAATCCAGTTTCCACCAACCTTTCCAGACTTGTTTCCTGTTACTTGCCTTTACATAGTCTTCATTTCAGTTAAATTGACCTGCTATCTATTCTTAAAAATGACTTCATATTTTCTACCCTTGTGGTTCTTTTCACATGAGTTAAGCCACATCTAGAATTCACTTCTTTCTCATCTCTCTCTCGGAATCCCTAGGTTCCTGCCAGGCACACTTCAGGTGCCACTTTTTTCACAAGTCCTTTCTTCATCTCCTCCAGTTGTTAGGGCTCTCCCTTCTGTAAAATTACTCTGTACCATTTGTTCTTGTGTACATTTATCTCCAGGGCAAGACAGAAGCTTTGTGAGGGTAGGGATTGTTCCATATTCCTTTAAATATTTGTTAATTCAGTTGCAAAATTCTGAAATCCTCAGAATGTAAATGTCACCAGTGGTCACCCACTTCATCTCCAAAACTATCCTCAGGTGTCCTCTGGGAAGCTTTCCTTATTTAACCCTCCTGGAATGAGTTCTCTTTTTATTGCATCATGCTTTAAAATCTAGACATTTAAGTTATTTTAAACATTTAGAGACATTTGCAAAGGAGTGTGTGTGTGTGTGTGTGTGTGTGTGTGTGTGGTGTTTTCTATCTCCCCAGATTGATTGATACAAAACTAGAAAACTGCCTCACACAAGCCCAGTATTTGAGTAGGAAGGAACAGGACCTCAGATCTAATCCAAGCAATTTGTCAATATCCTTTGTTTGTATGGCACCAGAATGGAACACAGTATTGCAGGTGTGTTCTAACCTGAGCAGAACGGGACTAGACAATCACATCTTTAGTTTTGGACACTAGTGCTGATATGGTCAGGGAGGAGGTGCCATTTGGATAGGTATGTGTGTGGCATTTCAGGTGGAAGGAACAACATGATACATGTTTAGTCGCTGCCAGGGATTAGAGATGTAGAACTAGAAAAGACCTTAATAGAATGTCCTTTTTTTTTTTATAAAGGAGGAAACTGAGACCCAGTGAAGTTGAGATAGAAGTGAGAGGGTGTTGATTCTAACACGAGTCTTCTTCAAATCCAGGGTTTTTTCCACTAAAGGACCTTATAGACCATCTTGTCCAACACTCTCATTAGACAGAAAGGGAAAACTGTGTCTCAGTAAGAGGAAGTGATTGCTCAAGGTCACAAGAATAGTACTCAACAGAACTGGGATTCAAACTCAGCTGCTCTTTCTCCAAATCCAGTCTTCTTTCCATTAGCCCATGCTCCAAGGCCTACTCTACCTTCATCATCACCATCACCATCACCAAACATCTCTCTCTCAACTTGGAAACTTAGAGATAATCACTTACTGTGATAGACAAAATTCTTCAGCCTGGTGTTTTACCAATGGTAATGCTTATCCACCTCATTGTCCCCATGTCAGGAGGCTTCCAGGTGTCCCATGTTGTATCATTCACTTCTCTGGAACTAGTCTTCAGCCCCTCCTCCAACAAAAGCTTTGACTGAGGAATAGAGGGCTCTGGCAGAGGTGTTTGGAAATGCTGCACCCAAGCTGTAGGCTCCATTCTCATCCTGCCCATACTTTATAACTCCACTTGCTTTCCTACAGAAGCTAACATGATTTCAGATGCTCCAGGCCCCAGGGAGGGGGTGCTCCCACCACACACCCTTTCCTTGGGGGGTCTAAATTGCTTAGGGCTTCCAGAGAGACTGGAAGAGATTGGCACAATTGCTCTTGGTCATTTGTTTCAGTTTTTAGGGAATGGGACCTGTGGAAGTTGAGGTCCTGCTTTCTCCTGATGGACTAAGAGTTCCTGGCTTGACTGTAGGTGTCCAACAGTCTCATTAGCAGGGAACATCAGAAGGAACAGATCCATATGGCCTGAGTTCTTCCACTGAGGAAGTTCCTCTTATCCTAGTCCAGATCCTGCTGCCCCTGGGGGGGAATGTGGTTTTCTGAGAGCTATGGAATGAAAAGTAGGAGACCTTTTTGCTCTGCCATCAACCTTGCCCACATTGTTCACATGTCATCCTTGCCTAGCCACTGAAGACCAGCCCTGAGTCATTTATTTGCACCCTCTGTCCTTTTCTAAGTGAGCTAGGGTAGTTGGAAACTTAGAGCTAGGGAGGAATTCCTTCTCACTAGCAAACCCATCAGCAGTGGTGTAGAGAGCTTTCAAAGGGTGAAGCAGACAGCAGGAAGGCTTGGGCAAAGTTCTCCAAGAAACTCAGAGCTCTGGGGATGCCAATTTGATTAAGAGACTCTTGGGACCTTGTTAAGCAGGTGAGCCTCTTATTTATGTCAATACACTGGATTTGTTTTTTAATTTTTCCTCAGCAGTGATGCTGACTTCCAGAGCTTGGGAAATGCCAATGGGCATAAGGAAGAGCTCAGGGGTTTGTTAATATTGAATGAGTAGTTCCTATTGATGATCTTGTTAGCCATCCCTCCTTCTCCCTGGTGCACACATTCTCTCTTCAGCTAGGGAGTACAAGTTGTGGCAATCAAGGCTTCTGCTCATTCTTTTATCAGGTGAGCCTGCCCTTTTATGGCCCTCAGATGACATTCCTAGCTCTAGATTCTAAATAGTGATTTGAGGTCCAAGACCTACACTTTACATCTGGGTGGAACCTTGGAAGTCAAAGTCAAACCTACCTAGGAGGACACTGAGGCTTAAGGAGCAAGACAATGACTTGTCTAAGAACACACAACTAGGTTAAAGTAAGCTAGGATTAGATCCCAGGTCTTTTCATTCTACCATACTGCTTCATTCTTTTCCTAACATGGACTCCTGGACTTTACTTACAACTTCCTCACTTTGGTGGAGAGTGTGAGTGACTCTTGTCCCCAGCTAGCCTTGACACATGTACATTCATTCACAAAGCAATTCTTGTTCTTCTTTCTCTCTACTATTTCTCTTAGCAACCTTGGCAACCTCATCAGCTCCCATGCATTCAATTACCATCTCTATGCCAATGATTCTGAGATCTGTTTATCCAGTGCCCTCCAGTGTCCCATCTCCAACTGACCATTAGACATCTGGAAATGGATCTCACAGTCACCTTAAATTCATCATATCTAAAACCGAACCCATTATTTTTCCTCCCCTAAACCTTTTCCTAACTTCCCTTTTACTCTCAAGGGTACCACATCCCAGTCATCTAAGTTCAAAATCCAGGTGTCTTTCATCTCCCCATATCCAATCACTTGCCTAATTCTATTGATTTTGCCTTCAAAACCTCTCTAGCACATGCCTCTTCTTTCCTCTGGCACTGCTACCACCCTTGATGAAGGCTCTGATCATCTCATCTTGAGCTATTTCTGTAGCCTGCTGGTTAGTCTCCCTGCTTTAAGTTTCTCTCCATTCTAGTTCATTTTCTACTTAGATATCAAATTGATCTTCTTAAACCTCAGATCTGGTCAAGTCACCCCCAATCAATAAACTTCAGCAGCTTCTTATTACCTCCAGTATCAGATATAAAATCCTCTGTTTGGCTTTTCAAACCTTTCATGTCTTGGTTCCTGCCCATTTTTCCAGTCTTCTGATACCTTTTGTTGTTGGGTAATTTTTCAGTCATGTCTACACTTCCTGATCCCAGTTGGGAGTCTGGGGTAGTTTGCCATGTCTTTCTCCAGCTCATTTTATGAATGAAGAATGGAGGCAAGCAGAATTAAGTGATTTGCCCAGGGTCACACAGCGAGTAAGCATCTGAGGTCAGATTTGTTGTCCTGACTCTAGACCCAGTGCTCTATCCACTGCACCACCTATTTGCCTTCTTCTATCTCACTTCCCTTTATCTACTTTGTGATCCACTGACACTGGTCTCTTTGCTATTCCTTACACAAGATACTCCAATTTCTTACTCTGTGCATTTCTCTGGTTTTCCTTTCTCCCAGGAGGTGAAGGATCTTTAGCCTCTGGCCTTTCTGGCTTCTTTAAAATCTCAGTTAAAGTCCCACCTTTGCTGAGAAGGCTTTCTAGCTCCACTTCAATGCTAAGGCCTTCCTTCTTTTAACTATCTCCAGTTTATCCTGTCTATGTCTTGTTTGCTCACAATTGTTTCCTTGACTCCCCATTAGAATTTGAACTCCTTGAAAGTAGAGAGTATTTTTGTCTTTCTTCATATCCCCAATGCCTGACATATAGTAAATACTTAATAAATACTTTCTGACTTGTTGACTTGAAATAGAATTATAAAGAAGATGAAGCACGGAGAAATTAAAAAAAGAGAGCCAAAATCATATACCAAGAAGCTGAGACTAGAAATAAAGGACTTGAGGGATTTTCCCCCCCAGTATTTCCTATCTGTAATATTTATATAACATTGCATCTCTAGGCTTATGTGGACCCAGATTTGAGCTTGGGAGATTATAAAAAATTAATGCTCTCTGTGGCTCCTGCCCCTCTCAAAGAAATCTAAGAATACCAGCCTTGGTTTATCTCTTGCTCTCATATGAGTGTCTTCAGTTCCCATGCTATCACTCAGTTACTGAAGCTTGGAATGTAGGACAAGTTCATTACACAACAAGAATATGAAAGGGACTTGAAACTGAGCCCACGGAGAGTCCAGGAGGAATTCTCCTTTGGTGAGCCCAGGATTCTTGGCAGTTATAGTTAAGAGAAGAATGGTTTCAGAATCAGGAACATTGGGTTTGAATTGTGCTTCTGATACTAGCTCTGGGCAAGTCACTAAACATGTTAGATCTTCAGTTTCTTTGTCTGTAAAATGGGAATAATTTCACCTCTCTCACAGGGTTGTTCTGAGGATCAAATGAAATAGTCTTCAAAGCACTTTGCCAACCTTAAAGGGCTTTATTACTTTTGTGCTTGTTTCATGGTTTCATACATTTAGAGCTGGAAAGAGCCCCAGAGGGCCCAGATTCCACTCTTTTAATTTTAGAGATGAGGAAACTGATGGTCAGAACCTTGCTCTTATTCAGATAACTAGTAAGAGCCTAAGGGATTCAAACTCGGACCTCTCTCAGTTCTGAGTCCATACCTCTTCACAGTATAGACCACTGTGTTTCTCTAGACCTATAACACCTAAGTCTGAGACCTTCCCTCCCTCTGCCATGGCCCTCAGGAGAGGAAGGAATCTGGAGGTGCTGGAGTTCCCTTCCATCTTCCTTTGATACCTATAGTGTGCCTACCTCACAGAAATAGTGAAGGCCAAGGTCTTTGTTTGCAGAAAGTTGATGCTTTCTCTTCCTCCTTCTTGTCATCATCTTGTCTTCTTCCCTCCCTTGTCCTTCCCCTTTCTCCTCCTCTACCCTCCCATCTTTGTCTCTGTTGCTTGCTTCTTCCACATCTTCTGGGAAATTTTTTTTTCTGATTTTGATAAATATCAATTAAAATGAGCATTTCCACAAACAGAGTAGAACAAAGAGAACTGTACACAAAACTATCACTGCATTTCCACAAACAGAGTAGAACAAAGAGAACTAACTGTACACAAAACTATCTCTGGTAAGTACAGTTTCTTTTAAAATGTAATTTCCTATGTAACTTTCAAAGCTGTCTTTGTCTGTGATCCTTTGGTGAAGTGTTACAAGTAGGAAGAGAGAAACTGACCAAACATACTTTGGGACTGATGGAGACATTTCTTATTAGTCAAGCCTACGGCCCGCCTGCTGGTGTAGAAGAGGGCAAACTAGGTTCTTGTCAAGGTGTCCTAACTTGCAGTGTAATAGTCGGAGAGTCAGATATGGGTCCAAACCCCGAATCGCATACTAACTAGCTGCATGACCCTGATCAAGTTACCTAATCTCTCCAAGCCTTACTTTCTTCATCTGTAAAATGAGGGGGTCGGACTCAATGACTTTTAAGGTCCCTTCCAGCTCTGAAGCTGTATGCCTACTATCCTCAACCAGAAGTTTCTAGTTCTTAGCAGCCATTGAGTTTGAGTCATTATATCTAATTCACGTCTCACTTCCCTTGGGGTTCAGGTGGTATGCTACTTTTCCATTCATTAAGCATCATCTCTTAAGTCTTTTTGGCAAAGGGAAACACTCTCAACCCTTTTATAAAAATTATATTTCCATCTCCTTATCTCCACTTCAAACTTCCCAGAGGAAGCTTCAAAGAGGCGCACTGGGTTCCCTGGGGAAGAAAAGGCGACATTGACCACAGCTACTAGCATTTTTGTTACCAAACTAGGCTTGGGTGGGTGTAGTGGTTTGGGAACATGAACTACTTGTGTAGATTTTTTTTCTCCTCTCTTGACTCTCATTTTATGTAGTTCATTCATTAAGAAAGGAAGAAAGAATATTGAATGTTTTTCTTTCCCATCACAATTTGAATGAAAGAGATCCTTCCCCCCAATAATATTTATTTGGGGAAAATTTCCAACTATCTTTTTCTACTGAATATCAGTCTTTCTGGAATGACCTTGGTCTCAACTCCTCTTTCTTCCTTCCGTAAAGGAACTATTTTGTTTCTACCATTAGGTCCAAACAAATGAGTCTTTTCTTT
The DNA here is from genome assembly GCA_023548195.1 of Bettongia penicillata ogilbyi. Lineage (NCBI taxonomy): Eukaryota > Metazoa > Chordata > Mammalia > Diprotodontia > Potoroidae > Bettongia > Bettongia penicillata. The sequence continues at coordinate 1,223,508 of JAJHZJ010000479.1, read as the reverse complement.
AGGGAGACCAATGAGTCTTTCCTTCTTTTGTGGACTATGTAGTTTACTTTCTGTCTGTGGGTTTCTATTTCTATATCCATGTCTTCTACTCTCTCTGTCTTGTTTTTCTCCTTTTTTCTCAGTCTTATTTTTTCTATCAACTTGCTGGTGGTGGTGGTGGTAGTGGGGCTATGATCTGGGGCCTTTATTTCCTCCTTTGTGAAATGAGGGTATTAGATTCCATGATCTTGAAGTTCCTTTTCACCTCTTCTGGTTTCCTCATCTGTAATAACGGAAAAGGTGAGTTTTATGATCTCTAAGGTCCCTTCTCTGTCAGCAAGCCTATGATTTAAGGTCCTTTTCAACCCTAAGTCTAAAACTTTTAAATTGATATCTTTTGCGTTTAGATCACATTTATTTTCTAATAGATTTCTTTTGATTTTCCATTGAATCTTTCCTTGTAACAAAGATTAAAAAAGAAAGCAAAAGTAATTTGGCAAGATCAACTAGCACATTAACCATGTCAGACGATATATGTAACATCCCATACTCAATAGTCCCTCACTGTTTCAATGTACAGAGGGAAGTGCATTTTCTCCATTCTTCAGGACCAGCTATGCATTATAATTTCACAGATATTATGTACATTATTTTTTTAGTCATGATTACCTCATTCTTCATTGGTTCATATGTTTTCTTATGTTTCTCTGAGTTCTTCATATTTTTCATTTCTAATAGAGTAGTAATATTCTGTTATGTTTTGGCATCATGATTTGTTTAGCCATTTCTTGATTAATGGGCATTTTAGCTACCACAAGACATTGCTATGAGTATTTTGATATCTATGAGACCTTTCTCTTCTGGTATATTTGAGCTCCACTGGGTATATGCCTAGCAGTGAGATTTTTACATATAAGGGTATGGACATTTGAGTCACTTAGCAGCCTTCTCCCTGGCTTTCCATAATGTTTGGACCAATTCATATTTCTACCAATAGTGTATTACTGTATCTGTCTTACTGCAGCCTTTCCAACACTGACTATTTCAGTCTTTTGTTTTCTTTGCCAATTCCAGGTCCTAAGATTTTATGATTTTTATTGCTCACACCCTTCTCTGTTGAAGACAGAGAGGTCCGTGCCTTCACAAGAGGCACAAAGCCATTTGTCGTCTTTGAGACACAGGGAACTGGAGATCACTAACCAATTCATTTCAGAGTAATAAAGTCTTACATGTTTTTGACATGCTACGAGAATGTATCTGAATTATGTTTTCCAATGATTGTTCTTTCAGAAATTGATCATTCTATTCTGTTGTCAGTTCTGTCTATTTCATTCCACTCTATCTCATCCCAATAGGTATCTTTTCTTTCGTACATGTCTGAAGCATTGCGCTATAGAAATATGTCTCCGGAAGGATTAGATTAGGTTGTAAACTCTTTAAGGTCTGGGACTGAGTAATTTTTCATCTTTGTATCCTCAGTACTGAGACAGAGTTGGGTATAGTTGGTACTCAAAAAGTTTGGTTGGATAAATTGAACTTATGAAGGTCTTCAAGGCCTCTGAAGCATTTATTGGGGAATGTGAGACATTCTTTCATCTGGCACCTGGCCCTAAATTAGAGTGGGTTTCTCAGATGAACCCCAGGTTCAATGTATTCTGTGGGTCTATTTATTATCAACTATGTGCCAGGCACAGTGCTAAGTGCTGGAATTAGATAAAAATGAAACAATTCCTGACTTAAAGGGGCTTAATCATAGCACATGAGCCCCCACTGCTGTGTTTACCTTTATTAGCTAGCTAGAGAATACAATTGCTGCCTCAAGGCAAAGAAAGGCATCTAACAGAAGACATAGTAATATAACATTTCTCCCATAAACCTGGGGGTCCATTCTCTCACAAATGCTTCAGCATCAGTGGGGAGTGAATTTACATAGAGCTCACATCTGGAGGTTCAAACAAGTAGGAAACATGTGTGGCCAGAGCACACATAGAGATGTAACTCATATTTCTGATGCTGTAGATCTGCTGAAATCTTCTGGGGGTGATAAAGTCTATGCCTGATGTGTTGTCTTTTCTGGAGGCTGCTCTCTTGGACACGCTCTGTCTATTAGATTTAGTCTCTGTTGAACATTCCTTTGTTTCATGCAGAGTTTCTGTCATATGATACTCTGTGGGTTGTGTAGTCTCTGTTCCCCACTCTCACACATGGTCTCATTGGGTACAGTTATGAAGATTCTCTGTTTCTAGCTTGTGAAGAGAGCCCTTGGCTATAGTGTTATGCCATCCTCATGATAAGACTGGGCTCTGCTGTGATCTTAATTTAGAGCTTCAAAGCTTTTTGTAGCTCCTTTGGAAAAGCAATAGCCCTCAGACATGAGCTTGCAGAAGTACCCCCTAGGAAAAAAATAAACAATTTCCAAGCACGCTCCACCCAAACTTCTTACCTTGGCTTTCTTGATCCTTTCTGAGTCTTGGCTGGAATAGATTTTCATCTCCATTAGAAGTTTCTTTATTCCAGGCACCAAACTCCTTTGAAAACAGAGATACTACTGGCTAAATAATAGCCTTAGGCTTCACACTTCTTTTAAAACTAAACTTCTTCTCTGTTGGTCACCTTACTCTAGCTTGGAATGGACCTTTCTAGTCACAACCTCGGCCTGATCCTTGCAAGAATTGATGACTAGCGACTACCAAGGTCTTCATTTCCTCAGTTCTTCCTCCTCCTCTTTCTCCTCTTTCCCTTCTCCCTTTTCATTTTCTTCTCTCTGCCCCTCCTTCTCCCCCCATGTCACTACTCCTATTCTCTTCTCATTTTGCAGTTGCAGAAACTGAAGCTCAGGGACTCATATATAGGTATTATGTAGTTGACCTGGGATTTGAACCCTAGCCTTTTTACACCAAATCCAGTGCTTTTTTCTAATGAAGTTGCTGGGGTCTCTTCAAGGGCAATGACATCAGGGTAATCCACACTTCAGTTCCATAGTTTATGGGAAGGTTTTCTCCATGGCTAAGGCTGGAATGGAGAAAACAGGAACACAGAATCTGGACCAACATATGCATAACATTTACATGTCATTGGCACATGCCTACATCTGCTCAAGCCATTTCTTCTTAAGCAGTTTTTAAGTTAAGATGTTATTATTGTCACCCTTGTTTGTCATTTCTTGATTTTCCTAGTCTCCCTTCTTTCACACCCACCCACACCACTGACCTAGATCATCCAAGTGGTAAGAGACATGTGTACATAGAGTTAAAATATGAACTTGAGAGAGCTTAATTCTTCTTTTTAAAAGAAATGCTATATTGATGCTTAAAAAAATATTGCAATCACTTTCTAATGAGAGCTCCACCTCTATAGAATCCTCCTATGGTACAAAAAGTACAATTAAGCAAGACTAATCAATGTCCTTGCCATGTCTAACATTGTAACACCTCATTGTTCACTTATAATCTACACTGATCTGACAAGAGGAGGAAGGTATGTTCACTTTCCATTCTTTGAAGTCAAGAATGGAGACCAAGTCATCTTTCTTCAACTCGTCTCCATTAAAATGGCAATTTTTGAAAGATAGGGTGAAATAGTTTTTTACTCTATATGGTAATCAGAAAGGGTAGATAGTTTAATGAATCAAACCATTTGTAATACCCAGGGATTGCAGATATATACAGTAGATGTCCAGGGTAATCAGTTCCTTTTTTTTAATAGTGTAAATTTTTGATATTCCTTATCTTTAAGTTATTTCAATGTCCCCTAACCAGATTGATCCCTCCCTTGCGATGAAACAAAGCAATTAAGCAAAATAATTTGACAGTGTATCCAATATTCAGTCCTAGTAGCCTTCTGTTTCTCCTCTGTGAGAAGGGGAGGGATGTTTCATTATTTGATGTTTCATAATCTGACTTTTCAATTGCTCAGCTTTTAGGTTTTCTTTGAGTAATCATTTCATATGTATTGTTGTAATGTCCTGGTTCTGCTGACTTCACTTTGCATCAGTTCACATAAATCTTCCCATGATTTCTGAATTCTTTCTGTGCGTATTTTCTTACAGCACAATAATATGACATTATATTGCAATATAAAAAATATTGCAAATTTTTCCAGGTATCCCCTGATGGAAACCTACTTTGTTTTGAGTTCTTTGCTATCAGCATATTACTTTCAATATCTTGGGCTTTTATTCTTTATTAGTTTTTATCTTTTATCTTCATTTACTTTTTACTTTCTTGAGAGTATATGCCTATTAATAGATTACTGAGGCAAAGGAGAAACTTATTTTTATGGTCCTGTTCACTTACAATGAAAGAGTTGATTTATAGATTGATTATTCAAATAAAAAAACACTAATTAAAACCCATTATATATAAGGCTCCCTCTAGAATCACTGCCTTGTTGTGATGGAGGGGTTTGCATAGTTTTATGAGCTATGCCATATAGTGTTACCTAAGTTGGACAGGTCATAGTGGAAAGTTCTGACAAACAGTCCAGTATCTATGCCAACAAAACCCTCATGGACAATATTAAAATGCTAAAACATATGACACTGAAATGGTGCGCTATGGTCCACAAGGTCATGAAGAATTGGACACGAATGGATGACTGAACAAAAACAGTATGTAAGTCATGGTATAAATCTGTAATTCAAACTGTTCATAGGATTTAGAGCTGCTAGGGACCTGAGAGATTGTCTAGTCCAAAACACTTCTTTGGTAGATGAGGTAATTGAGGTCCAGTTAAAAGGAGTGAATTGGAGGAGGGAGTAGATGCTTTCAGCAGGACCGGGAATGGCTTTTGTTAAAACTTTCTCTACCCCTTCACATTTACTGCTGTCTTTAACTTTTAGTCCTTGAGAAATGCCTGAGGGAACTTAGAAGTTAAGTGATTTATCTGTCCATAATTACTTAGCTAATCGGCAGCTGGGAAGTGCCAAAGTGTGTAGAGCACTGGTCTTGAAATCAGGAGGACTCTTCTTGAATTCAAATCTGGGCTCAGACACTTACTAGCTGTGTGACTATGGCCAAGTCACTTAACTCTGTTGGCTTCAGTTTCCTCATCTGTAAAATGAGTTGGAGAAGGAAATGGCAAACCCCTCCATTATCTCTGCCAAGAAAACCCCAAATGGAGTCACCAGAGTGAGATATGACAGAACGACAATCACACAGTTTGGTGGGTCAGAGGTAGGATTGGAACCAAGGTCTTCTGGACTCTGTCTGATCATGTATTCACTATACTATGTAGCCTTTCAATGTGTCAGTTTTTGAAAACTTTCCTACAGATCCATTTCTTTGATTCTCACAATGACGCCATGAATGAGACAAGGAAAGGCCAAGATTAATACCCTCCTATGATAGATAAGGAAAATGACTCTCTGAGAATTTAACTTGACCATGGTTAAATAACTGTGAGAAGAGGAATTCCAAGTCAGGTCTTTCCTGACCCCAAGTCCAAAGTTCTTTCTACTATAACCCACTACTTGAGTACATAAAAGTAGGCTATAGATCTCAGTGTATGGAAAATCAGGGCAATGATATTTTGGTTCCTGGGCCTGCAAGCTGGGCCAAGAAGCTGGAATAATTCAAGAAGACATGACAGAGGTAAAAGCAATCTGCATAACTCATGTTGAAAAAGAAAGAAAGATGGTTCATAGGCATACACTCACCCTTAAGGCATCCTGGTATTACCTTATTATACCCTATTGTTTCTTCTCCCAAATACCTCCACCTCCCACAGATTTCTCCTTTTGTCATTTTCTTCTTCTTGTTCCATTCAAGGTTTTCCCTGATGTCATAAAGCAAACTTTACTTGTAGCTAAGACTGAGGGGAGTGAAGTGTTCTAAGAATCACTTGGTGTCTAGGACTGGCCTTGCATGGAAGTCAGGGTTTGACCTTCAGTAACATGAGAGTGCATGGTACCACTGAGGCAGTGTGTTATATTGATCTTGGTGTCAGACTCAGGGTCTAGTTATGGTACAGTTATGTGTGATTCCAGACAAGTCATTTTACTAGAAGCCTCCATTTTCTCCCAGAAAAATGAGGCTGATAATGGCAGGACTTGATGTACAGAGAAGCATATTAACTTGCCCAACATCTTTTAGTTAGTAATAACGTTTTGTAGTTCAGTAGTTTCAGTTGTGTTAGTCATGTCTAACTTTCCATGATCCCTTTTGATCCCCTCTTGACTAAGATACTGGAGTAGTTTTGCCATCTCCTCATTTTACAGATGAGGAAACTGAGGCAAACAGTTTCCTTGCCCAGGATTACACAGCTAGTAAGTGTCTGAAATTGGATATGAACCTTTCTGACTCCAGGCCTGGCACTCTATCCACTGCACCACCTAACTGCCCAGATATCAGGTGGCTTCCTGCTTTTTCACTCTCACTGCCATGGCAGATGGCATTGACCTCCTGTTAAAAACAGAATCATAGAATTATAGAGTCTCAGAGTTGGAAGAAATTCAGAGATCATTTAGTTCAGTTCCTTCACTTTACAGAAGAGGAAACTAGGCTGTGAAAGAGACACTGATCTGCCCTTGGTCACACTGATGGCAGGTAGATGAAGCAAGGCCCAAATTCAAACCCAAATTCAAATCACGGTCACTGGAGCAACTGGGAAGGAAGACACTATCTTTCCACTTGAGTCTTTCCCTGAACCTTTTTCTTCAAGGCTGTTTTTCACCTCCTTATTTCTCAAGCTGTAGATCAGAGGGTTGAGCATGGGGATCACAGTGGTGTAGAACACAGACACAACGTTGTTCTGGTCTGAGAGTTTCCCAGAGTTTGGCTGAGCGTACATGAAGATGATGGTACTGTAGAAGAGGGAGATGGCAGTGAGGTGGGAGGCACAGGTGGAAAATGCCTTCTGTTGGGCCTCTAGGGAGTGCATCCTGCAGATGGTGACCAGGATGTATATGTAGGAGACCAGGATTATAGAAATGGTGATGAATGTGATGGCAGAAGACAAGAAAAGGATAACCTCTGCAGCAGCTGTGTCATCACAGGCAAGATGGAGCACTGGAGGGATATCACAGAAGTAATGGTCTAGGATGTTGGAGCCACAGTAGGGCAGCCTGAAGACATTCCCTGTCTGTACCACTGCATTGGCTGCTCCTGCAGCATAGATCACAGCTACCAGCTCCACACACAAGTGTTGGGACATGATGGCATGGTAGAGCAGAGGGTGGCAGATGGCTGCAAACTGGTCATAGGCCATAATGGCGAGAAGCAGACATTCTACTGTTCCATGGAGAGTCATCATCGCCATCTGAACCACACAGGCAGCAAAGGAGATGGACCTGTCACTGGTGAGGAAGCTGACCAGCAGCCTCGGGGTGTTTATAGTAGAGTAGGAGAAGTCCACAAAGGAGAGGATGCTCAAGAAGAAATACATGGGTATGTGGAGCTGAGAGTCGGTGCGGATCAGGATGACCATGCCCAGATTACCCAGTACAGTCACTGAGTAGACCAGTAAGAAGATTTCAAAGAGGACTCCTTTCAGCTCCTTTTTCTCTGTCAGTCCCAGTAGGAGGAACCAGGTGACCATGGTGTGATTCCCTCCCATAGCTCCCACTGCTGCTGTGATTTCTCTGTAAAGATGATGTGGGAGACCAAATAAGAAGTGAGCTTTTCTCAGCACCAGCCAAAGCCTGAAGTTTTTTCATACCCTCAGAATGGACCGGGGCAGAGATTGTACCTCCCCACCCCTTCCCAGGTGACCCACTGGATACAGTATTAGAGTCAGAAAGGGCTGACTTCAAACCCTCTCTCAGGAAGCTGTGTGACCTTGGGAAAGTTACTTAGCCTATCAACCTCAGTTTCCTCATCATGTAAAATGGGGATTATAAAAGCACCTATCTCACAGGGCCGTTGTGAGGTAACACATGTAAAATGCTATGTAAATGCTAATTCATCATTATTATTTCTTTTAGAATCACCTTGATAAGGCAAGGAATGCTGGGAGCGTTGGTGGGGGGTGGAATAGGGAGGTTGGCCTCTGGAGGTCATGAAAGAAAGATGTTTCAGAGGAAAAAGATCAAAGACCATTAATATAACTTGTCCCAAGGCCTGCTGGAAAATTGGAAATGAGGCCCCAGACAGGCATAGCACCAGAACAGTGTGATTCTCTGGGTTATTGAAGTTGCTGCCATCATGTGCTGGATGGGGAATGTTGCTGGGATATTTATTCTTTAGTATCTTGGCCAAACTCCCAGGGCCTGAAATAACTGCCCAGCATTAATGAGGCTGAATCACTGGCCAGAGGACTACCAAGGCTGAAGGTTCCTTTAGTTCTAATAGTGGCTGGAAGGACAAACTCAGTCCCTAAGGCTCACCAGTCAGATTTCCCTTAAGGCAGTACTGTGATGGAGTAGCCGGTAATCTGATACCATAGGATTTGGTCCTACCCTCAAAAATTGCAGACCACAGATAGTAGACTTGGAGGTGGGATGGACCTGGGAAGTCATCTTGCAAGATCTGGCATGAAAAAAATGCCTCTTTTATTTTACATCAGTTGCATTTTCAGATATATCCATTCCACCCTAACCAGCACACCATCCCTTGTGATAAAAAAAATAAGCAAGAAAGAGAAGACAAAGAAAACAAAAGAAAGCAATTTTATAAAACTACCTAACACATTAAATCTTGAAATGTATGCAGCATTCTACACCTATGGAACCTCCTCCCTCTCCAGTGAAAGGAGGAGAAAAAGTGTGTTTTCTTTTCTCTTGTTTGGCCAATCTTATTTTACAGGAAGGAAATTGATGACAGAGATGGTGACAGCCCATGATTTCCTAGCCATACAGTAAGTCAGGATTTGAACCCAAATCTTTGGCTACAAAGTCAGCACTTTTTCCAACAACATGCAGAGCCAGGACAAAGCAGATGTATTGCCTCAGGGAGGTTCATATTGATCAATCATTCAATATTTATTAAATATCCATTTTATGCCACAAACTGTGCTAAGCTCTAGGACTCAAGCCTTTCCTATAGAAATCTTAAAATACATATTTACAGACCATGGAGAAAAGAATATTCTTAGCATTAAAATATTTGTATTTATATAACATCATGTTAAAAAGCATTCCTTCCTACATTTTTATGCATGGGTGGCTGCCCATTAGACTCACTTCTCTCTACTTCCTAGACATAAAGGTTAGCCAGGTTGCACTGGCCCTTTGTTAACGATGAAAAGCAAACCACAGGTCTCTAGTACCCACCGAGGCAGTCACGGTCAGGTGCTCTCTCTCTGGCTCTGACTCTTGCTTACTTGTCATTGCCTTTTGTACTTTCCTTACACAGACCATAGTTCAGCCTACACTTCAGTTATTGGCCATGCTTTCCTCCAGATCTGTAGGGGGTGTTCCACCTCATCATTCGCTTTGAGAAAATTGAGAGCAGGGGTGGGGAGGGTGGGGATAGGGGGAGGGGAGAAAGGGAGGAAGGAGGAAAACAGAGCAAAGTAAAAAGTGCACAGCAGAGAACAAACGAAAACTTACAAGGAAACAAAGAAAAGATGGATAGCTCTCAACACAATGTTTAATGTTTATTACATCGACCTTCTTGAAATGGAAATTTTTATTAATTTCAATAAAAAGAAATTGCTATATATTTTGAATCTGCTCACATTCTGCTGTGTGCTTGATGTTTTTTTCTTTTGTTTTTTAGTTTTAATATTTAAGTTTATGTTTCTTTTCTTATTGTGTAAGTTTTAGTAATTAAGTCTAAAAAAAAGATAAAACATTAAAAAAAGAAAATTGAGAGGGTTTTGGGAGTTAAAGTAGGCAAAAGATATCAATGCCAACTTAGGTGGAGCCCCAAGATCTCGTGCCCTAACCACCTCAAACAAAACGACACTCACCAAATATCCCTTGGGGAAGAGTCCAGTCATCCTTAGGAACTTTGGTAACCTTGTTGCCTCCAGCCTTGATCTCCCAAGCCTTTAAAGGACTACTTAGTGATTGCTTGTATGGGTTGAATATTATCAAGTGACTTTGGAGGCCCAGGGAAAGGAGAGTCGTGAAAATAGGAAATATGAAAATTTAAAAACCTTTAAGAATGGTTGAAGGACATCTTTTACAATAGCCATTTGAATGTCTGAGGCATAAACAAGTTTCTCTTCTCTGTGTAAGAGGTAGAGGGGGTAGTTAGGTGTCAGGTAGTACATTGGCTAGAAGACTGAAGTGGAAGTCTGGATAGAACTGAGTTCAAATCCTGTCTCTGACATTTACTAACTGTGTTTACCCTGGGCAAATTGATTAACCTCTCAGCCTCAGTTTTCCCATCTTTAAAATGGGGATAATTTTAAAGGTACTCACCTCACAGAGTTCTTGTGAGAATCAAATGAGATAACATGTATAGTAGCACTCCTCAAAACACATGTTGCTATTCGGTTCTGTCCAACTCTTGGTGACCTCACATGGGGTTTTCTTGTAAAGATACTAGAGCGGTTTGCCATTTCCTTCTCCAGCCTATTTTACAGATGAAGAAACTGAGGCAAACAGGGTTCAGTAATTGCCCAGATAATAAGTGTGTGATAGATTTGAATTCAGGTCCAGCACTATACCTTCTGGGCCACCTAGCTGTCCCAAGCTGCCCCTAGCTGCCAAACATAGCGTTAGATGAATGCTACCTATCGTTATTTTCTAGGGCTCAAGAGAAAACTATTCCTCAGTCCTTAATGTTTCTGTCTTTGTTTACCCTTTGTGTATAGATCTAGTGATTGGATCCTCTTCTTGGCTATTTCAATGGGTTCTATTTTTGATAGAAAAAACAGAATTGAGTGGAAGAGCATGTTATGAACTCTTCCCTTGAAATCCTACTGTTTGTATTACTGGCTTATGGCCCCTGGAGAACTCACAGCAACTTCTCTGAGCCACAGACATTTTTTATAGGAGAAAATAGCCTCCAGAGAGACCTGCGCTTAAATACTCAGCTTGGTAAGTAACAGAGAGAACATCTGGCTCATTCTCAGAGTCAATCTAATCCAATCCAATCCAGTCCACTTCACTCCAATCCAATCATATCCAATTAAACTCAGTTTATTAAATGAATTCAGTAATGCTTTTTAAAGGATTTCAAAATCTCTTGATTGTAAAATGAAAAACCTTTCTCGTTCTTAGCTGTTTCTTTATTCTATGATTTTGTAATCATTATAAAGCCACTTTTTCATTGTTTATGTATGTACAACCTCTGTTTACCTTAGTTTCCTCAACTGTAAAATGGGGAACAGCTAGCTGGCACAGCAGATAGAGTGCAGGTGCTAGAATCAGGGACACGGGTTCAAATATGGCCTCACACATTTATTAGCTGTGTGACCCTGGTCAAGTCACTTAACCCTGTTTGCTTTACTTTCTACTCCTTTAAAATGAGCTGGAGAGGAACACCACAAACCACTCCATTATTTTTGCCAAGAAGAACCCAAAAGGGGACATGAAGTCACATTGGATGTGACTGAAAATGACTCAACACGTACCCATACCATTGCTGTGAAGCTCAGATGAGATAATATCTGTAAAGCCCTAAAACCAGTGTCTGGAACATAGTAGATACTTAATAAATGATTATTTTCTTCGTTCCACCTCTGTCTCTCACAACTGACTTACCACTTTCCCTCAGGTGGCAGGGTCATAGAGAAGGAAGAAGAAGTGAAGGATGGTTGAGTGTCTATGGACACTATTGGGTGTGAAGCTTCATTAGATTGACTTGGAAGGTGACAGAGTACATCTCCCTTAGAGTGACTCACTGAGGTCTCTCTAGGAATCCTTTGCTCCCTGAGGCACTGGCTACCTCCATCACTGTCTGTTTAGTTCCATCTGGAGATGATCTTTAAAAATCAGTGTTGTAAAGTATGAGGATTCCTTCTCCCTGAGACAATCCTTCTCGTATTTATCAGTTTTTTTCTTTCTTTGGTGTCCCTGGAGTTTATGGTATGGGAGGAGAGGTTGGCTTATCTAGAGGAACTGGAAGATGATACTTTGGAGTCTAGATTGGCCCATTGGGAAAGTATCTTTCCTAGTGGGTGACATCTTGAGTTTGAGGAATTTGCTGCCAAGGGCTCCAATCTCAGGTGGATTCTTTTCTTAGTATGTCATCCCCTAGGGTACCTCCACTTTTGGTTTAATGAGTTTTGGGAGCTCTAGAACGAGATTTACAGAACAGTTTGGAACAAAGCATTTGTAGAATCCCCTTGTATCATGGATGTCAAAGCACTTTTCATTTATTACTATAACTAAATATTATTGTTTATCACCATAAAGTTACTACTAATTGACTCTATGTTACTTTGTAACATAACAGGAATTAAAACAGGAGTTCTTAACCTTGGTCCCATGAACTTGGTTTAAAAATATTCATTTTAATAACTATTTCAATTTATTTGGTTCCTTTGTATTCCTATGTATTTTGTTTTCTACATTTATGTATTATTTTGAGAAGGAGCCCATGAGTTTCACTAGACTGCTAGATGGGTCTATGACACAAAAAAAATCATTAGACTCTGCCCTAATTCAATATAGGGCATTCTATTGATGTAAGATATTCTTAGAGGGGAAGAATTAGGCCCAGAAAGGTTAATTACTTTTCCCCAAGTCATGCAGCAAAGGATTTGAACCAGTGTCTTCTTGATGCAGTGCATATTTCAGTTAATGCTGGTCCAGCTATAGGATCAGGTACTTCTTCAGGTGAGCCAGAGAGTTTGGTGGGGCTGCTAAATTGGGCAGCTACTTTTTAAAATATTTCTTGTTGGTTACACAAACTAAGCTGGATAGCAAGGTGGGGTAAGAGAGTGCCCATGAGGTGGGATTTCACCAACTGTGGGGAAATTTCTTTCATCTAAACTCTTAAATCCTTTTGTCTCCTCCCTGCCATCCACTTGCTAATGTCAGAAATTCTCTAAATCCTTTCATGCCATAGTGAAGGAACAAGACTGAGATGAAGAGACAGATGCCTGAGAAAGGGAGCAATGACCAGACTGGATATGATTCTTTTTTTTCTTTTTTTTAAAATTTATTTATTTATTTAACTTTTTACATTCATTTTCACAAAATTTTGGGTTCCAAATTTTCTCCCCTTTTCTCCCCTCCCCCCACCCCAATACCCCAAGCACTCTAATTTTCCCTGTCTCCAATCTGCCCTCTCTTCTGTCATCCCTCCCTTCTCTTGTCTCCATCTTCTCTTTTCTCCTGTAGGGCCAGATGATTTTCTATTCCTCATTAACTGTATGTCTTCTTTCCTAGTTGCAACATCAATACTAAACAATTGTTCCTAAAACTTTGAGTTCCAAATTCTCCCCATCCCTCCCTCCCCACCCATTCCCTTTGGGACGGCAGGCAATTCAATATAGGCCATATCTGTGTAGTTTTGCAAATGACCTCCCTGATAGTCATGTTGTATAAGACTAACTGAATTACCATCCCTCCTAACCTGCCCCTCATTGTTTCTCTTCTGTCTTTTAATCCTGTCCTTCCCCAAGTGTTGACTTCAAATTGCTCCCTCCTCCCTTTGCCCTCCCTTCCATCATCCCCGCCCCCCCCCCCCCCGCAATATCTCCTTCTCCCCCACTTTCTTATACTGTAAGATAGGTTTTCATACCAAAATGAGTGTGCATTTCACTCCTTCGTTTAGTCAAATGTGATGAGGGTAAACTTCTTGTTTTTTTTTTTTTTCCCTCAGCTCTCCTCTTTTTCCCTCCACTAAAAACATCTCCTACTTGTCTCTTAAATGACATATAGTTACCCCCTTCCATTTCCCCCTCTTTCCTCCCACTACATTTCTCTCTCACCATTTACCTTAATTTCTTTTAAGGTATGGTCCCATCCTATTCAGTTCAATCTGTGCTCTCTGTCTCTATATGTGTGTGCATGTGTGTATGTGTGTGCATGTGTGTACATGTGTATGAGTGGTCCCACCAACTATCCAGATACTGAAAAGTTTTAAGAGTTAGAAATATTGTCTTTCCCTGTATGAATGTGAACAGTTCACTTCTGGTAAGTCCCTTAAGACTTCTCTTTGCTGTTTACTTTTTCATGCTTCTTCTTATTCTTGTGTTAGAAAGTCAAATTTTCTTTTCAGCTCTGGTCTTTTCGTTAAGAATGATTGAAAGTCCTCTGTTTCATTGAAAGACCATATTTTCCCTTGAAGTATTATACTCAGTTTAGCTGGGTAGGTGATTCTTGGTTTGAGTCCTAGTTCCTTTGCCTTCTGGAATATCCTATTCCACACCCTTCGATCCCTTAATGTAGAAGCTGCTAGATCTTGAGATATCCTGATTGTATTTCCACAGTATTGGAATTGTTTCTTTCTAGCTGCTTGCAAGATTTTCTCCTTGAGCTGGGAGTTCTGGGATTTGGCCACAATGTTCCTAGGAGTTTCTCTTTTTGGATCTCTTTCAGGTGGTGATCGATGGATTCTTTCAATGCTTATTTTGCCCTCTGGTTCTAGAATGTCAGGGCAGTTTTCCTTGATAATTTCATGGAAGATGATGTCTAGGCTCTTTTTTTGATCATGAGTTTCAGGTAGTCCCATAATTTTTAAATTGTCTCTCCTGGATCTATTTTCCAGGTCAGTTGTTTTTCCCATGAGATATTTCACATTCTCTTCCATTTTTTCATTCTTTTGGTTTTGTTTGGTGATTTCTTGGTTTCTCGTAAAGTCATTAGACTCCATCTGTTTCATTCTAATTTTGAGAGAACTATTAAATTCAGTGAGCTTTTGAGCCTCTTTTTCCATTTGGCTCATTCTGCTTTTGAAAGCATTCTTCTCCTCATTGGCTTTTTGAACCTCTTTTGCCAATTGAGTGAGCCTATTTTTCAAGGTGTTAATTTCCTCAGCATTTTTTTGTGTCTCCTTTACCAAGGTATTGACCCGTTTTTCATACTTTTCTTGAATCTCTCTCATTTCTCTTCCCAGTTTTTCCTCCACCTGTCTAACTTGCTTTTCAAAATCCTTTTTGAGCTCTTCCAAGGCCTGAGCCCACCCGCCACCCCCCTGGGGTGTCTGGGGTACTGAGGCCCCGCCCTCCACGTCTTTCCCTGATGGCAAGAATGCGTCCTCGTCCTTGCCATCAGATCCGAAGGTCAGGATCATTTGCATTTGTTGGAAAAAACTCTCTATAGTCTTATTTTTCTTCCCTTTTCTAGGCATTTTCCCAGCCAGTTACTTGACTTCTGAAATTCCTTTCCACCCCCGCCTGGATCTGCCCAGCTAGTGCTTGGCCTCTGAGATTCAAATTGGCGCTGGGGTGGGGGCAGAGCTGCTTCCCAGGCTGAGTTCCCTCAGGGGCTTTATGCAGAGACTTTCAGGAACGGTGGGGGCGGGGTGGGGGGCCCCGCCTCCTAGGTTCAGTTCCCTCAGGGGCTTAATACAGATGCCTTCAGTAATAGAGCGGGGTGGGGGCAGGGCCGTCTCCCAGGCTCAGCTCCCTCAGGTTGCAAAGACTTTCAGTAATGAAGATCCTGTCTGCTGCCGCTGCTGCCTCACCTTCCGCCCACTCCTCTGCCTCCGCTGCTTCCTGCCCCGTCTCTGCTGCCCCCGCTTCCTCCCAAGGGGGCCTGAGTCACGGAGACGCTCAGCTCCCCTCCCCTAGCCCAGCTTTCTCTCTCACTGACCTGTAGCTTCTGTGGGCGGAGGGACTTTCCTGGCTGCTGGGGCTTCCGCCGGAGCTTCCGTCTCTGAAGCCTGCTCGGGTCAGCTTCTCTGGGGCCACGGCCAGGGCAGCGTTGGGGTGGGGTCCGCTTTCCAGGGTGCGACGGACCCCGGGGACGGCTCTCCAGGGCTCACTGGAACGGAAATCTCTTCCCCTATATTTATGCACCCCCTGCAGTGATTCAGAATTTATGGGGATCTCTTTTTACCTTAATTCTATGGGTTGTGGGTTCGGAGCTCATAAACGTGCGTCCTTCTACTCCGCCATCTTGGCTCCGCCCCCGATATGATTCTTTAACTGTTGTCAGTGGTCTTTGAAAAATTTGGAGAAATGGGCAACAATGATAACTAGTTTTGAAAAAGGAGAAGAATGTAGGTACAAGTGCTCTTTTCATGCTGCTCTGTAAGATTAGTGAACTTGACTTCACCCCCTAGCAAGATTCTAAAATGCTTTATTAAAGGGATTATCTTTGAGCACTTAGAAAGAAAGTAGTGATCACTAGGATCAATCATGGGTTCACCAGGTGAGATGGATCTAATTTCTTTTTTTGAGTTATTAGACTGTTAGGCCTGTGAAAAATAGAAATATTTAGATTTCAGTCAGACATTTGATGAGATCTCAGGTGATGTTCTTGTGGGCAAGATGGAGAGATGAATGAATGATAATGCATTTGGGTGGATTCAGAGATGATTGGAAGTTAGATACAAATTAATGGGATGTCAACCATGGGGGAAGTCTCTGAGAACCACAGGACGTTTTTTTCCACCAACATTTTTCTTTTTTTTATCAATGACATGAATGAAAGTGTAACTGATAAAACTAATACATTTCTGGGTAGCAAGAAGCTGGGAGAGAAGCCCCTTGGCAAGAGTCAGGATCTAAAATGTCATGACAGGTTGTATGGACCAAATTAACAAAATGAAATTTAATAGACTTAGAAGTAAGTCTTTCACTTGGGTTAAAAAAAATCACCTACACAAGTACCAGCGCATTTGATTTGCAGCCACAAGACCTTGGTTCAAATATCAGCACTACCACTTACATACATATCATATCTGCATGACCTTGGGTAAGTCACTCCCAATGTCTGGACTTCAGTCTTCTCCTCTCCAAATTGTGATGTTTGCCCTAGAAGATGATTTTCAAGGGCTCCACTCACATTTTATGGAAAATTGTGTTTGTGAACTTATCAAATTAAACTAGATGACTTCTAGCATCCCTTTCATCTCTAAATATGTGATACTACGACTTCATAGGAAAGCTGAAGATACTTCCAGGAGAGTCTTTCCTGAATGTAGAGCAGTTACTAGGGGTAGGGGAAAGGAGAGGAAGGGAGAGGTGGATTAGAGAAGGTCATAGAAAAGGGAATCCAAAGGTGTTTTGTTGAATTTCTGCAAATTGTGGGTTAGAATGTAATTTTGCTTTGTGGTATTATTTTCATTTTAATAGTGCCTTGGACTGTCATACCTGGTTAATTTGTTCATGTCTTTTCAGTACCTCTCAGACCACAGACTTAAGTAACAGGGAGACAAAGGACTGTCAAGAGTCTGATAAGAGCTCATTAAGACACAGGGCAGACTGAAAGTTTGTGCATGGGCAAGAAAAAGGGAATGGTCCTTTGGCTTTTGCAGGCAACTCTGAACACTGAGAAACCCCTTGGGGAGATAATTAGGGGAAGCAAATGCCTTGTTACAAAAATAACTTGTTTGAAAGAAATTCGTTTCCATGTTCAGATAGAACCTTCCCTTGGGGTAACTCTCTTGTAATACCTGATAGGAACTTGGAGATGATCAACTAACTCAGGATAAACATATCTAAATCCTCTGCCAGAGTGGATTCTCTGTCTCTCTCTTACCCTGCTGAGGCAACAGCAGAGACAGATCAGTTTCACCTAAGGAAAACTCCCTTCCAATTGAGCAACCCAAAGTTGTATGACTTGCTGGAGGAGGTGATAGGTTCCCCCACCTTGGAAGTTTTCAAACAATGGGTACAGATGAGCACTTGTTTGGAATGTTGGTGTGGACTAGATCACCTCTGAGGGCCCTCTGATTTTTCTTAGTCCTCAGTTTTTTCATTTCACTCCCCTGCTTGGAAACCCATAGTGTCTTCTTTTTGCTTACTGCATCAAATCTATTTTCTTTCCCACAATGATCTGGTCTCTTCTCTGAACTCCCATGGCTCTCATATTTTCTCAATAACCATTGGCAAAGATTAATTGTTCCAGATATATCAGCCTTAACTCCTTTTAGAATCTAATGTCTATGAAGGCAGGGATCATGATATCTATTTTTTTCATTATGCCTTTCAGTGCTCAATACTTTTTGACTGATAAATGATTGGAAATGGACTCCATCCAACTATTCCATATGACTGTCCCCAACATTATGTTCTGGGAGGGACTTTACATATAATTATCCAAATTAGCAATCTCTTTCAGCATCATTTCCACTCTCTTTTTTTCTCAGGGTGTAGCATGAGGATCATGGTGGTATGAAACACAGACACAAGTTCATTCTGGCATGTAACATTGTTGGAGCTGAGCTGAGTGTACATGAAAAGAATGATTCTAGGAAGAGGAAGTTGGTGGGGCATAGGATATGCAAGTAGAAGGCACTGAGCCTATGGATGATTCAAACACATGACTCATCAGAAACCAGAATGATAGAAATGGTGGCACAGATTTCTGTGGGTGGTAATAAAGGAAGTGGGAATTGGCTTAGTTTCAACAGTGAAATGAAACCTTGGGTGGAGGGGAAGTCACAAAACAGGGAATGATAATGTTTCCATCTCCACATTTTTGGTGGCTGTGTCAGTAGTAAAACTTGAGCTACTGACTGGACATATGAGCATTTGTGTGTGGATTCATTGAATGGCAGAACTGAAAGGGACCTTAAAGCTCATCTAGTGTGAGCCCTTTGTTTTACAAAAGGTTAGGGAGTGACTGACCCAAACCAGGAGTTGCAGAAACTAGCTAACATAGGGTGGACCAGTGAAGAAGCCTTAAAAGAGATGCAAGTCCAATTGAGAAGTTCCTGACCAAGCCTTCTGGATCAAGAAAAGGAGAATCTAGATCATTTGGGAGCCAGTCAGTCAACTAACATTTAATTAAGGATCTACTATGTACCAGGCACTGTGCTAAGCTCTGGGGATGAAAGTTCCTGTTCTCAAGGAGCTCATGGCCCGATGGTGGAGAAAGTTGCAAACAACTATGTATAAACAAGTTTTAGACAAGGTACATTAAAGATATTCCCAGAGAAAAGTGATTAAGGAGGATTGGGAAAGGTTCCTTGTAGAGAATGTATCTTTATCTGAGATTTCAGGGAAGCCAGGAAGAGGAGATGAGAAGCAAGAGTGTTCAAGGAATGAGAGACAGCAGGTGAAAATGTGTAGAGTGGGGAGCTTATTCAGGGAACAGTCAGGAGGCCAGTGTGATTGCATCTTAGAGTGTGTGGAAGGAAGGAAGGTAGGAAGGTGTAAAGAGACTGGGAAGGTAATGCCAGAAAGGAAGAATATTAAGAAAGTCACAAATTGCAAAGCCACCCCAAACATTATCTTTCACTGACATTGTAAGGTGTGTGGACTGCCCAGGTCTAGGGGAGAGAGATGACAGCATGATCCTGAATGCTGTCATCTTGAGAGGGGAGCGTCTAAGGGTGCTATCATAAGTTGGGTGACTGTATAGGTTATTGTAAGGTAGGGGTCACTTAGGGTTGGGTTGGTTAATTCCCTAGCAACCTTGATTGTTTTCCTTTTTGTTGATGGTGAAAAACATCAAGGATTTTATTTTAGTCTGAAGGATTGGATAGGTCCCTGGCAAAGGAGGAAGTCATAGAGGGGAAGGTTGCTTGATTTTCTTATAACACAGGTTGCTTTCCCATTTTGGGGGTCTGAGGAGAGAAAGGTACTGTCCTAGCCAGGGCAGTGCCATAAATCTGGATGATTGCGTAGGCCCCTAAGGAGGTGGAAGTCCACTAGAGAGGGTATCTTGACTATGGACTTTGTTAGGCAACTTCGCATCTTCTTTTGTTGGATTAAGTAAAGACTATCCTGAATTTAATATCTGTTAGACTTTGTGTTGCATGATAGCTAAAAATCCTTTCCTTTTATTGTAGAGGTTTAGATGGGAGTCAAGGGTATCCAGGACTAAGGGCATAAGCCATTAGAAATATTTTAAAATGAATCATTAGCTGAATCTTGAAGGGAACTTGGAATTCCAACAGGCAGAGCCGAAGACAATGAGCATTACAGGCAAAGGGGAAAGCCTGGATAAAAGCATGGAGACAGGAAATGGAAATTGTATTAGACATTAAACCAGACTGTCCTAAAGACTCTCACTCTTTCCATTTTGTTTGTCTAGTTGTTTATAGCTGGGTCCAAATCTTTTTGACCCCTTTTGGGGTTTTCTTGGCAAAGATATTGTGGTTTGCCATTTCCATCTCCAGTTCTTTTTGCAGAAGAGAAAACTGAGGCAAATGTGGTTAAGTGACTTCAGGATTGCACAGTTAGTAAATATCTGAGGCTAGATTTAGATTCAGATATTCCTGATTCCAGGCCCTGCACTCTATCTATCTAGCCACGGTAGTCTTTCCATAACTCCCAGCTAATAACGCTCCTTCCTGCATTCAAAAGCAATGATACAGAATGACTTTTGTTTCCACTTGTACCAGAGAAAGAGCACATTCCAACTTTTCTAAATGCATTGGCCACTTTGAGCCTTCTCTCACATTTTGTGATCTGGCCAAAGTTGTCTTCTGTGTTCCTTATACAATACTACATCAATCTGACTTTGTACTGTCACCCTCCATGTCTGGAATGAACTCCCTCCTTACTTCTCTCTTACAACATTCTCCCTTTCCTTTAATAGTTGCTAGCATTTTATGTAATTCTTTACAAATATCATTTCATTTGATCCTCACAGCAACCTTGGGAGGAAGGTGCTATTATAATCTCTATTTACAGATGAGGAAACTGAGGCTGATACAGATTAAATAACTTGTCCAGGGTCACAGAGACAGTATCTGAGACTGGATTTAGACCCAGGTCCTCTTGACTCTAGGTCTAGCTCTCTAGCCACTGTGCCTCCTAGCTGTTGCTTTAAGACGCAGCGCTTCTGTACAGAGCCTTTCTCCCCCTTTTCGTCCCCCAGAAGTGCTTTATCACCCCTTGAAAATTACCTTTTTTTAACTGCTTAGTATATACTTGAAGTTTTTTACTTTATACATATATAAAATCTCTCTCTCCTTACATAAGTATCTCTGTTAGACAACACACACATACATACACATATACACATACACACACATACTTGTCTCCTCCATTAATCTCCTTGAAAGTAGCATTTGTTTTGTTCTTTGTACTAGTATTTGAAGAACTGGCCCAATGCCTGGCACTTAATTGGCATTTAATAAGTTCTTGTTGATTAACTGGCTGATCAGGCTGTAGGCCAAGGTGGTGGAAGATGCCCAAAGAATACTTGGGAGGCTAGGATACTGAACTATCTTGGATGTACACAGTGAACACGTTGACTTCTAGAAGAGTAAGGGGTCTGTGTGAGATGGGAGACAGGCAGAGAAGGCTTCTGAGAATCTTATCCTCCATAGTGACTAGGATATAGGTGTAAGGAGTATATTTTGTATGATGGAGATAGTGTGGAGGTTGACTGAGATAACAAGGGAAACCAAAATGACCTTTGCCGTGGTGATGTTAGTGCAGGTGAGTTAGTGCACTGACTCTGTGTGTGTGTGTGTGTGTGTGTGTGTGTGTGAGTGTGTGTGAGTATGTGCATGCCCGTGTGTGTATGTGTGTGTATTGAGAGAAGATTGTATAAATTATATGTTATGAAATTATTGCTTATGTTGGGACCACCTTAAAGCAGTCTGTCTGCAAGGCTGAGTTAGCTGCACTGACAGCCTTGGTCCCTGCCTCTGACTGGGCACACTAGTGTTTAGATCTTGGTGCGAGTGGCAGATGGACATGAATAGGACAGTCATAGGTTACAATGGTAAAGTGAAGATACTTTTCTTTATCATGAAGATTTCATTAGAGCCAGTGGGGTCATCTAAGCAGCAAGAGGCTCATAAGATCATGGATTTTGAGCTGGAGGGGAACTAAGTGATAATTTAGTCCAATCAGCTCATTTTACAGGGAAGGAAGCTTGAGATCCAGAGAGGATGTCATGTGCCTAAAGTCACACAGATAGGTAGAGTCTGGGTTGCTCCTTCCACTGCATAGAATTACCTCATGGACCTGTCCCTGGTGATGAAGCTGACCAGCAGCTCAGCAGAGAACCAAGAGGAATTGCACATACACAAGAAGAGAACTTTCAAAAGGAAGTACATGGAGAAGGAAAGCTGAGGTCTCTCTAGGTCGAGTTAAATGTAATGTATTTCCTCTAATAATGAGAACTGGCAATAGATGCAGAATGATAATGCCCCCTCCTCAGTAAATCCTTTTTTGAGTTTCCAGAGAGCCAGATAGCATCAGAATTATGAAGAAATGACAATATCACTAGGAAAGACTTCAGAATACATAACATATAATGTCAGGAATGGGAGGGATGTAAGAGCTGTGGGGAGGATCTTAGAACAAAGACTATACAATGGGACCTACATAGGACCTCTGGATATACGTTAGAGCTGGAAGGAACCTTGAAAATCTAGTTTACTCATGCTACCCTTCATTTTGCAGATAGGAAAGTGAGACCACAGTCCCTAATAGATCAAGAGGATGACCTGAAAGAAGAGTTCCTTCAGGTCTGTGAGTTCCTGTGAAACGAATCCAATTATTATAGTGTAATTATCAGGCCAGGCCTTTCCATTAGCAGGTTGTCTAACAAAAAAAGGAAAGAGATAACATTACAATTTTAATAGGAACAAATAGTGGCTTTCCTGGCCTTTCTTCTTGCTAGTGTCTTCCCTCTGAGATTACCTCCCATTTACCCTGCATGTATCTTGTAAGCATAGTTGTTTGCATGTTGTCTCTCTCATTGAGGGTAGAGACTATGTTTTGCCTTTTCTTTTTTTTATCTGTCACTTAGCACAGAGTCTAGTACCTAGTAAGTGCTTAATAAATGATCGAATTTGGAGGAATGACCTCAAGTAAATGGATGCTATTAGTAGACATATCCAAAAGAATCATTCTTTCATTGAAGATTGGAGAGACAGGGGATGACAATGTCTGCTGGAGAAGAAAGGAAGTGATAGGATCAAGTATATGTGTAGAAGAGTTGGCTTTGGCAGGGAAAAGATCTGTTTATTAGAGATTGAAGTAAAAGAGGAGAGAATGGAGGATTATGCAAAAGGGTTGTACAAAAGGGCAAAAGAAGGAGTTTAAGGAGATTGGGCTCTATTTCCTCAGCATAGTGTGAGGCAAGGGCATCAGTTGAATTGGTGGGAGAAGTGGGTAATGTGGGAGGTTTGAAGAGAAAAGAAAAAAAGTATGTAATAGCTTTTGTGGGGAGTGTAGCCTTGCTGCAGTGAGGACCCAGAAAGTCACATATAGCAAAGCATGGTTAGACACATGGATAGAGCATACAGATAGGCAAATAAGAGCCATGTACAGATATATACCAGACAGTCAAGTAGCTATGTTACACATCAATAAAAAAGTACATAGTAGATATGAAAATTAAATCGAAGGGGGCAGCTAGATGGTGCAGCGGATAGAGCATTGGCCCTGGAGTCAGGAGGACCTGAGTTAAAAACTGGCCTCAGACACCTGACACTTTCTAGCTGTGTGTCACTTAACTCTGGTTGTCCCCTCAATGCCCCCCCCTCCCAAAAAAAAACATTAGAATCGAGAAGAAAATGGTAAACTTCTGCAGTATCTTTGCCAAGAAAACCCCAAATGTCATGGAGAGCTGGACATGACTGAAATAACTGTACAACAAAGAAATGAACATTAAGGTGGATGTGTACTTGGGATGGGTAAATGGAAAACTTCCCTGGTGAATGACAGGCCTCAATGGAGTGGGCCCTGGAGAAGCCCTAATAGTTTTCAGTGAAAAGAACACGGGGTGAGGGGGAAGGATTGGGGGGAGGGGGGAGATGGGGGGGGGAGGTCCAAGAGTCCCTAGCTCAGCCCAGACTAGTTCTGACCTCACTTCTCTGTGTTCTTCATTCCATAATACATCTAAGATTTCTCATCATTCCTCTTATTTGGTGGTTTTCAACCTAGGGTGCATGAAACTAGCTTTTTACAAATATTTTGAAATTGTATTTCTGTATAACTAATTTCCTTGGTAATACTATGTATTTCACTTCATGCCTCTGAAAACATGATGCTGAGAAGGGGTCCAGAGCTTCACTAGACTCACTGCCAAAGGATTAAAAAAAGCTCAAAAAAGCTTATAAGCCCCTGTTCTAACTGCCCAATTAGCTAAGGGCAAAAAGAGATTAACACTAGAGGTCTCAAACTACGGATCACAAAGACCCAGTTTGAGGCTGTTTCTTGTGGTATTAATTTTTTTTTTTAACAAGACAAGCTCTATGGTCTTGTTTAATAAATGTTTGTCATATGGCATCCCTTACTGGAGTCTCAGTGACACCCCTTTCCAAAATGAAGGTTTTTGTTTTTTTACAGTGGCAAGTGGGAGTGGTGCTTGTGTTTGTATATGTGAATGTGTGTCATTCAATCATTCGAGCATTTAGTATGCACCTGCCACATATTAGGCCCTGTCTGTATGTTCCTACTGTTTGTGTATGTGTGGGGGTGCCCATTAGTGTGTCTATGTGTCTATGCAGGATTTTGACTAACCCATGGGGCCCGTGGTCTGGAGAAGTTTCAAGACCTCTGCTTTCCTGAAGACCTCTGGGAACTCGACTACAAACTCTAATAGTCTCCCCTAACACTCTCTCTTGGATTCACAGCTTTAGAGCAGCAGTTTAGATCCCCCGGAGATGACAGTTGCTTGGTCGTGGGGTGGCTCAGCTGTGGTGATGTGAGCACATGCTGATATTCCTGACTGACTCCTCTCTGGCTTTCACTGTGGGGTGCGCTCCATCCCAATGATGATGACATCCATGGGAGTTTGCGGGGTTCCGTTTCCATGGCAACAATCCATAGGAGGCTTTCCCCACTGGTCCAGAAAGGCAACCTTCTGCAGGGCTGTTCTTTGCCTCAGGGTCCCGTGTGGATATGTTACTTCCTGCTTGAACCATCTTTGTTTTTCTAATAATGATAATTGGCAATAAAGGAAGAATGATAATATCCTCTGTTCATAGTCAATCTTCTGTGAGTTCCCAAATAGCCAGTTGATATTGCCAGTCCGTGCCGAAAAAGCAGTGTTATAACTGGGAAGGACTTTTGAACATGGAATGTGCAGTGTCAGGAATGGAGAATGTTAGAGCTGGAAGAATTAGAACACATAAGATTACAACTTCATAGAGCCCATGTGACTTTAGAATATGAAATGTTAGAACTGTAATGAGAGTGTAAAATGTCAGAGTTAAAGGGACCTTAGAATATAGAACAGAGAATGTCAGTGTTGGATGGAACTTTATAATATAGATTGTCAAATCTGAAAGCTCTAGAGACCTAATTCAACATGCTCCCCTCCCCGCCATTTTGTTTTACAGAAGGGATACTAAGACCAAAGAAGGGGAAATTCATTGTCTAAGGATGCACAAAGAACTAATGGAAGGTATAGACTAGTGTGTCCAAAGTACTTAACTGTCAGTCCAGAGTTTTCCCTACTATATCAAACTGCTTTGATTGGGTAAGTCAATTCAGAGAAACCTTCTGTTGTGAATCTCAGCAGTGTAATGTAGTATAAATAGTGAGAACTTTGGAGTCAAAGGGCCTGGGTTCAAATCCTGCCGTGGTTATTGACTACTCATGTACCCATGACCTCTCTGAGATGAATTTGCCTTATCTTTAAAGTGAGGAAATTGGACTTGATGGTTTCTAAGCTCCTATTCAGTTCTATATTTACGATCTTGTGATTCTCCCTCCCTCCAATACACCAATGGATTTCATTTCATTGATGTGGGTGTCCTTCCCATGGGGTAGATTGGACCCAATGCATGTCTACCTATCCCAGGAGACTCATCCATTTCTTTCCATCTGTTTTACATAAAAAGTTCAGTCAAAGTACTGAGGACCTTCCTTTAGTTTCTTGACATTGAATGGATATCAGTGGAGCACATGTGCTGCCCCTTGATTGACCCATGCACTTTCTATGTAATTGACCCATCTTTTCTCTCCAAGTCATGCATTTTTTGATGGCGTCTTTTATGTTGTTTCTCTTGTTAATTCCTCTGCTGCAGCTTGTTCATGCCCACGGTGCACCTCTTTATTAATGTTTGGGAGATTAACAGTTTTAATTTTTTGGAGGCCATAGTGTGCTATGACTTGCAACATTTCAGCATCATCATATAAGTGGTGGCATTAAAAAATGGCCTCTGTTTCAAGGAGATGCTTGAAGTAATTAAAAAAAGATTCAATTTCTTAACTTTTTTGTCTTTTTTGTTATGAAATTAGCAATCATCCACAAACACAAATGTTTCAATGTATAAAAAACAATAACAAAAAGAATTATGAAAGTAAGAACTTCTATTATATATTAAAAAAACTGTTAGGTTAGTAAGCATTTATTAAATGCCTCCTATGTACCAGGTATGGTCCTGTGTGCTTGGGATACAAAGAGAGGCAAAAACATGGTCTCTTCTCTCAAGGAGTTTACAGTCTAATGGGGGAGACCACAAGCAGATAACTATGTGTATATAAAATATATCTAGTGTAAATGGAAAGAAGGGGCCTTAGAAACTGGGTCCAACTCTCATATTTTACAGATATGTAACCAAGGCACTATTCTCCATTGCTGTTAGTAGGGATGGGGCCTGGTAGAATGAAATATTCTATGAAATAGTCAACGGAAATTATTTAGATTCATTTTTAATTCTCAGTTCTCAAGCTCTAGTACGAAGACAGCAAAGTTGGTGAACAAAAAATACTAATGTCCAAATTAAGGTCTTAGAGTTCCACTTAGATCTGTGTATTGGTAATGAATTGCTTAATAATTGTGGGAGAGAGCTGGCAGCAGAGGACTTGAGTTCAAATCCTGGTTCTGCCACTTGATGTGACCTGGGAAATTGTTTACTGCTCAAATAAGTATTAAATTATTATTATCTTTAAAGTATGTGTTAAATTTAATGAAGTAGTAACAAAATGGCCTTGCTTATCTCTGTCCCCTTCTGAACTTCCTTTTCTTTTTTTTAGCATTTTATTGACCTTCCTTCCTTCCTTTCTTCCTCTTTCCCTCCCTTCCTCCCTCCCTCCCTCCTTCCTTCCTTCCTCCCTCCCTCCCTCCTTCCTTCCTTCCTTCCTTCCTTCCTTCCTTCCTTCCTTCCTTCCTTCCTTCCTTCCTTCCTTCCTTCCTTCCTTCCTTCCTTCCTTCCTTCCTTCCTTCCTTCCTTCCTTCCTTCCTTCCTTCCTTCTTTCTCTTTCTCTCTTTTTCCTAAGCTATACACATGCATCAGAAGCAGTGTTTTGAATATTTCCAACTAGATGCATCTCAAACTCAAGATGTCTAAAGCAAAACTTACCATTTTCTTCTCCCCTTCCCCCCCCAAAAAAAACCCTTCCCCTTCCTAACTTTCTACTTACTGTTGAAGGGATCACCATCTTCCCAGTCACTTAGATTCACAGCCTAGGTGTCATCCTTGGCTGCTAAATAACATTCACTACACTTATCCACTCCATTGCCAAATCTTTGTCATTTCTACCTACACACTGTCATTTGCACTTTCCCTTCTCTTTGCTTATGTGGCCCCCATCCTAGTTCGGACCTTCCTACCTGGCCTGTGCAATGGGCCATACTTATAAGTTCCTCCAGTCCATTCTCTAAACTGCTGTCAAAGTGATTATCCTAAAGTCTGACCATGTCATTCCCTGCTATATTAACTTTGAGGGCTTTTTCCTTAAATCCTACCTCTTAGAACATCTGGTTCTCTTCAAAGATCGACTCAAGTGCCACCTCCTTCAAGAGACCTCATTCACTGTCCTATTTCTCAATCATCATCATATATCTACTTTGAATATTTCTGTGTTAGCTCATTTGTGGACATGTTGCATTTCTCTAGTAGAATGGATAATCCTCAAGAATAAAAACTGTGTCACTTTTGTCACTGTATACTCAGCCCTTAACAGTGAGTTGCTGGATTTTTGGGTTATGGAAGAACCTAGAGTAGAATCATACCAGACAAGAAGATATAATATATTGGAAGAGGGTCCCTTGACATGAATGAAATCATGGATCCGTTAACTAATAAAATATTGGCAATACTTAAATCAGGCAGTTTGGAGCAGAGATTTGTGCAAGTATATATCTTTTGTGATTACATAGTTTACTGAATATTATATACTTTATGTAATATATTCTTTATGATATATTTTATTATATATTATGTTATAATTATTATAATTTGTAATTATATACTTTATATAATATACTTTTCACAAAAAGGGACAGAATTATGTCAAGACTTTGGAGTGGACTGAAGCCCTTGGAAGATTTCAAGGGCCAAAGAAAGGATCTCATTACTTCACCCTTCCTCCCCACTCTCTCCAGTCACTGACCAATTATTGCCAATTCCATTTCCCAATGTTTCTAACCATCTGTACCCTTTTCTTAATTCTCAATGCCCTTATCTTAGGACAAGTCATCATTGGCACCTGCCTAGACTATTGCTGTAGCTTCTAAAGGGTCTTCTCAACTCTCTTCTTGTCTTTCTGTAATTTCTTCTTCATTCATACTGATGTATTGTACAGTCTTTCTTGTGACTAAATCTGATTTTGCCCTTCCTCAATGAAAAATAAAAGTTAACTTCCCCCCATCCCAAACAATACTTCAGCGATTCCCTATGACACATTGAGTAATGATCCATTTTTTAAATTTAAATTTAATTTTTTTTTTCCATTCAAGGCCTTCTGCCATCTGTTACCACTCTACTTTTCAGACATATATTATTCTTCATCATGGACTCTACACTACAATCAAACTAAAGTATTTGCAGCCTGTGCCCTATATGTTCCAACCTCTCTGCCTTTGTCAAGGCTGTTTCCAATGTTTGGAATGGCCTCCTTCATCTTTGGTCCGTAAAGAAGCCTTTATTAAGCACTTACTCTGTGATAAGAAAGGCAAAAAATAGTCCCTGCCCCCAAGGAGCTTATATTCTAATGAGGGAGGGCTACACATACCAGATACTTAGAGCAGAAGGGGAGTGACCTCAGAGGCGAAAGCACTAGCATTTGGGGGAGGGGGAGGGACTAGGAAAACCTTACTGCAGAAAGTTAAATTTGGTCTGAGTCTTGAAGGAAGTCAGGGGAGATGGAACCAGGGAGGGAAGCATTCCAGGCATGATGGAAGTGAAGTCATGGAGATGGGAGATGGAATATCGTGTTCACAGAAGAGAAAGAGGCCAAGGTAGCTGAATCAGACTGCATGGATGGGAGTAAAGGATAACACAACTGGAAAGGTAGGAAGTTGGATGCAAAGAGTTTTAAATGCCAAGTGGATGAATTATCATGGAGGTAAATGTGAACCACTTGAATTTACTGAGTAGAAAGGTGACTGGTTAGACTTAGAAAAGTCTCTTTGGCAACTGAGTGGACTTTGTGTGTGTGTGAGTGTGTGTGTGTGGGTGTGGGTGTGGGTGGAGACTGGAGGCTGGGAGCCCAATTAGAAGGCTTTCATAATAGTCTAAATGAGAAGTGATTAGAACTTGAACTATGGTGATGGCTGTATGAGTAAAGACAAGGATGTATGGGATGTAGAGAGAGGGATGAGATGGGAAAGTCGAGGCAAGATATGTCAAGGGACTGGATATGGGGAGTAAATGAGAAGGGATCTTGGAGGACACTGATATTGCAAATATGGGTCATGAGGATGTAATACTTTATGGTATTAGAAAAGTTGGGAACAGGGGAGGGTCTTGAGGGAACAATAATGCATTCTGTTTGGGATATGGCAAGTGTGAGATGTGTGTGTGCCTACAATTATTGAGTCCCGTGTCAACTCAAACATTAGCCCAAGTCCTGGGTCTTGTTGTTTAGGAAGTCCTCCTTGATCCTTGGATTAGAAACATAAATTTGGAGGGGACTCCAGCCGTCATTTAGTTTGTCCTCTTTGTTCTGTACATCTAGAATCTGAGGTACATAGACATGAAGGCATTTGTCCAAGGACCTACAGATAACATGTTGTAGAGTCAGGATTCAAACTCAGGTCCTTTGATGCCAAAAGTAGCCTCCTTTCTTTTGTATCTTTTCCAGCACCCAATCCAAGCTTCTGTATTAACCTTTCTACTGCTCCTCACATATGACACTCTATCTCTGGGACTTGGCACAGGCTGGTCCCTCTGCCTGGAATGCACTCCCTCCTTGTTTCCACTTTTTAGAATCCCTAATTTTCTTCAAAGCTTAGATCATGCATCACCTTCTATAGGAAATCACCACTATGACTTTGGATTTACTTATCATAAAGGTGTTTCATGCATATGCAGCATGGTACAGTGGCTAGAAAGCTGGCTTCCAAGCCAGGAAAAGCTGGGTTCAAGAACTGCCCCTGACACTATGTGGCTAGGCAAAATCACCTAAGCTTTAGGCAACTCTCTAAGACTGTAAGTTGCTGAGAAGGTACTGACCTGTTTTAGTGGAGGGAGTTTCCTCACCCTGGAGTTCCCTACATCAAAGAAATGCTTGTTCCAAACTTTGTTTATCCTCTTCCTTGTTTACACATATACACACTGTTTCCTTTGATGGAACACAAGCTTCTTGAGGTCAGATGTTTTGGTGCTTATATCTTCATGGCCAGCATGGTACCTAGCACATAGAAGGCACTTGCTGAATGTTTGCTGATTGACTGGTTGGTTAGCAAGTGCTTTACAAAAGTTTCTTTAATTTTAAAGTTTCTTTAAGAGCAGACACACCTGGGGAAACTTTCCACCCGTCCAACTGCCCTCTGAGGCTCCATTTTTCCATGATCCATTTTCCTTTATTATCTTCCTGCTCAGTCCTCCTTGGAGGCTCCATCCCAGGGGTCAAAGGCAGGGTGAAAAATAACAGGAAGACACTTGGAGTTCAGAGACCCCTGACTAGTTTGGTGTTTCCCCAATGCATTGTGGCTAGAGGGCAGTCCTTACCTTTTCTTCTTTTGCATTGAGGTCCCACCATTCTGGGGTTTCAGGGTGGAGGGTGTCTCTGTTTCGCAATATGACCTGAAGCATCAACATCTTTAGACTCAAAGGATCTGTACATGGTGAGTCCTTTCCCCTTCTTAGGATGGGGGCCAAGAGAAGAGTGAGGCAAGTGAGTGGTTTGCTTTATTTCAATCCAACAGACACTTATCAATTGCCTAATGTGTAAAAGACATTGTATTAAATGCTAGGGATACAGAGATTTAAAAGAAAGACATATCCACTAATTTTAGAGAGCTTAGCTTTTGAGAGAGAGAGGAGAGAGAGAGAGAGAGAGAGAGAGAGAGAGAGAGAGAGAGAGAGAGAGAGAGAGAGAGAGAGAGAGAGAATATATGTGTGTGCGCATGCAGAAAAGGACATGTATACTGATAATAAAGATACTGGGGAGAATATGAAAGAGACAAAGAATAGATTCAGGTAGAAAGTGAGGAATTTGAGGAGGCAGAGAGAACATTGCTTGGGGGCCTTGTAGCTCATTCTTCCATGGCACTTGGTACTTTGATTGGGGAGTACAATATATACTGATATATTGTAGGACAGGAGAAAAGTAGTCTAGAGAATTAAGGAGATGAAGTCATTTCAATGGTTTGTCAAATGGTGGTTCAACCTAGCCAGTTTTTCACTCTTTAATGAACTGGATTTGTCACTAGAGAGGCTGACTAGTGATGAATGCATCCAGGGTCAGAATGATACACTACTGATATTTAAAAAAAGAAGTCATATTAAAACTTTTCAGCGTAGTTGTCACTTTCCGGTACTTTTTCTATTACGATGCTTTTCTCAGCTCCCTCCCTCTTTATTCCTCTCCCCTTCAAAGTAAAAACTCTCCTCAGCAAGCATATATTAAGCTCCTACTACGTGCAGGGACAGTGTTAGAACCATATAACATTATAGTCATGGATTTTAGAACTTGCAAGTGACCTTATAGACCACTTAAACCAGTTCCTTCATTTTACAGAGAAGAAATTGAAGTCCAGAGAGGGAAAGGGGGGTCAGGCAGGTGGTTAAATGGCCTGCTTGGGATTTGAACCTAGCTCATTTGACTCTAAATCCAAGACTCATTCCAGGCTTCATGTGATAACAACACAACAATAAAGTGTACTTAACCTTGGCAAAACCTTTAATGATTTCTTCCAGAGGATGCCACTACGGAATCCGTACATTTTCTTTCCATTGGCAAAGCTGAGATTGGAAACTAGGTTCTTTGATTCTCAATAAGTTGAGGTTCACTAGTCAAGTTCCTTTTTAGATTGGTTAATGGCATTTCTACAGCACTTTAGGGTGTGTAAAGTACTTTACAAATCTCTCATTTGATCCTCACAACAGCCCTGGCAGGTAGGTGCTGTTATTATTTATTTTATGGTTGAGGCAGAGAGTAAAAGACTTGTCTAGGGTCACATAGTTAGTAACTGTTTGAGGATGGATTTGGATTCAGGTTTTCCTGACTCCAGTCAGTATCTGTTATGTCAACAGTTGCCTTGCCATTAGCACATGTAGTTAGTGTGGTTAATTTCCAGGAGCCCCATTAAAACTAGGACAGGTGGAGAAAATTGTGTCCTGGAACCTAGAAAGCTCATTCATGACCCTACTGATGTTCAGCTACACCCCAAGGCTCAGCTGATTTCTCTTTCTTGGCTAGAAGAGTATAGATTTAGAACTAGAAGAGACTTGTTCACATTCTAATAGAGGATGCTTAGATGTGCATCATTAAGAGCTGGAAGGGTCACCGGTCCCTTCATCTTACAGATAAGGAAACTGAGATTCAGGAGAATTAAGTGACTTGTCCAAGATCACACAGTTTCTTTGACTCAGGGTCCAGAATTCTTTGCACTGTCTTGGACTGTGGTTAGTTTTAATGTTGTTTGGTGGTACTGCTAGTGACTCTGAGATGCCTTTCCCTTTCTGGTCACAGTTTCCTTTCCATATGAGTAGAAGGTTTGGACTAGATGTGGGAAAGGCATCATGGGAGTGCAAAGAATGCTAAATTAGCAGTCAAATGATGAGAGATTCAGATTCTGATTGCTCCTTACTTGCTGTGTGACCACAAGTAAGTTTTTTAACCTCTCTGGGCCTCAGTTTCTTTCTCTGTGAAGTGGTTGGACAAAGTGAAGGGGTTGAACAAGATGGTTGGGATTTTCTTTCAGTTCTAAATCTTATGCTCCACCATGATCAGTGTGGTGTGCTTGAAAGATTGCTGGATTTGGAATCTGAGGGCCTGAGTTCAAATTCCAGCTCTGTTGCTAACTGCCTGTCTGACCTTGGATAAGTTACTTTCCCTCTCCAGGTCTTAGTTTCCTCCTGGGTAAAGTGAGAAGATTGGAATAGATGATCTATGACTATTCTTTCCCTTCTCTGCCCTATGATCTATCCATCCACTCTCTTTCTCCTCTTGGCTCAGAGGTGGTTTCTAGCTATGCTGTTGGAGTCAGGGCATCCTAGTGGCTCAGATTCTATGTTTACAGTGGGAAGCAATGGCAGAGGGAATGCAGGTGGGCAGTTTGTAAGGGGGAGAGCCACCTCAAAGAGCAGACTCTGTCCCTTCTTCAGTGCTCCCACACTCGCTCCTCAAACTTTTGCTTTTTTTCTACTAGTTCCCTGAATTTATCATGACTTCCTGAACTAAATGCCAGGAGCTCAGTCAGTTCATTATCCAGTTCATTTAACATTCAGATTCAGTCTCTTCCAGAGCCTGGGGCAAGGTTCTCTTTACTTGCACGTCTCCGATATTCCCTCCCCTGCTTTTTCATCAATAGCTGTGCTAATGAGTTCTTTCCTTTTCTCTAACATATAAATCCTCCTAATTAAAATCTGCCTTCACTCCTCAAACACTTCATTTTCCCATCGTCATTGATTTTTATTATCCTCTTCTAATGGGGACCCTTTCCATCATTTACCTCCTTTCCGGATAGAGTCTGTAAAATAGGTCTCTTCCCTTTGTTTCCATTAGTTTTCAGAGCAAAGGGTAAAAGAGATAAAAATAAGCCATTACCTTCCTTGGAAAATGTCCCTGAATATTTCAGGTGGCCTTAGAGCTTTGAACCTCCCTGCAGGGTTCAGAAGGTTTTGGGAGATTATTGAGATCATGGCACAGCAGCTAGGGGTCAAGGGTGGGGGTGTGTGTGGAGAGAAAGAACAAGGAAAAAAACCTCCATGACTGCAGGCATTATAAAGAAATTATTAGAGTATTAGAGAAGTAAGAAATATGGATCATTCAGTAGAAATGGAGAAAGATTCATTGAGTTCTGTTAAGTAATCCTACCACAAGGGAATCACCATGGGATAGTGGACAGAGTACTGGGCTTAGACTCCAAAGGCCAAGTTTAAATCCAAGGTCTCCCACTAGTTGTATGACCTTGGGTAGGTCATTTCATTGGTAGAGTAGAAGACTTGGGATAGAATACTATCTCAGAAATGTCATGATCTTTGAAATTCCTCCCAATTCTAAATTTAGGTTTATGAGTGGTTCCAGAGATGGATATGAGAAGACTTGGTTTATAATCTTCAAGTAAGAAGACCAGCCCATATTTATGGACTATGTAACTGGGCAAGTCACTCCCTCAGGCTGCTCATCTGTCAAATGGGAATAAGGATACTTGTGGCATTCATCTCCTAGGGTTGTGAGGCTTAAATGGGATAATGCATGGGAAAGCATTAAATGGGAAAGCGCAGTCCAGCCTTTGAAGAACGATAGAAATGTCTGCTACCATTTCTTATTCCTTAGCCTCCATTCCAACATCTATAAAATGGGAATAGTAATTCCTACCTACTTCACAGGAACTACTCATATAATCTTGGGCAAACTACCTCTTTGGACCTATTTCCTCACCTATAAAATGAAAGTGTTAACTAGATATATTATCATATGATCATAGGACCAGAGATATTGAGCTTTAAGGAAACTCAGAGGCCATGTAGTGTGACCTTTTCCTTAGGAGAAAAAACAATGAGTTCTGTTTTGGACATATTAAATTTAAGATGTCCAAAAGGCAGTTGGTAATTTGATGCTGCAGGCCAGGAGAGAAAATAGAATTGGATAAATAGATCTGAGAATCATCCACATAGAGAGGATAATTGAACCCATGGGAAATGATGAGATCACAAAGTGAAATAGTATAGAGGGAGAAGAGAAGAGTGGTGGGGACAGAAGCCTGGAGAATACCCCGAGTTAGTGGGCATGACCTGGGGGAAGATCGGGCAAATGAGACCGAGAAGGAGCACACAGACAGGCAGAAAGAGAACCAGGAGAGAGCAATATCATAAAAATCTCTACAGGAGAACGTGTAGAGCAGAAGACTGTGATCAATGGGGTTAAAGGCTACAGAGGCCAAGAAAGATGATGTAAGAAGCGTGCTTGCTCTGGAAAGAAAATACTCTTTGTGAAGCCAGGAAAGTTCTCATTCTAATTTACATTTATTTTACATTCCTTGTGAATGAGTAATTCCCTAATGGACTACATTTGTTCAGACAAATGCAAGGCTATTTATTTCTTGTCCCCAATTTAAATTCCCCCCTTGTTCTCCATTGGCTAGATGCAACTTCCATGTCTTCCATATTCTCCTCCTTGATATGTTCCCCCTTAAATAGCTCATTAAGCATGCTTACAAGCTTCTGGCCTTTTACTTAATCAGAAGCCTAGTTCTGCTAGGTCACAGCTCCGTTAGAACCAGTCACCTCTGACTGTTCTAAGTCAGTCACCTCTGACTGTCCTGTTATCACTCCTGCAAAGCTGGGAGTAGTTTTTAATCTTGTGGAAACAGAATTCCTTCTTTTGTTTTTCACCATGAGAACGGAAAAATGTCCATGAGTTTTGGTAATTAAGGGGTCTTTGGAGAAAGCTGTTTCAGTTAAGTAATGAGGCTGGAACCCAGATTGCAGGGAGTTTAGAAAGAAATGAGAGGAAAAGGAAGCGGAAGCATCTAATTACATGATGGTTGCAGGAAAAGAGTGAGGGAGACATAGGGAGGGTTGTAGGCAGTAGGAAAGCAGCCTCTTCAAGGAGAGATTGAAGATGAACCTGTGTAACAGCTGTGATCCAAATTCAGGTCTTCTGAACCTGAGGGCTGACTCCAGCCCTCTGCCCACTGTGCATATAGAGCACTTCCATAGCAGAGGAGCTATAAACATTGAAGTGTTAGCTTGCTGTCCTTCCTCTCCTTGTCTTGCGTGTTTGTTGTCCTATTCCACATGCCTTATGACAGACAGGGGTTCCTTCACTCACCATCTAGCCTCAGTTCTCTTCTCTCTCTAGTTGATCTCCCTCACTCCTGCTGTTCCCATAACTTCCGTGTTGTTGACCCCACATCTCTACCTCCATTTCTGGACTCTCTCTTCAGCTCCAGAGCCACATCTCCATCTGCCTCCCTGGATTATCTCAGTATGTCCCAAACCATGTCTCTTTTCTTTCCTTGTAAACTTGCTTCTTCTAGCTTTGCATTTTTTTCTGTTAGTGGTCCCCCTGTTTACCTATTCTCTTATATTTGTAATCTTCTGATTGTCTTTGCTGGTTTCTATCCCTCATGTCTTATATCCAACCAAGGACCAAGTATTTTTGGGTCACTCTCTGGGGCTATTCTTTAACTTAGGATCATAGGTCATCCAATTTAACACCTTCATTTAAAAGCACATATTTCTAAAACTCTGAATTTAACAAACACATAACCATTATAACAAAGCAGAACAGAAAATGAAGTTTATATGTAAAACACAAATTTCTATTATATACAGCTTTAAAAGTATATAATGAATTCAAATTCAAAATGCCATTTTCAAAGGCTGTTTGTTTCCTTCTGAATTTCCTTCTGTTCTCTTTAATACTTTAAAAAAAATTCCTAATGACCTTTATTTTTTTTCCTTTTTGGTAACATTATCACTACTTCCCTTCTGTCCTCTTTACACCTTACCCCTCTGTTTATTGCAAAACAAAATAAACTTGTAACCAAAAATAGAATCAAGCAAAACAAATCCATTCATTGGTCATGTCCAAAGATGTGTGTCTCTGCATTTTTTGGTCAGCAACTGGGTGTTGTATGTACTTTATCACAGGACCTCTGGAATCTAGATTTGTCGTTGCATTGATCAGAATTTTGTAGTCTATCAAAGTTCCACTTTCCTCCAAATCCCATTATGTAGATGAGGAAATAGAAGAAAAGGGATGTGAAGTGACTTCCTATCATCACACAGGTACTACCTGGCAGAGCTGGAAGACAAACTGAGGCCCACTAAATTATACCCACTGTCCTCTCTTATTATTTCTCCCTTTCTCCCTTTTCCAGCTTCCACCACTCACTTTGACTTCTAACGGTGTTGTACTTTAGTTTGCAAAAGTAGACACAACCATTAAGTCCAATTTCTATGGGAAAGCTTCCAAATTAAATCTTGATGTGTTCTCATCCTAGGTTTTGAAATGATTAGGAGGAATAAGGCAGTTAGGCTATACTAAAATGAAACAAAACAAAACATTTTCATATCTCTTCCTGCCTTCCCTCTCTTCCCCTTCCCAATCACCTCTCATATTACTTCCAGGATAATTTTTTGATTTGTAGATTTGATCATATAGTTACTCCTTTGCTCAAAAATCCTCAGTGATTTCCTATTGACCATTGAGAAATGGTCACACTGCCTTGTAGTGTTCATGGGTTTCTATAATGTTGCACCATCCTAACTTTCCAACCTTATCTCATGGTGCTCTCTTCCCCGAACTCTATTTTCTAGCCAGATCAAAATTTCCTTTATCCCCTAAACTTGTCCTGTTGTCTCCCTTTTCTTATGCCTTTTCTTATGCTGTTTGCTATGCTTGGAATGTCCTCCTACACCTTCTTAGCACATTGAATTCCTGTACATCCTTTAATGTCCTTTTCAGATGATAACTTCCTCCAGGAAACCTTCCCTGATTTCCTTCTTCATAATGATCTTCCATGCTTGAAATATCACATAGATATTTTGTTTGTTTCTAATACACTTAAGATATTGCAAATTATAGCTATTATGGTTGTCTTTATTACATGGATTATAAATTCAATGAAGACAGAGATTGCATTTGATCCAAATTGTATCTTATCTTCAATTCTTAGTTGAGTGCTCTATACACAATATATGTTTAATAAGTCAAATGCATAAATGGATTGATATGCCAATACTCTATTGGTGTACTTTGAGGATATTAAGAAGGACCTCTAACTTCTACCCCCTCTATCCTTAGAAATTCATTCATTCCCTCATTCATTCAGGTTACACATTGCCCTCTCCCCAAGGGTCCTCATCAAAATACTAATGAAAACAATCTCTTTATTGTCATTTGTCATTTCCAGATTTGACTTCTGAATGCACAGTCTAGTGAGGATTCCTTTTGTTGTATGAGTTGGTAGACTAGATGGATGCTGAGATGACTTTCTACTCTCAAAGTCTCTGCTTCTGCTCACATCGAATACTTGCTTATAGCAATAACCAAAAAAATTTAAGTAACTCAAGACCAACTGACCCAATGATGACATCCGACAGAATATGCAACATTCTATACAAATGACTTTCTGCCTTTTTACACAGAGGAGGGCAGTGTATTTGATTGTCACTCAAGGCCAAGACTGAGGATTAAAACATTATTTGAAGAAATTTGGCTACCTTATTTTTATGGACATTATTGTGGTCATTTCATGGGTTGGAATGACTCTGAAAGGCTACATCAGATAAATAATAAGGTAAAAGTGACTTTGGATTTTGGCCAGCATGGACAGGGTGTGATTTGCCTCCTCAGAGGGAATAAGGATGTAGGAATTGTATTTAACTCAATTCCAGACACTAAAACCAAGCTAACTCTTCTAGCAGAGCAGTATAAGACTTTCCCCAGGACTTCCAGAGCTTACAGTACTTGAGGAGGTAAGAAACAGAATCTCAGAATCTCATTGTTAAAAGGGAATGGAGAAGTCAGCTAGTTCAACCCACACCTGAATAAGAATCCTTTCTAGAGTAAACTGAGATAATAATAACTAGCATTTATATAGTACTTTACAAATGATCTCATTTGATTTTCACAATAAGTGTAGGTGATATGTTATTACTATCCCCATTTTACAGATGAAGAAACTGAGGCAAATAGAGGTTGTGACTTGCCAAGGGTCACACAGCTAGTAAGTATCTGAGGCAAGATGGTAATTCATGTTGTCCTGAGTGTAGGCCCAGGGCTC
Source organism: Bettongia penicillata ogilbyi (assembly GCA_023548195.1). NCBI lineage: Eukaryota > Metazoa > Chordata > Mammalia > Diprotodontia > Potoroidae > Bettongia > Bettongia penicillata. The sequence goes on along the minus strand of JAJHZJ010000479.1, from coordinate 1,184,525 downwards.
TGTCCACTATGCCAATTAGCTGGTCACCCAGACTTCGTCTTCTGAAGGGGAGCCCCCTCCTTCTAAAGACAGCCCCATTCCATTTTAAAAGAAGGACACATCCTTCTAATTAGGAAACATGAAGCTCCAGATGCTCAGAGTCAGGTCTGATGTTAGGGGCCACAGAATTGGGGTTATAGCACTGGACCTGAGGATCCTAATTCCTTCATAATGGAGGTGGAGACTAAGGATGCCAAAGTGACAACAGGTCCTTTCAGAAATGTCAGCATAACCCAGGCGGTGACCATGCTGACCTATGAGGTTCCTTGGGCAGCAGGAGAGGAGGCTCTATGTGCAGCCAGAAGATGATTAATGGTGGAACCTGTATATTTTGTCTAGAACCCTAAAATATGACGTGATATGCCTTTATTTGCTTATCACTTATCTATTTTGCTGTATACAACTGGTCTGCAATGCCATATATTTTACACTTGAGTATGACTTCTGTCACTTGAGAATTTTGGTTTCTTACCATCAGACCCTCCTTTTGATGCCAGGGACCTCATGAGAAATGATTGATTCCTGATTGAATGGGCTAGTGCTTGTTGAACAGCATTCTGAAAAGCGCAAACTTTCCCTAATTTGACCCCTGTTAGATAGAACTGAAAGGGAGGGGAGGGTATAAGCACTTATTAAGCACCTACTATGTGCTGAGCACTGTACTGTTTACAACTATTGTCTCAGCTGATCCTCAAAACAACCTTGTGAAAGAAGTGCTATGAATATCCCCATTTTACAGTTGAGGAAACCAAGACAGACAGAAGACAAGTGACTTGCCTAGGGTGAAATAGCTAGTTAAGTGTCTGAGGTCAGATTTAAAACTCAGTTCTTCTTGACTCCAGGTCCAGCCCTGTATCTACCAACCTGCCTAGTTGCCTCTAAGATAGCCATAGAGATAATGACATAGATAGAGAACTTTGAAGGCTACAGAAAGCTTGGCTCTGGCCTCATTGACATTATCTCCACTCCCTAGATGCAACCTTACTTGGGGAACTGGACCCTGGTGTCTGAATTTGTCATGGTGGGCTTTGCTGGTATCCAAGAAGCCCGCCATCTTTTTTTCGTACTCTTCCTTACCATGTACCTGTTCACCATGGTAGAGAACTTGGCCATTATCCTTGTGGTAAGCTTAGATCACAGGCTCCAGAAGCCCATGTACTTCTTTCTGATGCATCTCTCTTGCCTAGAAATATGGTATACTTCTGTCACCGTGCCCAAGATGCTGTCAGGATTTGTTAGGCCAGTTGAAGGCAAGACAATCTCCTATGCTGGCTGTTTGTCCCAGCTGTTCATCTTTACCTTTCTTGGTGCCACAGAGTGTTTTCTGCTTGCTGCCATGGCCTATGACCGGTACGTGGCCATCTGTGAGCCTCTCCGTTATGCAGCTATAGTCTCCTGGGGTACCTGCATCCGCCTGGCTGCTGCCTCCTGGCTGCTGGGTTTCCTCATCCCCATCTTGCCCATTTATCTCATGTCCCAGGTCACATTCTGCAGCTCAAATATCATTGATCACTTTTTCTGCGATGCATCTCCCCTGCTGGCACTCTCATGCTCTGATGTCACCCTCAAGGAGACAGCTGACTTTCTGATCTCACTGGCTGTGCTTCTGGCTTCCTCCACAGTCATCGCTGTATCCTATGGCAACATTGTCTGGACACTGTTGCATATCCACTCGGCATCAGGACGTCGTAAGGCTTTCTCTACCTGTGCTGCCCACCTGACAGTTGTGAGCCTTTTCTATGGGACACTTTTCTTCATGTATGTCCGGACAAAGGTGACCTCCTCCAGGAACTTCAACAAGGTGGTGTCAGTGTTCTATTCCATCATCACACCCATGCTCAACCCTCTCATCTATAGCCTCCGAAACAAGGAAGTAAAGGGGGCCCTGGGCCGAGCCTTGACCCTCAAATTGTTTAAAGGGTCATGAATTGTAAATGGTTTAGATCTTTAGAAAAAAAAGGATTATACATTTAGAGCTGGAAGAGACTGAAGTGGTCATTGAGTTCAACTCCTTTTTTTTCCTTACAGATTTAGAAATTGAGGCCCAGAGAGGTTAATTAACTTGCCCAAAGTCACACAGGTAGCAAGTGGCAGAGGTGGGATTTGAACATGAGTCTTCCTCTGACTCCAAACCCATTGCTTTTTTTAGCCCACCATGCAGAGGTCTAGTGGATGAACCATTGACCTGAAAAGTTAGGTCCTGAAGGTTAAAGATAAGGCACTATAAAATGTTAGACAAGACTCACAGCACTGCAGAGGACTTCAGTGACCAGGGAATCAACCTATAATAGAATAAGAATTCCCCCTAAAACAACAATCCCAAACAATAACAGCTAGCATTCATATTGTACTTTATGGTTTGTATAGTGCTTTACCCTGGGAAATAGGAGATATATTTGTACACATAAATAAACTGAGGCTGAGAGTCATGTCCTGCCCAGGCTTAGTCAGCTAGTTAGAATCTGAGGCTAGATTCAAAGTTAGTTCTTCCTAACTTCAAGACTCTATCCTCTATACCTCTTAGCTAGCTCAGCAACATACCCAACAAATGGTCAGCCAGTCTTTTCTTGAAACCTTCCAGAGATGGGGAAACTACTGTCTCCTGAGGCAGCCCAAGGATTTAGTTGAGTGGAATTTTTTTCTTAAGCTAAAATCTACCTCTTTGCCTTTCTCACCCTTGACTCCTAGTTCTGTTCTCTGAGGCCAAGAAGAACGAGTGAGATCCGGCAATGATCTTTGATAATGGCTACCATGTTTCCTCTAAGTCTTTTCTTCTCCAGACTTGATACCCCTAGTTCCTTCAACCTGTACTCTTATGACACTTAGTAAATCCTCTACCTATCTATGATATGGACCCAAGACTTTTTGTTTTGGACATTAGCCCTCTCCTCCCCTCCTCTCCTCTTCCCTCCCCTCCCCTCCCCTATCCTTTCTCCTCTCCTCTCTCCTCCTCTGCTCTCCTCTTCTCTTTCTTTCTCTCTTTTTCTACCTCCCTCCCTCCCTCCCTCCCTCTTTTCCTTCCTTCCTTCCTTCCTTCCTTCCTTCCTTCCTTCCTTCCTTCCTTCCTTCCTTCCTTCCTTCCTTCCTTCCTTCCTTCCTTCCTTCCTTCCTTCCTTCCTTCTTTCCTTCCTTCCTTCCTTCCTTCCTTCCTTCCTTCCTTCCTTCCTTCCTTCCTTCCTTCCTTCCTTCCTTCCTTCCTTCCTTCCTTCCTTCCTTCCTTCCTTCCTTCCTTTGTTTTTGAGATTGAACCTTCTGATCTTGCCCAGGATGGAAATGTAGCAACCCCTCATGAACCTGGTCTCCCAGTTGATTGGCATGAGACTTTCTGACCTGTTCTGTTTCTAACTTGAGTTGGTTCAACCTTCTTTCAGCAACCTGTTTGCTCCTTTCTCTTCTCCCTCCCCAAACTACATGATGATGTTTATTTTTAGAAAATTAAGCATCTTTTTAACCCCTTGTTTCATTTTTTAAAGTTGTGAACTGGGAATGATTTAAATCTATCAGATCAGTGTGTGAAGGTTAATCATATGTTTAAGGCAGTGTGGGAGTTTTTCAATGTGGAAGCTCCCTCTACCAACACAGATGGTAGCTCCTATATGATTTAGTGGATAGACCCTAGGGAAAGTGCCTGAGGCACATGGAGGATTAAGTGACTTGTCCATAGTCACAGAGCTAGTAAGTGTCGGAAGTTGGATTTGAATTCACGTCTCCCTAACTCTAAGTCCAAAGCTCTGTCTACTACAGGAGCCTGCCTTTAAAGATGAACTAAATGCATAGAAATAGTCTATGGTATGATGGCTCTAGGATGCATTAAAGCATACAAAGCACTTTCCTCAAAAAATCTTGTTAAGTAGGTTCTATCAATGCTTTCATTTTACAGATGAGGAAACTGGTTCAAAGTGCTTATCCTAGTCACAGAGCTACTAAGTATTTGTAGTAGAATTTGAATCCAGGTCTTCTTAGCCCTCCCCCTGTCCCCAAATGTACCATGCTACCTTTTACAATTTTACAAATGAAAAAATTGAATATCAGAAAGATTAAATGATTTGCTCTAGTAAATATAATGATCCATAACCAGTAAATATTATAATAGGGATTTGAATTGATGCCTTCAAATTCCGTCTCCAGTGCTAGTTCTACTTTGCCTCACTGTTCTATTTGTAACAAGTGGTTGTTTGTCTTTCGTTTTCAAAAAGGACTAATGACATCTCTGATGATCTCTTGACTTTTGAGTGAATTGGATTTAAGTGAGGCAGAGTGGCACAAAATGTTCAGATCCATTGAAGTCTGGTGGCAAGACAAAAGGCAGGATGACTGGTGATGGCCCAGGATGCAAGGGATGACCTTTGAAATCTGACCAAGCTGTAGTCACTGCACAGTGCCTGCATCAGCTACCTTTGTGGCTATGGGAACAAATTGTTCCCATCTGTCCATTCAACTGGGGGAAATCTTCACATACTTAGGCTAGACATTCCCCTAATTCACAGAAGGGTTTAAGATCTCTCAGTTACTCTCAACCTAGTTTAACCTATCTAAGACAGTGTTATCTAGGTGTGTCCACTGCACATAATACAGTTTCTTGGAGCCACATGTGAGAATTATGTGCCAGGTAGACACCAAAGGTGGGTGAACAGCCCTCTGAAGGGCTCGGCAAGCCCTGAAACCTGAGAAGCTAGTCCTCAAACCTGAGAAACTAGTCTTCCCTGAATATCCCATATACCTTTATGATGAGTTCTAGCTTTCTGACTCCAGGAACCCTCATTCATAAAAGAGGATTTTAATCACTTTTGGATTATGGGCTGGGGCAAGGGTAGGTCATTGGGTGAGAATAGGTACACATCCCAACAATACTCATCACTATTGATTTGCCCACAAAATTCTTTCTTTCCTGATGGAGTGTGCAAGAGCTAGTCAATAACAATAGTTTATATCAAAATAATTTATTTAAAAGTCACATAATCTCTACCTTCAACCAAAAAAATTTGAGTTGACTCATAAATTCAAAACATGGAACAAGGGTAAGGGGCATTTAAACATAAAATAGATGAGAGGCCGGCCATCTGGAGAAAACAGAGGAAATAGATATTTACAGGTAGTAGCTCCATTGAATTGATTAGAAGAGAGCTGAAATTTTCAATCCGCTTAGATGTCCTTCCTGAGCAGAGAGATATGGCAGCCAAGGAGAGCAACAGTTTAAAATATAATATCATTTGTAAAATCTTACTGAGCAGGATGGTGGACGATTATCAGTAGCACTGTTTTCATAAAATAGGGATAAGAAGGGGAATGAACAACATTTACAGAAATCTTGATGAAAGACCCAATTAAACCTGATCATCCCAAGAGCATAGTATGTAGCCAGAAATAGAGAGCAAATAGATAAAAAATGAAAAAGTTCTGTAAAGATTTCTAAAGCTTATTTCTCTAACAATTCCACTGGTATAATTGTCATATTTGGAATCTCACCCCACAGTATCCATTGTGCTGCATGTGTGTCTAGGATTGGTACTAAAGAAAAGCATTCCAGGAATTAGTAATTGGTTAACCAAATATGCATGATGGAAGTCTGTACTTGAGAGGACACAATTTTGAAGACGTTGATGATTCTCAAGATATTTGAAAAAGGAGAGGAAGCTGGTGCTGGTATTGATGGTTTTCTCTACATAGATGAACCTATTTCCGACATGGACTCTGGAGGACAAAAGACACACAAGGGAATACCAAGGCAAATGTACTTTCCTGAGACATGGAATGGCATAGCTTTGTGGAGTGCAGTTTTTGCATTAGCCACCAGGTGACAGTATAAGCATATGAATACCATGCCTGACCTAAAATTGGTTGTATTTTCTGTTAATAAACATATATTAAGTGTCTATTATGTGCCAGGCACTGGGTATAAAAAGAAAAGTAAAAGAGAGTTCCTGCTGTCAAGAAGCTCACAGACTAATGGGAAAACAACATTCAAGCAATGATATACAAACCAGATAAATACAAGATAAGTCAGAAATAATCCATTAGACAGGGCACAAGCATTAAAGGGGATCATCAGGAAAGGCTTCTCATAGAAGATGGAGTTTTGGCTGGGACTTGAAGGAAGCTAGGGAAGCCAAGAGGTAGAAATGAGGGAGAGTATTTGAGGAATGGGGAGCAGCCAGTGGAAATGACTGGAGTGTGAACTCTGCTTGAAGTCCTTCAGAGAAGGCAGCCTACATAATTGGGGATCTCGTGAATTCTTCCTTTGGAAATTTCGCCTTCTACAGCTTCCACTTTAGTTCTTTCCTTTGGGGTCAAACAGAACAAGGCTAATCATCTTGTGTCCTGAAAAGTCTTTTAATACTTGAAGACAGTAATTATGGACCCCTCATATTATTAGCTGTCTTTTAGGCTAAACTACCTCAGTTCCTTTAACTGAACTTCTGCTGACTAGTATAGTCATTAGCTCTTCATGATCCTGGTGACCCACCTCTGGGCATACGACTTTTTGTCAGTGTCTTTCCTAAAATGGGGCACCCAGGACTGAATACAATCTTCTGTCCAGGACAGACCATGGTGCCATTATTACTCTGCACCCTAGAATGATAATAATAACCATAACTTATGTTTCATGAAACCTTAAAGGTTGGCAAGGGAATTTCTTTAGAACAATTCAGCAAGAATTCGGCAAGATAGGGAAGAAAGATATCCCCTCCCTCCAAGATTACAAGTGAGGAAGCTGATGGGGAGGAAGGTTGAGGATGATCTGACTTCTCACCATCTAGTAGCTCATAGCTATACTTGCCAGGTACATTTTTTTAATTTAAAAAGTATTTTATTAATGTTTCTTTCTTTTATTCATTGTTGTCATTTCCACTGACTCCCCCAGAACCCAATAAATCCTTCCTTCTAACATATAAGGACGACCAAGCAAAACAAATCAGCACCTTGGTCAGTTCTCTAAATGTCTCATTTAGTCCTTTCCCCACCCTCACTGTCCCCTTTGGGATTCAGAATCACAAAACAACAGCATCTCAGAGTTAATGGAGACTGTAACTATAGGCCCCCACCTCCCTGCCATGAGCATGCTTTTCATTTTAGACATTTTCATTTCAACATCCTACATTTCCATTTGTTTTTGTTACTGACACATCATGTTTCTGGCTTGTGTTAAGTTCATTAACCACTAACCCTTCTAAGTCTCATTCCTGGCTTCCAAATAATGTTGTTCCCATCCTTACCTTGCACAGTTCTTTCTTTTAAGGCACCTCCCATCTTTGTACCATCCAGTTAATATAGAAGAAGTCCGAGCCAGGTGCAGCCCAACACCTGCCAGTTCTACTGCCAGAACAATTTTATCAAACGATTGTTTGGGGTAATGACTGGGTACAGAGTGGATAGGAAGTGCTTGAGACTGGGCGCTTGTCTGCCCTGAGTGTATGCCCAGAGACAAACTCCCATTTAGCATCTGCCTCAGACTTGAGGGGTTCAAAAGGAAGGAGGTGGACAAAAACCATATCCTGTTGGTAACATTCTTCCCCTGAAGGACCTTGGCTAGGATATTAAAGTGAATGTGGTAACAATCGCAGACAATCACCTTGGCAGTGAAAGTATGGATGGCATCAGTCACATCACCTACATTGTTGATATGGCCATCGATCCTCTTTGAGAAGCTCACACAGCCTCCATTTTTTCCAATCTCTTTCCAGAATTACTGGTTCAACCACTCAAAAGTATCAATATCTGAACTCACCAGGCTCACCCAGGTCCAGTTGACCATGATCACTTAGCCATGGCCTGAGGTTGGTGAGCTATGCTAGGGACTATGCAAAGGAAGGAGAAGAACTAGCAGTGGTCAGAAAATTGGTATGTTGGGATCCATGACTTATCTGGAGGAAGAAAAAAGCCCAAATGTTACTGGCCAAAAAAGTCCAGCACTTGCCTTGGGTCATCCCAGCAGCTGCCTGGAACCTAAATCTTGCTCTTACCTTTTTCTCCATTATTAACAGAAATCTGTCCTTTACAAAAGTGCATAGTCCTGTGGCTGAAAGATGAATTTACCTTCTCTATGGTAGCTTCTTTTTAGTTTCACCTAATTCAGAAGGATTCTTTTCAGGTATTATATTCTCTAAGGAGCATGGACTGGCATCAAGGTAGGGATATAATAGATGATCATAGGATTCTACATGGAGAGTAAGAAGGGACTTTAGAGGCCAATCATATCACATACAATGGATTGAGATCTGGAATGGCTAAGTGATTTGTTTGCTCAAGGTCATACAGGTTGTGAGTAGTAGGTGAACTCTTTGCTTTTTCAGGGCTGGGGTTTCAAAGTGATTTTTCCAGGTCTAGATGGCTGCCCGCTGTGTGTAAAATGCTCTGTCTCCTCCTCTCTGTCTCTTAGAGTCTGTAGGTTCCTTCAAGGATCATCTCAAGTGCCACTTCCCACAAGAGGACTTCCCTGATTTCAGCTGTCAACACTTTTACTCAGCCACTCTCTCTCCCCAATTACTGTCTTTCCTGTCTTCATCCAACCATGACCATGTAAATTTCTTGAGGTCAGGACTGTTTCATTTTCGTTTCTGTATCTCAAATGCCTGGTGTAGTGACTGGCACATAATGGGTGCTTTATAAATGCTTATTGAATTGATAATAAATTACCATAAAAAAGCTTATAGTGGCTTTTAAAAGATTTTGTTATTGTGGATGATTTTTTTTTTTGGTTAGAACTAATCATTTCATCAATTTTGAAGAATTTCCAGCATGGAAACTGCATTCCCCTATGGAGACCACTAAGTATTAGTTCCCTTAGGTCTTAGAGAATGGCCTGTGGGCACTTAGATGTTAAGTTATATCCTAGAGGCAAGTTGGCATAGCAAATAGGGCTCTGGGTTTGGAGTCTGGGAACCCTGGGTTCAAATCCTCCTTCAGACACCTATGTGGCCCTTGAAAAATCCTTTAACCACTCTATACCTAAATTCCTTCATTTGCAAAATGGAAATAAGAATACTTACACTATTAAACTCACTGGGTTGAGAGGAGAAACTTGTGACCCCTATGGTACTATAGAAATGGTAATGATTGTTCAAGTAAATCCAACATAAATGCCCCAAAGAGCATGCACATTAAAAAAAGTACTTGGCTGAATCAGACATTCATTTCCAAAGAAGTCCAAATGCTGATCCCTGATGGCACCTTTTATTTGTATCTAATTTTAGCTGCCTCAAACACTGCAGCATCCTAGGTTTACAGAACTGATTTAGAAACAACCTTAGAGGAGATCTAGTTCCATCCCTTGACTCATGCATGAATCCTATATACACTATGCCAACAAATACTGAGTCCATCTCTTCTTAGACATTTGCAGTGGTGGAGAACTCACTTTTTAATAGAAGAGGTTATTGGCACTCTTGAACGACAAAGACCTTCATAGGGCAGGCTAAGGGCTTATATGGCTTTGGAAAAGTGGGGGTTCCAGAGGATGGTATTCAATTCTGATTTGTTGACAAGTAATGAGAGAGAATCAATATTACAATAAGGGGCTGGATCTATTCTAATGAGCTTTGATCATGTCATTTAATTCCAAATTACTTCCAGCCTTGTACAATCTAATCAAAGAATTTATCACTACCAAAGCCCGAGTAGAATTCAATGCAATTAGATTCCTTGTAAAATTAGGTGGGATCTGACCAATATTGAGGAGAGTTAACTCAATATCATTCTCAGTACTATCTTTCAAGAGACTAAACTTTGAAATGAGGACTATAGAAAAATGGGAAACTCTAGGTCTTTCCAAATTATTGGTTATGAATAATCATTTCTCTCACCTTTCTGCTAACTAGAAAAAGCCCAGAGTTTCAATGTTGAATTTCTTTTCTGCTTGGGTTGCAAAAGACAACTGCAGATCAATGGAGAAACTGATCCAAGATTAATGAAATGCAAAAGCTAGAAGGTGAAAGATGAAATGTGCTCTGTGATTCCTGAAATTTCCAATTGACAAGCACAGGGGACCACTAGAATATTGACTTGTCTGCCTCCTCCTTCCCTGTCTTCTTTTACCTGCCAAACTTTGGAACTCTTTCTGATCTCCCAATATTGTAATTGTTTTCTCTTCCTTACCTTAGCTTTCCAGGCATTAGCACAGTTCTTGGCACAAAGGAGGTGTTTTATGATACTTGCTGATTTTGTCTGAGTCAGTTTCATGACGATGATCCTATAATGCACCTAAGTCTTAAAGTGGCTTGTATTCTGAGGCCCTGATAGCCAATTGATTGTACCCAGGGCAGAGTGGAGGCTCTGGGGGGTAGAAAAACACTGAATTTGAAATGAGAGAATATGGGGTCAATAAGGTCCCAGAAAAAAGTATGCTCCTTTAGGATAGGAATTATTGCCTTTTTGTCTCCAGAGCCTCGTGCTTTGCATGCAGTGATTGCTTGATAAATATTTATTGAATTGAATTTCAAGGTTCCTTCTAGTTCTGACAGTCTGTGTCTATGATCTGTCCTTCCCAGCTCTTAATTCTATCTTCTAAGACCTTTTCCAGTTTTGAGATTTTATATTTTAATAATTTTGCCATTCTGTATTATGAGTTTCTTCCGTGATAGGTTTCATTCTTTGTATTTATACCCCTGTTATTTAGTGTGAAGGGAATTCTGGTTATTATAATAATCAATTCAGCATATAATAGATATTTAATGAATACTTTTTGATTGATTGCTGATAAAGTCTCTCATAGTCAGTACGGCTTGGATTAAAACGTGGATAGAAAGTAGTTCAAGTAAAAAAAGATTTAGATGTTTGCAATGGCTACCAGCCCAAAGTGAGACCATGAGGATGATGAGGGAACCCAATACCATGCCATATAAAGGAATAATTAAAAGAACTTGTATTGTTTAGCTTAGAAAAAAGAAGGCAAAATTCTATGTGTGTGTGTGTGTGTGTGTGTGTGTGTGTTGAGGGTAGGGTAGAGATTATAACTATTCTCAGATTTTTGAAAGACTTTCATAGGGAAGAGGTGATGGAGCACTTCTACTTAACCCCCAAGGCTAGAACTTAGAACCTATGGGTAGAAGTTACAGGGAGATAGATTTTATCTTGACATGAGAAAGAAAGAAGTCCTTAACAATTAGAACTGTCTAAAAATGGAACTGACTGCCTTGAGAGGTAGTGATTTTCCCATTATTGGAAGTGAGCAAGCAGAGAATGAATAATTATCACCAGTGTTGCAGAAGATATTCTTGGATATGGTGGAGAGATAGGAAGGAGACTAATAGGAGCCCTTGCAACCTTTGGATTAGCTGATCTTTGGCAGGTAGGGATCAGAATATAAGAGCTGCCACTCTTATCTACATCTACATTCATAGCAGTATGACTACATCCCTTCCTAGGCATCACAACCACTCCTCACTAGCTCTGGTTGCATCCTGTCATTCCCCAGTTCACTAGTCTCCTTGTTCCATCACTGTCTGAGTTGGAGTTCCATGAGGCATTGAAGCCCTCCCCTGCTGCTTGCCTGCCATATCCTTCCATATAGATCAGAATCCAGTCTCTCTTACAGAAGGGGCCTTTCCCAAAGCCAGCTCTTAGGCTTGTGTTTATGAAGGATTCAGGCTGGGCCTTCTGGCAGGTCCATATTCTCTGAGGTCTAAGTTCAGCCTGTAATCTGCAAAGCCAGAATTAGGCTAAGTGGCAGTTGGGCAAAATTTATCCCAAGCTTCTCTTGAACTTCCCTCATGATCTCAAGAGAGCCCATTGTCCCCTGAAAAGGAAGAGAAGACCACCCCTAATTCATTCCTTCAGATTCACTATGCAAATAGCTCAATTTTAGACTCCAACTGAGATTAGGGGGTAAACTTTTTTCTAAAAAAAAGATTTTTTTATATTACTGTCATTTTTTTGATGAACCACTTGTCCCCTCTCTGTGTGACTTGGGACTAGTCTGGTCAATCAATCAAAAAATATATTTTAAGTGCCTACTATGTCTAGCCACAGGTCTAAGTACTAGGGATACAAATGCATTGAATGAAACAATTGCTACTCACAGAAAGCTTACATTCTAAAGGAGAAGATAATGTATAGAAGGACACATTCTTTCAGCACATAATTGTAATATTTTATATTTCTACATATACATGTAAGTTATTTGTTTATCCTCTATTTTTGAAGAGGATCAATGATATCAAGATGTTGGGTAAAATGATGTCTTGACTTGCACATGAATTGAAGTGAGGCAGAGTTGTGCAGTTGTCAGCCTTGCTATCTCCTCTAAAGTCATCAAAGTCCAGCGGTAAGACAAAAGTCAGGATGACTGGCAGTGGCCCAGTGTGTAGTGGATGACCTTGGCGTCTTCGATATCTGACCAGTTCTAAGCACTCTACAGCACCAGTTTGGGTTGCCTTTATGGCTATTGGAAGAAATTGTTCTCATTTACCCATTCTACTGTGGAAAGTCTTCATGTGCTTGGGGCAGACATCCCTCTAATTCCCTGGCAAATTCGAGGTCTGTTGGTTGCTCTCAACCAGATTAACCTGTTGAGATAGTCTTCTGTTGTGGGACACTGCTATATTATATGAGTGGTGTTCTCATCTATCACTTTTACCACAAAGAATGACATTTGTTCTTTTGAAATATCAGAACTTCTTGATAACTTGGGGAATAGATACAAGTGGTGATGTATCTCTATGACGGAAAAAGCAGAATAACTGGTGTTGGTTTCATTTTTTGAAATGCTTCTTGTCCCTCATCTGATCTGCTGTTTTTCTTGTCAGGCTGGAGCAGGATGATATAGCACTTAGAGAAGAATATATTGCTCCTGAGACCTGCCCCAGATGCTAAAATGGCAAAGATCTCCACAGCTATGGTGTCCTTGCCCTGAGCACTCAGGTGGACTGGATGAAGGAGGTCTAAACACAGGAGAGGACCAACATGCTCAGAGTGATGGGCTTGGCTTCATTGAAGGTGTGAGGCAGTCGCTGGGCTGGGAGGGCCACCAGACTGACCACAGCATTGCATAGAAGAGCTCTGAGCAGCCTGCACCACCCAGCATGGTGACTTTGGGTCCAACTTCTGTAGACTTCATGGTACTGGAGGCCAGCCTATGACCCAGGAGATACACAAAGCAACTTGGACCAATGAACAGCTAATGAGGATAGCGTTGGGGAGACTTGGTCCTGCCCACCTGCTGAGCCTAGCATCTGGCCTAGTGACCCTGAAGACAGACACAATAATGATGGTCTTGGTCAGAGTGGTGGACCCACAGACTGTATAATCCCAAAGGCTGCCTGGCACAGGGCAAAGGTCGGGGTACTGGGTGGCCAATGAACATGAATGGACAGAGGAAGCATAATGCCAAGGAGAAGAGGAGGATATAACAGCCTTTTGAGTTTTTGTTTGTTGGGTCTGACTATTGGAGTGTGGTGATACCATATGAAAATGCCAAGGATGGCAAGGAGAAAGAGAAAGGTAGCACAGGTGGCTAATGCCATGCCCAGGGGCTCCTTTTAAGAGAGGAAGTCAAGAATCTTGGGGATGCATTGATCTTTTTCATTGTTTGGCCATTGGTCCTCTGGGCACTTTAGGCAACTGGCACTGTCTGAAATAAACAAGAGAAGTTGGGTGATGAGTTAGATAACAGGAGCAGGAGGAGAGAAAATTTTCACACTGGGAGAATTTTCCCTAGTTATGTGGTGAATCTTCCCTTGTTCTTGACACTATACTACTACTATTAAACCAGACTACATTCCCATTTTTATTTTTGTCTGCCATGTGATATGGCTGGCTTTTATTGTGTTTGTAGTTCACTAAAACTTCTAGATATTTTCTACATAAACTGCTTTCTCATTGTGTCCCCTCCTTCCAGTACTAGTACAGTTGATTTTTTGAACCCAAGTTAAAGACTTTACATTTAGCCCTATAATATTTACCTTTATAGGATCATAGACCTGGAAGGGACTTCAGAAGCCATTTAGTCCAATTCCCTCTTTTTACAGCTAGGAAACTGAGACTCAAGGAGGTGAAAACTTGTCCAAGGCCACATGAGCAGCAAGTGTCAAGGTGGGATTTGAACCCAGGCCCTTTGACTTTAAATTCATTCCTTTCTTTGGTTCCATGGTGCTCCTGGTTAGCTTATATCTAGACACTGCCAGTGTCTGAGACAAAAAAAGGAGAGGTTGAGTGATTACTCAGAAAAAGGGATGTAGGAGCAGAGATTTTCCAGTGTGGGGAGAACTTTCCCTTAGCCAGTCACAAGGTGATTTTTTTGAAGGCTTTTTTGGAGAAGATTAGTTAGATAGGGACAGGTTTAAGCTTGATGTCATCAAAAGAGGCCACAATGGGAGGTATTGAAAAGTAGGTAAATTTGCCCTTCCTGGAGGTCTTCGAGAAAATGCAGGATGCCTGGTCACTTGTTAATGGGTTGGGATCTGTATCATGGAAGGGAATTCCCAAATTAGGGTGATCCCAGGCCCAGTTTTGCATTTTAATACCACATCTGTCCTAAGCATTTTTTTTCCTATTACCATCTTCCTTTCACTAGGCCTTCTATATCCCACAGTATGGTGCCTCCACTTGACCTGCCATTGTGCCCTAAGCCCCTTTGTCCTTTCCATCTGCCCTGCTGCTCTCCCCTTAACACTTCCACTTGCACTTCCAGATGCAGGTTTCCATCTGCATTGCAGCTGATCTCTCTCATGTGTTGTCCCCCTCAATTATCATGTGAGCCCCTTGAGGGTGGAGCCACTTATTTTTCCTATATATATCGCCAGTGCTAGCACAACACTCCACATATAGTAAGGATTTAAGAAATTATTTTTTACTTATTCATTAATTTATTCATTCTCCTTTGGAGGGAATAACCCAAGTTTCCTTAAATAATCCTCCACATATACAATATTTCTTCTTTTTTTCCATCCTCACTGTCCCATTTGCAATGGAGAATTGCAAAATTGCAGAGTCTTCAACTGAATATGATCCATTCTGTGCCAGGTCTGGAATCTCCTTTACACTCTCTCTGATCATTGATCAGTTAATCCCTTGCTTGAAGTCTTTCAGAGAAGGGGGATCCATATCTCTGAAGGCATCCCATTCCAAATGGGGATCTCATTAATCTTTCTTTTTGAAATCTTACCTTTCAACAATTTCCACCCATTGTTCCTAGTTTGGCCCTCTGGGACCAAGCAGAACAGGATGAATCCCTCTGTTTCCTGACAGTTTTTTTTAATACTTGAAGGCAGCTATAGTGGGCCCTCCTATGCCTCTGCCTTTCTGGCTAAACAGCCCTAGTTTGTTCAACTGACCCCTGGGATTATATCCTTTCCCATATTCTTTCACCCCTAATGACTCTGGTAACCCTTTCCTGGGCATGCTTGAGCTTGTCAATATTTTTCTTAAAATGTGTCATCCAGAACCTAACACAATCTTGTGACCAGCACAATCTGTGGTGGGGCAATGTGCTTTGCACACTATAAAAGAACAATACTGATCCTTTAAGGGTGACAAGGAAACTTCTAGAAGAACCCTGCAAGGTAGGATTATTCTTAAATGTTATTAATCTTATTTAATTGATCTTAACTAATAATCTTAGGTATTATTTTCTCTATTTTATAGGTGATGAAACTTGCACTCAGGGATGATGCAATTCCTTCTTGGTCCTCTACATCACCCATCTAGTAGCTTTTAGAACTAGAATTTGGACCCTTTCTGCCAAGTGCACTTTCTCATCTAATTTCAATTAATATACATGTATACATATTTTCTTTTAGCATTTCTGTTCCTTCCCATTGCCTCCCTCAACCCTGAATAAAATCATCCTTAATAACACAATACGCACTTAACAAACATTCATTCATTCATTCATTCATTCATTCTCACTTTACTCTGAATCCAGTACTAACGTCTGCTTTGAGTCAATATGTTGAGCCAGTGGACGACGTTGTTCCATGTTTATTACCTAGTATGTTAGTAATTGCTCCTTTGGGACAGGAAAAGATACTCAAAGCAACAGCTTGGATTTCCTTGGACATTTGATTTTGGGGTTCCTGAAGGACATTTCTCACTGCAGACTGAGAGAGGGACCTACTCATTAAGCAGAGAGAGGGAACAGAGCTGGGTGAGTTTTGAAGGAGCAGTGGAATACTTAACCGTCATTATTAGGAGCTGGACTTTTTATAGAGAGCTGGTCCCCAGTCTCTACTTTTCTGCTTTTTCACTAATTGGGAGGAATTGCAATGAAGCCCAGGTGGATTTGGAGTGGGGCTACTGGTCCCATACTTAGTATTTCTTCTGGTAAGTTGGCAGTATTTTTGATTTGGGGAGTAGATTTTTTCCAGTTCTCACCTTTCCAGAGCCTTCTGTCCAGATGATAACATGGATGTTCATTACTAGCTCTTTCCCCAGATGCTACCTGAAGTCCAAGTCCACTTTGGCTGCTTGCTAGGTGTGTTCAGGAGCAATAGATATGCTTGTGATATGGAACGCGGCTAGGACTTCTCCATCCTGAGTAAAGAAGATCTCCTTCCTGGGTTTGGGAAATGGAGTGGACATTTCTTAAATAATGTAGGATCTGAGGAAAGAGCACATGGAGGAGGATGTGGGAGGGGGCAGCCAAAAGAATGTTGAGACTACCCCTTTCTTAAAGCTGTTTCTTTCTTTCTGTCCTCTCTAGACCTAGTTGATCGTCTCTACCTTGGACACTTAGAAATTCTGATATGAATGCTGAATTGGTGCACGGTCCAAAAAGGAGTAGCTCTCCAATGCCTGTCCCCAATCCTGCTCCCATTCTCCAAGTATACTAAGAGATGTGGGAAAGAAGAAAGGAAAAGCAGAAAGGAAGGAAGGAAGAGAGAGAGGAAGAAAAGAAGGAACGAAAGAAGAAAAATGAAAGGAGGAAGGAAATAAGTATTTATTAAGCCTGTGCTATGTGAAAGGCACTGTGCTAAATACACAAAATCATCTTTTGGAATGCCAAGAATTTTGGTTCTGGCATCATTCTTTCCCCATTCAATAGCTATGATTAGGTTCCTACTGTGTGCCATACCTTTTACTACAAGCTGGGAGTACAGGCACGCTAATAAATCTCTGAGACTGTCTCACTTTCCATTATGCTACATTGCCTTTGTAACAGGGAATCTTCTCATGCCTAGATCTCTTCCACTTGCTTTTTGTCTTTCCTCATGGAGTCTCAAACCCTCTTAACTTCCTTTGTCAATTTTCTCCTGCTCATGGCCTCCCTGTGGAGATTCAACCTACCCAAGGAAGAGATGGACATTTAGAAGGACATTCCTACCATCTTTCTAACGTGCCATAGTCTGGCATCTCTTGCCTTGGCACAGGTACCACTAGGAGATGAAACCTCCCTAGAGTAGTTGACCCTCAGGTTCTGATAGGCCACCAGGAAGGGTTTGGTACCAGGTAGACCAAGTATGTAGCAGTCAAATTATCCAGCTTCAGTACAGACAGATAGATGGGTGTTAGCTGTTTCAGTCCTGTGCAGTTTTGGGCAACATGTCGTGCTTGAGGACTAACACCCTTTAGCCCAGGCCAGGTGCAGCCAGAACAACTTTATCAAGTGATTGTCTGGGTACATGGCTGGGTCCAGGGTAGGCAGGAAGGGCTTGAGACCAGGCACTGGCCCAGAGTGTATCTCCAGAGACAGGTTCCCATTTAGCATCTCCTTGACTTCCCTGCTCAGAATGGAGGGATTCCAAAGGAAGAAGGTGGACAAAACATATTCTGTTGGTAACATTCTTCTCTTGAAGGGCCTTGGGTTGGATGCTAAAGTGAATATGGCAACAATCACAGACAATCACCTTGGCAGTGGGAGTCTGGATGGCATCAGAGACATTGCCTACATGGCCATCGATCCTTTTTGAGAAGTACACTCAGCCTCCATTCTTTCCAGTCTCCTTCTGGAACTCCTGGTCTAGCCACTCGAAGGCACCACTATCTGAGCCTACCAGGCCCACCCAGGTCCAGTTGAAGCAGAAAAGTATTTTGACCATGGTGTGATATTGGTGAGTTTTGGTGAGGACTATGAAATGAGGGCAAAGAAGGGGGAACTGGTGGAGGTCAGAAAATTAGGGATGTTGAGATCCACGAGTGATCTGGGGGAATAAAAAGGGCCAAATACTCCTGGCCAGAAAAACCCAGCTATTGACTTGATATTTCTTGGACCCTCTTAGCAGCTGTCTGAGGACCAAACCTTACTCTTAACTTCTCACTCAGGCTGACCTGATCTATCAGGATGACTTGCTCTTTCCCAGAATTCATAGTTACATGACTAAGAGATGAATTTTCCACTTTAGTTCCACCACTTTGGAAGGATTCCTTTCAAGATTTGCATTGCCCTAAAGAGAATATGCTGGCACCAGACTAAAGGTATCATGGCATCAGAGATTTGGAGTTAGAAAGGACCTTAAACTACTTGTTCAACTGTTTCATTTTGCAGATGAGGAATTGAGGCTCAGAAATACTGTGACCTGAATAAGGGTAAGGGAAGGGAATAAGCATTTATAAAGTTCCTACTGTGTGCCAAGAACTGTGCCAAGCACCCTTTTAAAAAAAATCTCATTTCAGCCTCACAATAACCCTGCTAGTCAGGTGCTATCATTCTCCTCATTTTACAGTTGAGGAAACTAAGGTGGATAGAAGTTAAATGACTTGCACAAGGTCACACAGGTGGTAAGTGTCTGAGGGCAGGTTTGTACTCAAATCTTCCTGACTCCAGGCCCAGTGCTCTATCCACTGTGCCACCAGCTGCCGCAAGGTCACATAAGTTGCACACTGCTCACAAATACTGGGGTCTTTTGAATACTTTTTGCATTTTCATTATTGGCAAAAGTGATCTTGCAATGTGTTGGCTTGTAACTTTCTAAAGATCCTGGTAGAGAACATCATGGACACTTTCGGTTCAAGCCTGGGCATACCCATAAGAGTATGGATGACAGCAATTTCCAAACTCTACCTCATTTCACACTCCTTCTCCCCCAAACCTCATGACAAGCTAATTTTCCCTTAATGGGCATAAATCTATCCTTGAGATTTAATTGGCTCAGGGTACTAAGGCTTTGGTCATTAATGTAACCTCCTGGTTGACTGGCTGCAAAGCAATTGGGACCTCAGGGACTGGAGCCTCTTTCTTAGCTTTTTTGCCATAGATCATGAACATTCTGGGAAATGTGCTCTTCTTAATCAATATTTTATCCTGCATGAAGATCCCTTAAATTGGTATAGAAATGTTAGTGATTATTTTTCAAGCAAATCCATCATCAATGTCTCAGTGAGCATACATATAGAACCTAGTTGTACATTTCCACAGGAAGAAGGCTGGTAACTGAGATGGGGCTCTCCTGTTATTTCTCTGCTTTGGGCAAATTACTCTCCTTAGGGACTTTGTAGACAGAGAGCAGCTCAGCCATGGGTTCTGACTCTGGGGAAGTTATCCCTCTATGATTCTCAGGAGCTGGCACTTGGGGTGGCAATTTAAGCTGGGTAGAGGAAGAAGCTCCAGGCAGGAGGGTAAGAGTACTCCCCAGAGACTTGGTGCCAGAGACACAAGAGTCATAGGGCCGCAGTGCCCCTGTTTCATTTGACAGGAAGGTGGGATCCTTGTTAGCCTCCTCCAGGGCATTCAGGAAAAACTGGATCTTGAATCTCAGGAAGGAAAGTAATCAGGTTAGGGTCACAGCTGTTGTAGCCTTAGGTGTCTTAGTTCGGAATAAAGCTGTCCTTATTCCTTGTGACTTTGGGAAAGTTAGTGTCCATCTAGTCTCGTTTTCCTCTGGGCCTAGAGGTGAAGGTTGGATGATTGGGTCACTTCTTAGGTCCCATCTGCAAGACTACTTTGAGTTTTTATTTTTCCAGTTTTCCTTCCTGGCCCCTGAGGACAGAGTGAGAATAGATGGGTCAGGGAGGTGGATTTTAGCTCAACTGAGAAAGAACTGCCTAAAAGCTGCCACTGGCTGCCTTGGGAGGTAGTGGTTGCCCTGTCTGTCACTGGCAATGGTCAAGCAGACAATGAGTGACCACCAGCAGTGTGACTGAAGAGATTCCTGAACTGGACAGGGAGAGACAAAAGAGTGGACCAGGTAGCCCACAGGATTCTCCCACCTCTAAGAGTATTTTCTTATGAGTCTATGATGCTTAGGGGCTCTTTCTTGTGGTAGATGGTCTCTGGCAAGGGGAGGTAGGGCAAGGTTTCCTTCCTGTAAATCTGAAGTTTACTGGCATCCAAAACTTTACTGTCAAACTTCATCTCCAGGAGTGTGACCACCCTTCCCTATTACTCCTCCACACCTCCAGAGGTCTCATGAATGAACTGTACACAGCTTACCACTCCCAATCTCCCATGATGGGGCCCACCTTCTTCCTATTCAGACTGGGGCTGCCTCAAAGGACCTCACCTTGGCAAGGAGGGAGGACAATTGGCTCAACCCCCTAAGTGTGCTCACTGCTCTCACTCAAAGTATGCTTGCCCATTTCTCTTTGTCATTCCTCAGCAATAGAGCACAAACTCACTGTTGGCATGGGAGCTGTGCTGGCTGGGTAAGGGGGTGACAACGTCAATCCTTACATTACCTTCAGTAGAGAGGTGGAGTGGCACTGGGGGCAGGGAGTTGGCATGAGGCCTGGATGTAGTGGAATGTGGAGGAGACTGAGAGTTGAGTATGGAGCAGCAGTGAGCAAAGCATGGTGATGGGTGCTTTCCATGTGTGCTCCGCTGAGCCCTGCTGGCATCTGGAGTGTGGTTCTTCTCTGTGGCCCCAGAGATCGGGGGTCATTACTTCTAGAAAACTGAGGAGGAGTGAGCCCAACTTAGGGTACTGGTACCATATGTCTGTGGTGCTGTTTCCCCAGCAGAGCTCCTTGGTGACTGCAGCTTCTGGGTCTTCCTTCTCAGCTCTTCCCCAGGCAGGCCTGGTCATATTTTGTCAATCCCCAGATCACTTCTTTCCTTGCTCCATCACTGAGCTCTGTGAGACACCAAACCCCTCACCCTGAGTGGAAGCTGGGGCCTGGCATACAAATAGTTCCCTGCTGCTCTCCTGTAAGTATCCTTCACACAGAGCAGGGCCCAGCCTCCCCCACAGAAAGGGCTTTTCCCAAGGCCAGTCACCTGTATTTATTTATAAAGGATTCAGTCTGTGCCCTTGACTGTCACACATCCTCTGGGGTCTGAATGCAGCCTGTAAACTTCAATGCTAGAATTAGGCCAAGCTGGGCAAAACCTATTCCAAGGTTCTCTTGGGATTGCCTTCATGGTCTCGAGAGGGATCACTGTCCCCTGAAAAGAAACAAAAACAGTCACACTTAATCCATCCCCCCACAACCACTGTGCACTGAGGCTCCAGCTAGAACTGAGGCTAATTTTATTTTTTACAATGCTGTCATTTTGTCATGAATCACCTGGTCTCCAGATATTTTCTTTTAATGAAGAAAAATAGTCGAGTATATCAGGTAATATAGTAGCAACTGTAACTGGCAGTGTATGTAATAGTCTCTACCTGTGGTCCACCACCTCTCTACTGCAGTATTCTTGGGAACCATGATCAGACTTTGTGTATGATCTGAAATCTGATGTCACTCTATCTATCTATCTATATCTATCATCTATCTATGTTTTTATGTATCTATTTTCTTCTTTTCCTTCTTCTTCTTAGTAACTGCCGTAGGTAAGACACTACCTCTCTGGGCCTCAGTTTCCTCCTCTGTACAAGAAGGGGTTGAATTCAATGACCTCAGAGTTTCTTTCCAGTTCCAAATGTAAGATTTTCATATTTGTCATTTCTTATAAAGAAATGTAATGCCATTCTTTTACATTCATATTTTTCAGTGTGTTCAGGAATTCCCCAATCAATGGGCACCTACAGTGCTGTTCTATTTTTTTTCTGCTACAGTACTGTTATGACAATGTTGGTAAATATGGGACCTTTCTTGATCATACTTTATACCTTTCTTCCACTAGGGGAGTTATTCCAAGTCAGGAAAGCAGTAATGGTGATAACAGTTGCCACAAGGATGATTTCTCTCTCTTTCTTTTTAAAATTTTGCATTGGCAAAGCACTTTTCTTCATTATGACAATTCTGTGATGTTGTGATAGATTAAAGGATTAGTAGAAAAGCATCTATTAAGTACTTACTATATGCACTACACTGTGCTAAGCATCGGAGGTACAAACCTAGAGACCTTGCTTTCCAGAACCTCAGTTTTAAAGAAGACAACGGTTGATCATTTCTTTAATACTCTCTTCTCTCTAGGTTTTCTGGACACTACTTCCTTCTGATTCTTCTCCTCCTTTTCCTTTGTCATTCAGGTTGAGCTTGCTAACCACTGGTGTCCTTCAGGACTCTGTTCTGGGTCCTCTTCTCTTCTCCTTCTATCACCTCTATCACTTTATCAGCTACCATGGTTCCAATGGCCATCTCTATGCTTATGATTCTCAAATGTACGTATCCAGACCTAATTTCTCTCCTAACCTCTAGTTCCATGTCTCTAACTGCCTATTGCACATCTGGATATGGATAACCCGTACATACCTCAAGTCCAACATGTCAAAGACTGAGCTAATTTTCTCCCTAAACCATCATGTTTTTCTGACTTCCCCATTTCCATTTCCATAAAGTTACCCATGTTTGTGACAACTCCTCCTTCTCAGGTGCTTATTCCCCCACCATCCCTGTATCTGCTCTATTGCCAAATCCTTCCAATTTCACTTTCACAACACCTCTCATATAGAGGTTCCCTTCTCTCCTTTGCCCCAGTTCAGGCCCTCGTCACTTCATATTTGGACTGTTGCTTTAGTCTTCTGACTGAACTCCCTGCTTGAAACCTCTTCCCCCTCTAGTCTATGCTCAGCATTCAAGTTGATTTTCCTAAAGTGCAAGCGTGATCATGTCACTCTTGTTTCCCCTGTTCCCCCCCAACTCAATAAACTCCAGTAGCTCCGAATTAGTTTCAGGATCACTTATAAAATCCTTTCTTTGACTTTAAAGTTCTTCACGAGCTGACTTCTTCCTACTTTTCCAAAGCCAATAAGAAAGTATTCGCCTAGATTCTAAGTTGAAAAGAAAAGGGGAAGGAGAAACTGCTTGTTTTCAGGTTAACTACCATGGACAGTCTATACAAAACAGGAAGAAAAATAGCCATTGAAATACCCAGAAATTGACAAGGAACAAAATTCAAAGAAGAGAGCAGCAATAAAACCTGGGGTTGCAGGTGTCTGTAAACAAATGGACAAAAACTCGAGTAGTGATAAAGGTAGTCTAAATGTGGTAACACAAAGAAGCAAATCTGTCCTAAATGTAACACTTGGTGGAATGAGACTCATGACCAGGATATGGTTCTGGAAGGACAAAACTAATTCAAAAGGAAAAGGATAGATGAAAAAATAGTGGAGGAGAAAATGACTTATTTTTTGTGAAATCCATGAACCAGAAGGTGAAAGTATGGTGGAGGGTATTTGGGTAAACATCATTGGAGGCAAAAAATAGAAGCAACATTGTCACTGGAGTATCCTAAATACCACCTGAACGGACAGTGGAGATAGAAGAATGTGAAATTTGTCACAGGTCTGATACAATGGTATTGGGCAGGTTGAGGTGGGGTGGGCTTGAGCTTCAACTATCTAGACATGTGCTGGTGTCTTTTTTCTCAGTTACAGAGGAAGAAGCTAATCATTTCTTCACTTGTCCCATTTATAATTTAATCCTTCAAAAGTTGGAGGACATCTGCCAGTGCTTTCTCCCTGTCATAATTGAAAAATTGAATAATTTCTTCACTTGTTTCAATTATAATTTCATCCTTCAAAAATTGGAGGAGAGAATGAGGGGAATTGCTATTCTATATCTACTTCTTATCAGCACAGTGGGACTCTAGGTGGCACAATTGATAGAGCACTGGACCTGGAGTTAGGAAGACTCATCTTCATGAGTTTAAATTTGGCCTCAAACACTTACCAGCTGTGCAACCTGGGGCAAGTCATTTCACCCTGTTTGCCTCAGTTTCCTCATCTGTAAAATGAGCTGGACAAAAAAATGTCAAATCCCACTCCAGTATCTTTGCTAAGAAAATCCCAAATGGGATCATGAAGAGTCAGAAACAACTCAATGACAACAAGAATACCAGCTAGAAAAAACTGGTTGCTGGGTATAAATGAACCTTGTGGGGAAGTGATCACTTCATCTCAGAATTTTTTATAGAAGAGAAGAAAGCTAGGCATAGTCTTCCATGCCCCTTAGATGTTAGGAGGCTAGAATTCAAAGAGGGAAGAGGAGGGATAGATAGCATTCAATAAAATAACTTTCTCCAGAAAAAGTCAGCCTAGGACTAATGGGAAACTCAAAAAAGTCAAATTCTGAGATATTTAAGGGAGTAATT
This sequence comes from Bettongia penicillata ogilbyi, assembly GCA_023548195.1. NCBI lineage: Eukaryota > Metazoa > Chordata > Mammalia > Diprotodontia > Potoroidae > Bettongia > Bettongia penicillata. The sequence goes on along the minus strand of JAJHZJ010000479.1, from coordinate 1,160,143 downwards.
CCAATGAGGAAAACTAGGAGAAGTCTCAGAGAAACCTTTGTGAATGCACAAGGAAACTCATTGACCAACATGAATCTGAAAGATAATACAGAATATGCAACCTCATGGAAATAAGAAAGGATGACTATAAATCTTGGCAACTTGCAGGATGGGAAATGCCAAAACTTAGAATGAACAGAGACTGGTGAGAAAAGTGAAGGTCACAGAATGTTTTTTTCCTCTGTTTCTTTCATTTATAAGCGGGTCTTGGGTAAGTTACTTAATTTTCCTAGATCTGGGTTGCTTTATCTGTAAAATGCAGAGACTGAACTAGATGGTCCAAGATCCCTTTCATTCATCCCTATCCATTATTAGGACAAAGAAAGATCAAAGAAGGATTTGGAATGTGATGATGACAGAAAAAAAGAAAGAAGACAGACCTTTGTTCCTATTTTCTGTGGCAAGGAGAACAATCATTTTACTGAACTGAACAAGAACGGCTGATAGAGAATTGATATACAGAATTGTTAGGAAAGCTAATAAGAGAACCTTTGTTAACTTTTGATGAACTCAAGTCAAATCTGATGAACTTCATCCTAGGGAATTGGAAGAATTGATTGACACAACTATGGAGCCACTGTCAGGGATATTAGGCTAGGGAAGGGACTTGAGATCATGCCTTCTGAGGACTGGTTGAAAGAACTGGGAATATTTAGATTGTAGAATAGAAAATACAGAGGTGTTTGGAAATATCTTCAAGTTTTCAAAGAGTAGTCAGGGAAGAGAGTTTATATTTGTTCTGTTTGGCAGAAGTAGAGCATTGGAAGGAAACTGCAAAGAAATACATTTAGGCTTGATGTCAAGAAAGCCTTTCTGACGATTGAACCTAACCTGAAGTGGAATGTGCTACCTCAAGGACAAGTGGGTTCCCCTTCACTGAAGGCCTTCAAACAGAGTTTGGGTGACCACTTGTTGGATGTGCTCTAGAGGGAATTTTTGTTCATGTGTGGCCTCAGAGGTTTCTTTCAACTCTGATTTTCCACTTTATCTGGACTGTTTTGGAGGTGAGGGGTCATGTGGGGATTTGCATGAGAGAGAAAGATGTCATGGAGAAAAAGGAGTATCTCCAATAAAGGCCTTATGTAGGGTTGATTAGCCCAGGTAATTAGAGTATGTCATAATGGGGCTAAGGTCAGTGCTTCAATTAGAGCTGACCTAGTTCTGATCCTTGGGAAGGAAGGAACACTTGCCTCTGTTTCCCCTAGCATGATGACTCATCTCAGAAATATGTGCTGCTGGTACTAGAACAGAGGTTGATAAGTCAAGAGGGTAGAGGGGACTGCATGAATCTTCCTTCTACTCTGGGAAAAATAATACAGTTTTGGAGTTCTACTGATGCTATCTTTATTTACCAAAGATTCTATGTTTCTATATTAATGAATGGGTTCTGGTGAACTGCTTCCTGACCAAACTGAGTTTAGAATTGGGTGAAGGCAGTGGGGTCAGATAAGACCAGACTGCTGTCTGATATTGGCCAACCTTTGTATGGAGACTGTCTTAATTACTTTTGTTTGTTAAAGTCATGATGCGTATGATTAGTGATGAGACATGTCAGTAAGCCACACAATAGTTGCCTGTAATTGTGACTTGAGGATCCCAAAAGATGTGAGTTTAAGCACTGGTATCTATGGACCTCTGGGTCCATATTGTTGTTCATGTCATCGCGAGATATGTAGACATCATATGTCTACATCTGTGTAGTAATGTGATGTATACACATCATGTATCTACATCTACATCCTGTATCTCCATCATGTGTAGACATCTGCGTAGCAGTGTGATGTGTACACATCATGAGATAATGATTGAGTTCAAAGACAGGAACACCTGTGTCAAAACTTGACTCTCCTGCTTACCAGCAATGTGACCATGGGCAGGCCATGTTACTTCTGAGTTTGTTCATCTACAAAATGGATAACAAGAAGCTGTAGAACTTATCCCCCAAGATTTTATGCGACTCAAACGAAATAATGTACATTAGGCACATTGTAAACTTTAAAGCGTTATATAAAAGTTATCTGTGACAAAGAAGAATGAGCCCTGGGCTTAGAGTTCAAATTCTAGCTCAGCTATTTCTTATACCTGTGACCTTGACCTTGGCAAGCCAATGAACTTCTCTTGGACTGAATTTCTCTAGCTGTAAAACAAGGGAGTTCAATTAGGTGACTGCCAAGATCCCTTCTGGCTCAGGACAGAATCTTTTGACTTTACCTCCATGACCTTGTTTCCTCAGTTGTAAAATGGAGATACTTATTGTACCTAGGTCATGGGGTGTGGATGTGGTGAGGGGAAGGAACATCCTTTATGAATCATATAATGTATCGTGGAGATGTGGGTAATTCTTACTCTCCTATTAGGTCCACACAATACTGTTTTCCAGTGGAGCATCTTATCACAATGAAATAAATATATGTGGTAGAGACATAGAGAAGTGTTCAGGACTCTTGAAGGTTAAATGTACCAAAGAGAACTTTCCCTCCTCCAGAAATCAGATGTTAGATTGGGACTCTTTAATGAGGCCCCAAGGTTTTAATTAACATGGAATGATGTCAATGGGAAATCCAGACCACCAATTGTCTGTCCCGAGGCTGAGGGTATAGGCATCAGGCACTGAGAAAGGACTGGAAATCCAGAAACAGGTTAATTGTGTCTCCTGTGGCACCTGGGGAGCTTGAACTATGAACTGGGACAGACTTCCTCCTTGATTCTGCCCTCAGCCAGACAGCCTGCCTGCTGAAGAAGGAGCACTTGGCTCTTGCCATGCGTGAGTATGGGTTTGATGGGATTAGGGAGAAAGGGTACCATTGGCAGAGGAGGGAAATTTACAAAGCATCCTTGACTCTCAATCTCTTTCCTCAATAGGAGAGGCAGTTACTGTAGGGGAGCAATGAATTTGGTGTTTGAGGTCTTTGGTCTGAGCCCCAGTTCTGCTCTTGACTCCTCATGTGACTCTGAGCAGTCATGTCATCTCCTTGAACCTCAGTTCCCTCATTTATAAACTAGGGAGACAGTGTGATACAATGGAAAGAGCTTTGGTGTGGGAGTCAGAGGATCTGGGTTTGAATCCTGTCCCTGACATTTACTAGCTGTGTGATCTTGGTCAAGTCATTTGTGCCTTAGCTTCCAATCTGTCGAGTAAGAAGCTTATACCAGATGGCCTCTGAGGTCGATCTGATGCTAAATCTGTGATCCTCATTCTCACCTTACACTGGTTCACAGTGGCCTTGTGAGGACAGAAGGAAGTAAGGGATAGGAAGTATTTTGTAAATTGCAAAGGTCTGCTGTTACTCTAGGATTTTGGAGCTTGAAGAAAGGTATCATGGTGTAGTGGATAGAGCACTGGAATTGGAGTCAGGATAGATGGGTTCAAATCCTTCCTTAGGTACTTAATGGCTGTGTGACCATAAATAAATCACTTAATCTCTCTGTACCTCAGTTCCTCAGCTAACATAAGGGAATCAGACTTGATGTCCCCTCGGGTCCTTTCTAGCTCTAAATGGATGATCCCATATCTTTAAAGGTCATGCTGCTCATCTTAAAGAGAATGATACTGAGGCCCAGAGAAATCAAGCAACTTGCTTGAAAGTCAGGAGCAGAAACTAGGCAGCAAACCAGCTTTAGAATTCGGGTCCTCTCATTCCAAATTCATTGACTTCTCTTCCCACTTCTCCAGGGTGCAGCCAAATCACTTCATTTCATACCTGAATAACTTGCAGCTCAGTTGGGTCCAACTCTTTATGGCCCCATTTATGAGGTTTGCCATTTCCTTCTCAGGATTCTCATTTTATAGTTGAAGAAACAGAGGAAAACAAAGTTAAGTGACTTGTCCAGAGTCACACAGCCAGCAAATGTTGAGGCTGGATTTGAATTCACAGGATTTGATGACTCCAGGCCCAGCACTCTGAACACTGTGGCACCACCTAACTGCCTTTATAGGGAGAATGAAGGGTCATCTAAGGTGGTGGTGTCATTGGAGCATCCAAGTTCCTCAGCCTTTCAAAAATGGGTTCTTTGCCATTCATAGATACCCTTAAGGCCTGCAATGAAACTCTGGGGACATAGAGACATAAATGAACGGGGTCAAAAGGAATCATGAAGTAATGGAAAGAAAATCAGAAATTTGTATAGATTTGGACAAATCACTTAATGGCAGTCTCAGTTTTCTCAGTTTTCTGATCCGTGACATGGAGATAAAGCTTACTGAAAATTGTAGACAGGGAAAAAGTTTTGCATTATTTCCACTATTTTCTTTTTTCCCATTCCCTAATTTTCAGTTTCAGTTCTAAGATAAAAGGTGGTAGCTTCATAAAGTTTCATATACCATAAAAAACCAAAGCAAAACTATCTTCAGTGTGGTTTAGTGGATAGAGAGATGACCATGGAGCTAGGATAACCTGGATTCAAATTCTACCTCTAATACATACTGGCTATGTTGTCCTGGGAAAGTTACTTAAACTTTCAGAACACCAGGAAGCCCTCGAGGACTAAACATTACACAGAAAATGCTCATCTGCATTGGGACAGAGAATTTCCCACAGCAGGAAAATCCCAGGTCAGATCCCCAAAAGAAAAAGGAAAGGGGAGGGTACTACTATTCTAGTGGAGGGTCGTACATTAGACATTGGATAAGAATTTAATTCAACCCCTGTTGAGATCATGGCAAGACTGAGCACAGGATCAAATAAGATATTTGTGTTTAAAAAAATGATTAGTACAAAGCTTGGTACATAGTAGGAACTATATAAATACTTATAGCCTTCCTTTCCTTCTTTTTCCTTCCCTTCTCTCACTTCTCCTTGCCTTCCCTTCTATTCCCTTCCCTTCCTTCCCCTTTCCATTCCCTTTCCTTTTCTTTTTCCCTTGCCTTCCCTTCCTGCTTTCCCTTCTTTTCTCTCACTTTCTCTTCTCTTTCCTTCCCTTCTCTTGCTTCCCTTCTTGTTTTTCTTTCCCTTCTCTTACTTTTCCTTGACTTTGCTTCCCTTCTTTTCCCTTCCCTCCCTTTTCTCACCTTCCTTTCCTTTCCCTTGCCTTTCTTCTTCTTTCCCTGAGGTCTAAGGATGATCACAGAACCCTAGCTTTAGAGGTGGAAGGGATCTTAGAGGCCACCCCCCCCCTCATTTTACAGATAAGCAGAGCCCAGAGAAGCTGAGCAATTAGTTCAAGGTCATCCAGGAATTGTTAGAGCAAGTATTTGAACCAAGGTTTTCTTACTTTAAAAGTAGAACTTTTATTTTTTTCCTTTTCTGTAATCCCCAAATTTTCTCCAAGATCCTTGGAAGTGTCAATTGCTTTAGGCCTGGACTAGTGATAGTTTCCCTAAGCTATCTTATGGAGAGGGTCCTGGGCCAGAGTCATTCTTAGGTTACATCAATTTAAATGAATTCAATTAAATTATTGTGTCAGCCTGGTCAAATGACTTTGTCTCTCTGGGCCTCAGTTTACCCATCTGCAAAATGAGGGGATTAATCTGGATAATTTTTAAATTCTCAATTTCTTATGATCCTATAGAAATTTATTAAGAGTCAGCTACATTTGTCCTAACTTCTTTTAGGGATGTCCAGAGTCCTCTTTTTTTTTTTAACCTATCCCTTTCTTCTCCCCTCTTTTCTAACTATACCTTGGATGTTGTTTGATGGTACCAATTCTAAATCTCAGATTCAGGAACATGTAGGTCATAGAATCCCAGAATATAAGAGCTAGATGACAGAGTTCATCCAGTCCATGGGTTTTTAATCTGTCACCTATGAACTTATTTAAAAAAAATATTTTTTGAGAAATGTATTTCAATGCAATTGGTTTCCAGTGTAATACTATGAATTTTATTGTATGCATGTGAGAACTTTATTGTCAGAGGGGGATCAGCAGTAGGCTTCACCAGACTGCCCAAGGGTCCAGGACACCAAAAATGAAAAGAATCTCCCATCTAATCCAACTCTCTTTTTATAACTGAGGTGTGTGTGGTCGTCCTTTGTTACTGAAGACCATGCCATCAGAGAAATAATGACATGACTTGCACTTGACTTTGTTTTTTGAGTAAGGAAGGGCTATGCAGATCACCAGCCTCACTTCTCCTCCAGAGCCATGTGAATCCAGTGACCAGATATTCATCAAGATGACTGGAGATGACCTAGGATGAGGCAATTGGGGTTAGGTGACTTGCCCAAGGTGACACAGCTAGTGAGTGTCAAGTGTCTGAGGTGAGATTTGAACTCAGGTCCTCCTGACTCTTGCACTGGTGCTCTATCCACTGTACCACCTAGCTGCCCATAGTTGAGGAAACTGAGTCCCAGACAGAAGAAAGAGCTTGTTGAAGGCCACTTAGATGTTTAGTAACAGTCAAAACTGTAACTCAAACATCCTAGCTGGACAAGTGATTTGAAGCTTTAAAAAATGGTCTATGATGTTCTTAATGGGGACATGGGGACTTTTGCATAAGTACTACTTCATGCTGAGGGGAAGAGAAGGGAATATATGTTTATATTTCACCTGTAGTGTGCTAGGCACTGTGCTAAGTGAGTTTTTTTCTTTTGACAAATATCTCATTTAATCCTTACAACAATCCTATGAGGTATATGCTATTATTATCCCCATTATACAGTTGAAGAAACTGAGTCAAACAGAGATTAAATGACTTGCCAAGAGTCACACAATTAGTATATGTGTGAAGGTCTTTCTACTTTCAGGCCCAGTGCTCTATCCAGTGTATCACCCAGCTGCCTCAAGGTGCATATATATTACAAGCTAGGTACACATAAGAATGAATAGTTGAATGATTTGATTGGCTCAGGTCAATTATATATGAGAAAGGGGAATGGTTATAGGTTCATTACAAAGGTATGGCAGCCTGAATTAATCAAATCACCTCCAATAGTGGGAGCATTGATTAATCACTTGTCTACAATGAAAACAGAATGAATCACTCTAACCAGATGGCCTCAGTCTTCTCACTGGGATGGTGGTGCACGTAGCTGCACCTGCCTTTGCAAGAAAAACAGTTGGCATAGGGACTGAATCTAGGACTTAACTTGTATAGAGAACTCTCAGGTGAAGAAACTCCTCTTACCAAAGTAAGTCTGTGCCTTCTCTGAAATGTCTGGTCTTAAAGAGTTATCTAGAACATTGGGGGAGAGGAGAGGGTAAAAGACTCATGGAATGACCAATCAGCATGTGTAAGAGAGAGGCAGATTTTTCTCTAAGTCTGTAACCACTGTTTTTTACTGTCTTTTCTGTAAGTCTTACAAAACTAATGTTATCTCTTTTAAACCACATGACCCTGTAGTCTGTCACATCTTTTCTTTTCCCCCTTCACTTCCTACCTTCTATTATGCATTATATGCATATCAACCCCATCCTCCTCATGCAGTACAATGAAGGCTCCATGGAAGCAGAGACTATGCCATTTTTGTCTTTGTCTAAAGGGTGTATCGAGAAGGAAGCCACCTAAGGCTTAGCATCTAAGGCCCCTAGAAAAAATGTGTCAGAAAAGACTGGCCTTGGGATTGGAGAAATGACTGGAAGAGATTGCTAGACTTGGCATCAGGAAGACATAGGTTCAAGTTCTTTCTCTAATGTCCAGTGTCTGTGTGATATAAATCTTCTAACATCTTTAAGCATCAATTTCCTCCTCTGGGAAATGGGGGTGATGGCACCTTGAAGTACCCATCATATAGGGTCATGAGGCTCAAATGAGATAATATAAAATAGTTTTGCAAATGTTATAGAAGAGGTGGGTTTGGAATCAGAGGACTTGGGTTTGAATTATAATGTTGTCATTGACTATAGTCTTCTATAAATCATTCTAACTCTTTGGGCCTCAGTTTCTTCATCTGTAGAAACAAAGTGTTGGATGAGATTATTTCTAAGCTCCTTTCCAACTCTATCTCTCGGATCCTGTGTGGATTGTTGAAAGAAGTGGAATCTCTCTAAAGAGTAATTTTATTCTGGTGCAACAATACTATTTATGGACTTTTTGTTAGTATCCAGCAGCGAACCATCTACCCTTTCTGGGAGTGAAAAAGATGATCCACTTTCTCCCTCCTTCTCCTCTGATCTTTGGCTCAGTAGGTCTGAATTCTGCTTGCACTAGAAGGCATCTTCACCAACATTTCTGGGTGGCCTCTGGCTGCCTTGCAACCAGGAGAAGCCTGGAAAAGAGTCCACAGTGAGTCAGAGGCACTCTGTCCTGGTCCAACAACATCTGTCATTATTATGTTTAGTTCTAGGTGCTGCATGTTATGAAGGACATTGCTCAACTGGAGAGCATCCGGAGGAAGACGAGTAGGATGGTAAGTGGGATGAAGACAGACCAGACTTTATGGAGTTTGGCCAGCAGAAATGGTGATGGGTAGTCTAGTGAAACACAGACTCAGAGGGATTATAAGAACTACCTTCAAGTGTTTGGAAGACTGTCCAATGGAAGAAACATTAACCTTGTTCTATTCATTTTGAGAAAGCAGAATTAGAAACAATGAGCAGAAGTTGCAAAGAGATAATTTTAGGCTGGATATGTATGAATGAAGACATAACTGATGGTCAGCTTGAGGAATCCACTGGCTTCCTCCTGATGATGAGTGGCTCCACAGGTGAGGTGGTCCCCATGTCACAAACTTATGAGAAGGTAGGAACAAGAGTCACACTGGATGGACAGTATGGATGACTTATGATGTCAATCCTTCAAGGGAATGCCACATAAATGAACCAGAGGTCCACTGGACTTTTCTGCATAAAGAAAAGCTTTCTACCAACTTGTGTCAACCTGAAGTGGAATGAGTCTCAGGAGGCAGTGAATTCCCTGTCTCTGGAGGTCTGCAAGCAAAAGCAAAATGACCACTTTTCTAGCATCATAGAATCATACTTTAGAGCTAGGAAGGACAATTTAACTCAACCCTCCTCATTTTACAAATGAGGAACTGAGGCTCAGAAAAGTTACATAATTTGCCTGATGACACACATATTATGACTTAGTAGTAGCTAAGGCAAGATTGGAACTCAGGTCCCCTGGCCCCACATCCCATGCTCTTCTGAAATTTCATGCTTAGAGAGGGCATTGTTTAAGTACAGTTGGATGAAATGGCCTTTGGGGTCCTTTCTGACTCTGAGATCCTGTGAGTCTATGAATTTAGACTTAGGTGGTTTGTTCTGGACCATGTAACCTTTCAGAAAGTCACATTTTGTTTGGACACTTGAATGAAATCAAGGCTTTATTATTACGGAAAGAACAAGATCAAAATTCTCTTTTTGTTAACGGAGCAAAGCATTTGCCAAAACTTAAAAAAGAAAAAGTAAAACAAAACTATTGGGGCTTGAAAAACAAAGTTTTCATTTCTTCCTCTAATCCTATGAAATCCTGCCCTATGTAAGCCATCCTCTGAAAGCAGTGGGGCGGGGGCGGGGGGAGTGATGGGTCCTTCACAACGGGTTCTGTTCTTCACAGACCATTTGATGCCAGGTTCTCTGTATCTACAAGGTAAAAGGAGAGAATTGTCGCTCAGTTGGCAGCGGCCCCAGCTGTATTTGAAGCCCGGGCTCTGGAGAAGGTTCATCTTGTCCTTTTCTTCTCCCAGGATGATTCAGGAATACTTTGGCTTTTGTTTCTTGTCAATGAGGCTTGTGCCTCTGGACCTCACCCTGAGTGAAACAAATCATGTACTCTGAACCAGGACTAGGACATGGAAACCTGGCCCTTCGGCTTTGCTTAGGCTGCTCAGGGAAAACAGTTTCCATAGTTTAGAATAATAATAGCATCTTTTATTTCTGTAGGGTTTGAACATGGGCAAAGTGCTTTTTATTATCTCATTTCATCCCACCAATAACCCTGTGAAGCAGGTATTGTTATTATCCCCATTTTTTAGAGAGAGAAACTGATCCTAAAATAGGTTCAGAACTTGGTAAGGGTCATATGACCATGAGTGTCAGAGATGGGATTTAAATTCAGGTCTCCCTGAATTCAGATCCGGAGCTTAGTTCATTATGCCAAAGTACTTCTCTTACATACATATGGTCTGCCTTCCTCTTAGACTTACTCTACCCTTCCCCCCACCTCACTTTCCTTCTCCCCTGATCCCTAACTCCCCAGAAGAGTCTCATTAAAGTTCTAACAGTTGCAGCTGCACTTAAAATGAATTGGCATCTTGAGACCCTTAGAATCTCAGCATCAGAAGGGATCTTGCAGGCTACTGAGTCTATATTGTGCCCAAATAAGAATCCCCTCTGCAACATGAGATATATGTTGTGACAGGATGTGATGTGAGGTGACACAACAAGACATGATATGACATGATGTGACAGGACGTGGCATGATGTGACATGTCATAACTTCATTCAGTCTCTGGCTTTAGTGAGGAGAAACACTGTACCTCTGGACTCATCCCATTCTATTTTTGGACAGCTCCTGTTAGGGAAGTTTTCCTTACATAAACTTTGTTGTTCTGTCATTTCCTACTCTTCATGACCCCATTTAGGGTTTTCTTGGCACATACATGACTAGTTTGTCATTTCTTTCTCTAGCTAATGTTACAGATGAGGAAACTGAGGGAAAGAAGGTTAAGTGACTTGCCCAGGGTCATACAGCTAGTAAGTGTCTGAAGTCAGATTTGAACACAGAAGGATGAGTCTTCTTGACTCCAGGTCCATCACTTTATCTGCTTAGCTGCCCCATTTTCTTTTTTCCTCCAACTTTATAGAATCTAGAAAGGAAAGTAAATTCAGAAGTGAAAAAGTTCAACATATTCATTTTATAGATAAGGAAACTGAGGTCTAGGAAGGCTTGTCCAACATCACATACATAGTAAGTGGCAGAGTTAGGAATTTAATTTGACCCCCATGACTCCAAGTCTCCTCTTTTTGTTGTGACATCTAGTTGCCTCAGCAGGCCCTTCCCATACCTGAATTTACCTTCAAATTTCCTGTGTCCCATGTAGCCTCCCCATTAGATTGTAATTTTCTAGAAATTGAGGACTGATGTCTTTTTTTATATTTCTATCCCCATTGTTTAGCACAGCATACTGTTTGTAAAAATCACTTTCGTGTTTATTGAACAACACAATTGTTGTTGAACAACACAATCTCTACCTTATCACCTAAGGCCACTAGGCTGTCTTCTCAGATGGTTAAGGAGGCCATGTTGGAAGCAAGGCTGAGTCTTTTCTCAAAGGTCAACCCTCCATCAAAGGGCACCTTAGATGTCTGCCTAAGGTATCTGCTGTGGTTAATGAAGGATAATTAATCTAAGGCTTTCCTGGGCATCAGGACTGACCAAGGCAATCCATCAGGCTGTTGTGACTGAGTGGAAAGGGCACTAGGCTTGGAGTCAAAAGACCTGAATTCTTCCATTGTTTTGCCATTCAGGTGTGATCTTGGGCAATCATTCCCTCTCTTCTGAGCTTTGGTTTGCTCCTTAGTAAAATGAGGAATGATAATGCATTTTACCTAAAAGGAGCCAGGTTTAAGGGTCCACTGCTACTAGATATCTGGGTGACTTGAGCCAAATGGTTTCACCTCCATGAGTCTCTATTGCCTTCTCAGTAAATTGGAGAGTGGAAACTGAATTGTAAGTGGCAATTTAAGTCAGATCTCTGCTATTTCCTATCTGCACAGGCTTTGGGCAAGCTGCCTCACTTTCCGGAGAATCAATTTCTTTGTCACTAAAGGAGAGATGATAATCCATTCTACTGCCCTGGTACCGAGCAGCAAGAACCATCTCTAAAAGTCAGAGGACACAGAGAACCAAATCTCACCTCACATTTATTCCCTATGTGATTTTGGGCAAGTTAATTAATCTCCCTGACTTCAGTTTTTAAATATGTAAATGAAAGGGTTGGCCTAGCTGGCCTCTGAGGTCTATATCTAGGATTCTGAATGGAAGTGATCCTTTCTGTCTTTGTAACATCCTTCTTTTTCTCCCCTCAGAGAAGTCTCCTTGCCTTGATGGAGGAGAATGGCACCTTGGTGAAGGAGTTTATCCTAACAGGGTTCACTGTGGGGGCTGAGGTACAGATAGTTTTATTCTTTACCTTTCTGACTCTCTACCTCATCACCATGGGTGGCAACCTGGGCATGATCTTTCTAATCCAGAATGACACTCGTCTCCAGACTCCCATGTACTTCTTCCTCAGCCACCTATCCTTCTTGGATATGTGCTATTCCTCTGTCATTATCCCCCAGATGCTTGAGACCTTTAAGACTGGTGGGACCCCAATCACCTATGAGCGCTGTGCCACCCAATTCTTCTTCTTTACACTTTATGCCAGCACTGAGTGCTTCTTGCTGGCTGTGATGGCCTATGACCGCTACGTGGCAGTATGTAACCCCCTCCTCTATGTCACAGCCATGACTCCACAAACTCGAATTGGACTGGTGATGGGGGCCTATTCTGGGGCCATGGTCAACACAGTGGTCCGTACAGGTCTCACTTTCTCTCTCTCTTTCTGTAAATCCAATCAAGTGGACTTCTTTTTCTGTGACTTACCCCCACTGCTGAAGCTCTCATGCATGGAAACTGCACCCCAGGAGGTGACTATTTTCATCTTTGCTTTCACAGTGATCATTACTAGTATAAGTATCATTCTCATCTCCTACCTGTACATCATCAAGGCTATACTCTGCATCCCCTCTGCTGGTGGGCGGACCAAGACATTCTCCACCTGTGCCTCCCATATGACGGCAGTGGCACTTTTCTTTGGGACCCTCATCTTCATGTATCTACGGAGTAACAGGGGCAACACACTGGAGGAGGATAAGATCGTGTCTGTGTTCTACACAGTGGCCATCCCTTTGCTGAACCCCATTATCTACAGCCTAAGGAACAAGGAGGTGAAGGAGGCTCTGAAAAAACTATTCAACAGAATGAAAATCTCCCAAGTAATGTGATATTCAAATGCCTGATCAGGAACCTTTAAACATCCAGCAGGCTTGGGAAATATCCCTTTAACATAGACTCCTCATCTCATGGTTTTAACAATAATAGTGTTTCCAATCCTGCCCCAGACAGATATTAGCTGTATAACTTCATACATATCTCTTCACCTCTATAACCCTCAGTTTTCTCATCTTTAAAATGAGGGGGTGAGCCTTGAATACCTCTGAGGTACCTTCAACTTTTATATCTATGATTCTTTGCTCATATGAAGGTTCACAAAATGTTTCATATACATTCTCATCTGATCCTCATAAAAACTCTCTTAGATAGGTATAATATGCATTAATAGCCCCATTTTATGGACAGAGAAACTGAAGTTAGTGACTGATATTTATACAGTATTTTAAGGTTTGCAAAGTTCTTGACATTCATTATCAGTTTTATATTAATTTGCATTCATTAGTCACTTTTTTGGGGGACTGCTCCTGTGACTTTATTGGTTTAGGGCATCCCTGAAGAAGAAACTCCCTCTCTCAAGGTTTGATTTTCTCTGCACTTGAAGGTAACACTATTGGTATTTTAACCTATTTTATAGATAAGGGAACTGAGGCTCATAGAGGTTACATGATTTGTCCATGGTCTCATAGCTAGTAGGTGTCAGAAGTGAAATTTCCTGTACTTGTCTGACTCCAGGTAAAGTGCTCTTTTCTCTATGCCACATGATCTCCATGACTGTGCCACTTTCACTACTCCAGGTTAGTTTTCCCCTATATTCTATATTTGAAGTCTATTCACTTGTATTCATTTCTCAAAAGTTTGTTATTTTATTTGGTATTTTTTTTTTCAAAATAATTCAGTCTATGTTCAGTGAAGAAGTCCATGACTCTGGAAGAATGAATCAACGCTGTCCAAGGGAAAAAAAATAAACAAATCTCTATGCCTATGCATTCCTCTATTAGGTGTTCATATGTAATAATTGGCTTTCTGACTCTCTACCTTATCACCTTGGGTGACAATTTGGGAAAGATCTTTCTAATATAAAGTGACACTAAAGATGTGAGTCACTCACAGAGCAATGAAGAAGGACAGGGTGGGCATGAAGAGGTTACAATATATCGCCAAAAAAGAACTCTCCAAGAGAAACCATAGAAAGGATGTTTTAGTGATGTATGAGTAGAAAGTGTGGATTGGTCATTTTAACAGAGCAAAGGATAAACAATGGGCAACTCTTGTGCCTGTTAGGTAACTATGAAATGGCAGGAGATCTAGGAAGGCCCTGAAAGATATAGCTATGGATGGCTATAATTCTGCACCACTTAAGGAAGCATTCTTATCACTGATGTGTTGGAAACATTGCAATGGAAGAGACTCAAAGAGCAATAGAAGTGACATTTGAGAAGATAGTATTGTAGCCTCAGTACTCTCCACTTCTCCCTCCTGATATTTAGGGTGTCCCAAATAACTTAGTTATTTGTATCTTGTATAAATTATGGGGTAGGAGGAGAGGATGAGGACTGTATGTGAGATTTTATATGTACAGTACTTAATAATTTAAAAGGCACTTTACATACATTTTCTGAGTCAGGTAAGGGAAGGTTTTTAAGCCCCCTTCCCTCTTTTTTTTAACCAATGGAGAAACTGAGGTTCAGAAATATGAAGTGAGTTGCTTGATTTTATAAACATGGTATGTGTCAGAGCCAGTACTGGATCCCAGGTCTTCCTACTCGATTTGTAGCACTCTTTCAACATGACCGCTTAGTTATCCCAGATTGGAATGGAAAATGATGAGAATTTGCTACTTATCAGTAGCAGACAGAGGTTAACTGATTATGCTAATTAGGTTAATTGATGAAATTAAGCCAGATGCCATATATGACCTTAAAGTTGAAAGAACAATTTGCACTACAAATATACTATGGGGCATTCTTAATGAGATCTGAAGTCATCCTTAAGAAATTGGCTTTACCCATCCATGAAAGAAAATCAAAGTGGATAAAGAATGTATTTTGCCCAGATTGCTATAGCAAGCATTTGGGTGGATATTGAGTTAGTTCATAAGGACATATATCTTGGACAGTTGCTACTGACAGACAACCCCAAAACTGAATTGGAGGAAGTGATCAGGCTAGATCACATTAGGGAAATGATTTAGGGTTTTTAATAATCCCAAACTGATCTGTGTTAAAAATGCTCTTTTGGCAGAAATTATTTTGGTCATACTATCTGGCTGCTACTCATAGAAGATCGTGATTATTGAAGAGTCAATGCAGGTGATCCAAAGGTGGATCCATAGTGGGTCTATTCATGCAGCAGCATTTTATTCTGATGACTTACATCTAAGATGTCCAATGCAAGACATCAAATCCATGCATGAGGAGAAAAGGACATGCATACATCACATAGAGAGAGGAAAGGATAGTCAATAAACATTTCTAAAGTGTCTACATTGTGGTTAAAGCTGGGGATACAAAAAAAAATGCCAAAGACAGTACCTACCCTGAGGAGCTTACAATCTGATAACAGAGAAAACATACAAATTGTTATGTACAAACATGCTATATCCAGGATAAATAGGAAATAGCTAACAAGGAAGGCATTAGAATTAACAGGGATTGGGGAAAACTTCCTATAGAAAGAGGGATTTTAGCTGGAACTTAAAGGAAGCCAGGGAAGCCAGAAGATAGGGATGATGAGGGAGAGTATTGTAGGCATGGGGGATAGCCAGAGAAAATGCCTGAACTGAGAGATGAAGTGTATTATTTAAGGAACATCAAAGTGGCCAATGTCGCTGGATTGAAGAGTACATAGGAGTGTTGTAAGGTGAGAAAGTAAGAGGAGGCTAGGTAATAAAGGGCTTTGACTTTTGAATGGATCATTTTATATTTGTTCCTGGAGGCAATAGAGAGGCACTGGAGTTTATTGAGTAGAGGAGAGACCTGATTGGACCTTAATTTTAGGAAGATCACTTTAGTGGCTGAGTGGAGGATGGATTGGAGTGGGGAGAGACTGGAAGCAAGAAGAGCCCCTGGCTGGCTACTGCCATAATCCAGACATGAGATGATAAGGGCCTACACTTATGGTGGCAGTATTAGTGGAGAGCAGGCATATTTGAGAGATATTGCAAAGGTGAAATTGATAGGCCTTGGTAATGGTTAGAGGGGTGAGAGGTATTTGGAGAATCATATAATCAATAAGTATTCATTTTTTATTCATTTACTCCTTTATTTAGTCTGTTTGGAAGAAATTCTATGGAACATTTATGGAAAAACACAACATGGATGGTAGAGGATGACAGGACATAAAAGGCAATGTCTTCTGCACTCATGTGATAGGAGAGATTACAGATTACCTCATATAGACGAAGCTCTCAGGCAGCCTCCAGCATAGCCTGGCTATAGCACCAACCTTTGTGGGTACACATACCACATAACTGTCTTAGTTAAGGTAGGTCAGGCAAATAGGTGACCCACCAGGTAGACCACTAGACCTGGAATCGGGATTCGATTCCTATCTCAGATACTTAATAGCTGTTTGAGTCTAGGCAAGTCACTTAAAGTTTACCTGCCTTAGTTTCCTCATCTGTAAAATGAGGATAATAATGATTTACTTCCCAGGAGATCCAATAAGAAAATTTTTGAAAAACTGCTTTGCAAACCTTAAAATACTATAAGAATGCTAATTATTGTTATTATTATTAAAAAACACTAGAACCCAGAGTGATGCTCTTGGGAGACAAACTATGACTTACAGTGGTCTGCATGAATTAAAGTTCTTTATCTATTTCAGCAGGCCTTTAACTATATCAGAGATTTTTAACCTCTGGTCCTTGAATGCTTAAAAAAATTTGTATAATTGCGTTTCAGTAGAATTAAGTCACTCAAAAGGCAACGGAAAGACATACAGAGGGGATGAGTGAGTGGCGACACATGACCAATTCACAAAGGAGAAGGAGAGGAAAAGAAATTAACAGAAATGTATGATGGCAAACCTATGCATTCCATTGGTACCCATGCCATGTCCATAGGTCTAGAGGAGGGGTTGTGTGTGTGTGTGTCTTAGATCTCTTTTTGTAGTCTGGTGAAAGCCTATGGACCCATTGAAAATACAAGGAAATGGATCCTATTGAAATGCAATTCTCCAACATTTAAAAAAAATGTTTGAGGACCAGAAGTTAAGAACCTCTGATTGAAATGAAGGCTTACAACACATTGGGCAGACCCCTTGTAGAAGATTTATGAGAGTTTATGAACAGAATGAGAAAGTACAAATGGGTTGTGATCTGTCTCATTGGGTAGGGGAGGAAGGAATGTGCCCATATGAATGATATAATGGATTCATAAAAGTATTTTGAAGTGTAAGTAAATAGGAATAGAGAAGCTTCATTTTCTTCTAAAAGAAAGCTCATTTGCTCTTGAAGCACCACACTTAGAAAATTTACTTTAATTGACTAGAATAGTTTCCTGTTGCTAAGAAGTGGAAAACCAACATTTCTCCTCTAAGACACTGTATGAAAATAGAAAGTTGTGAACACTGATTGTTCTTTCCCATTGCTTTCTACATTCCAAGGCAACATTACCTGACAAAGATCTCCATGGAGACTCCAATATCTATATCTAGAACCAAACACCCACACACCCACAAAATGGCTCCAGCAGAGAGATGGACTTCCTTTCACTCGTTTTAGCTGATTTCCAAAGTAAGCTTAATGCTGGTGAAAGCAGGGCTAGTCTTGGGTGAAATTGAGAGGTTGATTAAAAAAGGAATGATGTTACCACAGTGGAGATGTTTGGGCCACATCCTGGTATCCCACTCAGAGGCAGCTGGGAGCACAGTGGCTAGGGTTCTGTGCCTAGAGTGAGGAAGATCTGGTTCAGATCTGGCCTCAGATACTTCTTAGCTACATGACCCTGGACAAGTCACTTAACCTCTGTCTGTCTCAGTTTTTTTTATATGTAAAATAGGGATAACAATAGTACCTTACCTCATAGGGTTGTTAAGAGAAACAAATGAAATCATATTTGTAAACAGCACTTAGCACAGGGTGATTTTTTGTTTACAGATAATTGTGTACTCCATGCAGCCCCTAAGACTGAGATGCAGCAGACTCTGGATTGATTGTCTGCCACTTTTGCTAATTTTGGCCTGACAATTAACACCAAGAAAACAGAGAATCTCCATCAGTCAGCACCACACCCTTCATATACAGAACCATTGTTTACAGCAAATGGAGAAATTCTGAATGCTGTGGATAAGTTAACTTACTTTGGCAGTATTCCAGGGATGTACACATAGATAATGCCAGAAATAGCTTAGTGTTTGGGAGTTTCTGAAAGAATGTGTGGGAGAGAAGAGGTGCTGACCTCATTGTTGCATGCCTATGAAATCTGGACAGTCTACCAATGCCATGCTAGGAAACTGAATTGCTTCCATTTGAACTGTCTTAGGAAGATTCTGAAGATCACCTGGCAGGATAAGGTACCATTGATGTGCTTTCTTGAGCTGAACTGCCCGGAATTCAAACTTTACTGCAGAGAGCACAACTCTGATTGGCTGGCAACATTGTTTGAATGTCAATTGTATGTTTGCCTAAAAGATTATTTTGCAGAAAACTCTCAGAAGGTAGGTACTCACATGATGGTCTGAAGGAGGGATACAAGGACACTCTCAGGGTCTCTCTGAAGAACTTTGGTATCGATTGTGAGACATGGGAGACACTGGCATAGGACCAGGAAGCATAGTGTGCCCACATCAAAGGTGTTGAACTTTATCAGCAAAGCAGAATTGTGGTAGCTCAAAAGAAGCATGAGGTGTGCAAATTTAGAGACATCTCCTTTCCAAATGTTCATATGGACTCTTTGTGCCCAGTTTGTGGTGGAACCTTCTGAGTTCATATTGGTCTGATTAGCCACAGTTGAACACACTGTACATTGACCCCAACATTGTGATGTGAAGGACAACAAAATTAGCTATTTGTGGATAGCCTTAAAATGGGAAAGAGTGAGTCTGGGAAAAGTGTTCTCTTTGGAAATGTGGGTAGCTTTTGCTACTCTTTGTTCCCTCTCTTTGACTTCCCTATCTCCCTGCTTGTTATGATCGACAACAGAGTATCCCTCCCCTTCTACTTTAGTCCAGCTCCATTTAACCTCCCAATTAATGCAACCTGAAGGTTGGTATTGTAACTTTTTGGTAATCAGTCTTTAGGTTTAGTGGTCAAAGGGTGAAGATCAACATGGTGGAAATGACACATTCTTATTTGGATGCCAGAGAATAAACTTCTAATCTTTATTATTAATAACAATAGTGTCATCTTTGTTTGTATAAATTTTACTCCTTATTTATAGATTAACTGATCATGTGTGTGTGTGTGTGTGTGTGTGTGTGTGTGTGTGTGTGAGATCAAACAACGGTGTTTGCGATCCTTGGATGACTCCTATTTGACTTCACAATGCACTTTTCTATTCACATTTAATATGTTTGCTGTTCTGTAATAGTAATTTAAATGGAAAGATCTTTCTCATTAATTAATAGGCCCATATGATCTGCTTAAATTGCCTGGAAGCCTGGGTCACATGTGGTGGGAAGAGCTTGCTGAAGAGGTGGAACAGGAAGGGTGGAGTGGAATCGGGAGGAAGTGAGTGAGTGGGGTCAAGCCAGAGGAGATAGAATGCAGGCCAACTGACACATTATGACAGCTGATAGTGAGAAGGCCCTGGCTTGGGGAGGGGAAGTTTGAAAATGACTTTGCCCTCTGCTGTGGTCATATTCATTAACTTCTTGGTCACCATGATGAATTTTACTTTTTGGTGTCTACATAAATGTTTTTCTTCTGCCTTCTATATGGAGAGTCTTTTATATTTTGTGATTGAGAACTATGCTGGCATATTCATAGTCACCACCAGCGCTGTGAATATTGCCTTGGTGATACATGCTCTAGCTGTGGAGTAATGAAATTACTTTGAGAAGATTCAACATGGAATGAGGTGGAAAAGAAGCTTCCCATTCTAGAATTTTCCATTACTCTTTTCTTTCCCCCACTCTCTCATTCAATCAATAGCCAAGTCTTGTTGGCCCACTTTCACAACATCTCTTGCATCTGTTCTCTTCTCTCCACTCATTCAGATGCTTCCCTGCTTCCTCATTTCTTGCTTGGACTATTAAAATATTTCAATTGGGCTTCCAATTAGTTTCTTCTTTGCCTCTGATCTTTTCTCATTCCAGACCATCCTTCATACACTCCCCTACACCAAAATCTAACTCTGTCTGCCATTTAAAGCCCATTGCAATTTGATATTATTCTCCTTCATATGGAGTCATTTCAGTCAATCAGGCAGGTCCACTAGCTAGTCATCCCTCCACATGTGAGATTCCTTCCCCTGAGCTTCGCCCTATTTATACCCATGTCTTAAATGAACTTCCTCACCACCTTCCTCATAGAATCTCAAGCTTCCTTCCCAACATTGCTCAAACACAACATCTTGTCACTTCTTACAGATTCTCCATGTTAATGGTGTTCTTTTCCTCTCGACATTTATTTGTGATACTTTTGTGTGCTTACTGGTTCACATGTTGTTCCTCTCTCCCCTTCTCCAAACATATAAACTTCTTGAGGGCAGGATATTTTTTGTTTTTACCTTAGTATCCCTAGCACCGAGCACAGTGCCTGGCACATAGTAGGTGCTTAATAAATATTGAATTAGGTTGTATTTTCTTGATCCCAGTTGAATGATTTCCTATTCTCAAGTAACAAAAAGTCAACATTTCTCTTCAAAAATACTTATTGTATGAAAATAGATAATTGTGAATGCTGATTATTCTTTCCAATTATTTTTCCACATCCTTAAACAATATTACCTGGGAAAATCTCCATGCAGGTCTCTACCACATAAACTTCTTGAGAGCAGAGACTGTTTTTGTTTTTGCCTTTGTATCCCTGGCACCTAGCAGAGTACCTGGCATATATAGTAGTAGATGCTTGATAAATATTGAATTGTTTTGCCTTCATGCCTCCTCCTCCATTGTTCTTCATTTGAAGTATCAAGTTTTCTCTAGTAAACTGCATGATGAGATATCTATTTCTGTGAGGATGACTGAAATATATCTATTTAATTATATATTCCTGCCCCCAGGGATATTGTCATAGAGACTTGGTAGGAGAGGAGACTCTGTGTGCCAGCCTGGTTCTATGAGTTTCCATGGCTTTTGACCTGGGGAACTTCCTTCACCCAAGAAGCCATGTATCTGCCATGGAGAAGCAGCATGGTTGAGCTATAGAGAGGCCATGTGGACAGATGGAAGAGGAGGACTGTGGGCTGTGCTGGTCCTCCCATGCTTCTGATAAATTCATCAGGGAACTGGGGGATTGGGTGTTGATTGCCCCTGTGACAGAAAGCATGGAAAGCAAGTGGAACTGAGACTTCATGCAGTGTTAGAGCATATTTAAAAGCAGAGAAAGACAGGATTGGGTCAGTTAGGGTGAAGGGGTATGAATGGAGAGCTGACCGGGAACCAGTACCTGTGAGAATTGGTGAGACACCAGGAATACAATTTATAGGCCTGCTTCTCCAGAATCTATTTCATGTCACCTGAAAGGGACAAAGGACAGTTCTAATATGGGACTTTTAACTGATTCACCTGACTTTGCAAAGTAAATATTTTGTGAAATTCCAAGCTGATGGAAGTCTTCAGATGAAAGGAGATCCATCTTGGCTTCCCTGAACCTTACCCTCACTAACTATTGTTCCAATGACTGATCAGGTTGTTATTTAGATTACCTCTTAAATTCCTTGGTGGATGAAAGCAACCCTGCTTTTCCCCTTTGCCCTCATCCTATGAAGGAAATCAACCCCTGGGAGGAAGAGATGTTCTGACACTTCAAATTCAGAAGTTGCTAGAAAATCTGGCAAGAAACTCCTTTTTTGCTTGCAGCCTAATTGTACCTCCTGGGAAGAATGAAAACCCAAAGGTAAGCACTCTTTGAAACATGGTGCCATGCTGGTATATACTTAAGGAGGCTAACTACAGAGGACTCCATCCAGAGTGACAAAACAAGGGAAAGGCTGCTTCTATGACCAGGTCAGTCAACTCTCTCAGCCATGGGGTTAAGTTATCATGGCATAGTAGATAGAATGCTGGATTTAGAGACAGGCTACTTGGGTAAGAAAACTAAATCTGCCACTTCTTGGCTATAGGAGCTTGGAGAAGACTTCTCCTCTTTGATCTTAGTTTCCTTAACTACAAAATATGGAGATGGGATTAGATGACCTCTGAGTTTCCTTCCAGACCTAAGGTTTTTAATCTTGTGATTCTATATTTGATGAAAACTGATGCCTTCTAACCTTGGAATGTCTGTAGGAAGGACAACTCTGTTTGTCCACACAGACAGACAGAGGAGAGGGAGGAATCATATTTCAGGAATGGATTGTTCTGCTTGATACAACCTGTCATGGTTGAATTGAATTGACTAATTGATATGGAATTCCATAAGATCTTTTATGAATCTATTAAATACAATAGGGCAATTTTAAGAGAGGCACTGGGAGGAGAATTCAGAGGCATAAATAAAATTCTAAAAATCCTCTCCACATCAAGAGAAAGAATTGTGGAGTCTGAATGCCATTGGAAGCATACTGTTTGCTCTCCTTTTCTTTTGTTTCTTCTTTCTCATGGTTCCTCCCATTAGTTTTAATTCCTCTTTACATCATGATTAATGTGAAAATATGTTTAATATGTATGTATAAGTAGAGACTATACCAGATTGCATGCTGTCTTGGGGAGGGGAAAGGAGGGGGAATGGGAGAAAATTTAAAACTCAAAATCTTATGGAAGTGAATGTTGAAAGCTAAAAATAAATTAAATATATTAAAGAAAGTAAAATTCTGGAGAAATAAGATGTGAATGAGCTACTTCAGGAAATGTCCCCACATCTATTCATCAGTTCTGCTCTACCAATGAAGTCATAGATATTCTGTCATAAGTGGTAGTGGGATGAAGTAGAAAGAGCCCTGACTCTGGAGTCAGAAGACCTGAGTTCAAATCCTTCTTTTGTTACTTAGTACTTATGTTATCTGAGGCAATTACTTAAACTCTCTGGCTTTCTCCTATGTAAATCAAGAGAGTTGGAGTCAAGGACTTTTTAAGGCCCATTATGGCTCTAAATATATTACCTTGTGATATAAAGAGGTACAATTTTTTTTAGTTGTAAAGTCCAAATCCATATTTGGGAATTTTATTTTTTGGTAAAATTGAGTGAGCTAATTATGGAGGAATGGGGATTCTTAAAATTCACCATTCTAACTTTAAGTCTTGTATCTTTAAATCTTCCATGGTAGCTGAATTTTGAAGGGACCTTCTTTTACAGGATGTATGAATATGAATGCCCAATTTCTTCATACAGTGGCTTTGATGCTGGCTGAAGAATCTGGTTGGCTAAGAAACTGGTTAAAGAAGAATCAGAGAAGCCAGTCTCAGAAAAACTTAAAACTCCTTGAGAGTATTTATTATTGACTCTCCTGACCCCCTCACTAGGGTATAGTGAATATAGTATATAGTGAAATACTTTCTAACTCTGATATTGGGGAACAAAGTCCCTTAGTAGGCTCCTTCTCTGGTTGAAATTTTAGGGCACATGAGATAGCATGATAAGGTAGATTTGGAGGCAGAGGATATGGGTTCAAATCTTGACTCCACTACTTATTTACCTGTGCAATCTTGGAAAGTTCACAACCTCTTTGAGCCTCTTTAATTTGAGGAGGACAAGAGTTTAGATGACCACTTGTTACAGTGGGAATCTTTAGTGTATAGATTGGATATGAGGGAGACTGAGGTTCCTGCCCAATCTCAGATTCTGCGATTCTGTATTTCTGAAGTCCCATCTCCAAGAAACAATAATGTGTAGTGATAAAAGCCCAGTCCTGTCACTTGCTATATAGATGATCCTGGGCAAGTCTTTCAACATTTCTTGGCTTTAGGTTCTCTAGTTGTGATGTGAGGATTTTTTTTATGAGTGGAAGGGAAAAACATGCAATGATACCTGTCATTTCATTCTTGTAGGAAACTCCAATTACCATTGGAGAATTGCAAGCTTTTTTTCAACCTGTGGTCTTAGGTACCTGAGGCACTAAGCGGCTGTGACTTCTCTCAGGTCACACAGCAAGTATGTGTCTGAGGGGGTGATGGACCCACATTTTCCTGTGGCCAAGGCCAATCACTATGCTGCCTTCTCTTAATAATAATGACCAGAGTATAATTGGTATTACAGGGCAGGGGGAGAAAATTTTTCACTTTTAGAGATTCAGCACAGAAAGATGCCTTAGAGGTCATTCTAGACCAGCCTCCCCATTTTATAGATGAAGAGGTTAGAGACAGCTAGTAGCACAATGGATAGAGTGCTGGACTTGTCCTTGGGAAGACTTGAGTTTGGATCCTACCTCAGATACTACTTTGCTAGTCACTTAACGTCTCAGCTTCCTCATATGCAAAATGAATAATTATATTACCTACTTGACAAAGGCTATTGTGAGGATCAGATGAGATAGCAAGTATAAAGGATTTTGTCAGCCTTAAAGTATTATTAAAAGATGAGGCCAAAGAGAGGAAATAAATGCTATCAAATAGTAAAGTTAGGATTTGAACTCAGGTCTTCTGACTCCAAATCCAGTACTGTTTTCAGTAGACTAAGCTTTTACAAATTGTCTACACTATCTGCTGATTTGTACAGGTCTGGAGATGTCCCTGACTGAGACACATCCTTGTAGAAGAGAAAGCTAAGAGACAAAGTCAAAATCACCCAATCACATCACATCTGGGGCATTAATTTAAGGTAAAAATCACTTCGAGCTTTAAGAAGCCTTGACCCTTGGGGAACTTGAGTTTTGGAGGAATGCTAAAATTTCTCAGAGCTCAGGTTTGTTGTTGTGTGTGTTTGTGTTTGTTTTTGTTATTATAACATCAGCACCTAGCATAGAAGCTGACATATAGAACAATTAATAAAGGTTTGTTAATTGAGTTAAAAGAACACCTGGCAGCAGGATTAGGGACCTAAACATGCCAATTCTGTTCAATAAGTATCTATTAAACTTAAATGCCAGTCACTATATTACTCTAGATAAAAAAAAACACAAAGAACCATTTCTTGTGCGTCCTCAATGTGCTCCCTTATTAAATACTGTATATATTACAGGTAGGGCACTTTGGGAATATGGCCAAACAAAATATCCCTGCCTTTAAGAAGTTCCCCTTCCAATGGGGAACATACCAGATACATGCAGGGTAATTCGAGGTGGAGGAGAATGCAAACAGCTGGGGATAGAAAAGGTTAGAGCTAAGGCTTTATGGAGTAGGTGGCACTGAACATAGATCTAATGCCAAGGGCAGAAGATGGTTAGATTTTAGGTTAGCTTGGCTGGGATGTGGAATGTATCAAGGGAATCCATGTGAAATAAGTCTGGAAGGTTTAATTAGAACCAGACTGTGGAGACCCTGAAATGCCAGGCTGAGGTTATTTTAAAAATAGATATAGAGGATTTAGAGGACTTGGCTAAGGGCCTTTGAGGGTTGAGTAATGTAGTAACTAATGGGTCTATGTCAGAACCAAGGATGTTCAATTGCAACTGGGATAGAGGAAGGAGGGAAAAAGGTTTAGTAAGTACCTACTATGTGCCAGGCACATGGTAAGCAATTTACAAATATTATCTTATTTACTTTAGTTGCAATAACAAAATAGCTACTACTTCTCTAGGTGGAAACATACAAGTGTATGCTTCAAAAAAAAATTCAATTGTATTTTTGACTCCAAATTCTCCCCTCCTGCACCAATTGAGAAAGCAAAAGCAATA
Source organism: Bettongia penicillata ogilbyi (assembly GCA_023548195.1). Classification (NCBI taxonomy): domain Eukaryota; kingdom Metazoa; phylum Chordata; class Mammalia; order Diprotodontia; family Potoroidae; genus Bettongia; species Bettongia penicillata. Next base: position 1,134,415 of record JAJHZJ010000479.1, on the reverse strand, counting down.
AAAACCATTACAAATATGTATAGATGTGCAAAACAAGATTCTACATTAGCAATATTTTTTTTAAAAAAGCAAGAAAAAGAAATGACTATGTTTAGAAGAGGACTAAAGAACATGAGGAAATGATAGACTTAGGAGAGAATCTAACCCAACCTTCTCATTTCACAGATGAGCAAACAGCCCTTTAGAAGAGAAGGTACCCAAGTGTGTACTGCCCTTAGTATGGCAGATGGGAAATTCAAATCTAGGCCCTCTGTCTGCTAGTCTGGGCCACTTGCCATTACAATAGACTTCATCCACTAAGCGTACAGAGTTCTCACAAAAAGCTTCCTAGGTCATTTTCTAGGGGAGGTTAAATAAAGGAAAATAAGATCCTTCTCATGTTCAGGACTATCAAGGGAGCTGAGTGTCATCCAGTTCAGCACTCTGGTCAGCCTCGTCCTGTGAACCCTATTTGGAGGAACTAAATAATTCATCCGAATGTTGATTGAACGTGGCTGGTGAGAACTAGAATCATAATTTACAATAGCAAGACACGTCAGAATGACTGGTGATGACCCAGATGTTGGCTTTTTTTATGCAAAGGTCTTTCCCAAGTCTCAGTTTGTCTGAGGCAAAACCCATTCAGTAATTAAAGATTAGGTAAGAATTGAAGCAAAAGACGGTCTACTGTGTCTTCCTAAAAGACATCAATCTGAGGGGGGAAGACCCTCAGAGTTTTTGCTATTTAATCGTTATTCACATTCACCTTGAGTCATCAAAACCCCCAAAATGAGTAAAGGAACTTCGGGCTGTGACTTATTATTGGCCAATCTGTGAAAGTCAGAGTGATCAGGATTTAAAGGCATAGTCAAGTAGCTCCATTTGAATTACACGGGGCTTTATCCATTGGCATAACCAATTTATGGTTTTTTAGAGCTATATTTCAAGAACTCCTAAATAAAAATCTACATGAGACAAAAGAATCAATTGTCCCAGTTTTTTGAAATGACAAAATAAATAGGGAAGAAAAAAAATCCAGCTCCCAAACCCCAAGGTACCTAGCGAAATATAAGCAATAAAAATTTTTATTTCTTTGGACATGAGTGGGAACAAATTTAATGAAGACTTCTCAGGGGTATGAGACTCCTTCCTAGAGTAGAAGAGACCTTAGGCCCAGGTTTTGATTCCTCCAGAGTTAGGTGATTTCCATATAAGGCTATACAGTGCATGAGGATCAATGATTGGCTATGGCTCACTAACTCCTCAATACCTAATTTGCATATGCACCCGCAGTCTGCAGCCTTCACTTTGGTCTGCCTGATTTGCATAAGTTCTCAATACCCAATTTGCATGAGTCATCAATGCCTAATTTGCATATGATGACTTGTATTTTCACGGCTTTGTAACAGTTCGGGTCAGGAAATTTGAACCGAGTTCCAAAAGGGATTGGTTAGATTTTCTGCCTAGAATGTAAGACCTTCCTTCTCAGCCAATGAGCATAATGGTCAGCTATGGGAGGGGCACTTATGCATCAGGGTCTATGTAAGTTGCCATTCTGCTTCTGTAAGGTACCTCCTGACTCTAGCTTTACAGTGAAAGGACAGCCCGCTTCTCCCGAGAACCGAGTAAAGGAGATTTTCTGTTTTTACTTTGAGACGCTTCTGAGCAGTCAGTTTGAGTAAGGGGGGGCGGGGTCATACTATCCTACACAGGCAGAGCAGCCACATGTGAGGATAGGATTCCCCCTCTAGACAGAGGGAGAGGAGAAGGAGGAGAAGGACAAGGATGATGTTGACTCCGATTACAATATAGTTCACATTTATGTGGCACTTTAAAGTTTATAAAATGCCTTACATACATTAGTTCATCTGACCTTCACAGTAAAGGGGTATTACTCATTATTTAGGGATATGTGAATTTGTACATCGGTGTAGTGGAAAAAGAGCTGAACTCAGAAACTCAAGGTCTGAGCTGAAATCCTGGTTCTATCACTATGTGAGGATGGGCAAGTCACATCTTTCTGGGACCCAGTTTCCTCATTTATGCAATAAGAGGGTTGTATAATTTGACATTCCAGGTCTTTTCCAGCTTGAGTAGATTGCCTGACATATTTGTTCAGTTTTTCAATCATAACTGACTCTTTGTGACCCCATCTGCGATTTTCCTGGCAAAGATACTGGAATATTTCCAGCTCATTCTACAGATGAGAAAACTAAGCCCAACAAGGTTAAGTGACATGCTGAGGATCACACAGCTAGTGTCTGAGTCCATATTTGAACTCAGGAAGATGAGTCTTCCTGTGCCACTCAGAAAGTGCTTAATAAATGCTTGTTGACTTGATTATGAAAATAGCTCCATGTTCCCACCCTCTGGAGATATCCTCTCCTTTGAAATATCCTAATTTTTATTAACACTAATCACATGACCTTGGCTCAAGAAAAATGATTCCCCACAGAAGCAGACACACATGCAAAAAGGTTCCATATGGTGTTTTGCTCTCAGCATAGACTCGGTAAGCAAATAAATAATATTAATAGCAACAAGACGTAGTGTAGTGGATAGAATTATGGATTTGAAGTCAGGAAGACATGGGTGGAATTCTTGCTTCAGATGTGTGGTTCCAGAAAAGTTACTTAGCCTCTATGCTCCAAAATTTTCTCACATGTGATATGAAGGAATTGGATCCAATGACCTCTGGGTCCCTTTCCAAAACCTATGACTTATCAAGTGGCCACAAGTTTGTTATTCTTCTAAACTCTGGAAGACCCCCAGACATAAGCTCATTGTGGACCTAGGAGTTCTAGATAATCTATAGTTGGAGTATTCCCTGGAGAGCTTAATAGACAAGGAAGTTCCCATATGATGTCTGACCCACACTTTCCATGTTGATCATCAGCTGCAGGTCCAGCTCAAACAAGGGGCTTAGACTGCTCACAGGATGGGAGAATGCAATATAAGATCTTGCTCCCCCAAGTCTTAGCTGTCTAGTCACTGGTGGACCCTCTGACTTTGTGCGGCCCCAACTAACCCATCTGGTAGCAGCGGGAATGAAAGTTTTAGCCAGATGGGGCCTGAAATAGCATCATCAACAAACTCTTTCATTTCTATCTTGATCTGTACTGCCCACTACCACTGTATCACATCACTGTTCCATCAGCCCTCGATACCATGTCTCTTCTTCAGAAAGATGTGGGGGGAGGAAGGAAAGGGGTAAGTAAGTTGTAGATTGCAGGGACATTACTCATGGTATTTGGAGTTAAAAAATCTGAGATTGAATAAAGGTTTTATAATTTATTCCCTTTATGACCTTGGGCAAATCACTTAATGTCTTTGAGCTTTGGTCGTCTTACCAGTAAAATGAAGACATAGAATTAGATTCAATTCAGTTAAAAAAAATTTATCAAGTGACCACTATGTGCAAGGTCCTTGGTGATTTGAGGGGGTTGATGAAATAGATGATCAACCAATAAGCATTTAATAAGCACCTACTATGTATGGTACACTGTGCTATGGACTGAAGATACACAGAGCATACATGGTATAGGCCCTGCCTTCAAGATACTTCCAGTCTTATTGGAATAAATGATATGAACATCTTTAAGTTGATATACCATATGTACAAAGTAAATATAACTTAATATCAGAGGTGGAGAGGAACAGTTGGGGGAGATGAGGAAAGGCTTCATATAGGAGGCAGCATTTGAGAAAAAAAAACCTGGGAATTCTAAGAAATGGAGATGTTCATGTTGGGGGGACAGCCAGTAAAATGGCATGGAGATGGGAGATGAAATGCTGTGTATGAAGGACAATGATTTGGCATTTTGGCTGGATTGAAGAGAGTTTGAAGGGGGTTAATGTGTAATAAGCCTGGAAAGAGAGGTTAGAACCAGATTATGAAGGACTTTAAATACCAAAGAGAAGAATTTTTATTTGATCCTGGAGACAATTGGAAGACATTGGAGCTTCTTGAGCAGGAGAGTGATATAGACTGATTTGTACTTTAGAAATATCAATTTGGCAGCTGTGTAGAGAATGGAATGGGAAAGGGAGAGCCTGAAAAGTGAGAGAATTATTAGGAGACTATTGCAGTAGTTCAGGGAAGAGGTGATGAGGGCCTGCATTAAGGTGGTGGCTTCATGAGTGACTATAAAGGGGGTGGTTTGAAGGAAGAACTGATAAAACATGGCCACTGATTGGGTATCCACTTGGGAAGGATTAGAGGGAGGGTGTAGATTCAAGGGGGACTCAGAAGTTACATGCATCTGGAAGAATGGAAGTGCTTCACAAAAACAGGGAAATTAACAAAAGGGGTGGGTTTACATTTTTTTCCCCAATTGTTCAGTCATCTCAGTAATGTCCAACTCTTCATGACCCCTTTGGGGTTTTCTTGGCAAACCTACTGGAATGATTTGCCATTTCCTTCTCTAGGGCATTCTACATATGAGGAAACTAAATGACTTGCTTAGGATCACACAGCTAGTGAGTGTCTAAGGCCAGAATTGAACCAAGCAAGATGAGTCTTCCTGACTCTAGGACCAGCACTGTATTCACCTGTCACCTTGCTGCCTCAGAGTTCACAGGGGTGGAGTGGGGGAGGAGATAATGAGTTCTGTGTGGCATATATTGAGTTTGAGATGCCTTCATGGGGTATCTAGGTGGAGATGTCTAGCAGTTTTTGATGTAGGTTTGGAGCTTAGATGATCACTAAGGATTCTTCTACCTTTAAATCTTTTAATCCAATGAAATCTCTTTCCAAAGAATGTTGATAATTGAGGAAAGTGGGGAATCAGGAAGGGGCTAGTGGTAGTAGAACCTAGATTATAAACTCCTTGAGGACTGGGACCATCGTTTATCTTTTACCAGTGCATGGCACAAAGTAGATGTTTAATCAATGTCTTGACTTCTTAAGACAACACTCAATCTTCAGCATAGAATATTGGCAAGAGCACTGGATTTGCAATCAGAAGAGCTGTATTAAGATCTGCCTCTAGGTGATGCAAGAGAGCATACTGGACTTGGAGTCAGACAGTCCTGACCTCAAATCCAGCTATTTCCTGATTCTGTGACCTTGGGAAAAAATACTTAGTCTCTGCCTGCTTCAATTTCCTCATTTGTAAAATGGAGATAATAGGTTATTGTGAGGATAAAATGAAATAATGTTTACAAAGTACTATGTAAAAATTTATTATAGTTATTACTAGAATATAGAATATATAATTATTACATATAATACATATAATTATATATAATTAATTAATATATAACTGTATTATTATTAGGGCAATTATATTATTATAAAACAATTTAACATCCCTGGGTTTCAGTTTCCACCTCTGTAAAACAAAGAAGCTGGACTAGATTTACTGCAACTCAGTAAGCATTTATTGAGAGGTTACTTGGAGCAAGGTTCAAAATCTAAGGCCATACCATGTTCCTGGACAGCAGGACTCATCACTTGGACCTGCCTTGACCCCAGCCTCCTATCCACCAATTCATCATAGTGCAAAATGATTTAAGTATGACCCTGACCTGAATCTCCTCTTTTCCTCAGCAATAGTCCCTAGCCTTATGGCTATTGGAAATGGCACCATTGTAAAGGAGTTCATCCTGCTTGGCTTCACCAACCACCCTGAGCTGGAGTTTCTTCTGCTTTTCATGTTTCTGGTTTTTTATCTCTTGATGCTGCTGGGTAACCTGGGCATGATTACCCTAATCTGGATTAATCCTGGACTCCACACACCTATGTACTTCCTGCTCCGACACCTGGCTTTCCTAGATGTCTGTTTCTCTACGACGGTGTTACCTCAACTCCTGGTGACCTTGGCCTCTGGCAGAGCTGTGGTCTCTTATGAGCAATGTGCTACCCAATTTTTCATGTTCACTTTCTTTGGCTCCACTGATTGCTACCTTCTGGCTCTCATGGCATATGACCGCTATGTGGCTGTGTGTCAGCCTCTGTTCTATGTCACCATCATGACACCCAAGACAAGGCTGAAGTTGATAACTGGGGCCTACATTGGGGGCTTGGCTAATGCTATTCTAAGGACCAGTTGCACATTCTCACTCTCCTTCTGTGGTGAAAACCAGATTGACTTTATTTTCTGTGACCTCCCACCCCTGCTAGAGCTGTCCTGTGGGGACACTTTCCTACAAGAACTGTTGATTCTGATATTTGCTTGTTTTGTGATCCTGGTCAGCCTGACCATGATCCTGGTATCCTATCTGTTTATCATCAGAGCCATACTACAGATCCACTCTGCTGGTGGGAGGGCTAAGACCTTTTCCACTTGTGCCTCCCACATGGCTGCTGTTGGGGTCTTCTTTGGAACTCTTGCATTCATGTATGTAGGCAACAAGTCAGGGAAATCCCTAGAAGAGGACAAGGTGGTGTCCGTGTTCTACACTGCAGCAATCCCTATGCTGAACCCTCTCATCTACAGCCTGAGGAACAAGGAGGTGAAGGAGGCCCTGAAGAAAACTCTTAGTAGACTTAAATTACCTTAAGCTTTCCATCATCATTCTGGGCCATTAGCATCACCATGGGCATTGACAAATGTCCTGAACATCTGTGAGGAGCTAGGTTCTGTGCTATGTAAATGGAGTTACATGAGACCTTTCCACAAGGTACTTCAAATAACTCAGTGACAGGAAAGGGCAACTATAAAGCAGTAGGCTGAAGAAAGGCATTATCATTTGTTGGAGCAAAGGTTAGGAAAGCCAGCTGGAGGATGAATTGCATGATAGTAGGAATGAGAGAGACTTATTTTGTTAACACTTGTAAAATGATGAAACCAGAGAAAATTGACATGGGAGAACCAATGAGGAGAGGATAGGTACCAAGGCTCTTACTCTGCCAAGACATTGGCATGGAGAGGAGGCAAACATTATTGAGATTCATTCCTTTCTTTGCAACATCAGGGGGCAGTGTTCACCAACTACTCAGTCCTTTCCACCCCCTCTTCCATTCTGAATCTTTTCCAAGCTCCGTCTATCTCCTCCCTGGACAGTGCAGGAGTGGTTTAGAGTGTGACTTTTTCCTCGTCTGTCTTCACCTTTGTCCCTCCCAAATTCTTTTTCTCCAGAGAGTTAATCAACTTCATCTTGTTAAAAAAAGTTTGTTTTTAGCCTAGGAGAAATATAATAGTCCTTAATCCCACATTGTGTTTTTCTTTGCTTTTTTATGGAGTTTATGTCGGATGGAAAACTATTAATACATAATAGCACAGAGTACCCAGTTAGGAAAATTCCTAACATTTGGATAGAATTTTAGCTCTATGTCCTAATACAAATTTTGTATATTTCCAGATAACTTTCTCCATTCCTCTTTTTTTGGTAATGAACTAAGCATACAATATCATCCTTAATGACTGACCTTGGGTCAGTTGCAAAATCAGGACACAGGAAATAATAAGCTAAATTTAAGGAGAGGAATATATAACCTCTCCTGCTATTGGGCAAACATGTGGAAGGGGAGGCTGGGAAAAGAGTAGATGCATTCATTTGGCATTTGTCTTAGACTTTGAAGAGACAATTCTAAGCAGCAGCTCAGTCTGACTACTTTGTTTCAAGAGGTCTGCAGAGGAACCTGACAGACCACTTGGATCTCTCCCTTTTCTCTGGTAGCTAGCTCAGCTATCCTAGCTCTTTAATCAGTGCCCCTAAGTTACTATTTCTCTTCAGTTTAGCTCATTGAGTCCTGGTTGGGGAGAGGACAGGCAGGAGCTGGTAGTTGCCACTCCTTTCCTAAAACTCATAGCTGTGCCTCAAGTCTGCCTTCCGGATGGTTTGCTGTTCTTTGAAATTCTTTCTCATACCTGAGAGAGAATGCTTGTTCCTCTGAACCACAAATCCCAGAATGCCAGGCAACCTCAATTATTAAATTATTAAAAGCTTGCTACATACAAGGAGCTGTGCAAGACACTGTGGATGAGACCAAAGGGAAGATTTCTCTGCCCTCAGGAGTCTATAATTTACTTTGGGGACATACCACCTATACAGAGAGGTAAGATGCAAAATATTTGAAGTCTAAACACATAATAATTTTGCAGATGCGATGGAAGAGAACTCTACAAACCTGGTGGTGGAGGAATCAGGAAGGGAGAGCCTTATGTAGAAAGCTTCCTTTATCTAGCATGACAGACCTTTAGTTGCATGCAGGTAACTTATCAAAACAAAGTTATTAAGTTGTCTCCTAACTACTTCCTTTGTCTTCTTTCTTTCTCATCATGGTTATGGTAAATATATGTATATATGTATACACACTCATATAACAGAATTTTACATAGTTATAATTATATATTTCATGTAATTATATATAAGTATGTGCTATATGTTATATATGGTTATATATTCTATAACTAGCATATATTAAAAATAATTATATAAATGGAAATAAATAAAAATATAAAGAGAAAATCACATGATTCTGTGAAGCTCTTGCTTTCATAATTCTTGTGCTCGCCATCAATTCTCCCCTAAACCTAACCACCATGAAGGTCTGTGGAATTAGGAATAGCTTGTTTTAAATTTTTCTTAAGATACTTACTAGCTGTGTGAACCTAGGCAAGTCACAACATCTCTGAACCTTTAGGAACTTCCATTTCCTCATCTGTAAAATGTGGATAATAATAGCACCTACCTCCCAAGATTGTTCTATTTTTTTGTTATCACTTTTTCAAATCTAATTATTCATGTGCATCTATTTTAAAAAAGGATTCCAGTTTCACAAATAAGCCTTAACTGAAAAGTAAAACATGCTTTTCTATGTTCTCAGCTATAAGCCAGGAGACATTTGGACCTTGAGCTAATGGCCTAGGAGCCACTCCCCTCTTCATTGTTCTTATTTCTCACCAGGAAATTCATCATCCTGTGAGCCTGCATCAGTTATGATCCTCACATCCTATCAATACACTCAGTAGTACCCCACCGATGGAAGGGCAGAAAGTAAAGTGAGGAACTTCTCCCAATCCTCCATTTAAAGAAGCCCGCTAGGTGAGCCATGTCTTCACATCCCACCAGTTGCATTACTTTGGACTGAATTCCATCATGACCCTCTATCAGGGCACCTCCCCCTCTTTATTAGTTTCCTTTTCTGTGTTCTCTTCACCCATTACGTTGTAAGCTCCTTGAGGGCAGGGCTTCACCTCCAGGGCTTAGCACAGTGTCTGGTACATAGTAGGTACTTATTAAATGTTTACTGACTGCCTACCTCCATTTTTATTATTCCTCTATTAATTCATATTGAGATTCCATTCACTTCCCTGGCTACCAATTGATGTTGCTTGAGCCTGAAGTTTTCTATGACCTCCAGATCTTTTTTCAGACGCTCCTCCTCAATCTTGAATTTGTAAAGTTGATTCTTTGACTCTGAGTGTAAAACTCAAAATTATTCCTAGTAAACTTCATCTTATGTTATTTAGGCCAATATCCTTAGCCTAACTTTACGAATCTTGACTGTCATTCAATGTGTTAGTATCTCTCCAAGCTTTGTAGAGTTGCTATGCAGGTCATCTCTGCCTTTATCCTAAGCACTGAGAAAACTATTCCACAGTACAGAACCAAGCATAGACAGATCCCTGAAGTGCCGCACTGGAGATCTATAACTCTAACCCTAAATATGACCACTGAATCATTTAGTACACATCTCTCCATTTTGTGCGAAATTAGCATGAGAGATTTTCAAAATATGTTGCTAAAATCTGCCGTCTAGGTCCTGAGGTGTGGCCTTTCGACTGAGATCAAGTTTTAGAGAACAAATCCTTTTATTAAGGGAATTTGCTCTTCAAAGTTTGGATTCAATCTTGAAGAACTAGAAGGCTGCATGTGGCTTTGAGGCCACAGATTCCCCACCCCTGGTTTGGAATAATTTCTTCTTTATGAAGTCATGTGAGTTCTTTTTTGAGTATGTAAGAATACATACTCGAGGAAAGAATTCTCAAGGTTTACAGAGACCATTTTTTAAAGGATTATATTCTAGAATTTGGGCAGGAATTGAAGTCAAGTTTAGTGGCTTCTTCTCATTTGGAGAAAACCAGCACATTTGCCCTTTTTTAACCTTCCACTGTCTCTCCATTTCTCCCCAACCTCTCCAATATCACTGACAGCGGCTCAGTGATGATATTCATCAGTTCCATCAGTATCCTAAGATGTGATTTATTTGGGCCAGTGCCTTGATTTTACTGAAGGCAGCTTTCTTATAATCACTTGTCTTGGGTTTCAACTCCCTATTTTTATTCTGCCCTTTGTAGCCAAAAGGTCTCTCTCCTTGGCAGAGAAAATTAGATTTGAATAACTCTATCTCTTCTAAGTTATTGTTGTCACATCTATCCTGAATAGTTGTCTTTGTCCTTTTTTCTTGAATGTAACTAAAACAAAATCCAGCCTTTTGGGGGCCCTTAGTTTTTGTCACTAGCCTCACCTTATTCTGGACACTCCTGATACTATTATTATGGGGTCACTGTAATACTTTCGCATTCATCTTTTCTTATCAGCCCTCATTTCCATCTTCAATACATATTCAAAGTTATAATTAGAAAAATGATGGTTATGGGTTCCAGCCTAATGGAAAAATGCCTTGTAGATATGATAAATAGAACTCCAGGGGGATTGACTACTCACAGTAATTGGGACTTAGCTATACAAGGACCTTAAAATTCTAAATTGGTTGTTGAATTTCCCATGTATCTATATCCATTTCTAAGACTATTTCCCCTTTTTTCCTCATTGAAATGACTGGTTTTGTGTCTTTGGTTTAATTCTTAAGAGCTTCTTGTCCTTCCTGAACTGTAAGGGGAAATGCTGACTTGCTCCATCAGTTAAAGCAAAAGTGTGTAGTCTGGACCTTGGACCTGTAGTTCTATCTTTTATTTCTGAGCTGAATACTATTGCTGTTCAGTTGTTTCAGATGTGTCCAACTCTTCATGACCCCATTTGCTGTTTCTTTCTCCAGCTCATTTTACAGATGAGGAAACTGAGGTAAACAGGGTTAAGTGACTTGTTCAGGGTCACATAGCTAGTAAGTGTCTGAGACCGGATTTGAACTCAGAAAGATGAGCCTGTATTCAGGCCTGGAATCTTTTATTCACTCTACATTTATACTGACTGGACTACTCATTATTCTTCATTTATTTCCTTTCCTACCTCTATATCTTTGCACAGGACCTATCACCAATGACTAGAATTTATATTTCTATCACACCTTAAAAGTATTACATACCGCAACTAGTAACTTATAGTCTAGTAGAGGTAGCTAGTGATACAGTGGACAGAGCGAACTCTGGGCCTGGAATCAGGAAATCCTGAGTTCAAATCCAGCCTCAGGTATTAGTGAGGGTGACCCTGGACAAATCACTTCACCTCTGTCTGCCTCAGTTTTCTCAACTGTAAAATGAAGACAGATAATATTACCTAGGGCTATTGTGAGGATCAAATGAGACACTATTTGTCAAAAGTGCTTAGTACAGCACAGTAGGTGCTAAATAAGTGTGGACTTCTTTCCCTTATCTCTGTGTCCTATTTTCTTGTGGGGTAGGAAGAGTGGCCAAGGCTTATTCATCTTTTCACAAACAGAGCTCAAGGAGATCTTTCCAGAGTCCTATCTGAGAGACTAGTCCTTTAACTAAATATCTCTCTCAGCAGTACCCTTTGAAATAGATGTCAAAATGAAAGTCTTTTATCCCTCTAAGCCAATAAAAGTTCACTCCAGTTGAAGACTCTGGAAGCAAGGTTGGGCTGGGGTCAGTGTTAGCAACAGTGACCCCATAATAATAGTATCAGGAGTGTCCAGAATAAGGTGAGGCTAGTGACAAAAACTAAGGACCTCCAAAGGGCTGCATTTTGTTTTAGTTACATTCAAGAAAAAAGGACAAAGACAACTGTTCAGGATAGATGTGACAACAATAACTTAGAAGTTACTACTAACTTCTTAATGACCCACTACTTGGAGTGGTCATTATTGATTAGGAGATAAAGCATCCAGGTCTACCACTGGAACTGCAGTAGCCCCTGAGGGATATATTGAGATGGAAGATGCTGCCAATTCATCCCCAAACCCTGCAGCTAAATCCCAGATTCTCTTTTTCTCCTCATGATATGAACATCTCCCCAGGTGAGGTCAAATGGCAAGGTATCTGTCTGAAGCCCTCGGTGAATGTAGGAGGGTACTCAGCGTAATGGCTAAGCATTCCTGGGCAGAACTCCAACTCTCCCTCCTGATGGGTTGCTGCTTCCCTCAAAGAGAGGAGCCTGGTTGTGGGAGTGAATGAGGCAGGGATTTGGGAAGGAGGGATAAAGAGGGCCCTATCCTCATGTGGAAGGGACTAAAGACTAGGGAGTGCTGGGAGGTTGTGGAGTCCGGCACCTGAATTAAATTTGGCAAGCCAAGTTGGTTCCAGTTATGCAAGAGACAGCCCAGAGGGGAGTCTCATGGGGGGAGTCCTATAATGGGGCTGTAAGCCTGAAGAATTTCCGCACCAATCATCTCTTCAGCGGCATCCAACTTTGAGGTGAAGGAAAGTGAGTTCAGAAAGAACCCTCCATGATGGAGCATCCCCTGTCTAGGGAATTTGCCAGCCAAAAGGACCTTGGGCTTCAGGACCCACATGATCCAATCAAACCTGGCTGGGTACTCCAAGGACCTCCCAGCTAAAAGAAGGAAAAAAGAATGGCTTACCTTTTTTTGGGAGGAGCTGTGGGGTCTCTCAGAGACAAGCGCCTACCTAGGGACATCAAAAAACTGATGAGGGTCAGGTTGCCATGTAGCAGGATGTCTCAAAGAATTTCAAAGATTCAGGCTGACTCCAAGCCAGTTAGAGAGATTTATTGTGGATTTGAGGTTCACGCTCTGGTGAGTGGCTAAGTTCCTTAGAGGACCATGCAATTTCAGTAAGGTAAGAGGAACAATTTCATAGACTATGTAATGCTGAATACACAATTAAAATTTACATAGAATACAGGAATATGATTGATATTAGAATGGCAAGAGGAGTTTGTTAAGGGATTAGGTAATAGGGGAAGGAGTCCTACTATGTTTCAGTGGTCAAACATCCTTTTCATACTGCTTTCTGATTGGCAAGCTATTGTGGTCTGTCTGGTCAAGATGGATAGTTACGTATTGTGGTCTTGTCTTGTGCTAAATGGATGATGAGAGGGTGGTTGGGTAAAAGAACACACCTGTTCGGATATGTGGATGAGATATGGAGGCAGTGACCAGCTGGGGCAGTGAGTGAGCTCTTCAGTGTGGCTGATAAGGAAGTTAGTATATGGGGACTGGGGAAAGTTTTAGCATTCCATCAATAGGGGCTGTCTTCATTGGCAGGAACAGGTCTCCTAAAAGAAGCTGATGTTCCTTTGGCCACTGTTATCTATTTGCTCTTGGATATCAGCAACAGAATCCTGAGGGCTGTTCTCCTTTCTCATACTTCCTCCACCCTCCAGTTGGCTTATGTTCTTCTCCTTCTTCTCTATCCTCATGGTTTTATCTTTGTGTGTGGAAAGTCTGGTACAGTGGAAAGGATGCTGAATTTTAGCTCAGAATACCTGGATTTGAATTCTGGTTTTGCTACCTAGTACCTGTGCAGATGTGGACAAGGGAATTCACATTTCTAAGCTAGTTTTCTTATCTGAAAAAAATGAAGAGCTTAGATTAGATTATGCAAGGTCCCTTCCAGCTTAGAAATTATTTTATTTTTTAAAAAATTGTTTTCATTTTGTTAAATATTTCCTAATTACAGGTAAATTTTTTAAACAGTCATTAAAAAAATTGAGTTCCAAATTCATTCCCTCCCTCCTGCACTCATCTCCCCCCTCCTTCACAAGGCCAGTGATTTGATATAGATAATATATGTGAAGTCATGCAAAATATTTTTCTATATTAGCCACTTTTCAAAGAAAAACATAAGCAAGACAAAACAATAAAAATAGAGAAAGTAAAAAAGTATGCTTCAGTCTCCACTCAGTGTTCATCAGTTCTCCCTCTGGAGGTGGACAGATAGCTTTTTCCATCACGGATCCTTTGTAATTGTCTTGGATCAATGTCTTGATCAGAGTATTTATTCATAGTTCATCATAGTACAATTTTGTTTTTACTGTGTACAATGTTTTCCTGGTTCTGCTCACTTCACTTTGCCTGACTTCATAAAAGTCTTTTCAAGTTTTTCTGAAGCAATCCTGTGCATCATTACTTTTAGCACAATAGTAATCCATCCCAATCATATACCACAACATTTCCAGCCATTCTCCAGTTGGTGGGTATCCCCTTAATTTCCAATTCTTTGGCACTGGAAAAAGAGCTGCTATAAATATTTTTATACATGTATGTCCTTTCCTCTTTTCTTTGATGTTTTTCCAATACAGACTTAACAATAATATTGTTGGGTCAAGAGACATGCACAGTTTTGCAGCCTTTTGGTGGTAGTTCAAATTGTACTCAAAAATGGTTGGATTAGTTCACAACTCCACCAACAGCTCATTAGTGTCCCATTTCTACATTCCCTCCAGCATTTGCTATTTTCCATTTAATTATTTGTAGAGCTAGAAAAAGCAGTAACAATCTGGAAGAACTGTGAGTTCAATTCTGTCCTCATACACTTACTAACTGTGTGACCTTGGACAAGTCACCAAGTCCTATTTGCCTCAGTTTCCTCATCTGTCAAATGAACTAGAGATAGAAATGGCAAATAGGGTCATGAAGAGTTGGACACAACTGAAACGACTAAACAACAACAGCAACCAGACCAATATTCAGCAAAGAAACAAGTAAGGAAACAGCAAAGCTCTTAGGTATCTTTGCCAAGAAAACCCATTAGGGTCAAGAAGAGTCAGACATGACTGAAATGACTGAACCGAAGCAACACCGACTTCTCTACATTCTGTGTTCTGAGACCTCTTCTACTTTTGATGTTCCATATTCTAAGGGCTCTGAAGTTCTTGGTTATGAGGTTTCCCCATGTTCTGGCATTCCATGTGCTAAGGGCTCTTCCAGCTCTGATATTCTAGGTCTTAGGTTCCTGTCCTCCCTGACATTGTAAAGATGAAGTTGCCTTTCAGATTTAATGTTCTGTGACTTTGAATCTTTCATCAGGCAGATACTTAACAGCATCTCTGCTCCTAAGTAGCTTACTACCTCAGAGCTTGTGTCTGTGCCTTGGTTTCCTCCTCTGTCAAAACAAGTGGGGTGACTCTTCTCCTATTTATGCTTAAAGAACTCCTTTGAGGACGCAGTAAGAGGCAAAGCGCTCAGAGATTTGAAAGTGTCTTCAAGTGTCTTTTCTTCCTTTGTACTTGGGAGGAAGCTGCATAGTCTCATGCTCTAGGGACTCTGTTGGGGCCTGAGCCAAATGAAGAATGGTCAGACTTTGTTTGATGAATGTTTTCCTATTCCTGATTCATGGAAACAAAGTGATTATGGGTAGTCTCCCCTCTTCTGCTGATCACTGTTAGCCTTTGGGGGTTTGTGGTGCTATAAAATATTAATGAACCAGATGCTAAAAATAAAAGATATTATTTCTCAGTCAGGGAGTGATGCAGCACAGTTAATGCCAGCACTCACGCTAGGCCACCAGGTCAGCTTCTCCTTTGGGTAACCCATTTCCCTCTCTGTATTGTCCCCTAAGATCTTTCCTTTATCCAAGAATAAAGAGAGATCAGATGAAATACCTGACTCTGAAAGAAGAGACATTTTGAACCACAGTGTGTCTTATCTTCTTTTTTCTCTATATTTCCCCAAAAGGGGTCACATAGAACCTCTTTGGGAGATTCATAGTCAAGCCAAGTATTTTATTTACATGGCATCTCTTTCCTGCACTCTGATCCCAGTTGGTGAAGATGGCAGCAAATAGAATTCCTGACATCATTCCAGTTGGGGAAACTAGAGCATGGCTGGTAGTGGATTAGTCATGTGACAAAGTGGGATGTTTAGATCTCTTCTTACTGGGTGTGGGGTGGTGTGGGAGATCTACTAGGACTCCAGCAGCTGGAATTGGAGGATTAAGAAGAATGGAGGAAAGAAAAAGCAACAAGCCACTAGTTCTCCAATGGAAACCCTACCCAGTACCCTTATGTGATTTCATGTAGGGAATAATGGATCCTCCCCAGAGACTCACATCAGCTGCTTGCTCTTCCCCTGACTATCAGCCAATAACTAGAAATAGTGTTGTTTTGGTTGTCTCCAAGGTCTGGTATTTGAGGCAGAGCATGATGAGACTGGTTCTTGATTCAGGTTTTGTGCCTGTAGCAACTCTGGTGACTGTAGTTGGATGGAACCAAAATAGGAGAGGCAGTGTGGTGCTGAGGAAAGGAGGTGGAATTGGTAGTCAGAGGATCTGGGTTCAAATCATGACCCTACCCCTCCTTATTACTGGTTGGACCTTGAGTAAGTCACTCTACCTCCATGGATCTCCCTTCCCTCATCTGTCAAATAACAAGCATGGTCTAGAAAACCTTTAAAACCCTTCCAACCCTTAACATAGGATTCCTTATTTCCCCTTGCTATTTCTAGTGTACTCTAGAATATATTACAGATGGACGAAGTTAAAAAACTTGTTGTCATAGAAGCATGGGTCACTATGATGCTGTGGGGGAAAGAACACTAACTCTGAAGTCCAGAGACCCAGATTCATATTCCATGCCGAGTGTTGTGCTTCCTGCATGGTCTTGGAAAAATCATCTAGCCTCCCTAGGCCTCAGTTTCTTCATCTGTAAAAGAAAAGGTTGGACAAGCTGACTTCTGTGGTACATTCTTTCTCTAAGTTTCTGATCTGATTATCCTTTCATCTCATGTACAGAGCTTAGCAGGTGATTATTGAGGATAATGAGCTCATGTAAGAACTTACAAGATGGATCGTTCATCTCCTATCTGCTGGCTACATCATGGGTAAGCTTCTCCTTGGTCCTAAGGGGGCCTTCCTGGAAGCAGATAAATGTCTTCCAAGTCTCCACTTTTTGGGACTTGTGTCCCAGCTTAAAAAACAATTTAAATATATTTAAGGTCTAGTTTTGCTACCCTACATGAAAAAAAAGCTAGATATGCCTCTGCCATCTTGTGATTGTGGCTTTCCTAATGCTACCTAACCAATGAATAGCAGTTCTGGTAGTCCCCTATGGTCTTCTGGTCATCATTCCAGTGCCTTTGGTACTAGCTCCATATGAGACTGCAGTCAGCACAGGAGAAACTGCTCATCAGGAGAGAGAGAGAGAACAATTACCAAGGCTGGGGAAAGGAGGAAACAAAAGGGTGAAGTGGCACTCAGGTGAGAAGGTTTATCTGACTCAAGTCCAAGCAATGAAGTATCCAGTCTCCTTTCTGGTCTTGACCATTTGCTCCAATGTGTCTGCTAATATCTTGTTAATGCCAGAGCTGGAGTCCTTCTGGCCTAGCCAAATATCCTTTGTAGACCTCTGTGCTAGGTTGCATGGTGAAAAAAATGCTGAATTTGGGGTCTGAAGACCTGAATTCAAATCCCAGTGTTATTCATTACTGCTGTGTGACCTTGGGCAAGTCCATGCATCAGTCACCAAGCATTCAAGTGCCTCTTGTGTCCCATACTATGGTAGACTCTAGGGATAGACACATAAAGGTGAGATAGGGATCCTCTGAGTCTCAGTTTCCTCATCTATAAAACATGAGTATTTGGCTAGATGATCTATAAGGTCCCACCCAGGTTTAGTTCTACGATATTATGAACTCTTCTGAAAGTTTCCAAGCAGGTGCATGGACCTGCTAAATAAAACCATTATTTATGTGAGTCAATGATCAATAAGCTGTTTCCTTTAGTTTTCTAATCTGTTAAATGGGGATATTCATGGTTGCATCTTGTAGGAAATATAAGGAGACTACTTAGTGAATCTTAAAGACAGAAGAATGTGCGCTATTATTAGTTATGAAATAAAAAGTTCAAGTGCTTTTAGAATCTTGTCCTGTGTGTTAGGGATAGTGTTCCAAAATACTAATTTTTATGTTTTATATATTTAAAATATTTTGATTAAGCCTGTGGAGGAAATTGGATAGGAAGAAATATCTGGGTGTGAATCACAGATCTGGGGCTTATCGGCTGTATGTCCCTTATCCCCCCCTGAATCTTAGTTTCATCAGTAAATCAGGGTTTAGATTTTGTGATCTTTGGTCCTTAGGATTTAGAGCTGAAAGGGACCTTAGTGATCATTGTGTCTACTCTCCTCACTTTATAGATCTAAGGAAACCAAGTCAAAAGATGATGGAAAAACTTGCCAAGGTCAGTGTCCAAGATGCTGTCCAGATCTGAATCCTCTCACTTAGAGAAGGAGGATGGTCTTCCACAGGTTCTTGACTTTTTTTTTTGTGATGGACCCCTTTGATTATCTCATGAAACCTATAAACTACTTCTTAGAATATTATTTTTAAAAGTAAAATTTGGAATTTAGGAACAAAAGGGAGGATGACAAAGGAAGTCAATTATATTGAAACATAGATAGGAACATATTAAAACAAACAAATTACTGGATGTTGGATTAAGAAACTCTGATTTAAGTGAAAGAAAACATTGACTTTTGAATGCAAAGAGATAGAAATCTGAGATTTGACTCTGTACTGGGCACATCTTAGTTCCCTCATAAGTCAGTCAATCAGTAAATGTTTATTAACCTGCTACTATGTGTTAGCTACTATGCTAAGCTAAAGAAAGGTAAAAGACAGCATTTTCTGTCAAATAAATTTCAGTGTAATGAGATGGATAAGATACAAACAATTGTATTCAAGGATGGAAAGGGCAGGATAAACTGAGAAAATCAATAGGAGGACCCTACTATTAAAGCTGATAAGGGTGGAGGAGTTACATGGCAGAGTGGATAGAGCACCAGCCCTGGAGTCAGGAGGATCTGAGTTCAAGTTCAGCCTTAGGTACTTACTAGCTGTGTGACCCTGGGCAAGTCGCTGAACCTTGATTACCTCTGAATAAAAGGGGAGGATAAGGAAAAGCTTCTTATAGTGACACTTGACAGTTGTTGGTTGTCACTTGAAGGAAGCTAGGAGGCAGAAATGTGGAGGTTGAACATTCAAGGAATGAGGGACGAGAGAGAGAGAGAGAGAGAGAGAGAGAGAGAGAGAGAGAGAGAGAGAGAGAGAGAGAGAGAGAGAGAGAGAGAGAGAGAGAGAGAGAGAGAGAGAGAGAGAGAATTAAGCAAAGTGAACATAAGAAAAAAATGTGTGTTGTTAGGCTGACACAAATGAAGCCTTCCTCTTGGTGATGGCTGGTGAACATCAGTCATTCAGGTACTCTCATGAAACGTTCCTTTTCAAATTTTACATGTTTGTTGAAGAATTAAAAAATTATCTGTAGAATTCCAAAGAGCTTCCATCATTCTGATTTCATTTGATCTGCCCCCCCGTGACATGTAGAAGATGAAAAAAGTTGAATTTCAGAGATTAAGTGATTCATTTCAGTCACTTAGCTAGCTAGTGGGTGAGCTGGGACTATAGACAGAGGCTTAGTGACTCAGAGAATTTTACTTCTGGGGTTCACACTTCTCATAAATGAGACTAGGTGTCATTCCAAGGTCTCTAACTTGTCTCTCTCATTAGTTCTCTCAGGTACCAGTGAGTAAATGGCTGGGAAGAATCAGACCATCTTGACTGAGTTTTTCTTTATCACATTCACTGAGCATCCAGAGTTGAGGCTTCCTCTTTTCTTGTTTTTCCTTGGTCTCTATGTTATCACCTTGCTGGGGAATTCAGGAATGGTCTTCCTGATCTGCACAGACTCCCGGCTCAGCACCCCCATGTACTTTTTTCTGAGCCACCTTGCTTCTGTGGACATCTGCTACTCCTCAGTCACCACCCCTCAGGTGTTGGCCATCCTGTTTGAGCAGGGGCTGGTTGTCTCCTATGAACGGTGTGCTGCTCAATTCTTCTTCTTCACCTTCTTGGGTGGCATTGACTGTTACCTCCTGGCCGCCATGGCTTATGACCGGTACGTGGCTGTGTGCCGGCCCCTTCTATATGTGACTATCACGACCAAGAAGACCTGTGTGTCTCTAGTAGCTGCAGCTTATGTTGCTGGCCTGTCTGCTGCCATAATCCGCACTGCAGCTGCCTTCACTCTCTCCTTCTGTGGTGACAACCAGATTGATTTTGTCTTTTGTGACCTCCCACCCCTACTGAAGCTTGCCTGTGTGGACAGCTACACCCAGGAGATGGTGATTGTTGTGTTTGCCATTTTTGTGATTCCTGCTTGTATGGTGGTAATCCTGGTCTCCTACTTATTTATCATTGGGGCCATTGTGCGCATCCCCTCAGCTGGGGGTAGAGCTAAGACCTTCTCCACGTGTGCCTCCCATATCATGGCAGTTTCCCTTTTCTTTGGCACACTCATCTTCATGTACATGCGGCGGAATGAAGGGAATTCCTTGCAGGAAGCCCGGATAGTGTCTGTGATGTACACAATGATCATCCCAATGCTGAATCCCCTCATCTATAGCCTGAGGAACAAGGAGGTGAAGGAAGCCATGAGAAAAGCCTTGAGGGGTATAAAGGTCTTAAGGAGGGATCTAGGTTGAAAGACACTCCATTGTCATGCTTATGGCACCCATGCTTCTCTAGTTGAAAGTGCTTCTAGGGCAAATTCAGTTGAGCCAGGCATACAGCAGCATGGCTCTATGACCCCCAAGGACAATAATAACATGGATGTACTTTGCCAGGTTTGGTAACTTATATTCTAGAGAGTCTTGTCCATTAGTTTGACAAATGCTGTATATGGGGTGGGAGAAGACAGACTTCTGAAGAATGGTACCATGACATTGTGGCATTTTTTCTTTGATTCTCAGACTGCACATTGAGGCACAGAAATGGAAGTCATTGTCCTGAAAAAGTATGAAATAATGCTTTCCTAGGGCAGCATTGTGCTCCCCCTCTAATGAAAGATGTGCTACCCTCTTTACGATGTTGGCATTCTTTGCAGAGTCCCATTTACCTCTTGGTAGTTCAGTCGATCAATCATACAACAACACATTGACTATTCACCTAGAATGTGTCAAATTCTCCACTAGCCACTGGAAATAAAAAGAGCAAAAATGCCTTCAGAGCACTTATATTGTGACTTTGGGTGCCATGCCATCCCTCACTTCTCAGTTCATTGGTGTGGTACATGACTTGGCTATTTAGTTAGTGAAAACAATGCTTAGTCTAGAGTCAAGAGACCCAGGGTTGAATACAAGCCCTAACACTCTTACCCCTGTAATTACAAGCAAATGTCTTCACCTCTTTGACCCAGAGATTCCTTCTTTGTAAACTGGGGCTTATTACACCTGCCTGGATTATTCTGTGGGGTTGTTGGGAGGAAGGCAGTCTTTGAGGACCCAAGATATTTCATTTCTTTCATTGCATTTCTAGTATAGTGTCTGACTCATCATAGATGTTTTTGGTAGATATATGCTGATTTGGATTGAATCTCATAGTGATGGAATTGAAATGGGACTAGTTGTACTAGCAGGAGGGTTCTTTTACCTCTTGGTTACTCAATTTCCTCATCTGTTAAATGGGGTGATTATAATTTGCACTGTCTATTTAACAAAATTTTGGTTCAAATTTCTGGATGACATATAGATGCAGAATATCCTACCTCAATTTATCACACATTTCCCTTTTTCTTGTCTTTGTGGCTTTTATATATAGCCCAGGTTACTAACCTGGACTGACTTCTAGTGTATTTTTTAAAAATACTTTTCTTCCCCCATTTTTCTTGTTACTTAGAGGAAAAAATCTAAACTGTAGAGAGAGGATTCTATCAGCTAGGCTTTATTGATGGTCCAACTTGTGTGAGGTGTGTTTGTTCACCCTTTGTCGTTGAAGAAGACCATGCCATCAGAGAAATAATGATATGACTTCCACTTGACTTTGTTTTGAGTGAGGGAGGACTGTGCAGTTCACCATCCTCACTTCTCCTCCAGAGCCATCTGAATCCAGCGACCAGATATTCATCAGGATGACTGGAGATGACCCAGGATGAGGTAAATGGGGTTAAGTGACTCTCCCAAGGTCACACAGCTAGTGAGTGTCAAATGTCTGAAGTAAGATTTGAACTCAGGTCCTTCTGACTCCTGCACTGGTGCTCTATCCAGTTCACCACCTAGGGGTATCTCCTGTCATCCTGATTAATATCTGATCACTGGATTCAGATGGCTCTGGAGGAGGAGGGAGGCTGGTGACCTACACAGACCTCCCTTCCTCAAAAAAAAAAGTCAAGTACAAGTCGTGTTCAACTTGTGTACTGCAAACCTGACCGACTATCAGAGATTACATGGTGTGCTGGAAAATATGCAGGACAGGGCACTAGAGAAGCTGTGTTTGAATCCTGCCCCTTATATTTACAAGCAGGGCCTCTATGTACAAATCATTCAAAGTCTCTGAGCTGCAGTTTCATCTGTAGAGGTAATACTCCTTGCAAGATATCCACCTTACAGGGGTTTTTTTGAGAAAGGTACTTTGCAATATTTTGAAATGTGACTTATGATGATGATTATATAGGATACAAAACTGCTATCCTGGGAATCTCCTTGGGTTTGAATTCAGGATGACTCACAATGCTGAGCCCCTACCCAATGAATCTTCCCCTTCTAGACTAGCTGGGATCTATCATGTGACCACATATCTTATTGAGAATGAAAAAAATTTACCTGATGTAGAAAGCACTGTGATAGCAAGAAGGCATCTGATGACAAATAGCATTACACATATAAAAAATATCACCATACCAAGCCATCTCTTTCCATGATTCTGGCTCTTAGTTAATTGGGGTTACAGATTTTATCTTAAGAATTACTTTTAGTTTCCAAAAACAGGGGTAGTAGTGGTTGGAATTGTCATAAATGACTATTAAAATGTTCTGTACTCCTACTTCGCTATATCTTATACCTGAAAAGGTGCATTCTCTAGAGTCCCATGGCCACAGAGTCCTATGCAAAAGCTGAGGTCTTAAGCAATAATACTTCTGCATTGTATCCTCAGGTATGACATCAGCAGGAATGGTCAAAACATTACTGCTGTGCTGATGCTACATTAGCCCTCATGCCTATCAGCAACAGAAAAAAGAAAATATTGTTAATCACAAAACTTTGGACAGGATGGAATATCCCTTAAAAGGCCTTGGCAATGATCTCTTTCTTCTTTCTCCCCACTTTTGTTGACTTCTTCCTTCTCTGACCCTTAATCTTGGTTCTTCTCTCTTCTGGGTCTTCTTAATTGAGTCTATATCAGCCCAACTAATCATTCCTCTGACATGTAAGACTGGAAACTATCTTCAAATGGCCATTCATGGTTGCTGCTGGAAACTTCAGGTCATGATATGGCGGCCATATCTTTCTGGGTGTTACAATGATAAGGAGATGCACTAAGATCCCCGGATGGGCCAGGAAAGACTCATGCTACATCAAGGAAACTTATGTTCTAGTTGGGAGATTGGTGTATATGCATATACAAAGGACTTGGAGCTGCTTTTTTTTTTTTTTTTTTTTTTTGCAAAAGAGACCCAGGAAGGTACAAATGCGCTTTTTTTAAAAAAAAAAACTAAATTATATATTTATTTAGCATCATAAAAGATAAGTCTCTTGTCAACTGGAGGCCCACATGATAGAGTAGTAAAAGCATGGGGAAAGAACATTGCAAACTAAATTTATTTTTAATTACTATAAATTTTGCACCTACAACAAATATTAATTAGCTGCTAATCAAACCAAACAATGATACATTTCTACTCAAAGTTTCCCAATCCCTAGCCATCTGTATCTCAACTGGAGAAGGAAAGAGGAAAAAAACACATTATCCCACTGTATTATGCCGAGTATCTTAACATCAAATCTGGGTGTGTAATGTGGGTCACATATCTTTCCTTCTCTAGCCTCAGTTTCACTATAGATAAGATAAGAATATTGGAATAAGATGATCTGTAAGGTCTCTTCTTTTCCATGAAACCCTATGATGTAGGGCAATTGGCTCCTAAACTGAAAATACATCAATCTTTCTAGCTTCTTGCTAGTCTCAAATAATAACACCTAGCATTTATATAAAACTCAGATTTTAAAAGCACTTTGGAAGTAATATTTCATTTGATCCTCATAACAACACTGTAAGATAGGTCAAATTATTAACCTTGTTTTATACAAATGAAGAAACTGAGGCAGAGAAAGATCAGGTGTCTTGCCCAATGTCACAAGCTAATAATTATCTGAGGCTGGATTTGAATTCAGGTCTTCCTGATTCCAGGGGCCGTGTTTTGTCAGCTCTTCTATGTTCTTTGTTCTAAGGTGCCTATCAGATCTGACATTCTTTGTTCTAAGATATCTCCAATTTCTGATGTTCTGTGTTTGCATTCTGTACTCTAAGGTTCCCCAAAGCTTTCCGTTCTCTGGTCTAAATGTTATATGAGCACCATTTGTCGTTGTTCAGTTGTTTCAGTCATGTCCTACTTCATGACCCTACTTGGGGCTTTCTTGGCAAAGATACTAGAATGGTTTGCTATTTCCTATAACAACTCATTTCATAGATAATGAAACTGAGGCAATCCGGGTTAAATGATTTGCCCTAGTTTAGAATCATCATGGATTTTCTGGGCTACGTGTAGTTCAAATTCCCTTGACAACCTACTGCTCATATGAGAGGCCTGACTATCTCTTCCATGTTTGTCCCTTTTTGAGATTATAATTTCAATTGACTTCACAGATCCTAGGGAATTCCTAGTCAGTTCCTGGCCTCAAGATCTTAAGTTATGGGCTATGGAGACACTTTCTGCCCCTAGAATTCATGCAAAATTAATGGAACTATCCCTTTATCCCATTCTGTGCAATTAGGTAACTCAATAGTTTGTTCTGGTACTCTGTGAACCTTGGGATAATGTCAAGGAATTAATATTTCAAATTATTAAAAAACACTATCAAGAATTTATTATACACAAGTCACTATGCTAGACTCAGGGGTTACAAAAATAAGTAAACGGGACAAGTGACTAAAGGAACTTTTGTTCTCTTTAGGCCTGGGGCTTCCTTAGGGATCCAGGGCAGGATAGGGACAGAAGATACTGTTCCAGATCTGAACTGTTCCAGAGATATCCCCATGGTGTTCCCTCTGTACTAGGGGCTGGCTTACAGTATTGCTTCTGGGGTCTTCTTCACTCACCACAAGTGATCAATCAGTCGTCAACTGGAGGGATATCTATCATTTCGTACCTTTTTCTAGCAGCGTCCTCTGATGGGTCAAAACGTGACTGACATTTTTTCTGGCATTGAGAATGCATGGGTTTTGGGAATGATATAATATATGTGAATGCAAATAAATTTCTTAGAGATTTTTTCCTCCTGATTTAAGAAATAATATTGTGCAAATATTGGCATCAATGGTGAAATTTGTTTTCTTGTGGTTTCTTCTTCATAGCATAGTGACCTGTGTATAGTAACTTCTTGATAGTGTTTTTTAATAATTTGAAGTGTCCTTCCCTGCATTGCCCTTTCAATAAATGAGAGCTCCCTGAATTTTCTATTGCTGGAGAAACATCTCTGGGACCCCAGGTTTGTGAAAAACCATCCTGTTACCCCCCTGAGGGGAGAGAACTGAATTGATTTTTTAAAAATGGGGTTTTCAAAGCAAATTTAGTGATGAGCAAAGGGTATCTAGAGCTAATGACCTTCACATTATAGGTCATCCTCTGTCTTAATACAGAGGGCGTCTTAAGGGTGTCTTAATAACCTTTCAAATAAAAGCTCCAGGGATCCACCCTTTCCGGCCTTCTTTTGAGGCATTCTTGGTGTTTATACAGTGAACTAAGGTGGCACAGGGAAAGATTCTTTCCATCTCCCTTAAATGCTGTTTTCTAAGGCACTTTGTAACTCTGAGAGTCTAATATCCTATGTGCTAAGTCCTATTAGAACACTGACATCCTCTGTTATACAGACTCATGTAAGTTTTGATATTCTATATTTTATGTTCTATGTCTCCTTCTAAATGTGATTTGCTCTTCTGAAATTTTACCTTCTGCTGGCCATTGCTGATTTTCTGTCTTCCATGGTGTTTTAGAGCAAAGGTTTCAAACTCATATTCCACTGGCCATAAGAATCAGATTAAAATGTAATTAGGAAATGTTTAACAAAATAAAGATACACTACAACGTAGATGATGTTAGTTTGTGGTTTTCTCAGTTAATCAGTGGCCCATAAGGATCTATTTCTATTTGGGAGTGACCACTCTGAGCACTGACAGTCTTCGTTCTGTATTTTGACACCCTTTCCAGCAATATTTTATGTACTTTATTCTAAGGTTTTTTCCAGCTCTGATTTTTTTCTCATGTCCCTTTTATCACTAACATTCTATGATGTGACACTTTGAGTCTATCACCAGCTGGATATTTTGTTTCTAGATTTGGTCAGGGATGAACCAGTCCTGAAGAAATTTAGGACAGCCTGTTTGGAGTAGGTGTTTTGTGAGAAGGTGAGAGATTTGATTTCTTCAAGAGCTAGTAGTTCACTTCTATGGTCCTATGGCCTAAATCAGTCAACTAATGAAGAAGATTGAATTAAGCATATATTAGGTTTGTGTTAATTGCTAGGGATACAAATCCAAAGAATGAAATAAGCCTACTCTCAAAGAGCATACATTCTACCAACCTAAATAGGCAGTAATGGGGTCTATCAGAAAGAGCATTTACTTAGGTTTTTCAAACCTCATCCCATCCCAAGGTGTTCCTTGAAGAGTAGACTATTTTGACTTTTTCTTTGAATATTCAGTGTCTAATACAGTGCATTGTGCATATTAGAGACTTAATCTATTTCTGCTGAATTGGACATGACTTTTTATGTTCCTATGCCTTAGTATTGAAGGGCAATACCTTCTCTATTTGCCCATAAGACTGCTGTGAGGACAAAAAAAGAGATGCAGAGTTTTTGAAAAAAGTTTAAAGTGAATTAGGAAGATTATATGGACAGCTAAATAAAACCTGAATTGGAGAGAGAAAGGTTTGGAAACAAATATTTTGCATAATTAGAACATGGTAGACACAGTCCAGGCAAGAGAACTGGCACTGATGTTGTGACTGTGGAAAATGAAATTGAATGAAAGATGTACAGAGTAAATTAGCAAGATTTAGCAAATGACTGGATAAGAGAGTGAGAGAGAATAAGGAGTGAAGGGTAACTTCAAGTTAACAAACCAAAGTGACTGGAAGGATGGTGTGTCCTCAAGAGAAATCCTGAGAAAGTTTTAAAAGGGGTGGATTTAATGGGGAAAATAATGAGCCCTTTTGGATATGTTGTGTTTGAGACACTAATGGGAGATGCTGCCGAGAGATTTCCAACAAGCAGTTGGCAATACCAGACTGGACTTCCAGAGGGATTATGGCTGCATAGACTTGGAAGATATCTGCATTGAGATAGTAATTGATCCCATGGGAGATGATGAGATCTTTAAGAGAGAAAGTATAGAGGGCATAGAGGAAATGATCTAGGATAGAGCCTTGGGGGACATTCATGCTTAGAGTGTCAGTATTTAATGAAGTGCTTGGCCCCAAGAGATGTCATATTTCAAAGTTTCAGAGTATCTTGTTTTCACCATCAATGTGTCTGCAAAGGTGCCAATTAGGTTCTTTCCAGGTGATTTTGAGTCAAGTTAAATCCTATATTTATAAGGTGCCCCTCTTCTATAATCTGATGCCAGTTGGTAAGACTGTCAGCAAGTAGAATTACTGATATTTTT
This sequence comes from Bettongia penicillata ogilbyi, assembly GCA_023548195.1. Classification (NCBI taxonomy): domain Eukaryota; kingdom Metazoa; phylum Chordata; class Mammalia; order Diprotodontia; family Potoroidae; genus Bettongia; species Bettongia penicillata. Next base: position 1,106,736 of record JAJHZJ010000479.1, on the reverse strand, counting down.
CCAATTGGGAAAATTCAAACATTATAGTCAGAGTATGATGAGTCACAGGCCAACACAGAAAGAAAATTCAGGCTCATTGAATCACCTCTCCCTTGGGGCAAGCTATTAGAACTTCAGGAACTGAGCTTTGGATGATAATACAGAGAGAAAGAAAAACATCCTTCAGATCTCATTGGGTCCTCCGGGTTCAATTATTAGCTCCATTATTCCCAGATCTATATTTCCAACCCCAGTTTCATCTCCAGAACTCCTGTAGCACTTACTCTTGATTGGAAATCTTGAACAGGATGTCCTCCATACATCACAAACTTAGCATGTCTAGAAGACAGCTCATTATTTTCCACCTTCACCACTAAACCCTTGACTCTTCTGAATTTCCTTTCTGAACTATCATCACTTCCCCTCCCTCCATCACCCAGGCTTATAACCTTACTGTTTTCTTTGACTTCTCACTTACCACACATATCCAATTTGTTGCCAGATCTTGTCTTTTTAAATTTTTTTTTACCTTCACAGGATCACTCATATAAAACCCCTTTAATTCTTTGACAAAGTCATCACTCTAGTGACACTCTGATTATCTTTTGCCTGGACTACTGCAAAATCACTTCAAAGAACACAAAAGGGGTGTGGGAGTGGGGAGAGAAGGAAGGTGATGATGGGAAAGATATTAACAGAAGAGAGCTGAGCATGGATGATCAGGAGATGCTGAAGCCTTGATGACCATCAGTTTTTTTTCCCTTGAGAAGACACAAATTTTTTTTGTGTGTGTCAACTTCATGTTCATTGTTCTGAAAATGCCTGCAAATAGCACATTTAATTTAACAATTAATTCAAGTTCTTGGAGTTTAGATAGTTGCAAAGTCAGAGCTGATAGAGGTTAATTGAACTCCCCCATTAGTTTAACTTTATTGTCTATTTCTCCTTGTAATTAATTTAACTTTTTCTGTAAGTATTTAGAAGATATGCCACTGATTGCATATATATTAAGCATGGAAATAAATTGTGCATGTTACCTCTCAGCAAAATGTCCCTCTTTATCTCTTTTAATTGCCTATTTTTGTTGTCGTTTTTTCACGTCATAATTGCTACTACTATTTTTTTTTCTGTTTAGCAAAGGCTTAATAGATTTTGTTCAAATTCCTAATTTTAAGTCTGTATGAGTCTTTATATTTCAACTGTGTTGAATTTTGCCTTGTAACCCATTCTTCTAACCTCTAATATTTCATTTCAATTTCATGGATGAGTTTATCCTATTCATTCACAATCTTTGTTATATTGGTGACTTACCTCCTATTCTATTCTACTTTTTCTTTTCTATACTCTTATTTTCCTTTTTATGTCAAGTTATTACCTTTTCTTTTTTCCCTTTAAAATTTTTCTTTACAGTTTCTACTCTAAGCTTAACGTCTGTTTTCACTTGTAATTAATCCCTGTCTGAATTTGCACTCCTCAGTTCAGTTGACTAATATATGACTCCATTTACCATTCCTGTGACTGATGAGACCAAACCATCCTCCCTTGGCCAATGATCTCTTACATGTGTTGTCTCCCCTATTAGAATGTAAGTTCCTTGAGGAACTATTTTATTTTTATACTGATATCTCTAATGCTTAGCATAGTGCCTGATATATAGAAAATGGTTTAAAAAACATTTTCATTCATTCATTCATTCACCTGTAAAATAAAAAAGTTGGATTAGATATTTTCTAAGGTCCTTTCTAGTGCTAAATGGTATAATCTTAATTGTTTTGTTTGATTTTATTTTTTTACTGAATACCTTCTACGTGCCTAGGAATTTGTGGATGATATTGACATTGGAAAATGAGAATTTCAGGAAAACAGAGATTTAAAGATTGATTTTACTCTTTTGGTCCAGTATCATGAACCTATGATTTTATGAACTTAGGCTAATATCATTAAAAAAGCAGATCTATTAGTCAAGTCAAATGAACAAGTCTTTAAATGCCTAATATATGATAGTTACTGGGGGTAAAAAAGAAAGGCAAAAAAGTCCCTGCAATCAAAGAAGTCAGTGTAACGTGGGAAATAATAAGTATACTACTATGTACAAGCATGAGATAGTTATAAATATTTATATATTTGCATATGTCTATCTCTCATATCATCAATATCATCAACATCACCATCTCTATCTCTCTGTCTCTGTCTCTCCTCTCTTTCTCTCCCCCCTCACTCTGAGGAGATAATCTTAGATGGAAGGCACTACTAGCATTAAGGGAGGTTAGGAAAGCCTTCTTAGGTGAGATTTTTAGCTGCTAACTGAAGGTGGCCATGAGGAGGAGCCATATTTATAATTTTAACCTTAATTAAGTTTATACAATAGTCATGACTGGCACTATCTGTCACTAAAAAGTAATATTCTAGAATTTCAGTCTTTTGTGCATTGTATACCCTTACATTTCCTAGTGAGGACTCGGCTGATATTTTTACAACATGACAGTTTTCAGGAAAATGTAAGATCTTACTCTAGCTTGTAAATGACTATCTTTCACAAAAGCAGTATTCTAATTAATGAGTTTGCTACTGGTTATCTCCCATTCCTCTCATCAGAACTCTATGACAGCGGTTAGTCCACTTCTCATTAGCTGTCAGATATTAGTTGTCATTTGCTAAATAAACAATAGCACCCCCTCTTTTCAATAATCTTTTACTTTCTCTGTTCTTTTACTTCCTCTGTTTATTTAACAAATGGATACATTCCTAGTAGATACTATAAAAACATTAGCAAGATGTTTATTGAGCTTGACTAATTTTTAATTAATGGAAGTTAATCTTTTCTTCCCTCTTTCCATTGAAAGAGGAAAAAAAAATAAAACTTTTTAATAACTATGTATAATCAAGCAAAACAAATTCCCATATTCGCCATGTTTTTCTAAAAAAAGTTTCAATTTGCTCCTGAGTCCACCCTCTCTCCTGTTCCATCATCAGTCATTCAATACACACTTATTAAAGGTCTATCACTTGCCAAGCACTGTGCTAAGTGTTAGAGATACAGAAAAAGAGGCAAAAGACACTCCCTGATCTCTGGAGTTGTGGTTGGCTATTGTAGAGTTCTCAATTCTTCAAAATTATTTTCAAATATTACTATTCTTTAAATTGTTCTGGTTCTATTCACTTCACTTTGTATCAGCTCATACAAATTTTCTCAGGTTTCTCTGAAAGTATCTTCTTCAACATTTCTTATAGCATAATAATATTCTATTATATTAATATACCATAATTTATTCATCCATTCTCCAATTGGTGGGTATCCAGTTACTTTCAAGTTTTTTTGTCATCACAAAATAACTGCTATAAATATTTTTTGTACATATGAATCCTATTTCTCTTTTGTTGATTTCTTCTGAGCATAGACTAGTAGTGGTATCGCTGTGTCAAAAAGTATGCACAGTTTAGTACCTTTCGGGTCATTGTTCAGTATTGTTTTCCAGAATGACTGGACCAGTTCATAGATCCACAAATAGTACCTTAATGTGCCTGTTTCTCTACAGCCCCTTCAGGAGCTGTCATTTTTTCCTTTTTTTTTTTTTTGTCAACTTTGTCTATATAATGGGGTAAAGTGGAGCCTCAGAATTATTTTAATTTTGTGCTCTCTAATTAATAGTGATCTTGGGACTTTTTCAAATGACTATTTACACTTTGAATTTCTTCTTCAGAAAATGACCAATTCTTATTTTTTGATCATTTATCAATTAGGGAATGATTTGTTCTTATAAATTTGAATCAAGTCCTTATAGCTTGGAAATGAGATCTTTTTTTCTTATAGCATAAAGTATAATTAATAATGACATGATGAATCATAATTACTTAAATTGAATATTTTTATATTTAATTTGAGGATACCTTTTATTTTGTTTTTTAAAAAATGTTTATTTATTTATTTTTAGTTTTCAACATTCATTTCCACAAAATTTTGAGTTCCAGATTTTCTCCCCATCTCTCCCCTACCCAACCCTGTAATGCCTTGCATTCTGATTACCCCTTCCCTCAACATACCCTCCCTTCTGTCACACCCCTCTCTTCCCTTATCCCCATCTTCTCTCATTTCTTGTAGGGCAAAATAGATCTCTATACCCCATTACCTGTATTTTTTATTTCCCAGTTGTATGTAAAAATTTTTCTCAAGATTCATTCCTAATACTTTGAATTCCAACTTCTCTCCCTTCCTCCCTCCCCATTCATCCCCACTGAGAAAGCAAGTAATTCAATATAAGCTATATATGTGTAGTTTTTCAAAGGACTTTCATAATAGTCATATTGTGTAAGACTAACTATATTTCCCCCCATCCTATCTTGATACCCATTTATTCTATTCTCTCATTTAACCTTGTCCCTCCCCATAAGTATTTACTTCTAATTACTCCCTTCTCCCATTTACCCTCCCTTCTATTATTCCCCTCACCCTACTTGTCCCCTCCTCCCCTACTTTCCTGTAGTGTAATATAGATTTTCATAACAAATTAAGTGGGAATATTATTCCTTCCTTTAGTCAAATGTGAAGAGATTAAGCTTCACTTTTTCCCTCTCACCTCCTCCCTTTTCTCCTCCATTGAATAAGCTTATTCTTGCCTCTTTTGTGAGTGATAATTTGCCCCATTCCATTTCTTTCTTTCTCTTCCCAATATAGTCCTCTGTCACCCCTTAATTTTATTTTTTTGAGGATATCATCCCTTCTTATTCAACTCACCCTGTGCTCTCTGTCTCTCTCTCTCTATAATGTATATATATATATATATACATATATATAAATGTATATATAACAGTATACATACATATGTGTGTATGTGTGTGTGTGTGTTTGTATAATCCCTCCAACTGCCCAAATATGGAAAAAAAGTCTCAAGAGTTACAAATATTATCTTTTCATGTAGGAATGTAAACAGTTCAACTTTAGAAAGTCCTTTATGACTTTTCTTTCCTATTTACCTTTTTATGCTTCTCTTGAATCTTGTGTTTGAAAATCAAATTTTCTTTTCATGTCTTGTCTTTTCATCAAGAATGTCTGAAAGTCCTCTATACCACTGAATGATCATTTTTTTTTCCCTTGAAGTATGATACTCAGTTTTGCTGGGTAGGTGATTCTTGGTTTCAATCCTAGTTCCTTTCACTTCTGGAATATCCTATCCTAAGCTCTTCGATCCCTTAATGTAGAAGCTGCCAGACCCTGTGTTATCCTGATTGTATTTCCAAAATACTAAAATTGTTTCTTTGTAACTGCTTGCAATATTTTCTCCTAGACCTGGGAGCTCTGAAATTTGGCTACAACAGTCCTAGGAGTTTTTCTTTTGGAATCTCTTTCAGGAGGTGATTGGTGGATTCTTTCAATATTTATTTTACCCTCTGGTTCTAGAATATCAGGGCAGTTTTCCTTGATAATTTTATGAAACATGATTGGTAGGCTCTTTTTTTGATCATGGCTTTCAGGTAGTCCCATAATTTTTAAATTGTCTCTCCTAGATCTATTTTCCAGGTCTTTTGTTTTTCCATTGAGGTATTTCACATTATCTTCTGTTTTTTCATTCTTTTGGTTTTGGTTTGTAATTTCTTGGTTTCTCATAAAGTCATTAGCTTCCATCTGCTCCATTTTAACTTTTAAAGAACTATTTTTCTTCAGGGAGCTTTTGAACCGCCTTTTCCATTTGACTGATTCTGCTCTTTAAAGCATTCTTCTCCTCATTGGCTTTTTGGGCCTCTTTTGCCATTTGAATCAGTCTATTTTTTAAGGTGTTAATTTCTTCAGCATTTTTTGGGTCTCCTTTAGTAAGATGTTGACTTGTTTTTCATGGCTTTCTTGCATCACTCTCATTTCTCTTCCCAATTTTTTTCTCCATCTCTCTTACTTGATTTTCTAAATCCTTTTTGACCTCTTCCATGGCCTTCCATTGCATATTCATTTTGGAGATTTTGCATGCAAAAGCCTTGACTTTTAGGTCTTCCAAATTTCCTCATCGGAAAGAATGGAAGAAAATACCTGCTCACCAAGAACATAGCCTTCTATTGTTTTATTCTTTTTCCCTTTTTGGGGCATTTTTCCCAGACAGTTTCTTGATTTTTGAGATCTTTGTCACCACCAAGCTCAAGGCTGAGATACAGATCAGCTGTTCAATTCCCTCAGGGTCTCTAGGTGGAGGGCTCCAAAAATTGGAAATTGCAGCTGCAGTGGCTGCTATTGGTGTCCAGATCACACTCCATTCTCCTGGGTGACCGAGCCCTCCCACTGACCTTCAAAGTTGTTTGTAGCGTTTGTGGGTTGGGCAATCTGGGAACTGCTGCTGGCTCCCTGAAGTCTGTTCAGGGATCTGTGCCTGCCATGTCGGGCTGTGCTCTGCACTTCCTGGACTGCACTGCATGCATTCCACTGGAAATGAGATCTTTTTCAAGAAAACCAAACAACTTGTGCAAAAAAATTTCCCCCATTTACTAACTTCTTTTCTAATTCTTGCTGTATTGGTTTTGTTTGTGCAAAACCTTGTTTTTACACAAGTTGTTCTTTTTACCTATTGTGATGCTCTCTATTTCTCCTTTCCTCATCTGAAGGTGTGACAGATAATTTCTTCATTGCTTCACTCATTTACTTACGATGTCTCTCTTTTGATCCAAGACATGTACTGATCTGGATCTCATTTGGGTATGCACTGTGAGATGCTGATATATACCTAGTTTCTGTTGGGTTTATTTCTAGCTTTCCCACAAGTTTTTATTGAATCATGAATTTCACAACAATGGCTAATATTTTTGGGTTTATTAAACATAGGCTACTGTGCTTATTCGATTCTGTAAACTATATACCTATATATGTATATGTATGCTGTATATTATAAACTATATATATAGCTTATAATATGCAGCATAGATATATATATACACATACAGTATATGTATATATACAGGTATATGGTACACACACACACCATATACCTATATTCTATATGCCATATACTTAATTTATTCCATTTATCAACCTCCTTATTTATTAATCTTTTTGATTATTACTGCTTTGTAGTCTAGTTTGAGAGCTGATAGTTGTAGGCCCCTTTTCCTACTTTTCTGTCCATTATTTCTCTTTAAATTCTTGATCTTTATTCCTCCAGATAAATTTCATTATTTTTTCCCTAGCACTATAATGCTTTGGTAGTTTGATTGGTATGACATGAAATAAGTAAATTAATTTAGGTGATTATACCATTTTTATTACGTTGGATTGGTTTATCCATGAGCAAGTAATATTTCTCTAATTATTTAGTTTTCTCTTTATTGGTGTAAAATATTTTGTAATTGTATTCATATGGTTCCTATGTATGTCTTGGCAGGTAGACTCTCAAGTATTTTATTCATTGAACAGATATTTTAAATGGAGTTTCTCATTCTATTTATTTTTGCTGGATATTGTTGGAAATGTACAAAACACTGATGATTTAACATGGATTCATTTTATATTCAGCAACTTTGCTGAAATTGGTAATTGTTTCCAATTAGTTTTTTAGTTGATTCTCTAGAATTCTCTGAGTAAGCCACTATATCATTTGAAAAAAAAAAGTGATAATTTTGATTCATTCTTTTTCTTATCTCAGTTTATTCCCTCAATTTCTTTTTCTTTTTCTTATTTCTAGAGCTAGCATTTTTAGGACTGTATCAAGTAGCAATGGTGATTATGGATATCATTGCTTTAATCTTATTTTTTTAACTTGCTAATTTAATGAACTCTTGAGGAGCTTTTGCCATTTATAGTAAATATATTATTAAATAATTTTATAGAAATCTTGCCATGTAATAAGTATTCTGCTTATTAAATTGATACTGCATTGGTACCATTGAATCAATAACCACTAACTTACTGTTAGTAAGTCATAACAATAGGTATCATCAAATTCTTCAACTTTCAGAAATCCCAAAGACATATTCTTGCATTCTCTATTAATGGTCAAACCAAGTAAAACACATGTCATAGTGCTTTGCTGTCAATTTGTGACAGGTCTGTGGAGATTTTTATCATGGCTTAGGATTTGATGCTTATCCCCAACTAGGCTCATCCTGATTTTTGCTCCTTTGTCCATGGGCTCAGTATTGCATTGAAATGTTAAATATTTGTTGAATTGAGCCTCTAAGGCACTGTCTTGGTCAAACACTCTTGCTTTCATTGAGGGCTTCTCCACAGGTCCAGGCCAGCTACTTTGAGTGTACCTCTCGATCTCCCATTCATATTGTTGTCCACAGTTCTTGTTCCAAATTATGGGGGTGGGGTTTTAGGGAGATCATTGCTTTACTCTTGGCATTACTGAGAATGTCTTTCCTTTTTTTCTGTTACTGATAATGCTGGTTCTTGGTTTTAGATAAATACTGTCTGTGTTTGTCCTTCATTTTCGAAGAAGACCATGACATCAGAGAAATGTTGACATGACTTGCACTTGATTTTGTTCTGAGTGAGGGAGGGCTGTGCATGGTCACCAACTTCACTTTCCCCTCCTGAACCATCTGGATCCAGTGACCAGATATTCATCAGGATGACCAGAGAAGGCCCAGGAAAAAATGGGAGACCTAGACCTATTCACGTACTCACTTAGAGTGAGGTAACACCCATTCAGTGAATAGGCCTCTTTAAGAAGTAATCATGGAATGGTCCCTTTAGTAGGCAAAAGAAAAAAATAAGGAAGTCAAACTGGGAGGTTAAGAGCTGCAGTTACTGTTGATAATCATTCTGAAGCCAAGAGGTTCTGAAAAGAGCCATTAAGATAAATATTACTTATCACCTTAAGGAAAGATTTATTTATATGTTTTCTAGTGTTTTTAAAAACAGGAATGGGTAATTTATTTTGTTAAAATCTTTTTCTTAATCTTTCAGTGCAATTATGATTTTTGTTTTTCTTATTAGTGATAGAGTCTGCTATGCTTACACTTTTTCTACTATTCAACCTAGTCTAAACTACTGGCATAAGTCCAAAATTGTCATAGCACATGTTCTTTTTTACATGTTGCATTAGTCACTTTGCTGTTATTTTACTATTTTTTTCCATCAATATTCATTAGGGATATTCCTCTATAGTTTTCTTTGTTTTACCTTTTCTTTTTGCCTGAAGTTACGTAGTGAGTTTCAGGGGTGAGATTTAAACTCAGGGCTCACTTTCCTGGTTCTAAATTTACTATCCTTGCCCTATATTACATTGTCTCTTTTCCCAGTGTGAAGAATAACTGTACCCAGTAAATTATTTATAAATATTTGCTGTGTTTGCTGAATAATTAATTGACCTGGGCATCTTTATACCACTAAGAGGTCTTGGGTAGGGAAGATAAGAGGAGAGAAGGATTATACACACAAAGTGATAGCCACTAAAAAGACCCTTCAGTCATAGAATGGTAGAAGACTGAAGAGATTTCAGTCAGGTAATAGATGAACCCCGTGTACCTCACTAAGGGGTTGGACAGAGTCACTGCCAAGGGTAGTGGGGAGAGAAGAATCCAGTTCCCAAGACCTCAGAGAGATAATATTTACTTACTGATGAATTTTTTTAGAGCTCCTTTTATGTCCTTATTCCTTAAGCTGTAAATAAAGGGGTTCATCATGGGGGTTACCACAGTAAAGAGCACAGCCCCAATCTTTCACTGTTGACTAACTGGGCAGAGGAGGGCAGGAAATAAACTCCAACAATTGTCCCATAGAAGAGTGTCACCACTGAAAGGTGGGAGCCACAAGTGGAGAAGGCTTTCCATTTTCCTTCTGCAGATGAGACTTTGAGGACAGTGAAAACAATGCAGATGTAAGAAAAGAGGATAAGGCCAAAAGGAACTGCAATAACAGATGAACCTAGGATGAACATGACTAGCTGATTGATGAGTGTATCTGAGCAGGAAAGGTTGAGCAGAGGAGCCAGGTCACAGAAAAAGTGAGGGATGGTGTTGGCATCACAGAAGGTCAACTGGACCAGCAGAAGGGTATGGGTCAGGGCAACAAGGTTGCTGAGAACCCAGGAGGTGACCATCAGTAGAGTACAGAGTCTGGGTGTCATGACTGTGACATAATTCAAAGGGTAACAGATAGCCACAAACCTGTCATAGGCCATCACACCCAAGAGGAAGTTATCAATGACAACAAACACAATGGAAAAATACATCTGTGTGACACACTCCCCAAAGGAGATGGATTGACTCTTGGTCTGGATGTTTATCAGCATCTTGGGGACTAAGGTAGAGATGCAGGAAATGTCAGCTAAGGACAGGTGGGCAAGAAAGATATACATGGGGGTGTGTAGGCAAGAGTCCAGACTGATGACCAGGACGATGAGCAGATTCCCAACCATTGTCACCAAGTACATGCCCAGGAAGAGGACAAAGAGAGGCTGTTGCTGCTCAAGCTGTTCAGAAAGTCCCAGGAGGAGGAACTCAGACACCCTGGTTTGGTTTCCTTGGTACATATCTCTGATGATCACAGGACTGAGGGAAGAAAAATGGAATGGCAAAGAAAAGTACTGGGAGTTTTCTTTCATTTAATAAGTTTGTATACTTAGGGTTAATACTTCAGCCAACTAGGTGAAACAGTAAATAGAAGATTGAGCCTGGAGTCAGGAAGACCTGACTGGCCTAAATGTAGCTGAGGGAACCCTGAGTAAGTCACTACACCTCTCTCTGCCTCAGTTTCCTCAACTATAAAATGGGGATAATAATTAGTGCCTACTTCTTAGAGTTTTGAGAATCAAATGAAGTATTTGTAAAATGATTAGCATAATGTTTGGTGCAGAATAGGCACTTAATAAATGTTTCCTTCTTTCTTTCCTCCTATTTCATGCTGATGCCAGTGATTAGATGGGGGACCCGAACAATATGGCATTTGTGGAGTAATCATAGCCCATTCTTCAGTGAGGAAACCTTTCTTCCCCACTCAGAGTGATCCTAACCTATATTAGAATGTCCCTTTAAAAACAAATGTAAGAGGAGATTCTGGATAGAAGGTGGAGTAGGTCAGAAAACTTTTGGCTCTCTAAATTTCATCTACAAAAAAAGACAGAACATCACTTCACAGCAGTAGAAATAAACACAGTATAAAAAGTATAAAAGTCTTCCAAATTTAGAAAGAAATGAGAGGGCAAGGGACGACATGGGGGAAGAGGATAAAGGAGAGACTCTTAGAGTGGTTGAGGAATAGGAGGGCAAGGAAGCAGGCAGAAGTCAACCAGAGGAGTTAGGAGAGACAGGTTAAATAGTATGAGAAGCACAGAGAGGAAAAATAGAAAGGAGGAAAATACACAACAAGTAATTGTAGCTAAGAATGTGAATGAAATAAATTTACCCACAAAATAGAAATGGAGAGCAGATTAAAAATTTGAATACAGCAATATATTTCTTTCAGGAAACCTTAGAAAAATGAGAAATATGCACAAAGATAAAATAAAGGGCAGGAGTGGAATTGAGCATGTAAATAAAGCAGAGATAATAATCATGATCTCAGATAAAGTTAAGGTTAAAATAGATTTAATCAAAAGTGAAAAACAGAGAAACTACAACATGTGTTGGCAATATTATCCAATATTGTTTTAGACCAGTTAAAATACCTGACAAAACAGAAGAACTATGTTAACATAAAACACTTTTTATTCAAAGAAGCTCAGATCTAAATAATTGAAGTAATATTTATTGTTAACAGGTAACTAAAGCCAATATAATCTTTAAAATGACAACCTTACCTAACTAATTTATTGGTTCAATGTCATCCCAATTAAATTACTAAAAATTATTTAATGAGTTAGAAAAAATAATAACAATGTTCACTTGGAATAACAAAAGGTCAGGAACTTCAAACAAACAAGGGGAAAAAGATATACAGGAAAGAGAGCATCAGTGTCAGACCTTAAACTATATTACAAGGTGAGAGCATTGTTGAATTGTAAAAAGGATAATCTCAATTATTTTAAATGAAAAAAATCTTGTATAAATAAAACCTATATAGCCAAGAGCAGAAGGAAAGCAAAAATTTGGGAAAAACTTTCATAGACCTTCTCTCAGATAGGATATATTTGGGTTGGAATACTGTTGCAGTGTAGAAAATAATGAGCTTGTTGATTTAGAAAACCATGGAAAGATTTGAACTTATGAAGGAAGATACTATTCACCTTCAGAAAAAGAGGAGGAAATAAGCATAGTATGGTCTTACCTATATATGTGTATGAATGTGTATGTTTATAGATATCTAAGTATATATATATATAATATATATACATACACATATGTATACATAAGCATATATATGTGTACATATATGTATATATATACATGTAATGTCCACATTTAGTTGTAGTCTTTTTTTAGGGTGGGGGAAATGAGGGGAAAATAAAATAAAAAGTGCACAGTAGAGGAAAAAAACCAATAAGGAAGCAAAGTGAGGCAGCTTTGCAAACAATGTTTAATATTTATTTTATAGATTTTCTTGAGATAGAAATTTATCATTTTATATTGAATCCTCTCTTATGGTCTGCTGTGTTCAGTGCAATGTTTCTTTTCTATTTACATTTTGCAATTAATTTTAAAATAAAAAAACTTACAAGAAAAATAAAAACAGGCATAAGCTTTCATTGCCTCACAAGAAGAATGTTTTTCTTAAAGGGTGGGAGTAGGGAAAATGGGATATCAGGATTAGAAAGGAAAGCTGGAGGGTCATAGAGTGAAACTTTGGGAATTGGTATATGAGGGAACAATGCAAAAGAAATGGGAATACCATGTAGAAACAGAAGAAGATAATTGGAATAAGGAGACAGAATACACAAAGTATCTGAGAAGAAATGAATGTAAGGCATGGAATTTTCAGAAGGTGACAGAGAAAACCAATGTAAAATATGGAGGAATTAGAGGAATTATGCTTGAGAGAGTCAATAACTCCTTGAGAGTGAGCATCTCACTTTTCCATAGTGTTGTAATTTACAATGGACTAATTTCCCAACATTCTTCTTATGCAGATGCTATTGTCAATTCATCAAGAAGTATTAATTAAGTGTCCACCTATGCCAGGCACCATGCTGGGCACTGTGGATACAAAGAATGAAACAATCCCTGCTCTCAGTAACCTGACATTCTATCAGGGAGAATATGTGTATGTATGTGTAAATATATGCAGAATAAGAATGACTATAGTAAACATACAATAAACATGAGAGGTGGGAGGAGGATACACAGGAAAGGCTCCCTATTGAAGGTGGCTCAAGGGCAGTGTTTTGAAGAAAGAGAGGGATTCCAGGAGTTAGATGGGAAGAAAGGATGAGTTCCAGGCATGGGGAAATGGCTAGTACAAAATCATGGAGATGGGAAATGAGATGATGTGTGTGAATAAAAGAGAGAAGGCCAGTTTGGCTGGATCGTCGGATGTGGAAAGGGGAGTAATTTCTAATAAGGCTGAAAGATAGGTTGTGGTCAGGTTGTGAAGGACTTTAAAAGTCAACTAGGGGAGAGGAGAAGAATTTTTTTCTAAAGAAATGATAGAAAGCATTATGAAATGCAAGATGGATAATTTTGATGACTTTAAACTGAAAAGTTTTTGCACAACCAAACCCAATGCAACCAAATTCGGAGGGATGTAGTAAATTGGGAAAAAATTTTTATGGCTAAGCTCAGGGATAAAGGCCTCATTTCTAGAATATATAGAGAACTGACTCAAATATATAACCATATAAGTCATTCCCCAATTGATAAATGGTCAACAGGCAATTTTCAGGGGAAGAAATCAAAGATATCTATAATCATATGAAAAAGTGCTCTAAATCACTATTGATTAGAGAGATGTAAATCAAAACAACTCTGAGGTACCACATCACACCTATAAGATTGGCAAACATGACAGAACAAGAAAATGCTAAATGCTGGAGAGGATGTGGGAGAGTTGGAACACTAATTTATTGTTGGTGGAGCTGTGAGATCATCCAACCGTTCTGGAGAATGGTTTGGAACTATGCCCAAAGGGCTACAAAAATGTGCATACCCTTTGCTTTGACCCAGCAATATTGCTACTAGGACTGTATCCCCAAGAGATTATAAAAACGGGAAAGGGTCCCACATGTACAAAAATATTTATAGCAGCACTCTTTGTGGTAGCCAAAAACTGGAAGTCAAGGGGATGCCCGAATAAATTATGGTATATGAATGTAATGGAGTACTATTGTGCCATAAGAAATGATGAACAAGAAAACTTCAGGGAGGCCTGGAAGAACTTATATGACTTGATGCTGAGCGAAAGGAGCAGAACCAGGAGAACTTTGTGCACAGCAATGACCACAGTGTGCGAGAGTTTTTTCTGGTAGACTTGGAACTTTGTAATAACACAAGAACTTACTGAGAAAAAAAAAAATCCCAATGTCGGTCTTCTAAGGCAAAATGCCTTCCACACTCAGAGAAAGAAATGTGGAAGTCATTTGCAGAATGTAGTGGATCATGTTTGTGTGTGGGTGGGTTTCAGTGTATTATGTTTTGATTTGTTATATGATTTCTTCCATTTATTTTAATTCGACTACATAGCATGACTATAGTGAAAATGTGCTCAATAGGAAAGTATATGTAAAACCTATACAGAATTGTATGCTGTCACGGGGAGGGAGGGGGGTATTGGGAGAAGGGTGGGGGGGATAAAATCTTAACTTTAAGGAAATAATTGTAAAACATTAAAAATAAATAAATAAATAAATAAATAAATAAAGTAAAATACCACATTAAAAAAAGAGTCAATTAGGGTTTATATTTGAGCCTAGAGGCAAAAGAAAACCACTGGAGTTGATTGAATAGGAAAGTGCCATAGTCACATCTGTGCTAAGGAAAATCATGGCACCAACTGTGTGTAGAAAAGGCTGGAGTGGAGAAAGACTTGAGGCAGAGAGGTCAATTAAGAGGCCACTTCAACAGTCTAGGTAGTGACTGAGTGAGAGTTTTACCACCCCTGTTTTATTTGAGGCTGCTGAAGCTAGAGAGATGAAATGAGTTATCTTGGTCACTCAACTACAAAGTATTTGAGGTGGGATTTGAACCCAGACCTTTTTGACTTTGAGTCCAATCTTGTTTATGTACTATTTACTCTGTTAATTTACTATTTTTACTGTGCTCCACTGTTTCTTTGAGTATTTGCTTAAAAATGTTTGATCAATTAGTGAATGGATGGTTTTATTGACTCTAGAGAATTAAAGAAGGCATTTTCACAAACCAGATTTGAAGAACAAGATTGTGATTTGGAGTGAGCCCAGATTGGACTGGCTTGAGAAGGGACTATATGCATCTGTGAGTGAGACTCTCCCATCTGCTCTCCTGACCTGAGGCATGTCTCCAGTTGTCCCTGAGTACAGTGATCTTTTCTGTCTGATGATCAAAGCTGATAGAAAATGTAGAAATACCTTACCTTGAAATGATGAGACATTCACAGCAAAACCCTATGTAGAGACCCATGGTTCTTCCTGGATACAACACAGCAGCAATGAAGTTAGTGAGTGTGATGACCCTTAAACAGACTTGGAATAGCTTAATTCTTCAATCATTGAATGTGGGAGAGTATATGAATGTGGAGGATGAGGTCTGGTTTATTCACTGGGCTCTCAGACCTCTGGGAACAGATCCCTAAATATCTCATTAAAGGAAAACCCAGAAATCCTCCCATCTAGTCCTCCTGAGTCATATTCTCTGATGGGATGCCTACTGCTCAGGTGGTTCTGGTGCCTGATTTCTGCAATTAAGGGGATGGTTCCCTCCTCTGAACCCCTTCTTCTAACATTTATTATTCATACCATTCACATGAGGCATGCTACCAAATACGTACCATTGCTTTTTCCACATGTGGATCTCTTCTTAATAGGACTACGAGGTCAAAGGGATAAAGATTTACTCCATAAGCTTTCCTGATTGCCATCACTTTATATGGTTCTCAGAACATTGGACTCATAGAAAATCATAGAACTTGGAGGTGGAAGGGAACCCGAGACTTTGTCTAGTCTATTTCATTGTTATACATGAGAAAATTCAATCTCATAGAGAGTAAGGGTTTTCCATGAGAGTACCCAGCTAATAAATAGCAGATATGAAATTAAAGCCTGGGTCTTGTTTCAAATGCAATATTTAATGCCTCTTAGAGAATTTAAGTCATTCATGTGTATCATTAGGCATCACTAACATTAGGTGTCACTTTCTCCCTTCCAGCCTAGTTGGAATTCATCATATTGTAATCTCCTTCAGATGGGACTGTGTTTGGCCTCTTCTTGTATCCTCACCATTTAGCACAGTGCATAGGACATAATAGGTGTTTAGTAAACATGTATTGAATGACGTCTTCAATGCTTACTAGGTTGGCTTGGAGCTGAGACTTTCATCTTTGGTCCTACCTTGCTCTCTCTCTACCTTCAATTAAATGAAATGAAATTTATGGTCACATCCTTGGAGACACAATTCCTCCAACAAAATGTCTAAGTTAACCCTAAGATCACACTTAAAAATTAATTTATTTGTTTTCAGTTTTCTATAATCACTTCCATAAGTCTTAGATTTTTTTCCCCTTCCCTCCCCTTCCCTTCCTGAGACAGAATGCAATCTTATATGGGTTCTACACATACATTCTTATAAACACATTTTAACATTAGTCATGTTACAGTGAAAAATGAAAATGAATGGGAGAAACCATGAGAAAAATCCAAACAAAACAAAACACAAAAGAAAATATTCTGTTTCATTCTGTGTTCCAATTCCGTGGTTCTTTCTCTGAATGTAAATGGTGTTTTGCCTCAAGAGTCCTTTGGGAATGTTTTAGGTCCTTGCATTGCTGTGAAGGGCTAAGTCTACCAGAAAAATTCTTTGCACACTGAGGTTGTTACTGTGTACAATTCCTAGTTCTGCTCCTTTCACTCAGCATCAGTTCATATAAGTTCTTCCAGGCCTCACTGAAGTCTTCCTGTTAATTATTTCTTATAGCACAATAATATTCCATTACATTTGCATACCAAAGTTCACACTTTCTAACTCTAGTTGGGAAAGTTCTAGGATAATTTATAAAACTGAACCATGACTGGATAGCCTTCAGAAATGTCTTTTAACCTCTCAAGAATTTCAAGGTCCTAGTGCACCCCTCAGCACTATCTCCTCACACACTCGGAACTCAAGTAATGCCATGACTGCAGATTGTGGAAACAAATTCCTTTAAAAAAAGAGGACCAGGCTTACAAAATTCCCTCAGCATCTCATCAGAACCTAGAAACTTGAAGAAGGGGCTACATGGGGTTAAGAGATTTTTTGAAGTGGTACTGGTGTCATTTGTGTATGTCCAGTAAAATGTAAGCTTCTTGTAGGTAGAGACTGATTTAGTTTTGTCTTTCTATTCACAGTACCCAGCATGGGACTGTGCATACTCACAGGCCATACATACAATAGTTCCTTAATACATTCTTGTTGATTTCAATGGAATGGAATTATAGTTTTCCAAATGATTAATAGAAAAAATACATTTTTATTTTCAATAACCATCAAATGAAATTTAGCATTTCCTTCAAATATGAATCTAAGAAGCAAATATTATTCCTGAAAGTGGTCCAAAGACTTTCCCAGACATCCACAAAAGCAAATTGCACAAAAATGATAAGAGCCCCTGTTATGAGTTTGGAATCCAAGGACCTGGATTCTAAGTTTAGCTTCTCATTAACTGTGTGTTCTTGAACTTCTCAAATTCTTCATCACTAAAATGAGCTACAGAAATGAATTGACTTCTAAGGTATCTTTTAAAAGCTTTGATTTCTTGCTCTCTTCTGGGGAAAACCAAATTCAATATTCATGAGCATGTTACAGGTAGAAAGAAAACAAGAAAACCATTTGTGTGTCATCTCAGGATAACAAGCCTTGAGGTGTTGCTTCTATCTTCAGTCCATAAAAATGTTCGCATTTATTTCTTATTCACTTATTTACAATGGTAAATAAAATCCTTACCCCAAGTCTCTTAATTGGACAGTGTCTGAAATAATAAAGCTTGGTTCCTTCAACAGGGATGTCCTTGAGAATCCATTTGCCAATATGAAATTGTAACCAATGGGAAATTCCCTATCCAGGTGTAACTTCCTTGTTTTTCCAGTTCAGTTGTCTTCTTCCTTTTATGTGGTTCTGTGTTACTGTCATATATAAAGGGCAAGTCAATTATATTTGTATGTTGCAGGGGATGGATGGAATATTCAATTGTGAGTTCAATTAGATAACCTTTGGGATTCTGTGATTTTGATTCCATGAACTGATAGAGTTTAGTCAGTCAACTTTTTTTATAACCTTGGGGAAGTAATTTTCCCTCTCTAGGCTACTGTTTCAGCTCCTTGGGATCATGCTGCTTCAACCCTTTTTTTTTCTGCCATGCTTCTACAAGCTGACCCCAAATTTTCCACCTCTCCTAATATTTTCTACCTTGTTGTTCACCTACAAAATGAGCACTGTAGCAAAATCACTATTACTATCATTGCCTGTGGAAAGAGCATGTCAGTTGACTCCAGTATGACTCCATTTACCACTCCTGTGACTGATGAGACCAAAGTACCCTTCCCTGGCCACTGCTTTCTTATGTGTTACCTCCGCTGTTAAAATGTAAGCTCTTTGAGGGTAGCCACTACTTCACTTTCATACTGGTATCTCTAATGCTTAGCATAGTGACTGGCATGTAGAAATACTTTATAAAAACATTTTCATTCATTCATTCACCTATGAAATAAACAAATTGCATTAGATATTATCTAAGGTCCTTTCTAGCTCTAAATTATAATATTAATTAAATTGTATGATTTTAATTTTTCATTGAGTGCCTTCTCTATGCCTAGGAATTTGTGGATGATGTTGACATTAGAAAATGAGAATTTCAGGAAAACAGTGATTTAAAGACTTACTTTTTAGGTAAAATATCATGAGCCTATGATTTTATGAACTTGACCCAATATCATTAAAAAAGTAGACCTATTAGTCAAGTCAAATGAACAAGTATTTAAATACCTAATGTGTGTGTTCATCCTTCGTTGCCAAAGAAGACCATGCCATCAGAGAAATGATGACATGACTTGCACTTGACTTTGTTTTGAGTGGAGGAGGTCTGTGCAGGTCACCAGCCTCACTTCTCCTCCAGAGTCATCTGAATCCAGTGACCAGATATTCATCAAGATGACTGGAGATGACCTAGAGAAATGCCTAATATGTGTTAGTTAATATACTAAGTGCTGGATATACAAAGAAAGGCAAAAGACAGTTTTTAAATCAAAGAGCTCACAGTCCAGCGTGGAAAATATGCAAACAGCTATGTACAAACATGATATAGATAAAACTATTTATATTTATGCATGTCTATCTTTCATCTAATATCTTCTCTCCTGTCTCCTCCGCCTCTCCTCTTATCTCTCTCTCAGAGGGAAGGAGATAGTCTTAGAGGGAAGTCACTACCATTAAGGGAGGTTAGGAAAGTCTTCTTGCCGCAGGTGAGATTTTAGCTGCTACCTGATGGTGGCCATGAGGAAGAGATGAGGAGGAATCGTATTTATAATTTTAACAACAATTAAAAATAATAGTTATGATTGATATTACCTGTCACTAAATGGTAATGTGCTAGAATTTCAGCTTTTTGTGAATTGTATACCCTTACATTTTCTAGTAAGGGCCCAGTTGATATTTTCACAACATGACAATTCTCAGGAAAACGTAAGATCTTACAGTAGCTTATAAATAACTATCTTTCACAAAAGTAGTAGTCTAATTAATGATTTTGCTAATAGCTATCTCCCACTTCTCTCATCAGAACTCTGTGACAAAAGTTAGTCCATATCTCATTAGCCATCAGATATCAGCTGTCATTTGTTAAATAAATAATATCCCTCAGCCCCCTTTTCAGTAACCTGTCCTTTTACTTCCTCGGTTTATTGAATTTTTTTTTTAAACAAATGAATGCTTTCCTAATAAGGACTATAAAAACATAACCAAGATGTTTATTGAACTTGGCTAAGTGATATTTAAATTAAAAGAAATTTAAAAATTGGTCTTTTAGTTAATGAAAGTTAACCTTCTTTTCTTCCCCTTTTCATCTAAAAAAGAAGAGAAATAAAACTCTTTTTTAACAACTAAGTATAATCAAGCAAAACAAATTTCCATATTGGCCAGATTTTTTATTTCAAAATGTCTCAATTTGTTCCTGAGTCCACCCCTTTTCTCATGTTCCATCAATCATTCAATGAATATTTATTAAGGGCCTATTATGTGTCAAGAATTGTGCTAAGTGTGGGCGATAATAAAAAGGCAAAAGATACTTTCTCTTCTCTTGAATTGTCATTGGTTATTGTATAGAGTTCTTACTCTTTTCAAAATTGTTTGTCTTTAAAGTAGTGTTATTCTTTAAATTGTTCTCCTGGTTTTGCTAATTTCACTTTGCATCAGCTCATGCAAATTTTCTCAGGTTTCTCTGAAAGTATCCTCTTCCCCATTTCTTTTTTTTATAGCTTATCTATCTATCTATCTATCTATCTATCTATCTATCTATCTATCTATCTATCTATCTATCTATCTATCTATTTAACTTTTAACATTCATTTGGACAAAATTTTGGATTCCAAATTTTCTCCTCATTTCTCCCCTCCCCCATCCCAAAACGCTGAGCATTCTAATTGCCCCTATCATCGATCTGCCCTCTCTTCTAACATCCCTTCCTTCCCTTGTCCCCATCTTCTCTTTTGTCCTGTAGGACTAGATAACTTTCTATACCCCATTACCTGTATTTCTTATTTCCTAGTAGTAAGAACATTACTCAACAGTTGTTCCTAAAACTTTGAGTTCAAACTTCTCTTCATCCCTCCCTCCCCACCCATTCCCTTTGGGAAGCAAGCAATTCAATATAGGCCATATCTGTGTAATTTTGCCAATGACTTTCATAATAGTCATGTTGTGTAAGACTAACTATATTCCCCTCCATCCTATCCTGCCCCCCATTGCTTCCATTTTCTCTTTGGATCCTGTCCCTCCCCAAGAGTGTTGACTTCAAATTGCTCCCTCCTCCCATTGCCCTTCCTTCCATCATCCCCCCCACCCTGCTTATCCCTTTATCCCCCACTTTCCTGTATTGTAAGATAGGCTTTCATACCAAAATGAGTGTGCATTTTATTCTTTCCTTTAGTCAAATGTGATGAGAGTAAATAAACTTAATGCTTTTCTCTCACCTCCCCTTTTTTCCCCTCCACTTAAAAGTCTTTTGCTTGCCTGTTTTATGAGAGATAGTTTGCCCCATTCCATTTCTCCCCTTCTCCTCCCAATATATTTCTCTCTCACTGCTTAATTTCATTTTTTAAAGATATGATCCCATCCTATTCAATTCACTCTGTGGTCTGTCTCTGTCTCTGTCTCTATCTCTGTCTGTCTGTCTGTCTCTCTCTCTGTCTCTCCCTCTCTCTCTCTGTAATCCCATCAACTACCCAGATACTGAAAAGTTTCAAGAGTAACAAATATTGTCTTTCCATGTAGGAATGTAAACAGTTCAACTTTAGTAAGTCCCTTATGACTTCTCTTTGCTGTTTACCTTTCCATGCTTCTCTTCATTCTTGTGTTTGAAGGTCAAATTTTCTATTCAGCTCTGGTCTTTTCATCAGAATGCTGGAAAGTCCTCTATTTCATCGAAAGACAATTTTTTCCCCCCTGAAGTATTATACTCAGTTTTGCTGGGTAGGTGATTCTTGGTTTTGGTCCTAGTTCCTTTGATTTCTGGAATATCATATTCCATGCCCTTCAATCCCTTAATGTAGAAGCTGCTAGATCTTGTGTTATCCTGATTGTATTTCCACAATATTTGCATTGTTTCTTTCTAGCTGCTTGCAATATTTTCTCCTTGACCAGGGAACTCTGGAATTTGGCCAAAATGTTCCTAGGAGTTTCTTTTTCTGGATCTCTTCCAGGAGGTGACCAGTGGATTCTTTCAATATTTGTTTTGCCCTCTGGTTCTAGAATATCAGGGCAGTTTTCCTTGATAATTTCATGAAAGATGATGTCTAGGCTCTTTTTTTGATCATGGCTTTCAAGTAGTCCCATAATTTTTAAATTGTCTCTCCTGGATCTATTTTCCAGGTCAGTTGTTTTTCCAATGAGATATTTCACATTCTCTTCCATTTTTTCATTCTTTTGGTTTTGTTTGGTGATTTCTTGGTTTCTCATAAAGTCATTAGCCTCCATCTGTTCCATTCTAATTTTTAAAGAACTAGTTTATTCAGTGAGCTTTTGGACTTCCTTTTCCATTTGACTAATTCTGCTTTTTAAAGCATTCTTCTCCTCATTGGCTTTTTGAACCTCTTTTGCCAATTGAGTTAGCCTATTTTTCCAAGGTGTTATTTTCTTCAGCATTTTTTTGGGTCTCCTTTAGCAAGATGTTGACCTGCTTTTCATGTTTTTCTTGCATCTTTCCCATTTCTCTTCCCAGTTTTTCCTCCACCTGTCTAACTTGATTTTCAAAATCCTTTTTGAGCTCTTCCATGGCCTGAGCCCATTGAATATTCATTTTGGATGTTTGGGATACAGAAGCCTTGACTTCTATGTCTTTCCCTGATGGTAAGCATTGTTCTTCCTCATCTGAAAGGATGGGAGGAGATATCTGTTCACCAAGAAAGTAATCTTCTATGGTCTTATTTTTTTCCCGTTTTTGAGCATTTTCCCAAACAGTTACTTGACTTTTGGGTCCTTTGTAAAGAGTAGGGTATACTTCAGGAATCTGTGAGATCTTAGTTCCTCCAAGATGGCACAATTAAGTGTGTACTGATCTGGACACAGGGAGGGATTTTTATGCCCAGAATTTTAGCAGTTAGCTCTCCACAGCCTCCTGTCCTCCAGTTCCATCAAGTCAGTCCTTGGGGGCTGATTTTCAGATAAGTTGGATGGGCAGAGCCACCATTCAGTGAGACAAAGACAGCCTCAGCCAGGGCCTCCACCCAGGGCTGAGGTAAGATTCAGCTTTTTAGTGCCCCCAAGTGTTTTTAAGCTCCAACAAGGGACCTTCTGTACGAGCTGCTGTGCAGGATCTGTGGCAGCTGCTTGCTGCCAGAACTATGGGAAGGCCCTTCTCCCTTCCTGGCCGACCTTTGGCACCTGTGGGTCAAGGGATCTGAGGACCCATTACTACGACTGGAGATTCCGCCTCCGAGGTGTTCTCCTCCCAGAGTTTTGTCATGTTGTTGCTCGGCCAAGGCTGGGCTTTGTGCTCGACTCTGTGTCTTGTGCAACCGACGTTTCTGTGGGCCTTTCAGGTCACCATGGGCTGGAAATCTCCTCCACTATGTTGTTCTCCACTTCTGCTGCTCCAAAATTTACTGAGAGTCTCTCTCTACAGGTGTTTTATGGACTGTGGGGAGGACCCTGCATAAGTGTGTCTTTCTAGTCCACCATCTTGGCTCCGCCCCCTCTTCCCCATTTCTTATAGCAAAATAATATTCTTATATTAATATGCCATAATTTATTCAGCAATTCTCCAGTTGGTGGATATGCATTTAGTTTCCAGTTTTTTGCCATCACAAAAAGCGTTGCTACAAATATTTTTTTCGTACATATGGATCCTTTTCCTCTTTTGTTGATCTCTTCTGAGCATAGGACTAGTAGTGGTATCACTGTGTCAAAAAGTATGTAAATTTTATTACCTCTTGGGTCATAGTTAGAAATTGCTTTCCAGAATGACTGGAACAGTTCATAGCTCCATAAATAGTGCCTTAATGTATTCACAATCCCTTTAGCAGTTGTCATTTTTCCTTTTTTTTTTTTGATCAACTTTGTCAATATAATGCAGTGAGATGGAGCCTCAGAATTATTTTAATTTGTGCTCTCTAATTAGTAGTGATTTTGGAGTATTTTTTCTATGGCCATTGATAGGTTGGATTTTATCTGAGAATGATTTATTTTTATTTTTTGACCATTTATCAATTAGGGAGTCATTCTCTAATTGATAAATGGTCAAAAAATAAATTTGAATCAGATAAATTTGAATCACATAAATTTTAATCAGATAAATAAATTGGAATCAGATCCTTGTAAATCTTAGAAATGAGACTTTTGCCAAAAAAAAACCGCAAATGACTTTCTGCAAAGATTTAACCTCTCTTTTAATTTTAGTTTCATTGGTTTTGTTTTTGCATAACGTTTTTAATTCTACTTAATCAAAATTGTTCTTTTTACCTTCTACGATCCTCTCTATTCCCTTTTATTCCTGTCTGAAGGTCTGATAGATAATGTCTTCATAGTTCTGCTAAAAATTTACTTATAATGTTACTCTTTTGATCCAAGTTGTGTACCCCATTTAGATCTTATCTGAGTATAACACTGTGAGATTATTGATCTGAACCTAGTTTATGCCTTATTTATTTCTAGTTTTCCCAGAAGTTTTTGTTGAATAGTAAGTTTATCAACCTACTTGTTTATTAACCATTTTGATGTTTACTACTTTGTAGTCTAGTTTGAGATCTCATACTTATAAGCCCCACTTTTTGCTTTCCCCTCCATTATTTCCCTTTAGATTCTTGACCTTTATTCCTTGAGATAAATTTCATTTCTTTTAGCAGTATAAGGTAATCCTTTGGTAGCTTGATTGGTATGACACCAAATAAGTAAATTAATTTAAAAGGTTATGCTATTTTTTATCATAATAGGTTAATCTACCCATGACCAGTTATTATTTCTCACATTATTTAGATTTCTCTTTATCTGTGTGAAATGTTTTGTAGTTGTATTCACATGGTCCTATGTGTGTCTTGGCAGGTAGATTTCCAAGTGTTTTATGCATTGAACAATTATTTTAAATGGAATTTCTCTTTCTATCTCCTTCTGCTGGGTGTTGATGGAAATGTATAAAATATTGATAATTTATGTGGATTCTTTTTATGTTCAGCAACTTTGCTGAAATTGGTAATTGTTTCTAGTTAGTTTTCTAACTAAGTTTCTGACTTAGTTCTAACTAAGTTCTCTAAGTAAGTCACTAAATCATTTGCAAAACGTGATAGTTTTGATTCCTTGGTTTTTTAATTTATGGTTATTCCCTCTATTTCTTTTCTTATTGCAAGGGCTAGCATTTCTAGGACTATATCAAGTAGCAATGGTGATTATGGGCACACTTGCTTTACTCTTGACATTACTGGAAACACCTTTAGTTCATTCTTACTACAGATAATGCTGGCTCTTGGATTTCAATAAATACTACTTATCACATTAAAGAAAGATTTATTCATATGTTTTCTAATTTTTTTTTAAAACAGGAATGGCTGATTATTTTGTCAAAAACTTTTTCTGCATCTATTGATGATATCAGCATTTTTTTTTGCTTTTCTTAGTATTGATGTGGACTGTTTATAATTTTTCTAATATTCAACCCAACCTGAACTGCTGGTATAAGTCCAAAATGATCATAATATATATTCTTTGTTATATGTTGTGTTAGTCACTTTGCTATTATTTTACTAAATTTTTTCATCAGTATATATTTGGGATATTGCTCTATAGTTTTATTTTTTTAACTTCCCCCCCTAAAGTTACATAGTAAATTTCAGAGGTGAGATTTAAACCCAGGGCTCTTTTCTGATCCTAAATCTACCACTCTTCACTATACTACTTTCCTTTTTTTTTCCCAGCATGAAGAGTAACAGTCTGCACACAGCAAATGCTTTATAAATGTTTGCTGTATTTGTTGTAATGGTTAATTTTTCTGGGCCTCTTTTCACCACCAAGAAACTTTGGGAAGGGAAGATAAGTGAGGAGGTTATACACACAAATTGGTAGCAACTAAAAAGACCCCTCAGTCATCATGGAATGGCAGAAAAGGAGGCTGAAGAGATTTCAGTCAGGTAACAGGTGAACTCTGTGTACCTCCCTAAAGACTTGGACAGAGGGTAGTAGGGAGAGGAGTTTTCAGTTCCCACAACCTCACAGAGAAAACATTTTCTTGATGAGTTTCTTTAGAGCTCCTTTTATGTCCTTATTCCTTAAGCTATAAATAAAGGGGTTCATCATAGGGGTGACCACAATAAAGAGCACAGCCCCAGCCTTCTCTCTGTTGACTGACTGGGCAGTGGAGGGCAGGAAATAAACTCCAACAATTGTCCCATAGAAAAGTGTCACCACTGAAAGGTGGGAGCCACAAGTGGAGAAGGCTTTCCATTTTCCTTCTGCAGATGAGACTTTGAGGACAGTGAAAACAATGCAGATGTAAGAAAAGAGGATAAGGCCAAAAGGAACTGCAATAACAGATGAACCTAGGATGAACATGACTAGCTGATTGATGAGTGTATCTGAGCAGGAAAGGTTGAGCAGAGGAGCCAGGTCACAGAAAAAGTGAGGGATGGTGTTGGCATCACAGAAGGTCAACTGGACCAGCAGAAGGGTATGGGTCAGGGCAACAAGGTTGCTGAGAACCCAGGAGGTGACCATCAGTAGAGTACAGAGTCTGGGTGTCATGACTGTGACATAATTCAAAGGGTAACAGATAGCCACAAACCTGTCATAGGCCATCACACCCAAGAGGAAGTTATCAATGACAACAAACACAATGGAAAAATACATCTGTGTGACACACTCCCCAAAGGAGATGGATTGGCTCTTGGTCTGGATGTTCATCAGCATCTTGGGGACTGAGGTAGAGATAGAGGAAATGTCAGCTAAGGACAAATTGGCAAGGAAAAGATACATGGGGGTGTGTAGGCAAGAGTCCAGACTGATGGCCAGGACGATGAGCAGATTCCCAACCATTGTCACCAAGTACATGCCCAGGAAGAGGACAAAGAGAGGCTGTTGCTGCTCAAGCTGTTCAGAAAGTCCCAGGAGGAGGAACTCAGACACCCTGGTTTGATTTTCTTGGTACATATCTCTGATGACCATAGGACTGAGGGAAGAAAAATGGAAAGATGAAGAAAAGCACTGGGAGTTTTCTATCACTTAATAAGTTTGGATACATAGAGTTAATGCTTCAGGCATTACTGTAGCTAGGTGCTACAGTAAATAGTTGCCTCTCTAGAGTTCTCTAAGGAGTCAGGAAGACCTGAGTTCAAATCTAGCCTCAGACACTAAGTGAGGAAACCCCAAGTAAGTAATTTAACTTCTCTCTGCCTCAGTTTCCTCAATTGTAAAATTGAGATAATAGCAATATCTGCTTCCTAGAGTTGTGAGAATTAACTGAGATATGTAAAATGCTCAGCAAAGTCCTTGGACCTAGTAGCTACTTAATAAATGTTTCTTTCTTTCCTTCCCTCCTATTTCATGCTAATGCCAGTGACTAAGATTTTGACACCAGCCAAATGGAAAACCTGGGTGATATGGCATTTCTGGAGTAGTCAGAGATCATAGCCCATTCTTTAGTGAGAAAACCTTTCCTGCCCCCCCCCCCCCCAAATGATCCTAGCCTGTCCCTTTTAGCCTGATCCTAGAATGTCCCTTTTAAAACAAATGTAAGAGAGGATTTTGGGTAGATGGTGGAATAGGTCAGAAAACTTTTGGCTCTCCAAATTTCATCTACAAAAAAGGATAGAACATCACCTTAGGGAAGCAGAAATAAACATGGGGTAAAGCAGTTGTCATCATAAGACCATTTGAGAAGACCTCAGGAAAAGCTTGAACTCCAGGAGCAGAGTTTTGACCTGAGCAAAATGCAAACAGCCTACCTCTGCAGAATCAACCAACAATAAGCCCTGAAACACCTGATTGGGGGCAGCAGGGTTGAGAGGCAGCCTCAGCCTTAGACACTTTCATCTCCCAGACAGTGATGGGGGCTGAAGGTTGAATAGGAAAAGATTGAAGGACCTTCCATTGTCAAAGTACATGAAGCACAGTTATATTGAGCAGACACATCCCAGGCTGTGGCTGAAGGGGAGGAGGAACTAGCCCACACCTGGTAAGTAAAGTTGCGAGGGGCAGAAACACTGTTGGCTCTAGGCACTTACAGGAGAGCAGAGTCCCTGGTTTCTTTTCCCAGGCAGAGAGGACAGTGGTAGTGTGCAGCCACCAGAGGAACTGCAGGGAGCAAGATCATTCACAGGACAGTGTGACTGGAGGTCCTAGCCATGGCTTAGGAGTGGAGAGGAGAGTCCAGGGTTGGGCCCCAGGACAGACCTCAGTAAATAACAGTAAGAAGGACATGAGACTTGGGACATCATAGCTATATTCCTTGGGACGACAACTAATAGCTGCTAAAAGCAAAATAAAACAAGCAAAATTTTTTTGATGCTCTGATCAGTTTTGCTGATTTTTTTCTCTTTTCTTCCTAATTTTCTTTTTTTTTTGAGGGGGGAAGGCAAGGCAATTGGGGTTGTTACTTACCCAAGTTCACATAGCTAGTAAGTGTCAAGTGTCAGAAGTTGGATTTGAGCCCAGGTTCCCCCTCTCTCCAAGGCCAGTGCTGTATTCACTGTGCCACCTAATTACCCCTTTCTTTTTCTTTTTTTTTTTAAATCTGTATTGTCTGGGATGTGAGGGGAAATATGAATGATGCAAAAACAAAAGACATCAATGAAAATTTATTTAAAAGCAAAGCAAGGTATTCAGGACTTAATGAGGTGCCAATTCTGCTGTACTCTGTCCTTGTGAGATGACATATGGAATGTGCTGAGTTCTGGGAATCTTGTTTTAGAAATATTTTTGATTAGTTGGAGAGGGTTTATAAGTGGAGAGCCTCAAGATCATGCCATATATGAATTAGCTGAAAGAAGTGGAGATGATGAGCTTAGGCAAGAGACTATTCTGGGAAGGGGGCCCATGACAGTCATTGCCGTGTATTTGAAGGACTAGTACATGGGAGGCGAATCAGATTTGTTATGCTTGACCCTAGAGGGAAGAACAAGGGGCAATGGGTGGAAGATGCAAGAGGCCAAGTTTAGGGTTTTTGTTGGGTGAAATGTACAAAATATGATAGTGACCAACAATAGGATGGGATGTCTTAGAGGTAGCAAGTTCTGCCTCATGAGAGGTCTACCAGTAAAGGTTGGATGGCTATTTGTCTAGTTTCAGTAGGGAGAATTGCTCCTCATTATCAGATGTACCACATATTCTCTCATCTTCCTTGAAGCTTTGCTATGATGTACTTAAACCCAGTGGCCTATTTTAGGCATTACCTGAAGTAGTGAAAAGAATAATGGGGAGGAAAGACATTGATCCTGCAGAGGTATACAAGGAGGCATAGGAAAATAATTCCAAGAAGAATATTTTTATTAAAGGGTGGGAGTAGGGAAAATGGGATAGCAGGATTAGAAAGGAAAGCTGGAGGGTCATAGAGTGACAGCTTGGGAATTGGTATATGAGGAAACAATGCAAAAGAAATGGGAATACCATATAGAAATAGAAGAAGATAATTGGAATAAGGAGACAGAATACACAAAGTATCTGAGAAGAAATGAATGTAAGACATGGAATTTTCAGAAGGTGACAGAGAAAACCAATGTGAAATATGGAGGAATTAGAGGAATTATGCTTGAGAGAGTCAATAACTGCAGCATCTCACTTTTCCATAGTGTTGTAATTTACAATGGACGAATATCCCAACATTCTTCTTATGCAGATGCTATTGTCAATTCATCAAGAAGTATTAATTAAGTGTCCACCTATGCCAGGCACCATGCTAGGCACTGTGTGGATACAAAGAATGAAACAATCCCTGCTCTCAGTAACCTGACATTCTATCAGGGAGAATATGTGTATGTATGTGTAAATATATGCAGAATAAGAATGACTATAGTAAACATAAAATAAACATGAGAGGTGGGAGGAGGATACACAGGAAAGGCTCCCTATTGAAGGTGGTTCAAGGGCAGTGTTTTGAAGAAAGAGAGGGATTCCATGAATTAGATGGGAAGAAAGGATGAATTCCAGGCATGGGGAAATGACTAGTACAAAATCATGGAGATGGGAAATGAGATGATGTGTGTGAATAAAACAGAGAAGGCCAGTTTGGCTGGGTCGTCGGGTGTGGAAAGGGGAGTAATTTCTAATAAGGCTGAAAGATAGGTTGTGGTCAGGTTGTGAAGGACTTTAAAAGTCAATCAGGGTTTATATTTGAGCCTAGAGGCAAAAGAAAACCACTGGAGTTGATTGAATAGGAAAGTGCCATAGTCACATCTGTGCTAAGGAAAATCATGGCACCAACTGTGTGTAGAAAAGGCTGGAGTGGAGAAAGACTTGAGGCAGAGAGATCAATTAAGAGGCCACTTCAATAGTCTAGGTGGTGACTGGGTGAGAGTTTTACCACCCCTGTTTTATTTGAGGCTGCTGAAGCTAGAGAGATGAAATGAGTTATCTTGGTCACTCAACTACAAAGTATTTGAGGTGGGATTTGAACCCAGAACTTTTTGACTTTGAGTCCAATCTTGTTTATGTACTACTTACTCTGTTAATTTACTATTTTTACTGTGCTCCACTTTTTCTTTCAGTATTTGCTTAAAAATGTTTGATCAATTAGTGAATGGATGGTTTTATTGACTCTAGAGAATTAAAGAAGGCATTTTCACAAACCAGATTTGAAGAACAAGACTGTGATTTGGAGTGAGCCCAGATTGGACTGGCTTGAGAAGGGACTATATGCATCTGTGAGTGAGAATCTCCCATCTGCTCTCCTGACCTGAGGCATGTCTCCAGTTGTCCCTGAGTACAGTGATCTTTTCTGTCTGATGATCAAAGCTGATAGAAAATGTAGAAATACCTTACCTTTAAATGATGAGACATTCACAGCAAAACCCTATGTAGAGACCCACGGTTCTTCCTGGATACAACACAGCAGCAAGGAAATTAGTGAGTCTGATGACCCTTAAACAGACTTGGAATAGCTTAATTCTTCAATCACTGAATGTGGGAGAGTATATGAATGTGGAGGACGAGGTCTGGTTTATTCACTGGGCTCTCAGACCTCTGGGAACAGATCCCTAAATATCTCATTAAAGGAAAACCCAGAAATCCTCCCATCTAGTCCTCCTGAGTCATATTCTCTGATGGGATGCTTACTGTTCAGGTGGTTCTGGTGCCTGATTCCTGCAATTAAGAGGATGGTTCCCTCCTCTGAACCCCTTCTTCTAACATTTATTATTCATACCATTCACATGAGGCATGCTTACCAACTACCTATTATTGCTATTTCTCCACATAAATCTCTTCTTAATAGGACTATGAGGTCAAAGGGATAAAGATTTACTCTATAAGTTTCCCCAAGTGTTGTCTTTTCATATAGTTCTCAGAACACTGGACTCATAGAAAATCATAGAACTTGGAGGTGGAAGGAAACCTAGACTTTGTGTAGTCAAACTATCTCATTTTTATACATGAGGAAATTCAATCCCATGCTCTATGGAAGGGTTTTCCATGAGACTATCCAGTTAATAAATAGTAGGTGTGAAGTTAAAGCCTGGATCTTCTAGCCTCAAATGTGATATTGATGGCTCTTACAGAATTTAAGCAATTTAAGTGTAGTATTAGACATCACTAATA
Organism: Bettongia penicillata ogilbyi; assembly: GCA_023548195.1. NCBI lineage: Eukaryota > Metazoa > Chordata > Mammalia > Diprotodontia > Potoroidae > Bettongia > Bettongia penicillata. Next base: position 1,075,299 of record JAJHZJ010000479.1, on the reverse strand, counting down.
TTAGGTATCACTTTCTCCCTTCCAATCAGAAAATTGCCAAGTTGTAATTCATTGGATTGTAAACTCCTTGAGAGGAGGAACTGTGTTTGACCTCTTTTTGTATCCCCAGCATTTAGCACAGTGCCTAGGACATAGTAGGTGCTTAATAAACATATATTGAATGAAATATTTAATGCTTCCTGGTCTGGCTTGGAGGTGAGACTTTCACCTTTATTCCCAGCTAGCTCTCACCCTCCCTTCAAGTAAATAAAGTAAAATTTGTGTACTTGGAGACACAGTGGCTCCAATGAAATGTCTAGGTTAGCCCTTTCACTCTTTGTAGCTCTAGATGAGAAAGCTCTAGGATTATTCATAAAATTAAAGCATGACTTGATAACCTTCAGAAAGATCTTTTAACCTCTCAGTCAGAATTTCAAGGTCCTAATGTAGATGGTCTGGGCCCCTTAGTACGATCCCCTCACACAACTCAGAACTCAAGTAATGATATGTCTTTAGATATGGAAACAAATTCCTTTATAAAATGAGGGCCAGGCTTACAAAATTCCCTCAGCATCTCATCAGTACCTAGAAACTTGAAGGAGGGGGTACATGGGGTTAAGAGATTTTTTGAGGTGGGGCTGGTACCATTTGTGTATGTCCAGTAGAATGTAAGCTTCTTGTAGGCAGGGACTGATTTAATTTTTGTCTTTGTTTTCACAGCTCCCAGCATGTGACTGTGAATGCTCACAGGCCATATATATAATAGCTTCTTAATACATTCTTGCTGATTTCAGTGGAATTGAAATATACTTTTCCCAAGTGACAGTCATTTCCTATTATACCCCATCCATCATAGAATCTTCTTTTGTAATACAGAATTTCAGGGTTTATGAAAGAGGAAGTGAACACCTGTGGATGATGGAAAGGTGCAGAATATTAGCATCTCTATGTGTAACTGATGTGGTATGAAGAAAATTGATCATGAGAACTGAATTGACAAGAAGTCAGAATATTTGAGAGAGCATCCAGAAGTAGTCCTGTAGTATGAGGGCAGGAGAAGAGAAGGAAAGAAACTTCACATGAGTATGGTACTAACCTCATTGAACAAAGAAGGAGCATGCTTTGGGGCAGAGTTTCAGAAGATAAAGGTCAACAGGAGCTAAACTGGGTAACAAATTGGACCTCAAAGGAAACTGCTGCTTAGTAAAGTGATAGAGATGGAGGCTGGAACTGGTAGTAGGGAACATTTAGAATTTCTACTCCCTCACAGTGACCAGTAAACTGGGCAATATAAAAAAGAAGTATAGTCAATATTGGGAAGAGTGGTAGGGAATGAAAAGTCATGTCTAAGTAAAGGACAGATGATGGAAGGGGAGAGAAAGGAAAAGGTTTAATATAGAAGGAAGCTGGTAATTATGGAACAGCTATACCAGAGAGCTTAGTGGAAGGGATAGAAAGATCTGAAATTGGGTGGAAAGTTGAGTGGTGGTGGTGTTATGACTGAGTTGGATAGAGGTGAGAGAATGATGAGTTGAGGATAGGAAACAGGGTTTGTAAGGCAGTAGCAAGGGGTATAGACTCACTGCAATGAAGTAGTATTAGGGGCTTGGAGTATGTTAACCATTGAGAAATGAGTCTAGGCAGAGTCTTAATTATTAGAAAGAGGTCCACTGAGGGAAGAGTGAAATTGGGCAGTTCGAAGGCCTCCCTTGAGGTTCAACTGTGAGGCTCACCCTGTGAGGTGGAGATGCATCCTATGAGGTTCAAGAAAGCCCATCTTACAGGGGCAGGAGCAAGCTGAGAAAAGACAGCAGTTGCAGGCAAGTGTGCCTTGCTTAGAGAAAACCTTGAGGGAAAGTAGATGGAAAAGGTCTTGTTACCAATGGGTGGCCCTAGTACTGGAGATGGTCCTGGAGTAGAGCCAGGCTGAAGCATAAGGGATATTATATACTAGAGATGGTGGTAGAATAGGAGGGTCAGACTGGAAACTCCAGGTGTGAGGGAAGCAGGGTTGGATTTCCAGACCAACAGTGGACCTAAAGGGAAACCTTCAACTGAACTGAATTGTGTTTTTTCTAGAACTTGGGTTCTGAGCAGTTTGCATATTGCCTGGTGATTCTTGGGTCTGGAGGAGCCTGTAGACATGTGACTATGTGATTTATACTTCATTGTGTATTACTTATTGCTTTTTATTGACTATCAATAACTTCGTAATCTTTTAATAAGAGTAAAACTGAACATATACAGATGAACATTCATTTATTTCGTTTCTATGAGAGAGATTCCATTATGCCAAATGTTATGACTTGTACTAATTCATTGTAACTTCAGTAGGGAAGAGATAGAGGTTTGCCAGAGGTGGGGGCTGAGAGCTGATTCTGATTTAGTAGTCCATAAGCCCTAGCTAGCAAGCTAAGGTGGAAAGAGAGGTGGAGCTGGGGTGCAGACCATCAGTCTTCTGAGAACCAAAGAGAGCTTGGCATTTCTCCTGCCTTTCCATGCAGCAGAATGGAGAGCCATAATTGTCTGGATGAGCACAGCAGCACCGAGTTCTGTAGCTTGTCTGTTGAACTGCATAAAACTGGTAGTTGCCACCATCTAGTGGTGAAATTGCAGCCCTTGCTTTCCAAACACACACAAATGAGCCTCTGGTCTGCAACTGTTTTCTTCTCAGGACTCAGTTGTCTGGGATGGGGGTAGAGGTGTTGGAAGGATAGAGACAGGGTTCAGGATCCTCAGGAACAGCAAAAATGAGGCTGACACCATTCTGGCTGGACAATCCTGGGAGGAGGAAGAGCTTAGAAATGTTGCCAAGGTTTTACAAAGAATCTCACTCTCTCAGAATGTCAGAGCTGGAAAGGACTGCATATGAGCAGGCATCCCTTCTATATCCCACAGAAAGGATGGAAGAGGATGCTATGTTAGGAGAACTCCCGTGAGGGGGGTCCTGAGGGTGCCATCTTGTCACCAGGAAGTTTGTCCTTCAATCACGTTTAAATCTGCATCTTTGAAATATTGAGTCTTTGCTCCCTGTTCTGTCCTTTTGGGCCCAGAGCAATTCAAATTCCTTATATGGTCCAATTCCCAAGTTTTATAGAAGAGGAAACTGGGGAAGCCCAGAAAAGAGATGTTATGCTTGTCCCAAATCAAAGGAAAATCTCAGAAATGGGAGAGGCTTCAGAGGCTGTGTTTGGTGAAAGATCCTGTCTACAATCTCTCCTTGAAATGGTCATTTATCCTCTGTTGGAAGACCTACAGTAATGAGGGGTGAACTGTCACTGAGACAGTGGATTCCAGTTCATAAATACTCCAATTCTGAGGAAGTCTTTCCTTTTGTGGAACCAAATATGCATCTCTTCCACTTCCACTCCAACCTCACACTGTGAACCCCTTATTCTTCTTTCCAAACCAGACTGAGCTATGGTGAAGATGGACACAGCCTTAGAGTCTATCTGTAAACCCAGATGTCTGTGATCCTTCAGTGAATTCACAGTGCCCTTTGGAAGCCCTGGGGTAGATTGCAATCTCTCCCTATGATCTCATCCAGTGGTGTTTACAGCTATGTTTTTCTGTGAGCCATACATGAAGTATCATCTCTGCAATGGGTTAGACACCTTTCTCCAGGACTTTTAAGTGGTATCAGTATCACACTTGGGCTTTCCATTCATAGCTCTTATCACATAATCATCCTACATTCTTTTAGAAATAGCTACATTTAAAAAACAATGTGAGAACTGCTTCTGTAGATTGGACAAGCGATTAGTAAGAAGGTAATTACTTTTCTTTAATTTCATTCATAAGATAGGCACATTTGGAATTGAGAAACATACCAAAGTGTTACTTTTAAAATTTGTTATTTATAGTTTCAACTTTTTCTTTAATATAGAATAAATTTATGGACTTTGCATCAACTTATTTAAACTACTCAGTTAAAGAAATATCCATCCCCTATGAAAGTTTCAGAAGAAAAGCTTATCTTTATAAAATAAATTTACTTCATCTATTTTATTATCACTAAGAAAAAGTCAATTTACTATTTTAGCTCAAACACTCTCTGAAGTATTTTGGCATGAAAAAGTCAGGATAGTTCACAATAATATAGAAGGTACTTCTCTTCTACCCTTATTATCACACAACTTTGTAAAGAACCTTTACTTTAATGGCCCTCCCCCCTCATTGATTACTCTTGTAACAACTTGAAAAAAGTATATGATGCTCTTACTGATCTATTTTGAGCCACATTGTGACTAATTATAAAGCATACAGTGTGTTAAAATTGCATGAGAGGCTATGCATCAAGCTAATGCTTGAAGAACTATTTTTAATTTTGATATCTATGGAACATCACTATAGAGTCCAATTATATAATTTTCACTTAAAATTCTAATAGTGCTGTTGAAAGTTCCTTTGTGTCATTCTATCAGTAGGTGTGTATAGTTACAATAAAAGTCAAATTGAATTTGGTATTTTATATATACACCCAGATTAAAAAATCCTGTCACATAGTGATACCTAGTTCTTTATGAGTTGCTGTACCAAAACAGATAAAAAAATCCAAAATAATCAATTGGTGTTGAACCTCAGAAGACAATCAGATAAACTGCATTCAAAATCTTCCCATCTTGACCCTAACTACAAGGGCATAGACTTAAAGAATCTAGGTTCACTTCCATTTGTGAATCTATCCAGAAACCTGATTCTTTTTAAGAATTTCTCTAGTTTTTTTATCCTCTGTAACAGAGGTGCAATCATAAAATTCAGCAAGTGTTCTCATTTTTCTGTATCTGATATTCATAAAAAATGTGAATATGAACTCTGCCAATGATTTCTTTGGTAGAGAGAATTCCTGGTTAGGAAAAGTTACAAGTTTCTTATGATATACATTTTCACAATATATTGCACACATGTAAGCAAATGAGCATCTTTAATTATATCTATTGCTTTATCAGTAGCAATGCAAAAGAGAAAACATGTCAATTTCTCAGTTAGTTTATTGAAAAAGTATGCAGGCAATACTTTTCATTCTATTATCTAGAAATAGAAAAATTTGAAATGATATTAGCCATCATTCTGACTATATCAATAGTAGCTGGTAGTATGAATATTTCTCTCATTGAGGGAATCATTTTATACTTAGAAATTTCATAAAGCACTTTATATAATGCAAGCAATTTTGATGTTGTACACATGATTTTTTGGAAAAGTATTCTTTTGCTTATTCAAAACATTTAATTTTCTTCAGAAAAATTATGTTTTCAATATTTTTTGCATGTACACTTTCCAGATTTTATTTCAGTTTATTAGATTTCACGTTTTCTGTGTCTAACATGCCCATATAACCAAACACATTATTCTTTGTTCTCTATCAGATAATAGAACTTGTGAATTCCAATGTTAAATATAATAAATTTTGGAATTTGAGCATTTTATTTGGTGTTTTTGTATTTCCTCTGTATAAACTGTTATCATTACCTTTGTTTATACTAGTTTTAAATGATCTAATGGATTTTGTCTTTGGGGTAGATTTGATTTTATTCATTACAAATTAACATATTGCTTTTTATGATTAAATTTAATTTTTAATTTATGGAATAAAACAAATGTTTCCATAACAGTACAATAAAAAGATGATTGCATATGAAACTGCAAATCTACTATGCACAACCTGCTATTCCTTTCATCAAAATAATATAATTTCAATAAAATTATATAATAAAAATGAAGGCAATCTGTTTTAAATTTAGTTGGTAAAAATATCAAATGAGTATCTGTTGACTGTTTTCAAGTTGTTTCATTTTTTAAAAAAGTTGCAGCTTTTATGGAGATGATTTTATACTTTTATACTTAACAAGATGAATTCCACTGAGAAACTGTATGGTGAAGTCTATGGAGTGCTAAATTGGGGGTTGGAAAGACCCAAGCTTGAATCTTGCATTAGATATCCACAGGCTGCATGACCCCAATCAAGTCACTTAGCCACTCTGTATCTCAATTTCCTTACACATAAAATGAGTGAGTTGGACTCAATTGGCTCCCAACTCAAAATCTATCATATTCTGAGAAATAGATTACATTGATATTATGGTACCTCCCCCCAAAGATTGTTCAAATTCAAACTTTCACATTTCATAGTCATAGTCATAGTCATTGCAGTACAAAGAAATAATGCATTTGTGCTATGAGTCTGACCTGACTAATGATGATTTATGATAATGATGATTGTGGGTGCTAATGGTACTCACAATGATGTGCAGTATTTGATCTAGGGTGTGTATGTCATGTTTAATTGGTAGACTGCATCCACTGTCAGTTGGAGGGAACTAGCCATGTTAACCTCACTTTTTTGACTTTCTTTAGGACTTTGCTTTCACTGGAAAAGTCAATATGTATGAATTTTAGTTAAAGTATGTATAAAAACTATGACTATTTCTTCATGTCCTTTTCCCATGTCTCTCCTATCTCATCCTTAAGTATTAGTAAATAATATAGTAAAATAAATAAAGTTTTGCTGGGTAGGTGATTCTTGGTTTTAATCCTAGCTCCTTTGATCTCTGGAATATCATATTCCAAACCTTCTGATCCATTAATGTAGAAGCTGCTAGATCTTGTGTTATCCTAATTGTGTTTCTACAACACTCAAATTGTTTCTTTCTGGCTGCCTGCAATATTTTCTCCTTGACCTGGGAGCTCTGAAATTTGGCTACAATAGTCATAGGAGTTTTCCTTTTAGGATCTCTTTCAGGAGGTGATCAGTGGATTCTTTCAATATTTATTTTATCCTCTGGTTCTAGAATATCAGGGCAGTTTTCCTTGATAATTTCTTGAAAGATGATGTCTAGGCTCTTTTTTTGATCATGGCTTTCAGATATTCTGGTAATTTTTAAATTGTCTCTTCTGGATCTTTTTTCTAGGTCAGTTGTTTTCCAATGAGATATTTCACGTTGTCTGCTATTTTTCATTCCTTTGGTTTTGTTTTAGAATTTCTTGATTTTTCATAAAGTCATTAGCTTGCATCTGCTCCATTCTAATCTCTAGGAATTATTTTGTTCAGTGAGCTTTTGAACTTCCTTTTCCATCTGGCCAATTCTGCTTTTTAAGGCATTGGCTTTTTCAATCTCTTTTGCCATTTTGGTTAGTCTATTTTTTAAGGTGTTATTTTCTTCAGCATTTTTGGGTATCCTTTAGCAAGCAGTTGTTTCATTTTTCATGATTTTTTTTGCATCACTCTCATTTCTCTTCCTTTTGCTCTGCTTCTATTACTTGATTTTCAAAATCCTTTTTGAGTTCTTCCATGGCCTGAGAGCGATTCATATTTTTCTTGGAGACTTTGGATGTAGGAGTTTCTTGTCTTTCTTGTCTTCTGTTTGTATATTTTGATCTTCCTTGTCACCAAAGTAAGATTCTATAGTCTGATTCTTTTCCAATTTTTGCTCATTTCCCCAGAAATTTACTTGAATTTTGAGCTCTTTGTCAAGGTAGTCCTCTGCTTCTAGTGGGGTGGGAGGTTACTGTTAGCCACTTGATTCCTCCCACAATCTGCGGGCCTGGAGCTCCAGAAACAGCCTCTTCTGCTGCTCCTGGTGTTGCTGCCCCTGCCCCTGTCTCTGCTGCTGCTGCTGCGGTTGCTGTGGGCTCCTCTACTCCCTTAGCTGCCCTGGGACTGGGCAGAACCAATTTACTCTCTTGCACATGTCTGAAAGGTTTTTTCCAGTGACTTTCTGATTTATCCTCTGCATTTTGGGGTTGTGAAGTCTGGAAACCACCACAGTTGGAAGAGATTCAGTCCTGCCCCCAGACTTGCTCAACCCCTGCTTGTTCAGGCATGGCTCATGCTGGACTGCACTCTGCTCCCAGCTCTGTATGGTAGAGTCTTCCTATCGACCTCCTAAGCTATATTGGGCTGGAGATTTGCTTCATTCCATCATTCTGTGGGTTCTGCAGCTCCAGATTTGGTGAGAGTCATTTTTTTTTTTATACAGATATTTGGTTGGGCTTAGGGGGAGAGCTCTAGCAAGTCTCCGCTTCTACTCCACCATCTTGGCTCCACCCCACCCCAAGTATAATTCTTATTGTCACTATTTTGCATACATGAAAATAGATGTTGAGAGAGAGTAGAAGAGACCTGTCCAAGGTTGTTAAGTTCATGAAGAGCAGGGGCAAAACGGAAATTCATACATTATGATTCTAAGTCTAAGACCCTCCATCCTTCTCTTCAAATAAAGAAAGCCCTGGACTGGAGGACCACAAAATTGGGTTCCAGTGTGAAATCTAGTTCCATTGAAATAATCAATCTACTTAGGAATTATGAACCTCAGTTTCTCCATTTGTCAAATGGTGATAGTCTTTCCTATATATCTCAGGTAGAGGTTTGGTTGCTAATATAACATAGAAACTGAGGGACAAAGAGGAGAAACTGACTTTTTCCACATATACATTTACTAAGTGCACAAAGCCAAGACTCAGAACCAGATATTTTGCTGCTCCATTGCTCCATTGTTTCAGTCACTTCTCTTGATAAGTATGGAAACTGGAATTCAAAGTTATTAAGTATATAGATACCCTATGCCTTTCGCCTCCCTTGTCCCCAGTGTCAAGAGCTCTGGACCTTATTTCTTCTTTTTTAAAAAATGTTTTATTTTCCCTCAATTATGTGTTAAAGCAATTTTTAAACATCTATTTTTTAAAAGGGTTTTGAGTTCCAAATTCTCACCCTCCCTCCTTGTTTGCCCTTCCCTCTTCCTGAGATGGTAAGCAGACATAGGTTAGACATATGCAATCCTGTAAAACCTTTCCATATTAGTAATTACATAAAAGAGGACTTGAATAAAAGAAAAAGAATTTTAAAAAAGTGAAAAATAGCATGCTTCAGTCATTATTCAAACAATATATGTTCTTTCTCTGGAGGAAGATAGTATGCTTCATCATTAGCCCTTTGGGATTGTTTTGGATTATTGTATTGCTAAGAATAACTAAGTTATTCACAGTTTGTCATTGTACAACATTGCTGTTGTTAGATACAATGTTCAAATGGTTCTTTTAACTTCAATTGGCATCAGACCATGTAAGTCTTTGTAGGTTTTTCTAAAATCATCCTGCTTGTTGTTTCTTATAGCACAATGATATTCTTCACAATTATATACCACAGTTTTGTTTAACTATTCTCCAATTAATGGGTATTCTTTCAATGTTCAATTCTTTCCTACCACAAAAGGAACTGCTATAAATATTTTTGTATAAATAGATTCACCTCCTCACATTTTTGATATTTTTGTGATATAGACCTAGCAGTGGTATTGCTGGATCAAAGGCTAAGCACAGTTTTATAGCTTGTTGGTCATAGTTTCAAATTGCTCTTCAAAATGATTGGATCAGTTCACAACTCCATCAACAGTACATTAGTGTCTTAGTTCTCCCATATGTCCTCCAATATTCATTATTATCCATTTTTTGTTATAGTAACCAATCTGATAGGCATAAGATGGTATCTCAGAGTTGTGTAAATGTTTGTTTTTAAAATCAGTTTTGATCTAGAGCACTTTCCCCCTATGACTGTAGATAGCTTTGATTTCTTCATCTGCAAACTGCTTGTTCATCCTTTGACCATTTATTAAGTGAGTAAAGACATATATATTTAAAAAATTTGACTCCATGTTCTACATATTTGGAAAATGAGGCCTCTATCAATACACTTGTTGTGAAATTTTTCCCATTTTTGTTTTTCTTTTAATTTTAGTTGCATTGTCTTTGTTTACACAAACCTTCAATTTTGTATAACATATTAAGATTATTTATATAATCTATATTTATATAATCTTTTGCATTTTGTAATGCTCTCTATATTTTCTTTGGTTCTGATTCTTTCCTTATCCATAAATCTGACAGATAAATTATTCTATGCTCCCCTAATTTGCTTATGATATCACCCTTAAGTATAGATCATATTCCCATTTTGATTTTTTTATTGTGTATAGTGTGAGATATTGGTCTATACCTAGTTTTTCCTATACTTTCTCCCTGGACCTTATTTCTAATTCTTTCACTCATTAATTGTGTGACCTTTCTCAAGTCACTCAATACCTCTCTCACTCAATTTCCTTATCTGTGAAATGAAATTTTGTAGCACCAGTGTGATATTCAAAATGCCTACAGCAGCCATGAATATCAAGACAAATTACTAAATATAACAGACTCTCTACATGGAAGACAGAACCAAAACATTTATTCAGACACCAGAAAGCCAAATCCATCATAGTAATAAAAATCTATACACAATAACAATTCAGAGGACAACACCATCTCCAAGCCTTCCCTCTGCTAGGCTTTCCACAAACCAACTCCCTTAAACTAAGCAAAGTAGGTTCCCTTAAATAAGATCATGAACAAGCTCTTTCACTCATGCTAGCCTGCTGCCTGCTTGCCTGCATCCTTCCTAGCTCTGACTGCTCTCTGACCTAATTTTCTCTCAGCTTTGCCCTAGTTCTGCCTTTTCCTGTTCCATCCCTTTAGCAAACTTTTCCCACCACAGGCTCCATGTGACTCAGACTTCCATGTGACCCATCAGATTACATGGGCCCATTAATGAATGGGAAAGATCTTCCCATTTAAATTACCATTACAGGATCTTGGGACTATATGAGCTCTAAGGTCCCTTCCTCCTCTGAATCCATTATGACCTTTTCATTCCAAATGGGCAAATTCTCACACAGGAGCCAAATTGTTCCTTTTTAAAATAGGGCATTTCCTGGCTGAGGGTAGAACATGACATTTGAATTAGGTTTCCTGAGTCTCAAAGGAAAGAACTATTCCAATTCATAGCTCAAGCTCCATTGTAGCTATAGGAGACTCATTGAATATGATTTTACATTTACCAACCCTCTGCCTCATGAAAGATAATTGATTATCTGGAACATATCATTTTATCAACATCTACACAATTCTTCCCAAAGATGGGACAAAGAATGACTGGGGGAGAAACTATTTTTAAGGGCCCAAGGCAGCAATTTTACCACAAATTGGCAAAGATGGGTTTCAAGTATTAAAAAATTTTAATACATAAATAGGAAAATATTAACAATGAATCTACAATCCTATAATTTGTTTTGAGGCATTATTTTAAAGTTGTTCAGAAGGGAATTTGGGAGAGCTCAGGTGAGTCCCTGCTTTTCTCCACCATCTTGATTCTGTTCCCAACAATGAAAAGAGTATTCAGTTTAATGTCAGAAGTCTTGGGTTCAAACCTGGGTTTTGCTACTTACTACTTATTTGGATAAATAATTTAACCTCTTTGTGGCTCCGTTTCCTCATCTCTAAAATAAAATAAATAAAATTAAATAAAATATAAAATAAAATAAAAATAAAAGAATTGTCTTAGATGACTTCTAATGATCAATTCTACCAGTTCTTAATCTAGAATTGAGAGACATTGGGACACAGGAGAAAGAATGGTAGATTTGGAGTTGGAAGACATAGTTTTGAATATCTTACTATTAGTACCTTACTATTTGTGTGAACATGGACAAGTAACTTTGACTATCTGATCTTCGTTTTCCCCACTTTTTAATATAGGAGGGCTTAGATCCAGTGACTTCTCAGGTTCCTTACAGTTTTAAGTGTATGATTCTTCAATTCAGTAGTTCTCAGATTATTACTAGAGCAACAAGTCAAAAATCTGGCTCAGTACCTGAAGCTGTTACATTTGGAAAGTCTGGATAGATTAAGTAAGTTTTGAACAAGAGGAAATGAATCAAACTAAAGCTTGAGAGAGTTAACTGTATATGAAGAATGGTAGCTTGCCAACATGCGTTCTTAAATATGGTACTAGAGAAGGATGGATGTGGGACTGCCTTCTATGCTCTTCATGGCTACAATGACCCCTTAATGAGGCAGTGTGTTTTAATGAAAGAACACTGAATGATTGTGTTCAGGTTATTCTGAGCATGTTTCCTTATCTGTGAAATTGGAGTAATGCATTTCTTGCAGGGGAGATGTGCCTTAGCCTCCCTGCTCAGGTGCTATTCATCCAGGACATGCTGCTCTGACTGTGTCGGTGTATTCAGTGGAGCAACCTCCTGTCTAGTAGGGGAATGAAAGCTTTCCCTTTTCCAGAGGCTGCAGAGCCTGACAACAGTAACTGCAAATGCTGCCACCAGGTCCCCTGAGTCTCATGATTTCCCAAGATGTAGATTCCTCCCTCTTTTGTGAAGAGGTGATAATGAATTCCTTGATGAGTTGTACCCTGAATCTGAGGTTCTGCTGCCTTTCTCTTTAAGACTGGGAATCTCTCTCTCATATTTCTCTGGGATTTGCTAAGAAAGCTATGGGCCTCAAGGCATTTGCTAACAGCCATCATGAGAAATAGTTTCAACACCCCTTTAGTCTATGTAGTAAGACAAGTTGTTACTGCCACTCCGACTTTCACCTGGACCTTGGTGAGTTTCATGTAGACACACACTTCTTTAATTCAGGGAGGAAAAATTAATGCAATTAGTTGTTTGAGTAAACCATTCACCTAAAGTTGTTTATGAGTCTGAGATATCAGCCAAAATAATATCCATCCAAATAGCCAGCTCTGGCCATCTTAGTCTGCAAACTTGTGAGAAACCTTGTCAGAATCTGGATTTCAGTAATTAAATGGAAAAGGGAGAATGAATAATTACATCTCTTGTGACTTCTAATCCCCAATGGCATTGATCTCTTTGGACGATTGTGTTGAGAAGATCTGAAGGAATATATGTGGTTACTTACAAAGGGATCCTTCCACCTTTCAGGAGCTTGAGAAAAGGCTGTTTTCCAACACAGTCACTGTCAGTCCTACCTTGATGCCATAGGGACCATAAAGTATGGGAGAGAGTCAATATCTGAGGTGATCTTGTATTTTTTATAGTCATTATGGATGTGTACATGAGAATTTACTTGTAAACATGTTTCTGATCATTAGAATCATTGTGAGTAGGGACTGTTTCCCCAGCACCTAGAACAGGGCCTGATATCTAATAGTCACTTAATAAATGCTAGTTGCTGATTGTTTGATAATATGGTAGCTAGAGTTTCTGCAATAGAAAGAAGCAACACATTTCTGAAAGAAATTATTTTAAATATTCTAGTACAGATTAATAATTTCACCATTTTGGGTTATCCACCATGGACCCAAGTCACACTTGCTTCTTACTATAACAGATAATGTTTGTGAGTTATTATGGCAGCAGAAACTCTCCATCTATTGGCTAGCCTATTGGTGACGAACCTCTATTTGTCTAGGTTGGTCCTTGGAAAACAATCTATTGCTAGGATGCAAAGAAAGCTGCTGACAGTTTGGTAGAATCTACCAGAGCCTATGCTCTCTTGTCCTACCTAGCTGAGAGATTAGAGTATTTTAAAAAATTAACCAATTTCCCACAGTTAACTAACTCTCCTATTATTAGAATACTTTAAAATTATTTCCAAAGTTTTTGGCCTTAATTTAAACCAGTCAAATATGAATTAGAAGTGGAGTAGGGAGGGCTAATCTTATCATTGATCCCAATTTGTTGAGGAGTAAGCTGAAACCCAAATTGTGTTTTGCCTAGGTTCATCTCAAAGCAGCAGAGAAAGGAAGACTACAACTTGCTGCCTTGGGCTGTTGATGTAACATCATAGGATGCATTGTAGACAGTGATGAGTGCTGGAAAAAAATGCAGTGAATTTGGCATAAGAATGGGTAAGATGGAGTTTAGTACTGTCCCAGAGGGTGATTGAGCTTCTATCGAATGACCTGAGATGATTCCTCAGTGTGAGTGTGTGTGTGTGTGTGTGTGTGTGTGTGTGTATATGCACTTGAACAGAGGCTAGTTACTCCTCACTGTTGCTGAGGAGCTGGGAAAATGTCCCAGTGTTTGTCATAAAGATAATTTTAACCTTGAGGCAGGAAGTGTAAGGACAGAAGGAGACCATTCAAATTGGGGAAGAATCCGATCAAAGCAGAACAACATACTGAAATAATTCAATAGTCAGTTAATAATATTTATTAAGCACCTCCTATGTACCAGAATCTATGCTAAATTCTGGGGAAACAAAGAAAGTAGAAATAAAATCATTGCTCTTAAGGGGCTCAAATAAATAAGCAAGCAGAATAATGATGCAAATTGGGCTTCCAAATTGCATGTCTCTATAGTAATGAAGCCGTTAATATCTACATCCTTTTAGAATAGTATAGATTCTCAGAGTTGGACTGGATTTCAAATGTCATCTGATTCACTTCTTATCGGAAGAGGCCTTTCCTCTTAGCTTGTCTGCTAGTGTTTGAATTAGAGAAAACCAGTAATAGGGCTCTCACTATTTCTCAAGGTAGTACAGGTAATCATAATTCTTGGAACCTTTTTCTTAAAAGGAATTGAAATCTTACGCCTTTTAATTTCAACTTATTGGTCTTAAAATTGTCTTCTAGAGGAAAATAGGTCCCCTTTCTCTCCAGATTCATGTCCCTTTATACCATACTATCAAACAAATGATCAACTCCTTTAATATGCTCTGTATTAGGCCTCTTGATTCCTTTCTGACTTTTCAGCCTAAATGTCCTACTGCTGGAACCAGTTTTCCTAACTGTTTTAGCCTTTTAGATTTTTGAACACTAAATATAAACTGGGGGAGGGAGGCAATGGTGCCTAAAGTACCAGGGCTGAAATCAGGAAGTTCAAATCCAGCTTCAGATGCTAGCTATTTGATTCTGGAGAAGTCACTGAAGTTATTTTCCTCAGAATCCTCATCTGTAAAATTCAGATAATAATATCATCTGCTTCTTATGGTTGTTGTCAGGATCAAATGAAATAATAATTGTAAAGTACTTAGCACAGTGTCTGCACATAGGGAGTTTTTATTAGTTGATGTTATAATTGGTGTTGTCATAATCTCATTATCCGGTTTTGGCTTGCTCATTTCCTGACTAAGAACTTCTATCTTTACCCTAACTAGGAATCACTCTGACCTCTCCACACCCTGTGCCAAGGTTTTGGCTAATCATAGGCACTCATTGATCCTGCCTAGGGTGAGATGAGATAATTACCCTTTCCTTAAAGTGTTCCTTAACTCCTCATTGAGTTTCCTTTACAATGTGATTAATTGTCATCAAGTGCCATGTCCAGGATCTTTAATGCCATTCTCTCTCTCACCTAATCAGGCAATAGAGGAGTCAATGGCTGAGCAGAATCATACCACTGTGACGGAATTCATTCTCACTGGCTTCACTGACCATCCCAAGTTGGGAGTTATTCTCTTCCTGATGTTTCTTAGTCTCTATTTCATCACCCTGCTGGGCAACATGGGCATGGTCCTCCTGATTCATTTGGATACTCATCTTCACACCCCCATGTACTTCTTCCTGAGCCACCTCTCCCTCTTGGATGCCTGTTACTCCTCAGATCTTGGTCATCCTGGTCATTGGCAGGACAAGTGTCTCCTATGAGTCTTGTGCTACTCAGTTCTTCTTTTTCACAGTCTGTGCTGGCACTGAGTGTTTCCTGCTAGCAGTGATGGCCTATGATCATTACATTGCCATTAGCAGTCCTCTCCTGTACTCCTCATCCATGACAGCAGGCACTCGTTGGGGCCTAGTGACAGGAGCCTATAGTGGTGGTTTATCAGAAGCCATCATTCACACAGTCTGCACATTCACGCTTTCCTTCTGTGGGCCCAACCAGATCAACTTCTTCTTCTGTGATTTGCCACCTTTGCTGGAGCTCTCATGCAGTGATACCTCCACCAGAGAAATCCTAATTCTCTTCTTTGGCAACTTTGTGATTTTGGCCAATGCTCTAGTGATCTTGGTATCTTATTTGTTCATCATCAGGACCATCCTGCATGTCAAGTCAGTTGGAGGCAGAGCCAAGACCTTCTCCACTTGTGCCTCTCATCTCACAGCTGTGATGCTCTTCTTTGGGACCCTCACATTCATGTATATATGCAGCAACTCAGGTAAATCACTGGAAGAGGACAAGGTGGTGTCTGTCTTCTATACTGTGATCATCCCCATGCTGAACCCTTTCATCTACAGTCTGAGGAACAAGGAGGTGAAATGTGCCTTCAGAAAAGTCATCAACAGACTCCACATCTCCCAGGAGATGTAGTTCTGGGTGACCCATTATTCATCCTGACTGTTTTCTCCTCCAAATAACATTTGTTGCTATGGTTAAACTGTTTCTGTTGTGTCCAACTCTCTGTGACCCCCATTCAGGATTTTCCTGGCAAAAGTACTGGAGTGGTTTGTTTTTCTTTTCTCCAGCTCTTTTCATAGATGAAAATATAGAAGCAAAGAGGGATAAGTGATTTCTCCTGGAACACACATCTAGTAAGGATCTTAAACTGGATTTCAACTTGGGTCCTCCTGATTCCGAGGCTAGCTCTCTATCCACAGTGCCACCTAACTGCCCAGAAATAAGAATACCATATATTTATGAAATTCTTTTTTTTGACAGATGCTCTATTATGATATAGATGCATGATATTATGATATGTGGTATATGATCCCTTCTAATTCTAGATTTTATAATCAGAAGGGATGTTTGAGATCATTTGCATATGTCCCATTTGCAAATGAAAAACAAGTTCCATAAACAAGGTTATAGTTTAGTAAGAAAGAAATGAAGACAGGTAAACATGATTTCTTAATCTGAATGACCACTGAATTATGAGACAGGAAGTCCAATTGTGCCACTAAGTTGCTGTGTGACTTGGGAAATGTCACTGCTCTTCTCTTGGCCTTAGTTGTTACCTCTATTGAGAGTTGGGCATGGGCCTTTCAGCTCTGTTATCCAGTGACTTTAAGTTTCCAAATCACTATAGTGCAGGATGAAAAGTGGGAAATGCATAAGAGAGGCACATGAAAGCAACAATTATTCAAGAAGGCAGGAGGCAGCAGATTGGTCACCTATATACAAAAGGTTGCTAATACTTATTGGGGATAATATTTGAATGACCCACATATTGTGTTTTGTAAACCCTAAATTTTTTAAATATAATAGCAAAAAATAGCGACAGATCTCAGTATTATTGTCTTCATCTCATCCTTCCAAATTGCAGTTTATTTGACTCCACTCTGAAAGGCACTGTGGTGCAGTGGAAACAGTGTGCTGGTACTAGGGAGTTTTGTACCTGGGGAACACAACACAAACCACATAGAAAGTACACTCTTAGGAGGGCAGCAGGTGGGGAAGCAGTTGGCATTAGCCTGTCATTAGGTGGCCCAATTATCAAGTATTTCTAATTATTCTTATTATGTGCTAAGGATTAGAAAGACTTTCAACCCCCTCAAAGTTCAGCACCATGGACAGAGTCCCTACCACACTTTAGGAAAGTGCATTGAATTTGAAGTTAGAGGATCTAGTTTCAAATCCTGCCTCTGCTACTTATTACCTTGTGACCTGTGTGACCATGGACCAGTCATTACTCTGTGGAACTCATTGTTCAATGAGGTCTTTGGAACAGCTGACTTCTATGTTTAAATGATATGATTCCTCTGAAATTTTATACACACACACAAATTATGTATATAAAATTACATATATATATATATAAAATTATTCAGAACATCTATATATCAGTTCTTTCTCTGCATGCAGATAGCATCTTTCTTCACATGTCCTTTATTGTTAATTTGGGTATTTATAACAGAACAACTTATTCACTCAAAGTCATTCTTAGAACAATATTGCTGTTATACACAATATTCTCTTGGATTTGATCATTTCACTCTTCATTATTTTGTGTAAGTCTTCCCATGTTTTTCCTAAGACCATTGAGCTCAATATTTCTCATAGCAGAGTAGTAGTCCATCACAATCATATACAACAACTTGTTTAGTCATTCCCCAGTGGATGGGCATCCCTGCAGTTTCCACTTCTTTGCCACTTCTTTGCCAAGAGAGCTGCTATAAACATGTTAGAATATTTGGGTTCTTTTCCTTTTTCACGAATCATCTTTGAAAACAGATCAAATAATGGTATTGCTGGGACAAAGGGTATAAGCAGTTTAATAACTCTTTGGACAGAATTCCTGATGGTTCTCCAAAATGGTTGGTTCAGTTCATAATTCCCCTAATAATGAACATTTCCCTCTCTGCAACATTTGTTGCTTTCCTCTTCAATCATTTAAGCTAATATTATAGGTGTAAAATGATGTCTCAAAGTTTTTTTTAAATTTGCATTTCTTTATTCAATGTGATTCAGAGCATGTTTTCTTACGACTGCAAATAGTGTGATTTCTTCATTGAAATAAATTAATCCTTTATATCCTTTGACCATTCATCATTTGGGGGAATGAGGGGCAGCTAGGTGGTACAGTAGATAGAGCACTAGTGCAGGAGTCAGGGGTCAGGAGGACCTGAGTTCAAATCTCACCTCAGACACCTGACACTCACTAGCTGTGTGACCTTGGGCAAGTCACTTAACCCCAGTTGCCTCATCTTGGGTCATCTCCAGTCATCCTGATGAATATCTGGTCACTGGATTCAGATGGCTCTGAAGAGAAGTGAGGCTGGTGACCTGCACAGCCCTCCCTCACTCAAGACAAAGTCAAGTGCAAGTCATGCCCATATTTCTCTGACGGCATGGTCTTCTTCAGAAATGAAGGATGAACACACACTAGTTGGGGGAATGACTTGTATTCTTATAGATTTGACAAAGTTTCACAAGTATTTTTGATATATGACCTTGATCTCAGAAATTGTCTATAAGTATCTTCCCCAATTTTGTGTTTTCCTTCTGATTTTGGTGACCTTTTTTTATTGGTGTAAAACTTTTATAAGTTAATTTTATCCTTTATCCTTTTTACACCTAACTTGACTTTCTATCTCTCGTTAATCATATTTTCTGCCTATTCATAAATCTACAATGTAATAGCTTCCATGTTCCAATTTTCTTGTAATGTCTCTCTTTATATTTAGGTTATGTATCCATTTTGATCTTGGTAAATAAAATAAGATATTGGTCTATGCTCTGTCTCTTCCATATTGTTTTCCAGTTTTCCCAATAGTTTTTTTATTTTTTACCAAATAATGAATTATTATCCCAAAATCTTCAGTCTTTACAGTTGTTAAATACAAGGTTATTTTTTTTATTTGCTGCTGTAAATTTTATGTCTACTCTGTTCCGTTGATCTATATCGTTCCTTTACTTAGTCAGTGTCAGATAATTTCAGAAATTACTTCCATATAATATAGTTTAAGGTCTAGTACTGCTAAACCTCCTTCCTTTACATCTTTCCCCATTATTTTATTTGATAGTCTTCACTTTCTGTTCTTCCAAATGAATATGTTTACTATTTTTTCTAATTCAGTAAATTGTTTTTGGCAATTTATTTGGAATGGCATTGAATATGTAAATTAGTTTATGTAAAATTGTCATTTTTATTATGTTGTTCCTACCAACCCGTGAACAATGACTGTTTCTCCATTACTTAAATCTAAGTTTATTTGTATGATTTGTTTTTTTAAAATAATTTTGTTTATATACTTTCTGTGTTAGTTTTGCCAGGTGTAATCCCAGGTGTTGTATATCGTCTAGAATTATTTTAAATGGGATATCACTTACTATCTCTTCTCGCATAGTTTTGCTTGTGATATATAGGAATGCTGATGATTTATGGGGATTTACTTTATAACCTGCTACTTTACCAAAATTATTGTTTCAACTATGTTTTTAGTCGAGTCTTTGGATTTTTCTGAGTATATCATCATATCATCTGCAAAAAGTGACAATTTTATTACCTCATACCCTATTCTGATTCCTTCTATTTCTTTTTTTTCTCTTCTTGCTATTGATATTATTTCTAATGAAATACTGAATAATATTGGTGACAGTGGGCATCTTTGTTTCACACCTGATCTTATTGGGAAGACTTCTAGATTATCTACATTACAGACCTACTTGCTAATGGTTGTAGATAAATCATTTCTATCAATTTAAGGAAAAATCCATTTATGCCACTATTTCCATGTGTTTTTTAATTACAAATTAGTGTTGGACTTTTTCAAAAGTTTTTTCTGCATCTATTGATATAAGATTGCAAAAAATTTCATTATTGATGTAATCAGTTATGTTAATAGTTTTCCTTATGTTTAACCTCTGCATTCATGGTATAAACCCCACTTGATCATAATGTATAATCTTTGTAACTTAATATTGTCATCTTTTAGGTAGTTTTTTTGTTTAAGATTTATCATCCATATTCATTAATGAAATTCATCTATAATTATTTCAGTTTTGTTTTTATTTATCCTGGTTTTTCAATATAATATTCGTTTCATAAAAGGAGTTTGGGAGAATCCCTTCTTTGTCTATTATTCCAAATAATTAATTTAATATTGGAATTAGTTGATCTTTAAATTTTTGATAAAATTAACTTGTAAATTCATCCAGTCTTGTGAGGCAGGTGGTACAAGGATTACTATACCCATTTGACAGATGAGGGAACTGCTCCAAGGACTTAAGTGAACTGTCCAAGATCCCATGTGTAATAAATGGTAAAGAACTTTAGTGTATGTGTCCAATGTGGGATTTTGTGTTGCTTGATTATAATTATTTGTTACAAGATTTTTCCTCTTCTTTATTTTCCTCAGTGGGGAGAGTAAGGAGATGGAGAGAAAATAAATGCTTGATTATTAAAAAAACAAAAAACTTTATCTCAGGTTTTAGGTAGAGCATTAGACTTTCAGTCAGGAGGATCTAGTTTTGAATCTTGCCTGTGACACTTATTAGCTGAAGGGTTGAGAAAATTATTTAGTATCTCTAATCCTCAGTTTTACTCATCTATAAAATAATATTCAAGCCTGAAGGGCTTGAATATTATTACATTTATAATCCCTTCCAACTCTAAATTTATGACTCTTACTCAATCTACTGTACTTTCTACTACCCAATTCCATCTTCCTGAAGAAGCATTCTGAATTGAAATCATAGAACTGAAAGAAAGTTGCTTCTGAAGGAGAGCATTAAAGTTTTGTTCCTCAGTGGCTAATGTCTAGCTCAGCTTTAGATCAATAAAGAATCAAAACCTGAACTGAGGTAATTCATTTTATCTGTTTGTACATAGTTCTTACCAGAGACAGACAAAGAATTCTTTTAGGAGAATTTATTTCTAAAACCCCAGAGGACCACAATTTTACCAGAGATCTGCAAAGATGAGTTTCAAATAAAAACATTATAATACATAAATAGAAGTATATTGGCATAGTGGATTGGCAGCTCCAAGATTTGTTTCAAGACATTTTTTAAGGTTGTTCAGATTGGAATTTGGGACAGCTCAGGTAAGTCCTTGTCTTTACTCCACCATCTTGACTCTGCTCCACAATATTGGAAAGAGCATTGAATGTAGTGTCAGAAAATTTGGACTCAAATTTGGGTTTTGCTACATACTACTTGTTTGACCTTGGATATATCACTTAACATCTTTGTGGCTCAGTCTTTTCAGTGGGGAAATAAAAAAAAATTCCACTCGATGACCTCTGATGATTTATCCTGCTAGCTCTCAATCTATGATTGAGGGACATTGTGATAGAATAGAAAGAATATTGGACTTGGAGTTGGAAGACATAATTTTGAATACTGCACGTGTCCCCTACTATTTGTGTGAATATGGGCATGTAACCTTAGCTCTCTGCTCTTCAGTTTCCCCACATTTTAAGATGGGGGACTTAGATCCAGTTACCTCTAAGTTTCTTCCAATTTTAAGTCTGTGATTCTTCAATTCAGCTCTTCACAGACTGTTACTAGAACAGCAAATCAAATTCTATGCTTGTACCTGAAGCTGTTACATTTGGAAAGCCTGGCTAGATTAAGTATGTTTGGAACAAGAGGAAATGAATTAAACTAAAGCTTGAGAGAGTTGACTGTGTATGGAGAGTGCTACCTTGCCAACATGAATTTTTTTAAATATGGTGCTAGAGACAGATGATTGTGGGAATACTTTCTGTGCTCTTCATGACTTCAGTAAGCAACTTGTTGAGGCAGTGTCTTTTAATGAAAGGACATGGAATGATTATAAGCAAGTTATTCCAAGCAAGTTTCCTTATTTGGGAAATGGGGGTAATACATTTCTTTTGGGGGAGATGTGCCTTAGCCTTCCTGCTCAGGTGCTATTCATCTAGGACATGCTGTCCTGATTATGTTGCTAGATTCAGTGGTGCAATCTCCTGTTTAAGAGGGTGTTGATAACTCTCTCCTCAGGGGCCACAGAGCACTTCAGAGAAGTAATGTCAGGAATATACTGCCACCAGCTCCCCTGAGCCTCATGATTTCCCAAGATATAGATTCCTCCCTCTCTTGTGGAGAGGAGGAGATAATGAAATCCTTGATGAGTTGTGCCTTGAATGTGAGATTCTGCTGCATTTCTCCTTAAAACTTGGAGTCTCTCTGTCATATTTCTTTGGAATTTACTAAGAAAACTATGGGATTCAAGATACTTACAAACAGCCATCATGAGAATCAATTTCAACACCCCTTTGATCTATGCAGCAAGATAAGTTGTTACTCCTTTCACCTGGACCTTGGTGAGTTTCATGTAGACACACACACCTCTTTAATTCAGAGGGCAAAACATGAATGCAGTTAGCTGTTTGACTAAACAATTCATCCAAAGTTGTTGATACATCTTAGTTTGTAAACTTGTGGGAAACCGCTTCAGAATCTAGATTTCAGTAATGAAATGGAAAAGGGAGAATGAATAATTATATCTTTTGTGACTTATGCCCTCAACTTCTAATTCTCTTTGTAATTGACCTTCTTGCACCATTATGTTATTGAGTAGATAGGAGAAAATGTATGAATTATATTACAAAGGGACTATTCCACCTAGCAGGAACTTGAGAAAGTGTTCTTTCCCAACACAGGTTACACTAAATCCTGCCTTGATGCCAGAGGGATCAGGAAATACTGGGGAGAGTCAACAATTGAGGTGACTTTATATTTTTCACAGACATTATGGAAAATGTGTACATGAAGACACACTTGCATGTCTCATTGCTAGAATGCAAGTTCATTATGAGTAGGGTTGTTTCCCTAGCACCTAGTGCATTGCCTGACATCAAGTAATCACTTAGTAAATACCAGCTTGTTGATTGTTTGATCCTATGATAGCTAGAATTTCTGCAATAAAAAGTAGCAACATATTTCTGAAGGAAATTATTTCAAATATTCTACTACAGATTTAGAATTTCACTAATCCTCCATGGATCCAAGTCATACCTGCTCCCCACCATAACAGACAATGTTGTGAGTTATTATGGTTGAAGAAAATCCTCACCTACCGGTTTGTCTAAGTTCGTCCTGGGAAAATAGCCTATTGCAAGGCTGCAATACAACCCTCTTCCAACTTGGTAGAATCTATCAGAGCCTGTGCTCTCTTGTCATTCCATGGTGAGAACTTAGGGTATTTAAAAACATAATGATTTTCCCACAGTTAACTGACTCTCCTATTATCAGAATAATTTAAAATTATCTAACTTTTGACCTCAATTTAAATCAGGCAGACCTGAATTAGAAGTGAGGCAGGGAGGGCCAATCCTATCATTGGTCCTAATTTGTTGAAGATTAAACTGAAACCCAAAGTGCATGCTTTGCCTAAATTTGCTTCAGAGGAGCAGAGGAAGGGAGCAGTATGACTTGCTGCTTTGGGCTGCTGTTGTAACATCATAGGATGATTCTTAGGTAGTAATGAGGGCTGTGAAAAAGGACAGTGGATTTGGTGTTAGAAGGGTACACAGGGTGCTTGTGCTTCTGTCCAAAGACCTGAGAGAATACTTCAGCTAGTGTGTGGGTATGTGTATGTATGTATGAATGTTCGTGTGTTACTCCTCACTGTTGCTATGGAGCTGGTAAAATGTCCTAATGTTTGCCATGAGGTAGGAAGTGTAAGGACAGAAGAATGTCATTGACATGGAGAATGGGATCAAGGTGGGAGGAATTTGAAGGTAGAGCAAGGTACTGAATTCAATAGTCAGTTAATAATATTTATTGAGCAAGTATTCCGTGCCAGGAACTGTGCTAAATGGTGGGGAAACAAAAAGATAAAATAAAATCTTTGCTTTCAAGGGGCTCACCTCCTTAGTAAGCAGGCAAAACAATGATCTTCTCAATTGTATGTCTCTCTAAAGAGGAAACCCTGAGTGTCTGCATTCTTTCAGAATCATGCAGAATCTGAGAGTTGCATTGGATTTCAAATGTCATCTGATTCAATTCTTATCTCAACAGGCATCTCCTTTTGTGTAGTCTTCCAACATTTGAATTAGATACAACTAAGTGATGGTGTTCTCACTGTTTCTCAAGGCAGTTCCGGAGGCATAATTCTTGGAACCTTTTTTCTTAAAAGGAATTGAAACCTTGCTCTCCTTAATTTGTATTCACTGCTCTTAGGATTGTCTTCTAGAGGAAAATAGAACTCCCTTCTCACTCCAAATTCATGTTCCTTTTTACCACACCATCAAACAAATCGCCAACTCCCTTAATATACTGCGTATTTGACCACTTGGTTGTTTTCTGACTTTTTAGCCTGAATATCCTTGGAACCAGTTTTACTGACTGTCTTAGACCTTTAGATTTTTGAATACTAAATATGAAGAGGGAGGAGGAGGAGGGCTAGAGTATCAGGCCTGCATGTCAGGAAGACCTGAGTTCAAATCCAGCTTCAGACACTAGTTATTTGATTCTGGGGATGTCACTGAACCTATTTGTCTCAGAATCTTTATCTGTAAAATAAGGATAATAACATGTACCTCAGGGTTATTGTGAAGATCAAATTAAATAATAAATGTAAAGTGCTTAGAACAGTGTCTGGTGCAGAGTAAGTGTGCTATAAATGTCAGTTGTTACAATCTCATTATCTGGTTTTGCCTTGTTCATTTCCTGATTGAGAATTCTTCTCTCTTTACCCTTACTAGCAATCACTCTTGCTTTCCCATACTCTGTGCCAAGGTTTTGGCTAATCAGAGGTACTCATTGATCCTGCTTAGGGTGAGATGAGATAATTACCTTTTCCTTAAAGTGTTCCTTAACTCCTCATTGAGTTTCCTTTACAATGTGATTGATTGTCATTGTGGGCCATGTCCAGGATCTTTAACGCCACTCTCTCCCTCACCCAGGCAGGAAATAGAGAAGTCAATGTCTGAGCAGAATCATACCACTGTGACAGAGTTCATTCTTACTGGCTTCACTGACCATCCCAAGTTGGGAGTTATTCTCTTCCTGGTGTTTCTCAGTTTCTATCTCATCACCCTGCTGGGCAACATGGGCATGGTCCTCCTGATTCACTTAGATACTCATCTTCACACCCCAATGTATTTCTTCCTGAGCCACCTCTCCCTCTTGGATGCCTGTTACTCCTCAGTCATTATTCCTCAGATCTTGGTCACCCTGGTCATTGGCAGGACAAGTGTCTCCTATGAGTCTTGTGCTACTCAGTTCTTCTTTTTCACAGTCTGTGCTGGCACTGAGTGTTTCCTGCTAGCAGTGATGGCCTATGATCGTTACGTTGCCATTAGCAGTCCTCTCCTGTACTCCTCATCCATGACAGCAGGCACCCGTTGGGGCTTAGTGACAGGAGCCTATAGTGGTGGTTTATCAGGAGCCATCATTCGCACAGTCTGCACATTCACGCTTTCCTTCTGTGGGCCCAACCAGATCAACTTCTTCTTCTGTGATTTGCCACCTTTGCTGGAGCTCTCATGCAGTGATACCTCCACCAGAGAAATCCTAATTCTCTTCTTTGGCAACTTTGTGATTTTGGCCAATGCTCTAGTGATCTTGGTATCTTATTTGTTCATCATCAGGACCATCCTGCATGTCAAGTCAGTTGGAGGCAGAGCCAAGACCTTCTCCACTTGTGCCTCTCATCTCACAGCTGTGATGCTCTTCTTTGGGACCCTCACATTCATGTATATATGCAGCAACTCAGGTAAATCACTGGAAGAGGACAAGGTGGTGTCTGTCTTCTATACTGTGATCATCCCCATGCTGAACCCTTTCATCTACAGTCTGAGGAACAAGGAGGTGAAATGTGCCTTCAGAAAAGTCATCAACAGACTCCACGTCTCCCAGGAGATGTAGTTCTGGGTGACCCATTATTCATCCTGACTGTTTTCTGCACTAAACAATATTTGTTGTTGTTAAGTTGTTTCAGTTGTGTCAAACTCTCTGTGACCCCTATTTGGGATTTTCTTGGCAAAAGTACTGGAGTGGTTTGCTTTTCCTTTCTCCAGCCCTTCTTATAGATGAAGATACAGAGGCAAAGAAGGATAAGTGATTTCCCCAGGATCATACATCTTAAACACACACATAGGATCTTAAGCTGTATTTCAACTTGGGTCCTCCTGATTCCAAGGCTAGCTCTCTATCCACTGTGCTGCCTAACTGCCCAGAAATAAGGATACCTTACATTTATGAAATTCTTTTTTTACTGATGCTCTATTATGATATAGATATATGACATTATGATAATTCTAAACTCTGTGATCAGAATGGATGTTTGAGATCATTTTCATATGTCCCATTTGCACATGTAAAACAAGTTATATCAACATGGTTATAGTTTAATAGGGAAGAAATGCTGTCTTAATCTGAATGACCACTGAACTAGGAGACAGTATACCCAACTATGCCACTTGGGAAATGTTATTGCTCTTCTCTTGGCATTAGTTGTCACCTCCATAAAATTGAGATCCATAAGATCCCTTCTAGCTCTATTATTAAATGACTTTAAGTATCCAAATAACTATACTGCAGGATGAAAAGTGGTAAGTACATAAGAGAGGCACATGGAAGAAACTAGTCACCCAGACAACAGGAAGCTGATTGGCATCCCACATACAAATGCTTATTAATACTTATTGGGGATAATGTTTTAAAGACCCACTTATTGTGCTTTGTAAACCTTAAATTCTGTAAATATGTGTTACAATAGGAAAATATGGTGACAAATTTCATTATTATTCATATGATCCTTGAAAGTTGGGGTTTATTTGACTCTACAGTGAAATCCACTATGGTGTAGTGGAAACAATGTGCTGGTACTAGGCATTTTTGTACCCTGGGAACACAGCAAAAGCCATGTAGAAAGCACACCCTTAGATGGGCAGTAGGTTCAGGAGAAGTTGACTTTAGCTCATAATCTGGTGGCCTAATTATAGGTATTCTTGGTTATTCTTGTCATGTGATAAGGATTAGAAATATTGTCAGCTCCCTCAAAGTTCAGCACCTTGGACACAGTCTTTACCACCGAATCATAGAGTTACGTCTCTAGGAGAGTTCACTGAATCTGTAGTGAGAGGACCTGACTTCAAATCCTGACTCTGCCACTTACTGCCTTTGTGACCTATGTGACCATGGGCCAGTCATTACCCTCAGGCCTTATTGTAAAATGAGGGCTTTGGAGCAGCTTGCTTCCAAAAATGCTATGATCTCTCTGAAGACATATATCATCCTCTTCAGTATTGTTTACAGTGTTTCTGATATTTTCTTTATTAAACACTTCCTTTGTCTTTGCTCTTCCACCCATATAATGTTCTGCTGTCTGCCTTAGGGCAGGTGGTTCACTCTGGAGGTTGATTTCTCTGCAGGGATATGTATTCTAAGATGGAGAGAGAAACCAAGTATCTGTAGCACTCTCATCAGTAGCTCAGTCTGGGGCTTGGAAGAGAACTGAACTTAAGCATAAAGCGGTGTTTGAGAAGAGTGACCTGTGCAATCACTTCTTTACAAGCCACACAACTGGGCATAACTGAGAGAGGTCTGTCTTTCTGGGAGACAGATGCACTTGATGGAAGGTTAGTCCATCCCAGCTGTCCCTGTAGTACTTTTTGCCCTGTCTCCTTCTAACTCCAGCCCTCTTCTTCCATCGTCACCTCTGGAACACAAAACTGACAAGAAGAAACCAGGCGTTGTTGAATCAAACCCCTTTCCCATGGGGCAGGCAAGTGTTTTCTGTCCCAGAAGCCTGAGAATCTCTGTGAAGTGGAATCTTTCAGTTAGAGTAGAATATATGTGAAAACAAGTGTAATAAAGAGACAATGTTCTTATATCTAACCATCTTCAGATACCCCTGTTGGAAGAGTGATACTAGGTTGGGTTTCTTACATAGTTGGGTGACTGAGTGAGCTGTAGGAGTATGGCTACCTGTTGTATTCCCCATTACACAGCCTTTGAAAGAAAACTTGTATTTTTGCCCTTTTTTCTGTCCTTAGTGCTTATAGCCTGTGGTAAGCATCTAACAAGTGCTTCTTGATTGACCAAATGCCTGAGGGGGAGATACTGTGATTGATGTAAGGGTAAAGAGTGTAAGTACCAGGACTGTGACTTTGAAGTCTTTGTGTTTTCAAGAGAATTCTTTCTTGAATAATAGAATGTGGAACTGAAAGTGACCTTAGAGATAATTGTACCTAAGTCTGATGCTCAGCCATGGGGAGGCACTTAACCAAGGATACAACATCTAAGCAGTGGCAGGACTGCACACACAATTCCAGGTCTTCTGACACAAAAGAAATTGTACTTCTCATTATTTCATTCTGTTATCTTTACTTATAGATACCTGGGTAATGAAAAAATCGAGTCTTGTCCTTTCTTGTGTCTAAACCCACCATTTTGTACTCACTCTTTCCCAAGTTAATTCATTAGGCAGTTGGAGTTCTGGGTTTGACACCAAGGCCATAGGCCCCACCTCTTTTTAGACCCAAGTACTTTACTCTTTTCCATGGGTCATTGATTACTCCCCTCCAATCAATCTTGGGGCAGATTCCAATTGTCACACAGGATAGACTCAGTCCCAGCAAACTTGTTGTCCAGGAAGAAGTTCTTTTCAGCATCTTGCCACTTCTTTCTCACAATAAACATTTCCCCCACCCCTATGACCACCAGGAATTGTCCATTGTGGGGCCCTGATACTTTCTTTACTCTCTTCCATGTCATGGCTAAACCTCTGCAGATTTGGAGGAAGGAAGACCTTCCTTCCAAGCCCACCTGAGAATTTATTAGCTGTGTGAGCCTGGATAAGTCACTTATTCTTTCTCTTTGTTCCTTGTTCTTCTTATGTATAAAATAAAGGTTCTGTTAGACTAAATGTGGTGGTCAAGTTTCTTTCTAGCTCTATATCCCTAATCTTATGATTTAGGCAGAATTGAGAAGTTGATATTTTTCATTTTCATGGCACATTCTCATCCTTTTTCTGTTCTGTGTCCAGTGGCATTCTCTTGTGTCTTCACTTTCCTTGGCCAGAAAAACTCTGTGTCTCTCTCCTTTCCCTCTAGTGAAGCCTGCTCTCAGGATACAATCTGCTGTCTGCCATGTACAATTGAGTAGGAATTTTAATCATTAGGATCTGTTTCTCTGTTGGATCTGGTTTTTAAAGTCTATTTTTCTCTCTGGGTTGTAGAATGTAAAATCTATGCAAGACTTTAGGGATGATCCAAGGGTAACCTCCTCCTTTTACAGAGAAGAAATTTGAGGTCAAGTATTTGCCTAAATGATAGAGAGAATAAGTGGCAGAAGTAGGGTTCAAATCTAGGCATTCTGACTTCCAGTTCAGTGCTCTCCCCCCTGAATCACACTGCCTCTTTGTCACCTGGCACATGGATTTAGGGATTTGTATGCAATTGGGTACATGATAGAATACGACCTTTTCCGGACCTGTGATCTGCTCACACAGTCTTTGCATTTTAGTTTGGGAGACATGAAATAGAGCTAATGCCAAGTGCCCAAGGAAAGGTCTGGACAAGGAGGGCTACTGGAGCTCAAGGAAGAGGGGTAATGCCAGCTGGGTGATTAGTGGTGGCTTCTTGGAGGAGTTAAGATCTCAGGGCCCCCTCACCAATTTGGACACCCATTTGGCTTAGCCTAGTACACCAGTCTCAGCCTCCTTAAGAGTAGTGGCTGTAGGCATATTCCACCATGCCCACCATGCCCACCATAGAAAGGACCTTTGAAGAGGCAACAGACAAGCACAAGATTTATGACTAGAAATCTGGTTTAGGAGATCTCCCATTTCTGCACCTTTGCATGGGTTCTTCCCCTGGCAAAGAATTCACCCCTTTCTCACCTTTGCTTCTTAGATTCCCTTGTTTCCTTGCATTTTCAGATTAAGTGCTATCTCCTATATGATGTCTTCTTCCACCCACCTGCCCCAAGTCCCAGCACCCTGTCTCCCCAAATTGTCTTGTGTGCATTTTTGTCTCACTTATCTATATACATAATCTGTTTCACTACAATGTAAACTTCATTAGGGCAGGATCTCTTTAACCATTGTTCTTGTATCCCCGATGCCTGGCCCATTAATAATGCTATGGATGGATCAATTGAGTTTGGAAGAGTAGTGAGAAATAAAGGCTGAAAATTCAGGGTGGAGGCAGATTGAGGAAGGACTTGGATAGCAGATTTTGTCTCACATCTCTTAGCAACGAGCAGACACTGCAGGCTTTTAGTTGGAGGGGAGCAGCATTGTCCAGTCAAGGTGATGTTTAAAGTCAAAGAACTTAGCAGACTGGAAAAGGATCCATTGGAAGGGCAAGGGCTAGGTGGGTTTTGAGTCAGGCTACAGAGCTAATCACAAGTCAGGTAGGGCTATTCTTCACTCACAGTAGCATTTGATCCATATTAAAAACAAACTTTAACCTTAAACTCCTTTCCAAAGCCTTCTCCTCTCTTTCATGAGCTAAATGCTAAAAGGGTTGACATTGTAACACACAAAAAATTCACTTTATTCATCATTTACTCTCTATTCCTTTTAAAACCTACTGTGATGCCATATTTATCTTTAGGAGTATACTGGAGCTAGCTCATAGAGCTGATGGTTAAATTTTCAACGTGAGCATCTACACCTCAGAAAATGGCAATTGATTCATGTCATGGTTTATTGTTTTGTCTATTGTCCAGCATTAACTGATGGAGAAAATATCCACACTGTAGATTAAACTTTAAAATGTGTCCTGTGTACTTTTTCCCCTCATCGAGATGGTTGTTAAATATTTTGTTCAGTCTTCCTTCTCCTAGAATGAAAGCTTCTTGATGCAGGGGCTATATATAAAACATTGGACTAGGCATACTGGGTTGGGCAGACATTTAATGATGTATCTGGGATAGATAGAGTGGTAGAGAACTGTGATTCTATCCTATACTCAATGATTCACAGAATATGCAGGGCAAGTAAAGCTGTGTGTGATATATAAATCTGGTGTGAAGAACCTGAAGATTTGGTTTCTTGCCCTGACTCCACCACTCGCCCTGAAAACTGGAGATCGTCTCTGCCCTACCTTTCTGATGGGGTTGTGTTTAGAACATGAAACTCTCTGTAGCCAGAAATAGCTTAAATAGAGATATCAAGGAGGTTTGTCAGTAGGAAGCCCACCTCTGCTCCCAACTGAGTGATCCAGGAGAAGTCATTGAATTCCTTTTTAGAGTAGTTATGTGATTGGTGTGGCATGGAGGTCATTTCCCCTTCTGAACTGTTGGTTTCATCACATATAAAATAGAGATAATCACAACTGCCTTCTCTCTCACAGAGTTGTTATGAGAAAGGAAAGTGCTTAAGAAACACTTTACAGATCATCAGAGAAATGGGGACTGTTCTCATTAGTATAGCCAACCTGACTCTGTAGTCCATTCTGAGCTCCTGAATTTCATAATAGAATGAATGCTAGACCTCAATACCATTGTGCCTCATTTACATTAGTGGAGGTGATCCATGGTGCTTGACAGTCTGAGACATAAACATTTGTCTAGTGTCTCTGGAGGGATGGATCAGGTACAGGTGCTTCCCCTCCTCATTCAGGGGACAGTGAACCCTCTAGGGATCATGAGGACAGCTTCAGGAGAACCTCAAGGCCAATGTGGTCCACATGCTACTTAGCCTCATTTGTACTTTGCAGATTACAGGTTGTGCTCACACCCTGGAGGCTCTGGAGTTGTCAGGGGGCCCAGATTGGATCCTTCATAAACATAGATCTAAAAGCTGGCTTTAGGAAAGACTCTTTGTGTATGGGAGTGAAATGGCAGGGATATAGCAGGGGGAATCATGTGTCTGCCAGGTCTGAGCTCCTGCTCAGCATAAGGGACTTGGTGCCTCAGAGAACTCTAGCTCAGCCATGACTAAAACAGAGGAAAGTGAGCTGAGGACCGTCACATTGTGACCAGAGCTGGCACAGGCTGTACTTGAGGAACATTTAAGAGGGGAGACCCAGAAACTGCATCTAGTAAAAGAGACTTTTCTCTAGAGAGAGCAAAGTGGGCATAGTGCCAGAGTCCTGATAGGGCTTATTCCTCAGTCTCCTAATAGCAATCATCCTTGACTTCTGGGGCTTCATGGAAGAACTGCACTGCAGATGCTAGCAGGCATCCTCTGAGGACTGAAGATGACCAAGTCTATACAGAATGAACCCATCGCCATGCACTGTTCACTGTTGGTCCTTATCCTGGTCTCCTTCCCCTCTCCATTCAATGCTGTCCAATCTGCATGCCAGTTACCTGCCCCTGGTACTACAGACCAGCTTTTTGTTGAGGGGGATGTGCTCATTGGAGCTGTCACCCCCTTACATGCTCAGCCTGTGCAGCAGAAGGTGACCTTTCAGCAGCTTCCAGAGCAGCCACCATGCCAACAGTAAGTTTTGCAGGAAAGGGGCAAGTATGATCTAAGTGATAGGCTTGTGGAGCACATGTATGGAGCTGAGCCATGATTTTTCCATACTCCCTTTTACCACAATATATCCTTCAAGTTTGTACCAGGCTGAATGGGCAGGGCCTGGCCCTGGCTCATTTATTAAGGGTGTGTATGTGTGTGTGTGTGTGTTTGCACATATTTGTATGCATGAGCATGTGCATTTTCATGTGCACGTTTGAGTGTGTGGAGGGAGAAAGGGAGAGAGTGAGAGACAGCACTTAGGAGAGAAGCTAAGAGGGATGTGAGAGAAGTGGAATTGTGAGTGAGAGTGTCTTCTGTTCTAGATATTTCATAGGGTCTCAGAGAGGGGATCGCTTCTCCTAATCTTTGTTAGAAATCACCTAAACCAAGGGTGGAATCTTAAAATCATTGGTTTATAATGTAATAAGAGTTGCAGGGACCACAATGAGATATCCTGTTCCCCTTCTCCCTACCATAGTCCACAATGACTTCTACAATGCTGATGATAATCTTTTGTTCTTTGCTTGAACACTTCCTGTGAGGAGGAAATCACTACCTTTCAAGGCATGGTATGTAGGTGGTGCAGTAGATAAAGCACATCTGTGGAGTCAGGGAGACCTGAATTCAAATCTCACCTCAGACACTTGACACTCACTAGCTATGTGACCTTGGCCAAGTTACTTAACTCCAATTGTCTCATCCGGGGTCATCTCCAGGCATCCTGATGAATATCTGGCCATTGGATTCAGATGGCTCTGGAGGAGAAGTGAGGCTGGTGACCTGCACAGCCCTCCCTCACTCAAAAAAGTCAAGTGCAAGTCATGTCATCATTTCTCTGATGGCATGGTCTTTTTCAGCAATGAAGGATGAACACACACACACACACATCTCTCAAGGCAGCTAGCTCTATTTTTAGACACTTGCAGTCATTAGAGATTTCTTTCTCATGTTGTGCATAAATCTGCCTCCCTGTAGCTTCCACCCATCGGGTGAAAAACTGTCTTTGGGGGGGGCAAGCAGAAGAGTATTGAAACCTCTTCTACCTTTTGTCTGTTCAGACATCTGAAGGCGCTTATCTTCCCTCTAGCACCATCCCCAGCAAACAAAACAAGGAAAAATCCATCCCAAACCCAGCAATCACCCTCTGACTCTTCTTGCTTTCTTTTCTCCAAGACAAATGTCCTGGGTTCCCTCGGAAGCCATGGCCTCATCTTTCTGGGTAATCTCAGTGACCCTCCAGAAGTAGGTGCCCAAAATCTTAAAGTTTAATTAAATTCAATTAGTATTATTAAGTTCCTTGGATTCAAAAGGAAGTTGAGTGGATATTGATTTCAACCTTTTCTCAAATGATGATTCCTATAAAAAACAAGAGGCAGATAGGAAGTTAGAGTTAGGAAGACTGAGTTCAAATTCAGTTTCAGCTGTACTACTAGCTGTGTGATCCTGGACCAGTCACTTAATCTCTGTGCACCCAATCTACTGGAGAAAGAAACAGCAAAGCACTCTAGTAGCTTTGCCAAGAAAACCCTAGATAAGGTCACAGAATTGTACAGGACTGAAAAACAACAGATGTGAAGCAACCCTTACAGGCTGCCTAACCAGCTTTTTATCAAAACTACTTCAGAGAGAGGAAAATCACTACTTTCTGGAGCAGTCCATCCCATTTTCTATTGGGTCTAATTGTCAGGCGTTTTGCATTCCTCTTTCTGAGTTTATATCTTTTCCCACTCTAGTTTATACTTTTGGGCTCTCCTGTGCTGAGTGCTGCTCCAGATAGGGCCTGACCGGGGCAGAGTATAGGAGGACAGAAAGGCCTCCTTTTTTTTGATGTAAACATTTCAGTTTTCCCCATTTCTCTGTTACATTGTCTGCTCAGTTTGGTCCTGGAGTCAACTCAAACTTCAGTCATTTTCTCTTGAACCCCTTTCTAGTTAAGTTTCCTTCATCTTGCTCAAATGTAGGGCAAAAACTCTTATCTTTATGCCAGATGAATTGTATCTTATTGTATTTAGCCCATTCTCATGGTCTGTCTGGTTAATAATCCAGAATCTCTGTCATTTATTTGTCTGTGTATTAGCAGCGAATTTAGGAAATGTTGCCCTAATATCTCCATCCAAATAATTTTTCTGAAGATGCATTGCAACAGCAATGTTAGAATCTCATAATTACATTACTAATGCACTGTCTACCTTATTTCCTTTGAGCCTGGATCCTTTCTACTGGTGACAAAAGTGAGGGTTAGAGAGGAACTGACTCCTTTTGGGTCACACAGTGAGTGTGTGAAGTGGGGTTTGAGCCAAAAAGCTTCTTCATCCCAAGGCTTATGCTTTGTCCACTATGGGAATCTCTTAAAGGGAATTTTGTAATTACCCAGATGAAATATTCTTAACCTGGCGAATGTGGATGCGGTGTTGTCTAGGAACCTGTATTGGAAGAAAAATCTATCTTTACTTTCACTACCCTTTGGTTTCCTTTGTAATCAATCCTATTTGTTTTACATATTTAGAACCATTCTTCTGAAAAGGAGTCCAGAGGGAGTCCATGGACTGCCAAAGGGACCTATGACACCGATGTAGTTCAGTCTTCTCAGTTTAAAGAGGAGGAAACTGAGACCCAGCAAGGGGGAGGGAATGAGCATAGTATCACCATCAAAACAAGAATATATGCAGCCAATGGGGAAAGAGGGGGCTTTCTAAGACTTTGTAAGGCTGCTACCTAAGGGTGTGGCAGCTTTGAGCTAGCTGTGTTCTGTTCTTTCCTTAAGATTCACAGCTCGTTTCTTCCTGGTTGCCCTCGGCTTGCTATTTGCTGTGGAAGAAGTCAATAAAGACCCCAGCTTCCTGCCCAATGTCACAGTGGGACTCCAGCTCTATGATTCCTGTGTGTCTGGGCCCCGGGCTCTTGGGAGTGCTCTTGGCCTTCTGTCTGGACAGCTCCTCCCAACACCCAACTTTGATTGCTCCCCCCAGCGCCGACTCCTGGGAATCATAGGTGGGATGACTTCCCCGGAGTCAGAGGCTATAGCTGAGCTGCTGTCCGTTTACCAAGTCCCTCAGGTGAGTGATACACCTTAAAGCAGAGTAGGGAATTTATGGTTAGTGAGAGGTACCTGCTCCAGTGTTTTCCTCTCTTCTCCAAGACTAAAAGCTCGTCTTTGTTCCCAGACACCCTGGCCCTATCGTTCCCACAGCCAACTCATGTGCACTCCAGGATGCAGTGGATGGGTGGTCACATAA
This sequence comes from Bettongia penicillata ogilbyi, assembly GCA_023548195.1. NCBI lineage: Eukaryota > Metazoa > Chordata > Mammalia > Diprotodontia > Potoroidae > Bettongia > Bettongia penicillata. Next base: position 1,039,468 of record JAJHZJ010000479.1, on the reverse strand, counting down.
TGTGATTTGAGGAATTTCAGGAAAAGGCAAAATAGTTTTGTGCTAGATTTTTTATAATACCTGACATTTTCCCATTAGAGTTTCATTCCTTTAGGTTACAAACAATTAAAATGAAAGTACTCCAATGAAGAATAAATTGATACACTTACCAAAAGTTATCATTTACATTTAAATCATACTTTTGAGTTCATCAAGTGTTTTCCTAACAAAACCTTTGTGAGCTAAGTAAGGCAAGGGAAATGAATCTTATTTTACATGTATATAAACAAATGGCCCTGAGTGTTTAAATGACTTACTTAATGTCAAATAGAACAATGATTCTCTGGACTCCAAGACCACACTTGTCTTTCTACTTCATCACTAAGATGCCATGGGGCAAATAAGTCACTTAATATTTCAGTCTCATTTTCCTCATCTGTGAAATGGGTATAGTGATATTCCACAGGGTTCTTGTGAAGAGAAAATTAGATAACATGAACAAAAGTCTTTATAAGCTTAAAGTACAATATACATGTTAGCTATTATTAAGAATTATATTTACATAATAGGGAATATAATATTAATATTATCATTATTACCAATAATAATAATTAATAAGCCATTTGCTGTTAATGATTCCTTCCTTTACAGCTAGCTGAGAAGTGGGTAAATAGGGTCAGGAGGAGAGTTCATTTTAGAGCAAGTAGAACTAGCATTTGGGTCTCTTGATTTCAGGTTCAGCACTACTCCAAATCAGGCTTACGTGGCTGCCTTAAAGAATAGTGACTTTAAATTTCATTTTGCCCTGGAGAACCTTTGAACTTTTTGCAATTACACTCTAGGATGTTGCAGAGTCTGTAATTCCCAGAATGGCTGTTAGTGGAGTGAGCTGGATTAGTTTGGATTGGGAACATGAACCTCGTGGAGATTGGCTACTCTAGGAAGTAGCTCATGTCAAGGATTTCACAATTAGTTATAGAAACATGCACTCTTAGGGACAAGAGCCAGGAGGGAGCTGAGAGTTGATGAGATGCAGCTACCTTCTATTTCAGAAGATGAACAGAGTGGTGAAGTAATTTGCCCAAGGTCACATGGGTATTATGTAGGATAGTTGAGTTTTGAGCCCAGATGCTGGACCCTAAATCTTGAGCCCTGCTCATTAAACCACAATGACCTCTCCACAATGAGTATGGTTAGATTAGCTAGAGTCATTCACAGACTCAGTGATCCCTATTGATTTCTGTATTGCTTCTATCATAAAATTCCTGTTCTTCACTTTTTAAGTTTTTTAGAACCTTGATCCAAACCACTTTTAAATCTATCAGTCAAAAGACATTTATTAAACGCCAGCTAGTTCCAAGCACTGGAGCTGCCAATACAAACAATGAAAAAAATGTCCCTATTTTCAGGGGGAAAATATTCATGAGATGAATACACATAAGAATATATACAGAAACAATACAAAGAAGACAAATAGCAATAAAATGGTTACATGTACAGTGTAGCTAAGTGGTGCAATTGCATTAGCCCTGGAGTCAGGAAGATTCATCTTCCTGAGTTCAGATCCAGTGTCATACACTTACTGGCCATGTGACCTGAACAAGTCATTTCACTCTACCTGCCTCAGTTTCCTTATCTGTAAAATGAACTGGAGAAAGAAATGGGAAGCCCACTCCAGTGTGTTTCCCAAGAAAACTCAAAATAGGGTTGTGAGGAGTTGGATATCTGCAACACCAGAAAAAGAAATGAAGAGGAATCAGAGAGGAAACTTGGTGTAGTAAAATGACACTGCTACTTAGGACCTGTGTGATTTTGGGCTAGTCAATTAATGACCTAGGAGAAACTGAGACATTCAAGGGAGGAAGCAGTTTTGTTGAGTGACCCTTATGCCTCTACCAGAGGGGAAGGAGAGGGGACTTGCTCTTCAATCTCTGCTCCATTCATTAGGCATTGTCTCTTGGAACAGTTATTTACCCTATAGGAGACACTGCATCCAGTAGGGAGCACAGTGAGACTCAGATACAGAGAGAGATGTGGAAGGGTAGGAAGAATCCAAAAGCAGCTCCAAGGAGTGTAATCTCTGTTAGCAGGGAAGACAATTGACAATACCTTTCTGTTTATCCCTAGCACTTAGCAGTTGACTTTGATTTGAATGAAGGCTCTCCTACAGAGGCATCAGGAAGACTGGAAATGGCCTAGGCTCCCTGTTACATAGTAGATGCTTATTAAATGTTTATTGACTGACTGAGCATAGATTTCAAAGGGAAACTCCCTCTGGAAATGATGAGTTGAGTTGCAGAGCAGACCAGAATAAAGCTGTCAGATGACTGGCCCATGTGGAGAATACATTAAGCATAGGGAGGAATGGTGTGAGTACCTAATTAGAAGGGGAAGGACACTGGGAGCACAAGCTGTGGGAGGGAAGAGTTTACCTTGGCCATATGTCTTCCCTACATGTGTCCTCTACTACCATTGTCCTCTGAGTGTGTGACCAGCCTTCCCCCTGGTACTGTGTGTACTTGTGAGATTGTGATTCAGATTTTTTCTTAGGAATATTTGGCAGCTACTCTTGTTACCAGTCTAGCTTAGGAACTGCCTTTTCTTTGACCTAATTATGTCTTTTGGCTGACTATTAAAGGTGAGTTTACTGGTCTAGGCTTGTGTGCTATAGCTTTATGAAGGCAGACTCGTAGTTTATGTTCCCAGTTCACAAAATTGTGAATTCCCAGTGATGGTCCCAGAGTGCAGGGAGAAGTAACATGATAGAGTAGCCACTGGAGAATTGCTCAAATAATAATGGCTTCTATATTTTTTTAGAAATGCTCTTTTCACAACAACCCTAGGAGTTCCTTGGTACATATACTACCACTACTACTACTACTACTACTACTACTACTACTACTACTACTACTACTACTACTACTACTACCACTATTACTACTTCTCCTACTACTGCTTACTTATTGGAAGCATTCATATAGTACTTTGAGGTTCACAAAGCATATAACACACATTATTACCTCAATGAAGTCACAACAATCCTATGAGACAGGTGCTATTATTATCCTTATTTTACAAATGAGGAAAATGAGGATGAGAAAAGTTAAATAACTTGTCCACAATCATGCTGCTATGTTATTGAGACATGATTTATATATAGGACTTCCTGACTCCAAGTTCAGGACTCTGTTATCTGTGCCACCTAGCTCCTTCTGTCACCAGTTTGTGGATGAAAGTTTAGATCGTTGTGAATTTCATTGAAAATTGAGCAAGGTAATCCCTAGGCAGCTGCTGGGAGGCCTCAAGAAATATCAAACGAAATCTTGTGGAATTTTGATCAGGAACTTTTGACCCTTTTTCTTCCCCCAGATAAGTCATGGATCTCAGCATCCCCAACTTTCTGACCACCACCGGTTTCCCTCCTTCCTTCATACAGTCCCCAGCAGAGCTCACCAACCTCAGGCTATGGCCAAAATACTTCTCTACTTCAATTGGACTTGGGTGGGTCTGGTTGGCTCTGATAGTGTTGCCTTTGAGTGGCTGGATCAAAAATTCCGGAAGGCAGTTGTAAAGAATGGAGGCTGTGTGAGCTTCTCAAAGAGGATTGATTATCACATAGCCAATGTGGAAAATGCTGCTGATGCTATCCAAGACTCCACAGCTAAGGTGATCATCTGTGACTGCTACCATGTTCACTTCATTCTCCTTGTCAAGGTCCTTCAAAAGAAGAAGGTGACCCACAGGATCTGGCTCATGTCCACATCTTTTTCACCAGGTAGCTCAGTGTTGAGCAGGGAAGCCAGAGAGATGCTAAATGGGGGCCTATTTCTGGGGATACACTCAGCACCAGTGCCCGGCCTCAAGAATTTCTTGTCCACTCTTCACCCAGCAATGTATCCAGACAACCACCTGATAAAGTTGTTCTGGCAGGATCTGTTGGGCTGCACATGGCCTGGGTTAAAACCTGTTGGTCCTGGAGCAGGACATGTTGCCCCTAACTGCACAGGGCTGGAGCAGCTGACTCCTACCCATCTGTCTGTACTGAACCTGGATGACTTGACAGCTACATACCAAGCCTACCTGGCAGCCAAAGCCTTCCTGGTAGCCTATCAGAACCTGAGGGCCTGCTCTACCGGGGAAGGACCATTTACTGGTAGCAATTGTGCCAGGACCGGAAATGCTGGGCCATGGCAGGTGAGACAGAGACGAGGAATGCATGTCCCTCTATGCTGCTATTTCTAGGATGGGATGAGTACTCATGGGCATTGAATAGAATAACAGAGGCTATGAGCAAGAAGGAAGTGGCAAAAGAGGTTGGGATGACTCAGAATCCTTTGGCTATGTCTCTGAATCTCATTGGCCTTCACTTAACTCATCTGTAATATGTATAGGTGGACTAGATTGTCTCTCAGTTCCTAGCTCTGTGTTCTGTGATCTATGATGCTATGAATGGAGGACAAAGGTGAGGTGGGAGGATGTAGGAATAAAAAGTCCTGGCAAAAAGTCAGTCACTACTGCCAGAACAGGCAAAGTTAGAACAACCCTAGGAATGGGCAGAGATGTAACTCCCCTCCCGTGCTCAAATATTTTAACCAGCCAGGGAACCACAAATGGAAAGTAGCTGTTCCCAAGAGATTTCAGTAGAAAGTTCAATTATAAAGGTAAGCAATGATAGTAGAAACAAACAGATTCTCAGGCTGGCAAGAGGCTTAATCTTCTGGAACTTGCAATCTCTCCTCAGCCAGCTTCTTCAATCTTAGAGTGGAATGAGTGGTGAGGAGGACTCCAAGTATCCTTTATTCTTGCTCCCCATATGTAACAAGCTTAAAATGGATAGTCCTCGAAGCAGCTAGGTACAGTGAATAGAGTTTTGGGATCACAGTAGGGAATATCTGAGTTTATAGAGATCCTCAGACATTTACTAGCATTGTGATGAATACCAGCAGCTGAACCTCTGTCTGACTCTATTTTCTTAAATGTAAAATGGAAGTAGAAAGAGTGTTTAACTTCCATGATTGTTTTAACAATCAAATATAATAGTATTTGTAAAGTACTTAACACAGTGGCGTACAGTATGTACTTAATAAATACTTGTTTCCCATCTTCCGCATCCCACCCTCACCATCTTCCTAAACTAAGCATGACTACATGATGCCTTCTCTTCTTCCTCATCAAATAACTCTGAGAATAATTTCAAGATAGAATCTGTTATTTTATCCTATAAATCCCCATACTCTCCAGACTCATTATTTCCAATCGTTTCATCCCCTAAATAACCAATCAAAATTGGGCTGATGAAGACAACTAAGAGGAAATAGTTCTTGAGTGTTTGCTCTCCAAGGAGATCAAAAGAATCCAGTTTTTATGATGCTATCAGATGATAAGGCAGTGTCCGTTTGGTATGAGTCCCCAAGTGATTGAGGGATTAGTTCAAGAAACATGAATATTTGCCTTGGATATGGGACTAATAGTATTGTGACCATGGCAAGTTACTTAAGAGATCTTTGTTGTCTGACCACATTGTTCTGTGCCCCTCTGCCACCATGAATCTTAAGTGGCTCCCATTGTCCACTTATTCAGATGGATAATCTATGAATTGCTCTGTTTCACCTTGAAAAGCCTTACTAACCTGGCTCCAGCATATCTTTTCAGGTTTATTGTGTGTTATTTCCCAAAGTAGAATGTAAACCCTTTGAAGCAGACAGCTTTTCACTTTTGTGACCTGCAGTAGAGCCTCCCAAGATTGTACTTGTCTGCTCAGTCGCAGATGGACACACTATACCTTGACCCTAAAATAGTGATGCCATTTTGGTCCTCTTTGAGAATAAAAGACAACAACAAATCATCTTATTTTTGTATTGGTGCCCAGCACAATAACTGGCACATGGAAGGTGCCCACAAATGTTAGTTAATTGAGTGAGTGATTGGGCAAGTCCCTTAACCTTTCTAAGCCTGTTTCCTCATATTTAAAATGGGAATAACAATACTTGTAATGTCCATTGCATGTGTTTGATGAGAAGATATTTTTAGGTGTTTGAGCAGACTTCTATATATAGATTCAACCTGCCTTTTAATAGAACCATGGAACATTCCAGCTGGAAGACAACTTAGAGAGGAAATGGAGGTCCTAAGAGATAAGTGATTGTATTGCATAAAGTGCTCTGGCTATTTAAAGATGCATGAAGGTGTACTTCTTTCCCTCAAGGAACTTATTATACCCTAGGAGGGAAAAAAGTTCCAGACCCAGACAGAAGTCTATGCTAGGTGACATAGTCACGATACAAAGATTAATCCTGGCTCCAGGATCAATGTATCCAGGAAGGCTTCATGGAAGAGGTGACTTTGATAATAACTATTATTTCTATAATTATTTTATATGTGCAAACATTTAATGTATTTTACTTGATTTTACACTCATAACTTAGGCTTTACTTCCCCCCATTTTCAAGCTGAGGAAACTGGGGCTCAGAGTAGTTAAATGGCTTGCTCATAGTCACACAAGTAAATAGTAATGGGTAACATTTATATGAAACTTCAGGTTTGGAAATCACTTCACTTACATTATTTCATTTGATCCTCACCATGATACTACGAGGGAGGTGCTATTATCATCACTCTCATTGTGCAGATAAGTAAAGTGAGACTTAAGTCATATTGGCTAACTTTAATTACTTCACTTTTTTTTAGGGGCATCTACATTTCTTAAAAAGCCTCTAGGAGAGATAATACCTTAGTCTATTTCTTTTAGAGATCTCTACAAAGTCCCGAGCATCTTTAAAATTGAAATTTCATGCAGGTGGGTGATGGTAAGTGTTTTTAGGGATGTATGAGCACTTTCATATAATAAAGTCAACTTGCCCATTGGTTGAACATTATAATACTAGTCTAGAAGGCATCTTTGAGATCATTTAGTGCAAATAAATCCACATTTGGGTACCTTCTCATAGGACATCTTTATGAAAAATTCTTATCTTATGTTTCCTTGTACAAAGGGAGTGATCTTTAGACTAGGAAAAATAAAAGATCTAGGAGTTGAATCCCAAGATAGTTGAGGAGATGTTAAGAAACCTCATAACTTCCCTCAATGGGTTTGAGTCATTAGGTCTGGATTAACTACATCCCAGGGTGCTTGAGACCTGGGAGAAATGATTTTTGATGCTACCAATGATATCTGAAATATTGTGAAATGTGGAGATAAATACCATAGAACTGGAAGGAAGGCAAATGCCATCAATTAAAAAAAAACGCGGGAAAATCTGAATCCCACAAAACAATGGTCTTGATTTTAATTTCTGACAAAATTCTTTGCCTTGCTGTTAAAGGGATTGTTTGGGACAATTTAAAAAGGGAAGGAGTGATCACTAAAACTCAGTGTAACAAGTAGTTAATATCAAACTAACTTCATTTCCTTTATCAACAGGACTAAGAAGCTAGCAAAGTAGGGGAAGGATGAAGAAATGGACTTAAGGAATTCTGGTAGAGCATTTCAGGATATATGAACTTAGATGCGGGAGGTCACAATAGGTATACACTTTTGTCAGCTTGTAATGAGTAGCTAAAGATAGAACAGATTAGGGCTACATGTATAGATTTTGGAGGTTTTAAACATATACAAATACTTAGTATACATATATGCACAGATACATATATGTACACAAAAAAGTATATACACATGTATCTAAATTTGTGTGTACATATGTATATACTCACATATATCCTTTCTTTTTATCTTTTATCTTAATAGATTGAAATAAGTAAGTGAGAAGGAATGATGGAGAGGACAAATTATATGAAGAAATGGAAGGAAATGATAAAAAAGTTGACTTTGGTAAAGAGCAGGGTAACCTTTTATTCAGAGACTGGTACAAGAGAGGAGAATGCAAGCCAAAGTGGAGAGGATTGGAAGTGTTGACTAAAGAGAAGATTGCCTTTACTTTCTAAGTGAAATGGAAGGTGAAGTATAGGGTGTGACATGTAAATTTAGAGAATCCTCCCCAAATGTTCACATGGACTATTTGTGTTTGACATGTGGTAGAGCATTCTAAGCTCATATTGGTCTGATCAGACAGTTAGACACACTGTAACTTGACTATTGCAAAATATGAGAATGAAGGATAACCCACTAACCAACCAATCAGAATTAGGATATGAAGTCCATTGCACTGAGTCAAGGGTTTGGAATGGTGTAGGTGCATTAAGGAGAGAAGAGGTTTATAATAATTCTAGAGGGGTGTGTGTGTGTGTGTGTGTGTGTGTGTGTGTGTGTGTGTGTGTGTGTGATAGGAAGTCACCTGGATGATACTCTTTAGAAGATTGCCATGTTATTGTGAGGGATCATTTGAGATTAGAAAACAAATTTGTCATTGACCTGGTCAGGAAAATTGTGTAACTTTTTCTAGGACTAGATTACTTCAAAGGTCCCCTTAAGCTCTCACCATCTCTCAGGATATAATTTTGAACTTCCCCAAGGAGAGTGTTTGAACTATCTCCAGAAGTAGTAGCTTTCTCCCCAATGGAATTCTCTAAGATGAGGAAACCATTTATTAGAAACACTTTGGAGGTGATTCTTGTTTGATTTTGGGCTGGATTTGATGACATTTGTGTGTGTGTGGACCCTTCCAACTCTGAATTTTCATGATTCTTTGAGTCCCAATCTATCCACTTACTTACTGTCTGGATTATCTTTGTCTAGTAACTTAATTTCTTTAAGCCTCAGTTTCCCCACCTTTATAACAATGAGCTTGGGCAAAGAATTTTTAAAATCCTTTCTTGGCTCTCAATTTATGGTTCTGTGATCTTGCAATCTATCTGAGTAGAATGAACAGAACAGCCTCAGAGAAACCTATTGAGCACAACCAAAACATGTGAGAATATTTACTATGAAGGCAGTGTAGGTGGCCTTGGGCCTTCTCTTTGACTCCTCCTCCTCATCTTCATACTTGTGCTTTTTACTCAGCTTTTACAGTATTTAAGGGCAGTCCACTTCACTGCTCGAGCCAAGGAAGAAATCTTTACCCAGGATGGGGAAATCCCAGCAATTTTTGAGGTCATAAACTTATACCTTGCTCATGACCGCACTTTGAAGACTTCCAAGGTTGGACACTTAGACTTCAGGAAACCTCCAGGGAAAGAGCTGGTGATAAACAGCAGCACCATCATTTGGGCTGAGGGTCCTGGAAAGGTGAGAACTGGAAACCATTTCCCTCCTCCTGCTCCCCTTCAATAATAGTGCCAACTAACCGGAGTAAAGAAATAACTGTGGGTCCAGGCATTCCAATCCTATTCCAATTATGTTCAATTGAAATTTTCTTCATGGTGAGAACTCAGAAAATACAGATTGGGGACAGCTTTCTAAGCATCAGAAACTCCTGCTAATGACTGATTTTGCAGATGCTGTTATCTCTTCTCTAAACTTCCCTCTGCTCTCTTTTTTCTGTCTGTCTATGAGTAGCCCCCTCTTTCAGTCTGTAGTCAAACATGTCCTTTGGGAACCCGAAAATCATCTATCCAGGGGCAACCAAGCTGCTGCTATGAGTGTCTTCACTGTCCCAAAGGAGAAATATCTTATATACTAGGTAAGCAAGACAGGAGAATGGTGGAACACTTTGACCCCAAGCAGCTTATGGAGTTACGCTCTGGTTAAGAGAAACTAGCTGGAGAAGCAAGCAGGTTGGAAGTGAGAAGAATCAGATAGGAGAAATGGAAAAGAACAATGCTAGTAACTTCCGATGGGAAGAATATTGAGTTCATGAAGACATTAATTCTCAGAATTTCACAGCTGAAAGGGTCTTAGAGGACTTCTATGTGATCCATACTTAAATGTTTTTACAACATAGCTGAAAAGTCATTATTCAGCTGTTTCTTGAAGGTTTCCTTCCAACAAGAGTAAGAAATTTAGTTCAAAATGAGCCAAAGAAGAATTGGAAGACCTGATTTAAAATTCAGGTTTTATTCTGAACTAGTATAATCGAAAGTTGGGAACAAGAGTTAAAATGTGGCGTGGTGTGATCAGGATCCGAAAAGATCTTAATAGATTGGAAAAGTGGTTTGGAATTGTCAAGTCCAAAAGCCTATATAAAGTGCCTGCTATGTTCCAGGCCCTATGCAAAGTTAAAAAGGGGAAGTACTTTAAAATAATAATAGATAATATTATTTATATAGCATTTACTACACACATTGTTTACGCTAGGCACTGGAATAAATGGACATTATTATAATCCTCATTTTACAGATGAGGAAACTGAGGCAAGCAGAGTTCTATAGCTTGTCCAGGATTATGTAGGTAGAAAGGATCTGAGGCCAGATTTGAACTAAGGTCTTTGTGACTTCAGACTCAGCTATCTATCCAATATGCCACTTAGCCCTCTCAAATAGAGAATGTGGTTCCCAAAGACCAAATGAATAAGAATAGGATAGGAAAGATAATGTAAGAAACCAGTTCATGTGAAAAAGCCCTAGAAGTTTTACTGAACCATTATTAGGTGCTTTGTATGTATCAGGCAATGTGATTAACACCACCGTGTCAGATGACCACTAAAAAGCTAATAGGAATCAAGGATGCTTTAACAGAAATAAGTTCTGATAACAAGTGAAACTGGGGGGTGTTGTGAATACCTGGGATCCCTCCTGCTTGAGAGGTCAAAGCTAGGGGATTGCTTGAGTTCAGGAGTTCAGAGCTGCAGTAGGACCAAGGTCAGCACCAATATGACAAAGAAACTTCCACCTAAGAAGTGGAAGACCTTCAGATTACCTAAGGAGAGAAAAACTAGCCCAGGTTAGAAAAATGGAATGGGTTAAAACTTTCATATTCATTAATATTGGGATTAAGCCAATAAATAGCTTTTGCACTTTCAACCTGGACATTAAAAAAAATTAAATTTCCTAAAAATACTTGAAGCTTGTGGTGGAATACAGGCTTGATAATAGCCCGGAGTGTCACATGGCAGCCAGTAGTATCTGATGAGAAGGTACACTGCTTTCATATCAAAATTATGTCAAGAGGAAGGGAAGATCTAATTGACCAAGGAAAAATTCCCCCAATGTGAGAAGTTTCACACTTCCTTTATTTGACTCATCACCCCAAATCTCTTTCAGATAGTACCAGTTGCTTGAAGTGCCCCGAGGACCAATGGTCAAGCAATGAAAAGGATCAGTGCATCCCCAAGGTTCTTGACTTTCTGTCCTACAGGGAGCCCCTGGGAATGGCATTAGCCATTTGTACAACCTTTCTCTTTCTTCTTTCCCTGACTATCCTTGGCATCTTCATATGGCATCACCACACTCCCATAGTCAGAGCCAACAACCAAAGGCTGAGTTACATTCTCCTCTGCTCCTTGGCATTATGTTTCCTCTGTCCATTCATGTTCATTGGCCACCCAGTACCTGTGACCTGTGCCCTGCGGCAGGCAGCCTTTGGGATTATCTTCACAGTCTGTGTGTCTACTACTCTGGCCAAGACCATTACTGTTGTATCTGCTTTCAGGGCCACCAGGCCAGATGGCAGACTCAGGAAGTGGATGGGACCAAGTCTCCCCAGTGCTATCCTCATTGGCTGTTCATTGGTCCAAGTTGCTTTGTGTACCTTTTGGGTCATAGGCTGGCCTCCAGTGCCCATGCAGTCTACAGAAGCTGGACCCAAAGTCACCATGCTGTGTGGTGCAGGCTCCTCAGAGCTCTTCTATGCAATGCTGAGTTTCTTGGGTGTGCTAGCTCTGGTCAGTCTGATGGTGGCCTTCCTAGCCCGTCAACTGCCTGACACCTTCAATGAAGCCAAGGACATCACTCTGAGCATGTTGGTTTTCTCCTGTGTTTGGATCTCCTTCATCCCAGCCCACCTGAGTGCTCAGGGCAAGGACACTGTAGCTGTGGAGATCTTTGCCATTTTAGCATCTGGGGCAGGTCTCATGGGCTGTTTATTTTTCCCTAAGTGCTACATCATCCTGCTACAGCCTGACAAGAACACAAGGGATCAGATGATGGGCAAGCGTCATTTCAAGGAATGCAACCAATCACATTGCTTCTATGTTCCTCATCATAGGGGAACAGGGAATCTCAGCACTTTCTAGCTCTCTCCAAGCTATCTTCAGGTCATGAAAGTGCTAGTATCTCATTTAAACTCTTGATACCTGGCTGTCATTCATATAAGCCATGGGTTTTCTCTCCTAGCCTGGAACATTTCCCTGTTACTTTTATGCCAATCCAAACCCTACCAGTCCTTCCCTCCAATATTCCCTCCAATCATGAAACTTGATTACTGTGGTTCAGTCACTTGGTTGTGTCTGACTCTATGTGACCCCTGGAATTTTGTAGATTGGGTTTTCTTGGCAAAGGTACTGGAGTGCTTTGCCATTTCAATCTCTAGTATATCCTCATTTTACAGATGAAGAACTGAGGCAAATAGGGGTTAAGTGAATTTCCCAAGGTCACTCAGTAAATGTCTAAGGCTACCTTTGATCTTAGATCTTCCCAACTCCAGGCCCTGTGCTCTATGCACTCACTGCACCACTTCATGTCTTCCCTGGCCATTTAAATTTACAGTGATCATTTCCATACTTTGTATTATCAACTGTGGTACTGAAATATTCTCAAATCATTTCATATATACTAGAATTATCTATTGTCAACTAGTATGTCAACTTCATAAAAGTAGGCATCAAATCTATTTTTTCTGTATTCATTATGGTATTTGGTTCAGAGGTGGGTATTGAGTAGACACACAATAAAACCATGTTATTAATTGACTGAGCATGTTGCACCTGGCATACACTTTTTTTTATAAATGTGGGCACCAGGAAAATCATTCCAGGTTTCAGATATCTTTGGTGTTTTCATCTACTCAAAACTATAGGTCATGATCCCCTAGGGATGCCTGCACTTTTTTACTAGTTGGGCAGAGGATATAACTAGTTCAATATCAAGGCATTTATTTAGTTAAACTGTATAATAAGAGGAAAACATTGAAAACTGCTCCCCAAACTTTTGCCACATTCATCCCTAAATGTATATACTATCCATTTGTGGACATACCCATGGAGATCTTGTGTTGTCATGACACCCATTTGAAGGGACAAACCATGGTCATAATGGCTGTTGGGTACCTCAATCACTCCTAGTGATATGTTAGTACTGCTTAAAGAGGGCCTGCTCTTCTCTATGAATGGCATTTGCAATAGTGTTTTCATTTCTGAGAGTCTCTTTACCCCTGGCATCTGGGCTTCACATCTTCATAGCATCTCTTGGACACTGTGGCTCCTATTTGCTATAGCAGCTAAAAGCCTCTCTTTATAAAATTGTCAGTTTTTTAGTCATAATTAAGGTTAGGACCCACCATATTGCACCCAGGGGGCAAAGAGGCAGGCAGAATTTTCTCTCTATATGATTAATGTATTCTTTTATGCACTTCTTCCAACTTATTCAATCACTATTTCCATCCCAAGACTTTTTCTAACTTAGCATTGGAAAGTTCTTGCAATTCTCATGAGTTCCTGGTTACCACTTTGCATCCCTATCAATGGTACCAGTTTTGGTACATCTTCTGACAACTCCAAAATAACCATGAGGATCTGCAATACTGTGGCTTTCTTGGGCTGTCCCCAAACACTTTGAGTCTGCCATGCAAATCTATGAGTAGGGGAAGACAAAAACCTCAAAGTTTCACCCTTTGCTGCAAGCCCTTTGTTATAATTTTCTGCCTTTCTTATATATAGGTGTGTCCAGAAACAAATCTCCCAGGCTTTAAACCTCTGGGCACTAAGTTTTTGGTTTGTTTAGAAAACAATTCCATTTATGTAGCAATCTTTGGTTAAGTTTACTCACTTTGTAGATGAGAAAATGGAGACAACTGAGATTCAATGTCATCTCTATTGACTCTAAATCAAACGGTTTTTCTTTTCTCTCTCTCCCCTCCACTCCTTTCTTCTCCCCCTCTCTTTCCCTTCTTTTCCCTTCCCTTTCTTCTTCCTTCCCTTTTCCTGTGAATTTTTTTTGAAAATATATTTAGTGGGAAACACAGTGTTTGAGTCCAAACACACTGGTTTTCTTGATGCCACTACTTAGTAACTTAGTGATTTTCAGCAAATCACTGCTTCTTTGAGCTTGTCTCTGCTTGTGAAATGAAACAAATCATAATTCTGTTTCCTACCTCCTGAGATGATTTTGTGTGATATTTATATGATATAATTATGTGAAACATTTTGCAAAGCTTTAAGTGCTAGATTCACTAAATATTCACTAAATCTTCAGCTTCATTGGTTCTAGCTCTCCCTGCTGCTACACAATAGGGTCCCTGAAGATTTGACAGACTCTGAATGGAAGAAAAGTTGCCCCTCAGAGATGGTAAAGGAGTGAGTGCATCTAATAAATCTGAATTCATAGGATTATAAATAATAGAGTTAGAAGGGACTTTAATGGACATCTAGCTGCCTCACCCCACCCCATTTTATATATAAGGAAATAGATGAATAGATGTTAAGTGACTTGCTCAGGGTCAGACCACAAGTGTCAGAGACAAGATTTGAAAAGATGTCTTGCTGACTGCAATTTCAACATTCTATTTATTATGGCAAGTTGAACGTTCCCAAAGGTTGAAAGGTTCAGACTTTGGCTTAAATCACACACTCAGATTATACTAGTGCCAAGCTTTACCAAGACCATCAAAGGATACAAGAACATGATTAATCAGAATGATAAAAAATCGAACCCATGGAAGCTTCAGTTGGCTGTAATTCCCTTTGTCTTTCTCAGCCCTAGTAATGGCAAGTAAAATAGGATCTTCTGCTGTTTTTGTTTATACCAAGAAGTATAATACCTCTGAATAATGTGATTAAGGAGGATCTTTCCCACCCATTGTTGGGCTTGGAAAGATTTTTAGGAAGGCCCATACCTTTTTTTTATGAGGCACTGGCTCTCAAAAGATGTGATGCTCTCTGACTCCAAAAGGTATATGAAAACTCTAAAGTGTGGTTTTACTTTGGGGCTTAGGTTTTGGAAGAAAGTTTGTGAAGCCACTAAACAGCCCACTGGCTTTGAAAACCCAGATGTTAGTGCTTCCCTTTCTGGTTTCTATGCATGTATGTTAATGGCCAGAGATTTGGGAGCATGTCTGTTGAGTTTTGATTTCTTTGTATTTTCTCTGAAGTTCAGGGTGTTTTCCCCCCTGAACTAACTGAATGATACATGTGCATGATCAAAGTGATTGTTAATCCCTCAAAAGTTGCCTTTCCTTTTTGAAAAGCAGACCAAACAACCTGTGATTTCAGGTCCCTCTGTGCATGTTGGGCTGCTTATTGATACATTATGGTGATAAGGATGGAATCTGCATAAGTTAAAAGAAACGTAGGGGAACTGGGATAATTGTCTGTTGATTCCCAGTTATGGGGGCTATGACTATGTGAAGCCTCAAGAGGTGGGGGTGGCCTGGGGGTGACCAGGGCTCAAGTGGATTAGCCTGGCTCCAGAATTTGCTAGCAGAGTGAAGCCTGTAAAAGTGTATTGTATTCACAAAATGGACCAGAGCAGCAAGAGCTTGGAATGGAGTCGTGGAACCTGAGTGGGAAACTGAGTGTAGAACCACCCAGAAGAAGATGAGAATGACCTGTGCAGTCACCTTGGCGAGGTGAATGGAAAGGGGGCAGAGTGTTGCCTTTGTACAGACTCATGTGGGAGCTTGGATTGGCTGACTCCTGCTACAGGAGGAGGAACCCAGGAGCTGGCAGTTCAGCCCTGGATTAAGATTGGGACTGTGCTGCAAGACACTGAATGTGCTTTTTTGCAGCTTTTTCCTGGGGCAGTTTGGGACCCAGGGGGTAGAGTTGCCTATAGTGGGTGAGAGGAAAATGCCATGTACCCCCATGGACCCAGACCTGATGGCTTCGTTGTCCAGCTCCTCCTCAGACTTGGAAGTGGGGCCTGAAGCATTGTTGAGACTGGGACTTGGCTCATTAGAGTCTGCACCTGAGAGTACAGGGTGGGGAGGAAACACCTCCAAGAAGATTTTGCTCGGATATTTCTGTATGGAATTGAGGAAGGAGGAGCTGGTTGCTGTCTCCTCAAAGAATGATGTTAAGTTATGCATATGCAATTGTGTTTGTTTAAAGCCATTTGGCCACCCTGGTAATAAGTTGCTATGTTATATATTCTGCAAATGTGAATTACGTTGTATTTAATTAAAAAATGTTAATGCCTATTTGTTCCAGGATCCATGGACATTTAGACATAAGGCCAAGTATACTGGAATGGTGGAATGTGAGTGCAAGCAAAGTAGGATCTTTTTGATGTTATTGTTTATACACAAGAAGTATAATACCTCTGAATAATGTGGCTTGATTAGGTAGGTTGTTTTGTGGGAGAGTGCCAAGTATCTTTTGTTTTTTCTGTTGAGGCACTGGATCATAATGTCATGCCCTATGGCTCTGAAAAGTGTATCAATACTCTGAGGGTGAGGTTTATATTGGGGTTTAGTATTTGGAAGATGTCTTGTCTGCCAGATGAGACTCTGGGAAGCCACTAAGCAGTCCCCCAGCTTTGAAAACCCAGATGTTGATGCTTTCCTCTCTGGTAAATATGTATGTATATTAATGGTCAGGCAATTTGGAAGCACTGTCTGTTGATTTTTGATTTCTCTGAAATTTTGAATTTTGTTTTCTATGATACCTGTGCTTTATTAAAGTGATTGCTAAGCCCTCAAAGTTGCCTTTCCTTTTAGAGAAGCAGATCAAAGAACCTGTGATAGCAGACCCCACTGTGTATGTTGTAGTACTTACTGTTACACTTGCTCATTTCCTGACTAAAAACTTCTCTTTTTACCCTTAGTAGAAATCACTCTGCCCTCCCTCATCCTGTGCCAAGGTTTTTGTTAATCCTAGGTACTCATTGATCCTGCCTAGGGTGAGATGAGATAATTGCGCTTTCCTTAAAGTGTCCCTTAACTCCTTGTAGAGTTTCCTTTATAGTGTGATTGATGATCATTGTGGGCCATATCCAGGATCTTTAATGCCACTCCCTCCCTCACCCCATCAGGCAATAGAGGAGTAAATGGCTGAGCAGAATCGTCCCTCTGTGATAGAGTTCATTCTCATTGGCATCACTGACCATCCCAAGTTGGGAATTATTCTCTTCTTGGTGTTTCTCAGTTTCTATCTCATCACCCTGCTGGGCAGTATGGGCATGGTCCTCCCGATTCATTTGGATACTCATCTACATACTCATGTACTTCTTCCTGAGCCACCTCTCCCTCTTGGATGCCTGTTACTCCTCAGTCATTATTCCTCAGATCTTGGTCACTCTGGTCAATGGCAGGACAAGTGTCTCCTCTTGTGCTACTCAGTTCTTTTTCATAGCATGTGCTGGCATCAAGTATTTTCTGCTAGCAGTCATGGCCTATGAGTGTTTCATTGCCATTAGCAGTCATATGCTGTATTTTTCAGCCATGATACCCGGTACTAATTGGGGCTTAGTGACAGGAGCCTATGGTGGTGATTTATCAGGAGCCATCATTCGCACATTCTGCACATTTGTGCTTTCCTCCTGTGGGCCTAACCAGTTCAACTTCTTTTTCTGCGATTTGCTTCTTTTGGAACTTTCATGCAGTGATACTACCACCAGCCAAATTCTGATTCTCTTCTGTGTCAATTTTGTGATTTTGTCCAGTGCTTGTGACCCTGGTATCCCATTTGTTCATCATAAGGGTCATCTTGCATGTCAGATTAGTTGGAGGCAGAGCCTCCCCCTGGGCCTCTCATCTTATAGTTGTGATCATCTTCCTGGGGACCCTTACATTTATGTATATTCAGATCAACTCAAATAAATCACTTGAAGAGGACCTGGTGATGTCTGTCTTCTCTACCCTCATCATCCCCATGCTGAACCCTTTCATCTACAGCCTGAGGAACAAGGAGATGAAAGTTGCCTTCAAAAAAGTCATCAATACATTCCAGGTCTCCCCAGCTATGTAGCTCTGGGTGAGTCATTATTCATTTTGACTGTTTTCTCCATCAAATAATATTTGTTGTCATTGTTAAGCTGTTTCAGTTGTGTCAATCTCTCTGTGACCCCCAATTGGCTTTCTTTTCACAAAAGTACAGGAATGGTTTGCCTTTCCTTTTTCCAGCTCTTTTTATAGATAAAGAAACAGGCATAGAGGGATAAATGATTTCCCCATTATCACACAGCTAGTAAGAGTCTTAATCTGGATTTGAACTTGGGTCCTCCTGATTCTAAGGCCAGCATTCCATCTACTGTGTCACCTAGTTGCTGAAAAATAAGGATGGAAGACATTTATGAAATTCTTTTTTGTGGATGATCTATTATGATATAGATATATGTTATTATGATATATGGTATATGATCCCTTCTAATTTTAGACTCTATGATCAGAAGGGATCTCAGAAATCATTTGCATATTTTGTATTTGTGCACATGAAACAATTTCATCTACAAGGTTAGAGTTTGGTTTGGAAGAAATGAAGACAAGTAAACATGATGTCTTAATCTGAATGACCACTGAACTAGGAAGCAGGATATCCAACTGTGCCAATAACTTGCTGTGTGACTTGGGAAATGTCATTGCTCTTCTCTTGGCCTTAATTGTCACCTCTATAAAATTGAGAGTTGGACCTGGGGATCCATAAGGTCCCTTCCAGCTCTATTATTCAATGACTTTACATATTAAAATAACTATACTGCAGGAGGAAAAGTGGCAAGTACATAAAAAAGGCATATGAAAGGAACAATTATTTAAGAGGCACAAGGCAACAGATCGGTGATTCATGTATGAAAAACTGCTAGTACTTATTGGGGACAATATTTGAATGACCCACCTACTGTATTTTGTAAACACTAAATTCTGTAAATTTGTTATAATAGCAAATAACAGTGACAGATCTCATTATTATTGTCTTTATATTGTCTTTCCAAGTTGGGGTTTATTTAACTTTCCTCTGAAAGGCACTGTGGTATATTGGAAACAGTGTGCTCGTACTAGGGATTTTTCCATCTAGGGAACATAATACAAGCAACATAGAAAGTGAACTCTCAGGTGGGCAGCAGGTGGGGTAGCAGTTGGCCTTAGCCCATCATCAGGTGGTCCAATGATCAGGTATTTCTAATTACTCCGATTAATGTGCTAAGGATTAGAAAGACTTTAAACCCCCTCAAAATTCAGCACCATGGACAGAGCCCCTCCCATACCACCATGGTTATTACTCTAGGAAAATACATTGGATTGAAGTGAGAGGACCTCGCTTTACATCCTGCCTCTTCTACTTACTACCTTGTGACCTATGTGACCATGGAACAGTCTTTATTCTCTGGGACTCATCATACAATGAGGAACTTGGAGCAGTTGACTTTTATGTGTAAATGTTATGATCCTTTTGAAGACATACATCACCCTCTTCTGTATGGTTCACACAGTTTCTGATGTTTTCTTTTATAAACACTTCCTTGTCTTACCAATATTCTGCTCTTTCACCCATGCAAGCTTCTGCTGTCTACCTTAGGACCAGGTGATTCACTCTGAAGACTGACTTCTCTGTAGGCATATGTAAATTGGGAGGGAGAGAGAAGCCAAAAGTCTGTAGCATTCCCAACAGTAACTCAGTCAAGGGCTTGGAAGAGAACTGAACTTAGAGTGGTGTTTGGGAAGGAGGATGACCTCAGTAATCATTTCTTCACATGTTCTCTGCCATCACTTCCTCATATGCCACATTATTGGGGATAAATTGGGACATATCTGTCTTTCTGGGAGATACAGCTTCTTGATGGAAGGTTGGTCCATCCCAGTTGTCCCTGTACCATTTTTTACCCAGAAACAAAGGGATTTTTACATTCTTGTCTCCTACTAATGTCATCATTCCTTCTCCATGATCACTTCTGGACCACAAAAGGGGCAAGAAGGAACCAGGTTTTGTTGAATCATACCCTTCCACCCTGAAGTGTGAGGGTCTCTGTAAAGGGATATCTGTCAGTATGGAGGATAGAGGAAAACAAATTTAACAAGGAGACGGTTCTAATATTTAGCCATCTTCAGATACCCCTGTTTTAAGAGTGATAGCAGGAGGAGTTTCTTACACATTTGGGTGACTCTGTGTGGGGTAGGAGCAGGGCTGTTGTCTTCCCCATTAGATACTGAACCTTTCAGAGAAAACCTATGTTTTTGCCTTTCTCTCTCCCTGGTCCTTATCACAGTGTCTTGATCGGCCAAATAAGTAAAGAGGAGATACATATTCTCCCAAATGAATTTTTTTATTTCTTCTCAGTAAAATAATTTTTTGTCAATTTAATTGGAATGGTGGTGAATATCTGAATTATTTAGGTAAACTTGTCATTTTTATTATATTGGTCCTGCCAATCCATGAACAATTAATATTTCTTCAATTATTAAAGTTCTAACTTCATTTGTATAAAAAGGTTTTTTAAAAATATTTCAGTTCTATAGTTCTTGGGTTTATTTGGGCAAGTATTCACCCAGGTATTTTATACTGTGTAGAGTTATTTCAAATGGGGTTTCTCATACTATCCCTTTTTATGTAGTTTTATTTGTAATATATAGGAATGCTGATGATTTATGTGAATTTACTTTATATCCTGCTCCTTCACCCAAATTCTTAATTCTTTCAACAAACTTTCTAGTTGAGTCTTTGGAATTTTCTGAGTATATTATCATGTCATCTGCAGAAAGGGATAATTTTATTACCACATTCCCGATTTTGATTCTTTCTGTTTCTTTTTCTTCTCTTATTGTTTATTGTATGGATTTAGAATAAAAGACTGAATAATACTGGTGACAGTGGGCATCATTGTCTCAAATCTAATCTTACTGGGAAGGCTTCTAGTTTATCCCCATTACAATAATGCTTGCTGATGGTTATAGATAAATGCTCTTTTTTAAAAACCAATCTAAGGAAAAATCCATTTGTACTAATACTTGAAACATTTTTGGTAATCATTGGTATAATTATATTTTTGATGTAATCAATTATCTTATTTTTTATTATTCATTGATTTTTACTGATTTTATTACTATTGATGTAACCAATTATCATACTAGTTTTCCTTATGTTTAACCATCTCTGTATTCCTGGTATAAATCCCACTTGATCATAATGTACAATCTTTGTCACCTAGTGTTTAATCTTTCAGCTAGTATTTTATTTAGGATTTTTGAATCCGTAGTCATTGCTGAAATTCATCTATAATGTTTTTATTCTGTTTTTACTCTTTGAACTGGGGGTGACGTTGGTCAAAGGTCTGATGGGACACTGACTGAAGCTCCCTGAAGTCAAACCCTTACTCTCCTTGGAGAGATCAGGGGCAAACAGGGAGAAATCAAGGAGAAACTGAGAATGTAGGGGTGCTAGATATACCCTGATTCCCCCCAAGTTCTTCCCCAGTGATTCCATTCACCTTCTTGGACCTTCCCCCTTAACTATCTGTGTCTTCTTTTTCTCCAAGTCTGATCTAGTGGGGATCACCATGGAGGAAACCGTGAGTGATATTTCTTTCATAAAAGGACTTGAGTAAGATCACTTTCTTGCCTATTATTCCAAATAATTGATATTGGAATTAGTTGATCTTTAAATGTTAGGTAGAATTCACTTGTAAATCCATCTGGTCCCGGTGCTTTTTTCTTAGGAAGCTCATTTATGGCCTATTCAATTTCTTTTTTCTAAAATAGGTTTATTTAAATATTCTCTTTCCTCTTCTGTTAATCTAGACAATTTATATTTTTTGTAAATCTTTTTACATTTCACTTAAATTGTTAAGTTTATTGGCATGTAACTGCAAAATTACTTTAATTTCATCTTTATTAGTAGTATATTCACCCTTTTCATTTTTGACATTGGTAATTTAGTTTTTTCTCTCTTTTTAAAAACAGACTAACTAATTGCTTATCTATATTATTTGTTTTTCATAAAAGCAACTCCTAGTTTTATTTATTAGTTCAATGTTTTCTTTACTCTCAATTTTGTTGAACTTAATTTTTAGGATTTCCAGTTTTGTATTTAACTGGGCATTTTAAGCTGTTCTTTTTCTAGTTTTTTAAAATCAAGCATCAAATTCATTAGTCTGCTCTTCCTCTATTTTATTTATGTGAGCATTTAGAGATATAACTTTTCCACTAATCACTGCTTTCCCTGTATCCTATAGGTATTAGAATGATGTCTTTTTGTTGTTATTCTCTTTAGTGAAATTGATTGTTTCTATGATTTATTCTTTAACCTATGCATTCTTTAATATTATGTTGTTTAATCTCCAGTTAGTTTTTGATTTATGTTTCCTTGGTCCTTTATTATAATTTTTATTGTATTATGATCTGAATAGGATATTTTTTTTAACACTTCCACTTTTATGAATAATTTTTTATGTCTTACTACATGGACAATCTTTGTAAATGGACCATGAACTGCAGAGAAAAATGTGTATTCCTTTCTATTTCCATTGAATTTTCTCAAATATCTATTATACTTAGCTTTTCTAAAATTTTATTTACTTCCTTAACTTCTTTTGTGTTTATTTTTTTGCTTATCTAATTCTATCTAAAATCTCTACTGTTATAGTAATACTATCTATCTCCACCTGTACTTTATTTAACATTTCTTTCAAAAACTAGATGCTATAGTATTTACTGTATATAGGTCAATATTCATATTCTTTCATGATCTATGAACCTTTTATCAAAATGTGCTCACCCTCTTTAACTATTTTAATTAAATTTACTCAACTATAACTTTGTCTGAGATCAAAATTTCCTTTTTTATGTCTACTGACTAAGAATAAATTCTACTCTAATCCTTCAGTTTAATCCTCTGTGTGTCCTTCATTGTGAAATGTGTTTCTTGTAAATAACATACTGTTCCATTCTGATTTTTAATCCACTATAATATTTATTTATCTTTTTTGGATGAGTTTATCCCATTCACATTCAAAATTATGATCACTGTTTGTGAATTTCCCTCCATCTTATTTTTATTCACCATTTTCCTTCTTAGCCTGTCTCTTTTTACCCCATCTCTGTAACCCTATCTTTCCCCTTATTGCTTATTTTACCCACCTCTCTAAATATCTCTTCCTTATTTTCTCTCCCCTCCTAATGTTAATCTATACACCCTTCTAAAAGCCCCTCCCCCACTTTGCCCCCAGTTTTCTCACATCTATAGAAGTTCAGAAGACTTCTAAACCTCTTCAGATGTATATTTTGTTTCTTCTTCCACCTAGATGAGAGTAAGGTTCCAACGTTACATGCCCTTGACTCCGAACTGATTCTTTTGTATTAGTTCTTCTTTTCATGCTCAGCTTTATGAGGTACTTGCTCATTTATACCCTTTTCTACCCACTTTTGTTTTTTAGAATAACCTCATCTTACAAAACTCAGCCCCAATCTTTCTTTCAAATTACCTTAGTAATGATGACAATTCTAAGAATACTGTTAACATTTTCATGTGTCTTAAGTAAACAGTTTGATCTTACAGAGTACCTTATAATTTGTTTTTGAAGTTTTTCTGCTATTTCTTCTGGATCTTTTATATCAAAATTTCCATTAAGTTCTAGCCTTTTTGTTACTAATACCTGAAAGTCTTTCAGTTTGTCAAGTGTTCATTTTTTTTCATTTGTGATTATATTCACCTTTGTTGGGTAAGTTATTCAAGACCTATGGTCCCTTGGTTTGGAATTTGCTACGTTATGTGAAATCCTGACTATTTTTCCATAGCATTTACTTTTTTTTCTTATTGTTTATTGTATTGTCTCCTTATCCGGGGAATTTCAAAACTTGACTACGACATTAGTGTGTTTTCATACTGGGATCCCTTTCAACCATTGCTATGTCACATTGTCTGCTTACAGTATTCCTGAAGTCAACTCACACTTGAAAGTCATTTTCACTTGAACCGCTTTCTAGGGTGGTCTCCTTTATCCTGATCTTGTTAAAAATATTTATTTTTAGTTTTCAACATTCATTTCCATAAGATTTTGCATTCCAAATTTTCTCTGCCTCCCTCTCCTCCCCCCACCTCAAGATGACATGCAATCTGATATAGGATCTACATATACATTCCTCTTAAACATGTTTTTACATTAGTCATGTTGTATAGAAGTATTAGAACTAGTGGAAGAAACCATGAGAAAGAGGACACTAGCAAAAAAAGAGAGCCAATAATGTGCTTTGATCTGCATTCAGACTCCATAGTTCTTTCCGTGGAAGTGGATAGCATTTTTAATCATGAATCTTTTGGAGTTGTCTTAAATCCTTACATTTCTGAAAAGAGCCAAGTCTGTCAAAGTTAGTTATCACACAGTATTGCTATTAATGTATACAGTATTCTCCCAGTTCAGTTCATTTCACTCAGCATCAGTTCATCTTAGTCTTTACAATTTTTTTCTGAAGTCTTCCTATTCATCAGTTTTGGGGAATAATAGCATTCTATTACATTCATATGCCACAACTTGTTCAGGCATTCCCCAATTGATGGGCATCCCCACAATTTCAAATACTTTGTCCCCACAAAAAAGAGCTGCTATAAGCATTTTTGTATATGCTGGGTCCTTCTTCCATTTTTGTGATCTTTTTGGGATACAGCCCTAGAAATGGCATTGCTGGGTCAAAGTGTATGCACATCTTTATAGCCCTTTGGGAATAATTCCAAATTGCTCTCCAGAATGGCCGAATCAGTTCACAATTCCACCAACAATGAATTAGTGTTCTAATTTCCCCACATTTTTTCCAACATGTATCATTTTCCTCTTTTGTCATGATTACCATTCTAATAGGTATGGTGTGAGACCTCAGAGTTCTTTTGATTTGCAGTTCTCTAATCAGTAGTGATTTAGAGCATTTTTTATATGATAACTTTAATTTCGTCATCAGAAAACTGCATGTTCATATCATTTGACCATTTTTCTATCGGGCAATCATGTTGCTCTTCTACAGGTCTTTTTTAAAGTGTTAAAAACTTCACCTTTATGCTAACTTCATGGTATTTTACTGGATGTAGCCCATTTTCATGGTCTGTCTGGTCAATAATTCTGAATCTTTATCAAATTACATATTCATCTTTCTGTTAGCAGCTAATTTAAGAAGTGTTACCCTACTATCTCCATTTAAGTCATCTTTCTAAAGATGCATCACAACAGCAATAATAGTATCTGATGTTTCAATTGCTAATGCACTTCATATACATCATTTCCCTTTTTAAAAGTAACAAAACTGAAGTTTGGAGAGAACTGACTTTTCTTGCATTGTAAGTGTGTGAAGTGGATTATGAACAAAAAGCTTCCTGTTCCTAAGTCCTACATTCTATTCACTATGCAAAAAGGATATTTAATCACTTAAAGGCTACTTTATTTAAATCACTTAAAGTACTTAAAGGGTACTTAGAAATCACCCAGATCACATATTCCTACCCTGGAAATGGGGTGGGTTGTTGTCTATGAACTTATATAGGAAAAAAAAATCCACCTTTAATTTCACAAATATTTGGTTTCCTTTGCAATCCTATCTGTTTTATGCATTACCAAGTTTGTGCTTTAATCACATTTCAACCTGCCCTTTTGAAATAAATATCCTTTGCTCCCTGTTCTGTCCTTTTGGGCCCAAAGCATTTCTAATTTATTGCTTGGTCAATTCCCTCATTTTATAGATGAAGAAACAGGAGAAGCCCAGAAATTATGTGCCTTCCCCCTCAAAAAGCCAATCTCCGAAATGGAAGAGGCTTGGAAGGCAGTACTTGGTGAACGATCCCATCTACAGCCTCTATTTGCAATGGCTATTCATTCTCTGCTGGAAGACCTACAGTAATGAGGAGTGAACTGTCCCCTGAGACAGTGGATTCCACTTCAAAAGTGCCCCAATTGTTAGGAAATCTTTCCTTCTATGGAGTCAAATATGCCTCTCTTCCATTTCCACTTCTACCTTACATTGTGAACCCCTTATTCAGCCCGCTGGTAAATAGAAAATTGTGGGTTCCATCCAAATCAGACTGAGCTGTGGTGGAGATGGATACAGTCTCAGTCTAACTGGAGACAAAGGTCTCTGTGATCATTCAGTGTCCTTTGTAAGCCCTGGGGCAGATTGCAGCCTCTCCATACTATGTCCTCCTGTGGCGTTTTCATCTAAGTTTTTCGATAAACCATACATAAATTATCTACTCTGCAATGGGTTGGAGGCTTTCTTCCAGAACTTTTAAGGTTTCATGGGTATCAATATCACACCTGGGCTTTCCAATTCAGGGTTCTTGCCACATAATCATCTAGAAATAGCTACATTTTAAAGAAAATAGTTGCATTTTAAAAACAATATGAGAATTGCTCCTACAATCTGGTCAAATGATCATGAGTGGGGTAAATTACTTTTCTTTAATGTCATTCATTAGAGAACTGTATTTGGAATTGAGAGACATACCCAACTGTTGCTTTTAAAACATGTTATCTATATTTCTAACTTTTTCTTTAATGTAGTTACTTTATCTCTCTTGATTGGAGTATTAATTTGAGGACTTTGCCTTAATTTATTTAACCAACTCAATTGTTGAAATGTCCATCCACTAGTCAAGCATCAGAAGAAAAGTTCTGTTATAAAATGAATTTGATTCATCTTTATTATTTTCAGTAACAAAAAGTCAATTTATTATTTTAGCTCAAACAATCTCCAAAATATTTTGGCCTGAAAAAGCCAGGATATTTCACAGTTATATAAAGGTGGCTTATCTTCTGCCCCCTAGTATCAAACAATATTGTAAAGAACCTTCATTTTAATGACACCCTCCCCCCAATTTGTTACTTTTGTAACAACTTGAAAAAAAGTATATGTTGCTCTTACCAATATATTTGATCAGCTTTGAAAGCTAATTATAAAGCATGCAATATGTTGAAATTGCATGAGAGGAAATACATCAAGCTAGAGCTTGTAGAACTGTTTTAAATTTGATATCTATAGAGTACCATCAGTATAATATCTAATATAGTTCTTCCAAATTGCATAATTTTCATGAAAAATCCCAACAGTATTGCTTAAAATTCCTTTGAATATGTCATTCTATCAACAGATGCGCAAAATTATGAATTATACATGACATAGATTTTCTCAACATATTGTACATGTGTAATCAAATGAGTGTCTTTAACTATATCTGTCCCCTCACCCACTTGCAATGCAAAAGTGAGATGATTGCAAATTCTCAGTTGCTTTATTGAAAAAGTATGTAGACATGCAGGTAATACTTTTCACTCTATTATTCATAAATTGAAAAGTTAAAAGTTACTTTGCAAGTGATACATCAACTATCATTCTGACTGCATCAGTAGTTGTTGGTGGTATGAATATTTCTTTGAAAGAATCATTTTATTCTTTGCAAATTCATAAAACACTTTATATAATGCAAGAAATCTTTATGATTGTTGCATGCATGATTTTTGGAAAAGTATGTTTTTGTTTACTTAAAACATTTAATTTTCTTCAGACAATTTTTTCCAATATATTTTTGCATGTTAACTTTCCAGATTTCATCTCAGTTTCTTAGGTTTCATGTTTTCCATGACTAACATGTTAATTAAACCAAACATATTGTTCTTTGCTCTTTGTTAGTATGAGAAATTGTGAATCTCAATGATAAATAGTTTCCGGATCTGGGCATTTTACTTGGTTTCTGTATTTCCTCTATATAAAGATTTCCATTTATTTTGCTTATACTAGTTTCAGTGTATATAGTAGATTTCTTCTTTAGAGTAAATTTGCTTTTATTCATCACAGTTTGTTTTGCATTCAGTTGTTAAATATAATCAAATAAGTATCTGTCGACTGTTCCCTAGTTGCTTCAATTAAAAAAATGTTGCAGTTTTATGGAAAGCAAATTATTTTTCTGTACTTATCAAAATGAATTCCACTGAGGAATTGTATTGTGAAGGGATGGAGTGCTAAACTGGGAATCAGGAAGGCCTGAACTTGAATGGTGCTTCAGATATTCACTGACTGCATGACCCCAGAAGAGTCACCTAGCCTTTTTGTTCCTCAATTCCCTTACATGTAAAGTGAGGGAGGAAGGTATAATTGAGTATAACATCCTTCCCTACTCAAAATCTGTTATTCTGAGAACTAGATTATATCAGTGTAATAGTACTTCCATGCAAAAATTATTCAAGTTCAGTCATTTACATTTTTTAACATTTTTATTTAAAGCTTCAAGTCCCAAATTCTACCTCTCCTTCCATCCCTTCCTGAGATTTTAAGCAATCAGATATAGATTGTTCAAGTTCAATTATGTAAAACATTTCCATATTAGTAATTTTGCATAAGAAGACTTGAACAAAAGAAAAAAATGAAGTGGAAAATGGCATGTTTCAGTCTATATTAAAAAAAATATTAGTTCTTAAAACAATGAAGCAGAAGCAGGGACCTGTGAGAGCTCTCCCCCCAAACCACTCAAAAAACATGTAAAATGACTAAACAAATTCTAGAGCAGCAAAAGCCATAAAATGACAGACTGAAGCAAATTTCCAACCCAAGACAATCTGGAAGGTTGACGGAAAGGGACTATTGAACCAGGCTGGGTACTGAGCACAGTTCAGAGTTGGCTGTGCCCTTGGACAGAATGGGAGCAGGCTTAATGGAACTGAATCTTTGGTGGCTACTGAGTATTTCAGACTTCTCAACCAACAAACACTAAAGGCAGCTTTGAAGGTCAGTGGGAAGGGTCTCTCACCCAGCTGAGAGAGGAGTATGGTCCAGCCCCAGATCTGGCTCCTGATCCTGACCCCAGTCCCAGGGCAGTTGAAGTCACTGATGAAGAGGAGGCTGCTTCTGGAGCCCTCCACTCAACACAGCTCGAAAGTCAAGTAATTGACTGGGAAAATTAGCAAACATGTTAAAAGAAACAGACTATAGATTCTTACTTTCTTGGTGAAGAAGTATTTTCTTACATAATTGGTGACAAGAAAGATCAAAACATAGCACCAGAAGAAGACAACAAAACCAAAGCTCCTGCATTCAAAGTCTCTAAGAAAAGTGTGAATTTGTCTCAGGCCATGGAAGTGCTCAAAAAGGATTTTGAAAATCAAGTAAGAGAAGTAGAGGAAAAATTGGGAAGAGAAATGAGAGAGGTGCAAGAAAATCATGAAAAAGACTCAACAACTTGCTAATGGAAACCCCTCAAAATGCTGAAAAAAATACCTTTAAAATTAGATTAACCCAAATGGTATATGAGGTCTGAAAAGCCAATGAGAAGAATGCCTCAAAAAGCAGAATGGGCCAAATGGGAAAAGAGGTTCAAAAGCTCACTGAAGAAAATAGTTCTTTAAAAATTAGTATGGAAAATGGAAGCTAATGACTTCATGAGAAATTAAGAAATTATAAAACAAAATCAAGAGAATAAAGAAATAGAAGGTAATGTGAAGTATTTCACTAGAAAAACAACTACCTAGAAAATGGATCCAGGAGCATTAATTTAAAAAATATTGGACTACCTGAAAGCCATGATCAAAAAAGAGCCTTGACATCATCTTTCAAGAAATTATCAAGGATAATTGCTCTGATATTCTAGGACCAGTGGGTAAAATAGAAATGAAAAGAAAGAATCTATTGATCACCTCCTGAAAGCACTCCCAAAAGGAAAACTTCTAGGAATGTTGTAGACAAACTCCAAAGTTCCCAGGTCAAGGAGAAAATATTACAAGCATCCAGAAAGAAACAAGTCAAGCATTATGGAAATACATTAAGGATAACACAGGATTTAGTAGTTGCTATACTAAGGGATTGGAGGGCTTGTAATATGATATTCCAAAGGTCAAAGGAGATAGAACTAAAACCAAGAATCACCTACCCAGCAAAACTGAGTATAATACTTCAGGGGAAAAATGGAACTTCAAATACAAGAATCAAGAGAAGCATGAAAAGGTATGCAGGAAAGAGAAGTCATAAGGAACTTATTAAAGTTGAACTGTATACATTCTGACATGGAAAGATGATATTTGTAATTGTGAAATATTTGAAATTGTGAAAGATCATGAGATCTTTCTCAGTATTAGATTAATTGGAGGGAATATACATACATATATATGTGCATACATACATACATATGTGTATGGAGAGAGAGACACAGAGAGAGACTGGGAGGATAGGTGAGCTGAATATGAAGGGATGATATCTAAAAAACAAAATTAAATGTTGAGAGGAATGTACTAGGAGAAAGAGAAAGGGAAAGGTAGAAAGTAGTAAATCATCTCACTTAAAAGCGGCAAGAAATAACTTTTCCAATAGAGGCAAAGAGGTCAAAGTGATAGGGAATAAGTGAGCCTTCCTTTCTTTGAATTTGGCTTCAGAAGGAAATCACATACACACTCAATTGGATATGGAAGTTTGTCTTATCCTACAAGAAATCAGGGGTAAGAGGGTAAGGGAGGGGTATAATAGAAGGGACAACAGTTTGGGGGAAGGGGTATTTGGAAACAAACACTTTGGAGAAGGACAGGTCAAAGAAGAGAATTGAATTAATGATGGACAGGACAGGTTGGAGAGTAATATAGTTAGTCTTTCACAACATAACTATTAGGGAGGTGTTTTGCATGACCACACATGTATGAACTATATCGAATTGCTTGATTTCTCAATGGGAGTGGGTGGGGAGGGGAGAAGGGAGAGATTGTGGAACTCAGATTTAAAAATGAATGTTAGAAGTTGTTTTTGCACGCCACTAGGAAATAAGATATATAGGCAATGGGATATAGAAATCTGTCTTACGCTCCAGGAAAATAGAAGGGAAATGTATAAGGGAGAAATGACAGAAGGGAGGGCAGATTGGAGGAAAAGGCAATCAAAATACATACTATCTTGTGGTGGGAATAGGAGGGAGATGGGGAGAAAATCTGGAATTCAAAATGTAGAAGTGAATGTTGAAAAGTGAAAATAAATTTCTTATCAAAAATTTTAAACTATTAGTTCTTTCTCTGGAAGTTGATAGTATGCATTATCATTACTCCTTTGGGATTGTCTTAGATTATTGTATTGCTGAAAATAGCTAAGAAAATAACTCAGTTCTTCATCAAACAATATTGCTGTTACTTTGTAAAACATTCTCCTGGTTCTGTTCACTTCACTATGCATCAGTTTCTATAAGTCTTTTCAGTTTTTTTCAGAAATCATCCTGCTTGTCATTTCTTATAGCACAACAATGCTCCATTAAAACTATATACTGCAACTTGTTTTGCCATTCCCCAATTGATGAGCATTACTTCAATTTAAATTTCTTAGTCACCAAAAGGAAGAGCTGGCACAAATATTTTTTTTTGTACAAATGGGTCTTTAACCCTCTCTTTTGGTGTTTTTGAGATATAGACCTAGTGGTGGTATGACTAGATTAAAGGATATTCACAATTTTCTTGTCCTTTGGGCATAGTTTCAAGTTGTTCTCCAGAGGGATTAGATCAGTTCACAAGTCTACCAATAGTGCATTAGTGTCCCAGCTTCTCTACATCTTCTCTAACATTTATCATTTTCCTTTTTTTTATCATATTAGCCAACCTGATAGGTGAGTAGTGGTACCTAAGAGTTGTTTTAATTTGCAGTGTTACCCTAAATGTGAAAAGATGGGCTTCAAAAAATTATAATACGTAAATGGGTATACTGACACAATGGAATGAAAACTCCAGGATTCATTTTGAGGCATTATTTTAAAGTTGTTTAGAGGGAAATTTGGGAGAGCTCAAGTAAGTCTCTGCCTTTACTCCACCACCTTGCCTCTTTCTCCCAACAGTGGAAGAAACACTGAATGCAGTGTCAGAGGATTGGCATTCAAATTTGGGTTTTGCTATGTACTACCTGTTTGCCCTTGAATATATCATTTAACCTCTTTCTGACTCAGTTTTTTCAACTGTAAAATAAAAATTTTAAACTAGTTCTCTGATGATTTATCCTGACAACCCTTAGTCTATGAATGAGAGGTATTGTGGTACAGTAGAAAGAATTATGGAATTGGAAATGGAAGACATAGTTTTGAGGACTAGGTGTTTTCCTCGCTCTTTGTGTGATCATTCAAAAGTAACTTTATCTTTCTGATCTTCAGTTTCCCCATATTTTAAGATGGGGGCTTAGATTCGGTGACATCTAGGCTCCTTCCAGTTTTAAAGATATGATTCTTGAATTCAGCACTTCTCAGACTGCTACTAAAGCAACAAGTCAAAATCTCCCCAGTAGTACCTGGATCAGTTACATTTGCAAGTTTGGATCAATTCATTTTGGAACAAGAGGAAATGAATTAAATTAAAGCATGATAGAGTTGACTGAGTATGGAGAATGTTACCTTCCCAATATGGATTTTTAAATATGGTACTTGAGATGGATGGTTGTGGGAGTGCCTTCTGTGTTCTTTATGCCTTCAGTGAGGCGGTGTGTTTTAGTGAAAGAACACTAAATTATTGTGGGCAAGTTACCCTGAACACGATTCCTATATGTGAAATGGAGGTAATGCATTTCTTGCTGGGGAAATTTGCCTTAGTCTCATTGCTCAGATGCCCCAGGACATGCTGTCCTGCTTGTCTTGGTGGATTTGGTGGTGCAAGCTCCTGTCTAGTAGAGCTCACCTTGTCTCTGAGGTCACAGAGTATCTCAGAGAACAGACTCCCATTGGGAAAAGGAGATTAGAAGAAGAAAGACTTCAGGAAGAAGCAGAAGTGAAGAGAGAAGAAGCAAGGAGAAGACAGGAACTGAAGCATCAGTTTAAGGCAGAAATGGAGAGAATGCCTCCAAGGAAAAGTTCACGTTTGCAAGGCCTTGCCAGGTCTAGCATTATGGAAATGCTCCATATAAAGAAATTTGCTCAGAGCCTGGCATCACCAGTGACTGGTAAAAAAGTGTCTGTCTCACATGAAATAGGATTAAAAAAAGTGAGTGATTCCCCCATCAAATGAAGACCAACAGTGACTCCTGGGGTAACAGGGTTGAGGAATTTGGGTAATATCTACTATATGAATTCTATTTTGCAGGTATTAAGTCATTTACTTATCTTTCGGCAATGTTTTTTAAAATTGGATCTGAACCAAACTCAAGAATTGCTGGCTACAGCTGCTAGTGGGAAGACTAGATCTTCTTGTAAACACCCACCAGTCACAGATTCCATGTTTCGCATAAAAGAAAATCAAGAAAAATATAAAGGCTGTCCTGGGTTAAGACGCTCAAGTCTGTCTTCAGGTTTAAGTGGTGGGGCATCTAAAAGCCAGAGCATGGAACTTATTCAGCCCAGGGAGCCAAGTTCCAGATACATCTCTCTTTGTCATGAACTGCATACTCTATTCCAAGTTATGTGGTCTGGAAAATGGGCATTGGTGTCCCCAGAGCAGTTTCAGTGAAGTGGTGAGGACAGATGACAAACTGCAAAGGACTGAAAAGTGAGCGTAAGATGAAAGAGTGGAAAGAATAAATGTAGAGAGTTTTTTCTAAAAGTTTGCCTATAAAAGAGAAAACAGATGTAGGATGGTGGCCTGAGAAGAAGAATTAAGTAAAGGATTTATAAGAATGGAAACAATCTGGACTTAGATCATTCTAAGTAGCAAAGGCTTTAATACCCTGGTTTACACAAGGAAAATTATCTAGATGAACATTTCTTTTCTTTCTGTTGTAAGACTCTGTATGTGAAGCTCTATAGAAGTTGGTGACAGATATTAGAGAAGCAACTCCCCACTGAGACATCAATAGAAAAAATAACCATCCAATCTAACAACCAGCTCTGACCATGTCAACCTGTAAACTTGTGGGAAACTTCTTCAGAATCAGGACTTCAGTAATTAAATGGAAAAGGTAGAATGAATAATTACATCTCTTATCACTTATACCCTCAACTTCTGATTATGTGATTGATCTCCTTGCGCCATTGGGTTATTGAGAAGATTTGGGACAATATATGAAGTGTCTTAAAAGGGGACCATTCCACCTGGTTCCAGATTGAGAAAGTGCTGTTTCCTAATATGGGTACTGTAAATCCTGCAGTGGTGCCAGAAGGATCAGAAAATATAGAGGAGAGTCAATAACTGATGTGACTGTGTATTTTTTATAGACCTTATAAATAATGTGTACATGAAGACACAGTTGCATACATGTGTTTCATGACAAGAATGCAAGTTAACTTTGAGAATGGACTGTTTCCCCAGCACCTAGTGCAGTGCCTGACATCTCTGAATCACTTAACAATTTCTAGTTAGGTAATTACTCAATCTATATGGTAGCCAGAGTTTCTGCATTATTTTGCATATTCTAGTGCAGATTAATATTTTCACCCATCTGGGTTATCGACCATGGACATAACTCACACCTGTTCCCCATGATAACACATAATTTTTGTGAGTTATTATGGCTAAAGAAACTCCTTACAACTATTGGTCAGCCTACTTGTGTTTGTCTAGGTTGGTCCTTGGAAAGCAGTCTATTGCAAGGCTGAAGTTCAAACCTCTGACAAGTTGGTACAATCTACCGGACCAATACTTCTTTGTCATTCCATGGTGAGAAATAAGAGTATTTTTTTTTAAAAAATGATTTTACCACAGCAAATGGACTCTTCTATTTTTAGAATAACTTAAAATTGTTATCAAACTTTTTGACCTCAATTTGAATCAGCCAGATCTGAATTAGAAGTGAAGTAGGAAAGCCCAGTGTTATCATTGGTCCTAATTTGTTGAGGATCAAACTGAAATGCAAATTGTGTGCTTTGCCTAAGTTCATATCAAAGCAGTAGAGAAAAGAGAAATATAACTTGATGCCTTGGGCTGTTGGTGTAACATCATAGGATGCTTTGTAGACAGTCATCTGCATTCCTTTAGAATCAAGTAGAATCTCAGAGTAGGAGTGGATCTCAAAAGTCATCTGATGCAATTCTTATCTGAATAGCATCTCCTCCTAGCTTGTCTTCCAGCATTTGAATTAGAGATAATCAGACTAATTTTCAAGACAGTTCAGGAGACTCATAATTCTTGGAACCTTTTTCTTAAAAGGAATTGAAATCTCGCTCTCTCTATTTTCTGTTCCTTGCTCTGAAGATTGTGTTTTAGAGGACAATAGATCCCCTATCTTTCCACGTTCATGTCCCTTTATACCATGCTATCAAACCAATGACCAACTTCTTTAAACTGCTGCATACTTGACCTCTTTATTACTTTCTGCCTTGTCAGCCTGAATGTCTTGCTGCTGGAACGTTTTCCTTACTGACTTAGTCCTTTAGATTTTTGACCACCAAATGTAAACTTTGGGTAGGGGGTTAGAGTACCAGGGCTGCAGTCAGGAAGACCTGAGTTCAAATCCAGTTTCAGGCAGTAGCTGTTTCATTCTGGGGAAGTTACTGAGCCTGTTTGCCTCAGAACCCTCATGTGTAAAATGTATAATAATAGTACCTACCTCTTAGGGTTGTGAAGATCAGATAAATTACCAATTATAAAGTAGTTAGCATAGTGTCTGACACATAGGAAGTGTGCTATAACTGTTAGTTGTTACAATCTCATTATCTGGTTTTGTCTTGTTCTTTTCCTGGTTGAGAACCCTTCTCTCTTTACCCTTACTAGCAATCGTTCTTGCCTTCTCATACCCTGTGCCAGGGATTTGGCTAATCATAGGTACTCATTGATCCTGCCTAGGGGTGAGATGAGGTAATTACCCTTTCCTTAAAGTGTCTCTTAATCCCTCATTGAGTTTCCTTTTTAATGTCACTGGTTGTGTCATGTGACATTGTGTTCCATATCCAGGATCTTTAATGCCACTCTCTCCCTCACCCAATCAGGAAATAGAGGAGTCAATGGCTGAGCAGAATCATACCACTGTAACAGAATTCATTCTCATTGTCTTCACTGACCATCCCAAGTTGGGAGTTATTCTCTTCCTGGTATTTCTCAGTTCCTATCTGATCACCCTACTGGGCAACATGGGCACGGTCTTCCTGATTCGCTTAGATACTCGTCTTCATACCCCAAAGCATTTCTTCCTGAGCCACCTCTCCCTCTTGGGTGCCTGCTACGCCACTGTCATTGTTCCTCAGATCTTGGTCACCCTGGTCATTGGCAGGACAAGTGTCTCCTATGAGTCTTGTGCTACTCAGTTCTTCTTTTTCACAATCTGTGCTTCCACCAAGTGTTTTCTGCTAGCAGTGATGGCCTATGATTGTTATATTGCCATTAGCAGTCCTCTCCTGTACTCCTCATCCATGACAGCAGGCACCCGTTGGGGCTTAGTGACAGGAGCCTATAGTGGTGGCTTATCAGGAGCCATCATTCGCACAGCCTGCACATTCATGCTTTCCTTCTGTGGGCCCAACCAGATCAACTTCTTCTTCTGTGAAGAGCTTTGCTGAAGCTCTGCTGGAGCTTTCATGCAGTAACACCACCACCAGTGAAATCTTGATTATCTTCTTTGGCAATTTTGTTATTTTGGTCAATGCTCTTGTGATCCTGGTATCCTATTTGTTCATCATCAGGGCCATCCTGCATGTCAAGTCAGTTGCAGGCAGAGCCAAGGCCTTCTCCACCTGTGCCTCCCAGCTCACGGCTGTGATGCTCTTTTTTGGCACCCTCATGTTCATGTATATATGCAGCAACTCAAATAAATCTCTTGAAGAGGACAAGGTGGTGTCTATCTTCTATACAGTGATCATCCCTATGCTGAACCCTTTCATTTACAGCCTGAGGAATAAGGAGGTGAAAGGTGCCTTCAGAAAAGTCATCGGTAGACTCCATGTCTCCCAGGAGATGTAGTTCTGGGTGACTCATTATTCTTGTTGACTGCATTCTCCTCCAGATAATGGGGATAATAATAGCTGATATCTATAAAATGATTTTTTGACTGATACTCTATTAGAATCTGAGAGGGATCACATATTCTGGAACTAGAAGGCACTTCATTAGTCATCTAGTCTAGTCCAATTTGCAAATGTAAGACAAGTTCCCTAACCTCAAGGAAATTATGGTTTAGTAGAAAAGATCCTAAGACAAGTGAACATGGTGTAATAATCTGAATGACCAGTCATCTGGGAGGCTGGAGACCCCTAAATGAGTCACCAGCTTGTCACTGTGTAACATGAGAAATGTCACTGCTCTTCTCTGGGTCTTAATTCCCACCTCTACAACGTTGAGATTTGGAGTGGGGGTTCATAAGATCCCTTCCAGTTCTATCATTAATGACTTTAAGTATCCAAAAACCTATACTGTAGGTTGAGGAGTGGTAAGTACATAAGAGAGACACATGAAAGGCACAGTTAAGCAGAAAAGTAGCCAGCAGGTTGGTGCCCCATGTAGGAAAGATTGCTAATTCTTATTGGTAGTATTTGAATGGCTCAATTCATTGAGTTATTGTAGTTTAAAAACCTCAAATTCTATAAATGTTATAATAGCAAAAAGTGACAAATTTCATTAGGATTATCTTCATGTTATTTTTCCAATTTGGGGCCTATTTGACTTCACTCTGAAAGGCATGGTAGTTTAATGGAAAGGTGTGTTGGTACTAGGCATTTTTGCCCTGGGGAAAACAATAAAAGCCACAGAGAAAGTGCACCCTTAGGTGGGCAGCAGGTGGGAGAACAGTTGGCCTTAACCCATCATCAGGTAGCCCAATTATCAGGTGTTCCTAATTATTGTTATTTTGTGCTAAAGATTAGAAATACTATCAGCCCTCTATAAGTTCAGCACATTGGACAGAACCTGAGTCATACTACTCTAGTTATCACTCTAGGAAAGAGCATTGAATATGGAATTAGAGGACCTAGCTTCAAATCCTGCTTTTGTCACTAATTACCTTGTGACCTGTGTGACCATGGGCTAGTCATGACTCTGGCTGAATTGTAGGATGAGGGCCTTGGAGGAGCTAACCTCTACATTTAAATGCTATGATCCCTCTGAAGACATACATCACCCTCTTTTGTATTGTTCTGATGTTTTATTTTTTATACACTTCCTTTGTTTTACCAATACTCTCCTCTCAAAGCTGTTCGAATTTCTGCTGCCTGCCTTAGGTCCAGGTGGTTCATTCTGGAGGCTGATTTCTCTGCAGTGATATGTATCCTGGGAGGGAGAGAGAAATCAAATGTTTGTAGCACTCCCATCAGTATTGCAGTCAAGGTCTTGGAAGGGAACTGAACTGGAGTATGATGTGGTGTTTGAGGAGGGTGACCTGTGCAATCACTTCCTCACATGCCACACTATTGGGCATAACTGGGAGAGATGTGTCTTTTTGGGAGACACATCTTTTTGATGGAAGATTGGTCCCTCTCAGTTGTCCCTGCACCATTTTTGCCCAGAAACAAAAGAATTTTTATGTATTTGTCTCCTGCTAACCCCAGCCCTTCTTTTCCATGGCTACTTCTGGGACCCAAATCTGACAAGAAGAAACCAGGTGTTATTGAACCAAGCCCCTTCCCTGCACACAGGACAGGAACATCTGTTTTCTGTCCAGAAGACTGAGAGTCTCTATGAACAAGCACCTATCACTTAGATTGTAGTATAAGGGAAAACAAGTCCAACAAAGAAAGAAGGTTTCAATATCTAGCCATCTTCAGATACCCCTGTTGTAAGACTGATAGTAGGGGAATTTCCTACACAGTTGGGTGACTGAGTGTGGGGTAGGAGTAGGGCTGTTGGCTTTCCCATTAAACACTGGGCCTTTAAGAGAAAGTCCACGTCTTTGCCTTTTTCTATCCCCAGTGATTTTCACAGTGCCTTGCCCATGTTAAGTACTTAATAAATGCTTCTTGACTCATTAAGTGACTAAAGAGGACATACTGTGACTGATATAAGTAAGGGAAAAGAGAAGAAGCAGTAGGAGTATGACTTTCTAGCCTCCATTTTTCAGGAGGATATTTCCTGGAATAATAGATTGTGTATGTGGAAGGGATCTTAGATATAATTATTCCTAAATCTAATGCTCAGCCAAGGGAAGGCACTTAACGAAGGATAATATATCCAAGAAGCGGCAGGGCCAAAAAAGAGTGTGGCCCATGGTCTTGGTCTCAGACACAGAACTCTACCATGCTAGTTAATTAGCTTAGCAATGGGTGGATATAAAATGGTGGATTTAGATGCCTGAAATGGGTAGACTGCAATTTTTCACCACTAAGGGATGTGGTCTTCTGACTCAAAATTATTTGTTCTTTCCATTATATCATGCTGTCATCTTGACTGGCTGCAACCTGGGTGTCAAAAATTGAGTTGAGCTTTTTCCTGTGTCGAAACTCACCATTTTTACATCTACCTGTTCCTAAGTTAATTGACCAAAGAATTAGAATTCTGCATCTGAGACCAAGGCCTTGGTTCCCTCCTCTTTTTGGGCCCATGAATTTTATTCTATTTTGTGGACCATAGATTACTCCCCTTCCCTTAACAGCATGGGCCATCTTCCTAATTTCACACAGGACAAACTCAGTCTCAGTAACCTTATGACCCAGTTAAATTTGTTTCCAGCACTTTTCCACCTCTCTCTCACAAAACTTTATCCCTATCCACCATGAGTGCAAGAATCACCCATTTTGGGATTTTGTTACATTCCTTAATGTTTAATGTTCTAGATTTTCATTCAGAAAGACTTGGGTTCCAAAATCATCTCTGAATTTACAAGCTGTGTGCTCTTGGGAAAGTCACTTATTACTGTGTTCCTTACTCTTCCTATCTATAAAATAAAGATGTTGTTACACTAAGCATGATGATCCATAAGTTTACTTCAAGGTCTAAATTGCTAATCTTATGATTTTGGCAGAATTGAGAAGTTGTTATTATTTACTTTCAAGGCATGTTCACATCCATTTTCAGTTTTGTGTTCAGTTTCCCCAACCATGGCATTCCTCTTATGTCTTCACTTTCCTTGGCCAGAAAAAACCTGTGTCCCTCTCCTTTCCCTCTAACAAAGCCTGCTCTTAGGACACCATCTGCTGTCTGTCATGTCCAATTTAATAGGAGTTTTGTTTCTCTGTTGGATATGGTTTTAAAGTCTCTTTTTCTCTGTGGATTATAGAATGTATAATCTGGAGGAGTCTTTAGGCATGATCCAAGTGTAACCTCCTCCTTTTACAGAGAAGAAACTTGAGGTCAAGTAATTTGCCAAAATCAGAAAGATAAATAAGTGGCAGAAGTAGGGTTCAAATTTAGACATTCTGACTTCTAGTTCTGTGCCGTGCCCCTTGAACCACACTGCCTCTTTGTCACTTGACACATGGATTGAGGCATTTGCCTTCAGTGAGGTACATGACAGAGCAGGACCATTTCTGGACCTATGATCTGCCTACACAGTATTTGCCTATTAGTTCTGGAGACCAGACAGGGAGGTAATAATGTCAAGTGCTCAAAGAGAGGTGTGAACAGGGAGGGCTGCTGGAGCCTAAGGAAGAGGGGTACTGCCAGCTGTTCGGTGATGGCTTCTTGGAGAAGTTAAGATCTCGGGACCTCCTCACCCATTTGGACACTCATTTGACTTAGTCCAGTGCACCAATCTCAGCCTCCTTAATAGTAGTGATTATAGGTATATTCCAAGCCCACCATAGAAAGGATCTTTGAAGAGGCAACAGGAAAGCACAAGATGTATTCAGGAGATGGTGACCAGACGTTTGGTATAGGAGATCTCCCATTTCCTTACTTTTGCATGCATTCCTCCCCTGGTTGTTGTCCTGCATTTTCAAAGAGGACCAAAGTGATGTCGCCATGATAAAGTGAAGTTACAGTGTGTCTGACTGTGGCTGATCAGACCACATATTCCAATATGAGCTCGCAGTGCTCTAGTAGAGGTTGGACACAGATAGTCTGTATGAATATTTGGGATGGACATCCCACATTTGCACATTCTACATTTACTTTGTGCTGTCTCAATTCTGCTTGGCTCATAGAGCACAGCACCTTTTCTGATGTAGGGCACCGTGCTGAGCAATCCTGTGCCAGTGTCTTCCATGTTGCACAGTCAAATCCAAAGTTCTTGAGAGAGACCTTGAGAGTGTACTTGTATTGCTTCTTTTGGCCACCATGTGATCATCTGCCCCATGTGAATTATCCATGAAATAGTCTTTTTGGCAAGCATATATTTTGTCTTTGAACAATGTGGTCAGCCCACTGGAATTGTACTCTCTGAAACATAGTTTGAATACTTGGCAGTTCAGCTTGAGCAAGGACTTCAGCGTCTGGTACCTTATCCTGTCAGGTGATCCTCAGAATCTTCCTACGACAGCTCAAATCGAAGCGATTTCGTTTCCTGGTATGGTGTTCGTAGACTGTCCATGTTTCACAGGCATACAATAATGAGGTCAGCACAGTGGCTCTGTAGACCTTCAGTTTAGTGGTCAAATACCTCTTCTCTCACAAACTTCTCTACGGAGCCTCCTTAACAATTCATGAGAATTCATGTATCAACATCGTTGTCGATGTGTACATTCCTGCAAGTATAATACCAAGGTAAACGAACTTATCTACAGCATTCAAAACTTCTCCATTTATTGTAATCAATGGTTCTACATATGGATGGTGTGGTGGTGGCTGATAGAGCCTGTGTTTTCTTGGTGTTAATTATTAGGCCAAAATTAGCACAGGCAGTAGAGAATCGATCCATTCTTTGTTGCATCTCAGCTTCAGAGGCTGGACTAAGTGCACAATCATCTGCAAACAGAAGATCACGTACCAATGCTCCCACTTTGGTCTTCACTTGTAACCTTTTCAAATTGAAGAACTTGCCATCATTATGGTAGTTGACCTTGATGCTGTGTTCATCCTCATTGAAAGCATTTGACAACATGACTGAAAATATCATGATAAAAAGCATGGGAGGGAGCATACAATCCTATTTCACTTCACTGGTGACTGGGAAGGCACAAAAGCATTCTTTACTATCCAACACCCGGGGCTTAAAATGCATTCCTTTCTCACCTTTGCTTCTTAGATTCCCTTGTTTCCTTACAAATTCAGATTCAGTGCTATCTCCTACATGAGATCTTCTTTCCCTCTTTCTCCACCCACCTTCCGCAGGCCCCAGCTCCCTGTTTCTGCAAATTCTCTTGTATGTACTTTTATCCCACCTATCTATATGCATAGTTTCTTTCACTACAACGTAAGCTTCATTATGTCAGGACCTCTTTAACCATTGTTCTTGTATCCCTGGTGCCTGGCTCGTTAATAATGCTATGGATAGATCAATTGAGTTTAGAGTAGTGAGAAATAAGGCTGAAAATTTAGGGTGGAGGTATATTGAGAAAGGACTTGGATAGCAGATTTTGTCTCAGAACTCTCAGTAACAAGCAGACATTGTGGGAGTTTTAGTTGGAGGGGACTGTGTTATCCAATCAAGGTGATATTTGAAATCAAAGAACTTAGCAGGCTGGAAAAGGATGCATTGGCAGGGTAAGGGCCAGGGGGTTGTGAGTCAGGCTAGAGAGCTAATCACAAGTCAGGTAGGGCTATTCTTCACTCCCAGTAGCATCTGATCCATATTAAAGATAAACTTTACCCTTAAACTCCTTTCCAAAGCCTTCTCCTTTCTCATGAGCTAAATGCTAAAAGGATGGACATTGCAACACACAAATTTTTCACTTTATTCATCATTTATTCTCTTTTCCTTTTAAAACCTAAGGTGGTGTCATATTTCTCTTTAAGAGTATACTAGAGCTAGCTCATAGAGCTGATTATTAAATTTTCAGCATGAGCATCTACACCTCAGAAATTGGCAATTGATTAATATCATGACTTGGTTTATTGTTTTTTGATTGTTTAGAATTAACTGATGGAGAAGATATCCACAGTGCAGATTAAACTTCAAAATGTGTCCTGTATACTTTTCCCCCTCATTGAGACAGTTGTTAAATATTTAATAGTTAAGTCTTCCTTCATCTAGAATGAAAACTTCTTGATGCAGGGACTATATGTAGCATTAGACTAGGCATACTGGGTTCGGCAGGCACTTAATGATGTATCTGGGATAGATAGAGTGATAGAGAACTGTGATTCTGTCC
The DNA here is from genome assembly GCA_023548195.1 of Bettongia penicillata ogilbyi. NCBI lineage: Eukaryota > Metazoa > Chordata > Mammalia > Diprotodontia > Potoroidae > Bettongia > Bettongia penicillata. Next base: position 996,566 of record JAJHZJ010000479.1, on the reverse strand, counting down.
TATACTCAATGATTCCCAGAATATGCAGGGCAAGGAAGCTGTATGTGATACCTAAATCTGGTGTGAGGAACCAGAAGATTTGTTTTTTTGCCCTGACTCGATCACTCACTTGCCTTGTCAACTGGAGATAATCCCTGCCCTACCTTTCTCATGGGGTTATGTTTAGAACATGAAGTTCTCTGTAACTAGAAACAGCTTAAACAGAAATATCAAGGTCATTTGTCAGTAGGAAACCCACCTCTGCCCCCAACTGAGTGACCCAAGAGAAGTTATTGAATGCCTTTTTAGAATAGTCATGTGACTGGTGTGGCATGGAAGGCATTTCCCCTCCTAAACTCTTAGTTTCATCAAATATGAAACAGAAATAATTACACCTGCCTTCTGCCTTACAGAGGTGTTATGAGAAAGAAAAGCGCTTAGGAAGCACTTTACAGACCATCAGAGAAATGGGGGCTGTTCTCATTAGTACAGCCAACCTGACTCTGTAGTCCATCCTGAGCTCCTGAATTACTCATTAGAATGAATGCTGGACCTCAAAGCCATTGTACCTCATTCCCATTAGTGGAAGTGATCCATGGCGCTAGACAGTTTGAGACACAAACATTTGTCTAGTGTCTCTGGAGGGATAGGTTTGGTACAGGTGTTTCCCCTCCTCATGCAGGGGACAGTGAACCCTCTTAGGATCATGAGGACAGCTTCAGGAGAACCTCAAGGCCAGTGAGTTCCACATGGTACTCAACCTCCTTTGGGCTTTCCAGATTACAGGTTGTGCTCACACCCTTGAGGCTCTGGAGTTGTCAGGGAGCCCAGATTGGATCCTTCATAAACGCAAATCTAGGAGCTGACTTTAGGAAAGACTATTTGTATATGGGAGATTAGTCCCTGTCCTGAAGGGAGGGGACGAACAGGGGTATAGCAGGGGGAATCATGTGTGTGCTAGGCCTGAGCTCCTGCTCAGCGTAAGGGACTTGCTGCCTCAGAGTACTCTAGCTCAGCCATGACCAAAATAAGGGGAGGTGAACTGAGGACTCTCACATTGTTACCAGAGTTGGCACAGGCTTTGCCTGAGGAAGATTTAAGAGGGGAGATCCAGAAACTGCATCCAGTAAAAGAGACTATTTTCTAGAGAGAGGAAAGTGGGCATAGTGCCAGAGTCCAGAGTAGGGCTTATTCCTCAGTCTCCGAATAGCAATGATCCTTGACTTCTGGGGCTTCAGGAAAGAACTGTACTGCAGATGCTAGCAGGCATCCTCTGAGGACTGAAGATGACCAAGTCTATACAAAATGAACCCATCACCTTGCACTGCTTGCTGTTGGTCCTTATCCTGGTCTCCTTCCCCTCTCCATTCAATGCTGTCCAATTTCCATGCCAGTTACCTGCCCCTGGTAATACTGACCTGCTTTCTGTTGAGGGGGATGTGGTCATTGGAGCTGTCACCCCCTTACATGCCCAGCCTGTGCAGCAGAAGGTGACCTTTCAGCAGCCTCCAGAGCAGCCACCATGCCAACAGTAAGCCTTGTCCTTTTTTCCTGGGGAAGGACTAAAGGAGAGGGGCAAGTATGGTCGAAGTGATAGAGTAGGTAGGGGAGCACATGTGTGGAGCTGAGCCATGGTCTTTCCATACTCCTTTTCCCCAAGATGTGTCCTTCAAGATTGTATCACTGTGAATGGGCACAGCCTGACCCTGGCTCATTCATTAGGTGTGTTTGTGTGTTTGTGCACGACTGCACATGTGCACATGTGAGTGTGTGGAGAGAAAGATATATATATATTATATATATAAATGTATATATATATACATATAGATAGATAGACAGAGAGAGAGAGAGAGAGAGAGAGAGAGAGAGAGAGAGAGAGAGAGAGAGAGAGAGAGAGAGAGAGAGAAATTGAAAGAGACTGTTTGAGAGAGAAACTAAAAGGAATGTGACCATATTGATCTGAACAGAAATGAAATTGTTAGTGAGTATCATGTACTAGTCAATTTCGCAGTGTCTCAGAAAGGGGAACTCTGCTCCTATTCTTTGTCAGAGATCACCTAATCCAAGGGTGGAACCTTAGAGAGTCTTTGCTTTGTAATATAATGAGAGTTGATGGGACCACATGAGTTATCCTATTCCCCTCTCCCTATCATAGTCAGCAATCCCTTCTACAACGCTGGTGGTAATCTTTCATTCTTAGCTTGAACACTTCCTGTGATGAGGAAATCACTACCTCTCAAGGCAGCTAGGTCTATTTTTAGACACTTCCAGTTATTAGATATTTCTTTCTCATGTTGTGCTAAAATCTGCCTCCCTGTGGCTTCCACCCATCAGGTGCAGTGCTATCTTTGAGGGGCTAAGCAGAAGAGATTGGAAACCTCTTCTACCTTTTTTCTGTTCAGACATCTAAAGGCAGTTATCTTCTCCCTAGCACTCCTGCCCAGCAAACAAAACAAGGAAAAATCTATCTCAAACCTAGCACTTACCTCCTGGCTCTTCCTCTTGCTTTCTTTTCTATAAGACAAACATCCTGGCTTCCCTCAGAAGGCATGTCCCCATCTTTCTGGGCAGGCTCAGTGACCCTCCTGAAGTGGAATGCCCCAAATCTTGAAGTTTCATTTAATTCAGTTTGTATTCATTAAGTCGTTTGGAGTTGAAAAGAAGCTCAGTAGATATTGATTTCAACCTTTTCCCAAATGATAACGCCTATAAAAAACAAGAGGCAGATAGAAGTTAGAGTTAGGAAGACTGAGTTCAAATTCTGTCTCAGATACCTACTGGCTGTGTGATTCTAGGCCAGTCACTTAATCTCTGTTCACCTAATCCACTGAAGTAGGAAATAGCAAAGCACTCCAGTGACTTTGCCAAGAAAACACTAGTCAAAGTCACAAAGAGTTGGACAGTACTGAGCAACAACAGATATGAAGCAACCCTTACAGGTTGCCTAACCAGCTTTTAATCAAAACTACTTCAGAGAGAGGAAAATCACTGCTTTCTGAGGCAGTCCATCCCATTTTCTATTGGGTCTAATTGGTAGGAATTTTAGATCCCTCCTGCTAAGTTTGTATCTGCCTCCCCTGTAGCTTCTACTTTTGAGCTCTCCTGGGCCAAGAGTGCTGTTCCAGATGGGGCCTGAGGGGCGTAGACTACAGCAGGAAAGAAACCCTCTTTTTTTATTGACACAAACATCTCAATTTTCTCAGTTTCCCTGTCACACTGTCTGTATAGTTAGGTTCTCGAGTCAACTCAAACATCAAAGTCATTTTCTCTTGAACCCGTTTGTAGTTGAGTTTTCTTCATCCTGCTCTCATATAGGGCTTTTAAGTGCCAAAAACTCTTATCCTTATGCCAGCTGAATAGTATCTTATTGTATTTAGCTCATTCTCATGGTCTGTCTGGTTAATAATCCAGAGTTTCAGTCAAGTCATATATTCATCTTTGTGTCAGCAGCGAATTTAGGAAATGTTACCCTAACATTTCCATTCTAATAATTTGTCTAAAGATGCATTGCAACAATGATAGAATGTCATACTGACATTGGTAATGCACTGTCTACCTTATTTCCTTTGAGCCTGTATCCTTTCTACTGGTGACAAAAGTGAGGGTCAGAGAGGAACTGACTCCTTTTGGGTCACACAGTGAGTGTGTGAAGTGGGGTTTGAGCCAAAAGCTTCTTCATCCCAAGGCTTACAGTCTGTCCACTATGCAAATCTCTTAGAGGGAATTTTGTAATCACCCAGATGAGATATTCTTGACCTGAGCAATGGGGGTGGGTGTTGTCTAGGAACTTGTATAGGAAGAAAACTTTATCTTTAATTTTACTACCCTTTGGTTTCTTTTGTAATCAATCTTATTTGTTTTATACATTTAGAACCATTCTTCTGAATAGGAGTCCAGAGGGAGTCCATGGACTGCCAAAGGGACCTATGACACTGATGTAGCTTAATCTTCTCATTTTAAAGAAGAGAAAACTGAGACCTAGCAAGGGGGAGGGAATGAGCACTATCTAAACAAGAATATATCCAGCCAATGGGGAAGGAGGGGGCTTTCTAAGATTTTATAAGGCTGCTGTCCAAGGCTGTGGCAGTTTTGAGCTAGCTGTGTTTTGTTCCTTCCTTAAGATTCAAAGCCCGTTTTTTCCTGAATGCCCTGGGCATGCTGTTTGCTGTTGAAGAAGCCAATGAAGACCCCAGCTTCCTGCCCAATGTCACAGTGGGACTCCAGCTCTATGATTCCTGTGTGTCTGGGCCCCGGGCTCTTGGGAGTGCTCTTGGCCTTCTGTCTGGACAACTCCTCCCAACACCCAACTTTGATTGCTGCCCCCAGCGCCGACTCCTGGGAGTCATAGGTGGGATGACTTCCCCGGAGTCGGAGGCCATGGCTGAGCTGCTTTCAGTTTACCAAGTCCCTCAGGTGAGTGGTGCACCTTGAGGCAGAGTAGAGAATTTATGCCTAGTCAGAGATACCTGCTCCAGTGTTTTCCTCTCCTCTCCAAAACTAAAAGTTCTTTGTTCTCAGAGATTCTAGCCCCATCACAACCACAGCCAAGCCATGTGCAGTCTAGGGTGCAGTGGATGGGTGGTCACATAATGGCATTTGAGGAATTCCAGGAAAAGACAGGATAGTTTTGTGCTAGGTTTTCCATGATACCTGACATTTTAGTATTCAAGCTTCATTCCTTTGGGATACAAACTATTAAAATGAAAGTACTCCAAGGTAGAATAACACATTGATGCACTTACCAAAAATTATAATTTCTATATGTCATACTTTTGAGTTCATCAAGTGTTTTTCTTTAGAAAACCTTTGTGAGCTAAGTAAGGGAAGGGAAATTAATCTTATTTTTCATGTGTATAAAAAAGAGACCTAGAATATTTAAATGATTTGCTCAATGTCACATAAAACAATGGATCTCTGTACTCCAAGACTGTACTTGTCTTTGTACTTCATCACTAAGATGCCATGAAGCAAGGAAGTCACTTAATGTCTTAGCTCCATTTTCTTCATCTGTGAAATGAGTATAGTGATATTCCACAGGATTCTTGTGAAGATAAAATGAAATAACATGAGCCAGATGATTTATTAGCTTGAAGAACTATATACATTTTAGCTATTTTTATGAAGTATACTTAAATAATATGGAATATATTATTATCATTATTATTAATTAACTTTGTTCTCAATGTTTCCATCCTTGACATATAGCTAGAAAGTGGGCAAATAGGGGAAGGTCAAGAGGAAAATTAATTTTACAGCAAGTAGATCTAGCATGTGAGTCTCTTTATTCCAGATTCAGCACTACTCTATATCAGGCCTATATGACTGCCCAAAAATAGTTACTTCAAATTAAATTTTGCACCAGAGAATCTTTGAAACTTTTGCAATTACCCTCTAGAATGTTGCAGAGACTTTAATTCCCAGAATGCCCATCACTGGAGTAGCTGGACAGGTTTGGACTGGGAATACGTGCCTGGTGAATGTTGACTGACTGCAGAGTAGCTCATTCCAATGATTTCAAAATTACTTATAGAAACATGCATTCTTAGGGAGAAGAGTCAAGGGGAACCTGAGAGGTGATCAGATTCAACTCCCTTCTATTTCAGAAGAGGAACAAAGTGGTGAACTAATTTGCCCACAAGGATAGTATGTAAGGTAGTCTAGTTTTGAGCCCAGATGCTGGACTCTTAATCTTGGTCCCTTCTCACTCCACCACAATGATTCTCCATATTGAGTATGGTTATATTACCTAGAGTCACTCACATACTCAGTGATCTCTATTGACTTCTGCATTGCTTCTACTAATTCCTGCTCTTTTGTTTACTTCTTCAATCCTTTTACAACTTCAACCCAAAGCACCTTTATATCTATCAATCAAAAAGCATTTGTTAAACACCAGCTGGTTCCAAGCACTGGAGCTGCCAATACAAAGAATGCAAAAAATTCCTATTTTCAGAGGGCAAACATTCTAGAATTGAGATGAATACACATATGAATATAGACAGAAAAAATACAAAAAGGACACATAGAAATAAACCAGTTACCTACGTAGAGTAGCCAGGTGTATCATTGAATAGGCACTAGCCTTGGAGTCAGGAAGATTCATCTTCCTGAGTTCAAATCTAGGCTCAGACACTTACTAGATATGTGACCTGGACAAGTTATTTCACTCTGTTTACCTCAGTTTCCTCATCTGTAAAATGAATGGAGAAGGAAATGGCAAACACACTCCAGTATCTTTGCCTTTAAAACCCAAATGGGGACATGGAGAGTTGGACACCAGCAAAAGAACATGAAGATGAATCAGAGACGGAACTTGGTATGGTAAAAAGTCACTGCTACTGAGGACTTATATGACTTTAGGCAAGTCAGTTAATGACCTAGTTTCTCTTTAATGTCCAGTTTAAGTTCTGTAACTCTCAGGAAGCCTTGGCTAATCTCCCACAGTTCTTAGTATTCATTCCTCCAAAAATCACTTTCAGTTTACGTTAGTCATTTTCCACATTTATTTATCTGTGCACATGTTGTTTGGCCCAAGTGGAAGGTAAGCTTCTTATGGATAGGGTCTGTACAATTTTTGTTTGTTTATCCCCAGTGCTAGCTCATACAGAATAAAAGGATATTTGAACTGAATTTTATTTTATCAAGAAATTGGGTAACTCATGTTACTTAATTAAAGAAATACAGAATTAAAATTGTGAAGCCAGGTCCCGAATCCTGGTTTCTTGACTCACAATTCTATGTGTTTTCCACTGAATTAGTATAAAAATCCCTAGGTTCATAAGGGTTCATCCTCCACCCCATGCCCATGTTCAGAAGAAAGGGATAAAGCATTAATTACAGCACTTCAAGTTTTATTAGTAAACCAGGAGAGAAGAGATTAGGGTTTATATCCACCCATCACATCATACCACTGCCCATTCTGCCTTAGAGTAAGAGCAGCCATACCTGGTATCACCACTAGTGCCAATTACTATTTTCCCCTGCCAACAATCTCTTGCATAGGACGTTCTCCCAAGTACTATTTTGGCCTATAACCTTCTTCCTCAGAGATGAAATTACCTTCATTAAATTGAACAAAAAGGTGCCCTTGATTTCAAGTCACAATGTAATTTCCAAAAGATGGTAAGATCACCACTGACATATACTTCCCTGAATTGGAAAAAGTACCCCTTTTCTCTCCCCTCTCCCTATGATAACACATGTCATTGGGAATAATTCTGGTGTATATAGAGCTCTAGGCATGAGGAAGGAAGATCTGGTTTGACTCTAGCCTCAAATACTTATTAGAGGTGTGACTGTGAGCAAGTCATTTCTTCTATCTGAGGGTATAATAGCCCCTACATCACAGGCTTGTTGTGAGGATCAAGTGAAACAATATATCCCTAAAGTGCTCTGAAAACCTTAAAACTCTACAGAAAAGTAATCTGTTATTGTTGTCATTAATTACTGTCATCTAACCATGGTATTATTTTTTCTCACAGAACTGTATTAGATCCAGTTCAGTTGATGTAATGATACCACATAAGTCTCAGATAACAGACTAATGAGTTGTTGCTGTGTTAAAATAAATGCAAAGACGCTTCTCTACCATGTTGTTCATTTAAAAAATGGAAACAAGTTTCCCTGATTGAATGAGAAGGTCAATTAGATATTGGCTGACAAAAGATGGGCCATGCCTCTAGTGAGCTTGAAAAATTTAATGCTGGAAGCCTAGGCAGAAGTTGAGACATTCAACGCAGGCAGGGGTTTTGTTGAGTGACCCTTATGCCTCTACCAGAGGGGAAGGAGAAGGGATTTGCTCTTTAACCTCTGCTCCATTCATTAAGCATGGTCTCTTGGAACCGTTATTTACCCTCTAGGAGGCAGTGCATCCAGTAGGGAGCACAGTGAGATACAGAGACAGAGAGAGATAGTGGGGCGAGTAGGAAGAATTCAGAAGCAGTTCTAAGGAGTGTAATCTCTGTTAATAGGGAAGACAATTGACAATACCTTTCTGTTTATCCCTGGCACTTAGCAGTTGACTTTGATTTGAGTAAGGGCCCTCCTCCAGAGCCATCAGGAAGACTGGAGATGGCTCAGGATGCCTGTTACATTGCAGACACTTATTAAATGTTTATTGGCTGGCTGAGCATAGATTTCAAAGGGAACTCCCCCTGGAAATGGTGAGTTGAGCTGCAGAGAGGACCAGAGTAGAACTGTCAGATGACAGTCCCATGTGGTAAATACATTAAGCACAGGAAGGAATGGTATGAGTACCTAAGTAGAAGGGGTAGGATACTGGGGCTACAAGTTGTGCGAAGAAACAGTTTACTCTGGTCACATGTCTTCCTATATGTGTCTTCCACTACCATTGTCCTCCAGTGTGTGACCAGCCTTTCCACTGGTGCTGTGTGTACTTGTGAGATTGTGATCCAGGTTTTTTCTGAGGAATATTTAGCAACTACTCTTCTTACCATGCCAGCTCAGGAACTGCCTTTCTTTGATCTAATTGTGTCTATTGGATTACTATTAAAGGTGAATTTACTGGTGTGGGGTGTATGTGTGTGTGTGTGTGTGTGTGTGTGTGTGTGTGTGTGTATGTGTGTGTGTCTGTGTGCTATAGCTTTGGGAAATCAGACCCATAGTCTGTGGTCTCAACTTACAAACTTGTGAATTCCAGTGATAGTCCCAGAGTGTGGGTATAAATAACATGAGAGGGAATCCATTGGAGAATTGCCAATAATAATGACTTGTATTTTTCTTTATGTTTTTAAAATGTTCTTTTCACAACTCTAGGAGTTATGTGATATATATATATGTATATATATATATATGTATATATATATATATATGTATATATATATATATATATATATATATATATATATATATATATACTACTAACTACTACTCTTACTGCTACTGCTATGACTACCTCCAGTACTACTACTACTACAATCAATCATATACTACTTTGAGGTTCACAAAGCATATAACACACATTATTACGTTACTTAATTCACAAAGATCCTGTGAGGCAGTTGCTATTATTGTCCTTATTTTACAGATGAGAAAACTGAGAGTGAGAAAGTTAAGTAACTTGCCTATGATCATGCCAGTGTGTGATTGAGACATGATTTAAATAGAGGGCTTCCTGACTCCAAGTTCAGAATTCTATTATCTCTGACACCTTGTTCCCTCTGTCTCCAGTTTATGGATGAAAGTTTAGGCCTTTGTGAGTAATGTTGAAAATTGAGCAAGGTTTAATCTCCAGGCAGCTGCTGGGAGGCTCAAGAAATATCAAATTAAATCTTGTGGTTTTTTGGTCAGGAATGTTTGGCTCTTTTTCTTCCCCTAGATAAGTCATGGATCCCAACATCCCCAATTTTCTGACCGCCACCGGTTCCCCTCCTTCCTTCGCACAGTCCCCAGCAGAGCTCACCAACCTCAGGCCATGGTCAAGATACTTCTCTACTTCAATTGGACCTGGGTGGGCCTGGTGGGCTCAGATAGTGGTGCCTTTGAATGGCTGGATCAGGAATTCCGGAAGGAGGTTGGAAAGAATGGAGGCTGTGTGAGCTTCTCAAAGAGGATTGATTACCACATAGCAAATGTGGAAAATGCTGCTGATGCCATCCAAGACTCCACTGCTAAGGTGATCATCTGTGACTGCTACCATGTGCACTTCATTCTCCTTGTCAAGGTCCTTCAAAAGAAGAAAATGACCCACAGGATCTGGTTCATGTCAACATCTTTTTCACCAGATAGCTCAGTGTTGAGCAGGGAAGCAAGAGAGATGCTAAATGGGGGCCTGTTTCTGGGAATACACTCAAGACCAATGCTTGGTTTCAAACACTTTCTGTCTACTCTTCACCCAACAATGTACCCAGACAACCACCTGATAAAGTTGTTCTGGCAAGATCTGTTGGGCTGCACATGGCCTGGGCTAATGCCTGTGGGCTCTGGAGCAGGCCATGTTGCCCCTAACTGCACAGGGCTGGAGCAGCTAACACCCACCCATCTCTCTGTATTGAACCTGGATGACTTGACTGCTACATATCAAGCCTACCTGGCAGCCAAAGCCTTCCTGGTAGCCTATCAGAACCTGAGGGCCTGCTCTACTGGGGAAGGACCATTTACTGGTACCACTTGTGCCAGGACAGGAAATGCTGGGCCATGGCAGGTGAGACAGAGACAAAGAATGCATGTCCTCTATGCTGCTATTTCTAGGATGGGATGAGTACTCATGGGCATTGAATAGAATAACAGAGGCTATGAGCAGGAAGGAAGTGGCAAAGGAGGTTAGGAGGACTCAGAATCCCTTGGCTATGTCTCTGAATCTCATTGGCCTTCACTTTACTCATCTATAATATGGATAGGTGGACTAGATTGTCTCTCAGTTCCTAGCTCTGTGTTCTGTGATCTATGATGCTATGAATGAAGGACAAAGGTGAGATGGGAGAAGGTAGGAATAAAAAGTCCTGACAAAGAGCCAGTCACTATTGCCAGAACAGGCAAAGTTAGAACAACCCTAGAAATGAGCAGATATGTACCTCCCCTCCTGTGCTCAAACTTTTCAACCAACCAGGGAACCACAAATGGAAAGTAGCTGTTTCCAAGAGATTTCAGTAGAAAGTTCAATTATATGGTAAGCAACGATAGTAGGAAGAACAAAGGAATTCTCAGGCTGGCAAGAGACTCCATCTTCTGGGGCTTTCAATCTCTCCTGAGCCAACTTCTTTAATCTTATGGTGGAATGAGTGGTGAGGAGGGACTCCAAGTATCCTTTATTCTTATTCCCCATATGTACCAAGCTTAAAATGGATTGTTCTTGAAGCAGCTAGGTACAGTGGATAGAGTTTTTGGATCATTGTAAGGAATATCTGAGTTCATATTGACTCTGACATTTACTAGCATTGTGATGTATACCAGTAGCTTGACTTCTGTCTGTCTCTATTTTCTTAATTGTAAAATGGAAGTAAAAAGAGTGCTTAACTTCCATGATTGCTGTGATGATCAAATGAAATAATATTTGTAAAACACTTAACACAGTGGCATACAGTATGCACTTAATAAATGATTGTTTCCCATCTTCCTTTTCCCACCTTCACCATTTTCCTAACCTAAGCATGACTGCACGAAGCCTTCTCTTCCTCCTTATCAAACAACTCTGTGAGTAATTTCAAGGTAGACTCTGATAATTTTATCATAAGGTACTGATACCCATACTCTCTGGAGCCATTATTTACAACCATTTTATCCCCCAAATAACCAATAAAAATTAGACTGATAAAGACCTTTGCCTAAAGGGCCCGAGGTCTAGTCATCCTGATAAATATCTGGTCACTGGAATCAGATGTCTCTGGAGGAGAAGTGAGGCTGGTGACCTGCACAACCTTCCCTCACTCAAAACAAAGTCAAGTGCAAATCATGTCATCATTTCTCTGATGGCATGGTCTTCTTCAGCAATGAAGGACAAACACAACAACTTGCCTTTTAATAGAACCATGGAACATTCCAGCTAGAGACAACTTAGAGAGGAAATAAAAATCTAAAGAGATAAGTGGTTGTATTGAACAAAGCCCTCCGCTTTCTAAAAGATTCATGAAGTATGCTTCTTTCCCTCAAGGAACTTATTATGCCCTAGTAGGGAAAAAAGCTTCAGACCAAGACAGAATTCTGTGCTAAGTGAGATAGTCATGATACAAAGATTAATCCTGACTCCAGGATCAGTGGATGCAAGATGGGTTCACAGAAGAGTTGACTTTTGATAATAGCTGTTATTTGTATAACTATTTTATATGTGCAAACATTTAATGTCTTTTATTTGATTTTAGATTCATAACTGTCCTAAGATTTAGGCATTACTTCCCTCCATTTTCAAGAAGAGGGAACTGAAGCTCAGAGTAGTTAAATGTCTTGTCCATAGTCACACATGTAAATAGCAATAGGTAACATTTATATGAAACTTCAGGTTTGGAAATCACTTTACGTGTATTGTTTTATGTGATCCTCACCATGACATCATGAGGGAGGTGTTATTATCATCACTGCCATTTTGCAGATAAAGAAACTGAGGTTTAAGTATTAATGACTAACTTTAATTACCTGAACTTTTTAGGGGCATCTGCATTTCTTAAAAAGCCTCTCAGAGAAATAATACTTTAGTCTGTTTCTTCTACAGGTCTCTTAAAAGTCACCAGCACCTTTAATATTGGAATTTAATTAATAGTTCTTGCTATAGCAGGTAAGTGATGGTAATTGTTTTTAGGCATGTATGGTCACTTTCATATAATAAAGCCAACTTGCCCATTGATTGAATATTATAATACAAAACTAGAAGGCATCTTTGAGATCATTTAGCACAAATAAATCCATCCATTTGTTCTTACTCCCCATACGTACCAAACTTAAAAAGGATAGTCCTTGAAGCAGCTACGTACAGTGGATAGAGTTTTGGGATCATAGTAGGGAATATCCAAGTTCATATAGACACTCAGACATTTGCCTTCTTGCAGGATGTCCTTAAGAAAAGATTGTTATTTTTCTTATGTTTCCTTCTACAGAAGGAGTGATCATTAGACTGGGAAAAATAAAAGATCCAGGGAACTGAATTCCAAGATAATTGAGGAGATGTTATGAGAGCTCATAGCTTCCCTTAATGGGTTTCAGTCATTAGGTCTGGATTAACTACATCCCTGGGTGCTTAGAGCCTTGGGGGAAATTCTTTTTGGAACTACCAATGATTTTTGAAATATTGTGGAATGTGGAGGTAAATGCCATAGACCTGGAAGGAAGGCAAACACTTTCAAGGTTAAAAAAGACCAGGGAAGAATCTAAATACAACAAAACAATGGTCTTGATTTTAATATCTGACAACATTCTATACCTTTACATTAAAGGAACTGTTTGGGACAAATCAGAAAGGGAAAGAGTGATCATTATGACTCCGTGTAACTATGACAAGTAATTAATATCAGCTAAAGTCATTTCCTTCATCAACAGGGCTATAAGGATGCCAAGGTGGGGGAAGGATGAAGACATGGACTTAAGGGATTTTCGCAGAAAATTTCAGGGTATATGAGTAGGGATGATGGATTAGTCAGATGTGTTATTTGTTAGTAACACAGTTAAATGGACTTAGATGTGGGAGGTTGCAATATCTATGCAGTTTTATCAATTGGTAATGAATAGGTAAGGATAGAACAGATTAGGGCTTCCTGTACAGATTTTGGAAGTTTCATATATATATGAATGCTTAATATACATACATATACAGATACAAATATACATATATGCACACAACATACATTAGGGTCATATATATGTGTCTAAATGTGTGTTTATCCTTTGTTTCCAGAGAAGACCATGCAATCAGACAAATGATGATGTGATTTGCCCTTGATTTTTTTTTTTAATTTTTGAGTGAGGGAGGGCTGTGCAGGTCACCAGCCTCACTTTTCCTCCAGAGCCATCTGAATCCAGTGACCAGATATTCATCAGGATGACTGGAGATGACCCAGGATGAGGCAATTTGAGTCAAGTGACTTGCCCAAAGTCACACAGCTAATGGGTGTCAAGTGTCTGAAGTGAGATGTATAGGACACATATACATATATCATTTTTTTTTTTTTATCTTAGTAGACTGAAGATATGTAAGTGACAAGGAGTGATGGAGAGGGCAAACAATAGGAAGAAAATGGGAGGAAATGATAAAAAAAAACTGATTTTGGTAAACAGTAGGGCAACATCTTATTCAGAGACTGGTACAAAGGAGAAGAGAATGTAAGCCAAAGTGGATAGGATTGGAGGTGTTGAGTAAGGAGAATATGGTCTTTACTTTCTTAGTGAAAGAGGAGGCAGCATAAATTGTGTTGTGCAAATTTAGAGAGTCCTTCCCAAATATTCACATGGATTATTTATGCTCAACCTGTGGTAGAACATTCTGAGCTCATATTGGTCTGATCAGCCAGTCAGATACACCGTAACTTGAGAGAATGAAGGATGACCAACCAGTCAGCCAATCAGAAGCAGGAGGCGAAATCCACTGCTCTGAGTCAAGTGTTGGGAATAGCATAGTTGCATTAAGGAGAGAAGAGAAAGTTTAGATGTGTGTAGATGTGTGTGTGTGTGTGCGTGTGTGTTGACCTGGTCAAGAAAATTGTGTAACTTTCTCTAGGCCTAGGTTACTTCAAGATCCCTTTAAGCTCTCATGATCTCTGAGAATATAATTTTCAACTTCCCCAAGGAGAGTTACTGGACAGTCTCCAGAGGCAGTAGGTTTCTCTTCAATGAAATTCTCTAAGATGAGGAAACCATTTGTTACATATGCTTTAGAGGTGATTCTTGTTTGGCTATGGGCTGAATTTAATGACTTTTGTGGGGGGCCTTTCCAATTCTGAATTTTCATGATTCTTTGAGTCAGAACCTAGCTATTTACTATCTGGATGACCTTGAGCTAGTAAGTGAATTTCTTTAAGCCTCAGTTTCCCTCCCTCTATAAAGAGAGGCTTGAGCAAGAAATTTTTGAAGTCCTTTCTTTGCTCTCAATCTATGACTCTCTGATCTTGCAATCTGGGCATCTGAGTATACACGGTAGAATGAATGGAACAGCCCCAGAGAAATCCATTGAGCACAGCCAAAACATGAGAATATTTACTATGAAAGCAGTCCTTGGATCTTTTCTTTGACTCCTACTCCTCATCTTCGTACTTGTATTTTTCCTCAGCTTTTACAGCATCTAAGGGCTGTCCACTTCACTACTCGAACTGAGGAAGAGATCTTTTTTACCCAGAATGGGGAGATCCCAGCAAGTTTTGATGTCATGAACATATACCTTGCTCCTGACCACAGTTTGCAGACTACCAAGGTTGGACACTTAGACTTCAGGGAACCTCCAGGGAAAGAGTTGGTGATAAACAGCAGCACCATCATTTGGGCTGAGGGGCCTGGGAAGGTGAGAAGTGGAAGCCACCCCCCTTCTCCTACTCCCTACAATAATAGTGCCAACTAACCAGATGAAAGAAATAACTGTGGGCCTAGGCATTACAACCCAATTCCAACTATGTCCAATTGAAATGTTTTTCATTAGGGAGAACTCGGAAAAATACAGATTTGGGGAGCAGCTTTCTAAGCATAAAAAGCTCCTCCTAATGTCTGATTTTATAGATGTGCAGGTATCTCTCCTCTAAACTTCCCTCTGCTCTCTTTTTTCTGTCTGTCTATGAGTAGCCCCCTCTCTCAGTCTGCAGTAAAACATGTCCTTTGGGAACCCGGAAGTCTCCCATTCAGGGCCAACCAAGCTGCTGCTACGAGTGCCTTCACTGTCCCAAAGGAGAAATATCCTATATAGAAGGTAAGCAAGACAGGGGCATGGTGGGACCATTTTGTCCCCAAGCAGTTTGTGGAGTTAGGTTTGGCGTAAGGGCAACTAATTGGAGAGGAAAGTGGGTTAGAAGTGAGAAGAGTCAGACAGGAGAAATGGAAAAGCACAATATTAACTTCTGATGGGAAGAATATGGAGGACATGAAGATATTAATTCTCAGAATTTCAAAGTTGAAAGGGCCTTAGGGGACATATGGTTTGTTCCATATTTAATTTTTTTTTTACAATGTAACCGAAAAGTCATTATTCAGCTGTTTCTAGAATGTTTCCTTCCAACAAGAGTAAAAAATCTAGTTGAAAATGAGCCAAAGAACAATTGGAAGACTTGAATTCAAATCCAGGTTTTACTTGGAACTATTAAAATGGAAAGTTGGGAACCACAGCTAAAATGTGGCGTAATGTGATTAGCATCCAAAAAGATTTCAATAGGTTGCAAATGTGGTTGGGAACTGTCAAGTCAAAAAATATATATAAAGTGCCCACTATGTGCCAAGCCCTGTGCAGAGTTAACAAGGGAAAGTCCTTTAATAGTAATAGGTAGTAACACTTACATATAGTACTTACTATATATTTACATATACACACATATATGTATGTGTATATATATATATATATATATATATATATATATATATATATTCACACATTTGACTAAATGGGCATTATTATCATTCTCATTTTACAGATGAGGAAACTGAGGCAAACAGGTTTCTATGGCTTATCCAGGATTACATAGTTTGAAAGGATCTGAGGACAGATTTGAACTCAGGTGTTCATGACTTCAGGCCCACCTCTCTATTTATTGTACCACCTAGCCATCGCAAGTCCAGAAGCCCAACTGAACAAGAATAGATTAGGAGAGATAATGTAAGAAGGTAGTTTATATGAAAAAGCCCTAGAAGTTTCACTGGACCATTATTAAGTTGTTTTTAGATGTCAGGCAATGTGACTATGAGCACAGTGTCACGTTGCAGCTAAAGAGCCAATAGGGATCAAGGTTGCTTTAACAGAAATAAGTTTTGATAACAAGTGAAGATGGGGGTAGTTATTAATCCTTGGGATCCCTCCTGCTCTGGATGTCAAAGCTGGGGGATTGTTTGAGTTCAGGAGCTCAGAGCTGCAATAGGACCAAGGTCAGCACCAATATAGCAAACCATAAGAAGTGGAAAACCTTCAGGTTACCTAGAGAGAGAAAAACTAGCCCAGGTTAGAAAAATGGAGCAGATTAAAGCTTTGATGCTGATTAGTATTGGGATTAGGCCAAGAAATAGCTTTTGCCCTTTCCACCTGAACACTAAAAAAATTAAATTTACTAAAAACACTTAAAATTTGTGGTGGAGTACAGGCATTACAATAGCCAGGAATGTAATATGGCAGCTAACAATATCTGATGGGAATGTATACTTCTTTCATATCAAAATACTTTCAAGAGAAAGGGAAGATCTACTTGACCAAGGAAAAGTTTTCCCAATGTGGAAAGTCTTTCATTTCCTTTATCTGACTCATCACCTGAAATCTCTTTCAGATAGTAGCAGTTGCTTGAAGTGCCCAGAGGACCAATGGTCAAACAATGAAAAGGATCAATGCATTCCCAAGATTCTTGACTTCCTGTCCTATAGGGAGCCCCTGGGAATGACATTAGCCATCTGTACAACCTTTCTCTTTCTTCTTTCCCTGACCATCCTTGGCATCTTCATACGGTATCACCATACTCCCATAGTCAGAGTCAACAACCAAAGGTTGAGTTACATCCTCCTCTGCTCCTTGGCATTATGCTTCCTCTGTCCATTCATGTTCATTGGCCACCCAGTACCTGTGACCTGTGCCCTGCGGCAGGCAGCCTTTGGAATTATCTTCACAGTCTGTGTGTCTACCACTCTGGCCAAGACCATCACTGTTGTATCTGCCTTCAGGGCCACCAGACCAGATGGCAGACTCAGAAAGTGGATGGGACCAAGTCTCCCCAGTGCTATCCTCATTGGCTGCTCATTGGTCCAAGTTGCTTTGTGTATCTCCTGGGTCATAGGCTGGCCTCCAGTGCCCATGAAGTCTACAGAAGATGGACCCAAAGTCACCATGCTGTGTGGTGCAGGCTCCTCAGAGCTCTTCTATGCAATGCTGAGTTTCTTGGGTGTGCTAGCTCTGGTCAGTCTGGTGGTGGCCTTCCTAGCCCGTCAACTGCCTGACACCTTCAATGAAGCCAAGCACATCACTTTGAGCATGTTGGTGTTCTCCTGTGTTTGGATCTCCTTCATCCCAGCCCACCTGAGTGCTCAGGGCAAAGACACTGTAGCTGTGGAGATCTTTGCCATTTTAGCATCTGGGGCAGGTCTCATGGGCTGTTTATTTTTCCCTAAGTGCTACATCATCCTGCTGCAGCCTGACAAGAACACAAGGGATCAGATGATGGGCAAGCATCATTTCAGGAAATGAAACCAACTCCAGTCCTTTCATTTTCCTCATCATAGGGGAACAGGGAATCTCAGCACTTCCTAGCTCTCTCCAAGCTATCTTCAGGTCATTAAAGTGCTAGTATCTCATTTAAACTCTTGATACCTGGCTGTCATTCATATAAGCCATGGGTTTTCTCTCCCAGCCTGGAACACTTCCCTTTTACTTTTATGGCAATCCAAACCCTACCAGCCCTTCAGGGCCAACTTAAATATTCCCTCCAATTATGAAACTTTCAATTACTGTGGTTCAGTCACTTGGTCATGTCTAACTCTATGTGACCCCTGAACTTTTGTTGATTGGGTTTTCTTGGCAAAGGTTCTGGAGTGCTTTGCCATTTCATTCTCTGGTGTATCCTCATTTTACAGATGAAGAATTGAGGCAAATAGAGGTTAAGCGAATTTCCTAAGGTCACTCAGTAAATATCTGAGGCCACCTTTGAACTTAGATCTTCCCAACTCCAGGCCCTGTGCTCTATCCACTGTGCCACCTGCTGTATTCCCTGGTCACTTAAATTTACAGTGATCATTTCCATACCTTTTATTAGCATTAACTGTGGTACTGAAATATTCTCAAATGATTACATATATACTAGAATTATCTATTGGGCTAGCATATCAACTTCATTAAAGTAGGCACCAAATCTTATTTCTTCTGCATCCATTACAGTATTTGATCCAGATGTGGGTATGGAATAGATGCACAATAAAACCATGTTCATTGATTGACCTTGGGCACACTCTTCTCATACATGTGAGCACCAGAAAAATCATTCCAGGTTTCTGATATCTTCTGTGTTTTCATCCACTCAAACTCATAGATCACTACCCCGCTGAGATGCCTGTATTTGTGCTAGTATAAGCCTGAGGTTCCAAACTGTTGAACACAAAGGTATTTATATAGTGAAACAGTGTAGTAAGAGGTAAACAAATTGAACACTGCTTCCTTAAATTGTGGCACATTCGTCCCTAAATATATATACCATAAAGTTGTGGACATACACATGGAGACCATATGTTGTTAGGGCACCCATTTGAAGGGGCAACCTGTAGCTACAATGGCTGTGGACGCCGTCTCCTGGTGATATGTTTATACTGTTTACACAGGGGCTGCTCCTCTCTAGGAATGCCATCTCCAACTGTATTGTGATTTCTGAGAATTATAAATCTAGAGTTAGAAGGGACTTTGTAGGACATCTAGCTGCCTCAGCTCACCCCATTTTATATATACGGAAACAGATGAATAGATGTTAAATGATGAGCTCAAGTTCAAGTAAGTGTCAGAGACAAGATTTGAAAAGATGTCTGGCTGACTGCAATTTCAGCATTCTATTTATTATGGCAAGCTGCGGGCTCCCAAAGGGTTCAAGATTCAGGCTTTGGCTTAAATGACATGCTGAGATTACAGTAGTACTAAACTTTACCAAGATCATGAAATGATAAAAGAATATTAATAATTAACATGAAAAATCTGAGCCATAGAAACTTCAGTTGACCATACTTCCCCCTGTCTTTCTCAGTCCCTGTAAAACAGGATCTTTTGCCTTTTTAGCTTATACTAAGGAATATAATGCCTCTGAATCACATGATTAGGGAGGATCTTTCCCAGTCATTGTTGAGCCTGGAAACATTTTTAGGGAGGTCCACATCTTTTGTTAATGAAGCACTAGTTCTCAAGGGATGTCATGCACTCTGACTCTAAAAAGTGTATAAAACCTCTGAGGGGTGGTTTTACTTGAATCTTAGCTTTTTGAAGAATTTTTGTGTGCCAGATGAGACTCTGGCTAATTAGCCTCCTTGCTTTGAAAACCAATATATTGATACTTCCTTCTCTTGTTTCTATGCATGTATATTAATGGTCAGACATTTGGAAGCAATTCTGTTGACTTTTGATTTCTCTGTATCTTCTCAGAAGTTCAGCATGGTGACTTTTTCCCCTGAAGGAACTGAATGATACACATGGTCCTCTTTCCTTTTAGAAAAGCAGATGAAAGAACCTGTGATAGTAGTACCTCCTTTGCATGTCTGGGTGCTTACTGATACATTATGACAATGAAGATGTGATCTGCATAAATTAAAGGGAAAGTATGGGGACTGGGAAAATTATCTGTTGTTTCTCGGAGCCCTGGGAGTGGAGGGACCAGCCAGTGCTGCAGTTGGATTAGCCTGGCTCCATACTGTGCTAGAGGAGTAAAGGCCTTGATATTCAGAAACCAGACCAGAGCAATGAGAGCTTAGAATGGATGACTGGAACCCAAGCAGAAAACTGCCTGCCAAATGATCCAGCAGAAGTGGAGAACATGACCTTGCTGAGGTGAGAAGAATGGGAGCAGAGAGCTGCCTTCATGGAGACCCAGGCAGGAGCTGGGAGCAGCAGGCTCCTGCTGGAGGACAAAGAACCCAGAAGGTGGCAGTTGCCCTGGGGAAAGATTGGGACTGTGTAGCAAGGCATTGAGTGTGCTTTGTTGCAGCATTCTCCTGGGGCAGTTTAGGACTCAGGGGGTGGACTTGTCTACGATATGTGGGGGCTAGTGCCCTGTACCCTGCAGGACTCTATCCTGATGACTTTGTTGCCCAGTCACCCCTGAGGACTTGGAAGTGGGGGTTGGAACATTGTTAGGACTGGAACTTGGCTCATTGGAGCTTTCACCTTAGGGTGCAGGGTGGGGAGGACAGACTCCCAAGAAGATTTTGCTTGGACATTTCTATATGGGGTTGAGGAAGGAAGATCTGGTTGTTCTCTCCTCAAAGAATGATGTTATGTTATGCATATATCTTTTTGTTTGTTTAAAGGCATTTGACCACCCTGGTAATAAGTTGCCATGTTATGTACTCAGCAAATGTGAATTATGTTGTATTTAATTAAGAAATGTTAATGTCTCTTTGCTCCATGGCCATTTAGATTGCAAGACCAAGGATCCTGGAAGGGTGGAATTTGAGGGAAAGTAAAGTAGGATCTTTTTGCTGTTTTTGTTTATAGCAAGAAGTATAATGCCTGTGAATAACATGATTAAGGAGGATCCTCCCCTCTCATTGATGGACCTGCCCGTTGAGGGAAGCTTGGTTAGGGGAGCTGTTTTACAGGAGGGTCCCAAGTACCCTTTTTTCTCTATTGAGGCACTGACTCTGAAAAGTGTATAAATACTCTGAGGCTGAGTTTCTACTTTGGGGCTTAGTTTTTGGAAGAAGGCTTGTATGTCAGATGAGACTCTGGGAAGCCAGTAAGTAGCCCCCCTGGCTTTGAAAACCCAAATGATGGTGCTTCATATGGTAAAATGTTAATGGTCAGGCAGTTTTTAGAAGTGCTGGCTGTCGATTTTTGATTTCTCTGAAATATTAATTTTGATTTTCTCTGATACCTGTGCTTGATCAAAGACATTGTTATCCCCCTGAAAGTTGCTTTTCCTTTTAGAAAAGCAGATCAAGGAACCTGTGAGCAGATGTGTGTTGTGGTACTTACGGTTACACTTGCTTATTTCCTGATTAAGAACTTCTCTCTTTACCCTTACTAGCAATCACGCTTTCCTTCCCTCACAAGGGAGGGACAAGGTTTTGGGTAATCATAGGTACTCATTGACCCTGCCTAGAGTGAGATGAGATAATTACCCTTTCCTGAAAGTGTCCCTTAACTCCTTGTGTAGTTTCCTTTAGAATGTGGTTGATTGTCATTGTGTGCCATGTCCAGGATCTTTAATGCCACTCCCTCCCTCACCCAATCAGGCAATAGAGGAGTCAATGTCTGAGTAGAATCATACCACTGTGACAGAGTTCATTCTCATTGGCTTCACTGACCATCCCAAGTTGGGATTTATTGTCTTCCTGATGTTTTTTAGTCTCTATTTCATCACCCTGCTGGACAACATGGGCATTGTCCTCCTGATTCGCTTGGATACTCATCTTCACACCACCATGCACTTCTTCCTGAGATATCTCTCCCGCTTAAATGCCTGCTGGTCTTCAGTCATTATTCCTCATAACTTGGTCACCCTGGTTATTGGAAGGACAAGTGTGTCTTATAAGTCTTGTGCTACTCAGTTCTTCTTTTTTACAGTCTGTGCTTCCACTGAGTGTTTCCTGCTAGCAGTGATGGCTTATGAGCATTACATTGCCATTAGCAGTCCTCACCTTTACTCCTCAGCCATGAAACTGGATACCCATAGGGGCTTTGTGGCAAGGGCCCATTGTGGTGGTTTACCAGGAAGCATGCTCCACACAATCTGCACATTCATGCTTTCCTTCTGTGGTTCCAACCAGATCAACTTCATCTTCTGTTATCTGCCACCTTTGCTGGAACTTTCAGGAAGAGATAGCAACATCAGTCAAATTATAATCATCTTTTTTGGCATCCTTGTGATTTTTGCATGTCAAGTCAGTTGGAGACAGAGTCAAGACCTTCTCCACCTGTGCCTCTCATCTCATAACTGTGATACTCTTCTTTGGGACCCTCACATTCATGTATGTACACAGAAACTTAAATAAACCACTTGAAGTGGACAAGGTGATGTCTGTCTTCTATACAGTGATCATGATGAACCCTTTCATCTACAGTCTGAGGAACAAGTTGGTGAAAACTGCCTTTGGAATAGTCATCCATAGACTCCAGATCTCCCAGGAGATGTAGTTCTGTGTGAATCATTATTTATTTTGACTGTTTCCTCCTCCAAATAATAGTTGTTGTTATTGTTAAGCTGTTTCAGTTGTGTCAAACTCCCTGTGATGCCAATTGTGGTTTTCTCAACAAAAGTACTGGAGTGGTTCGCCTTTTCTTCCTCCAATTGTTTTTATAGATGAAGAAACAAAGGCAAAGAGGGAAAGTGATTTCCCCAGGATCTCATAACTAATAAGGGTCTTTAGCTGTATTTGAACTTTGGTCCTCTTGATTCCATGATCAGCACTCTCTTCACTTGTGCCAACTATCTGCTGAGAAATAGACATGGCAGACATTTCTGAAATTCTATTTCCAGAAGATCTATTATGATATAGACATATGATATTATGATATGTAGTATATGATCCCTTCTAATTCTAGACTATTATCAGAAGGGATCATTTGCATATGTCCCATTTGTACATGTAAAACAAGTTTAATCAACAAAATTATAGTTTAGTATGCAAAAAAGGGGGACAGGTAAACATTGTGTCTTAATCTCAATGACTACTGAACTAGGAGGCAGGAGACCTAACTGTGCCACTAACTTGTTGTGTGACTTGGGAAATGTCATTGCTCTTGTCTTGGCCTTAGTTGTCAGTTCTATAAAACTGAGAGTTGGGCATGGAGATCCATAAGATCCCTTCCAGCTCTATTATTCAATGACTTTAAGTATCCAAATAACTATACTGCAGGATGAAAAGTGATAGGTGCATAAGAGAGGCACATGAAAGCCTCAACTATTCAAGAAGGCAATAGGCAACAGATTGATGACTCATGTACAAAAGGTTACTAATACTTATTGGGGATAAAATTTGAGTGACTCACTTACTGTGTTTTGTAAAGTGTAAATTCTGTAAATATGTTATAATAGCAAAAATCATGACAGATTCCATTATAATTGTTTTCATCTAATCTGTCCAAGTTGGTGTTTATTTGACTCCACTCTGAAAGGCATTGTGATATAGTGGAAACAATGTGCTGGTACTAGGGATTTTTCCACATGGGGAACAGAACAAAAGCCACATAGAAAGTGTACCCTTAGGTGGGCAGCAGGTGGGGGGGCAGTTGGCCTTAGTCCATAATCAGGTGGCCCAATTATCAGGTATTTTTAATTATTCTGTTTATGTGCTAAGGATTAGAAAGTTTGTCAACCCTCTCAATGTTCAGCACCATGGATAGAGTCCCTTCTACACAACCCTGGTTATCACCAGAGTGATATTCCTTGAGGAAAGTGCACTGGATTTGAAGTTAGAGGCCCTGGCTTCAAATCCTGCCTCTGTTACTTATTACCTTTTGACCTGTGTGACTATGGAACAGTTATTATTTTCTGGGACTCATTGTGCAATGAAGATCTTGGAGCAGATGACTTCTGTATTTAAATGCTATGATCCCTCTGAAGACATGCATCATCCTCTTCTATATTTTTCACACTGTTTCTGATGTTTCATTTAATAAACACTTCCTTTGTCTTACCACTACTCTCCTGTTCCACCCATGCAAGCTTCCACTGTCTGCCTTAAGGTCAGGTGGTTCATTATGGAGACTGGCTTATCTGCAGGGGTATGTAGTTTGGGAGAGAGAGGAAACTATATATTTGTAGCATTCTCAGCAGTAGCTCAGTCATGGGCTTGGAAGAAAACCAAACTTAAGCATGAAGTGGTGTTTGAGGAGCATGACTCCTGTAATCACTTTCTCACATACCACATTATTGGGGATAGTTGGGAGAGATCTGTCTTTCTGGGAGAGGCAACTACTAGGTGGAAGGTTGGGACATCCATGTTGTCCCTGTACCATTTTTTTGCCCTATTTCCTGTTAACTCCAGCCCTCTTCTTTTATGGTCATTTCTGGGATACAAAACTGACAAGAAGAAACCAGAGGTTGTTGAACCCAAACCCTTTTCCCACAGAATACGCAAGTTTGTTTTCTGTCCCACAATCTTGAGAGTCTCTGTGAAGTAGTACCTGTCAATTAGAGTAGAATATATGGGAAAACAAGTATAAAAAAGAGAGGTTTCTAATATCTGGCCATCTTTAGATATCCCTGTTGGAAGATTGGTAGCAGAAGGAATTTCTTACAAAGTTGGGGGATGAGTGAGTGGTAGATGTACAGGTACATGTTGTATTCCTCATTAGATATTGAACCTTTGAGAGAAAACCTATATTTTTGCTCTTTTCCTGGTCTTCTGACTCAAAATAAATTATTCTTCCCATTATAGCATGCTGTCATCTTTACTGACAGTTCCATATGTGGTGAAAAAATTGAGTCTAGTCTTTTCCTGTGTCTAAACCCTCAATTTTTACACCCACACATTACTAAGTTAATTCAGCAAGGGGTTGAATATAGAGTTCTATATCTGAGAACAAAGCAAAAAGTCCCCCCTCTTTTTTGGCCCATGTATTTTACTCTGTTCTGTGGGTCGCAGATTACTTCCCTTCCCTCAATCTTTGTCCATCTCTCAAATGTCACAGACTCGGTCCTCCCAGACGCTCACATATGGGTGTTAGATTTAGTTTGAATATACAACTGGCTTAGCCTTACTGCAGCTCAGAATTCCTGAGTGCAAGCAATCCACCAGCCTCAGACTTCCCAGTATCAGAGACTATAGGCATATGTCCTCACACCTACCATGCAAAGGACGTTTTATGGGTAACAGACTAATATAAGACTGATTATGCAGATGGTGACAGGAATAATCTGGTTTAGGAGATCTTTCATTTCCATACCTGTCCATGGGTTGTTATCCTCAGCTTAGACTGCACTCCTTTCTCACCTTTGCTTCTTAGATTCCCTCGTTTCCTTGCAAATTCAGATTAAGTTCTATCTCCTATATGAGTTTTTTCTTTTCCTCTTGAGCACCCAGGTCCTAGTACCCTTTTCCCAAAAATTTCCTGGTATGTATTTAGTACACAGTTATCTATATACATCATCTATTCCATTAGAAAGTAAGCTTCATGAAGGCAGGGGCTGTTTCACTGATTTTGCTTTTATTTTCTTTTTAAAATTATTTTTTTTATTATATTAGCACATATGGAACACAACAAATATTTCCATAATATCATAAATAGAACTATTGATTGCATGTGAATCTGCAAGTCTACTGCACATCTTGTTATTCTTTTCAAATATACAATAAAATTATCATGCAAATTCTTTCTTCACTTGTCCTTTATGGTTAATTTGAGTATTTGTAATAGAATAACTTATTTACTTAAAGCCATTTTTAAAGCAATATGGTTGTTGTATACAATATTCTCTTGGACTTGATAATTTCATTCTTCATATTTTGTGCAAGTCTTTCCATGTTTTTCCTAAGATCATTGAGCTCACCATTTCTCATAGCACAATCGTTGTCCATCACAATCATATGTAACAGTTTTTTTTAGCCGTTCCTGCAATTTCTGCTTCTTTGCCACCTCAAAGAGAGCTGCTATAGACATTTTAGAATACATGGGTTCTTTTTTTTTATCCTAATCATCTTTGGAAATAGAACAAGAAAGGCTATGGGCAGTTTAATAACTCTTTGGACACAATTTGAGATTGCTCTCCACAATAGTGGTTTAAGTTCTCAATTCCACTAACAGTGAATGTTTCCCTCACTCCAACATTTGTTGCTCTTCTCTTCAATCATTGTAGCCAATCTTGTAGATGTAAAATGAGATCTCAGGGTTTTTAAAATTTGCATTTCTTTAATCAATATGATTCATTTCTTATGACTATAAACTGATTTCTTCACTGAAAATTGCCTATTTGCATCCTCTGACCATTCATCATTTGGGGAATGGTCCATATTCTTATAGATTTGACAAAGTTTCATACATATTTTTGATACATGGCTTTGATCTGAGAAATAGTCTATAAACATTTCCTCAATTTTTCTGCTTTTCTTCTGGTTTTGCAACCTTCGTTTTCTTTGTATAAAACATTTTTAATTTAATGTAATCAAAATTAACCTTTTTAAACCTAACTTTATTTTCTATCTCTTATTTAGCATATTTTTGTCTGTCCATAAATGTACTATATAATATCTTCCATGTTCTAATTTTCTTGTAATATCTCTCTTTATATCTAGGTCATGTATCCATTTTGATCTTGATAAATGGTACAAGATATTGATCTATACCCTGTCTCTGAAATATTGTTTTCCAGTTTTTCCAATTTTTTTTTTTACCAAATAATAAATTCTTCTCCCAAAATCTTAAATCTTTACACTTGTCAAATACGAGGTTATTATGTTTATTTGCTGCTGTAAATTTTATGTTTACTCTGTTCCATTGATCTATTTTTTCTTTTTCTTTTTCTCAGTGACAGATAATTTTGGAAATTACTTCCATATAATACAGCTTAAGTTCTAGTACTGCTAAACCTCCTTCCTTTAAATTTTTGTCGTTATTTCCTTTGATAGTCTTGAGTTTTTGTTCTTCCAAATGAATTGACTACTATTTTTTCCAATTCAGTAGATTTTTTTTTTTGCAATTTAATTGGAATGGTGTTGAATATATAAATTAGTTCAGGTAAACTTGTAATTTTTATTATATTGCTCCTGCCAATCCATGAACAATATTTCTCCAATTATTTAAATCTGACTTTATTTGTATAGTTTTTTTTTTTTTTTTACAAATAATTTTGTTTATATACTTCCTGTGTTAATTTTGGCAGGTGTAAGCCCAGGTATTGTATATTGTCTGGAGTTATTTTAAATGACATATCTCTTACTATCTCTTCTTGCGTTGTTCTGTTTGTGATACATAGGAATGCTGATAATTTATGTGGATTTACTTTATATCCTGCTACTTTGACAAAATTAATTATTTCAACTAGTTTTTTTGAGCTGAGTCTTTTGGATTTTCTGAATACATCATTATATCATCTGCAAAAAGTGATACTTTTATTACCTCATTCCCCATTCTGATTCCTCCTATTTCTTTTTCTTCTCTTCTTGCTATTGATAGAATTTCTAATAAAACACTGAATAATATTAGTGACAGTAGGAATCCTTGTTTCACACTTGATCTAACTGGGAAGATTTCTAGTTTATCCTCATTACAAAACTACTTGCTGATGGTTATAGAAAAATTACTTTGATCAATTTAAGAAAAAATCCATTTATGCCAATTCCAAGTGTTTTTTAAATACAAATAAGTGTTGAATTTTTTCAAAAGCTTTTTCTGCATCTATTAATGTAAGATTAAAAAAACCTTTTATTATTGATGTAATCAATTATGTTAATACTTTCTCTTATCTTTAACCATCTCTGCATTCATGGTATAAGTCTCATTTGATCATAATGTATAATCTTTGTAATCTAATGTGGTCATCTTTTAGGTAGTATTTTGTTTAGCATTTTTCATCCATATTCATTGATGAAATTCATCTATAATTTTTTTAGTTTTGTTTTTACTCATCCTAATATAATGCTTGTTTCATAAAAGGAGTTTGGAAGAATCTTTCCTTTGCCTATTATTCAAACTAATTAATTTAATATTGGAATTAGTTGATCTTTAAATTTTTGATAACATTCACTGGTAAATCCATCCTGTCCTGGTGCTTTTTTAAAATTTAACTCATTTATGACCTGTTCAGTCTAAAATACATTTAATTCAATATTCAATTTCTTCTTCTGCTAACCTAGGCAATTCATATTTTTGTAAATATTTTTCCATTTCACTTAAGTTGTTCAACTTATTAGCATTTGATTCTGCAAAGCAACTTTTTACAACTGCCTTAGTTTCATCCTTGTTAGTGGTATATTCACCCTTTTCACTTTTGACATTGGTGATTTGGTTTTCCCTTTTTCAAAAATCAAATTAGTAAATTGCTTACTTATTTCATTTGTTTTGCATAAAACCAACTCCTAGTTTTATTTATTCAATAGTTTCTTTATTCTCAATTTTGTTAATATCATCTTTAATTTTTAGGAATTCCAATTTTGTGTTTAATTGGGGATTTTTAATTTGCTCTTTTTTTAATTTTTAAAATTAAACACTCAATTCATTAGTCTGCTCTTCCTCTATTTTATCGATGTAAGCATTTAGATATATTAACTTTTCTGTAATCACTGCTTTACTTACATCCCATAGGTTCTGACATGATGACTCATTATCATCCTCTTTAATTAAATTATTATTTGTTTCTATGATTCTTTAACCCACTCATTCTTTAAATTATGTTGTTTTAATCTATGTTTCCTTGGTCCCTTGTTCAACATAATTTTTTATTACATTATGATCTGAATAGGATACTTTTAATAATATTTCTGCTGTTAACTATAAAATTTTTGCATGCCTGTTTATGGACAATCTTTGTAAATGTACCATTTACCACTGAGAAAAATATGTATTCCTTTCTATTTCCATTTAATTCTCTCCAAATATCTATCATACTTAGCTTATCTAAAATTCCATTCACTTGTTTAAATTCCTATTATTTTTGGTTATCTATTTCTGAGAGGGGAAAATTAAAGTCCCCTACTATTGTAGTATTACTATCTGTCTCCACCTGTAATTCATTTAAATTTTCTTTTAAAATCTAGATGCTATACGGTTTGGTGCATATAGGCTCAGTAGTCATGTTATTTCATTATCTATGGTATCTTTTATCAAAACATGGTTGCCCTGTTTATCTCTTTTAATTGAATCTACTTTAAGTATAATTTTGCCTAATATCATACTACCCCTGCTTTTTTTATATTAGCTGAATCATAATAAATTCCACTCCAACTCTCTGGTTTAATTCCCTGTGTATCCCTCATTCTTAAATGTGTTTCTTGTAAATAAAATACTGTTGCAATCTGACTTTTAATCCATTTTGCTATACATTTCTATTTTATGAGTGATTTCATACCATTTACATTCAACATTATGGTTATTATTTGTGAATTTCCCTCAGTCATATTTCTACTCGCTATTTTCCTTCTAAGTCTCTTTTTACCCTATTCTTGTAACCCTGTCTTCTCCCTGTATACTCTTTTACTTATTTTACCTCCTTTAAAAGCCCCTTGAAATATATGTGTATATATATATATATATATATATATATATATATTCTCCCCTCCTAATAGATATGTATATACATTTCAAATTCTCTCCACTATAATGCCCCTCCCCGAAGACTTCTAAACTTCTTTAGATGTATACTTTGTTTCTTCTTCAACCCAGATAAGAGTAAGGTTCCAACATTACTAATGCTTCATCTTACCCTGCATCTTCTGTATCAGTCCTTTTCACACCCCATTTTAGTGAGATAATTACTTATTTTTAGCATTTCCTACTCAATGTTGTTTTTTATAATGGCCCCATCACATAAAACTCAGACCTAACTTGTCTTTCAAACTACCTTTCGTAAGGGTGACGGGTCTAGGAATAGTGCTTACATTTTTATATATCTTAAGTAAACAGTTTGAACTTAATGAGTGTCTTATAATTTGTCTTTAATCCTTTCCTTCTGTTTCTTCTGGATCTTTTATACTGAATTTTCCATAAGTTCTGGTTTCGTTGTTACAAATTACCTGAAAGTCTTTCAATTTGTCAAATGCCGATTTTTTTTTTCATTCAGAATTGTACTGAGCTTTGCTGGGTAAGTTGTTCTTTGATGCAATCCCAGCTCCTTTGCTTACCAAAATATGATGTTCCAGACCTGATTTTTTTGGTGTAAAAGCTGCTAGGTTTCACGAAATCCTGAACGTTTCCCCATAGTATTTATTTTTTCTGTTTGCAAAATTTTCTCCTTAACTTGGGAATTTCTTTTTATTTATTTATTTAAAGTTTTCAACATTCCTTTTCACAAAATTTTGAGTTCTAAAATTTCTCCCCAACTCTCCCCTTCCCCACCCCAAAGCGCCAAACATTCTGATTGCCCCTTCCACCAATATGCCCTCCCTTCTAACACTCCTCCCTTCCCTTACCCCCATCTTCTCTCTTGTCCGTAGGGCAAGATGAATTTCTATACTCCATTACCTGTATTTCTTATTTCCCAGTTGTATGCAAAAACAATTCTGAACATTTGTTCCTAAAACTTCGAGTTTCAACGTCTCTTCTTTCGCCCTCCCCACCCTTCCCCACTCAGAAGGCAAGCAATTCAACATAGGCTATATATGTGTAGTTTTGCAAATGACTTCCGTAATAGTCATGTTGTGTAAGACTAACTATATTTACCTCCATCCTATCCTGCCCCCCCATTTCATCTATTCTCTCTTTTGACTTTGTCCCTCCCCAAGAGTGTTTACTTCTAATTACTTCCTCTTCCCATTTGATCTCCCTCCATCAACACCCCCACCCTACTTATTCCCTTCTCCCCTACTGTAGTATAAGACAGGTTTTTATATCAAATTGTGTGTACATGTTATTCCCTCCTTGAACCAAATGTGATGAGAGTAAGCTTCACTTTTTCCCTTTCACCTCCACTCTTTTCTCCTCCTTTGAAAAAGCTTTTTCTTTTCTCTTTTGTGAAATATAATTTGCCCCATTCCACTTCTCCCTTTCTCCTCCCAATATATTCCTCTCTCACTCTTAATTTTATTTTTTTTGGATATGATCCCTTCCTATTCAACTCACTCTGAGCTCTCTGTCACTGTCTCTGTCTCTGTATGTGTGTATGTATGCATGTAAGTGCGTGCATGTGTGTGTGTGTGTGTGTGTGTATGTTTGTATGTGTGTGTATGATCCCTCCAACTACCCAGATACTAAGAAAAGTTTCAATAGTTACAAATATTATCTTTCCATGTAGGAATGTAAACAGTTCAACTTTAGTAAGTCCCTTGTAATTTTTCTTTCCTGTTTACTTTATCATGCTTCTCTTGATTCTTGTCTTTGAAAGTCAAATTTTCTTTACAGCTCTAGTCTTTTCATCAAGAATGCTTGAAAATCCTCTATTTCATTGAATGACCATTTTCCCCCCCAAAAGGATTATACTCGGTTTTGCTGGGTAGGTGATTCTTGGTTTTAATCCTAGTTCCTTTGACTTCTGGAATATCATGTTCCAAGCCCTTAATGTAGAAGATGCTAGATCTTGTGTTATTCTGATTATATTTCCACAATACTCGAATTGTTTCTTTGGTGCTTGCAATATTTTCTCCTAGATCTGGGAACTCTGGAATTTGGCTACAATATTCCTAAGAGTTTCTCTTTTTGGATCCCTTTCAGGAGGTGATCAGTGAATTCTTTCAATATTTATATTGCCCTCTTGTTGTAGAATATCAGGGCAGTTTTCCTTGATAATTTCATGAAAGATGATATCTAGGCTCTTTTTTTGATCATGGCTTTCAGGTAGTTCCATAATTTTAAATTGTCTTTCCTGGATCTATTTTCCGGGTGCGTTATTTTTACCATGAAATATTTCACATTGTCTCCCATTTTTTCATTCTTTTGGTTTTGTTTTATAATTTCTTTTTTTTCTTATAAAGTCATTAGCTTCCATATGTCCCATTCCAATTTTTAAAGAACTATTTTCTTCAGTGAGCTTTTGAACCTCCTTTTCCATTTGGCTAATTCTGCTTTTTAAAGCTTTCTTCTCCCCATTGACTTTTTGGGCCTCTTTTGCCAATTGTATTAGCCTGTTTTTAAAGGTATTATTTTCTTCAGTATTTTATGAGGTCTCCTTTAGCAAACTGTTGACTCACTTTTCATGATTTTTTGGTATCCCTCTCATTTCTCTTCCCAATTTTTCCTCTGTCTCTCTTACTTGATTTTCAAAATTTTTAGAGCTCTTCCATGGCCTGAGACCACTGCATATTTATTTTGGAAGTTTGGGATGCAGAACCCTGACTTTTATGTCTTCCCTCAATGCTAAGCTTGTTCTTCCTCATCAGAAAGGGTGGGAGAACCAAGAAAGTAACCTTCTACAGTCTTATCTTTTTCCCTTTTTTGAGCATTTTCCCAACCAGTTACTTGCATTTTGGGTCCTTTGTCAAGAGTAAGGTACACTCTGGGGACCTGTAAGATCTCAGTTCCTCCAAGTTGGCACAATCAAGAGATTTTACTTTACTTCTCAACAGCCTCCAGTTTACCAGACCAGCACCTCTCCTTACCTCAGGACCGTGCTCAGGGCTGAGATTCAGATTGGCTTCTCAATTTCCTCAGGGGCTTTAGGCAGAGGGTTACCATGGCCAGGCTGCCACTCAGTGTGAGATTAAGATCAGCTACTCAATTCCTCCATGATCTTTAGGGGGTGGGCAGGGCTGCCACTCATGGCTGAGGTTCAGATCAACTGCTTAATTCCCCCAGGGGATTTAAGCTGAGGGCTCCAAAAATGGACACTGGCTGCAGTCACCACATGCACTGCTGCTGGATGCTGCTGGTACTGCCTCCCTGTCACTGGAAGCCAGGGTTAGGGGAGGACCCTGCTCCCTTCTTGTTCTGGTTGAAAAAGCCCTCTCACTGACCTTTGAAGTGTCTTTGTCACCTGTGGGTTGAGGGATCTGAGAACCTCTGCTACTTTTGGAGATTCTGCCCCTGAGGCCTGCTCTGGGTCCTGCTCCTCCCAGTGCCATGCAGTCAAGACTGAGTTGTGCTCCACTCCGTTTCTGGTGCAACAGACCTTTCCCATCAGCGTTCCAGGTCACCATGGGCTGGAAATATCCTCCACTCTGTTATTCTGTGTCTTCTGCTGCTCTAGAATTTGTTGAGAAGTCATTCCTTACAGGTATTTTATGGGCTGTGGGGGAAGAGCTAGAGTATGTGCATCTTTTTATTCTGCCATCTTAGCTCTGTCCCCTATATAACCTGGGAATTTCCAAACTTGGTTATGACATTCATGTAAGTTTTCTTCCTGGGATCTCTTTCAGCTGTTACTGTGTCACATTGTCTGCCTGTTCCTGAAGTCAACTCACACTTCAAAGTCATTTTCACTTGACCCACTTTTTAGTTGTGTCCCTGATTCTACTCTCATATAGATATTTTTAACAAGTGAAAAATCTTATCTTTGTGCCAGTAGAATGGTATTTTGTTGGATTTATCCCATTCTCATTGTCTGTCTGGTTAATAATTCTGAATCTTCATCCAGTCACATAGTCATCTTTTAGCAGCTAATTTAAGAAGTGTTACCCTACTTTCTCCATTCAAGTCATCTGACTAAAGATGCATTGCAACCATAATAAGCACCTCATATTTCAGTAGCTAATGCACTTTGCATACCTCATTTCCTTTTCTGCAGGTGACAAAACTAAGTAAAAAATAAATACTCTTTGCTCTCAGTTCTGTCATTTTGGGCCCAAAGCAATTCTAATTCCTTACATGGCCCAGTTCCTACATTTTACAGGTGAGGGAACTGGGGAAACCCTGAGATGTTGTGCCTAGGCCCAAAGCAAAAACCAATCTCAGAGATGGAAGAGGCTTTGGAGGCTGTATTTGGTGAATGATCCCATCTACATTTTTTCCTTGAAATGATCATTCATCTTCTCTTGGAAGACTTACAGTAATGGGGAGTGTGCTGTCACCTGAGAGTATATTCCACTTCAGAAATAATCCAATTGTTAGGAAATCTTTCCTTCTGTGGAACCAAATATGCCTCTCTTGTACTTCCTCTCCAACCTCACATTGTGAACCCCATATGTGTATGTATGTAGATATATATATATATATATATATGTATATATATATATATATATATATATATATATATAGTCATAGTTAGAGTTATATGTGTGAATATGTATGTATATATGTATCTAGACTTCTATCCAAACCAGGCTGAACTATGGTGGGGATGGATACACCCTCAGATTCTAGCTGTAGACCTAGGTAGTTTTTGATCATTCAGTGAATTCACAGTGCCTTTGGAAGGACTGGGGCAAATTGCAACCTCTCCATATGATCTTAACCCGTGTTGTTTTTATCTAAGTCTTTCTATAAATGACACATAAAGTATCACCTCTGCAATGGTCGAGAGGACTTCATGCAAGACTTCTAAAATTCCTTAGGTACTAGTATCATAATTGGGTTTTCCATTCATAGCCCCTAGCATACAATTATCCTACATTCTTTTAGAAATAGTTACTTTTTACAAACATTATGAGAATTGCTTCTATAGATTGGCCAAGTGATTAATAACAAGGTCAATACTTTCATTTTAATTTCATTCATGTTCTCTAGTTCTAAGTTCTTCCATTATCCATAAATTTGATAGATAAATTATTCTATGCTCTATTAATTTGCTTGTGATATCACCCTTTATGTACAAATCATGTACGCATTTTGACCTAATCCTGTTATGTGATGCAAGATGTTGGTCTATACCTACTTTGTTCCATAATGTTTTCAGTTTTCCCAGAAGTTTTTGTCAGATAATCAATTTTTGTTCTACAAACTTAGATCTTTGGGTTTATCATATGGTCATTTAATGTAATTTGTCCTGAGTCTATGCCACTGATCCATTCTATTTTGTAGCCAGTATGAGATTGTTTTTGATGATTACTGCCTTATAACACAATTTGGGATCTGATATGGCTAGACCACCTTTCACATGTTTTCATTGATTCCTTTGATATCCTTGAGCTTTTGCTTCCAGATTAATTTTATTATTTTTCCAACTCTATGAAATGATTTTTGATAGTTTAATTGGTATGGAACTGAATAGATTAATTTAGATAGAACTGTCATTTTTATTATATTGGCTCAGACTCCCTATGAGCAATTAATATTTTTCCAATTGTTTAGATGTGGCTTTATTTGTGTGAAATGTGTTTTATAATTGTATTCATATAATTTTTGGGTTTCATATAACTTTATGGGTTGTTGTGGCAAATAGACTCCCAAATATATTATCTGCATTTCTTTTAAATGGAATTTTTTTTGCTATTGGACTTTGTTGATAATATGTAGAAATGTTGATGATTTATGTTTTATTTTTTATCTTGTCACGTTGCTGAAGTTGTTAATAATTCCAAGTAGTTTTTTTTAGCATAGCAGGTATTTATTAAACACCTAATATTCCAGGTACTTTGCTAAGAATTTTACAGATATTATCTTATTTGATTTTCACAGCAACCTTGATGGAAGGCTAAATAACGTGCATAAGACAGAAAATTAATGAAGTTTTAAAACATTGTCTTCAGGACAGATGCACTGAAAACTATGTACTTTCTCCATTTCTCCACCATACATGCCTCATTGTTAAAAGATACTCCATTAGAAATTTAACCAGTGCCAGATAATTTTGAGAATTACTTCAATATAACATAGTTTAACATCTGGGACTTCTAAACCTTCTTCCTTTACATTTTTTTCATTATTTCCTTTGATAGTTTTGACTTTTTGTTCTTTCAAATGAATCTTGTTATCATTTTTTCTCATTCAGTAAAAAATTTTTGGCAACTTAATTGGTATGGAATGGAATATGTAAATTAGTTGAAGTAAAATTGTCATTTTTCTTATATTGGTCCTGCCAACCTAGGAAAAATTAATGCTCCTCTAGTTATTTAAACCTGTCCTTATTGGTATGAAGAGTTTTTTAAAAATAAATTTGTTTGTATAATTCTTGAATTAGTTTTAGCAGTGTATTTTACACTGTCTAGAATTTTTTAAAATGAGGTATCTCTTACCATCTCTTTTTACATAGTTTTGTTTGTAATATATGGGAATCCTGATGATTCATGTGGATTTACTTTATGTCCTTCTCCTTTTCCCAAATTCTTAATTGGTTCAACTAATTTTTTAGTTGAGTTTTTGGGATTTTCTGAGTATATCATCATATCATCTGCAAAGTGATAATTTTATTACCTCATTCCTTATTCTGATTCCTTCTATTTCTTTTTCTTTTCTTATTGCTATTGATAGGATAATACTGAGCAATATTGTTTCATGCTTGTTCTTACTGAGGAGTCTTCTGGTTTATCTGCATTACAATAATACCTGCTGATGGTTATAGATAATTTTTTTTTATGAATTTAAGGAAAATCCATTTATGCCAATATTTCCAAGTGTTTTTAGTGTTGAACTTTTTCGAAAGCTTTTTCATGTGTCCATTTGATTTGATTTAGAAAAGCTTTTATTATTGATCTAGTCAATTATGCTAATAGTTTTCCTTATATTTAACCATCTCTGCATTTCTAGTATGCATACCACTTGATCATAATATATAATCTTTATGATCTAGTGTTGCAATCTTTTAGCTAGTATTTTACTTAGGGTTTTTGCATCCATATTCATTAATGAAATTAATCTATAGTTTTTATTTTGTTTTTAATTTTCTTAGTTTAAGTATCAGTATAATATTTGTTTCATAAATGATGTTTGGTAGTATCCTTTCTTTGCCTGTTATTGTAAA
Source organism: Bettongia penicillata ogilbyi (assembly GCA_023548195.1). Taxonomy (NCBI): domain Eukaryota; kingdom Metazoa; phylum Chordata; class Mammalia; order Diprotodontia; family Potoroidae; genus Bettongia; species Bettongia penicillata. The sequence goes on along the minus strand of JAJHZJ010000479.1, from coordinate 959,865 downwards.
TAATTAATTTAATAGTGGAATTAATTGATCTTTAAGGGTTTGATAGAATTCACTTGAAATTAATGAATTTCATTTCAGTTGTGGTGCTTTTTTCTTAGGGAACTAATTTATGACCTGTTCAATTTCTTTTTCTAAAATAGATTTAATTAGATATTCTATTTCCTCTTCTGGTAACCTAGGCAATTTATATTTTTGTAAATACTTTCCCATTTCACTTAAGTTGTTAAATTTATTGTCACATGATTCTGCAAAATAGCTTCATAAATACTTTTATTTCATCTTTGTTATTGGTATATTTACCCTTTTCATTTTTGATATTGGTGATTTGGTTTTCTCTCTTTTAAAAATCAAATTATTTAATTGCTTATCTATTTTTTTTCATAAAACCAACTCCGAGTTTTAGTTATTACTTCAATGGTGTCTTTACTCTCAATTTTGTTCATCTCATCTTCAAGTTTTAGGAATTTCAATTTTGTACTTAATTGGGGATTTTTAATTTGTTCTTTCTATAGTTTTAAAATTAAATACTCAATTCATTAGTCTGCTCTTCCTCTATTTTCTTGATGTAAGCATTTAGGAATATGAACTTTTCTCTAATCACTGTTTTTCCTGCATCACATAGGTTTCAATATGATCTCTCATTATTGTCATTCTCTTTAATTAAAGTGATTGTTTCTATTATTTGATCTTTAACCTACTCATTCCTTAAAACTTGTTTAATCTCCGGTTAGATTTTAATCTATGTTTTCTTGGTCCCTTGTTATATATAATTTTCATTACATTATGATCTGAATAGGATATTTTTAATAATATTTTGACTCCTAACTATAAATTTTTTTGTACTATTATATGGACAATCTTTGTAAATAACCATGAACTGCTAAAAAAAATGTATTCCTTTTTATTTCCATTCAGATCTCTCCAAATATCTATCACATTTAGCTTTTCTAAAATTCTATTCACTTCCTTCACTTCTTTCTTATTTATTTTGGTTATCTAGTTCTGAGAAGGGAAGAGTAAAGTCTTCTAGTATTATAATAATATAGTCTATCTCCACCTGTAGTTCATTTAACTTTGAAAATAAATTTAGAAGCCATACCATTTGGTGCATATAGGTTCAATATTCATATTGTTTCCTTGTCTATGGTACCTTTAATTAAAATGTGATTGCTCTGTTTATCTCTTTTAATTAGATCTGCTTTAGCTACAACTTTGAGATCATAATTGCTACTCCTTTTTATCATCTGAATCATAATATATTTTACTCCAACTCTCCAGTTTAACTCTCTGTGTCTCTTATTCTTAAATATGTTTCTTGTAAACAATATACTGTTGCATTCTGATTTTTAATGCATTCTGCTTTCCATTTCTGTTTTATGAGTGATGTCATCCCATTCACATTCAAAATTATGATTACTATTTGTGAATTTCCCTCCATCTTATTTTACTCACAATTTTCCTTCTCACTCTATCCCTTTAAACCCATTCCTGTAACTCTATCTTCTCCTCTTACCCTCTTATTGCTTATTTTACCCACCTCTTTAAATGTCCCTCCCTTATTTTCTCTCCTAATCTTAATCTATAATCCATTCTAAAAGTTCATCCTGCATTCTGCCTTGTTTTGAGTGAGGGAGGGCTGTCCAAGGGCACCAGCCTCACTTTATTCTCCTCAGTCATCTGCATTCACTGACCAGATATTCATCAGGATATCTGGAGATGGCCCATAGTGCAGTAGGTTCAAGGTCAGGAGGGGAAAGGACAGGAGAGGGCAGGACAGGAGGGGACAGGACATACTGACTCTCTGCCCAAACTCTACTTAAGGACTACTTCCTGGACTCCTACTGGATAAAGAGTGATTATCAATTGTAACTGTTTCCCTTCCCTTTCAGCTTGATTTAAGTTATTTTTATTTTGCTCATTAAAGGGGTCACTCCCTGACTACTCCCTATTTACTGCATGGGCCTTACCTCACCCTAAGTGAGTATCTGAATAGGCTCAAGGCCAAAGAGTTCAAGATTTCCCATTGCATCCTGGGCCATCTGTAGTAATCTTGATGAATATCTGGTCACTGGACGTGATGGCTCAGGAGAAGAAAATGAGTCTGGTGCCCTTGCACAGCCCTCCATTACTCAAAATAAAGTCAAGTGCAAGTCATGTCATCATTTCTGTGATGTCATGGTCATCTTTGAAAACAAAGGGCAAACACCACCACCGCCACCACCACCACCCCCTTTGCTCTGCCACCCAGTATTCCCACTTCTGTAGAACTTCAGAAGATTTTTAAACATCTTCGGATATATACTCTGTTTTTCCTTCAACCCATATGAGAGTAAAGTTCCAAAATTGCCTGCCCTTAACTCAAACCTGATTCTTCTGTGCAAGTTCTTCTTTTCATCCCAGTTTTTATGAGGTAATTATTCATTTTTACCCTTTTCTACCCAATTTTATTTTTTAGAATCACCCCATCATACAAAATTCCAGTCCCAACCTTTCCTTCAGACTGCCTTAGTAATGATGACTGTTCTAAGAAAACCACTAACAGTTTGACCTTAATGAGTGCCATATAATTTATCCTTAATGTTTTCCTTCTATTTCTCCTGGACCTTTTATGCTGAATTGTCCATTAAAATCTGTATTTTGTTTTACAGTTACCTTGAAGTCTTTCAGTTTGACAAATGTTCATTCCTTTTTTTTCCACTTAGGATTACACTCAACTTTTCTGGGTAAGTTAACCTTTGCTTATCAAAACATAGTATTCCAAGACCTATGGTCCTTTGGCATAGAAGTTGATAGGTCTTGTGAAATCCTGACTATTTCCCCATAGCATTTAATTTTTTTTTATTGTTTGCAATTTTTTCTCCTCAACCTGAGAATTTTGAAACTTAGCTATGATATTCCTGTAAGCTTTCTTCCTGTGATTGTTTTAAGCTGCTACTGTGTCATATAGTCTGCTTACATTGTTCCTAGCATCAACTCACATTTCAAAGTCATTTTTATTGGAACCACTTTCTAGTTATATCCATGACCATACTGTCATGAAACATTTCCTTTAAACAAGTACAAAAACCTTACCTTTATGCCAGCTATCTGGTATTTTGTAGGACTTATCCCATTCTTATGTTATGTCTGGTTAATAATTCTGCATCTTTGTCATCACATTTTAATTTTTCTGTCAGCCACTAATTTTAGAAGTATTACTATCTCCATCCAAGTCATCTACCTAAAGATGCACCACCACAACAATAATAGTATCTCACATTTCAGGTGCTAATGCACTTTATATACCTCATTTCCTTTTCTACAGGTGAAAAATCTGAGGTTCAGAGAGATGACCTGACATTTCTTGCATCATAAGAATGTGAAGTGGGATCTGAACCAAAAGCTTCCTGGTCCCAAGTCTTACATTCTATCCATTATGCAAAAATATTAAAGAAAACAGAAACCAACTAGTTAAGATATTTTTTAACCTGAGAATGGGGCTGCTATGTTGTCTATGAATTGGTTTAGGAAAAAAAAATCCATCTTTAATTTCACTAGCATTTGGTTTCCTTTTCAATCCTATCTGTTTTATTCATTACCAGGTTTGTGCTTAAATCACATCTAAGTCTGCATCTTTGAAATAAGTACCTTTTGCTCCCTGTTGTGCCCTTTGGGTCAAAGGCAATTCTAATTTCTTATCTAATCCAATTCCCACATTTTATAGATGAGAAAACTGGAGAAGCCCAGAGATGTTATGCCTTCTCCCAATGAAAAGTCAATCTCAGATATGGAAGAAGCTTCGGAGGCTGAACTTGGTGAATAATCCCATCTACAACCTCTCTTTGAAATGTTCATTCATTTTCTGCTGGAAGACCTACAGTAACGAGGGGTGGACTGCCATCTGAAACAGTGGATTTCACTTCAGAAATGCCCCAATTTTAGGAAATGCTTCCTTCTCTGGAGCCAAATATGCCTCTCTTCCACCTCCACTCCAACCTCACATTGTGAACCCCTTATTCATCCAACAGATATATAGAAAAGTGTGGGCTCTATCCAAACTAGGCTGGGCTGTGGTGGGAATAGATACAGCTTCAAAGTCTAGCTGGAGACCCCGGTCTCTGTGATCCTTCAGTGAATTCACAGTGCCCTTTGGAAGCCCTGAGGCAGATTTCAGTGTCTTTCTATGATCTCATCCTGTGATATTTTCATCTTTGTCTTTCTATAAACCATGCTTATTTTTCCAACGCATTTTTGTATGTGTACTTTATAGATTTCATCTGTTTATTAGGTTATATGTTTTCTATGCCTAACATATCCATAATACCAAATACATTGCTTTTTGTTCTCTATTAATAATAGAATTTGTGAACCCCAGTGAGTCAGTTTCAGGATCTGGGCATTTTACTTGGTGTTTCTGTGTTTCCTCTGTATAAACAGTTTCCATTACTTTTACTTATATTCGTTTCAGTAGATCTAGTAGATTTCTTTTTTAGAGTAATTTTGCTTTTCTTCATCACAGGGTAATAAAATTTTATTAAAATTATATAATAAAAATTGGAGGCAGTTTGTTTCAAATTCAGTCACTGAAGATATCAAATAAATTTCTGTTTACTGTTCCCTAGTTATTTCATTTTTTAAAAAAAGAGTTGCAGTTTTTATTGGAAAGCAGATGATTCTATTGTACTTAGCAAGACTAATTCTTCTGAGAATCTGTATCATACAGGCATGGAGTGCTAAACTGGGAATCAGGTAGGCCTGAATTTAAATCTTGCTTCAGATATCCACTGGATAATGGCCCCAGGCAAGATACTTAACCTCTTTATGCCTTAGTTTCCTTACAAGTAAAATGAAGGAGTTGGAATTAATTGGCTCTAATATCTCTCCCAACCTGAAGTCTATGATATGTTGAGAAATAAATTATATCAATATAATGGAACTTCCATGCAAAAATTACTCAAACTTAAGCACTTTTTTATATTTTGATTTTTTAAACATTTATCATTTAAAGTTTTAAGTTCCAAATTCTACCTCTCCCTCCATCTCTGCCATCCTCCCTTCCTGAGATGGTAAATAAAAAAATAAGTTGTACATGTGCAGTTATGTAAAACATTTCCAAATAAGTCATTTTGTACAAGATGAACAAAAAAAATAAAATGAAAAATAGCATGCTTCGGTCTGTATTTAAAAAATATCAGCTTTTTCTCTGTAAGTGGATAGTGTGCTTCATCATTAGTCTTTTGGGATTGTCTTGGATCATTGTATTCTGAGAAGAGTTAAGTCATTCACAGTTCTTCATCAAACAATATTGCTGTTACTATGTACAGTGTTCTCCTGATTCTGCTCATTATGCATAGTTCGTGTAAATCTGTTCAGGCTTTTCTGAAATCATCCTGCTTGTCATTTCTTATAGCACAATAGTTTTCTATTATAGTCATATATCACAGTTAGTTTAGCCATTCTCCAATTTGCGTACAAATAGATCTTTCCCCATTTTTAGATGTCTTTTTGATATAGACTTAGTGGTGGTATTGCTTGATCAAAGGGTATTCACAATTTTATACCCATTTGGGCATAGTTCCAGATTGTTCTCCAGAATTGTTGCATCAGTTCAGAACACCACCAATAGTGCATTAGTGTTCCAGTTTCCCCACATTTTCTCCAACGTTTATCATTTTCCCTTTTTGTCATAATAACTAATCTGATAGGTAGTGGTACCTCAGAGGTATTTTAATTTGCATTTATAAAATCAATAAAGATTAGCAACATTTTATACGACTATAGATGCTTTGATTTCTTCATCTGAAAAACACCTCTTCATATCCTTTGACCATTTATCAACTGATGAATGACTTGTACTTTTAGAAATTTGATTCAGTTCTTACATATTTGAGAACTGAAGCCTTTATCAGAGATACTTGCTGCATTTTTCCCCCAGTTTTCGATTTTCCTTATAATTTTGGGTTACATTGGTTTTGTGTGTGCAAAAATTTTAAATTTTATATACTCTAAATTATCTATTTTACAATTTATAATGCTCTCTGTATTTTCTTCGGTTCTAAATTCTTGCATTACCCATATAACTAATAGATAAATTTATTAATAGATAATTTTAATTAATGGTATCACCCTTTATGCCTTTATGTGTAAATTGTGTACCCATTTTGACCTTATCCTGGTGTATGATGTAAGATGTTGCAATATACATAGTTTTTGCCATAGTATTTTTAATTTTCCCAGCAGTTTTTGTCAGATAATATTTCAGAAGCTTGGATCTTTTGGGTTTATCAAATACTAGATTACTATGGTTATTTAATATAATTTATGCTGAATCTATTGCACTGATCCACACCTCTATTTCATAGTCAGTATCAGACTGTTTTTTAATGATTATTACCTTATAATACAGTTTGACATTTGGTATTGAAAGACCACTTCTTTTCACATTTTTTCACTGATTCTGTTGGTATATTTGAGCTTTTGTTCTTCCAAATTAATTTTGTAAATTTTTAGCTGTATAAAATATTTTTGATAGTTTGATTGGTATAGAACTGAATAAACAGATTAATTTAGGTAGAATTGTCATTTTTTGTTATATTGGCTCGGCCTCTTTAAGAGTAACTAATATTTTCCCAATTGTTTAGATCTGGCTTTATTTGTGTGAAAGTGTTTTACAGTTGTGTTGATAGAGTTCCTGGGCTAGTATTGCCAGGTAGACTCTCAAGTATTTTATATTGTCTATAGTTATTTTAAAGGGAATTTCTCTTCCTATCACTTGTTGCTAGACTTTCTTGGGGATATATAGAAATCCTGATGATTTATGTGGCTTTGTTTTGTATCTTTCCAACTTGCAAAAGTTGTTAATAATTTCAAGTAGTTTTTTTCATAGAACAACTATTTATTAAGCATCTACTTTATGCCAGCTACTGGGAAAAGCAGTTTACAGATATTATCTCATTTGATTCTTGCAATGACCCCGACTGGATTCTAAATGAGGTATTAAGGGATCACATAAGATAGTATCTGGTGTATAAAAATAACAAAAATTAATCAAACCTTTAAAAACATTGTCTTTAGGGGAGATGATCTGAAAGTTATCTACTTTCTCCATTACTCCACTATAGATGCCTCATTAATATAAAACACCCTATTAGAAAATTAGCTCAAGGGGATCTAGTTAGATAATAATAACTAACATTTATATGGTGATTTAAAGTTTAAAAAATATTTTCCTTAAGGTGACCCTGTGAGGCAGGTAGTGCAGTGGTTACTATATCATTTTGACAGATGAGGAAACTGTGCCCCATGGACTTAAGTGAGCTCTCCAAGGTCCCATGTGTAATAAAGGGAATTTTATTAAAGGGAAATTTTAGCTCAAGTCTTGGATAGAGTGTTAGACTTTGTCAGGTGAACCCCTGTTTGAATCTTTCCTGTGACACATATTAACTGCAGGATTGGGGAAATTACTAAGCTTCTCTGACTTTCAGTTTTCCTCTATAAAACGAAGGTCTTGAATTGAAAATGCAGTGTCAATGGATTTGAGTTCTAATCTGCATTTTGCTAAATACTACTTGTTTGACCTGGGATGTATCACTTAAACTCTTTCTCAATTTTTTCATCTGTAAAATAAAAAAAAGTGAACTAGATGACCCCTGATGATTTATTCTGCTAGCTCTTATTATCAGATTGAGAGGGATCATGGGACATTAGAAAGAATGATGGACTTTGAGTTGGATGACATAGTTTTGAATATCAGGTCTGTCCCTTAATATTTGTGTGAACATAGACATGTAACTTTACCTCTCTGATCTTCAGATCAGATTGGAGGCTTAGATCCCTTGACCTCTAGGGCTTCTTCCAGTTTTAAATGTATGATTCTTCCATTGAGCACTTCTCAGACTGTTACTAGAGAAATAAATCAATTTCTAGTTTCGGTACTTGAAGTTGTTACATTTAGAAAGTCTGGGTAGATTAGGTAAGTTTGGAACAAGAGGAAATGAATTAAACTAAAGCTTGAGAGAGTTGGCTGGGTATGGAAAATGGTATCTTACCAACATGGATTTTTAAATATAGTGCTAGAGAAAGATGGTTGTAGGACTGCCTTCTGTGCTCTTCATGGCTTTAGTGACCACTTTCTGAGGCAGTGTGTTTTAATGAAAGAACATCGAATGATTGTAGGCAAGTTATTCTGAGCATGTTTCCTTATCTGTGAAATGCAGGTAATCCGTTTTTTGCAGGGAAGATGTGCCTTAGCCTCCCTTCCCAGGTATTATTCATCCAGGACATGCTGTCCTGATTGTGTCAGTGGATTCAGTGGTGCAGCCTCCTGTCTATTAAGGTGTTGACAGTTCTCCTTTTCCCAGGGGCCACAGAGCACCTCATAGGAGTAACAGCAGGAACATGCTGCCACCAGCTCCCATGAGCCTCATGATTTCCCAAGATGTACATTCCTTCCTCTCTTGTGGAGAGGAGATAATGAAATCCTTGAGGAGTTGTGCCTTGAATGTGAGGTTCTGCTACATTTCTCCTTAAGACTGGAAGTCTGTCATATTTCTCTGAGATTTAGTAACAAAATTATGGGCTTCAAGGGACTTCTCAACAGCCATCATGAGAAGCAATTTCAGTACCCCTTTGGTCTATGTGGTAAGACAAGTTGTTACTATCATTCTGACTTTCACCCGGACTTTGGTGGGTTTCTTGTAGACACACACTTCTTTAATTCAGAGAGGAAAAATCAATCCAATTAGGTATTTTACTAAATCATTCAGCCAAAGTTGTTCATGAGTCACCCCATTGAGATATCATCTGAAATAATATCCATCCAAACAGCCAGCTCTGGCCATCTCAGTCTATAAATTTGTGGGAAACCTCTTCAGAATCTGGATTTCAGTAATTAAATGGAAAAGGGAGAATGAATAAGTACAATTCTTGTGACTTCTGCCCTCAACTTCTAATTCTCTATGTGACTTATCTCCTTGCACCATTGTGTTATTGAGAAGATCTAGGAAAATATATGAGGTATCTTACAAGGGGACTATTTCACCTAGCAGGATCTTGAGAAGGTGCTGTTTCCCAACACAGGTACTGTAAATCTTTCATTAATGCCAGAGGGATCAGAAAATCTTGGGCAGAGTCAATAACTGAGGTGATTTTGTATATTTATAGATATTATAGATGTGTACATGAAGACATATTTGCATACATGTGTCTCATGAAAAGAATGAAAGTTCATTGTAAGTAGAGCCTATTTTCCCAGGACCTAGCACAGTACTTGGCATCTAGTAGTCACTAAATAAATACTAGTTGGTTGATTGATAATATAGTAGCTAGAGTTTCTGTAATAGAAAGTAGAAACATATTTCCAAAGAAAATTATTTTAAATATTCTAGTACAGATTTATAATTTCACTGATCTGGGTTATCCCCTATGGATCTAAGTCACACCTGCTCCCCACCATAACAATTAATTTTTGTACATTATTATGGCTGAAAGAACTCCTCACCTTCTGGTGAGGAACCTCTTTGTCTAGATTGGTCCTTGAAAAACAGTCTATTGCACACCTCTCACAACTTGATAGAATCCACCAGAGCCTTTCTTGTCATTCCAAGGTGAAAAATTAGAGTATTTAAAAAATTCATGATTTCCACAGTTAACTGATTCTTCTATTACTAGGATAACAAAATTATTTTCCAAATTTTTGACCTTAACTTAAATCAGTCAGACCTAAATTAGAAGTGGGATAGAGAGGGCCAATCCCATCATTTGTCCTAATTTGTTGAGGATTAAACTGAAACCCAAATTGTGTGCTTTGACTAAGTTCACATCAAACCAGTAGAGAAAGGTGGAGTACAACTTGTTACCTTGGACTGTTAATGTAACATCATAGGGTGCTTCATACACAGAGATCAGGGCTGGAGTAAAAGTCAGTGGAATTGGGGTTAGAAGGGATAAGGAGTTTGCACTATCCCACAGTGTGCTTGAGCTTCTCCCAAAAAACTGAGGTGATACTTCAGTTAGTGTGTGTGTATAGGTGCATGTGTGTGCATGTGTTTGTATGTGTGTTTGAACAAGGATGTAACACAGATTAGTTACTCCTCACTTTTGCTTCAGAGCTGAGGAAAATGTTCTAATTTTTGTCATAGAGGTAACATTAATCTTGAGGCAAGAAGTGTAAAGACAGAAAGAATGGGGAGAATTTGAAGGTAGAAGAAAGTACTAAATTCAATGGTCAGCCAGTTAATAAATACTTATTGAGCACTTACTATATGCCAGTCTATGCTAAGTGGTGGAAAACAAAGAAAGGCAAGATAAAGTCATTGCTCTCAAGGGTCTCAAATAAATAAGCAGGCAGAATAATGAAGCCAACTAGTATGTCTGTCCAGTAATGAAGTCCTCAGTGTCTGCATCCTATCAGAATAATACAGAATATCAGAGTTGGAGCGGATTTCAAAAGTCATCTGATACATTTCTTATTTGAACTGCAATCTCCTCTTAGCTTGTCTTCCAGCATTTGAATAAGAGACCACTAGTGATTGGGCTCTCGCTATTTCTCAAGTCATTTCAGGAGGGTCATAATTCTTGGAAACATTTTCTTAAAAGGAAAGAATTGAAATCTTATTCTAATTTCTATTTTTGCTTCTTCTTTATTGTTATCTAGAAGAAGATAGATCCTTCCTCTCTCCAAATTCGTGTCCCTTTATACCACACTATCAAACAAATGATCAACTTCTTTAACATGTTTAGCTTCTTGATTCCTTTCTGACTTTTCAGCCTAAATGTCCTACTACTGGACCCAGTTTTCCTATCTTAGCCCTTTAGACTTTTGAACATTAAATATCATTTGGGAACAGGAGGCTAGAGTACTAGGTTTGCAGCCAGGAAGACCTGAGTTCAAATAGAGCTTCAGATGTTAGATGTTTGATTCTGAGGAAGTCACTGAATTTATTGCTTCAGAACGCTCATCTGTAAAATGAGGGCAATAACAGCATCAACTTCTTATGGCTATTGTCATGACCAAATGAAATAATTGTAAAGTACTTAGCACAGTATCTGGCACATAGTTAGTATTTCATAACTGTTAGTTGATACAATCTCATTATCTGGTTTTGGCTTGCTCATCTCCTGATTAAGAACCCTTCATCTCTTTACCCTTACTAGCAATCACTCTTGCTTTCCTACACCCTGAGCCAAGGTTTTGGCTAATCATAGGCACTCATTGATCCTATCTAGGGTGAGATGAGATAATTATCCTTTCCTTAAAATGTCCCTTAATCCCTCATTGAATTTCTTTTACAGTGTGATTGATTGTCATCGTGTGCCACGTCCAGGATCTTTAATACCACTCTCTCCCTCACCCAGTCAGGCAATAGAAGAGTCAATGGCTGAGCAGAATCATACAACTGTGACAGAGTTCATTCTCATTGGCTTCACTGACCATCCCAAGTTGGGAGTTATTCTCTTCCTGCTGTTTCTCAGTTTCTATCTCATCACCCTGCTGGGCAACATGGGCATGGTCATCCTGATTCGCTTAGATACTCGTCTTCACACCCCAATGTATTTCTTCCTGAGCCACCTCTCCCTCTTGGATGCCTGTTACTCCTCAGTCATTATTCCTCAGATCTTGGTCACCCTGGTCATTGATAGGACAAGTGTCTCCTATGAGTCTTGTGCTACTCAGTTCTTCTTTTTCACATTCTGTGCTTCCACTGAGTGTTTCCTGCTATCAGTGATGGCCTATGATCGTTACGTTGCCATTAGCAGTCCTCTCCTGTACTCCTCAGTAATGACACTAGGCACCCGTTGGGGCTTAGTGACAGGAGCCTATGGTGGTGGTTTATCAGGAGGCATCATTCGCACAGCCTGCACATTCACGCTTTCCTTCTGTGGATCCAACCAGATCAACTTCTTCTTCTGTGATTTGCCACCTCTGCTGGAGCTTTCATGCAGTGATACCACCACCAGCCAAATTATACTCATTCTTTCTGGCAACTTAGTGATTTTTGCCAATGCTCTTGTGATCTTGGTATCATATTTGTTCATCATCAGGACCATCCTGCATGTCAAGTCAGTTGGAGGCAGAGCCAAGACCTTCTCCACCTGTGCCTCTCATCTCATAGCTGTGATACTCTTCTTTGGGACCCTCACATTCATGTATATACGCAACAACTCAAATAAATCACTTGAAGAGGATAAGGTGGTGTCTGTCTTCTATACAGTGATCATTCCCATGCTGAACCCTTTCATCTACAGTCTGAGGAACAAGGAGGTGAAAGGTGCCTTCAGAAAAGTCATCAATAGACTACAGATCTCCCAAGAGATATAGATCTGGGCGATTCATTATTCCTCTTGACTGCATTCTCCTCCAAATAATGGGGATAATAATAGCTGGTACCTATAAAATTCTCTTTTAACTGATGCTCTATTAGAATTTGGGAGACATCATATGTTGTAGAACTAGAAGGAACCTCATTGGTCAACTAGTCTAGCCCCTTTTGCAAATGTAAGACAAATTTCCTAACCTCAAAGAAATTATAGTTTAGTATGAAAGACATTAAGACAAGTAAACATGATTTAGCAATCTGTGTAACCAATAATCTAAGAAGCTGAAGACCTCAGCTGTGCCACTAACTTGCTGCATGACTTGGGAAATGTCACTTTTATTCTCTTGGCCCTAGTTTCCACCTCTACAAAACTGAGAGTTGGGCATCAGGATTCAGCAATTCCTTACAGCTCTATTGTTAATGACTTTAACTATCCAGAAAACTACATGAGACAATGAGGCGTGGTAAATGAATGAGAGACATGTGCAAGGTACAATTAACCAGAACAGCCAGCATCAGGCAGCATATTGGTGGCCTAGGGCCAAAAGATCACTAATTGTCACTGGGGATATTATTTGAATAGCCAAATTCATTGAATTATTGTGGTTTATAAAAATTAAGTTCTATCAATATTATAATTGAAAAATGACAAATTTCATTATGATTATCTTAATATCTTACTTCAAATTGGTGCTTATATGATTTCATTCTGAAAGGTACTGCAGTATAATGAAAAGAGTGTACTGGTACTAGATATTTTTGCACCTGGGGAAAACAACACATGCCACAAAGAAGGTGCACCCTTATGTGGGGAGTAATTGGGGGAGTAGTAGTCTTTAGCCCATCATCTGGTGGGTATTCCTACTTATTAGGTATTCCTAATTATTGTTATCATGTGCTAAAGATTAGACATACTGTTAGCATCCTACAAGTTCAGCATGTTGGACAGAGCCCCAATCATACTACCCTGGTTATCACTCTAAAAAAGTGCATTGAATTTGCAGTTAGACGATTTGACTTCAATTCCTGCCTTTACCACTTTTTAACCTTGTTACCTCTGTGACAGTGGGCCAGTCTTTATTCTCTGGGACTCATTGTAGAATGAGATCCTTGGAGCAGCTAGTCTCTATATTTAAATGCTATGATCCCTCTGAAGACACAACACCCTCTTCTGCGCTGGTCACACTCTGATGTTTTCTTTTATTTACATTTTCTTTGTCTAACAAGCTCTCTCCTCATCCAACCCCTGAAGTTTCTGCAGCCTACCTTAGGGACAGGTGTTTAACTCTGGAGACTGGTTTCTCTCTAAGTGTATATAAACTGAGAGGGAGAGAAAAGCCAAAAGTCTGCAGCACTCCTATCATTAGCTCAGTCAAGGTTTTGAAAGAGAACTAAACTTAGGCATGAAGTGGTGTTTGGGAAGGAGGAGGACCTCTGCAATCACTTCCTCAAATGCCACACTCTTGGGGGTAATTGGGAGAGATTTGTTTTTCTGGGAGATACACCCTCTTGATGAAAAGTTGGTCCATCCCAATTGTCCCCGTACCATTTTTTTTTTGCCCTTATACAAAGGGATTTTTATGTTTTTGTCTCCTACTAACCCCATCATTTCTCTTCCACGTTCAATCATTGACACAAAAGGGACAAGAAGGAACCATTTTTGTGGAATCATGCCCTTCCCCCTGAAGTCTGAGGGTCTCTGTGAAGAGACATCTATTAGTTTGGAGGATAAAGGAAAACAAGTTTAACAAGAAGAGAAGGTCCTTATATCTAGCCATCTTCAGATAGCCCTGTTATAAGAGTGATAGCAGGAGTAGTTTCTTACATATTTGGATGACTGAATGTAGGATAGGAGCAGGGCTGTTGTCTTCTCCATTAGACATTGAGCCTTTGAGAGAAAACCCATGTTTTTGCCTTTTTCTATCCCCAGTACTTAACACAGTGTCTAATGCATAGTAAGCACTTAATAAATGCCTCTTGACTGGCCAAATGACTAAGGAGGAGATACTGTGGTTGATGTAAGGTTAAAGAGTAGAAGTACTAGGGCAATGGCTTTCTAGCCTTCATTTTTCATGAGGATACATCCTGCAATAATAGAATATGGAAATGGAAGGGATCTTGGAGATAATTGTACCTAAATCTGATGCTCAGTCAAGGGTAGACACTTAACCAGGATAACCAAGGATACTCAAGAAGAGGTGGGTCCCATGACTTTGGTTTCAGACACAGAACCCTGTCCCCATGGTTAATTTGCTTAGCAATGGGTTGGTGTAAAAATGGTGGATGTAGGTACAGGAAATCATTAGATTGCAATTGTTCACCAACTAGGGATGTGATCTTCTGACTTAAAAAATTGTTGATTCTTTCCATTGAGCATGTGATGGAGCAGGAACTTTGCCAGAACTCAAATCTTCCCACACAGAGTTGGCATTTTAGTTTGGGAGACCAGACAGAGATCTACTGTCAAGTGTCTAAGGAGTGGTGTAGACAGATAGGGCTGTTGGAGCTCAAGGAAGAGGGGTACTGTCAGCTGGGTGATCAGCCATGGCTTCTTAGAGAAGGTAGGTTTAGAGCTGGGCCCTGAAGGATTTGGAGATGGAGGTGTGGGAAGATCAGGTCAGGAAAGCCCCACCCCACCTCTCTTTTAAACTGATTCTCCCTATCTTTCCCAGGCTGAAGGTGCCATTCACAGGCTTGAACTTATTTCTGAACCAATCTATTGTGTCTCTTACATGAACTGGTGCACCCCTATTTCAACAGTGACTCTCTGCTCTTGGGAGCTAACATAAGGGTGTTAGATTTAATTTGGACATCCAATTTGCTTAGCTTAGTGCAGCTCAGAACTCCTGAGTTCAAGCAATCCACCAGCCTTAGCCTTCCAATAGCATTGATTATTGGCATATGCCACCACGCCCACCATGGAAAGAGTCTTTTAAGAGGCAACAGGCAAGTACAAGAATGATTCTGGGAATGGTAACTAGAATAACATGGTTTAGGAGATCTCCCATTTCCATGCCTTTCCATGGACTCTTTCCCCTCCCCAGTCTAGAATTCACTCCTTTCTCCCCTTTGCTTCTTAAATTCCCTGGTTTCTTTGAAAATTCATATTAAATGGCATCTCTCATATGAGGTTTTTCTTTTTCCCTTGCCAACCTCAGGTCCCAGCACCCTCTCTCCCTAAATTGCCTTGTGTGTATTTTGTCCACACTTATGTATGTACATAGTCTCTTTCTTTGTCACCTAAGCTTCATGAGAGCAGGGATTGTTTCACTGTTTTGTTTGTCTCCTTTTCCCATTTTTTAAATTATATTAATTTGTATGGAATACAATAAACATTTCCATGACATTGTATGATAAAAAAGTTGATTGTACGTGAAAGTGAAAGTATACTCTGCATAACTTGTTATTACTTTTAAATATACAGTACAATTATCATGATAATTTTTTCTCCTTTCCTTCTACCTTTCCCTAACCTTACCCTAGAGATGACAACCATTATATAAAAATATATAAATAGAAGTAAATGTATATTTATAAATATATAATAAAAATACATATTATATATAAATCCAAATAAAAAATTATGCATACATGTATCCACATCCACATATTCATACACACATATATACATACACATAGTAAAATTATCCTATACACACTTCTATTTATCAGTTTTCTTTCTCTGGATGCAGATAGCATCTTTCTTCCTATGTTCTTTTTAAAAAATATATAATTTATTTATTTTTCAGTTCTTAACATTCACTTCCACAAGAATTTTAATTCAAAATATTTTCCCCATCTCTCTCCACCACCACGCTAGGACAACATGCACCCCATCCATCTCTTCCTCCAGTCTGTCTCCCTTCTATTACCCACCATTCCCTTTCCCCTCTATTTTCCTATAGGGCAAAATAGATTTCTATTTGTCATTGCCTGTATAGCTTAATTTACAGTTGCATGATAAAACAATTTTTAACACTCATCATCAAAGCTTTGAGTCCCATATTCTCTCCTTCCCTCCTCACCCACCGTCACTGAGAAAACAAGCGATTCAATATACATCATACATGTGTAACAGTGCAAAGCACTTCCATAATATTATGTTGTAAAAGACTAACCACATTTCCCTCTGTCCTATCCTGCCCTCCCTTTATTCCATTCTTTCCCTTGACCTGTCTTCTCACAATAGTGTTTGCTTCTAATTATCCTTTACCCCAATTTGGGAAGCACAGCTGTTACCTGTAATTGTGCACCCTGAAGCCTACTCCAGTCCTGTCTGTGTGGAGTGGCCCAGGCTGTGCTGAGCTCCACTCCAAGCCAGGTGTGATAGATCTCTCCTGTTGACGTACTAGGCTGTCTTGGGCTGGAAATCTGTTCATTTTGTGGCTTCTGCTGCTCTATAATTTGTTTACAGTTTTTCTTAACAGGTACTTTACGGGCTGGGGGTGGGGAGAGCTTGAGCGGGTCTGTCTTTGTACATCACCCTCTTGGCTCTGCCCCCTTCCCATGTTCTTTATAGTTAATTTGGGAATTTATGTTAGAATTATTTTTTCACTCACAGACACTCTTAAAACAGTATTGCTGTTATATACAATGTTCTCTTGATTCTGCTTATTTCATTCATTATTTTTTTGCAAGTCTTTCCACGTTGCTTTCAGATCATTAAGCACATTTCTCATAGCATCGTAATATTTCATCACAATCATATACAACAATCGGTTTAGCCATTTCCCAGTGGATGGGCATCCCTGCAATTTCTACTTCTTTGCCTGCTACAAGCATTTTAGAACATATGGTTTCATTTACCTTTCTGCTAAGTATCTTTGGAAATTATTAAGTAGTGATATTTATAGGTCAAAAAGTATAGGCAATTTAATAACTCTCTAGACATAATTTCAGATTGCTCTCCAAAATGGTTGGATCTATTCAAAATTCCAGTCACAATGAGTGTGTTCCAGTTTTTCCATATCCCCTCCAGCGTTTGTTGCTTTTCCATTCAAGCATTTTAGCCAATCCTGTAGGTGAAGAATGATATCTCAAAGTTGATTTTATTTGCATTTTTAATCAAAATCATTTAGAATATATCTTCTTATGACTATAAATTATTTTGATTTCTTCATTGGAAAACTGCCTATTTATATCCTTTGACCCTTCATCAATTGGGGAATGACTCATATTCTTATAGATTTGACAAAGTTATATATATATATATATATATATATACATATATTTGACACACAACCCTTATCTGAGAAAAAGTGGCACAATTTTTGCAATTATTGAAGTAATTTTTTTATATAATCAATCATCCTATTTTTTATTGATTGATTTTTATTGATTTTGTTACTATTGATGTAATCAATTATCATAATAGTTTTCCTTATGTTTAAACATCTCTGTATTCCTGGTATAAATTCCACTTGATCATAATGTATATGCCTACCCGGTAGCTAAAGCCTTCCTGGTAGCCTATCAGAATGCGAGGGCCTGTTCCCCTGGGGAAGGATCATTTATTGGTAGCAACTTTGCCAGGACAGAAAATGCTGGACAATGGCAGGTGAGACAGAGACAAGGAATGAATGTCCCTCTGTACTGCTTTGTCTAGGATGAGATAAGTACTCATAGGCACTGAACAGAAAAAAGGAGGCTATGAGCAGTAAGGAAGTGGCAAAGGAGGTTGAGAAGACTAAGAATCCTTTGGCTATGTCTCTGAATCTCCTTGGCCTTCACTTTACTTATCTATAAAATGAATAGGTGTAGTAGATCGTCTCTCAGTTCCTAGCTCTGTGTTCTATAATCTATGATGTTATGAATGAAGGACAAAGGTGAAGTGAGAGAATGTAGGAATAAAAAGTTCTGTCAAAGAGCCAGTCACTGCTGCCATAACAGGCAAAGTTAGAACAACCTTAGTAATGGGCCAAGATGTATCTCCTCTCCCATGCTCAAGGTTTTCAATTAATCAGGGAACCAGGAATGTAAAGGAACTGTTCACAAGAGATTTCAGTTGAAAGTTCATTTATACAGGTAAGCAATGATAATGGGAAGGACAAAGGGATTCTCAGGCTGGAAGAGGCTCAGTCTTCTGGGGCTTGCAATCTCTCCTCAGCCACCTTCTTTAATATTATGGTGGAATGAAAGGTGAGGAGGACTCCAAGAATCCTCTGTTCTTATGTATATATCTATGTACAAAGCACACATATCATATGTACATAGCATAAAATGGATACTCCTTGAAGCAGCTAGGTATAGAGGACAGAGTGCTGGGATCATAGTAGGGAAGATCTGAATTCATATAAACCCTTAGACATTTACTAGCATTGTGATATAAGCAACTAATAACTTCTATCTGACTCTATTTTCTTAAATGTAAAATAGAGATAAAAAGAGTCCTTAACTTCCATGATGGTTTGACAATCAAATGAAATAATATTTGCAAAACAGTTAACACAGTGGCATACAATATACACTTAATAAATACTTGTTTCCCACCTTCTCATCCCACCCTCATCATTTTCCCAACCTAAGCATGACTGAATGAATCCTTCACTTCCTTCTTATTGAGGAACTCGGAGAATAATTTCAAGATAGGATCTGATAATTTTATCCGAAGGTACTGATACCCATACTCTCCAGAGTCATTGTTTACAACAATTTCATCCACCAAGTAAACAATCCATATTGAGCTGATAAAGACAACCAAAAGGAAGTAGGCCTTGAGTGTCTGCTCTCCAAGGAGATCAAAAGCATCCGTATTTTTTTATGGTGTTATCAGATGATCAGGTAGTGTCTCTCTGGTATGAGTCCCCGAGTGATTGAAGATTTATTTCAGGAAATCTGACTGTTAGCCTTGGATGTGGGACTAATTATATTGTGACCTTGGCAAGTTACTTAAGAGATATTTGTTGTCTGACCACATTGAACTGTGCTCCTCTGCCACCATGAATCTTAAGTGGCCTTCCACGTCCATTTATCCAGATGGATAGTCTATAAATTGTCCTGTTTGACCTTGAAAACCCTTCATAACTTGTCTCCAGCCTATTTTTTCAGACTTACTGTGTGTCACTGCCCAAAGTATTATGTAAACTCTTTGAGGCAGGCAGCATCTCATTTTTGTGACCTGAAGCAGAGCCTTCCAAGATTGTACTGGTCTGCTCAGCCTCAGGTGGACACACTGTAACTTGACACCAGCACAGTGATGGCATTTTGGTCCTCTTCAAGAATGAAGGGCTACAACCAACCCTATTATTTTTGTATTTGTGCCCAGTACAGTAACTGGCACATAGAAGGCACCCAAAAATGTTAATTGATTGACTGATTGATTGGGTAAAACTGTTTCTTCATCTTTAAAATGGAGATAACAATACCTGTAATGTCCTTAGTATGTGGGTGATAAGAAGATGTTTTTAGGAGTTTGAAGTAGCTTTTACATATAGAGTCAACCTGAATGTTAATAGAACCCTGAAACATTCCAGCTAGAAGCCAACTTAGAGAGGAAATGGAGGTCTAAAGAGATAAGTGGCTGCATTGCATAAAGCCCTCTGCCTGCTTAAAGATGCATGAAGTGTGCTCCTTTCCCTCAAAGAATTTATTATGCCATAGTAGGGAAAACAGCTCCAGATCAAGATAGAATTCTACGCTAAGTGACTTAGTCATGATACAAAGATTAATCCTGACGCTAGGATCAGTGGTTCCAGTCAGAGAAGAGGTGACTTTTGATAATAGCTGTTATTTGTATAATTATTTTATATGTGCAAACATTTAATGTCTTTTATTTGATTTTAGACTCATAACTGTCCTAAGATTTAGGCATTACTTCCCTCCATTTTCAAGAAGAGGAAACTGAGGTTCAGAGTAGTTACATGACTTGTCCATAGTCACACATGTAAATAGTAATAGCTAATATTTATATGAAACTTCAGGTGTGGAAATCACTTCACTTAACGTTATTTCATTTGATCCTCATCATGACACTATGAGGGAGGTGTTATCATCACCCCCATTTTACAGATAAGGAAACTGAGGTTGAAGTATTAATGGCTAACGTTAATTACCCCAAGATTTTAAAGGCATCTGAATTTCTAAGAAACCTTCTAGGAGAAATGATACCTTAATCTATTTCTTCTAGAGGTCTCTGAGAAGCCTCCAGACTCTTAAATATTGGAATTTCATGTACTATTGCAGGTGAGTGATGGCAAGTGCTTTTAGGAATGTGTAAGCCCTTGAATATAATAAAGTCAACTTGCCCATTGATTGAACATTATAGTACTAAACTAGAAGGTATCTTTGAGATCATTTAGCACAAACAGATCCACCTTTCGGTACCTTCTCACAGGACTTCTGTAAGAAAAGATTCTTACTTTTCTTATGTTTCCTTGTATAAAGGGAGTGATCTTCAGACTCAGAAAATAAAAGATACAGGCAGTGGAATCCCAAGATAATTGAGATGTTTAGAGAGCTCATAGCTTCACTCAATGGGTTTAAGTCATTAGGCCTGGATAAACTACATCCCAGGTGCTTAGAGACCTGGGAGGAATGCTTTTTGAAACTACCAATGATTTCCGAAAATTGTGAAATGTGGAGGTAAATGCCATAGACTTGGAAGGAAGGTAAATGCTTCCAGTTTTAAAAAAAGACCATGGAAGAATCTGAATCCAACAAAACAATGGTCTTGATTTTATTTTCTGACAAAATTGCATGCGTTTTTATTAATGGGATTGTTTGGGACGGTTCAGAAAGGGAAGAAGTGATCCCTAAAACTCACAAGTAGTTAATATTACACTAACCTCTTTTCTTTTATCAACAGGGCTATGAGATTGCCAGAGTAGAGGAAGGATGAAGACACAGACTTAAGGTGTTTTGACTGAGCATTTCAGGATATATAGATAGGGATGATGATGGCATATTTAGATGGACTTAGATGTGTGTGTGGGTCGTCACAAAAGCTGAGCAGTTTTGTCAATTGGTAATGAATAGCTAAAGATAGAACAGATTAGGGCTACATGTATAGATTTTGGAGATTTTATACATATATGAATGCTTAATATACGTATAAGTACAGATACATACATGCATCTATGTACACAACAAAAAGTAAGGCCATATATATGTATGTGTCTAAATTGGCATGTATGCACCCGTATATAGCTTTTCTTTTTATCTTTTATTTTAATAGATAAAAGATAAGTATATGAGAAGGAATGATGGAGAGGGCAAATTGTAGGAGGAAGTGGGAGGGAATGATGAAAAAGTTGACCTTGATATAAAGAGTAGGGCAACCTCTTATTCAGAGACTGGCGCAAAGGAGAAGAGATTGCATGCCCACATGGAGAGGATTGGAGGTGTTGAGTAAGGAGAAAATGAGCTCTACTTTCTTAGGGTGTAGAGTGTGTGTGCAAGTTTAGAGAATCCTTCCCAAATGTTCACATGGACTATTTGTGCTCTATTTGTGGTAGAGCCTTCTGAGCTCATATCGGTCTGATCAACCAGTCAGACACAGTGTAACTTGTCTCTAGCAAAGTTTGAGAATAAATCATAACTAACCAACCAACCAGAAGTAGGATATGAAGTCCATTGTTGTGAGTTAAGGGCTGGGAATAGTGCAGGTGCATTAAGGAGAGAAGGTTTAGAATAATTCTAGAAGGGTCTCTGTGTGCATGTGTGCATGTGTGCATGTGTGTGTGTGTGTGTGTGTGTATGTATGTGATAGGAAGTCACTTGGACAATACTAATTAGAAGTTTGCCATGTAATAGTGAGATTAGATAACAAATTTGTTGACCTGGTCAGGACAATTGTGTAACTTTCTCTAGGACTAGATTACTTCAAAGGTCCCTTTAAGCTCTCACCATCTCTAAGGATATAATTTTAAACTTCCCCGAGGAGAGTTACTGGACTGTCTCCAGAGTTAGTAGGTTTCTCCTTAGTGGAATTCTCTAAGATGAGGAAACCATTTATTAGATATGCTTTAGAAATGATTCTTTTTTGGCTATGGGCTGGATTTGATGACTTTTGTGGGGGGCCCTTCCAATTCTGAATTTTCATGATTCTTTGAGTCCTAAACTAGCTACATACTATCTGGATGATCTTAGGCTGGTAACTTAATTTCTTTAAACCTCAGTTTCCCTATCCATATAAACAGGGGCTCAGGAAAGAAGTTTCTGAAATCCTTTCGTGGCTCTCAATCTATGAGTCTCTGATATTGCAATCTGGGCATCTGAATATACAAGATAGAATGAACAGAACAGCCCCGGAGAAACCCACTGAGCACAGCAAAAACATGTGAGAATATTTACCATGAAGGCAGTGTAGGTGTACTTGGACCCTCTCTTTGACTCCGACTCCTCATCTTCATATTTATGTTTTTGCCCTAACTTTTACAGTATCGAAGGACTGTCCACTTCACTACTCGATCCCAGGAAGAGATGTTCTTTACCCAGGATGGGGAGATTCCAGTAATTTTTGATGTCATAAGAATATATCTTGCTCCTGATCACACTCTGAAGACCAAAGTTGGACACTTGGATTTCAGGGAGCCTCCAGGTAAAGAGCTGGTGATAAACAGCAGCACCATCATTTGGGCTGAGTATCCTGGGAAGGTGAGAACTGGAAACCATTCCCCTCCTCCTGCTCCCTTTCAATAACAGTGCCAACTAATCAGAGGAAAGAAATAACTATGGACCCAGGCATCATAGCCCAATCCCTACTATGTCCAATTGAAATTTCCTTCATTAGTGGGAACTCTGAAAAGTACAGATTTAGAAACTAGCTTTCTAAGTATAAAAAGCTCCTGCTAATGACTGATTTTTACAGATGCTGTTATCTCTCCTCTAACTTTCCCTCAGCACCCTTTTTTCTTTCTTTCTTTCTATGAGTAGTGAGTTCGGCCAAGATGGCGGAGTGAGAGCAACGACTCACCTAAACTCTCGGACAAACTGCCCCAGGTACCTCTGAAAGGAGAATCTGACCAAATTTTGGAGGTGCGGAATCCAGTGGGAGACAGATGGTGACAGATTCGGAGCTCAGGTTGGACTGGAAGGTCCACGGGAAGGATCTGTTCGATGGTGGTGAGCCCACAGCGCACAGCACAGCACGACCAGCGCAGCAGAACAGAAGAGACTCGAGAAACCTGAGCAGCGGGCGGAACCAAGGGTGGGAGACAAGCCTACCGAGTCAGTGAGAGCCGCAAAGTGCCAGATTATCAGCACAGCAGCTCCTGGGACCTTCAGCCCGAAGATCAAACTTCGGTAAGTCACCTACTTGAACTTCCGGGAGCCAGGATGGTGGAGTGATCAGTAAACGCTCTCTCCTCCCCGCTTTGATGACCATGAAAGAACCATAAAATATTTCCCCAGAAAAATCCCAGATCAGCAGAAATAGAAGAAGGAGACCAATAGTCTCATAACACCTGAGATGAGGAAAATACCTAAGGGGGATTCCTCCTATGGTGGCAGAGGCAAACTGGAAGGACAGAGGACCCAGGGCAGAGAAGACTCGCACTAGGACACAGGCAAGCCACAGGGCCAGGAGAGGAGCCCCAGGAGGGGTGGGAACACGCATTAGCATCTAGGCATGCCTCACCAGTCCAGGGGAATCAGAAAGACAATAGGGCAGCTAGAATCACTGGCCCCTGAGCCTGCCTTTGCCTCAGTTCAGCTGAGGAGATCTCCTGTGACCAGACCATGCCTCCCCCACACTTAACAAGCTAAACCCAGGGCTGATCAAGGAAACACCAAACAAATACCTGCTTTTAGCTTTTTCACACATCAGCCCTTTCTATGAGTAGCCCCCTCTTTCAGTCTGCCGTAAAACATATCCTTTGGGAACCCGGAGGTCATTCATACAGGGGCAACCAAGTTGTTGCTATGAATGTCTTCACTGCCCCAAAGGTGAAATAACCTACATACCAGGTAAGGAGGACAAGAGAATGGTGGTACCATTTTGGCCCTAAGCATCTTGTGGAGTTAGGTTTGTGGTAAGAGCAATTAGTTGTAGAAGTAAGCTGACTGGAAGAGAGAAGAGCCAGACAGGAGATACGGAAAAAAACAATACTAGTAACTTCTGATGGGAAAAATATGGAGGACATGAAGTTATTAATTCTCAGAATTTTTAAGTTGGAAAGGTTTTGGAGGACTTCTAGTTTGGTCCATACTTCATTTTTTTTTTTTTTTTACAACGTAGCTGAAAAGTGATTATTCAGTTGTGTCTTGAAGATTTCCTTCCAACAAGCGTACAAAATTTAATTCAAAATGAGCCAAAGAACAATTGCAAGACTTGAATTCAAATCCAGGTTTCAATTTGAACAAGTATAACGGAAAGTTGGGAAACAGAGCTAAAATATGGCAGGTTGTGATCAGCATCCAAAAAGATCTTAATAGACTGGAAAGGTGGTTTGGAATTGTCAAGTCAAAAAAGCATATTTAAAGTACTTACTATGTGCCAGGCCCTGTGCAAAGTTAATAAGGGGAAGTATTTTAAAATGACAATAGACAATAATACTCATATAGTACTATTTGTATGCATACTTATATATAGATATATGTGTATTTATATGTGTTTATATGTATACATACACACACAATTTAGTTTAAGAACTGGACTAAATGGGCATTATTATCATCCTCATTTTACAGATGAGGAAACTGAGACAAACATATTTTTGTGGCTTGTCCACAATCATATAGCTGGAAAGGATCTGAGACCAGATTTGAACTTAGGCCTTCATGGCTTCAGGCCCAGCTCTCTATCCGCTGTGCCACCTAGCTATCTTAAGTGGAAAATGTGGGTCCAAAAGACCAACTGAACAAGTATAGTATAGGAAAGATAATGTAAGAAGACAGTTCATGTGAAAAAGCCCTAGAATTTTTACTGGACCATTATTAAATGCTTTGTATGTGTCAGGCATTGTGAGCATGAGCACAGTGTCACATGCTAACTAAAAAGCAAATAGGAATTAAGGTTGCTTTAGCAGAAATGATTTTTCATAACAAGTGAAGCTGGGGGTATTTGAGAATCCCTGCAATCCCTGCTGCTTGGGAGGTCAAAGCTGGGGGATTACTTGAGTTCAGGTGTTCAGAGCTGAAATAGGACCAAGGTCAGCACCAATATGGCAAACCACAAGAAATGGAAGACCTTCAGTTTATCTAGAGAGAGAAAAACTAGCCCAAGTTAGAATGGAGCAAATTAAAGCTTTCATGCTGATTAGTATTGGGATTAGGCCAAGAAGTAGCTTTTGAAATTTTTTTTTTAAATTTCAGTACATTATATTTTGAATTCAAAAGATATGTGCAAATATTCAAATATATGAATGAGTGTAGCGAGAGAAAATGTAACCTGAGATATATGATTATTTATGCATCTCAAACTTCTATTACTCAGTGGTCATTACTCTCGCATCCCAAAGAAACTGCATATATTTACTTTATTGCAATAGAGGAGTATAATAGTCATCATTCTTATTCTCCTGACCCTTTTAACAATTGTCTACTTTGTGTGTAACATGAACTTTTGATAGTTAGCATTGCCTTTATTTTTTAATGCTTATTTATTTCTAATTTTCAGCATTCATTTCCACAAAATTTTGAGTTCCAAATTTTCTCCCTATCTCTCCCCTCCCCCACCCAAAACACTATGTATTCTGATCAACCCTTCCCTCAATCTGCCCTCCCTTCTCACATCCCTTCCTTTCCTTATTCCCATCTTCTCTCTTGTCTTGTAGGGCAAGATTAATTTCTATACCCCATTACCTGTATTTTTCATTTCTCAGTTGTGTGCAAAAACAATTGTCAACATTTGTTCCTAAAACTATAAGTTCCAACTTCTCTTCCTTCCTCTCTCCCCACTCATCGTCACTGAGAAGGCAAACAATTTAATATAGACTATATATACGTAGTTTTGCAAATGACTTCCGTAATAGTGATATTGTGTAAGATTAATTAGATTTTCCTCCATCCTATTCTGCTTCCCTCATTATTCTATTCTCTCTTTTGACCTTGTCCCTCCCCAAAAGTGTTTACTTCTAGTCCTCTCATTTGTCCTCCTTTTCATCATCCTCCCCATCCTGATTAACCCCTTCTCCTTTACATTCCTGTACTGTAAGATTGATTTTCACACCAAATTGAGTGTACATGTTATTCCTTCCTTAAGCCAAATGTAATGAGAGTAAACTTCACTTTTTCTCTCTTACCTTCCTGCTTTTCCCCTCCATTGAAAAAGATTTTTCTTGCCTCTTTTATGAGAGGTAATTTGCCCCATCCAATTTCTCACTTTCTCCTCCCAATATATTACTCTCTCACCCCTTAATTTTATTTTTTTAGATATGATCCCTTCCTATTCAACTCACCCTGTGCTCTCTGTCACTGTCACTGTGTCTGTCTTTCTCTCTGTCTCTCTATATATGTATATGTGTGTGTATATATATATATATATATATATATGTATGTGTGTGTGTGTGTGTGTGTGTGTGTGTGTGTGTGTATGTGTAACCTCTTCAACTACCCAAATCCTGGGAAAAATTTCAAGAGTTACAAATATTATCTTTCCATGTAATTTTGAAAGAACTATTTTCTTCAGTGAGCTTTTGAACCTCCTTTTCTATTTGACTAATTTTGCTTTTTTAAAGCCTTCTTCTCCTTATTGGCTTTTTGGACCTCCTTTGCCAATTGAGTTAGTCTATTTTTAATGGTGTTATTTTCTTCAGCATTTTTTGGGTCTCCTTTAGCACGCTATTGACTCACTTTTCATAAATTTCTTGCATCACTCTCATTTCTCTTTCCAATTTTTTCTCCACCTCTCTTACTTGATTTTCAAAATCCTTTTTGAGCTCTTCTATGACCTGAGACTATTGCATATTTATTTTGGAGACCTCTGATGGTAGGCATTGTTGTTCTTCATCTGAAAAGATGGAAGAAAATACCTGTTCACCAAGAAAGTAACCTTCTATAGTCTTATTCTTTTCCCCTTTTTTGGGCATTTTCCCAGTCAATTATTTGACTTTTGAGTCCTTTGTCAAGAGGTGGGTATATTCTGGGGACCTGTAAGTTCTCAGTTCCTCTAAGGTGGCACAATCAAGGGAGAGGAGTTTACTCCTCTCCTGCCTGTGCTCTGGTCTAGGAGCTACCAAAGATTTTCTGCCCAGGATCTGCAAGTAGAATTCCCTTTCCAGAGGCTCCCCCAGCTCCACTACATCAGCCAGCACTCTTCCTCACTCCCGGACCACCACTTAGGGTCTAGACTCAGATCAGCAACTCAATTCCCCCAGGGGTTTTAGGCTGAGGGCTCCAAAAATGAATACTGCCACTGCTGCCACCTGGGGCTGGGGCTAGGGGAGAACACTGCTCCCTTCTCACTGAGGTAAAAAAGCTTTCTCACTGACCTTTGAAGTTGTCTTTGGCATTTGTGGGTTGAGGAATCTGAGAGTCACTGCTACTGATGGGAATTCTGTCCCCAAGGCCTATTTCAGGCCTGTTCCGCTGGTTCCATACATGACCAAGCCTGAGGTGGGCTCCATGGGTTGCGCTCCACTCTGAGCCCCATGTGATAGACCTTTCCTATCAGTCTTCCAGGCTACCTTGGACTGGAAATCTCTTTCACTGTGTTGTCTTTTGACTTCTGCTGCTCTAAATTAATTGAGTTATTTTTTGCAGACATTTTATGGGCTGTGTGGGAAGAGCAAGAGTATGTGCGTGTTTCTACTCTGCCATCTTGGCTCCACCCAACTTTTTCACTTTCAATCTGGACATTAAAAAAATTAAATTTCCTAAAAATACTTAAAATTTGTTGGGGACTACAGGTATGATAAAAGCCTGAAGTGTCACATGGCAGCCAACAATATATGAAGAGAATGTATATTGCATAGTTTCAAGAGGAAGGGAAGATCTACTTGACCAAGGAAAAGTTCTCCCAATGTGGGAAGTCTCTCACTTCCTTTATCTGACTCATCACCCTAAATCTCTTTCAGACAGTACCAGTTGCCTGAAGTGCCAAGAGGACCAATGACCAAACAATGAAAAGGATCAGTGCAACCTCAAGATTCTTGACTTCCTCTCCTACAAGAAACCCTTGGGCATAACATTAGCAACCTCTACAAACCTTTCTTTTTCTTCTTTCCCTGACCATCCTTGGCAGCTTCATATGGCATCACCACACTCCCATAGTCAGAGCCAACAACCAAAAGCTGAGTTTCATCCTCCTTTGCTCCTTGGCATTAGGCTTCCTCTGCCCATTCATGTTCATCAGTCACCCAGTACCTGCGACCTGTGCCCTGTGCCAGGTGGCCTTTGGGATTATCTTCACAGTCTGTATGTCTACCACTCTGGGTAAGAAGATCACTGTTGTGTCTGCCTTCAAGGCCACTAGACGAGATGGCAGACTCATGAAGTGGGCAGAGCCAAGTCTCCTCAATGCTATCCTCATTGGCTGCTCATTGGTCCAAGTTGCTTTGTGTATCTCCTGGGTCATAGGCTGGCCTCCAGTGCCCATGAAGTCTACAGAAGCTGGACCCAAAGTCACCATGCTGTGTGGTGCAGGCTCCTCAGAGCTCTTCTATGCAATGCTGAGTTTCTTGGGTGTGCTAGCTCTGGTCAGTCTGGTGGTGGCCTTCCTAGCCCGTCAACTGCCTGACACCTTCAATGAAGCCAAGCACATCACTCTGAGCATGTTGGTTTTCTCCTGTGTTTGGATCTCCTTCATCCCAGCCCACCTGAGTGCTCAGGGCAAGGACACTGTAGCTGTGGAGATCTTTGCCATTTTAGCATCTGGGGCAGGTCTCATGAATTGTTTATTTTTCCCTAAGTGCTACATCATCCTGCTACAGCCTGACAAGAACACAAGGGATCAGATGATGGGCAAGCGTCATTTCAAGGAATGCAACCAATCCCATTGCTTCTATGTTCCTCATCATAGGGGAACAGGGAATCTCAGCACTTCCTAGCTCTCTCCAAGCTATCTTCAGGCCATGAAAGTGCTAGTATCTCATTTAAACTCTTGATACCTGGCTGTCATTCATATAAGCCATGGGTTTTCTCTCCCAGCCTGGAACATTTCCTTTCTGCTTTTATGCCAATCCAAACTCTATCAGTCCCTCAGGGCCCACTTAAATGTTCCTTCCAATTATGAAGCTTTTGGTTACTGTGGTTCAGTCATTTCGTCATGTCTGACTCTATGTGGTCCTTGGTCTTTTGTTGACTGAGTTTTCTTGCAAAGGTACTATAGTGGTTTGCCATTTCATTCTCTAGTGTATTCTCATTTTATAGATGAAGAACTGAGGCAAATAGGGGTTAAATAATTTCCTTATATCACTCAGTAAATGTCTGAGGCCACATTTGAACTTAAATCTTCCCAACTCTAGGCCCTGTGCTCTAACCACTACACCACCTGCTGTCTTCATTGGTCACTTAAACTTACAGTGATCATTTCCATACCTTTTATTAGCATTAACTATGGTTCCTGAATCTCAAATCATTACATATATATATATTCCAGAATTATCTTTGGACTAGTATGTCAACTTTATAAAAGTAGACTCCAAATGTTATTTCTTCTCTTTTTATTACAGTGTTTGTTCCAGAGATGGGTATGGAACAGATGCACTATAAAACCATTTTTATTGATTGACTGAATACTTTTCACTTGGGACACACTCTTATCATACATGTGGATCCCAGAAAAATCATTCCTGGTTTCAGATACCTTCTGTGTTTTCATGTACTCAAAACCAAAGATCATGAACTTCCTGGGATTCCTGTACTTCTACTGGTCAGCCAGAGGATTCAACTAGTTCAACACAAAGGCATTTATTTAGTGAAACAGTATTGTACAAGGAAAACAAATTGAATACTGTTTCCTAAACTTGTGGCACATTCATCCCAAAACATATTTACCATCCATTTGTAGGCATGCACAAGGAGACCATGTGTTGTCAAGACACACGTGAAGGGGCTACCCATGACCACAATAGCTGTGGGGATCTCAATAGCTCCTAGTAATATGTTTGTCCTGTTTACACAGGGCTTCCTCCTTTATAGGAATCACATCTCCAATCACACTGTCATTTCTGAGAGACTCTTTACCCCTGGCACCTGGGCTTCACATCTTTGTAGTATCTCTTGGATACTGTGTCTACTATTTACTGTAGAAACTAAGAAGCCTCTCTTTATAAAACTGTCAGTTCTTTCGTCATAGTTAAGGCTAGGAACTAAAATATCCCACCCAGGGGAACAAGAGGCAGGTACATTTTTTGTCTGGATATGATTTATATATTCTTTTACTCACTTCTTCCAACTTGTACAATCACTCTTTCCATTGCAAGACCTTTTGTAACTTAGCAATGGAAAATTCTTGAAACTCCCATGGGCTCAGGGTTGCCAATTTGAATACGTTTTAATGGTACCATTTCCGGTATCATCTTCTAATAAACCCCCAAATGACCGTGAGGATCTGAAGTACCGTGGCTTTCTTGGGCTGTCCCCAAACCCTCTGAGTCTGCCATGCAAATCTATGGATAGGGGAAGGGAAAACCCTCAAAATTTCACCCTCTACTGCAAGTCATTTTTACAATTTTCTGCTTTTCATATATGTGTGTCCAGAAATAAATCTCCCAGCCTTTAAACCTCCTGGCACTAGGTTTTCTTGGTTTGTTTGTTTAGAAAAGAAAGAATCCATTTATGTAGCAATTTAAGTTTACTTCCTTAAGTTTACTCACTTTTTATATGAGAAAACAGGTACATTTGAGATCCAAAGTCATCTCTATTGACTCTAAATCAAATGATCTTTCTTTTCTCTCTCTCTCCCCTTCCCTCCTTTCTTCTTCCCCCTTTTCCTCCTTCTTTTCCCTTCCCTCTCTTCTTCCTTCCTTTTCCTGTGAACTTCTTTTGAAAATATGTTTTATGGGAAACACATAGTTTTGGAGGCCAAACACATCAGTTAGATGTTTGGTGCCACCACTTAGTAACTTAGTGATTTTCAGCAGATCACTGCTTCTTTGAGCTTCTCTCTGTGAAATGAAACAAATCATAATTCTGTTTTCTGCCTCCTGGAATGGTTATATGTGATATTTATATGATATAATTATGTAAAACATTTTGTAAAGCTTTAAGTGCTAGATAAATATTCACTAGATCTTCAACTTCATTGGTTCTAGCTCTATCTCTGCTGCTACACAATAGGGTTCCTTAAGATTTGAAAGACTCTAAGTGGAAGGTTGCCCCTCAAAGGTGAGGAATGAGTGAGTTCATCTAATAAATCTGAATTCGTAGGATCATAGGATAGGATTTTAAAGGATATCTAGCTGCCTCATCCCATGCTATTTTATATATATGGAAGCTGAGATGAATAGATGTTAATAGAATAGAATAGAATAGAAGCTAAAGGTCAGGCCACTAACAGCTGCCAGATACAAGATTTGAAAAGATGTCTTCCTGACTCTTATTTCAGCATTCTATCCATTATGTCAAGCTACCTACTCCCAAAGGGTCAAAGGTTCAGGTTTTGGCTTACATGACACACTTAGATTGCAACAGTGCTAACTAGCTTTACCAAGATCATCAAGGGATTGGTTGGTAGAATCGGATTGGAACATTGATAATCAATATGATGAAAAATCAGACCCATAGAAGCTTCAGTTGGCCATAATTCCCCTTGTCTTTCTTGGTCCCTAACAGACTCATCCTAGGTACTTACTTATAGTAACAAACTGTATGAATAGTGAAGATATCCCTAGATCAAAAGAATAACAAATTCCTCCCTGTGCTTATTTTTATCCTCTAAAATACTTCATGGCATTACACGGGCTTCAGGAGATCGGTCAAAATAGGATGTACATGACTTGGGGCTACATGTCTCTGAATGTTCCTACTCTTCTATTTTATGACCTTGCATTTGGGGCTATCATTCAAACTTTTTCCATAATCTGACCTTATTAAGTTATTACTATGACTGCTGCCTTGGGAATATAGGGAATATACCTTCATTCCAGTTCAATGTACAGAAATTAAGACTTTGTGGGGGGGAAAGTGTGTATGTGTGTGATCAGAGATCACAGTCAGTTCTCCTTATGTGGCCCTGTCTCTTCATCCTCAGGAATGTTTTTGGTAAGACTCTAGGGGCTCAAAGAAATAAAGACTAGTGATTCCAAGACAACACTGACTGTTGGTCTTTTATCCAAGGGTGCTTCTTAGTGATAGTTTACTGCTGGATCACTGATGGTTGTCCCTCATTTAGTTGAGTCCCAAGGCTCATTTCTTGGAACTATTGAGTAAGGTATTAGTCATTGATTAGTGGTAAAATTGTCTTGTGCATAGTGATGTTTAGGTTCCCTTCTACTACCTTGAAGGATGCTTTGGGAGAGCTAGGGAGTAAATTCTCTACCCTTTTTTAGTATTATATTTTCCCCCAATTACATGTAAAAACAATTTTTAGCATTTGTTTTTAAAATTTTGAGTTCAAAATTCCTTCCTTTTCTCCCTCCCTACCACACTTCATTGAAAAATCTAGCAATTTGATATAGGTTATACATGTGTAGTCACGCAAAACATTTCCATAATTGTTGTGTTGTGAAAGAAAACATAGATGCCCCCTAAAAGCCCCAAGAAAGATAAAGTTAGAAAGTATGCTTCAGTCTTTATTCAGACAACATCAGTTATTTCTCTGAAGATGGATAATATTTTTCATCCTTGGTCCTTCAGAGTTGTCTTGGGTCATTGTATTGCTGAGAATAGCTGTCATTTGCAACTGATCTTCTTACAATAACACTGTTATTTTGTACACAGTACATTTCACTTTGCATCAGCTCATGGAAGTCTTTCCAAGTTTTTCTGAGAGCATCCTGCTCATTATTTTTTTTTGTAGTACAATAATATTCCATCATAATCACATATCACAATTTGTTCAGTCGTTCTCCAAGTGATGGATATTCCCCCAGTTTCCAATTCTTTGCCTCCAGAAGAGAGCTACTATAAACATTTTGTACATGTATGTCCTTTTCTTTTTTTTTAAATCTCTTTTCGGACACAGACCTAATAGTGATATTGCCAGGTCAAAGAGTATGCATAGTTTTATAGACCTCTTGTCATAGTTCCAAATTACTCTGCAGAATTGTTGAATCAGTACACAACTCCACCAACAATGCATTAATGTCTCATTTTCCCATATCCACTCCATCATTTGTCATTTTCCTTTTCTTTCCTATTAACCAATTTAATAAGTATGAGGTAGTACCTCAGAATTTTTTTATTTGCATTTCTCCAATCAATAGTGAGTTAGAGCATTTTCTCATATGACTATAGATAGCTTAAGAGAGTAATCTTTACTTGTTAAGTTAGCCCAAATCTCATTATGCATTTCACTCAATTATATCATGTAGGTGCTAAAGAGAGTCAAAATAATTGTTAGAGAATGATTGTTGTAGAGCAGGTGGAGAGATGTCTTGCCTAGAAAAGATGGTCTCCAAAAATTCCTTTGACATCTCATCACCCTGTGGCCTACTTGGTAATGAAGTTCTCCATCCTTAATAAGAATGGTCCGAGAATGACGGATAGAGTCAATTGTTGGCCCATACTTGGAACCCCTTTCCACCTTGGTACGTTTTGCCAGAACTGGTTTTTTGTTAACATATCCATTAAGAAGGTTTTCAGTATGATGCTTAGAGATATAAGAAAAATATCAGTGGAGAAGTAGAACTCATACTTACTACAGTGGCCAAGGAACTGATGTGATAAATGAGAGACAACTTGGCAAGATCCAGCTCAAATCCAAGGGCAAGAAGTATGATAAAGCACTTAGTAACTCAAAGAAAATTGCAGAGCTTATTTTTCCCATTCTCTCCCCAACTCTTACTTGGTAGAGCTTGACATTTAAAGGATTGATGACTATGATTAAGGACTGATGATGATCTGTGAACTCATATGGAATGGAAAATAAAGAGGAAGAATAATGAATGGATATTAATAGCAACTTTTAAGAGATAAAGAAATGGCAGAATCCAGAAGGAGGAAGACTGATCATAAAATATATGATAACCTCAAGACTTACTGCCCATGTATGTGAAAGGAGAGCTGTCCTTGAATTGTTTCAGGGAACTTTTGGGAGTGTGACAAGAGAAAGACCAGTTGAGATTGTACCTGCATATATAAGAGGAAAAGAAGCTGTGAAAAGTCCTATGTGACATCTGAGAGGTTGAGTAGGATTCTGAATGTATCAGGAGTCCTCTAATCCTGTGATCAAGTTGAGTTACATGAGATGCTCTTCATCTACGTTACTTTGCAACCCTTTTCCTTATAAGAGGTAGAGAAGGAAAGCCAAATCAGTATGAACTCAAAGGATAAAAAATGATAACAATAAAACTGTTCTGATTCCAGCTATAGTGAAGTCCATGATCTAAGTTATCAACAGCACACACAGTTCTGCAGAGCAAGATGTGTCATCAAAAACCTGAGGATATGATTTACAAGATAAGCCATAAAGTGGATAATTGAGAGCTAGCTACATATGAATTCAGGCACATCATCTCTTTATGGGGTGATGCTAAACCTTGAGTCATCAAGGAATTTAGCTCCATGACCTTAAGAAAGACTGAACATACAACTTGTTATGAATAATAAATGATGATTATCCTGCCTTGACCTAACCTAGTGTTTTGCGTAACAAATCATTCACTTCTCAGAAATGAGCTTGGATACATGGGCAACCCACAGGGTTGATAGCTTGGGATATTATTCAGGTAAATTGTACTGAATATACCTCCTCCCTCAAACTACTTCATCCCTGATTAACATTTCCATCCAAGTGAAAGAGGGATAGGACCTCACCAAACTGAACTCACATTTAAGCCCTTTATATTCCACTTTAACCAACCTTGGGGGCTCCCAGTCATGCTATTTCATTTCTTGCCTCCATGGCTTTGCATAGATTGTCTTCTGGGAATGGAATGCACTGCGTCTTTGCCCTTGTTTCTTTGAAGACTTAGTTTCCTACTAGTCTCAGCTCAATTGTCCCCTCTTATCAGATGCCTTTTTTGATCTCCTCAATTGTTTCTTCCCCGCATTGTATTCATTTTGCATCTCAATACATATATCTCTGCATATATTCTTTTATATCAGTAGAATATAAGTTCCTTTAGGGAAGGGAATTTTACTTTTTGTCTCTATATCCCTAGTACCTGAGACATAGTAAGTGCTTACTAAGTTTGTTGAATCAAGGAAGTAATGAATGAATTTCTATAATAGTAGGACATACACTATTACACTAATAATACCTTTGTGTGGATAGCACATTGTGTTAGTGTTTATGAAGTGCATTTATATGTATAGCTAATTCATTTCTCCACAAATCTATGAGGCAGACAGGGAAAGTATTCATTTCCCAATATTTCAAATTAAAGAACAGGATCAACAGATGAGATGACTTTCCTAAGATCAAGCAGTCAGGAGTCCCATTGAGTCTCCAGATCTAAGTCCAACTCTTTGCCTTTTGATGGTATAGGGATTTATGGGTGGCTATATATGTTTGAATCTTGACTTTCTTTAGCATCATACTGGGGAGACTCCTCTCCTCTCATTGACTAACCACACACATCACTGCCCCCAATTTCTACCCAATGCCAGACATATGGGCTCTCATAATTAGATACCCAGTTATCTTGGTTTGCCACAGTACCTTAGGAACAACTTTTCTTAGAGAAGACATTTCTTGTGAGTACTCTTCTCAGGGCTCCCTTTACCTCACTATTTCTTAGGGTGTAGATCAGGGGGTTGAGAAGAGGAGTACCTAGTGTGTATACTAATGAAAGCAACTGGTCCTTCTTGGGTGAGTAGCTGGAATTTGGCCGAAGGTACATGAACATGCAACAACCATATTGTAACAGGACCACCATAAGGTGTGAGGAGCAGGTGGAGAAGGCCCGTTGGCGACCTGATGTTGAATGGATGCCCAATATGGCAAGAGTAATGAGGGCATAGGATATAGAAATAAGGAGGAAAGGGAGGGCAATGGCCAGTGTGCCTGCCACCAGCACCGAGAACTCATGGAAGCGACTGTGGGAACAGGTCAGGTGCATCACAGGGGCACATCACAGAAGAAATGCTCGATGTCTCTGGAATGACAAAAAGGCAAGTGGAAGATGAAGGCTACCAGCTGCAGGGATAAGATGAAGCCTATGGCCATGGAGGTCACCACCAGGTTGAAACAGAACTTCTGAGTCATGATCAAAGGATACTGTAGGGGATAGCAGATTGCAACGTAGCGGTCATAGGCCATGACAGCCAATAGGAAGCAGTCAGTACTACCAAGCCCAATGAAGAATAGCATCTGGGTGGCACAACCCAGCAATGTGATGGCCTTATGCTTCTTCATAGTGTTCACCAGAATGTGGGGTACTACTGTTGCAGTGTACCAGATTTCCACAATAGAAAGGCTACCTAGTAGGTAGTACATAGGTGTGTGGAGGCAGGCTTCCATATGAATGGTGGCTACAATAAGGATGTTTCCTGTGAGGATCATGACGTAGACCAGACTGATCCCCAAGAAAGCCAAGACCTGCAGCTCTGAGTATGTAGGATAAGCTATGAATACAAACTCTGTTGATAATGATTGATTCACCCAAGTCATTGAGGTACTGAGGTCCCCTGTATGGCAAGAGATAAAAGGATAGAATGAAGAATTAATTTATGAATATATAGGGGTATCTTAGCCATCACAGCATTAGGTCTGTTCTAATCGTAGCTTGAGATTGGAAAAGAGAAGGTGGAAAGAGTGTCAGATTTGGATACAGGACTGAGGGCTCAAATTCTGCCTCTACGAGTTTTGTGATCCTAGGTCAATCACTGAGCATCCTTGAGCCTGTTTCCTAATCTGTAAGAGTAGGTTAATAATACATTAACTACCTACATCATAGGACTGTGGTAAAGATCATTAAAGTTCTTTTCAAACTTTAAAGCATGATATATGATTGTGGGTGATAGTGATAGGAAATAGAAGAAGAATGAAGCCACTTGGTTCAAGGGAAAAAAACCACTGAATTTCCTGTTAGATGACTGACAGTTCTGCTGCTAATTACTTGTGTTATGTTGGGTCATTTGCTTTTCCTGTGTCCATTTCAGTGCTCTCTGAGTCAAGAGTCCTTAACCTGGTGTCTGTTTACCATTTTTTTTTAATATTTGATAATGGTATTTAAATATACTGGGATTCCCGCCCCTCCCCCCCCCAATTCTAGTGCATTTAAACACATTTTGAGGATGCATCTTCAAGCTTTCCTAGACTGTTAATGGAATGCATTACCAAAAGAAGAATCTCTGCATAAATCTAACGTCTCTTTTGTCTTTAATTCTTATGATTTTCTGGTTCTGATTCACTGCCCCAGCCATTAATATTGACCATCTGCCCACTTGTTAATGACATCCTGAAAAGTGATGGATGAAGTCTCGAAGGAGAATGAAAGAAGGGGAAAAGAGGACAGGAAAAGTGGGAGTGATTATGGAAGGAGGCCTTTGATAGTTTTCACCTTCTCAAGTGATGCAGAAGGAAACTTAAACACTGCTAGAGAGGTCAGGATATGATGCAGTCACAGTATTTCTGAATTGGAGGGTACCTGAAAGGACATACATTATAACCCTTATCTGAGCTGAATCCCTCTCATATTTCCATGACTTTTCTATTTTCTAGGCTGCACATCTCCATTTTTCTCCAACGACTCCTCATATAACTAGGTCTCCTGTCTGCTCATCACTATGGTCTCTCTTCTTATCTTGTCCTCTATCTAGTCATTGTCCTGCAGAATACATCATGTCCTGGATATATAATTATCCAGGAGGTTGGAAGACCAGGAGGAAGTACAAGAGAGCCTAGAGGGCATAGGCATGCTACGAAATGTTGACAATTATAAGGGGATGCTCTAGTGATAGAGATGCAGGACCCAAGAAGAAAAGGAAGGTCTTTGTTGCCTTACCTGGAGCCTTATCCTCACTCAGTCTCCCCAACAGCCTCAATTTAGAAAACTTGTGGGAACTGTAAAAAGCAGAGCATGATCTCTCATGGGACTCCTCCCTCTAGAAAGAGCACTGGACAAAAAACAAAGAAGCAGGGTTTGAGTCTTGGCTCTTTTACCTATTAGTTAGGGTTTTCTTCTCTGGGTCTCAGTTTCGTCATCCGAAAAATGAGCACATCTGAGATCAGAATAACCCATTTGACATTTAAAGGCAGTATTACAGCTGGTTGGAAGCAGCTTTGTATAATAAAAAAGAGCAATGACTCTGGTGTCAGAGAACTGGGATCCACATTCTTCCTGACACTTTCTACCTGTGTAGTTTGAGGGTTCATCATTTAAACTATCTGGGTCTCAATACGCAGAGCAGGAAGTTGGACTGGCTGGTCTCTGAGGTCTCTTCTTTCTCAGATCTATGGTCCTAGAATCTCACAAATAATCAGAAATAATCTTAATTTCAGCATGATAATGAAATGAAGTGATACTACTTCAAGCATACAAGGGGGTATTCCATAATTATAACAGAACATTCCCACACTAGGATTCATAGGTTCAAAGTGCAGAAACTGGAAGGAGTTCTTGGAGGTCATTTGGCCAAATATATTGTTTTGGTCATGCAGCTTTGGACCAGGGAAGGGAAGGGAGTTATTCACCATTCCTCAGACTCTAGAGGAGTGGTAGAGTTGGGATTTAGACCAAGGTCCTTTGACATAAAATTCAAGGTTCGTTGTCTTAGTGGTATCTTTGGTGTAATAAAACTGCGTCTGGAATTTTGTATGTACTCATGGGCATCACCTTTTAGAGAGGCTGCTGATAAGAGGGGATGTCTAGAGAAGGTTAACTAGGATAAGAGGACCCAAGATAATACCATAAGATGACTCCTTGTGGAAACCAAGCCTGTTTAGTTTGCAGAAGAGAAGTCATATTAACTCAGGGGTGGGAAACCTACAGCCTTGAGGCCACATGCAACCATATAGGTCCTCAAGTGTGGCCCTTTGACTAAATCCAAACTTCACAGAACAAATTCTTATCCTTTAGGATCTCAAGTATGGTCCTTTGAATCCAAACTTCATACAATAAATCTTGTTTTGGATTCAATCAAAGGGCAGCACTTCAGGACATAGAGAGCTTTGAGGCTATAGGTTCCTCACCCCAGTGCTAGGCATTTGCAAATACATTAAGGATGGTCATTAGACAGAAGGATTAGATTCACTAAGGAAAGTAATCCCAAAAGAGAATGAAATGCATTCAAAGGCAATGAATTTCTACTTATTGTAGGCTTGCAGACAGAGGCCAGATAACTAGTTGTTTCATATGTTCTAAAGGTAATTCTTGAACAGTAAAGAGTTAAATTAGACAGCTTCTGTGCCATAAAAATGGAAAATATTATTACCCCAGTGATCCTGGGACTGAAGTTGGTCAGGGAGGATACCATTTTAAACATGGAGAAACTGAAGTGTAAGTTGGAATGGAACACTGTCTATGGTTTAGAATGATTGTCTAAGACATGGAAGAAGCCAGAAATCCTGACAATTAGCTCCTGACTCACTCCTTCCACCAAGCCTAGGAAATTATGAAACACTCTGGGTAGTTAAAAAAAATTAGAGTTTAGGGTGATGCTAATGAAGACAGAATCCTAGATGAGCAAAACAGTTAAATGATGAGGGCTTTATTTTTAGTTTTGCTACTAATAAGTTATGTGACCTTAGGCAATCCAAATAAATGAATCAGGCTAGATTTGATGATTTTAAATGTTTCTTCCAGCTTTCCCATTCTAAGACCCTATAGCATTTCCTTACCTCAGAAGTATGTGAGTGATGTAGTTCTGGGCTCTTTAGTTACACCTGCATCCTCAGAACCAAGCCATCAGACCCAATACCTGATGGGGAGTGCTCATAACTTTCCAGGGGATAGATTAATGAGGAGGCATATATAACCTGGAAAGTCTATTCAACAGGGATGGACATTTATGTAATCTTCTTAAATAAAGCCTCAATTATTCATGCATTAGTATCCAGGCAGAAATAAATGGAAATAGGTTTTAGGGTCTTGACTCCTCAATCCCATCTCTCAGAGGTGAGCAGTGCAGCAAAATTTAGTCTCCCCTTGAGATGCTGTTGGGAGGTAATTAGCCCACAGTAGATTGTTCTCTCCACTTGGGATCTCTGTGTCTCTGGAAGATGGAGGGGACAACTCTGGAGAAGCAAAAGAAACTGTTAAATACTTCCATGGCCATGTCATCATGGATTATGCCCAAGGTTGAAAGTTCAAATACATTGAGGGAAAGTATTAGAAAGATCTCCAATGGAGGCAGCTTAACTATCCCCTTCCTTAGTTCTCCACTTCACAATTATATGCCAATAAAATTAATCTGAATATGAAATTATCAGATTAACAGAAGAAGTAGAAAATTTAAATAAACCAAGCTCAGATGTTTCATAGTACACAGTTTGAACCCCTCTTGTGCACTTTTTATGAAATGCTTTATATTATAGTTATCCAGGTTTAAATTTTGTTCCCCTTCTACACTGCAGACTCCATGAGAGAGAAGGGAGGAATGAAAACCCTAACTGTACAAGTGTATCTCTCCTCTTAACTGCTACCTCCTGGGGCTACTCCATTAAACCCAAATCACATTGTTGAGTCATTCAGCTTCTATTTATTTCTCAGAATTCTGAAAGGCTGGGGATTTCTGATACTATTGTCCGTGAGACCCCACCAGTATGCTTCCCATTGAGTATAAACTAGCCAGCTATATTTAAAACAGCTTTTAGAAAAAAAATATTTATAACATGGTATAGCAAGGACATTAGTTTATACCCTCCCACCTAATTGGGGGTAAAATCTTACCTTGTACACAGAACATCCCTGGGAGAAATGGTCTCAAAACTCAGAAAACCCATATGACCAAGGGTAAATTCATATCTCCTGGTCACTTGAAGTTGTTTTTTTCCTTCTTTTTGAAATCTCATGGAATTCCATGTGACATCTTTATTTTGGAGGTGTAGTCAATATATATATATATATATATATATACATATACATATATATATATATATATATATATATATATATATAGTTTGTTTTTGCTATTCTCAAAGTACTGAGACAGATGTTGCCATTATCTGTTGTAACTTTGAGGAATTCTGCTACTAGTTCTTTGGATACTGATACAAGTGGGATTTCCAGGTTTGACTTATCAAAGTTCACAGTGTCAGAACCATAATTCTTTCTCTAGATATTTGATTGATTTTTTTGGGAGACCTTCTTTATGGCCATGGCATGTCTCATATTATTCACATCTGGATGCCTTGTCTCCTATTAGTTCAGTTAATGGGCAAAAGGGAAGGGGGAGAGAGAGACAGATACATACACCGGCTCATGCTCACACACACACAGAAGGAGAGAAAGAGAGAGAGAAGGAGGGAGGGAGGGAGGAAAGGAGGGAAGGAGAGAGGGAGAGAGACAGAGAAAGTTCTTACAACTACACTTTCCTCTTCTCAAGAGTAATTCCCTTTTAAGCTTGGTTCAAATTGGAATTATCATCTCCCAAACTCAAGAATTATAGTCTCCTTGATTGGACTGGTTCCAAACTGCTTGCTGGTTTTATATGTAGCCTAAGAAACATTACTATTTCTATTTAAATAATCACAAGATGTTTATTATGCTCTATCGTCAGCTACTCATTGAATGATCCAAAGTATTTAATTTCTCTTAAATTGATTAGGAGCTGGATCAGAACTTAGTGCACACATTTGTATCAAACTATCTAAATCAGGTGGGGTATATGAGTGTTCAGGAAAGACTACCACCTCTGGTGTGAGGGGTTGCTGAGCCCTTTTTTGAGCTGGTCATTCATCTTTGGTGTCCACTTTTAACCCAACTCTCACCTGTGGCACTGAGAAGCTGTTGAGTACACAGAAAATACACCTTGATAAACCATCTTGGCGGATGGGCTAAACCAGGTTCAGGGTAACCAATGAAGCACAAAGCCATTAGGGGAGTGTCTGCCTCAAGCATGTGAAGACTTCCTCCTGTAGAATCGGTGGATAAGAACAATTTATTCCAATGGTCGTGAAGACAGATAAATAGGCATTGTAGTGCACTTAGAGCTTTGCCAAACATCGATGACACTAAGATCACCCGCTTCATCCCTGCATCCTAAACTATTGGCAGTCATCCTTTTGCCTTACAATTGGACTTAGACGACTGTAGAAGAGAGAGTTAGAATGAGAACTTTTTGCAACTCTGCCTGGTTTAAATCCAATTCACCCCATGAGTCAAGAGATCACCCTGCGATGTCTTTGGTCCTCTTTGAAAATGAAGAACAAACATAAACAATACCAGATATGTTTGTATTAATTGAGCTAGTGGTAAAACCATACTTTATTTTTCTTACATTAGAAGTGTTTGGGCTGCTCCCATGGCTCAGATATTTATACTATTACACTTTAGTTTCATGATTACTGTGGTAGACACCTCAGACTCAATATATCCAAAACCAAGTTCATTATCTATCTACCTATCTATCTATCTATCTATCCATCTTTGTATGTTGTCTCCCTTATTAGATTGTAAGGTCCTTGAGGGGAGCGGCTGTCTCTTACTTTTTTTTGTATCCCCAATGCTTAGCAAAGTGCCTGACATAGTGGCACTTAATAAATGTTCACTGATTGATGAATGCATTTTTAATATGTTAATTCAATGAATTCTTTGGGGATATGTTAAAGAAGCATATGAATTGTTATTCATATGGATGGAGCTATGAGCCAAAGAGTTATGAGTTATTGTTGGAGTATTTATACACCTAATAGGACTGCAGAACCCAAGATGCACCAAGTGGTATGTAGAGGTTGAGAAACCTAGTACTTTTGATCTATATGCAGTTGGAAGTAGGCTGGCACTGAAAGCTACAAGTGCCACCTGGTAGCTTCTATTGATGTAACACCTTGAGCAGCTCCTCTAAAGAATATCACTCAGTGCTAATTGAAATGCTGTTCCCTTGAGACCCTAATTATCTCTGTATGAGGCAAAAATGTAATAGATCTATAAGGGAGTGTATTTTCCT
Organism: Bettongia penicillata ogilbyi; assembly: GCA_023548195.1. Classification (NCBI taxonomy): domain Eukaryota; kingdom Metazoa; phylum Chordata; class Mammalia; order Diprotodontia; family Potoroidae; genus Bettongia; species Bettongia penicillata. The sequence continues at coordinate 916,534 of JAJHZJ010000479.1, read as the reverse complement.
GTATAATCTGGGAGTTAATGTACATGTCTGAGAGTATGTCAGTAAGAGAAGTCAGTTAATAGAATTATTCATATGCATTTCTAGTCACACACTAGGTAAATGCAAATGAATATTCCTTCCCTTGGGTACCCTAGAGGGTTAATGATAAAGAATATATATGAATGTATTTAGATGTTAACCCCTGAGTCAGTAGCTGATGCAAAGTCTAGCTCTGTAGAACCCATAAGAGTTGCACACTGTCAATGACTCTTAGAGGTCACAGAGGTGAATGCATATCAAGGTATTTCTGGAGGTAAGCAAGATCTTCCTATAGAGCAATTGAAAGCCCTGGGGCAGAAGCTGTTCTCCAAACTGGCACTTTTATCTAAGTTACTACAGGGCTGAGGTCATGATATTCTGCAAAGGGAAGAGAAATCCCAATGACCAGTCAATGGACCCAGAAGCCAAATGAGGTAGAATATGCATGACTATAGCATACCTGGGTGTGTAACATGTGTGTTCTATTTTACAGGGCCATATGCATTTAAATTACTTTAATCTTATTATCTTTATTAATAAAAATACACCTTAAGAAACTTCAATTTCATCATTATGAGTACTCTTTCGACTAGTGTAAATTTCAATCTTCATAACTTAGTATATAGTTTTCAAGAATTATCACTGTTAGACCACCCAGATGATGAGTCTTTCCAAACTTGAGTAGACCAATCAATTGATGTATATTTACTAAGGACTTGAGTTAGGCACCAGAAATCCTTGAGATCCATTGTATGTATAGAATTCCCTTCAGACAATGGATATCCACCCATCACTAGGCTAATACTTGATGCCTTTCCACATTGGTAAAACCTACCAGGATTCCTTTAGTTGTGGTAAGTCATAAAAAATGCAAAATCATCCTCAGTCTAGATCTGTCCTTATTTAATAATAATAGCTAACATTGACATAGCACCTTAAGGTTTGTAAAGCACTTTGCAAATATTATAACATTCCATTCTCACAGGGAGGCAGGTATTAATATTATCCTTATTTTATGGACAAGGAAACTGAGACTGAGAGAGCTTAAGTGACTGGTCCCAGGTCACACACTACAACAAATCATGGTCATGATCCATGGCAATGGAATCACTACTCTCCAACTGGAATACTATGTCTCCAAATGTCTCATCCATGTAAACAAAAGCTTGTGCCATTTTACATATTAATCTATCACTTTTTTGTAATGAGGTTTGAAGCATGCTTTATCATTGGTCCTCTGGAACCATTGAAACAATAGTAAGTCATTTCATTGATCAGAATTCTCAAGACAAACTCTGTTAATAATAGTTTTTTTCTCTCAATTCATTGCTGTCTTGTGGGCAGAGAGGGATAAAAGAATGAGAAGAATCAGTATGTGAATAGATTAGATTTCTGGTGTTATTTTTTCAGTCATTTCAGTTGTGACCTCTTTTGGGGTTTTCTTGGCAAAGATGCTGGAGTGGTTTGCCATTACCTTCTCCAGCTCATTTTACAGATGAGGAAACAGACAAATGTGGTCAAGTGACTTACCAAGGGTCACACATCTAGTAAGTGTTTAAGACAAAATTTGAACTCAGGAAGATGAGTCTTCCTTAATCCAGGCCTGGCATTGTATCCACTATGCCACTAGCTGCTCTTACTCTATCCACAGCACCACCCAAATTCCATAGATTACGTTACTGTGTCGGCAGCAGCATTCATCTAGTCTTGGACTAAGATGAGGAAAAGATGAAATATGAGAGCTAGAGGGTGCAGTGGAAAAAATATGAGATTTGAAGATCCTGCATTCAGATCCCAGCTTTTCTCCCTTTACTTGTGTGATCTTGGACAAGTTGCTTCTCTCAACCTCAATTTCCTCAACATAGGGATTGAGCCAGAATACACTGAAAGTCCCTTTCATCTCTTGAAGATCTGAGGATCCTTTGTAAAATAAGAATGGCGGGTGAGGCTGGGTTAAGTGCTCCAAAGGCACTTCCATGTGCCTCTACCTTCTCTGACAGGGAAATCTGAGATCGTGTTTGGGACAAGCCACAAAACATCAAAAGTCAAATGGGAATAATAGCTATTTCTCACAGGGTTGTTGTGTGGCTTGAACATACAAAAGCACTCTAAAAACTTTAAAGCCCCATCTCATTGCTACCTAATGTTGTCTGATTCCTTGGTCCAAGGCTCCCATAGTAGTTTTATCAGGGTTGCTCTCTCACCTTAGTCATAATGCAGTGTGATACAATGGACAGAGCACAAGTTCTGGAATTAGACGACCTGATTTTAAATTCCATCCCATGCATTTACTATCTGTATGACCTTGGGCAAGTCATTAACCTATCTGGCTAGCTCAGTTTCCTTAACTATAAAAGGAGGAGATTGGACTAGATAGTTCTAACATCCCTGAGGGCTTGAAAGCCATGGAATAGCAAGGAATTTTTGCAGTCAGTATTTCAGGCAGGGAAGTGACCAGTGGGGAAGACCATGGTGCCTATTAAGCTTTCCAAAATCTTCGTGGTGAAGAGACAATTGTCACCTGCCACATACTGCAATGGTGGTAGAACCGCAAGAAGTCCTTATGAGTTGACAGATACTCTTCTTGGCAGTTGTAGCAAGGACTCAGGAGGCCCAGATTAGGGCCAGGGTGAATATTCAGTTTTCAGCATTGTGGAAAGACACTGTACTTTTCCATTTCCCCTCTCTACTTTGTGCTCATGAGAACTCTGGGCTACCAGAGCCATACTTGGTCATTCTACAGCCTATGATCGTCCTGACTTCTGTAGTCCTCTTTCCAAGTCTACGTCAACTCAAACCAGTGGCCCCTAAACCTTCTTCCAATCATTAGACTGCTGTTTCCCCAAACACCTGTGACTGATGAACCTAGTCACAGTTACACTCCCTTTCATCTCTATCTTCTACCCCCTTCAACTCCGCAACCACGATCAAATTCACTCTGCTATTATTTTTGAAGGGAGTGCGTCAGAGGATTCTCTTTTAACCTTAGTCACCATCCATGGAAATTTTTAGTTCAAAATGTTCCTTTGTGGACACTACATGATCCCTCTGGGGGCTTGCAATTTGTGACAGCAGTAAGAAATACCATTTACCTTTGTCTCCTTGAGGTTACACACTGTCTTTGCTCTTGTACTTGTGTTGCCCAGTGTTTACACAATGTTTAGCATATAGTAAGCACTTCATAAACATTCATTCATTTATTCATTCATGCTCAGAAACAAGCCATGAGAACAAAAAACTAGTGGGGATAGCTTGCATTTTTCAAGGAGTAGATTTAAGAGGAGATACCCATAGCCTAAGGGCCCTACTTAATAGAGGTGGAAATTTATATATATATGTTATATTTATTTTATATGTTTATATGATAAATATTATATGTAATATATATTTATATAATATTTTATATTATGTATGTATTATCTATCTATCTATCTATCTATTTATCTATCTATCTATCTATCTATCTATCTATCTATTTATCTATCTATCTATCTATCTATCTATCTATCTATCTAAAACCTTCTTTAAAAAACTTCCCAGTTTTTCATGTCTTAGAACTCAGGCCATGGGACTTAGGGTCTTGTCTCTTCAGTCCCTCCTCCCAGATGTGAACGGTACAGGAAAGACAGCTGGTTTCCCTTGAGACTCTGTTGAGAAGCAGTTAACCCACAGTAGCACTCTTTCTCTCCCCCGGAATCTCTTGGCCACTGGAATGTATGCGGGCATCTCTGGAGTGGCAAGGGAAACTGTTAAACCTTTGCATGATTACAACATTACTGACCTTGCTTAAGGTTCAAAACACATTGAGGTTAAATACTGGAATGGTGGAGACAAATAAGGTGGAGTGACAGAGAAAGAGGGCACAGGGGTCATAGGATGGGCGTCTAGAGAGCTGAATACTAGTCCTGGCTCAGCCTCCAGTTGTGTGACTTCAGGTAGATTGCTCAGTCCTCTGACTCCTGGCTTCATGTTTGTTAGCTGATGAGGTGGTTCAAGGTCAAGAATACAGGTCCTGGTTCCCTTTGGCAGTCTGAGCAAGCTCATACAGCACTTCTCAGAAGAAGGCTTTTAAACGCATAAAACGATCTACAGAGGATTAAAAAGGGAAGCCAATCATATTGAAATTCAGTTATCAAAATAGTAAAAGAAAACCAAGTTCGTAGACTCCAGATTAAGAATCCCTGCTCTGTCTGATTTATTAAATTATTCTTAGCTCTCAAATGCTAGCTATCAGAGTAGAGGCATAAATTTGGGAAGGACTTTGGAATAGAGGTTTGAGGGTAGCTAGGTGGCACAGTGGATAGAGCCTCAGGCCTGGAGTCAGGGAGGTTCATCTTCTTGAGTTCAAATTTGATCTCAGGCACTTACTAGCTATGTGACCCTGGGCAAGTCACTTAACCCTGTTTGGCTTAGTTTCCAGATCTGTAAAATGGGTTGGAGAAGAAAATGGCAAACCATTCCAATATCTTTGCTAAGAAAACCCCAAATGGGGTCAAAACATGTCAGACATGACAACAACAAAAAAAGAATTTTGAATTTGGATTCTGGAGTACACAACTTCTTAGCTCTGTACCCACAAACACTACCTCTCTGAGTCTCAGTTTTCTTATCTATAAAGTGGGGATAATGATGTCATTTTTGACATGACAGGGTTGTTCAAAGTCTTTATTCAATACTTATTAGGTGAGGAAAGTTCTTTATAAGGCTGAAATTTCAATAGAAAAGTGAGCTTTGAATGTCTGGCCCAGTCTTCTGGCCCTGGATGGTACTTGTTTTATCTCAGTCCCAAGAAAGAAAAGAAACTCTTTTATTTTCCACAAACTCTCAGGAAAGATCAAGCTTTTCAAGCTGAACAGATGGCCCTGTCTTGTCTTCTCATAAAAGTAAAAGGACTCTCATCAAGAAGTAGAACCCTAAGTCAAGAGATAGAAGGCACTTGAGAGGTCTTCTGGGGGCAGGGAGAGAAGTGCAAGATTCAGAGTCAGAGGATTTTGCAAAGCACCCACTGTATGACCTTAGACAAGTCACTTCTCTGGGTGCAAGTCTCCTTATTTGCACAAGGTAGAGGTTTAACTAGATGAAGTCAAGAAACTCTTCTAGCACTAAATCTGATTTCCCTTATTTCATAACAAGGGCTCAGAAAAGGAAGTGGACCCAACATAAAGAATAAATAAGAAAGACAAGATCATGAGATTTTAGAACCACAGGCTTGAAAAAGGAAGGGACCCTAGAGGATAGATGCAGAATGGTAGAAATATAGAATTTAAGTTATAAGAAGCCTCAGAAGCTGTCAAGTCTACCCCAAACATGGAAGGCATCTCCATTATAACATACTCAACAAAGGGTCAGTCAGAGGCAACAAACAGTCAGACCCCCAACAAAGAGAGGTCCAGTTCCCTCATTTTACAGATGAAGGAACTCAGGCACAGAAATATAGTGCCTTCTGCGAGGTTGCAGAGTTAGAAAATATCAGAGTTCGGTTCCCTGACTCCAAATCCAGTGCTTTCCCAACCACACCATAATGTCTTTCTAATAGGTCTTAACAAAGAAGACTTGGGAGTTTTCTTGACCTTGATATTACAGATATTTTTCCGGATTTATAATTTCATTAAAATTGGAAAGTCTTAGTGAGAAACTTCCTTTACAAGGGCAGATCAGCCTCTGCTCTGTAGCTTACGATCTTTGAGAGTAATATGGGACACTTAGAAGCAAAATAACTTGTTCAAAGTCACACAGTCAGTATATGTCAGAGGTAGGCATTCTCAGCTGCGAAGTCAACTCTATCTACTATGCCAACCAGCAGAACTTCACCATATAGCAAATGGAAACTAAACGTGTGACATGTCCAACCTGTTTGTTTTATGTTTCCTAGGAACTGGATAGAGGAAAAAAATATAAGTAGAGGGTATATTAAGGTAACTGTAATTGTAAATCAAGTTTTAATATCAACAAGAATAATATAGTGGTTCTCATGGACATTCCTTGCCTTCAGTGTCCTTGTATGGAGAGGTTCTAAGCCCCGCCTCAGGACATAGATCCTAAGAAGACAAAACTCTTAATTATTTTTTAATTTTTTTAATGTTCTACAATCACTACCATAAAACTTAGATTTTTACCCCCCCACACCTACCCCCCCCCTCCATCCCCAAGATGGAATACAATTCTATATAGGATCTACATATACTTTCCTATTCAATACATTTTCATTATAGTCAAGCTGTGTAGACAAAGTAAAATAAATGGAAGAAATCATATAACAAATCAAAACATAATACACACACACACACACACACACACACAAACATGATCTGCTACATTCTGCGAATGAATTCCATAGTTCTTTCTCTGAGTGTGGAAGGCATTTTGCCTTAGAAAACCATTGGGATTTTTCTTTTTACGTTCTTAATTCTTTCTTTAAGTTCCAAGTCTACCAGAAAAAACTCTCGCACACTGTGGTCGTTGCTGTGCACAAAGTTCTCCTGGTTCTGCTCCCTTCGCTGAACATCAGATCACATAAGTCCTCCCAAGCCTCTCTGAAGTCTTCTTGTTCATCATTTCTTATGGCTCAATAGTACTCCATTACATTCATATACCACAACTTATTCAGCCATTCCTCAATTGATGGGCACCCCCTTGGCTTCCACTTTTTGGCAACTACAAAAAGAGATGCTATAAATATTTTTGTACATGTGGGACTCTTTCCCACTTTTATGATCTCTTGGGGATACAGTCCTAGTAGCGATATTGCTGGGTCAAAGGGTACGGACATTTCGTAGCCCTTTGGGCATAGTTCCAAATCGTTCTCCAGAGGGGTTGGATGAGAAGATGACAAAACTCTTGAAGATTCCTCTGTGGCATGGGCAAGGTAGTGGATGTTGTTGCTGATCAGACATGTCTGACTCTTTGTGATCTTATTTGCTTTTTGTTTTCTTTGTTTTGATGATACTCTAGTGGTTGGTCATTTTCTTCCCAGTTCATTTTATAGATGAGGAAATCAAAGCAAACAGGGTCAAGTGACTTGTCCAGGGTCACACAGCTAATAAATGTCTGAAGCCAGATTTGAATGCAGAAAAATGAGCCTTTCTGAGCCTAGGCTTAGGGCTTTATCCACGGTACCATCTAGCTATCCAGGATAATGAGAGTTGAATTTAGAGGGCTTGAGTCTAAATTCTAGTTCTGTCATTTGCTTCCTATATGACCTTGGGAGAGTTAACCTCTATATGTATCAGTTACTCCATCTATAAAATGAGTGGGTTGAATTAGATGACTAGCTCTAAGCCTGCTAACTTGCCTTATCTGTAGATTTCCTCTATTTCTAAAGAGGAGGCTAAGTTCTTTGGAACAGTTTGTATGTCTGTCCTTTCCTGGGATAGTTTTGTAGTTAACAATATTGATGTACATTTAGTGTTTCAGAGCAGCAGACAACAAACTTAAGAGGCTATGTATGAAGTATGGGAACTATGTTAAAATTGTGCTTTTTAAAGGTTTCACTGTCTTGACAACCATACGGTTTCCACCCTGTTCCTTCATGGAGTTTCAGAGGTTGCTTTGCTGCTCATGGAGCTTTTGAGAGCATTTTTGACATCCTTGTTCCGTAGTGTGTAAATGAGAGGATTAAGCAAGGGGGTAACAAAGGTATAGACCAAGGCAATCTGTCGATCCTCATCCTCTGAGGTGCTGGATCTGGGACGCAAATAAACCAGGCTACAACAGCCATATTGTAACAGGACCACAGTGAGATGGGAGGAACAGGTGGAGAAGGCCCGCTGGCGGCCCTCAGCTGAGCGGATGTGTAAGATGGTGGTGGTGATGAAGATGTAAGAGATGCAAATGAGCAGGAATGGAATGGTCAGTACAAGAATTCCTACTACATAGAGGATAGCCTGGTGAATTTGGGTATCAGCACAGGCCAGGCGTAGGACAGGTGGTACGTCACAAAGGAAGTGGTTGATCTCTCGGCGGTGACCACAGAAGGGCAGGGTGAAGATCAGTGTTGTCAGCTGAAGAGAGAGAAAGAGAGCCAGGCCCAGGGAGCCCACCACCATCTGGGTACACAGCTTCTGGGTCATGATGAGGGTGTAGTGCAAAGCATGACAAATGGCCACATAGCGGTCATATGCCATGACAGCCAATAGGAAACAGTCAGTACTGCCAAGGGTGACAAAAAAGAACATCTGGGCCCCACAACCAGCCAATGGGATGGGTTTCTGGGTTCCAAAGATGTTGGAGAGCATCAGTGGTACCACAGTAGTGGTGTAACAGATCTCTAGGAAGGACAGGTTGGAGAGGAAAAAGTACATGGGGGTACGGAGGAAAGTGTGGGTGCACACAACCCAGATGATGGCAGTGTTTCCACAGAGGATCATCAGATAGAGGAGGAGAAAGAGAAGGAAGAGGAAGACCTGGATCCTAGGGGAAGCAGTGAACATCCGGAATACAAATTCAGTGGGGCCAGACTGGTTGAAATGGATAAAGTTGGAAAGAAACATCTTACCTGCTAAAGAAAAAATAAAGTCGGAGTGAGTTACTGACTTATTTAAATAAAATCAGCAAACTTATGGTTCATTTTTATTATTGTTCAACATATGTCACAGTGGAGGCTAATCTGGCTGAGAAGTACTTCTCTCCTCCCTTCAGTGGAGTGATTGGAAGTGATTCTCCCTCACCACACCTGTCTCTATCTCCTGAAAACTTCTCAGGACATCATCACTTGAGGTCTCTATACCTGCTCCTTATCCCTTTTGTTCCACGAGGGTAGAGAAATCCCAAAGGCTCCTTGTTCAAAGTCGCCTGTTGGTTCAGAGATAAAAAGTTTAACTTATGAAGGGTTTAGTCTAGGTCTCATTTCCATGTGATTTTTTTCCTTTGCAAAGTTGGAAAGTTTAAAAATGGAGATAATTAATCAAATTAACCTAAAGCTCTTAGTCCCCAATGATCTTTTAATAACCAGCCTAGAAATGTAGTTTCCTAGCTAGTTAAGTTTGGTATAAATAACTATTTATCTTCTTAATCTCTACAGAAAAGAGGATACAGTGTAATTGTCCTTATCTAGAAAAACCATCATTAGGATACAAACACATTGGAAAATTAAAAAGAGCAAAGAAACAATGGTAAACAATGATCCAAGGTGGCATTTGACAAGGGAACAGAAAGAGAAGGAACATAGAGGATTCAGTAACATTCCGGAGGCTTCTCTAAGTTGGCATGGTTCTTTCATTCCCTGCTGAGTTATCTTAAGATTCTTGGCAAGCAGAGGAAAGGAAAAGGTTGAAGCCAATGTAAGGCTTAGAGTCAGCCTCATGGAAATTGTGTTCCATATTTTGATACCATTTTCTTCTCACTGCTATTGCCCTTTGTCCCCCTCTCACTACCTCTCCCTTATGCCTCCCTCAGAGAGATTTAAAAAAAAACTCAACAAGACAAAACAAAACTCTGCCCTCCAATGTCAAGCTTATTAATAGTTTCATCCTTTTACTGTCTGGGAAAACAACAATTTCCATTGCCATTGGAGAAGTAGCACCCATATTAAAGCATTCTTCTGAATCACTATTAGGATGAGATCACACCATTTCAGACTTCAAGATTCAGTTAAAATCATCTTGGCCAGTCATCTCATCTCTCTGGGCTTAGTTGACCTTATCTATATGAGGAAGAGCTTGAATTAGATAATTCTGTTTTGTTCTAGTTCCAACATTCTGTCATATTTGGTAAGGTTGCTTTTAACTCAGTGATTCCAAGTTCAAAGTTTCACGGTTCATTTCAGCTTGGATATAAACCATGGTCCTGCTCTACCATTTTATTTTCTTAAGTTCCTAGTTCTGAATCCTGTGTCCTGTGTCCTCTGACATTCTATATTCCAAAGTCCTTTCTAGCTCTGACAGTCTACAATACCTCCCTTAGAATGACAATATTATGTTCCAGAAATGAAAGTTAAGTAACTCTTCTCTGGCAGAGGTTTTGCTCTTCCACAATAGCATTATTGTAGCTACTACATATAGGTATATCGTTTTAAGTAGATAACTATTCTGTAGACTCCAAACTTGAAGGAAAACGAAGGAGAGGAGGAGAAAGAGAAAAGTTTGAGGAGGAAAAAGGGGTGGAGAAGGAGAAGAAAGAGAAAGAGGAGCAGAATGAGAAGAAGAAAAAGGAGGAGATCAAGAAGGAGGGAGCGCGAGGAAGAGGAAGAAGAGAAAGAGAAAGAAAAGGAGAAGGAGTATGTTGATGATGATGACAAGAATTGACAAGTGGGTAATGACAGGAGAAAGTGGAAGAAAGAGGAAAAGAAAAAAGCAAGAAATAAGTAAGAGGAGATAAGGAAAGAGAGGAAAAGAGAAGAAAGGTAGTTATTTCAATTAATATTGACTATGCACCACCATACCTGTCACATACACTTTGTTAAGGCCCTGAAGGCCATAAATAAATTGAAAATGTCATAAAATTTCAGGGTCAGAAGGGACCTGAGACATCATTTAATCCTGATCATATATAACTAAGTTTCCACTCTACATCATACTTATCAAATGTTCTTGAGCCTTATCTAGTAAGGAATGAACCACTCACTACCTCTAGAACAATCCATTCCTTTTTGGGATAGCTCTAATTCTAAGAAAGGTTTTCTTTAATCTCCTGTGCTTATCACAGTGCCTGGCACATACAATAAATGTTTATTAACTCTTGGGTACTCTATGTTTATTTCTCTCCATATATAACCTAAGAATGATGGATAGGTACCTAAACCTGTTAGGAACATGGCATTTCTCTTGAATGAAGCCAAACACATCTAAACAATTTGATCCAATTATCTTGGAAAAGGATTGTAAATCACACACTGGAGAAATGGAGGCAGTGCTAATATGTGCACAACTCATAAAATTTCTGTTCCATATATAGGTCCGAAGATGCAGAAGAAATGATTGAAAGTGCCTCAGTATCTGTCTTCAAATATTTGAAATTCTGTCATGTGGGAGAGAGATTAAGTTCATTCAGGTTGGCCCTAGTGTGAAGAACTAGTCAGTGAAGAAAAGCTACAGGAAAACTGATATGAACATAACAAAAGGAAAATCTTGCTGATAGGTGGAACTGTCCCAGAGTGTAATGGGCTGCTTCCAGAGACTGGAGGGTCTTCATCACTGATCGTTTGTTAGAAACACGGTAGAGGAGATTCCTGCTCCAACATGGACTGGACAAGATGACCTCTAAGGTCTCTTCCAATATGAATATGTTGAAATTCTATCAAACAACAGCATATCATCATCTGTTGAATAAATTGTAGCACATTCATAAAATCCTAGACAGGTCTAGAAAAGTCCTTATAGAGGAAAATGTGATGCAGAAAAGTGTAATGACTTGTCTGAGATTACACAGCTACTGAATAACTTAGCTAAGATCTAAACCCAGATTTTCTGCCACCCAGTATAGTACTTTCTGCTCCGGAATAGCCCTCACAGTCTCATTATGTGGGAGGGAAAATCAGCATCCCTTATACAGATCACATAATAACTGGAAAGACTCATTCATTTCCATTAACCATATAGAGAAACTGGGATACTCTTAGTACTGAAAAAAAAATTCTCTACAGGAATGCTTCTTGGGTATAAATTGGGAATAAATTCATATTATCTAACTTCATTGGGATTTCACAGCAGCAAGCCAAGTCTTTTATTCTTCCTTTTCTATTTCCTTATCTTATTCCCCAGGAAAGTCTTTCTAAGCATTCTTCTCTCCCTCAAACCTCCCACCTATCCTCTCCTCCCACATCTGAGGACCCTATGGATTACTTTTTTTTAAAAAACATTGAAATAATTCACTGTAAGCTTTCTCTTTTTCATCTCAAAACCCCTTCATATTCCTTACTCTCTATTTTCAGTTCTGACAAAGAGGTAGCCATTCTCTTTGACAAGATCAGTTTTTCTGCATGTCCTCTTGATCTTATCTCCTCTTATCTTTTCCAGTAGATTACAATCTCAGCCATTTCCATACAATCTTCAGTCTTTCTCTATTTACTTGCTCCTTTCCTCCTGCTTTTTCACTCTATTTTCCTTTATATTAAAAAAGTCACTAGATAACCACTCCCTCCAGCAATTGTCCTATTTCCCACCTTCCTTCCTCAGACATACTCCTTAGAATAAACTGTCTGCACTCACTGTTTCAGCTGCCACTTTTCTCAGTCACTCCTCGGTCCTTTGTACTCTGGCTTCCAACCTCATTATTTAGCTGAAACTGCTCTCTACAAAGCTACCAAAGATCACTTAATTGATTTATCTGATGGTCTTTTTTTGCAGTTCTCATTCTCACACTGTCTGAATGGTTTAAGCCCATTGAACACCCTTTTATCCTAGATACGTTATACTCTCTGGGTTTTTTTGACATTACGCTTTCCTACCTCTCTAGTTGCTCCTTTCAAATCTTTTTTGCTTATTCATTATTTTCATCATACTTTCTACTTGGGAGGTGTCACCTAGGTCCTTTACTCTTTTTTTTTGCCCTCTCTCTTTCTGACCTCATCAACTCATGTATTTTAAATGCTCATTCTATGCCAGTGATTCTGAGTTCTGGATATGTAGTTCCGGTCTCTCTTCTGACCTTGAGTCTTGTATTTACCAACTGCCTACTGGGCATTTAAAATTGGATGCCACTAAGGTATCTGAAACTCAATGTGCTTCAAACAGAACTCGTTATCTTTTCCCATAACTCATCCCTCTTCCAGGTTTGCTTATATTTGTTGAAATTCTTCCCACTTTCCATGTTCACAATTTTGGTGTCATCCTCTACTCCTTACTCTCCCTCATGTCACATATTCAATCACTTGCCAAATCTTGCTGTCTCTACCTTCCCAACAACTCTTGTTCCTTCTTTATACTCACATGGATGCCATAGTTGCTTTAGTATGGACTCTTATCACAACTAGTTTAGGTTAGTACAAAACCCTCTTGACTGGTGTCTCTGTTTTAAGTCTCTCCATACTTCAGTCCACCATCCATGATACTGCCAAAGTAAATTTTCTTAAGTACAGATCTGACTGTGTCACTCCCCTACTATACCAACTCCAGTGGCTTCCTATTGGCTCTGAAATAAAGTATATATTCTTCTGTTTAGCTTTTAAAGACCTTTGCCACCTCTGTTTACTATCTGTTGAGCTTTGACAAACAATTTCCCCTTATTATGCACCATAGTTTCCTTGTCTATCAAATAAGAGTGGGTCAGCTGCTATTTAAGGATTCTTGGACAAGCTTGTGATTTCATGACCCACAATGTTCCTCCTCTGATGATCAAACATCAGTTTTCTTCAAATTTATGCTGCCTAGCTATGCATCATGGCACTAGGCAATGATACTAAGAGTTTGACAAATGTTTGCTGAATCACACTGAACTTCAAGGAAGTGTTGGCAAGACAAAACAGTCTTGTCTATAGACTAGTTGTGAATTCAAGACAAAGAACATTGGCAAAGAATCTGGGATGTTTCCCTTCTCTTAAAATGGGTAAACACTCTAGGGATTAAAGAGGGATAATGAAACATCTCAGGTGATGTAATAAAAGAACTCACAAAATGCAAAAAAAACCTAGGACAGAACTTTTCCACCTTTTTTTAAAGTTATGGACCATGTTGGCAGTTTGGTGAAGTGTATGAGCCCCTTTTAAGAATGTTTTTAAATGAGTAAAATCAAATACTTAGAATGGCAAAAGAAACCTTGTTTGTTGAATTAAGATTATTTTTCCCACCTAAGTTCATGGGCTCTATGAAGTTGCTCCGTAGATGCCCTATGGACATCCTGGGGTCTCTGGATCCCAGGTTGGGAACTCCTGATATAGAGGAAGGCAGCCAGCATGTTGAATGACTTCTCTATGGAGCGTTTATGGGAGGTCATGGAGAAGAATGACCAGAATATCATATAAATATCTTATCTCTCCTTCCCAAGGAGGGTATAATATTTTTGAGGACAACATCTGTGGATTGCCATCTGTACCTACACAGATGGCTATCCATCTGTGAGGTAAAGAGGAAAGAATCCTGGCAACTAGGTAGTGAGATGAAGAGAACACAGGGCTTGGAATCAGAAAGACCTGAGTTCAAATTCCACCCCAGATTCTTAGGAGCTAGGTAATCCTTGGTAAGTCATTTAACCTCCATTTCAGTTTCCTCTTTGGTAAAATAGGAATAATAGCATCTACTTTATAGAGTTATTATGAGGATCAAGTGAATTGACAACTAGAAAGTGCTTTGTAAGCATTAAAATGTTTCCTACTACTACTGCTACTACTACTACTACTACTACTACTACTACTGCTGCTGCTGCTACTCCTCCTTTTCTACTACTCCTACTACTGACCCTACTCCTACTATAAGAATGCCTGAATTCAAATCCCAGCTTTAGAACTGATCTAGAACATGGTTACCTGAGTAACCATGAGGAAGTTCATTTCTCTGACCCTCAGTTTCCTCATGTAATACCAAGAGATTGGACTGGATAAGCTCTAAGGTCCCTCCCATCTCTAACTCTATGTTGCTATGAGATCATAGATTTGTATGATCTAGCCATTTAGTTATTTAGATAAAGGGCTGTTAAAGCTGGTTTAATTAACTTTCTAAGGATAATACCTTTTCCATGAATTACAGAGATGAAAATGTCCTCCATCCTGTTCTTGAGGGATGCCACATCATCATTATAGGGTAGAAACTAGAAAGTTATTTTCCTTGGCTTTGGACTCTGAGCCTAGGATGGATTAACCAAGGAGGGACAGTGAGCAGCAAGGATTGGGAGATGTTGTGTCTCCTTTCTCCTTGATGCAATTTACAACCAGAGTCAGGGGACTTTTATGGCGCTGTGGCATGAAGTCTGTTTACTTAATTATTGAACAAACAAGCATCCATTGAACATGATGATGTTCCCAGTAGTATACATGGTGATTTGGGCGATGCAGAGAAATGGGAGATGCAGGCCCAGCCCTTAAGGAACCAAAGTCATTGAATGTTAGGTGTCTTAAAGAGTGTTAAGTCTACCACCCCTTAAATTTCACAGATGGTAAAACTGAGGTGGATATGTGGCACAGTGGATGGAATGTTTGACTTAACAATCAGGAAGACTTGAGTTCAAATATTGCCTCAGACTTTTATTAGTTGTGTGACTATGGGTAACCTAACTAACCTCTCCAAGCCTCAATTTCCTCATTTCAAAAAAAGGGGTGGGGCTGGACCAGATGGACTCTAAGGGAACTTCAAGTTATAACTGAAGTAGAATGAATTATTGCCCAATGTCATATGGCAAGTTAGTAGCAGCCTTGCTTTTAGATGCCACATCTCTCCATTCTAGGGTCTTTCCTGTATATGAGTTTATGGTGTGCTTTATGGTGAGATAATACTGATACATCTGGGCTACTGAAGCATGTTAGAAACCTCTAATATAATATGTGAAAGTAGATCCAATTGATCTTTTATTCTATCTTTAAACATTTTCTTTATTATTGTGAGTCTAATAACCATTGATAACTTATAAATATTGCAACATACAAAAAGTTAGAAAGAGGATTGTGTAAGAAACTGTGAATTTCTGTA
The DNA here is from genome assembly GCA_023548195.1 of Bettongia penicillata ogilbyi. Taxonomy (NCBI): domain Eukaryota; kingdom Metazoa; phylum Chordata; class Mammalia; order Diprotodontia; family Potoroidae; genus Bettongia; species Bettongia penicillata. The sequence continues at coordinate 900,965 of JAJHZJ010000479.1, read as the reverse complement.
AAAATTAGCTTTTCAGAAGCATATATATGTACATAAATATGCACAAAATTCAATAAGCTTTTATAAAAATTTCTCTGTGTTCTATTGTACAGTATTTTTCACTTCTGTGATTTTAAAATATTTCCTTAATGCTCTTTTTTCTTCACATTATCTATCACTGTCCATTAATCTACTGACTGCAGACTCCCCTTCTCCCAAAAGGAACCTTCCTTTGCTACAAATATGGATAGTCGAGCAAAAGAAATGATCATCTTGGTCATATTTGGGAAAACATTTCTCTGTATTTGATTGATGTCAAAGATCCCTGATGCCTCTAACAATCTACATAATCTATGCTATAGTCTTGCATGAGATGTAGAAAGCTAGTCTAGTTTATACAGCCTTCAAAGACAACCCTTGAAAAGCCCATTTTAATGAAAAAGGATACTGGATTTGAAGCCAAAACCCATCAGTTGACTGTATTTTATTGGGAAAGACACTTTCTTTCACCGGGACTCAGATTTCTTTGTAATATGAGAGGGTCTGGACTGAATTTCTTCTAAGGGACTGTGCCATCTCCAAATCCTAGGATCTCATGTAATGCAAGTAAAGGAAAAGAAAGCAGTGAAATTACCTCTCTTTACACCCTTCCAGTGTCTCTGAATTCATCAGCCATCTGACGAGAAACTCTGATCAGCAGTCTGCTTTTGTCCTGAGATATTCCTGTGCCAGTCTATGGCAGAGCTCGATTACTCTCTTTCTTACCTGCTCATGTATTTAAATGGAATTAGGTTCCATGACTTTCAAAGGGTACAGTGATTACTAGAAAAGAGATATCTATCTAGTGGGAACTCTCCCTTCCTTGACTCTCTGGCTAGATCTCATAGAGCTGAAAGTGGGAACAGACTGTGGTATCCTTGAAGAGTCTTGGAGTGGAGTCAACTTTAGGGTATAGTGGTCATGTGTACTATGGATACTTTCTAGACAGAGTTCAGGATGCTTCTACAATGAGGGTAATCTCTGTTGACTCCCTTCACTATCTAGTCATAGTCTTCTTTAATCAGGTTATTTACTGTCCCCTCTAAGGTCTGTCTCAGAGGAGTGGGTCCCTGAAGCAGAGGGATTTGGGGAAAACTTTGCTAATGGAGGATAACTCAGATAAGGCTAATGACATTCAGATCTCTATGGGATTGTTCAATGGACATCCCAACTGGAGCCTGGAGGCCAGTAGGAGAGAATCTCGCTCTTTGCCACCTCTTTTTTTCTTCCCTCCATCAGGGACTTAAGTTGCCTTCTGGTAAAATTTCTCCAGGGGGAAATGGCTAAACTATAATTTTATGCCAACTTATGAAGGGAAGAAAGTTTGAGTTTTTTCAAGTGAAAAAAATAAGTAAAAACATTCCAATTAAACTAAAATGATTTAAAGTGTTTCCCATATACAAAGAATTGAACCAGGTACTGAAGATACAGGGATAAAATGTAACACAATGGCTCCCCTCTCCTCTCCTCCTCTCTTTGGAGACTGGGAGAGTAAGAGATTTACCAAGAGAAATGTGGTACAAGAGGAAATAATTGCAGCAAGAATATCTAGAGAAAATGCTTGAGAAAAATATCAGGAGGGAAAGGGATTCTTTCCACCTGAAAGGATCAGGAAAGGCTCAACTGAGTAGGTGGCACATGATATGGCCCTTTGAAAATGAGAGTAAGTTATAATTGGAGTTCATAGTTATATAGCACTTTAAGGTTTGTAAAGCACTGTAATATGTTACCTCATTTAATCGTATCAACAACCCCGTGAAGTAGTTGTCATTATTATTTCAATTTTATAAATAAAGAAATTGTGGCAGAAAGAATTAGGTGACTTGTCAAGAGCTACACAACTAGGAAATATCTGAGGCTGGATTTGAACTCAGCTCTTCCCGACTCCATGGCCATTACTATATTCATTGGACAACCAAAGTGACTTCCCTAGCATACCAGATGGCTCAACATATTCAGGGTAGACAGAGAAAATTGGATTCTGGAACCCAGAACTTCTAGATTTCAGACCTGTGGTGACCCTGCCAATGAGAGGTGAGAAGCAAACTTTGAGTAGGAGACCTTTCGAAATCACAGATAAGTAGGGAAATGTTGGCCTACCAGCACATTCCTTCATTCCCTGGACAGAATGAATTATTAGGGTACCAACTTTTCCCATCTCTGCGGTTTTAAAGAGTCTAGCTAGAACAAATAATTTAACTATAAAAACTGTTCTGAGAGACAGATAGTAAATCTTATTAAATTGCCTCAATGTGAAATCATGGTCATGGGCGACCGAGTTTGGCAGAGAACAAGAAAATATACTGGAAAGAATGATGGGCTTGAAGTTGGACAATATGGATTCAACTTCTAGCTCTTAGTACCTGTGTGACCATGGGAAATTCATTTAACCTTACTATGCCTATTTTCTTATTTGTAAAATAAGGGGGTTGGACCAGACCAGCATTTCTCAAAGTGTGGTCCAAGTCCAATTAGTTATGTGAAGTCTTTTTAGGCAGTCCATTAGGTCAAAATGATTTTCATGAAAATAAATGCTAAGCTGTTTTGATGTCAAATACAGTAAAATAACAATATCCCCTCTCTCCTTTCCTCATATCTATACCCCACATAAACCAAAAATCTTTATGGTCCTCAATAATTTTTAAGCGATTAAGAAGGACTACATATGCAAGAATGTTTATAGTAACCCTTTTCGTTCTGGCAAAATATTTGAAATTGAGGGGATGTCTATTAGTCACATTTCCATGTGAGTAACGTGGAAATATGTTTTACATGTTGGCACATATATAACCTTTATTAAATTGCCTACAATTTTTGGAAGAGGGGAGGGGAGGGAAGGAGAAAAATTTGGAATTCAAAATCTTGTAAAAATGAGCGCTAAAAATTGTCTTGACTTGTAATTGGGAAAAACGTTTGATGAATGTAGGTCTAGATGGTTTCTAAGGTACCTTCCAATTCTATTATCTGTAAAGACAGCCAATAAGGACAAACTAAAGACCAATGTCATTAAAAATATTGATAGAAAATATTAAGGAACACTCTGGAAAATTTAGTGTAGTATGATGTGTTGAAAATTATCCATTTTGATCAGTTGGCAATCATACCAGGAAAACAAATATAATTCACAGGTAAACATCTATACCATATAATAATTAATAATAGTTATCATTTAGATAATACTTTAAGATTTGAAAAATGTCTTTAAAATATGATCTCATTTTTATCCTGAAGAGTTAGAAGATATTATTATTTCTATTTCATAAATGAGGAAACCGAGAGGATCGATATTAAGTGATTTGCCCAGGATGACACAAGAAGTATCTGAGGCTGGATCTAAATCCAGATTTTCCTGACTCCAGGTCCAAAACTCTTCCCACTGTGCCACAAAGCTGTGGATATTTACATAAAGAATAATAAAAAAGTAAAATAAGAGCATAAAAAACAAAATCAAAAGACTATATAAAGAATAAAACCAAGAATGATCTTAGAAAATAGAATACTCATTTCTCTTTTTAGAAAGGAAAAATTCTAAGGATGAAAAGAATCCATTTGCAATTAGGAAATGACATGTAATGGAGAGGAATCAAAAGCTTTTTCACTAAAAGCAGGGATAAGATATGGCTCTCTAATATCATAATAAGATTCTCAGAATCGAAAAACTTAAAAAGATCACCCATTCCAAGCTCTACTCAGAGACTGTAATATAAAATCTAATTGGTCTCTTCTAGCTCTAACAAGCAGACTTTAAGGTCTTTTTTTTTTTTACCTTAGGAGTGTATAAGCTCTATAGAACTAAATTTTTTATTTAGATAGATATATTAAGAAAAAAAATCATTAGATTAAAAATCAGGACAAGTACTTGCATTTTTCTATTGGGTAGATCAAGGAGGAAGGAGGACATGTAATTCAAGAACCTTACCAAAAATTGATGCATGTATGTATGAATCTACACACAAATATACATTTGTGCACACAGACAGGTATCTTGTATAAACAATACTTAAGAGTCCCACAACATGTACATATATGTGCATGTATGCATGCATATATCATAACAAAAGTGATATTCATCATGCCTCAGAACTCAAGTCAAAGAAAATGGTAGTGAAACTTAAGATCCTGCCCCTTCACTTTCCTTTCTAAGAAGTAAACTCTGCAATGACAGCTATTCTCCAAGTCTCCTTTGGGTGATAATTAGCCTCCATAGATGATATGGAGCACATCTAAATGACTCCTAAATCTCTACATCTACCCCTTCATCTCCCAGTTCCAGGCATTCTCTCTGTCTCCCATATCTTGAGTCCCCTCCCTCTTCTGCTCTGACTATTAACCTCCTTGACCTTGTTTAAATCCCAATGAAAATCTCATTTACAGGAAATGTCTCTCAATCCCCTTTAATTTTAATGTCTTTCCTCTATTATTTCCTACTTATCCCATATAGAGCTTACTTTGTATGTATTTGTTTGCACATTGTATCCCCTATTAGACTGTAATCTCTGTGAGAGAAAGGACTGTCTTTTGCCTTATTTTGTATCTCCATGTTTAGTATGGTGTCTGGCACATAGTGAGGACTTAATAAATGCTTATTGTTTGGTTATCTTTCTCCTGATTTTCTTTTTCTTTTTTATAAATTTATTTATTAAACTTTTTACATTCATTTTCACAAAATTTTGGGTTCCAAATATTCTCCCCATTTGTCCTCTCCCCCCACCCCAATACACTGAGCATTCTAATTTCCCCTATCACCAATCTGCCTTCTCTTCTATCATCCCTCCCTTCCCTTGATTCCATCTTCTCTTATGTCCTGTAGGGCCAGATGACTTTCTATCCCCCATTACCTGGATTTCTTATTTCCTAGTAGCAAGAAAAATACTCAAAAGTTGTTCCTAAAACTTTGAGTTCCAACTTCTCCCCATCCCTCCCTCCCCCCCATTCCCTTTGAGAAAGCAGGCAATTCAATATAGGTCCTATCTGTGTAGTTTTGCAAATGACTTTGATAATAGTCGTGTTGTGTAAGACTAACTGTATTTCCCTCCATCCTATCCTGCCCCCCATTGTTTCTATTCTCTCTTTTGATCCTGTCCCTCCCCAAGTGTTGACTTCAAATTGCTCCCTCCTCCCATTGCCCTTCCTTCCATCATCCCCCCCCACCCTGCTTATCTCCTTCTCTCCCACTTTCCTGTATTGTAAGATAGGTTTTCATACCAAAATGAGTGTGCATTTTATTCCTTCCTTTAGTGGAATGTGATGAGAGTAAACCATGTTTTTCTTTCAGCTCTCCTCTTTTCCCCTCCACTAAAAAGTCTCCTGCTTGTCTCTTCTATGAGATATAACTTGCCCCATTCCATTTCACCCTCTCTCCTCCCAGTATATTTCTCTCTCACCATTTACCTGAATTTTTAAAGATATGATCCCATCCTATTCAATTCACTCTGTGCTCTCTGTCTCTGTGTGTGCGTGTATGTGTGTATGTGTGCACGTGTGTGTGCGTGTGTGTATGTATGTTTGTGTGCATGTGTGTGTGTGTGTGTGTGTGTGTGTGTGTGTGTGTAATCCCACCAACTACCGAAATACTGAAAAATTTCAAGACTTACAAATATTGTCTTTCCATGTAGGAACGTAAACAGTTCAACTTTGGTAAGTCCCTTATGACTTCTCTTTACTGTTTACTTTTTCATGCTTCTTCTCATTCTTTTTTTGATCATGGCTTTCAGGTAGTCCCATAATATTTAAATTGTCTCTCCTGCGCATATGTTTGGACACAGCCAAAGGAAAAATTTGTTTTGCATGACTATACGTTTGTAACAAAGATTTTGTTTTTCTTTCTTTCTTGTTGAGGGGAGAAGGGAGAAAGTGGAACAAAGAGAAGTTGAATTTTCATTGGTTAAAAAAATGAATAAAAAAGAAGTGGAAAGTAGTTGAGAAGAGTAGAAGAGTGCTTATTAAATCCAATCTCAACAATAATGCACTGTGACTGAAATGCATTCTCTTTGCGTTGTGGCCCTATAGGCTTCTGTCCAAATGAGAATATCACATGATTTCAGAGTCTGATGGGACCACAGAAACCGTTAAGTCCTGAACAAGAATGGCTCTTACAATGTATGCAAGTGGCCGTTCACTTTCATTTATAACTTTTATTTATAAGCTTTCACTAACTCCCAAAGCAACCCATTCTAGGGTGGGATTGTGCTAATTATGAGAAAGTTTTTCCCCACATGAAGCTGAAATAGCTTCCACCCCATCTGTGTTCTGTTCTCTGGAGGGAAACAGAAAAGTTCTAATTCTTTGTTCATATGTTAGCCCATAAAATATTTGATGGTAGCTAACGTGTGTTCCTGAAGTTATTTTTGAAAGATTTTATTTAAATATTTATTTTTTAAACATGATAAAAACAATTCAATAGGAATTAGAAATCTTAGGGTTTCGGTCTGTCATTTATTAGGAGTTGGAATGTATCACTTTTCCTCCTGGGATTCATTTTTTTCATCGGTAAAATAAGAAACATAGAATCACAGCTGGAAGACTCCCTAGACATTACCTAGACCCATCCCCTTATTTTGGAAATGACCAAACTGAGGCTCAAGTCAATTAAGTGACTTTTTTAAGGTCATGTAGGTAATAAGCATTAAAGGTAGATTTGAACCTGAGTTCTCTGCCTGTAAGGTTAGGATTCTCTCCACTGTGCCACAAGAAAGTAAAGGGTATCCATTTACCTCTGTTCCTCAGAGAGATAGATGTAATGTTAGGTTATAAAAAAAGAGCTCTTCGCAAAAATGCCTCCTTTTTCAACCAGGAACCAGAAAGCCTGGATTCTTCTCTCAACTGTGCTATTAACTAGCTGTTTAATATTGGGCAAATCATTTCCCCTTCTCTGGGCTTGTCTTTTCATTAGTAAAATAGAGATAGATTGGACATTCTTTAAGGCACCTTTAAAAATTCTGCAAGTGCAGCTAGGTAGTGCAGTGGATAGAGAACCAGTGCAGGAGACAGGAGGATCTGAGTTCAAATCTCACCTCAGATACTTGACATTCACTAGCTGTGTGACGTTGAGCAAGTCACTTAAACCCAATATCTGGTCACTGGATTCAGGTGGCTCTGGAGGAGAAGTGAGTCTGGTGACCTGCACAGCCCTCCCTCACTCAAAACAAAGTCAAGTGCAAGTCATGTCATTATTTCTCCGATGGCATAGTCTTCTTTGGCATCGAAGGACAAACACACACAATTCTGCAATTAATGAGCTTCATTTCTCCTACTCTGTCTGATAATAGATTAGCAGTTTTACTTGAATCCACTGCCCAATACAAAACAGGTGCTTGATAAATGTTTTTCTTTTTCCTTTTAAAATCGAACTGAATGTAAGCTTAGGTACTTCAAAGATGACCCATTATAACATAGTATCAAATTCTATACAAGAGAGCCTTGGAATGTTTTCTCTCCCTGGTGGTGGCAAAAGACTTTTGAACTTGGAGATGGGTAATTGAACAGCCCAGACAATGAACTGGTGTCCACACAATGTAGGAAGATTGAGAGAAAGGTTATAGTGTGTTGGAGTCCCCAGTTCAAAGCTTTTTTCTATATATATCACCATGGCATTACTTCAGTTACCATGCATTTAGTGATATAATAGCAGCACCCATGAAACATTTACATTATAGTCTGGAATTAACGTTACTGGGAGAAATACCAATAATGTCAGATACAAAGATGATATCACTCTGATGGAAGAAAGTGAAGAAGAATTAAGAAGACTCTTGACAAGGGTAAAAGAGGAGACTATTAAAAAAGCTAGTTTGAAGCTTAACATCAAAAAAGCCAAGATTCTGGCAACTTGTTCCATCACTTTCTGGCAAATAGAAGGAGAAGAAATGGTAGCAGTGACCAATTTTATATTCTTGAGCTTAAAGATCACCATAGACAGTGACTACAGCCATTAAATTAAAAGACACTTGCTCCTAAGAAGGATAGCATACTCAAAAGCAGAGACATCACCTTGCTGACAAAGGTCCATATAGTTAAAGCTTTGATTTTTCCTAGTAGCAATGAATGACTATGACAGTTGGACTATAAGGAAAGTTGAATGTCACAGAATTCTTTCAAATTGTCAAGTTAAGGAAGACTTTTGAGAGTCCCTTGGACAACAAAGAGATCAGATCAGTCAACATTTAAAGAAATTAATTCAGACTACTCACTGGAAGGCTAAATAATGAAATGCTCAAATAAATATCTACATAATGAGAAGACAGGCTTCATTGGAAATGATGTTGGGAAAGATTGAAAGTGAAAGGAAAAGGACATAATACAAGAGGAGATGGATATATGGTATTGCAGAAGCAATGAACGTAAGATTGCACATCTCATTGGTTATCATATTGGGAGATAAGGGAGGATAGAAGAGCCTTGTGTGCTATGGTCCATTGGGTCATGTGGCTGTACAGCTGAATAACAAAAAAACTGGTTAAAAGAACAGGCTAGAAGGGATAGTGTGTGGTTCAATCATTAACCAGTTGTGTAGGCAAATCACCTTCCTTTTATGGCTCTAATTCTCCTCCTCTATAAAATGATGCATTTGGTATCATCATCATCATCATCATCATCATCATCATCATCATCATCATCTATGTAGCACTTTAAGATTTGTAAGGCACTTTAAGATTTATAAGGCACTTTACAAATAGTATCTCATTTGCTTCTCACAATAATCGTAGTGACTAAGTGCTATTATTATCCTCATTTTATATATAAGAAAACTGAGGCCGAATGATATTAAATGATATTAGTTGGAAAGTTTCTGAGGACAAATTTAAATTTCCTGACCCCACGTCCAGTCCTCCGCACTAATTGATCTCAAAGGTCTTTGTGATTTCTAGTTGTCTAAGTAGCCTAATAGTCTAAGAAATCTCTGACATTCATCCTACCTAATGACTGAAAAGACAATCCAATTAAAAGTCCTTTCTAAAGTGACACCAGATAATTCCGTTTGTTTGGAAAGAACTCTGGATTTTGAGTTATGGGAAGTGTGTTCCAATACTGTTTCTGATTAAGCAAGTTGAATTCTTTCTCTGTATCTTAGTTCTTTGTTCTTTAAAAGGAGGAGGCTAGAATAGGTGAAACCTATTTCAGCTCCAAATCCCAAGACCCAAAGTCAAAGAGTGAGAAGAAAAGGGAGAAGTAAATGTTATCCCTTTACCACTTTTCAGTGCCTTTTAAGTCCATCAATCATCTGAGGAAACTCTCTGATCCATTGTCTACCTTTGCCTTGAGATGCTCCTGAGGTAGATCTCCTAGAGAGATGCCCACATCTTTTTCTTCTCTTCTCTTGACTGTGAATCAAATGGAATAGCCACAACTTCAATTGGCACATGAACTCCTAAAGAAAAGAGAAGAGAAAAAAATTGGCATGTAAGAAGGCTTCCTGCTCCTGCTCTCTGGCTGAACCTCATTGAGTTGAAAGTGAGGAGGGTCTTTGGTATCCTTCACTACAAGGATTTTGGAGAGGAGATGCTTTATTGGTACTCTGTCCAGTGTACCAGAGATTTCATATTTGGTGCCTCAAGGTATCTCCCTAGGATTAGAAACTCAGCAAGGGCTGTCCCTGGTGTTTCCATTCATAATCTAGTTATGTCTCATTTACTGAGGTTTTGTTATTTAGAGTCATTTCAGCAGTATTCCTCAAGAAAATGGGTTTCTGAAGCATAAGGGACTGGGAAATCTTTTAGAAAGAAGGATGACAAAGACAAAGTTAATGGGAAGTTAGATGCTCTTGGGCTTTCTAGTTGAAGAGCACATCTGGACTTTGAGGACTAGAGGGTGTGAATCTTGCTTTCTTTCCCTTCCTCCCATTGAGGGCAAGCATATTTTGGTAAATCATTCCAGTATAAAATGGTAAAGATTTAAGTTAATACCATCCAAGTCACAAATAGGTTGGGATGTACTGAGAAGAACCTTAAATTCAGAAGACTTGAGTCCAATCTAGTCTTTTTCTCTCAAAGACATTTCCTGGTATTCAACCTTACCCATAATGAACTTAGCAGGAAAAATATTTCACTAAAATGAACTTGTTCCCACTATCCTCCAAAAACACCAAACCTTATATGGTAGCTCATGCCATGCAGAATTCTGCATCACTGGTGATTGGCCCATCTTGACTTTTTCTTGAGTGTCAAGTGAAAGGTCTTGCAAATAGTAGGTAGCTAACAAGTGTCTGTTGAGTAAATGAATGAATGTTACCTATCGCAACTAACTCCCAGATCTGGTATTATCCTTGACTTTCTTTCTCTTCCCATATTTGTAAACTGCTGCCAAGTTTTGATCTTTCTACCTTTATAACTTTTTCCCTATAAATTCTTTCATTCCATCACCACCCTGGCCCAGGCCCTCATCGCCATATGTCTAAACTATTGTAATAGATTGCTACTACATTTCACTCCCTCCATTCTATTTCCACTCCACTCAGCTGCCAAAGGGCAAAAAGTGCTGGTCTAGCCACATCACTACTCTCTTAGTAAATTCCAGTGACTCCCTATTCCTTCAGGACCAAATATAAACACTCCGGTTTTTAAAGCCATTGATACCCTGGCTCCTTAGCATGCTTCCAATCTTCTTTCTTTTTACTCCCTTTTACATTTTTTACTGGCCTTCTTGGTGTTTCTCAAACATGACTCTTTATCTCCCAATTCTAAATACAATTCTAACTATGCATAGGAAGTCATACAAAACTTTTTTTTACATTAAACATGTTTCAAAATATAGAGAGAAAGAGAAAAATTATGCTTCCATCTGTACTTTGAGTCAATCTGGAGATCTATCTGGAGGAGGATGGTATTTTTTTTTATTATGAGTACTTTGGAATTGTGGAGGATCATTGTATTGATCAGAGTTACTAAGTCTTTCAAGGTTTACTTTCTTTACAATGTTGCTGTTACTGCATACAATGTTCTAATTCTGCTCACTGCCCTTTGCATCAGTTCATAGAAGTTTTCACAGGTTTTTTCTGAACCTCCACCTCCCTGCCCCTTCATAATTTATTACAAGAATGGTATTCCATCACATTCATAGAATGTAATTTGTTCAGTCATTCCATGGGGGGATGGCTCACTTCACAAAAAGAGATGCTCTAAATATTTTAGAACATGAGTCATTTCATTTTTCCTTTGATCTCTTCGGCATAGAACTAGTGGTAGGATTTGTGAGTCAGAGGAAGAATTGCATTCTTAGAGGCAGTCATTGGAATGTGATGGTTATTTCCTTTTTCTCTCATATGCACACACAAACACTATACGCACCCATGTACACACACCGATACACATCAACATGCATATGTATACTTTTATACCTCAAAATTCTAGTGCAAATTTAAGCTCTTAAAGCTTTTAAACCTTAAAAATTAATGCTTAAAAATGTTCTAAACCCATTGGGACATACTGTAGATGAAAGGACACCAATACACCATTTAGAAAAAGAAAGGAATGTTTCCTTTGATAGAGGACATGAAAAGGAATCTGTTTAGTTCCTTTAGTTATACAGAGAAATAGTGATATTCTTAGGTTAAAAAAAGACACTTCACAGAACTGGTACTCCTTTGAATTAGGAAGCAAGAATCTTGGGTTCCAGTCGTAACTCTATATCTATCTAATTGTGTCATATTGGGCAAGTGATTTCCACTCTCTGAACTCCAGTTTTCTTGCCTAAAAATAACAAGGAGAAAAACTCACATTCATAGAGCCTTTACTAGATACCAGGCACTGTGTAAAATGTTTTACAATTATTATTATGGGAGATAGATGCTATTATTATCCCCATTTTTCAGATGAGGAAACAGAGACAAATGGAGGGTAAGTGATTTGCCCAGGGTCACACAACTATTAAATCTGAGACTGGATTTGAACTCCAGTTTCCTGACTAGGTCCAGTGCTCAATCTAGTCTGTCAACTAGCTGCCCTATAAAGTAGGCTTCATGTTCCTTAGAGCCCTTGGATTTCCTGACTCACACTTCTAACTGTTTGATGATAAAACAGCAGGATTTTCTAAGCCTATGATTCCTGGCATTAGGACGAGCTTGAAGGATGTTTGTTGAACTTGGTTAAACTTCTGAGGGAAGCTTCAGTGTAATACAGATGCTCTGAGTCTGGGTGAGCAGTGATTTCAAGGCAAAGAACTCTGAAGACCATGGAATAGTTTACTTCCACACTTAAGTTTCCAACTTTGAAGATTTATTTAAGGTTAAGAAGACAGTTCAGGCAGTGTACTTATACCCAGTTAATGTACAAAGATCCTAAAGACAGTTCTTGGCACACCGGGCAGCTTCATGGTAGAGGGTTTCTGGGAGGACATAGGCAAAAACGATACAAGATGAAAAGGCGTGACTGGAATTTCATCTACACCAGTAGAGGTAAGTTATTCCCTCAGCTTGGTGCAAAGAACGTTGGGAGTGGAGTTAGAGGATCTTGGTTTGAGTGGCAACTCTGCTATTAACTCCAGGGGTGACAATGGGCAAGCCTCTTTGGCTATCTGAGCCTCAGTTTCCCCATCTTTCCCCAAATTCCCTTTTCTGTCAGAACTACCCTAGTCCTTTTAATCTCTTAGGTTTCCAATCCCAGAATTACTCTAGACTCTTCAGTCTTCCTCATCCCATATGCCCAATTAATGTTTCTATCTTCATAGCAGCTCTTGTTATCTGGCCCCTTCTCTTCACTCACACACCTACTGCCTTCCGCAAGCCCTTATTGAGTCTCACTTGGAGTATTGTAATAGCCTCCTGATTAATATTTCCACTTACTTTTTCTCCCCACTCCAGTCCATTCAACATGCTACTGACAAAGTAATTTCCTTAAACATTGATCTAACCATATGACTCTCCCAACCCAGTCACTTCCACTGACTTACTATTGCTCCTGTGATAAAAATAAACTCCTCTATTGAGCTCTTAAAGCTTGTCAACCATGGCACCAAACCCTCTGTTTGGCTTTATTGAATATTACTCCCTCTTTTTCACATTGTAATGCAACCCAACTGATCTCCTCTCTGTTCCTTACACATAATGCTCCATGTCCATGCTTTTGCATGGATTTTCATTGCATGGAATGCACTCATTCTTTTACTCCGCCTCAGTGAGTCCCTTTCTTCATTTAAGATGAAGCTCAAGTATCATCTTCTGCAGAAAGCTTATCATAATTCCACCAAGAGCTAGTGTCCTCCCTCCCAACTAATTTGTATTTAAATACTTTGAATATGTTTGTATCGGTGATCATATATTTGTAGAAACATACATATTTATTTATATGTACTTGTTTCCCCCATTAGGATGTAAACTCCTTGAGAGCAGGGATCATTTCATTATTTGTACTTTTATCCCCTGTTCCTTGAATAGTATCTACTATAGTGTGAATATCAGATCACAGGACACAGATGGCTCTGGAGAAGAAAGTGAGGTTGGTGACCTTACACAGATCTCCCTCACTGAAATCAAAGTCAGCTGAAAGTCATGTCATCTTGATGTCATGGTACTCTTCGAGAATGAAGGACAAATACAACCTGTGCATGAGTAGCATCTTCTCTCCTCTTTCTTCCTCTCCTCTCCTTGACTTGCACTTGTCTTTGTTTTGAGTGAGGGAGGTCTGTGCAAGGTCATCAGCCTCATTTTCTCCTCTTGAGTCTTCTGGATCCAGTGACCAAGTATTCATCAGAATGATGATCCCTAAGGATTCAGAGCCCTTGAATGTCAGAGCTGGGAGGGACCTTAGAACCCAGAAGGTCCGGGAAGGAATCTGGAGCAGGGCATGTTGGAACTGGAAGATGCCCCAGAAAACAAAATGTCTGAGACAGAAGGAACCTTAGAAAAGAGAATTTCAGAGTAAGAAGGCACTTCAGAAGACAAACATCTCAGAGGTGAAAGAGACTTTTGAACTTAGAAGATGGAACATGTCAAAGATGAAATATATCTTAGAGATTCTTGAGTTTAATTTCTTCATTTTATAGATAAGAAAACTGAAGACCAGAAAGGTGACCTGACATACCGAGCTCATAAAGTGAATTCCATAGCACAGATTGGATTAGAACCAAAGACAATTTTCTTCTACATCACTCTGATAGTATAATCTCTATAAGCATTATTATGTGCTTACTATAAACTAGACACAGTACTAGGCACTGGAGATACAAGTTCAGAGAATGAAATAAACCCTGCTGATAAAAAACCCTTGTATTCTAATGGAGGAAATAGAAAGTAGTTATGAAATATGTGTCACATCAATACAAAGTGAATTAATTTACTTTTTTACATTTACTATTTATTTTACATTTTACTATTTATTTTACATTTACTATTATTCCATTTGGAAAGACAAGTGCTAATAGTTTTTTCGAGGCATCCGGAATGGCCTCATGCAGGAGATGGTACCCAAGTTGGGTCATAAAGGAAGAGAGGGACTCTGTGAGATGGAGTTGAGGAGCAAGTCCTTCTCAAGAATGGCCAGTGCAAAAGTGAAGAGATGGTAGAAGTGTGAAGAACATAGAAAAGACCAGTTTGGCTGGATAACAGAGTCCTGAAGAGAGAACAATATACTATCCTGTACTTTTGGATACAAGGATAACATACTTTCAGCAGTTACAATGTGGGAGAATAGAAAGAGCAGTTCAATAGACCTAGGACTTAATGAGTCAAGGGTCAAAAGGGGACCCTGAACTAGTTCTGAATGTGGATGGTCTGTTAAGTAAAATGAGGTCTTTGTTGTAGATAACCTTAAAGATCTCTGCTGCCTCTCTTTAAGTCTATGAAATCACTGAGATCCCTCCTCCCCAAGGGCAAAGAGATGGGACAATTAACAAAAAGCTCTGAGATGATACCAGAAAAACTTGGTCTAAAGGAATGAGTCCTAGATTTGGAGTCAGAGAACTTTAGGTTCAATGTCAAACCTTCTTGGGCAAGTCATCATGTAAATATGAATCTGTAGTTGGGAGGTAGCTCCGAGGCCTTCTAGTCTAACCTCTCTCATTTTCAGAAAAGGAAATCAAATCCTAGAGTGTTTAAATGACCTAAGATTGAGACCTGGAAGGGACCTCAGAGACTACCTAGCACAAACTCTCTCAATTTACAAATGAAAAATTGACACCCAGGAAAAGAAATGATTTGCTCATAGTTACATAGGTCATAACGATCAGAGAAGGGATTTGAACCAAAGTTCTCTGACCAAAGAGCTTTTTCTGTTCAATTGTCTGTAGACCTTAGTTTTCTTCTCTGTAAAACAAGTGGGTTGGACTCGACCAGTAGTGATCAAAGTGTGACTTGGTAACCCCTACATCTCCCTAAGATCTTTTTAAGGAATCTTTAAGGTCAAAACAATTTCCATAAAAATGCTAAGGTATTTTAATTTTTAATATATTAATAACTATAACTACCATGAATAAAAACTCTTTGGGGTCCTCAATGATTTTGAAGAGTATAAAGTGGATCCTGTGAGAAGCACTGGACTGGCTGATCTCCAAGATAAATCCCAGACTCTTTATTCAGGTTACCTAATGAAAATAAAGAAAAAATAATACTCCCTTACCACCATCCAATGACTCTGACTCCATCAGCCATTTAGGGAAAACCTTGTCTTCCCAAACTTGAGATGCTCCAGGAACAGTGATCATGGAACACATTATAATTCTCAACTTGTTCTTGTTGAGTTCAATGGATTGAGGATGGACAGGATTTCCCATAAAGGAGAGACTTTGGTTGATGCATGGACTCCCTATCTCTGCTTTCTGGCTGGATCATGCAGCTGCAAATAGGGAGAAATTTCATATCCTTCACAAGCTAAGAGTCTTCAAGTACAGATGCTTTTGGGGTAATGATCATCATAGAATCTTCTTAGATTGTGATCCAGGTGTGTTCCTTGTGTCAAGTAACACAATTACACAGTATCTCTGTGTCCATCGACAGGTTAAACATTGTCTTCTTATCCAGGTTATTTTGGGTCCTCTTTGGGTTCTCTCTCATAGGTCATGATTCACTGAATAATAGTGCTTTTCCCTGTGGCTGTTTTTAAATGCATCTGAGATTTGGGGAAAGCATTCTGAATTGAGGATGACAAAGACAAAGTTAATGGGCAGTTACATACTCTTGGGTTTTCCATGTGGAGGCCATAGGTGGTGCGTAGGAACTAGGAGAAGGCAAGTTTGCTATTCTATCTGCTCCTCCATCAGAGATTAAGCTGTGTCCCAATAATTCTCTCCAGTGGGAAAGGATAAAAATGAAAATTGATGACAACTTAAGATTCATTAAGTTTTAATATTGTGGCAAAAGTTCTGGATATGAGATGGGGGGGGAATAGGGCAGGCTAGAGGGTCAGGAATCCTAAATGACTGGGTGAATAAGGGTCTCAAGTTGACCTCTAGGTCTTTTAGCTCATTTTTCAATAAATACTGTCACATACCGCATCGATCCTTGTCTTATTACCAAGAAAATCAAATAAACAGAACTTATCTCAAAAATGACTTTGAGGTTCATGCATCCTTGGAACTGTCATTTTATCCAATAATAACCCTTAACAAAGTGTTTGCTGAAATGAATAAATGAGTTATTGCTGTCTCTGTGTTTCACTTCCTTGTAAATCTCTGTATCCCATGAAGTACTTTCATTTCTTCTGGAAAGGGTATTGCAATAATTGATTGACATATAGTTCCATTCAACCATCTTGTGACCCCTGCCTCCCCCCACCCCTGAGAGAACTCTCCTTACTTCAGTATTCTTTATGTCCCAGCTCTCTTATTAGAATGCAACCTATGTGGTACTTAGATACTTAGTACAATGATCACTTGAGGGGGAATCAGGAAGATCTGAATTCAAACCTGGCCTCAGATACTCATGAGCTGTGTGACCGTGGGCAAGTTACTTAACTTCTTTTTGTCTCTAATAATTCAAGTCTGTATAGAGATTATAATAATATCTACCTACTAGGGTAGTTTTGAGGATTAAATAAGATAGTGATTGTAAAGTGCTTTCCAAATATTAAAATTCCAGTTATTCTTATTAATTAATATTATTGACTTTTTTGAGGGACTATATTTCTTTTGTAGTTGTATTCTCAGGGCCCGAGCAAAAGTAGGCCCTGTATAATTTTCCAACCACCCATCCATCCATTCATCTATCTATTCATCCATTCATCTATTCAGCCTTCCATCCATTCAGCATCTAACTGCCCCAGGCAAATTTCTAAAATTTTAAATTATAGACCAGGTACTAACTAACCTGCCTTGGGAGAGGGAATTTCCTCATTGGACATTCCTATGAATGTCCATGAAATCACAAATTGTGTTAGAAAATCTCTTACTAGGTCTAGAATAGTGTTTATAATGGTTATAAAATGGATATTTGATGAATAAATTAATTAATCAATCTAGGAATACCTCCTTCAAAGAAGCCCGTAGACATGCCTTCTCTCTGATGCCGTTGGCCCTGATGGGCCCTGATCAGTGCCATTTTTTGGAAAGCTATCTTTTATTTTTGAAGAGTGCTGACACTGATCAGACATTTTTGTATCCTCTCTCATATGATTCAGAAGAGTTATGTGAAGAAGGCTGAAGTCTATAATGTGAGGAACAAAATACAAGCTGGGGAAGGGAATGATGACCAACATGACCCTTTGGACATTATCCAGAGAGAGGCATGATCTCCAGTGGTGTACTGAGGCATCATCCTCTTCATCATCATCATCATCAATGCTTATTTCTATTTATATAGTACCTACTATGTGTCAAGCATTCTGCTAAGCACTTTATAAATATCTCATTTTATCTTCAAAAACCCTGGGGAGGTAGGTACTACTATTTTTTCTCATTTAATTATGGGAGAGGTGGAGTCAAGACGTCAGAATAAAGTCAGGGACTCACCTGTTGTGAGGTTCAAGTGAGATAATGTATGTAAAATTTTCAAAAGCCTTAAAACCCTTTACTAATGGGCACTGTCATTATTACGATCATTCTTTTTCCTCCTCTCATTTTATATTTGATGGGGTGCTGATAGAAATGGTCCTGAGACAAATTGCTCTCTGCCTGTAATTCTTCTATGTGTAACATTTGTAGGATAATGTGCAAATGAATAAATGTTATTTTTGAGGTAAGGGGAGGGAAATTGATTGGATATATTGAGATGGAATCTCATCTTTTGTAGGTTCACTGATCAGATGGCAGGAACAATGTATATTTATTCGATGATGTTCCCACATTGATTCCTTCTGCTGGATCTACAGATTTCTATAACTTTTCATTCTACATAGTTGAATTTTGAACATTTGGTAGGGTGACCAATCTTGTCCTAGATCTCAAGGTCATGATAATGATAATTATACTGATAACAAGAATGAAGCAAGACTCTATACTCACTCTTCCAACCACTATGCATACCAGCACATTGAATATCCAGAACAAAACTAGTTATGTCTCCAGTTTCTAGATCTTTCTCCAATGTTGCCCATTTTGAGTTCTCATTCCAATATGCTTTCAATTGCCAATGATTAGTGCCCCAGATCCATCTAACCAGTTATAAATACACATTTCTACTTCTTCTGAGGTGGGTTGAGAAACGGGGTCAGGATTTCCTGGCTTACCATCTGACTTCTGGAAAATCCCAGTATGATGGACTCCAGGTCCCAGATTTCTGGTAACCCACTCTCTTGAGATTTCAAAGTTCATAAAACAAGGAAGAGTAAATGCAAAAAGACAAAAAACAGGGATTTGGACGATGAGTGGAGGTGGGGAGGGCCTGAGGCCTCTTTCCACCTATGAACTTACAACACTTCTCTCTCCTCTCACGCTTCTAGGTAGGGAAAAAACACCCAAAAATCCAACATCACTTCAGTTGGTTGGTATTACTTGAATGTCCCTGTAACCATTTCCAGATCCAGAGGCAATCCCAAAGAATGCTTTTTGTAATGTGGTTAGCAGAATAAAATCACTTAGCAGATACAGCCTCTTGACTCTGTTTTTGGGTCTTCGCCATTTTGTAGGTCCCATCGGCAGGCAAACCAAAATCTCAGTGCTCTCCTCTAAGTCTGGTGTTGTGAACATGTCATCAGCCTTTCTAATGCCCTGTGAACTAATTTCTTTGTCTTCTGAAACCATTTATATAAAATTTGAAACTATTTATTATCTAACAATTGTTAGTATTTAGAGAAAGATTTGGACAGATTTGAGCTTATTCAATAAATTGCATGCCTAGAGTCAGGAAGACCCGAATTCAAATTCTACCTCAATCATTAGGTGTGGCTCTGGGCAAGTCGCTTCACTCTGTTTGTCTCAGTTTCCTCATTTGGAAAATGAGTTGAAGACAGAAATGGGAAACCACTCCAGGATCTTTGTCAAGAAAACCTCCAAAGGGGCCATGAAATATAAAACATGACTGAAAAAAGAACTAAACATCAAAAATATAGAAATTTAAGGTTTGGGAAGTGCTTTATATATGTTATTTGACATCTTCTAAAATATTATTTTTTTACACATAAAATTTAATATTGTGAATTTCAAAATTATTAATAATTGATATAATTTCTATTTACTAATATTAATGTAGACAGTGAGATGGCATAGTGAATAGAGCACTGAACCTGGAGTCAGAAATACTTCCAAGTTCAAATCTGGCCTCAGACACTCCCTAACTATATGACCCTAGGCAAATCACTTAATCCTGTCCGCCTCAGTTTCCTCACCTTGAACATGAGCTGGAGAAGAAAAGGACAAAATCACTTCAATACCTTTGCCATGAAAACCCCAAATAGGGTCATAAAGAGTCAGATAATCCTGAAGCAACAATAACAATAATAGTATTATAGTATAGATAAATATCATAACCTTGAAATCTAGTAAAAGACTTGCAGAAAATAAATGTGATCTCAAAAACCACAGGATCCTATACAAAGGTAAGATTGTTAAAGTCATAGTCTGTAGGATTGCAAGGGACCTTAGTCATCACTGATCCCAACTACTTCATTTTAAATGTGGGAGAATTGACTGTCAAAGAGCATAAGTGACTTGTCCTAGTTAACACAGAGAATAAAAAAAAAGAGATAAAATTTCCACTGAGACCCACTAACTCCATATCTGCTGTCCCTTCCACAATGTCATTTCTTTCTCATGGAATGGGAGGGGATGCTGAGTACCCATGTAGTCTCCTCCTATATCCCTATAACCTGATACTTCAGATGATTACCACACAGTTAATGCCAAGTTGTCCTGTATAACAATCAAGATTCCCATTTTATGCTTTTTAGTAGACTAACTAGTTACATTCCCAATAGTGGCAAAATCTATTGGAAGAAAATTAATTATTTAACATATTATTATATTTTAATTCAGACTGTTAACTTTATCTGTGTCATAAATTCTTTCCACTAACATAGTAGAAAGAGACATTTCAGTCATAACTTATTATTTTAGAGCTTCCATGGGGTACTTTGAAGTGAATTGTCTTAAGTGTTCTATAGTTAGTATGTATCTGAATGTGTGATATTATTAAACGGCGATGATGATGATGATAAAACAGGCTCTTTTTTATGGGAAGATTATTATGTCTCCCTCCTCAAGAGGCATATTTCACAGTGGCAAATTCCTATCGGGTCCCAAGACGGCAGAAGAGCATGGCTAGACCTCAAGTTTGATCAGTATGCAGTCAGGAAACCTGAGGTTCACACTCAACTCTGCCAGTTTCTAGCTCCATGACCTTAATGAAGTCATTTCCCTTCTCTGGGCCTCAGCTAAGTGAAGAAAGGGGGTTGGAATATATGATGTCTAAGGTGTCTTCCAGCTTTAATCCATGATCCTATCATGAGTTTTGCTACAATGAAGGATATATAGGAAACACAGGGTGTCCCTGTAAAAGAGGCTGTCCGTTTATAAAAATGTTTGTATTTTGATTCACATTAGTTCTCCTGGGTGTAGTCTCAAAGAAAACCCCAACCAATGGTGATATGGACCTAATCAATCAATCAATCAATCAATCAATCAATCAATCAGTTAGTTGATAAGCATTCATTAAGTACATGCTAAGAAGCTGAAAAAACAAAGGAAGTATAACCTGTGGGAAATGATGCATTGGAATTGTGATTTTTAAAGGCTCTGTGTTTTAGCAATCATGAGATACCTATCCTCCACCTTCACATATTCTCAGAGGTTGCCTTTTGTGCTCATGAATTTTTTCAGAGCATTTTTGACATCTTTGTTCCTTAAGGTATAAATGATGGGGTTGAGGAGGGGAGTGACAAAAGTGTAGACCAAGGCAAGATGCCAATCCTCATCTGCAGGGGTGGTTGCTGGGGGCCGAAAGTACACAAGACTGCCACAGCCATATTGTAGGAAGACCACAGTGAGATGGGAGGAGCAGGTGGAGAAGGCTCTCTGGCGTCCCTCAGCTGAGGGGATTTGCAAGATGGTTATGGTAATGAAGGCATAGGAAATGCAGATGAGCAGGAAGGGGACAGTCAGCAAAATCATGCTTATCACATAGAGGACAGCCTGTGGTACACGAGTGTCAGCACAGGCCAGGTGTAGTACAGGTGGTATATCACAGAAGAAATGGTTGACCTCCAATAAATGTCCACAGAAGGGCAGGGTAAAGACCAATGATGTGAGTGGCAGGGAAAGGGAGAGAGCCAGGCCCAGGGAGCCAGCCACCATTTGAGTACACAGTTTTGGAGTCATGATGAGAGTATATTGCAGGGGATGGCAGATGGCCACATAACGGTCATATGCCATGACAGTCAATAAGAAACAGTCAGTGCTGCCAAGGGTGGCAAAAAAGAACATCTGAGATGCACAACCAGACAATGTGATGGGTTTCCTGGCCCCAGTGATGTTTGAGAGCATCAGGGGTACCAATGCAGTGGTATAACAGATCTCCAGAAAGGACAGGCTGGACAGGAAGAAGTACATGGGGGTATGCAGGTAGATGTGTGTATACACAACCCAGATAATGGCAGTGTTCCCACAGAGAATCATTATATAGAGGAAAAGGAAGAAGCAGAAGAGGATGGCCTGGACCTTGGGGGAAGAGGAGAACATTCGGAATACAAACTCAGTGGGGCCAGATTGGTTTAGATGTATAATATCAGGAGAAGACATGTCACCTATCAAAGAAAAATAGAAAATCAAGCTCTATTACTGAATTTCCTTGATAATATCTGCAACTCTCAATTTTGTTTCTAGAAGCATAGACTGATAGAATTTTGAACTTTCAACATTTAGTAAGGATCAGTTATGTCTTTGGTCTTCAATTCCATTCGTTTATGGAAGGAGTGAAACTTGCTAACCTCTATGGTGCTTGATAACCTCTTGCACTCAAATACTGTGTGCTATCATTAGAAAACTCTCTTTGCTCTCTCTACCAACCTTTCACTTGGAAAGGTAAGTTGAATCTCCAGCTGTCAGTTCTCCAGCATTCTAGTGGTAACCGTGAATGGTTGTGATTTTAACATCATTGCTCATGAACTCCCATTCTGAGGAATATTAGTTAACCAGTGGATATATTTATTTGCTTTCACAAAGGTATATGTACTGAGAAGGCTTGGAAAAGATAGAAATTAGAAAAAAAAACCCTTTTTTGAAAGCAAGAGGTACATTTTCCTTTTTTGTAAAGAGCACAGACTCAAATTTAAAGTGGTTGGTACCAAATGTTCCCCTCCAACCCAAGAGCCTGCCCAACTTTATACATTCATGCACGTGCAGATACACACACATACACCTACACACATAGACATATGTATACACACACACAAATATGTACAAGAAAATCTCCAGGCAGAGTCGATTCCAACTTCACTGACCAAGGTACTGAGGAAGTCAATTAGAGGACTGAAGTCATTACGTGGTACATTCCTGGCCTGGATGTTCTGTTCTTTACTGGCCTATCCATCAAGATTACTTCTGGGAGTGATAAGAATAAATGGATTTTGAGTATATTTCCTGGCTTTGTTGGCCAGTGTCTCTTGCAGGATGAGGTCTATTGGCTGCTGGAACAACGCAATGCTGGCCTGCATCAAGCTGGCCAATTACTGTTGCTACTAGCTTCAGTATTCTCTGCTACTGTCACCAGTTCTTCTCATCATTTGATCAGTTTCTCATCTGAGTCATTCTTTCTCCAGATTAACACTCACCTAAGAACACAAAATAAGAAACTATAAAAAAGACACCATACCTTTTATGCATCAAAGATATCAGGTGAATATTCTAAAGAGGAAAATGTGTGAAAGAAAAATACTTATACACAGACTATGTCCATTTTGCAAAGTAAAAGACTAAGCAAAGAGAAGATGTGCTGCTTTGTTCAAAGCCACCTAACTGGAAAATTCTGAAGGTAGGGCTTCAGCCTAGTTCTCTTGACTAAGACCAATATAGTAAACTTCTACCCATAGGGCTAGAATGTTGAACACAGAAGAAGCAGCAGAAGCAAAAGAAAGGAAGAGAAAAGTGGAGGGGAGGAAGAGGAAGAAGGATAGTTGTTCTTAGATCCCCCTTGGGTTAATATACTTCCCTCTTCCAACTGCCATTCATGCTAGAAGTTTGGGTCCCCAGGGAGGGCCTGACCTCTTCTTTCCTCAAGGTTCTAGGAGTAGCCCTGAGGGGTTGGGGTTTCTAGTAATCTTGCTCATGAACCACCATCAGTTGACATTGATTAGATTTCCCAAAGATTTACTAGGAAGGTGTAGCAAGAACAGTAGTTCTAAAATAATTTCCTCAAACCAGGGAGCATTCTTTCCTTGCAGAGACACATGCCATTGAGGAGAGTCCAAATTAAACAATCATGATAATAATAAAGCTAGTGCCTTAAGGTTTGCAAAGCACTTTATAAATATGATCTCATTTTGTCTTCCCCAAACCCTGGGAAGTAGGAACTATTATTATCCTCATTTTACAGATGAAAAAATGAGGCAGGCAGAGGGTAAGTGACTTTGCTACATTAACACAGTGAATAAGTGTATCTTGTTGCATTTGTAGAGGTCTGCCTGACTCCAGGTTGAGCTCTTTCTCCAGTGCCCCACTCAGTTTTAATTCAAAGGTAACCAGTACATGTATAAAATACACATGAGACTCCTAGGTAACTCTCCCCTCCTGGCCCCAGAGTCCTTTTCTACAATGACAATCCAGTTCTTGAAGACCAATGTCACATTTCAGCCAAGTCATATGTTTCCAGCATGTGACTAGGAGTCAAAAGACCTGAGCCTTGGATCCTTTCCTATTTCTTACCGGCTCTGTCATATTGGATAAATCACTTTTCCTTCCTAGTACTCAGTTATCTAAGTGAAACAAGGAGATTGGAATATGTTGTCTATGTTGTCCCTTTTAGTTTTTACCCCTATAATCCTGTGATAACTGCATTTCTTTGAACCTAGGAAAGAAGGATGGACAGCATCATGTATTTGGAACCAAACAGGTTTCTACTAAATGGTAAGATCTCATTCATGGGACAGAAGAGCTGACTATGGAAGTCGTACAGGCTTCCAATACAGATGTTATCAACTACTCATTTTCTTTCACTCCCCAGATCCAATTATTTGCCATGTCTCATCATTTCTATCTCCCTAACATCTATTGCATATTCCCTTTTTCTTCCTCTGATACTGCCACCACCCTGTTACAGGCCCCCACCTACATATGCCTAGGCTTCTGCAGTAGCCTGATGGCTGGTGTCCCTGCCACAAATCTCTCCCCATTCCGACCCACCCTCCACTCAGCTGTCAAAGTTATTTTCCTAAAGCTTAGTTCTAACTACATCAACTGTTCTGTCTTCCTCCACTCATTCAACCTGAGTGGCTGCCAAGTGTCTCCAGAATTAAATATAAAATCATATTTTTAAAAGTCATTTTTTATTTTTGTCCCTTCTTACCTTTCCAGTCTTCATACACAGTGTATGGTTCCCTTTATCCTGTGATATTTGTCCTCTTTGCTGTTCCTCGCAAAAGACACTTGTTTTCTGGCTGTCTCCCAAAGCTGTAATGCTTTCCCTCTCTCCATCTCTGCCTTCTGGCTTCTCTGGCTTCAATCATATTAAATGACACTGAAGAATTTGACAATGATGCATGGCTTTCATCTCTCACCACCTATCATATACAGTTGGTGTGAAATGAGGCATGTGCTTCCAGACATATACAATATATTGATTTTTTGGTTGACTGAATTAATTTTAGGAAGCATTCTTTTGTGGTGGTGGGGGAAATCACTGAGAAATGACAGTGATGTATAAAAAAAGAACAAGAAAATTCTTTTTTAAAGAAAAGCAAGATTCATTAGATGTAGTGTAGTAGACATAAAAAGGGAATTATTCAGCTACATTAATTATACAGAGTACTAGTGATATTCTTAGTTTTTAAAAACCTACACTGCAAAAGACTCCTCTGCTCCTTTGATCTAGGAAGGGAGCTGGGGAGTGGGAGCAAACTTGCAGCCTCAAGTTCACATGTGGCCCTTTAGGTCCTCAAGTGTGGTCCTTTGTTTGAATCCAAACCTCACAGAACAAATTTCCTTAGTAAAAGGATTTGTTCTGTAAAGTTTGGATTCAATGAAAAGGCCACATTTGAGGACCTTGAGGGCCACATGTGACCTTGAGGCCTTTGTTTCCCCTTCATTAATCTAGGATCTAAGTATCCTGGGTTAAAATCTCAACCCTGTTACCAGCTAGTTGTGTGACTTCAGGTAAATTGCTTCCTCTCTCTGAGTCCCAGTATCTCTGTCTAGAAATGAAGAAACTGGGCTCTGTACTCCTTAAAGTGTCTTCTAAAATCCTTGGATTTCCTGACCTATATCCCACCTTGTCTTCCTGATGATCAGTCTGCAGGTTTATCTAAATCCATGGTACCTGGCATGTAGGAAGAGCTTGATGAATATTTATTGAACTGAATCGATCTAAAGGAAGCTTCAGCATAACAAACATTCTCTAAGTCTGTGCAAGTGGTGACTTCAAAAAGCTATGGAATATGTGGTATATTTCCTTTCACTACTTAGAGTTCACCAATTTAGGACTTACTAAGTGTTAGGAGATCATGCCAGACAATGAACTTGTCCCCAGGAAATGTACAGAGACCTGAGGAAGGCCTTCTGTGTATGGGACAGCTCTACTCTGGAGGGTTTATGGACAGATAACTTAACACATGGTGACAAGGCATGTGTGGTATATGATCTGAACAAGTAGAGGTCAATTCCTTCCTCAGCATGTTGGCAGAGCAAAGAACTCTGGGTTTGGGGTCAGAGGTAATGGGTTCAATTACCATCTCTGCATGAGTTTTCTCATCTGTAAATGAAGGAGCTGGACTAATTCACTTCTAAATTCCCTTCAGAGTTCTAAATCTGTAATACTATGATTTTATAAGATCAAAGATCCTTGAATTATCTTCTGGATAATGGACCTGGGACCCTGGTTTTAGACTCTTCTAAGAAGAACCAAGTTTTGAGCAACTTAAGGAAACATAAGTGTCCTCAGCCCTGTCCTGAGGGAATCAGTTTCCTCAACAGTAAAGCTAGACCTGACTATTCAGCTTCCTCTGGACAGGTGGACTTGATGTTTACACAATTTACACATTTACTGAATCTACACAAGATTAGCCAGAGGTTGGAGCTTTTACAGGGGCTGTCTGTTGTCCGAAGAGGTGTACATTGAACCCTTAATTAACATCTTTTTTTGCCTACCACATAACCTCCAACCTATGTGGTCCTGCAGGGGATACAGAGAAGAAGAAGATGCAGGTTCTGTCCTAGGCATTGTAAATCATGTGACATCTGAACTAGGAGGGACCCTACAGGATAGTGCTGAAAGGAACACTGGGACACAGAATGTGGAATACATTAGAGCTGAAGTCAAGTCAGCAAGCATTTATTAAGTGTCTACTATGCACTAAGAACTGTATTGTGTGACCAGTAGCTTGATTTTCCTGTACTTGAAGAGGCAAGATTAGCACACACCAAATAGTTTCGGCATGGCATAGTTGAATGAGGTGGGACCTAACTTGGTCATGAGCAAACTCTGTGATTTTAGGCAAGTGATTCAAAGGTCCTGGACCTCGGCGTCCTTTTTTTTTTTTTTTTTTTTTTTTTTTTTTTTTTTTTTTTGTAAAAAGAGAGAATGATTAAGAATGGACTTGAAGATATCCAGCACCTTTTAAGTAACAACCCCCACCACCACCATGACCAAAACAACTAGCATGCATATAGCTTATAGGTTTGCAAAATGATTTCATATTTACATGAATTCGATTATTATATGATATCTATGAAATCTTTTCTGTACAAGGAATAAGTAAAAGCATACAGGATATTTGATGGGTCCTTCTAAGGACATGGTGCCAGAAGAGCTTAGTCTACGGGACAAGACCCCAGATTTGTAGTTGGAGGACATTTGTTTCAATCTCATCCTTGCTTGGAAAAGTCACTTCTTCTTTTGTATATCTCAGCTTTCTCCTCATAAAATAAGAGGGTTGGATTAGATCACTGGTTTTTAACCTGAGGGATATGAACTATTTTTTCATATTTCAATACTATTATTTCAATATAAGTAGTTTATGTTGTATTCCTATTTATTTTATTTGGTACGTTTTAATATCCTATTTTTGAGGAGTCCATTAGCATCACCAGGCTGCTAAAGGGGTCCATGATACTAAAAAAGGCTAAGAACCGTTGGGCTAGAGGATTTCTAGAGGATTCAGTTTTAAAAACTATGATCCTTAGCTAGACAACTAAATGGAAATTAAGAAAACAGTCATTTTCCTTACCAACATCCAATGCTGGTGACTCCATACTCCATTGAGCAAAAGGTTGGATCCAAGGACTGTCTCTGATATGTAATGCTTTGGCTTCAGTCCTCTCAGAAAATACACCTATTCCTTTCCATCTGTTTGCTTTGAGTTCAATGAATGAGGGTCCATGGCTTTCCAAGGAAGTAGGGTTCTCTGGAAAGGAGAGACATTGACTAGTGCTTCAGTTCCATGCTTCTACTTTCTGGCTGGATTTAATTCAGCTGAAGGTGAGGAAAGACTTGGGTGCCTTTCATTATCCGAGGACTTTAGAGAGTCTACAGCTTTGGTAAACAGTATTACAGTTTTCCTAGATGTAGTTCAGAGTATCCACCAAATTAGGTACTCCAATAGGTACAAATTCTCCTATGTCCATTCAAAGTGTTTTCTTGGCTACTTTGGCAGGGTTATTTAGTGTCTTTGAATATTGTCTCAGGGGAATAGTTTGCTGAAGTAAAATAGTTTTCCCAATGGATCTCTTTAAGTGAATCACATACAAGATTAATGGGCACTCAGATCTTCTTTGTGATGTGGAATCACAACTGCTATCTAAGGACCTATAGAAGGGACTCTCACTCTTTTGTCCTCCCATCCCTTCCATCAGTGACTTTCTGAGGCCATGTTCCATGATAACTTAGTAGTGGGAATGGGTAAAAGCATGGATTTATCCCAACAGTAACAAGAAGCCTGTATTGGGAATCATGAGACAGGGGCTAAAGTCCCAGCTCAGCTACTGAACAAAATGTGTAACCCCAGGCTAAGTCATTAAGCTCTTCTGATAGGATGGAGATGGAGTAGGCCCTAGGTATAGGCACTCACTTGGCCTTCTTCTTTTCAACCAACATTTAAACACTTATAATTGGATAGTCAGAGAAAGTAAAGCTCAGATACTGTCTTCAAGGAATTTATAGTGTGATGTCATGCCAGATTATGCTCATTTCTTTTTTGATGGGGCTGGTTGATTTTCTTTATTAAAATTCCAACTTCCAAGGGATGTGCTTGGGTTAAAATAGGGGAACATCACAGACCTACATTGTGTTTCAGCTTCTTCATTTGTGAAATGAGACATTTGGACAAGATGATTCCTAAAGTGCCCTCTAACTCATTTTAAAGATTATGATCCTATAAGGGTGACAGGATGAGACAAAGGGGAAAAAAGAAACATTGGATTTAGAGTCAAAGGACCTGGGTGTGGATCCTGTCTACTATTTGCTTTCTATATTCATCCTCCATTCTGCTATGAGACTGATCTTCCTAAAATGCAGGTCTGACCATATCACACCCTACCCCTATTTAATAAATGCCAGCAGCTCCCTGTTATCTTCAGGCTCCAATACAAAATCTTCTGTTTGGCTTTCAAAGGCCTTCATCACTTTCCCCTCTCCCTCAATCTTTCCAGTCATCTTACACCTTTTATACTCCACCAACTCTTCAGTCCAGTGAAACTGGTCTCATCGTTCTTCACACATGACAATCCTTCTCCTAACTTTAAGCACTTTCATGGGCTATCCCTCATGCCTGCCTCCAATACCCTCCCTCCTCACGTTTGCCTTCTGGCTCCCCTGGATTCCTTCAGGTATCAGCTAAAGTCTCATCTTCTGTAAGAAGCCTTTCCCAGACCTCCTTAATCTTAGTGCCTTCCCTCCCACATTGTTCTAGTTTGATGCTATATGTTTCTTATTTGCACATAGTCCTTTGCACATTGTCTTCTCCATTAGACTAAGTGAGTGTGATGCAAGGTGACATGTGAGAGGAATCAAGAAAAGGGACTAAGTCCAATAAGAAAATCTGAGTAGAGAGAGCTCCCTGTCAGTTGAGACAGTCTGGGAGGATTTGCTGTAGGAGGTGCCTCTAGATTTAGGCTTTCCAGATCTAGAATTAAACAGTTGGAGAGGGTGAGGAGGTGACTTCCAAGCTGGGAAGTGTTCTTATGTGAATGAGCAGAGGCAGGGAAGGCAAGGAAAGACCAGTCATTCCTCCAATTTGGCTAGGATATCACAAAGTGGGAGTACTTTGAAATGGGACTGATAATAATCTAAACCAATTCCCAATGCATAAAGAGAGGACCTCCCCTCAGGGTGCAGCGGCTGAAACAGTGAGAATTGATAGGAAATAGTCATATTTGTTTATTACCTTAAAGTTAATAAAGACTTTGAATGTATTGTTTCATTTGATTTCCACACAAGCTTATAAATTGTGAAATGAAAGTATTTTTAAACATTTATTTTTTAAATTAAGCTTTTATATATTTTCTCTCTCACTTCCAAATTGAAAAAAAGAATAACAAAATCCTTGTTAACGAACTAACACATACACACACACAGATACACACATGTTCCTGCATCAGTCATGTCCAAAAATATGTCTCTTTCTACATCTTGAGTCTATCATCTCTCTGTTAGGAAGTAGCTAGGCTGCTTTATCATCATTCTTCTGGAGTCTTGGTTGGTCCATTGCATTTGTTGGAGTTCTAATATCTTTCAAAGTTGTCTTTGTAATGCTCTTCTGCTTCTGTTCATCTTAATTGAAGTATTTTGACCACTGTTTTACATATAAAGACACTGAGGCTCAGAGGTGAAGTGACTTGCTCAGGTTCAGGTAAGTAATTATAAGTTGTCAAACTAAGTTCTCTCATAACTCAAGGGAAATGGATAATTAATTACCTACGAAATTAAAAAAAACAATAAATCGATCAAATAATACATAGGAGTTTTAAATAGCTGAATACAAGAAAAAAATTAAACCAAAAATGAATTTCCATACAGGTAGTTAGGGAGCAGGGTTCAGATGAATTTAGAAGTGAATTCTATTGAATGTTCAATGATGGCTCTGACAGGATGCTTTTTGTTACATCAAGCCTATATCAATCAAGCAACATGGATCTATTAAGAATACACTGGGATCTCTTAAAGATGAAGAGAGAGAGAAAGAGAGAGAGAGAGAGAGAGAGAGAGAGAGAGAGAGAGAGAGAGAGACAGAAAGAGAGAGACAGAGACAGAGAGAGACAGAGAGAGACAGAGAGAGAGACAGAGAAAGAGACAGAGAGAGAGACAGAGGCAGAGACAGAGAGAGACAGAGAAAGACAGAGACAGAGAGAGAACAAATGGAGAAAATAAGATGGAGAGAATACACAGTTGACTGTAGTAACTGAAAAACCTTTTTTTAAACAGAGAAGACTTTGTTTCTCAAATATATAGAAAACTGAATCAAATATGTAAGAATGCAAGTCCTTATTGAATTGATAAATGGTCAAAGGATATGAACAAATTTCAGATGAAGAAAAGAAGGCTAACAGTCACATGAAAAAATGTTCTAAATCACTACTGAAATGCAAATTAAAATAACTCTGAGGTACTACTACAAACCTATCAGACTGATTAAAATGAAAGGAAATGAAAATGACAAATGCTGGAGGGGATGTGTGAAAATTGAGACACTAGTTCATTGTTGGTAGAGTTGTGAATTGATAACAGCCTTTAGGGAGAGCAATTTCTAGCCATACCTAAAGGTCACACCCTTTGACCTAGAAAAACCCTTACTACATTTACATGTTAAAGAGGACAAAAAAAACCCAAAAAGAAAAACTAGATTTACATTTTCAAGAGAAAAAAACAAAAACAAAAATGTTCTGCATTTGCAAAAATATTTATTATAGATGTTTTTGTGATGGCTAAGAATTGGAAATTGAAAGGATTGCCAGCAATTGGAGAATGGCTAAATAAGTTGTAGTATATGATTGTGATGGAATACTATTGTGCTATAAGAAATGACAAGCAGGATGCTCTCAGAAAAACCTGGAAAGACTTATATGAACTGGTGCAAAGTGAAATGAGCAGAACCAGAACATTATCTGTAGTAACAGCAATATTGTATAATGTTCAAACTATTAGCTATTCACAGAAATACAGTGCTTCAAGACAATTCCAAAGCACTTATCATGAAAAATGCTATCCACTTTCAGAAAAAGAACAGATGGAGTCTGAATGCAGATTAAAAAAGACTTTTAAAAACTTTCTTTTTCATTTTGGTCTGTATTTCCTTTCACAACATTACCAATATGGAAATATGTTTTGCATGACTGTACATGTATAGCCTTTATCAAATTGCTTGTCTTCTCAAGGAAAGGGGAAGGGAGGAGAGAGGGAACTCAAAATAAAAAAAAATGTTCAAAGTTGTTTTTACAAAGTTGTTTAATTGGGAAAAATAAAATATTACAAAAAGAATAGATTCTATAACACATCATAAAATGACCATCCATCCTCTACTTGAATAGAGATGTAAGATTAGGATCCAAGAGGATGGAAGAGTATGAAACAAGATTATTGACTTCTTGTTGAAATATATCTATTTACTTAGATTTAGATACAGAGCCTTGGTACACAATAAAGGTTGGAAATGGTAGGTCTTGTCTGTGTATGAATGGATGGAAATGACCTAGTAATGTGAATTTGCAGCAAAATTTAGTGGTGTTGTGCACAGGCTTAAAATCTAAACTCCCTAATTCTTGCGCAAACACTATCTCCATGAAGGAGGGCAGGAAACTGTTTCATTTATATGTTTTCATGCTTGTGGGAGTTAGGAATGGGGACTGAAAATTGAAGGGTTAGTAGCTTTTGGAAGAATCAGTGGCATCTACCTATGAGGAACCTCAATGGGCACACCTTTGGTGGACCAAGACCCCTTTCCCCATGTGGAAGAAGAAATGAGGATTTGTAGATATAACCAGCTGTGATCACTGATTACTCAGATTTATAGCTATTCTCTCTGTGGGGATATCTATAGGATTGCCTGGTATATGATTTACATACTTCAGGTGATCTTCAAACTATTCCTGATGCCAAGATTTCTTTAAATGTCAGGTTAGAAGATGGACAATGTGTGGTTCCTCAGTCACAGTATGTAGCTTCTATAACAAAAGGTATCCCAACAAGTCTTGTGCTCATTTTGCATGGCATACTGGATGTAATTCTTAATTTGGACCCTGCAAGACTTGGACTCAAATACTGCCTCTGACTATGTTATCAAGTGCAAATCATTCAAAAATTCTTTGTCTCGGTTTTCTCATGGTTCAAATAGGAATAATAATACCCATAGTATCTATCTTATATAATTGGTATGAAGTTTAAATGAAATAATGAATGAAAAATACTTTAAATTACCATATAGACATATAGAGAATTAGCTGTATGAGTCTGAGAAAGCAATTTAACCCTTTCTAACCTCAGTTTCCGCATCTGTAAAATGGAAGGTAGGAGACTGTACTTGATATCTCTTAGGTCTCTTGTAGCTCTAAATCTTGATTGTGTGAAATGGTAACAACATTTTCTAAAACTGCTACGGTAGATGTCAGATATTATTTGGCCTATTAGAGAATGAGAATGGCATTTTCAAAGGTACTGGAGGTCTACTTTCCTTAGGCTGGTACCAGGCTCCAATTCTATCTAATTCAGTATATATCCCCTGAGGCACTAATTCCCTGAGCTGCCCAATCCAGCTTGAAGTGGTCTAGGCTGGGTTGCCCCTCCCAGACCAACTGGCTTGCTCCAAAACCAGAACAAATATTCACACTCCAAATGGAGGTGGGGAGAGAATATTACTATTATCATAGGATTTAGAGCTGAAAGAGGTCTCAGACATCACTTATTGCAAACCCATCATTTTACATGTGGAGAAACTAGACCCAGAAAGGGAAAGTGATTTATTTAAGTTCACACAAGATATAAAGAAGAACGACAAGATTGGAACTCAGGTCCTCAGAGTCCAAAGGCAGCATTTTTTATATCATATCATGACACCTCTATAAAGGTACTTGCAGGGACATGGTATATACCTGGTTAAGAATGATATAATATACATATAATCATACAGTTATATACATTATAATATAATAATAGATTAACACAATATACATTATAACCCTACAATTTTGGCTTTGGTATTACAAGGGTACTTACCACAGTGTAAATGTGAATTAAATATAACATGATAACCAACCTTCTCATTTTGTGTATATACACAAATACATACAGACATGCATACATATATGCATATACATACATACACACACATACTACAGCAATTTAAATGGAAAACAAAATAAAATTCAACCAAATGTTTCATAATTATAATGAATAAGCTTGGTCCTGTAGAAGAAACAAGAAACATTATCCCTACATGGCAGAGGTTCCCATTTCACTAAGAACTAGTTAGCATTATTGCCAATCAAGTACAGAGTTATTAGAGTTATTAGGACATAAGCTATCACATTTTATTGTTAACAATAAGGTCATAATAGACTTTCTCCACTCAGACTGCCTTTAAGAAAAGATGATTACAGCTTTCTTCTCTGGAGGAACATCTTGAAGTGCTAAATATTTATATCTTCTACTAGACCATGACTTCCAGGATTAAATATCATCCTCTCATCACTAATTTAAAGTCCTTCAAAATCTGTTCACTATTTTTTCAGTCTCCTTACACTTATTCCTTTGCAATGAATTCTTTTTTGATTCTTGCCTCTTTGCTGCTCCTCATGCAAGGCATTTCAACTTCCAACATGTGTAGAATTCTCTTTCTATTCATCTCTGCTTCCTGGTTTCTAAGGTTTCCTTCCTAGATAAAGTCCAATCTACTGCAAGAAGCAGTTCCCAAATCCACTTAATGCTAGCACCTTCCCTCTTGATTATTTTAAATTTATCCTATGTATAGCTTGTTTTACATGTTTTCTCTTTCATTAGATTGTGAGATACCTAAGAGCATAAACTGTCTTTTGCCTTTCTTTGTGTCCTTAACACTTAGCACAGTGCCTGACATGTAGTAGACCTTTAATAAGGGCTTATTGACTTATTTTTGTACCCCTCTCAGTGGGAACACCACCATGAATTAGAAAGAGGATTGGATTCAAGTTCCAGCTTGACCTATTATTTTTTATATGACATTAACCAAGCTCTTTAGAAGTTAGACTAAATTATTTTTATCTTTAAGTCTGTGATTTGGTTATTCTATAATCCCTGAATGGGCAAGTGCTAGGATGGGGATTACATAAGGAAGGTAGTATATCTATAAGAAAAGTCTAGGTATACATAAAAACCCCACACAACCTTGACTTAGATGCCATATTTGCTTTTCTGGTGATAGTTTCATGCAATATTAAACAGTGTTGAATAAGTACAAATTGAAGAAATCTGCAAAATGTTGAAAACTATGCATTAGACTCATGTTTTGAAAAGAATTCCACTGCCTTAGCCACCATAAGACATCCACCCTAAACCTTCACAGAAGCTGATTTGTGGCTCACAGATTTTTTTAGAGCTTCTTTGACATCTTTATTACGTAAGGTATAAATGAGGGGATTAAGTAGAGGTATGACAAAGGTATAAACCAAGGCAAACTGCCGATCCTCATCCTCTGATGTGCTGGACCTTGGACGCAAGTAGACCAGGCTACAGCAGCCATATTGCAGCAGGACCACAGTGAGATGTGAGGAGCAGGTGGAGAAGGCCCGTCGGCGTCCCTCTGCTGAGCGGATACGCAAAATAGTGATAGCAATGAAAATATAGGAGATGCAGATGAGTAGGAAGGGGATGACTAACACAAAGATGCCCACCACATATAGGACAGCCTGGTGTATGTGGGTATCCTCACAGGCCAGTCTTAAGACAGGTGGAGCATCACAGAGGAAGTGATTGATCTCTTGGTGATGCCCACAGAAGGGAAGGGAGCAAACCAGTGCTGTGAGTGGCAATGTAAGGAAAATAGCCAGGCACAGAGAGCCGACCACCATCTGGATACACAACTGATGGGTCATGATGAGGGTATAGTGTAGGGGATAGCAAATGGCCACATAACGGCCATATGCTATGACAGCCAGCAGGAAGCAATCAGTACCACCAAAGGTGAGAAAAAATAACATCTGGGCCCCACAGCCAGCCAATGAAATGGGCTTCTGAGCTCCAAAGATGTTGGACAGCATCAGGGGTACAGTAGTAGTGGTGTAACAGATTTCTAGGAAAGACAGATTGGACAGGAAGAAGTACATGGGAGTATGGAGGGAACTATAGGCACACACAACTCCAATGATGGCGCTGTTACCACAGAGAATCATTATGTAGAGGAGAAGGAAGAGACAGAAAAGGAGGGCCTGGAACTTGGGGGAAGTGGTTATTACTCGGAACACAAACTCAGTGGGGCCAGACTGGTTGAGATGGAAAGAACTAGGGGAAGACATCCCACCTGCCAAAAACAAAACAAAACAAAACAAAACAAAACAAAACAAAACAAACAGAAAAGTCTGGTTACTGAATTGCCTCAAAAATCTTCGAATCATAGAATTTTAGAAGTCTATGGAACTTTAAAGGCCACATTAGATAAGTTGTTACCTTCTGTGGTCCTCCATATTTCCAACTAATAGTGTGATAATAATAACTGCAATAGTGACAACTAATATTTATATGTGCTTAAAGTGTTTGGAAATTGCTTTACATAGGTTATCTCCTTTAATCCCTGCAATTCTCCTGTGAGGTGGTTGCTATTATTTTCCCCATTTTACAGATGAAGAAACTGAGGCTAAGGAAAGCTAAGTAATGTGCCCATAGCTATCATATAACTAAGTGATGAGACAGGAGTAGCTCTTGCTGGACTCAAATTTTCCTTCCAGTTCTTACATACTAGATTCCATTTCTAAGTCTTCTCCTAATATTGGCATTCCATGTTATATGATCCAATGCCCTTTCCAGTTCTGACATTCTGTTGGCTCCCACTTTTAAAATTCCATATTTTGTGTCCACAGTTCCCTTTCTACACTTTCATTTTATGAGTCCGATTCTATCTGATTTTCTCCACGGAGTAATATGGTAGCATGGCCAGAAAGCACTGGATTTGAAGTTAGGGAAGACATGAAGTCATTCTGCCCCACATGTTTAGGAGCTGATCGACTTCATTTTTCTCACTTGTAAAATGAAGGCGTTGAATACAAAAGCCTCTAAGTTCTTTTCCAGCTTTTAGTCTTGGATGTATTCTCTGGGACCAAGCAGAATAATTCAAATCTCTTTTGTACGTGATAACATTTTGAATACTTTAAGACAATTATCATGCCTTTGCTAAGTCACATTTTAAGTTTTACATACTTGACTGGAAGTAAAAAACAAAACAAAACAAAAAACCAGATCCCAAATGGGCTGTGTCCTTGGACTGTTGAATTGTCATTTACTAACTATATGTCATCGGGCATAACACTCCCTCCTAGGAATCTTTCTGGATTTTAAACAAGCATATTGGAGTAGTTGATGTCTGATGATACAGCTCTAATTCTAGCTCTGATTCATGTGAATCCCAGGATATACCCACTCCTCACTCTATGAATCATTCAGTCAATAAAACTTTATTTAGCACCTACTGTGTGCTAATGATGGAAATCACAATTACTCTCCTAGTTTGCAACCTAATTGATCTCTTTTCAATGGGATCTCACTCAGGAGACCACTTGAGGGTAGGGGAGCAAAGAATAGAGAGTGAATAAGCATTTATTGAGCACCTACTATGTGCCTTTTACAATAAGCATTTTACAATATTCGTTTGATCCTAACAAGAATGCTGTGAGGTAGGTGCTGTTGTTATTCCCATTTTACATTTAAGGAAACTGAGGTCGTGACTTTTTCAAGATCACACAGCTGGTAAGTGTCTAAGTTCTTCCTGATTCGAGGCTCACTTTTATGTCTAATACAGCATCTAGCTGTCCCTGTAGAGTCCACTGTTTGAGAAGGGGATTGTGAATTAATAACCAGGAAAAACTGATAAATACTGCCAACTGCTAACATTAACATTTGATTCATAAAATAGCTGATTTCTGGGTAGGTTTGAAGAAGGATAAAGGAACGTGGTTCCTGTCTTCAAGTATTTTGAAGGTTACCACATATTAGGAGAATTAGCATGGCTTTACAATCTATTAACAACCTATTATTGTTAAGGTGTGCAGAAGCCAGCTGATTTCCTCTCTTTCCCTTCTCAACCTCATTTTCTTTATGCTTGAAGAGGCTGAAGCCTTAGAAGATGAAGTGATTTGCCCAAAGTCACAGAAGTGTCAGTTGCAGAATTTGAACGCAGGGTCTCTGACTGTTATAGCTGTATTTTTCCTACTAATTAGGCTTCTTCTTGCTTCCTCAAGGCAGAATGTGGAACAGTGGGGTAGGGGACTGTGGGCATGAAAGGATCAGCAGCGAAGTGACTTTCAATTTGTAGGAAAGAAAAAAAAAAACCTTCCTAATAATTAGAATATTCTCCAGTTTGGCATGGGCTGCTTCCAGAGTAGGGATTTCCCCATCACTGGAGACCCTTCATCAGACACCCTGATAAATATGACCTTTAAGGCCACTCTCCAAACTTCAAGTCTAGTGATCTGTATGTTAGAACAGACTTTGTGGTCCCTTCAGGAGAGAAGGAAAAAAAAAACCCTGGCTCCTTTCTATGGACCACTTGAGAATTGAAATGTTCATTGACTTAGAACTGGAAAGAACCTCAGAAGTCAGTCATATGGATCAACCCTCTCATTCTATAGATGGGAAAACTGAGACCCAAGGAGGTCAAATGACTTTTTCAAGTTCGTAGGTTTTAAGTATCACTTATGAAATTTGAACCCAGATCACCTGATCCAAGAACTCATGTTCTAACAACTCTGCTATACTTACTTTAGAAAAGTTATATTCATAATATTCATCATAAAAGGAAATGATAAGCCACAGAACTTATCCGCTTTCTTAAAAGTCATCAGGATTAGTCCAGAAAGAGAATCGAGATGGGAAGTTTAGTACTAACTATACTTAGTCTAGTTTAATACTAATTCTAGTATTAACTGTGTGACCTTAGGTAAATTACACCCCCCACTCTTGAACTCAATTTTCTTGCGTATAAAATGAGGAATATGGGTCAGATGATTACCAAATCCTTTTCTAAATCTCCCTGGTTTCATAACTAATATTCCTTCTGTTATAGCTAAAAATTAAGAATTAAAAGGGGAAAAATAGAGCCATGCACATAGCAGGTGCATGATAAACTCTTTGAACTGAACTGAATGGACCCATAGGTGTGGCAAAGACTCCCTGTATCCAGAGATCTAGTGACTTAATGAAAAGAAAATTCTCTAAGATTATAGATTTTTTTTATTAGTGTCTGGGATTTTCATAGTAGGGAAATCCTTTGGGACTTAGTGAGAGGTTAGAGATGGCCAATTTGAGTGCTACCATAATACAGGTACAATGTTAGAAAGTGTAGGGATAGTTCTGCAGAGTGTTGGGTAGAGCAGAACAAGAACCAGAATGTTTAAATGGGGGACAATTCACATCTGTACGCTACCTGTAGAAGCGTGGTGCTCTAAGAGATCAAGGACCCATCAAAATATCAAACGACCTCTCAGGTGAAGGGCCCTGAGCTCCATGCTTTTGTGAATTAAGGTGATGAACACACCATATAGAGAACACGCCCTAGGAATTGGAGGCAGGGAATGTCACAGCTAGTTTGAATTAATTTAGAACAGAGAACACAGGATTTCAGAACTGGAAGGGATCACGGGACTGTAGAATTAGAACTGTAAGTCAATTTACCCATCATCCTACTCCTCTAATTGTACAGATGAGGAAACTGAGGTCTAGAGAGGTGGCAGAGCTGGGATTTGAACCTTTTGATTCCAAATCAAGTACATATTGTACTGACTCTTACTGAGCAGTACCTTAGAGATCGAATACAATCCCTTCCTTTCACAAGTGGGATTTCAAATCTAGATAAGAAGAGTGGTTTATCCAGGGTCATATAGTAAATTAGCAGCAGGGCCAGAATTAGAACCAAGTGTCCTGATTCCTCTGAGTCCCTCACCTGGCATATCCTTATTGTTGTATACATGATAAGACAAGACTAACGTACAGATGGATGTTGTAGTATGGTCTAAAGAACAGGTCAGTTAGCCTGCCCCAGAGAAAAGATGAAAA
Organism: Bettongia penicillata ogilbyi; assembly: GCA_023548195.1. Taxonomy (NCBI): domain Eukaryota; kingdom Metazoa; phylum Chordata; class Mammalia; order Diprotodontia; family Potoroidae; genus Bettongia; species Bettongia penicillata. Next base: position 861,223 of record JAJHZJ010000479.1, on the reverse strand, counting down.
CATTCATATTCCACTCTTCTTTGAAGAAGGTGGTGATGGGGACCATAAAGGTGGAGCAGTAGGCAGCTACTGTTCGACTTGCTTGATATGTTAGTTTTGTTCTTCCAAGGGATGGCTTGTTGAGTAAAAAAGGCATAAAAGATACATTAAGAAATGAAGGTAAGATAAAAATACTCATCAGCATTTTTTTTACAAGACTAGCTCAGTAATGAGGCAACACTGTGACCATGGGAAAGTCACTTAACTTCCCTGGTCTCAGTTTCCTTATCTGTGAAATGAAGGGCATGGACTAAATTATCTCTCAGGAACCTTTTTGGTTCTAAAACTATGATTCTGTGATGTGTATGAATATGGTTTGGAAATTACCTCTGTAAAATAAAAAAAAGTGTTAGACTAGAAATGATTTCTAAGTTCTAAAACCTTAGAACTAAATGAAAATAAATAAATGAAATGGCATCCATTTCCCACCTTCCAGTGCTTCAGAATCCATCATCCATCTGAGGAAAAGCTCTCCTCCACAAGCTGTCTGTCCTGAGTTCCTCTTGTCTAAGTGATTCTCCCTCTCTTCATCTGCTTGGATTTAATAGCATGGGGGTCTATGACTTTCAAATGGCACATGGTGTCCTGGAAAGGAAGGCCCTAGATGATGGGTGGGCTCTGTGCCTCTGCTCTCTGGCAGGACCTCATGTAGCTGAAGAAGGGGAAAGGTTCTGGTTCCTTCTGCTACCTGAGTGCCTTCAAGAGAGGAAGTCTTGGGGTGTGTTCAAGAGAAACCCAGGGGTTTCCTAAATCAGAGAGCCTGGTGTCTCTCTAACCTCAGAAAATTAACAAGGACAGTTCCTATTATGTCTGCTCGTAGTCTAGTGATTTCTGCTTCAGCCAGGTTATTACTGTCCTCCCTGAGCTCTCTTTCTCAATGGAATGGATCCCTGGAGCATGGAGATTTTTCTGGTAGCTCCCTCTTACTGGATCTGATGAAATTAGAAAAATGTGTAAGTCAAGGATGACAAAGGAAAGCTTAATGAGCAACCAAATCCTCTGGGGTTTGATAAGTGGAGATCAGAGCTGGTACTTGGGGACTCATAGGAGAAAATAGATCTCTCTTGTTCTCCCATGATCAGGGACTTAGACTACATGCCAATAAATCTTAGAAATGAGAAATAGAGAAAATGAGTTTAAAATAATTCAAGATTGTTGAAAGGTCTGTGATATAATGCACAGAACTTTGGACTGGGAATGGGGAGATCTGGCTTTGAGTCTCAACTTTGCCTCTAACAAGTCATGTGATCCTCTGCTTTTTGGGAGGGGTTGGGATGGAGTGGACACATAGTATAGCTATCCCCTTTGACCATTTTCAGTGTAACAAATGGTGTTTTAACACTGAGTAAGGAAAGATGAAACAAGGCACAAGTCCTGTCCTATACACCAGTAATTTCAGATGTTCAAGACTTTTAAAATTGCGTGTATTAATAATGTAGCTTAGGTCACCCTGGTCAATACAAAGTGATATCTGTGATACATATACATAATGTGTATATACATACATATGTGCATTTATACTAATTAATTTTATATAGTTCTTTAAGGTTTTACAAATATTAAGTCATTTGATCCTAACAGTGACTCTGGGAGGCAGATGGTAATATTATACCCATTTCCAATGAAGGAACTGAGGCAAAGAGAGATTAAATTATTTGTCTAGGGTCATACAACTAGTAAGTGTCTAAGATGGGTTTTGAACTTGATTTTCCAGCCTTCCATCCATCTAGCTGCTTTGCTTGGACTTGGAATCAGGAAAATCCGAATCAAAAACTTCCTCTCAGGCGCTTACTAGCTGTGTGACTCTGGACAAGTAACTTGACTTCTGTTTACTTCAGGTTCCACATCTGTAAAATAGGGATAATAATAGCACTTTACTCTAGGCCAAGAATTGTTGTGAGGATAAAATGCATTCATATTTGTAAAGTTCTTAGCAAACCACAAAGAACTGTGTAAATGCTAGCAATTTTATATACAGTAGAAGTGAACCTCCTAGCAGTTCATGTCATTTCTGAAGATCTCTAATTAGTCAAACAGGCAAATTTGGCATTTTTCTCTTACACTTAACTTAAATGCGTGTGATTGCAGTCTATACCCATTTCTCCTTGTTCTTTCTTCTGGGACCAATAGAAAAAGTGTAATCCTCCTTCCACGTAACTGTCCTTCAAGTACTTGAAGACAACAGCCACGCCTTTCCTCTTTCTAAGACCTCAGTTTCAAGTTCCTTTTATTGATCTTCCCATGACATGGTCTTTGGGTTCCTGTAAGCTTGGTCTTCTCCTTTGGCTGGCTCCAGTTTTCAATGTCTTTCCTGAAATGTGGTGCTCAGAAGTGAACTGAGTCCTCCCGATGTCTTCCTACCAGAACAGAATGTAAAAGTGCTCTTGCCTCCTTCAGTTTGGATGATCTGTCTCTCTTAAGGTGTCCTAGGACTGTGATAATTTTTTTGGCCACGACGTTTATCATCTGCCTTGGAGTCCACTACCCCTTCTAGATTTTTGTCCCAAGAACCACAAGTCCTTCACCATGACTTTGTGCCATTTGAATTTTTTTTCTTAAAATCTCAAAGGGGATGCATCTATCCAAAGTGGAGGAGGGATCACCAAAAACTTCATACCTCAGTTTTCTCATCTACGAAATGGATACGTTGGATTAGATAGTCTTTAAGTTTTATTCCAGTGCTAGGTCTGATAATCTGATTCATAAGGGAAAGAGAATAAGCATTTATATAAAGTGTCTATTATACACCAGGCTTTTATCAAATGTTATCTCATCTGATCCTTACATCTCTGGGAAGTAGATGTTATTATTATCCCCATTTGAGGTACTTGAGGAAAAGACAGGCTAAATGACTTGAATTCAAATCTTCCTGATTTTAGGCCCAGAGCTCTGTCCACTGTGCCACCTATCTGCTTATACTTAGTGCTGAAAAATATATTCATCATATCACCAGCAATCACCAGCTCCTTCTCAATTCATTGAAAGATCTATTCCTGACCGCTGCATACCAGAATAGACCTTCATTGGTATCTGACTATCTGGAAGTAATCAATGTTCAAGGCCATTTACCCTGTATCTATCAGGAAAGGAAATGATGTTCCTGTCCTCTTCTGGGATAAATCAAAATTATTTTTTCTAACATAATCATCCCTATTCTTTTGTTGTTTTTGGTTAAGAATTCTTATATTACCCACGGTTGTGAAAGGTACATGACCTGCTTATCTTCTGACAGATTTTATGGCATCGTCATTAATATACTTTTTGAATTTATGTTGGAATATAGTAATAACTATAATAGCTAGCTTTTAAAGTTTACGTGGACATTGTGTATATCAAACAATTTGATCCTCACAACAACCCTGTGAAGTAAGTGCTATTGTTAGCCCCATTTTGCAGTTGAAAAAAATAAGGCATAGAGATGCTAAATGATTTACTCTGGGTTACACACATACAGAGGGTCTGAGTCAGGATTTGAACTTAAGTCTTGCTGTCTCTAAGGCCTGTCTAACTTCTGTCAGATTTTTTCCCCTTTTTCTTGAGAGTTATTATTAAAAAAGGAATTCTTGACTAACTAATTTGTGTTTTAGGGTTTATTGAGAACAAGGATATTGAGTACCATTATTTTGTATTCCTTCATGTCTAATATGCTCCTGTGATCTAGTTTTCTATTTTTTGAAACACCGTGAAATGAGTTTGGCAAGTGCTACTTAATCACATAGTCTAACATCTGGAAGTTATATTTCCTCCACATTTTTATATGTATTTTCATTATTTCCCTTGATATTATAGATATTTTGCTCCTCCAATTTAACTTTGTGATTATTTCATTTATATTCATTTAAACTTTCAGGAAACATGTTACTTGGGTAGAGTTTTGCATTCTTGAATGCCCTTGAAATTTCATTTATTTTCTAATTATTTTCTTTTGATTACTCATTACCTTTAAAATGTCACTTTTTATGTCTTAAGGGCTTTTCCTTACTCATCACTCCATGTCTCAATAGACAGCTGTGGATCAAATCTATGTTGGATTTGAGATATTGCATTCTTCCTAAGTACACAGAGTTCAATCTTATTCTTCATTGGTTGTTAAACTACATTTCAGAATATGAGCAATAAAATTACTGGGTCACTCCAATTATTACTCTCATGAGGGTGTAGTGGAGAGGATGGCAAATGGCCATATAGCAGTCATATGTCATGATAGCAAATAGAAAACATTGCCATCAAGTGTGGCAAAAAGAACATTTGGGCTTTACAGTAGCCAATCGGGATGGCCTTCTGGGGGCCAAAGATGTTGGAAAGCATTAAAGCTACTATGATTGTGATATGATAGGTCTCGGTTAACAGATTGGATAGGAAAAAGCATGGAGTGCGTGGAGGGAGCTGTGAGTGCATACGAGTTCTATCATGGCAGTATTGCCAGTTAATGTATCAGGATTCTGCTTAAGTCATCCTTCAATGTCTTCCCAATATCATAGAGATGGCCTGGATTTCTCAAAGACTATGCCAGTGGAGGGAAAACTCTGAAGGATCTCAACATGGTAGAAAATCTTTGAGGTCAGACTCTGTTCGATCATGTGCTTGTCACTTTATGAGTAATTGTAGACTGGTTCATAACCCATTGATGGACTTTTCAGTCACAGCAAATCTAAGGTGTAGATTTCAATTTAACTTCGTAGAGCCCAAGGTGAGAAAAAACACATATCTTTAAAGTGCTGAAGAACATACATATGAGTGTTACATAGACTCAACCAAATTCCCTTTCTTGATCTTTTATAATCTGTACTCCTCTTTTTCATCTTCTGAAAAACCTCAGAAGGAAAACACACTCTATGATATTTCCCTGTAAGCGTACTTTTCATTCCATCTTTCTCTTGCCCTTCTGATGTGCAAATCACAAATGATTTGTAATTTCCTCAGCTGAGGGAATTCCTGTTGTGGGAGTTACCTTTAAAAAATTAAATCCTATCCATCTATGATTTAGTAGATAAGTTCTGGGGTGTAGCTTGAGGCATGGCCCCCTTCCCCAAATGAAGACATGGGGAGGAACTCTCTAGTGAGAGAAGAGGATCAGAAAGTTTTCTTCCAGAATTGGAAGACCCCAAGCATTTAAGGGATTTCTAGGGCAGATTTCTGAGGGATATATTAAAAAAAATTTAATGTTCAGAGGTTTGAGCTGGCTCCAGTATATCTGTGGACTTTTAGACAGAATATAGTGATTGCAAAGGTTTTAAATTCTCTGACTTAGAAGGTAATACAGAATCTTTCAACCTAGAGTGACCTTCAAATATGGAGCATAAAATGTCAGCATTAGAAAGGACCTTATTGATCACTTAGCTCAAACTCCTCTTAACAGATAATCCATGGGAGTCAGGTCTTGATCCATGTACCTCAGGGAGTTGGTAGTGATGCTGTGAACAGAGCCTTGTTCTCCTGACCCTTATTTCAAGGCCCTTTCCTTTGCATCAGTCACTTGGCATACACTTGACTTTTGCACACTCCGTGAAAGAAATTTAATACATATAAAACAATTGCTGCATGTTGCAAGAGAAAGTAGGTTAGGAGCCCTGGGGTATAGTTTTGTTTTTTGTCCACTGTGTGAGTTTCTGAAAGCCACTTATATATCCTTCTCCTTTTTCTGTCAAAGAAAGAACTTCAATTAGATGCTCTCTAAGGTCCCTCACAGATTTTAGTCTATCTTAGTGTGAACTTGGGGACATTGTATTCTTTGTCTAAACATATTCCTTTTTTCATAAAATGAGGAGTTTTAATAGATTATCTCTAATATCCTTTACAGCTCTCAAAACTAAAGTCCCAAGGTAGATAACAACAAAATTAAAAGTGAAATGACATAGTCTTCCCTTCTTCCTATTTTGACTCTAGCTAGCATCCATTTGGAGAAAAGGGTGATATATAGGTTGTCTTTGCCCTGAGATGTTCTTGGCATACCCCCCCCCCAAAAAAAAAAAAATCTTGGGAAGTTTCCTTTCTCTTCATCGTGGGTTAAATGACATGGTGTCATTTCAAAGTAGGTGGGATCTCCTCAGAAGGAGAAGCTTTGGCTGGTTGTGGGCTCTTGCCTCTTTTCTGTGAATGAACCTCATACAGTTGAAGGTGGAGAAAGATGTTCTACACTGCCGGAGGGCCTTGAAGAATCAGAACTTTGCAGATGCGATAGTGAAAGGAACCACAGAGGTCTCCTATACTAAAACAATGAGTGTTTCCCAAGAATCATTAAAGGAAACAAAATTAATCCCAGGTGTTTCCGTTAACAATCTATTCATGTCTACTTCTCTTATGCTATAAGAGTCCTGTCTGAATACTCAATGGAATGGCTCCCAGGAATAGAGGGACTTTCCCAGTGGTTCCTTCAACTGAATTTGATGACAGATTTAGAATAGAGGCCTGGAATCATGGGTTTCATGATGACATAGTCCCTTATGACTAGGGAGAGAGGACTCTTTCCATCTACACACTTACAGCACTTCTCTCTCCTCTCAATGCTTTCAGATAGGTGAAAAAAAAAACAAAAGAGTAAACCCTCACTTCAGTTGGTTAGTGCCATTTGAATATCCCTGTCTATTTCCAGGTCCAAAGGCAATCACAAAGGATGTTCTTTGTAATATGGTTAGCAGAATAAAATAACTTACTGGATATAGCCTCTTGACTCCATTCTGGGGCTCAGTCATTTTATATGCTCCATCTGCAGACAAACAAAAATCTCAGTGCTCTTCTCTAAGTCTAGTGTTATGAACCTGTCACCAGACTTTCTAGTGCTCTGTGGAGTCACTTATTTGTCTTCTAAAACTATAGGTATAAAATTTAAAACTACTTATTACATAAAAATGCTAGTATTTAGAAAAATATTTGGGCATCAAGGTGGCACAGTCAATAGAGTGCTGGGCTTGGAGGCAGGAAGAACTGAGTTACTTCAGTCACTAGCTGTGTGAATCTGGGCAAGTCACTTCACCCCTTTTGTCTCAGTTTCCACATCTGGAAAGTGAGTTGGGAAAGGAAATGGCAAACCACTTCAGAATCTGTCAAGGAAACCCCAAAGAGGTCATGAAATGCTGTACATGAGTGAAAAAAACTAAAACAGAAAAAATAAAAATATTTAAGGTTTGGGAAGTGCTTTATATATGTTATCTCATATTATGAAATGGTATTATAATTAATATCACAAATTGAAAAATAATTATTAATAATTATATTATGATTTGCTAATATTACTATGAACAGCTAGTTGGCACAGCAAATAGAGTGCTGGGCTTGGAGTCAGGAAAACTTATCCTCCTAAATTCAAATCTGGCTCCAGGCACTTACTAGCTGTATGACCCTGTGCAAGTGACTTAATCTTGTCTGCCTCAGTTTCCTCATCTGTAAAATGAGCTGGAGAAGAAATGGCAAAACCTCTCTGATATCTTTTCCAAGTAAATCACAAACACATGCACACACAGAGATAGAAGAGTGATAATATAAATATAGTAAAAATAATTATCATTACTTTGAAATCTAACACTAGATTGGCAGAAAATAAAAGTTCTCTGAAAAACTAGAGAGTTCCACGCAAAAGTAACATAGTTAAAGTCATAGTCTATAGGACTGCAAGGAACCTTAGTCACCACTGAATCCAAATATTTAATTTTTTTGAATATAAATTTATTTATTTAACTTTTTTACATTCATTTTCACAAAATTTTGGGTTCCAAATTTTCTCCCCATTTGTCCCCTCCCCCACCCCAATACACTGAGCATTCTAATTTCCCCATCACCAATCTACCCTCTTGTCTATTGTCCCTCCCTTCCCTTGTCCCCATCTTCTCTTTTCTTCTGTAGGTCCAGATAACTTTCTATTCCCCATTAACTGTATTTCTTATTTCCTAGTAGCAAGAACAATATTCAACAGCTGTTCCTAAAACTTTGAGTTCCAACTTCTCCCCATCCCTCCCTCCCCACCTATTCCCTTTGGGAAGGCAGGCAATTCAATATAGGCCATATCTGTGTGGTTTTGAAAATGACTTCGATAATAGTCGTGTTGTGTAAGACTGATTATATTTCCCTCCATCTTATCCTGCCCTCCATTGTTTCCATTCTCTCCTTTGATCCTGTTCCTCCCCGAGTGTTGATTTCAAACTGCCCCTCCTCCCATTGCCCTCCCTTCCATCATTCCCCCCTACCATGCTTATCTCCTTCTTTCCCACTTTCCTGTATTGTAAGATAGGTTTTCATACTAAAAAGAGTGTGCATTTTATTCCTTCCTTTAGTGGAATGTGGTGAGAGTAAACCATGTTTTTTTCTCAGTTCTCCTCTTTTTCCCTCCACTAAAAAGTCTCCTGCTTGCCTTTTCCATGAGAGATAATTTGTCCCATTACATTTTACCCGCTCTCCTCCCAGTACATTTCTCTTATACATTTACCTTAATTTTTTAAAGATATGATCCCATCCTATTCAATTCACTGTGTGCTCTCTGTCTCTGTGTGTGCGTGTATTGTGTATGTGTGTGCACGCACGTGTGTACATGTGTATGTGTGTGTGTGTGTGTGTGTGTGTGTGTGTGTAATCCCACCAACTACCCAGATACTGAAAAAAGTTTCAAGAGTTACAAATATTGTCTTTCCATGTAGGAATGTAAACAGTTCAACTTTGGTAAGTCCCTTATGACTTCTCTTTGCTGTTTACTTTTTCATTCTTCTTATTCTTGTGTTTGAAAGTCAAATTTTCTTCTCAGCTCTGGTCTTTTCATCAAGAATGCTTGAAAGGGGGCAGAGCCAAGATGGCGGAGTAGAAAGACGCACGTTTATGAGCTCCAACCCACAGCCCATAGAATTAATGTAAAAAGAGATCTGCATAAATTCTGAATCACTGAAAGGTGTGCAGAACCAGAGTGGAAGAGATTTCCGTGCCAGAGAGCCCTGGAGACCTGTCCCCAGGGTCTGTCATGCCCCAGAAAGCGGACCCCACCCCAGCGCTGCCATGGCCGCGGCCTCAGAGAAGCTGACCCTAGCAGTCTTCAGGGACAGAAGCTCCAGCAGCCGGGAAAGAAGCTACAGGTCAGTGAGAAAGATGGCTGGCTAGAGGAGGGGAGTGGAGTGTCTCCGTGACTCGGGCCCCCTAGGGAGGAAGCGGTGGTGGCAGAGACAGAGGCAGGAAGCTGCGGAGGCAGAGGCGTGGGCGGCAGCGGAGGCAGCAGCGGTGGTGGCGGCCCAGAATTCCCTCAGCAGCAGGCAGGATCTTCATTACTGAAAGTCTCTGCATAAACAACCTGAGGGAGCTGAGCCTGGGAGGCAGCCCCCCCACCCCCACCCGCTCCGTTCCTGAAGGTCTCTGCATAAAGCCCCTGAGGAAGCCGAGCCTGGGAGGTGGTCCTGCCCCCAGCCCAGCACCAGAACTAAAGCTTGCTGCGGAAAGCCCATTTGAACCTCAGACCCCAAGCACTAGCTGGGCGGATCTAGGCGGGGGTGGACAGGAATCTCAGAAGTCAAGTAATTGGCTTGGAAAATGCCTAGAAAAGGGAAGAAAAATAAGACTATAGAGAGTTTTTTCCAACAAATGCAAATGATCCCGACATTTGGATCTGATGACGAGGACGTATTCTTGCCATCGGGGAAAGACGTGGAAGGTGGGGCCTCAGTACTCCAGACACTCCAGGGGCATGTCAGGTGGGCTCAGGCCTTGGAAGAACTCAAAAAGGATTTTGGAAAGCAAGTTAGACAGGTGGAGGAAAAACTGGGAAGAGAAATGAGAGAGATGCAAGAAAATTATGAAAAACGGGTCAATACCTTGGTTAAGGAGACCCAAAAAAATGCTGAAGAAAATAACACCTTGAAGACTAGGCTCACTCAATTGGCAAAAGAGGTTCAAAAAACCAATGAGGAGAAAAATGCTTTCAAAAGCAGAATTAGCCAAATGGGAAAAGAGGTTCAAAAGCTCACTGAATTTAATAGTTCCCTCAAAATTAGAATGGAACAGATGGAGTCTAATGACTTTACGAGAAACCAAGAAATCACCAAACAAAACCAAAAGAACGAAAAAATGGAAGAGAATGTGAAATATCTCATGGGAAAAACAACTGACCTGGAAAATAGATCCAGGAGAGACAATTTAAAAATTATGGGACTACCTGAAAGTCATGATCAAAAAAAGAGCCTAGACATCATCTTCCATGACATTATCAAGGAAAACTGCCCTGACATTGTAGAACCAGAGGGCAAAATAAGTATTGAAAGAATCCATCGATCACTACCTGAAAGAGATTCAAAAAGAGAAACTCCTAGGAACATTGTGGCCAAATTCCAGAATTCCCAGGTCAAGGAGAAAATCTTGCAAGCAGCTAGAAAGAAACAATTTCAGTACTGTGGAAATACAATCAGGATAACTCAAGATCTAGCAGCTTCTACATTAAGGGATAGAGGGGCATGGAATAGGATATTCCAGAAGTCAAAGGAACTGGGACTCAAACCAAGAATCACCTACCCAGCAAAACTGAGTATAATACTTCAGGGGAAAATATGGTCTTTCAATGAGATAGAGGACTTCGAAGCATTCTTGAGGAAAAGACCAGAGCTGAGAAGAAAATTTGACTTTCAAACACAAGAATGAAAAGAAGCATGAAAAAAGTAAATAGCAAAGAGAAGTCATAAGGGACTTACTAAAGTTGAACTGTTTACATTCCTACATGGAAAGACAATATTTGTAACTCTTGAAACTTTTTTCAGTATCTGGGTAGTTGGTGGGATCACACTCACACACACACAGACAGAGAGCACAGGGCGAATTAAATAGGATGGGATCATATCTTAAAAAATGAAATTAAGTGGTGAGAGAGAAATATATCAGGAGGAGAAAGGGAGAAATGGAATGGGGCAAATTATCTGTCATAAAAGAGGCAAATAAATGAATTTTCAGTGGAGGGGAAAAGTGAGGAGGTGAGAGAAAAAACATGAAGCTTACTCTCATCACATTCGACTAAAGGAAGGAATAAAATGCACACTCATTTTGGTATGAAAACCTATCTTATAATACAGGAAAATAGGTGAGAAGGAGATAAGCAAGGTGGGGGGGGGATGATGGAAGGGAGGGCAATGGGAAGAGGGAGCAATTTGAAGTCAACACTTGGGGCAGGACAGGATCAAAAGAGAGAATTGAAACAATGGGGGGCAGGACAGGATGGAGGGAAATATAGTTAGCCTTACACAACACGACTATTATGGAAGTAATTTGCAAAACTTCACAGATATGGCCTATATTAAATTGCTTCCCCTCCCAAAGGGGATGGGTGGGGAGGGAGGGATGGAGACAAGCTGGAACTCAAAGTTTTAGGAACAACTGTTGAATATTGTTGCAGCTAGGAAATAAAAAATACAGGTAATTGGGTATAGAAAGTTATCTTGCCCTGCAGGACAAAAGGGAAGTTGGGGATAAGGGAAGGGAGGGATGTTAGAAGGGAAGGCAGATTGGTGATAGGGGTAATTAGAATGGGGTGGGTGGAGGGGAGAAATGGGGAGAAAATTTGGAACCCAAAATTTTGTGGAAAATGAATGTTGAAAACTTAAATAAATAAATTAAAAAAAATAAAATGAGAAACAAAACATCAGCCATACCTTGTTCATAAGATCTTCATGATGAAAGCACTTCATAAACCATGTCATATATTTATCATTATTACAGCCAGTGTCATCATTATTGTTATCCATTCATCTTTCCTAATTCCTGGATAGCAACATAAACCTTCATTTTACCCTGACCAACTCTATAATCAGGGGTACTTCATTGACTTATCTGTGCACATGTTGTTTACCCCAATAAAATTCAAGGTCCTGGAGAATCTATTTGTTTTGTCATCATATTGTACAGTGTTTGGCACTTAATCAATATTTGTTGTTTGAAAAGAGAAAGACAGAGAGAGTGAGTGAGACAGGGAAACAGAATGAAAAGAAGAGAAAGTTGAAGGGAGAGTGAGAGAAAAAGAAAGAAACAATGAGAGAGAATAAGAGAGAGACAGAAAGAGAGAGAGGGAGAGAGAGAAAGAGAGAGAGAGAGAGCGAGAGAGAGAGAGAGAAAGAGAGAGAGAGAAAGAGAGAGAGAGAGAGAAAGAGAGAGAGAGAGACTAGACAGTTCTCTGTGATTTTGTGGATTCAAGAGTTCCATTCAAAAATGCTTATACCAGTCCACTGATGACTACCTGTTCTGGACAACTCTCATTTATGATTTTCCAAATTTTTACCCTGAAGGGTTCATTCCAACACGCTAAAGGATTTCCTTTAATTTCTCCTGACATGTCAGGGATACCAATGTGGTACTCTAGCCTTTCGTTTATCATCTGTCACTCTCTCCATATGATGAGACCATCTTATATTTCTGTCATACAGTCCTTTGATGGCATGCTTTAGTCTTGTTCTTTACAATTCATTGTTGATTCTATGTCCCATTGCCCTCTGTTGGATGCTTATCTGTCTTTTTTTTTGGAGACAGGATTATTCCAAGTTTGGTGACCATATGACAGCACTGGTAGAATATTGAAACTGAAGAGATGGACCTTTGCTCTTACGGGAAGTCTGAAGCCAATACATTCATTATTTCATAGTGTTCTATCTTCACATATTTAGAGATGGAAAGGATTACTTAGTTCATTTGGGAAATGGTTAACTTTCTAGACCTTATTACTTTGAATTCCATGGAATAAGGACTCATAGCTTTCGAAGGGAGCAGAGTTTTCTGGAAAGGAGAGACCTTGGCTGGTGTTTCAGTTCTCCATCCTGTTCTAGGAATACTAGTCCCATAGGTATTCTCATTTCTTCTGGAAAGAGCATTATAATCAGCAATTGGCATATGGTTCCACTCAACAATCTTACGAATGCCCACCCCCACCCCCGCAAGAAAATTCTCTTTCCTCCAGTCCTCTTTATGTCTTATATCTCATATTAGAATGTACCCATGCTGTCCAATGATCACTTGAACATGAGTCAGGAAGATTGGAATTCAAACCTGGCATCAGATACCCATGAGCTTTATGACCATGTGCAAGTCATTTAATTTCTGTTTGTCTGTTAACTCAACTGTAAAATAGAGATAGTGATAATAATATTTACCTCTTAAAGTAGTTGTGAAGATAAAATGAAATAGTATTAGTAAACTGCTTTCCAAACATTAAAATTTGTTATCATTATTAATTGCTATTATTGTCCTTTTTGAGGGAAGAGACTATGTTTCTTTTGTAGTTATATTCCCAGACCATGACCAAAAGTAGGTCTCTGTATAATGATTCAAACATCCATCCTTTCACGTATCTATCCTTCCGTCCATTCAACATCTATTGTCCCAGGTAAATTTATAAGATTGTAAATTATAAACTAGGAAATAGCTCACCTGCCTTGGGAGAGGCAATTTTCCATTGGATATTCCTAAAGCCATGGAGAAAGACTTTGTACTCACTCTTCCAACCTCCATGCACACCAGCACATTAAATATCCAGAAGAAGGCTAGTTATGCCTCTGGGTTCTAGGTCTTTCTCCAATGTTGCCCATTTTGAGTCCTTTTTCCAATATGTTTCCAGCTGCTAATGATTAGTTCTCCAGGACCATCTAACCAGTTATAAATATGGATCTCTGCTTTTTCTGGTGTGTGTTGAAAGATGGCTCAGGATTTCTCTGCTTACCGTCCGACTTTGGGGAAATCCCAGTATGGTGGACTCCAGGGTCCAGACTTCGCATGGCTCACTTTCCTGAGCTTTCAAAGCTCACTAAACAAGGAAGAGTAAATGCAAAGAGGCAAAGAATAAGAATCTGGATTTATGAGCTTTATGATGAATGGAGGTTGGGAGGGTCTGAGATCTCTTTCCATCTACAGACTTACAGCATTTCTCTCTCCTCCTATGCTTCTAGGTAGGGGAAAAACTCAAGGACAAACCCTCACTTCAGTTGGTTAGTGCTGTTTGAATGTCTTTGTAACCATTTCCAGGTTCAGAGACAATCACAAGGGATGCTTTTGTAATGTGGTCAGGAGGATAAGATCATTTACCAGATACAGCCTTGAGTCCATTCTTGGGTCTCAGCCATTTTATAGGCTCTATCAGCAGGCAAAACAAAATCTCAATGCTCTCTAGTGTTGTGAACCTATCACCAGCCTTTTGAATGCTCTGTGAAGTCATTTCTTTGTCTTCTGAAACCATTGCTATAAAATTTGAAATTACTTATTACATAACAATTGCTAGTATTTAGAAAAAGATTTGGTCAGCTAGGTGGCCCAGTCAATAGAGTTCTGGGCCTGGAGGCAGGAAGACCTGAGTTCAACTACTACCTCAGTCACTAGCTGTGTGATCCTTAACAAATCACTTGACCCTGTTTGTCTCAGTTTCTTTATCTGGAAAATAGGCTGGAGAAGGAAATAACAAACCACTTCAGTATCTTTGCAAAGAAAACCCCTGAAAGGGTCATAAAATGCCAGATATGACTGAAAAAATAACTTAACAAGTACATGGAGATTTAAGATTTGGGAAGTGCTTTATATATGTTATTTCACTTGTTCTAAAATATTAGTATTACACATAAAATTGTTATCATGAATTCAAAATAATTATTAATAATTTATTATTATTGCTATTTGCCAATGTAGATAGCCAGATGGCACAATGAATGCTAGGGCTGGAGTCAGGAGGACTTATCTTCCCAAGTTCAAATCTGGCATCAGACACTCTCTAGCTGTATTACCCTGGGAAAATCAATTCTATCTGCCTCAGTTTTCTCATCTTTAAAATGATCTGGAGAAAGAAATGGCAACAACCACTTCCATATCTTTGCCAAGAAACCCCAAATGCGATCATAAAGGGTCAGACATGACCGAAAAAAACAATAATAATAGTATTGTATTATACTTAATTATTACTATCTTGAAATCTATAACCAGACTGGTAGAAAATAAAAGTTCTCCGAAAAACTGTAAGGTTCCACAAAAAGTAAGACAGTTAAACTCATAGTCTGTAGGACTTCAAGAGACCTTAGTCATCACTGATTTCAACCAACTCATTTTGAATGTGAGAAAATGAACCATCAGAGAGCATGAGTGATTTGTCCGAGTCCACAGAAAGAATAAAAAAAGACACAAAATTTCCACTGAGAACCACTGACTCCATTTGTTCTGTATATTTCACAATATCATATCTCTATCACGGAATGGGAGAGGATAATGGGTGTCCATGTACATTTCCTCCAGTATCCTTACAAGATGATATTTCAGGTGATTACCACACAGCTAATGCGAAGTTGTCCTGTATAACAGTCATTATTACCATTTTATGTTTTTCTGGTAGACTAGATATATGCTTGATTATGGCAAGATTTGTTGGAAGAAAATTAGTTATTTAACATATTGTTATATTTTAGTTCAGATTGCTAACTTTATCTGTGTGAGAAGTTCTTTCCATTAATGTAAACAGACATTTCAACCATAACTTATTATCTTAGAGCTTTCATGGAATACTTTGAAGTTAAGTGTCTTGTTGAGTGTTCTACCAACAGTATGTGTCTGAATGTATGATATTCTTATATGGCGATGATGATGACAATAATGATACAGCCAGCTCCTTTTTGTGGGCATATTATTATGACTCCTTCCTCAGGAGACAGATTTCATGATAGCAAACTCTTCTCCAGTCCCAGGATGGCAGAACAGCATGGTTAAATGCCAAGTTTCATGAGCATGCAGTCAGGGAACCTGAAATCCACCCTCAATTCTACCATTTTCTAGCTTCATGACCTTCCAGCAAAGTCATTTCTCTTCTCTGAGGCTCAGCTCCCTTATATGACGAAAGGGAGTTGGAATACATAATGTCTCAGGTGTCTTCCAGCTTTAATCCATGACCTTATCCTGCTACATTCCTTGAGTAGACAATTGATACAGTGAGGGATATACAGGGACCACAGAGTTTCACTTTAAAGGGGCCTAAGTCTGTTTATAAAAAGTTTGTAGTTTGAACCACATTGGTTCCCCTGGATGTAGAGACTCAAAAAATGGTGATATGGACCTAATCAATCAATTAGGCAGTTGACAAGCATTTATTGAGCACATGCAATGAAATGGAAGAAACTGAATAAGTATAAGTTATGGGAAATGAGGCAAAGGAGACGTGCTTTCCAGAGGTATTTTTCTGGGTCCTTCCTCCTTCACAGACTCTCAGAGGCTGCCTTTCTGCTCAAGGCTTTTTTCAGAGCATTTTTGACATCTTTGTTCCTTAAGGTATAAATGATGGGGTTGAGGAGGGGAGTGACAAAGGTGTAGACTAATGCAAGATACTGATCCTCATCTGCAGGGGTGGTTGAAGGGGGCCGAAAGTAGACCAAACTGCAGCAGCCATATTGTAGTAGGACCACAGTGAGATGGGAAGAGCAGGTGGAGAAGGCTCGCTGGCGTCCCTCAGCTGAAGGAATGTGCAAGATGGTGATAGTAATGAAGACATAGGAAATAGAGATAAGCAGGAAAGGGGTGGTCAGTACAATCATGCTTATCACATAGAGGACAGCCTGTGGCACACGAGTGTCAGCACAGGCCAGGTGTAGTACAGGAGGTATATCACAGAAGAAATGATTGATTTCCAGTAAGTGTCCACAGAAAGGCAAGGTAAAGACCAGTGATGTGAGTGGCAGAGAAAGGAAGAGAGCCAGGCCAAGGGAACCAGTCACCATTTGGGTACACAGCTGTGGGGTCATGATGAGAGTATATTGTAGGGGATGGCAGATGGCCACATAACGGTCATATGCCATGACAGCCAACAGGAAACAATCAGTGCTGCCAAGGGTGGCAAAAAAGAACATCTGAGTTGCACAACCAGCAAATGAGATGGGTTTCCTGGTCCCAATGATGTTGGAGAGCATCAGTGGTACCAATGCAGTGGTATAACAGATCTCCAGAAAGGACAGGTTGGACAGGAAGAAGTACATGGGGGTATGCAGGGAGATGTGTGTATACACAACCCAGATAATGGCAGTGTTCCCACAGAGAATCATTATATAGAGGAAAAGGAAGAAGCAGAAGAGGATGGCCTGGACCTTGGGGGAAGAGGAGAACATTCGGAATACAAACTCAGTGGGGCCAGATTGGTTTATATGAATAGTATCAGGAGAAGACATGTCACCTATCAAAGAAAAATAGAAAATCAAGCTCTATTACTGGATTTCCTTGAAAATATCTGCAACTCTCAATTTCGTTTCTAGAAGCATAGACTGATAGAATTTTGAACTTTCAACATTTAGTAAGGATCCATTAGCAGATGCAATTTTATGCCTTTGGTATTCAATTCCATTGGTTTGTGGAGGGAGTGAGATTTGATGACTTCGAAGGTGCCACCTTTCTTTTGCAGTGTCATCATGTATATTATCAGTGCACAACTTCTCTGTATTCATTCTCCCAACCCTGCACTTGAAAAGGCAAGTTGAGTCTCCAGAGGCCAGTTCACTAGCATTCTAGCTAGTAACATTCTATAAGTAACCCTGAGTGGTTGTGATTTTAACATCATTGATCATGAGTTCCCATTCCAAGGGACCTTACCAATATCAATCAACCAGTGGATATTAATTTGCTTTCATATAGTTATATGTACTGAGAAATTTTATAAAAGATAGAAGTTAGAAAAAAACCTCTTCTGAAACCAAGAGGTACATTCTTCCTTACATGTAATTTGAATCTTTGAAGAGCATAGACTTAAATATACAGTGGTTGCTACAAAATATTCCCCTTCAACCCAGGGGCCTGTCTACCCTTATGCACTTACATGGACACACACACACACAGAATATGCATACACATACACAAACATGCACAAGAAAATCTACAGAGTAGACTTAAATTGCATTGTTAAAGGTGCTGAGGAGGTGAAGTACCAGACATAAGTCCTTATATGGTACCTTCTGGGTCTGGGTATGTTTTTCTTCTCTAGTCTATTGATCAAAATTACTTCTGGGAGTGACAGTCAATGGATTTTAAATAAGTTTCCTAGCTTGATTGGGCCAGTTTCCTGTAGGATGAGATTTAATGACTGCTGGAGAAATTCAATGCTGGCTTGCATCAAGCTAGACAATTACTGTTTCTATCAGCTTTAGTATTCTCTGCTACTGTAACCAGTAGATCAGGGCACTTGAGATGGTTCTTCTGATCTGATCAGTTTCTCACCTGATTCATTCAATCTCCAGATTAACATTCACCTAAGAACACAAAATAAGAAACTGTAAAAAAGGCATCATGCCTTTCATGGCTCAAAGATATCAGGTGAATATTCTAAGGAGGAAAAAATGTAAAAGAAAAATATCTATACACAGACTATGTCCATTTTGTAGAGGAAAAGACTGAGCAGAGAGAAGATGTGGTGCTTTGTTTAAAGTCATCTGACTGGGAAATTCTGGAGACAGGATTTCAGCCTAGTTCGCTTAACTCCAAGACCAAAACAGTAAACTTTTATCCCTAGGGCTAGAAGGGTGAAGACACAGAAGAAGCAAAAGAAAGGAAGAGGAAAAAGGGAAGAGGGAGAGAACTGTAGAGGGAAGAGGAAGAAGGATAGTTGTTACTAGACCCCACTTTGGGTTAGTATACCTCTCTCTCCCAACTGCCATTCATGCTAGAAGTTTGGGTTCCCAGGGAACGGCTGACCTCTTCTCTTCTCAAGGTTCTAGGAGTAGTTGTGAGGGGATGGGGTTTCTATTTATCTTACTCATGATCTACCATCAGTTGACATTGATTAGATTTCATAAAAAGTGTGTTTTATGGGAAGGTATAGCAAGAGCAGTAGTTCTAAAATAATTCCCTCAAACCAGGGGCATTCTTCCCTTGCATACACATATGCCTTTGAGGAGAGTTCAAATTAAACAATCATGATAATAATAAAGCTAGTGCCTTAAGGTTGCAAAGTATTTAATAAATATGATTCCATTTTGTCCTCCCCAAACCATGGGAGGTAGGTGCTATTATTATCCCCATTTTACAGATAAAAAAACGAGGCAGGCAGAGGGTGACTCTAGGATCACACAGTAAATATGTGTGGCTGTATTAGTACTAAGTTCTTCCTGATTTCAGGTTCAGCTCTCTCTCCAGTGCCACACTCAGTTTTGATTTAAAGGTAACCAAGCACACATGCAAAAAATACATGAGACTTCCAGGTAGCTCTATCCTCCTGGTCCCAGGGTTCTTTTCTACAATGACAATCCTTCCAGTTCTTGAAGACCAAAGTAACATTTCAGCAAAGTTATATATTTCCAGCACTTGACTAAGAGTCAAAAGACCTGAGTCTTGGATCCTTTTCTATTCTATCTACTGTGTCATATTAGACAAATCACTTTTACTTCCTAATACTCACTTATCTAAAGGAAATGAGGAGTATGGAATATGTTGTTTATATGGTTGCTTTTAGTTTTTAACCCTATGATCCTGTGGTAGAAACATTATTTGGAACCTAGGAAAGATGGATAGATAGCATCATGTTTTTGGAACCAAGCAGGTTTCTACGAAATGGTGAGACCTCACCCAAAGTACAGACTTAGCTATTGCTGTGGAGGGTATTACCATTTTCCTGGTCATCCAAGCTTCCAATATAATTGTTATCAACCACTCATTTTCTCTCACTCCCTAGATCCAATTATTTGTCATGTCTTATATTTTCTATCTCTCTAACATCTATTGCATATTCCCTCTTTCTTCCTCTGACACTTCCACCACCCTGTTACAGGCCCCAGTCTCCATATAGCTATGCTACTGCAGTAGCCTGCCAGCTGGTCTCCATTTCACAAGTCTCTACTCATCCCAACTCACCCTCCACTTAGCTGCCAAAGTTGTCTTCCTAAAGCTTAGTTCTAACTAAGTTCTCACCTGTTCTGTCTTCCTCCATTCAATCAACTTCAGTGTCAAATGTCTCCAGAATTAAATATAAAATCCTTTCTTTAAAAGTCATTTTAATTTTTCTCCCTTTTTACCTTTCCAGTCTTCATACAAAGTATACTGTCCCATTTATTCTGTGATCCAGTGACACTGTCGTCCTTGCTGTTCCTTGCATAAGACATTTCATCTCCTTACTTACAGCATTTTCTCTGGCTGTCTCCCTAAGCTGGAATGCTATCCTCCTGGCTTCTCTGGTTTTAGTCATATTAAATAATAGTGAAGGATTGGCTTCCACCTCTCACCACCCATCATATACAGTTAGTGTGAAATGAGGCATGTGTTTCCAGATATATAAAATACACTGATATTTTGCTTGACTAAACTAATTTGTTTCAGGAAGGGTTCTATTGTGGCAGGGGGAGGTCATTGAGAAATGACAGTGATATATTAAAAAAGAAAGAACATCAATCAAATTCTGTAGTGTATGAGACATTAAAAAGAAACTATTCAGTTACATTAATTATACAGAGCAACAGTGATATTCTTAGTTTTTTTTTTTTAAACTGCACTCCAAATGATTCAGGATTCAGAATTCCTGTGTCAAAATCCCAACTCTGTTACTGACTAGCTGTGTGACTTTGGACAAATTAATTCCTCTCTTTGAGCCTCCATATTCCTGCCAAGAAATGTGGAATGTGGGCTCCATACATCTCAAGGTGTCTTCTAAAACCCTTGGATTTCCTGACCCACATTCAACCTTGTCTTCTTGATGATCAGTCTGCAGGTTTATCTAAATCCATGTTGCCTGGAATTTAGAAAGAGTTTGATGAATATTTATTGAACTGAACCAATCTAAAGGAAATTTCAGTGTAGTAAACATTCCTTCAGTCTGTGCAAGTGGTGGCTTCAAAAAGCTGTAGTGCCTGTAGCATCTTTCCCCTCCACATTTAGAGTTTATCAGTTTAGGACTTATTGTTAGGAGGACATGTCAGAGAATGAACTAGCCCACAGAAAATGTACAAAGATCCCAAGGAAGGCCCAATATGAATTGGACAGCTCTACTGTGGAGGGTTTATGGTATGATGTGAGTAAACCTGACACTTGATGATAAGGCATGTCTGGCATTTCATCTGAACATGTAGAGGTCAATTTCTTCCTTAACAAGGTGGCAAAGAACTCTGGGTTTGGAGTCAGAAGAAATGGGTTCGATTACCATCTCTGCATGAATTTCTCATTTGTAAATGACAGAGCTGGACTAGCTGACTTCTAAAATCCCTTCAGAGTTCTAAATTTGTAGTTTTATAATTTTATAAGATCAAAATCCTTGAATTTTCTTCTGGACAATGTACTTGGGACCCTTCTGAGAAGGACCAAGTTTTGAGCAATTTAATGAGACAGGTGCCCTTAGTATTCTCCTGATGGAATCAGTTTCCTCAGTAGTAAGGCTAGGCTTGACTATTCAGCTTGCTAACTTGCTGCAGACAGCTGGACTTAATGTTTTCTGGTGTCTACATATTTGCTAAGTCTACACAGGATTACTAAGAGGTTGGAACTTTTATAGGAACTGTCCTGCCTAAAGAGCTGTCCATTGAACCCTTAACTAATATTTATTGAATTCTTATCATATGCCCTCCAAACTGTGTGGTCCTGCATGGGATAGAGAAGGAGAAGATGCAGGTTCTGTCCTAAGAATTGTGAGTCATATAATATCAGAGCTGGGAAGATCTCTAGAGGACAGTGCTGAAAGGAGCACTGGAACACAGAATGTGGAATGCATTAGAACTGAAGTCATCAAGAAGTATTTAAAAAGTGCCTACTATGCACCACGTACTGCATTGTGTGAAGAGTAGCTTAGACATTGAGTCCAATTTCCTCATTTTATTGGTGAAAAGCCTGAGGCATAGAAAGGACAAGTGATATAGCAAATTGGCAGCAGAGATGAGTAGAGAACCAAGGGAACCTGGAGTCCAGTTAAGGTTCTTTCTTTTAGAGCACTCACTTGGCATACATTAGTACATACCAAACAGTAGCAGTGTGACATATTGAGCTGGGACCCAGGCTGGTCATGAGCCAACTCTATGACTTTAGGCTAGTGACTTAGAGGGCCTTGACCTCAGTGCTCTATTTTGTAAAGTGTGGAAGAGATCAAGAACATGAAGATATCCACCATCTGTCAAGTAACAACTACCACCACCACAATAACTAGCATTTG
The DNA here is from genome assembly GCA_023548195.1 of Bettongia penicillata ogilbyi. NCBI lineage: Eukaryota > Metazoa > Chordata > Mammalia > Diprotodontia > Potoroidae > Bettongia > Bettongia penicillata. The sequence goes on along the minus strand of JAJHZJ010000479.1, from coordinate 839,115 downwards.
TATAACTTTTAGGTTTGAAAAATAATTTATGTATTTAATATATATTTATATATTGAATATATAACACCATGAAATCCTTCCTGAAAAAGCTTCAAGTAGAAGTATTCAGGATATTTAATGGATCCTTCTAAGTAGAAGATGTCAGAAAAGCTTAGTTTGGGGGACAGGACCCCAATTTTGCAGTTGGAGGATATTCGTTTTAATCTCATCCTTGCTCAGAAAAGTCCCCTCTCCTCTATAGACCTCAGGTTTCACCTCATAAAATAAGAGGGTTGGATTACCTCTCTGATTCTTAACCTAAGGGCTATGAACTTTTAAAAATCATATTTCAATAACATTGCAATATAAGGGGTTTCTGATGTATTTCTATTTATTTGATTCATTTAAAAATTTGATTTTGAGGAGTCAGAAGTCCATTAGCTTTACCAGTCTGCCAAATGATGTGAAAAAAGGTTAAGAACTCCTGGGCTGGAGGCTCTCTAAAATCCCATCCAGCTTCAAAAACCATGATTCTTAGCTAGACAACTAAATGAAAATAATGAAAAAAGTCATATTCCTTACCACCATCCAATGCCTGTGACTCCATGAGCCATCAAGCAAAAGATTCTATCCAAGGACTATATTGAATATGCAATGCTCTGGCCTCAATCCTCTTGAAAATTACACCTATTCCTTCTTTGCTTTGAGTTCAAAGGAATGAGGGCCCCCATGTCTTGTGTGAAGCAGGGTTCTCTGGTGCTTCAGTTCCGTGCCTCTGCTTCCTGGCTGGATTTCATTCAGGAAGATGAGGAAAGACTTAGATGTCCTTCATTACCTGAGGACTTTAGACAGTCTAGAGCTTTGGTGTATGGAGAGTAGTCAGGGGTATCACAGTCTTCCTAGATATAATATGCCCCAAATTAAGTCCAACAATAAGTACAAGCTTTCATCTGTCCATTCAAAGTGTTTCCTTGGCTACTTTGGCAACATTATTTAGTGTTTTTGAATACTCTCTCAGGGGAATGGTTTGCTAAAGTATAGGGGTTTTCCCAATGGATCACTTTAAGTGAATCATTGGCAAGAATAATGGGCACTCAAATCCTTTTTGTGATATGGAACCTCAACTGCTATCTAGGGACCTATAGGAGGGGCTCTCACTCTTCTGCCCTCCCCTCCCTTCTCTCAGGTACTTCCTGAAGCCATGTTCCATGATATCTCAGTAGTGGGAAGGGGCAAAAGCATGGGTTTATCCCAGCAGTGGCAAGAGGCCTGTATTGGGAATCAGGAGACTGGGGCTAAAGTCCCAGCTTAGCCACTGAACAAAGTGTATAACCCAGGCTAAGTCACTAAGCTCTTCTGGTTGGATAGAGATGGAGTATAGGTACAGGCACTCATTTAACCATCTTCTTTCCAACCAACCTATATTATTGGAGAGCCAGATAAAGTTCAGATGTTATCTTCAAGGAGTTTAGTCTGATTTTATGCCAGATGAAGCTCATTCCTTTTTTGACAGGGAATGCTTGATTTTTTTTCAGTTAAAAAATTCCTAAAGATGATTCCTAAAGTGTCCTTTAGTTTATTAGAAAGTCTATGATCCTATGAATTCGACAGAATAAGACAGTAAAAAAGGAAAAAAAAAAGAAAGTGGATTTGGAGTCAGAGGGCCTGGGTGCAGGTCCTGCCACTATTTACTTTCTACATTCATCCTCCATTCTCCTGTGAGAATGGTGTTCCTAAAGTGCAGATCTGACCATGTCATACCCTTCCCCCATTTAATAAATGCTGGCAGCTCCCTATTTTCTCCAGGATCCAATGTAAAGTCTTCTGTTTGGTTTTCAAAGTCCCTCATCGCCTTCCCCTCTCCCCCAACATTTCTAGTCATCTTACACCTTCTTTCATTCCTCTATCTACTCTTCAGTTCAATTGTTCTTCACACATCATGGTCAATCTCTCAACTTTCAGCACTTTCATGGATTGTGCCCCATGCCTGTTTGGAATGCTCTCCCTGCTCGTGTCTGCCTTCTGGCTTCCCTGGCTTTCTTCATGTCCCAGATAAAGTCCCATCTTCTGCTGCACATTGACTGATCCTGCATGTTTCTTATTTGTACATGCTTCTTTGTACATTATCTTCTGCATTAGAACACAAGCTCTTTGAGAGCAGGGACTGTATTTTTGCCTTTCTTTGTATTTCTGGTGTTTAGCACAGTGCCTGAAACATAGTGGGCACTTAATAAATACTAATTAACTTCCTAATTTTCCTAGAGGACCTTGGGTAAATCCCTTAACTTCTCTCGACCTCAATTTCCTCATCTGTAAAATGAGGGGATAGGACTAGACCAGCTGCATCAAACTGAAATAGAATTGAGGCCACTAACATGTCCATAAAGGTCTTGGAGTGTTATATTTTGACTTAGAAAACTGCATATTAACCTTAGCTGTCTTGTATTGTGTTTTAATTTATTTTTCTAAATATTTCCCAAAAACCTTTAAATCTAATTTAGGCTGTATTCAGGAGTATTAGGCTAGGTGGGCTCTGTGACACCTCTGGAGTAAGTCATTTCTTTAGGGTCCTTCTTGGACAGGTAGGGGGCACCAGACCTGGAGTCAGGAAGACCTGAATTCAAATCCAGCCTCAAAAACTAAGTAGCTGTGTGACTCTAAGCAAGTCACTTAACCTTGTTTGCCTCAATTTCCTCATATGTAAAATGAGCTGGAGAGGAAATGGCAAGCTACTCCAATATCTTTGCCAAACTGCTTCCCCCAAAAAAACCAAATGGGGTCACAAAGTCAGACATGACTGAAGATGACTGAACAGCAAGGTCTCTTATAATTTCAAAATCTGTGATTTTGGGGGCTGCTTCACCATCACATCTGATGTTGGAAAAAACACATTCAAATATATTTCTTAGGTCCCTACATGGTATTAATGATAAAATACACACATTTCAATATGGAAGACATACTGTGGAGCATCTCTGTATAACTAGTCTCATGCACCTGGTTGAAAAGCTTTCTTCTGCCATTTACATACCAGAGAACAGCTTCAGTAGTGTATGGATATTTGGGTGAATGAATTTCCAGCCCATTTACTCTGAATTCATGAGGGAAGAGGAAGGAAAATGGTATTGGATTCTTCCATAGCTAGAGAAGCTGCAGTATTACTCCTATTTGAGACTGAGAAGGAAAGAAGTCAGTGCTTAAAGTTAGGAGTGCAGGGATCTCCCCTGGGTTTAACACTTTCAACTGTTTGACCCTCAGCAGGTGATTCTACCTGTCTAATTTCAGTTTCTTAATTTATATCTACAAATTTGGCTTTCTATATTAATTGTGCCTATTGTGTCTGAGGTACAGGGTTAGTGAGTGGGAAATGCACAGTTGAAAAAGTGACACAGGCAGCTATGTGAGGATTGGTCATACCATGTACTCAAGTGAGTGTGATGCAAGCAGTCATGTGAGAGGAATCAAGGAAAGGGACTAAGTCCAATAAGAAAAGGTGAGTAGAGAGAGCTCCCTGTCAGTTGAGATAACCCTTGATTTAGGCTTTCAAGAAAGAGAATTCAGCAGTTAGTGAGGTTGAAGAATATGACTTCTAGACTGGGAAGTGGGCTTGTGTGAATGAGCAGAGGCAGAGCAATTCAAGGAAAGATAAGTCATTCTTCCAGATTGACTAGAATATCACAAAGTGGGGACATTTTGAAATGAGGCTCATAATAGTCTAAACTGATTCCCAATGCATAGGGGCCTCCCCTTAGGGTGAAGCAGCTGAAATAGTGAGAATTCATAGGAAAGAGTGACATTTGTTTATTACCTTAAGGTTAACAAATACTTAGATACTTGATTTGATTTGATTCATTTGATTTCCACGCAACCTTATAAATTGTGAAATTTAAGTATTTTTAAACATTTATTTTTTAAATCAACAAATATTTATATATTTTCACTCCCTCTCATCCTTAAATTGGAAAAAAAAAAAGAGTAACAAACCCTTATAGCAAACATGTATATTTAAGCAAAATACATTACTGCATTGACCTTGTCCAAAGAATGTCTCATCCTGCATATTGAGCTCACTGAGTCTTGGTCAGGATGTAGGTGAGATGCTTCATCATCATTCTTCAGGAGTTATTGCTGATTCATCACGTTCATTGGAGTTATTAATCTTTTCAAAGCTGTTTGTCTTTGTAGTGCTTTTCTTCTGGTTTTGCTCATCTTAATTCAAGTGTTTTCATCACCATTTTACATATAAAGAAACAGACTTAGTAGTGAAGTGACTTTTTTAGGGTCAGGTAAGACGTAATTACGAGTTGTCAAATTGAGCTCTTTCATAACTCTAGGGAAATGGATAATTATGTATAAAATTAAAAAATATCAATAAATTAATCAGATAATGCCTAGGAATTTTAAATAGCTGAATGTTAAGAAAAAGAGAAGATCAAAAAATGAATTTCCATAGGGATGGTCAGGGAACAGGATTCAAATGAATTAAGAAATATTTTATTGAATGTTCAATGATGGCTCTGACTGTAAGGATGTTTTTTGTTATGTCAAACCTATATCAATCAACCAATCAAGTAACACACCTTTATTAGGCACCTGTTATATGCCAGGCACTTTGCTAGGTATTGGTGAACACAAAAGATAAAGTAAAACACATTCTTTCAATAAAGGAACTTACATTTTATCAGAAAAGATAACACATACATACACGCAAATATATGCAAAATAATTAGGAGACAGTTTGGGAAGGGGCACAATTATCGATGTACTTCTTTTCACTTTTAACTCATTGTTCCAAATTCTGCCCTCTGAGATCATACATAGAAATATAAGATCACAGATTTATGGCTAGAAGGGGCTTTAGAGGCAACTGAATATAATATTATTTAACAGATGAGGAAACCGAGATATTCAGTAATTTACTGATATTCAAAACAAAGCCACTGATGTCAGAAATTGAAGAAATGTCATCCTTAACAATCTTGACTCATAGATCACTACAGATCATGTGAGGAACCAGGAGAAATTATGCAACATATCTCTTCATGTTGCAGTGCAAAACTTAAGAACCTACAGAACCCAAGAAAACATGATCAGGTGGCCAGATATATCAAAAGTTTGGCATCTTTGAGGAACTGTTAGGTCGCAAATCTCTATACTGCAAATACAGACCCTAAGCTACATTTGAGAAGCCAACAATTATATTGGAATTGGGGATTATTACTGACCAAACTCTTGCCTAGAATTTCCTGAATTGCTCCATTCACATGAAAAAAGAATGTTTTTAATATAGTCACCATACCAAATTTTAATGACCTTCCAATGATATAGAATGAAGCATTTCTCAACTATATAATCTAGTGGAAGAAATACTATTCATGTGAGCACAGATATACATAATTTTCCCATCATCTTCTCTGCTACTAGAATTTTCTTGAAGATATTTTCAATGGTCCCGCACAAATGGATTTACAATATTTTTTTATCACTTAAGTTCTCCACACCCTCCCTTAATTGCATTTAGTTGTACAATACCCTGAAAACCACTCAGTGTATAACAGTGGTGGGATAGTGACATTACAGCATTATTTTTATCTTAACTCAGTTGTAAACATATGAGAAGATTAAGACCACATGAGTATACAATGGTGTTTTCCTTCTTTCTTTTTAGACTTGAATGCTAAAACAAATGCATAATAAAAAGAAACATTATAAACTGAAATATTAAAAGAAATATAAAACAAAGAAAAAAACATCATATGCACAGTAAAATGTAAGAGAGCATTATACGGCAATTAATTTCCATTTCAAGAATGATTACATATTAAATACTACACTTTGTGCTGAAAGCTTTTCTTTGCTTCCTTGTAGATTTTCTTTTGTTTTCTGCTGTACAGTTTCTACTTTGTTCTTTTTTCTCCTTTATTCCCCCCTCCAGGATACAATTAAGCATGAAATATTTATACATAGATATTGATATAAACTTCCATATATACATTTATGCACACACATACATAAACACATATTTTCCTTAAGAGATTGTACTCCTAATCTTTGTTTTTATGTTTGTGAATATTTCCTGTTCCTCCTCTACTTCACTTCTACCTACTGTCTTGTCCTCCTGTTACTTAACCTACCCCCCATGATTCTCCCTTATCCATAAATCTAAACACCTTTTTATATGTCCCTTTGGTAGGTCTCCCTATCTCAAGGCCCTCCTTACTCCAATTCATCCTCCCTTCAGCCACCAAAGTGATTTTACTACAGCACAGCTCTGTTTATTTCACCTCCTCCCTCCCTGCCCCACACTTCAATAAACTTGGATGAATCCCCATTGTCTAAAGGATCAGATGCAAAATCCTGTGTTTAGCATTCAAAGGCCTTCATAATCTAGCCCCCTTCTACCTTTCGAGTCTTCTTACACATTGCTTCCCTTCAGGTGTTCTTTGATTTAGAGACTCTGGCCTCCTGGCAGTTTCATGATTAAGACATTCCATCTCTGAGATCCAGGAACTTTCTCTTAATGTCCACCATGCCTGGAATGCTCTCCTTCCTCAATTCTGCCTCCTGGTTTCCTTGTTTTCTTTTAAATCCTAATTAAAACCTCATCTTCTAAAGCAGTGGTACCAAACTCAAATGGAAAAGGGGGCCACTAAACCCTACACAAGGATCCCTAAAGGCTGCATACTGACTTAGAAAACCACAAATTCACATTATTTATGTTTTATTGTATTTTGATTTGTTTTGTTGATATTTCCCAATTAGATTTAATCTGGTTTAAGGTCACTTGGAAGTGTTCCCTGCCACCTGCCACTTTATGTTGGACACTCCAGGTTAATAGGAAGTTTTCCCAACCCCTTCTTAATTCTGATGACTTCCCTCTTCTAATTATTTCCTATTTGTCCTGTATATTGCCTCCTTGTACCTATTTATTTATTTATTGTCTTTCCTCTAGATTGTGAGCTCTTTGTGGGTAGGGAACATCTTTTGGCTTCTTGAGTATTTCCAAAGCTGTCTGCACAGTGCCAGACACATAGTAGATGCTAAATGAATGTTTATTGACTAACTACTGACCACTGTATCTTCAATGCAAAGAGCATTTACTAAGCTCTGGGCAATCAAAAATGGATTTTTGATTTGATAAATAACAGATTTATTATCTTCTCAAATGTCCTTGAAAGATACATTTAAACTTTTGTATATGCGGACTACACAGTTTTGCTCATTGTTTGTTATGTGAAGAGCTCAAAAAAATGGACAAGGGGCAAGTTCAAGGTACTCTGATAGAACTTACATGCATGGAAGTGGGTACAATATATTAGAACAAGGTCAAGAAGCAGGTCTCATATAGATGTCTGAGAGTGAATTCTAGAATCTCAGAGGTTGAGGGTAACTCAAAGAATATTTAATACAGTCCATAGCTGAATAGAAATTACTTTTACAGTATCTCTAACAACTGATTATCTGACCTCCCTTCAAGTTCATCAGAGTAAATGATATTATTAGGCATGAACTATTTTAGAACCGCAAATTCAAATCATAGAAAATTACAAAGTGTGGGAAATTACATGTTGGAATTAATTATTTCCTCTGACTTAATGACTTCTTACCCCAAATCTTTGTGGAATTTTGGAGGCTAAATTGCAGCTTATGGATTTTTTCAGTGCATCTTTGACATCCTTATTCCGTAGGGTGTAAATGAGGGGGTTGAGCAGAGGTGTGACAAATGTATAAACCAAGGCAAGCTGCCAGTCCTCGTCCTCTGAGGTGCTGGACCTAGGTCTCATGTAGACCAGGGTGCAACAGCCATATTGCAGTAGGACGACAGAGACATGGGATGAGCAGGTGGAGAAGGCACGTCGGCGCCCCTCTGAAGAGTGGATGTGTAGAATGGCATTGGCAATGAAGATATAGGAAATGAAGATGAGCACAAAGGGGAGGGTCAGCACAAGGATACCCACAACAAAGAGAACAGCTTGATGCATGCGAGTGTCCCCACAGGCCAGGCGTAAGACAGGTGGAGCATCACACAGAAAGTGGTTGATCTCCAGGCGGTGTCCACAAAAGGGGAGGGTGAAGATCAATGCTGTGAGTTGCAGATCAAGGTAAAAAGCCAGGCCCAAGGAAGCAGCCACAAGCTGGATACAACACTTCTGGGTCATGGTGAGAGTATAGTGTAGGGGATGGCAGATGGCCATGTAGCGGTCGTATGCCATGATGGCCAACAAGAAACAGTCAGTGCCACCAAGGGTGCAAAACAGGAACATCTGGACTGCACAACCAGCCAGTGGAATGGGCCTTTGAGCCCCAAAGATGTTGGACAGCATCAGGGGCACCACGGTTGTGGTGTAACAGATCTCTAGGAAGGACAAGGTAGACAGGAAGAAGTACATAGGTGTATGTAGGGAGGTGTGGGTGTACACAGCCCAGATGATGGCAGTATTACCACAGATGATCAGTATGTAAAGAAGAAGGAAGAAGCAGAAGAGGAGGGCCTGGATCTTGGGGGAAGTGGTGAGCACTCGGAACACAAACTCAGTGGGGCCAGACTGGTTAAGGTAGAAAGTATTGGGAGAAAACATTTCATCTGCCAAAGAGAAATACAAAGTTAAGCTGAATAACCAGCAACTGAATAACTTAGATAAAATAAGAAACTCTCTGTTTTATTCTTAGAATGGTAGAATCAAAGAAAAATGGAGAATCAAAGGTCTTTAAAGTTGACCTTTGTCAAATCTCTTCACCTCTGTATCTCTTTAGTATTCTAATGATAGGATTGAATTAAGTAATGTCTAAGATCTCCTCTAGGATTAACATTTTATATTTTATGTTCTAGTTTCTTCTCCAATACCGATATTCTATATTTTTTTGTTCTAAAGGCATTCACTGGCATTTATTAAGCTCCTACTCTATACCAGGTCCTGTACTAAATGCTGGGGATACAGAGAAAAGCAGAAAAAAATCTGCTCCCAAAAGAACTCATAGTCTAAAACGGGAGACAACATGAAAGAAACTATATATAAACAACATAAATGTGGGATAAATTGGTGGTAGTCTCACAGAAGGAGGGCACAAAATTAAGGAAGACCAGAAAAGTCTTCATGGAGAAGGTAGGACTTTAGTGGAATCTTGAACAAGTTCAGGGAAGCTAGAAGGCAGAGATGAGGAAGGAGGAAATACCAAACATGTGGGACAGTCCACGAAAATGCTCAGAGATGGATTGTTGTGTGCAACAAACTGCAAGGAAACCAGTGTTATCAGAGATTAATAAGGAAAGGTAGGAAGAAGGTAGGCTATGAAGGGCTTTAAAATTCAAACAGGATTTTCTATTTCATCCTGGGTGTAATAAAGAGCCCCAGGACTTAATTGAACAGGGGTGGAAGGGTTAGGGTCACATATGAATTTTAGAAAGGTCAATTTAACAGTTGAATAGAGGATGAAATGAAGTGGTGGGAGACTCGATGCAGGGAGATTAAGCATAAGGCTTTTGCAATAGTCTAGGCGTGGGAGGATATGGGTCTGAACAAGTGTGGCAGTATGAGAGGAGAGAAGGGAGATGTGCTAGAGATATTATAAAGGTAGAAATAATAGCATTTGATAACTGATTGGATATGAACATTTTATTGCAACTCTGATGTTCTGTGTTTTAAAGTTATTTATAGCCCTGATGGTCTTCATTCTATGTTTGAAGGTACTTTCTAGTTGTCAGTTCTATGTTTAATATTCTAGATTCTCTAAGATTCTAAAATGGAACATTTTAACTTCTCAGCACTGACATTCTTTAAGTATGATATGATTTAGCCCATCATAATCATAAATGAAATAGGCTAAACACCATTGGATCACAGATTTAGAGATGCTCAGGAACTTAGAAGTCATTGAGTCTAACTCTGATTTTAAAGATGAGAAAACTATGGTTGAGAGAGGTTGTGTGACTAACCTATGTTTACACATCTCAGTTACCGAAGCAAGAATTAGGTCTTGGGTCCACCCCCAGCACACTATCTATTGCAACACTCTGACATAATAGATGGATCTTAAAAGAGTTTATTCAGGCATACAGCAGTAATTACAGCAATAATTCACATGGGCTCACGTAGCTGGTAAGCATTGGAGGCATTGATTGTGCCCAAGTTTCCTCGTCTATAAACCTACCATGCTACCTCCCTGTTCCATGCTGCTTCTCTGTTTAATATTTTGAACATATCAGTTATTTTCTTATCCTGTGATTTACTTTCCTGGAACTTATTATATCTTCCATCTAATGATACTTGTTGCCATTTCTCTGTGAACAACATTCTTTGTTTTATTTACCTTTGATGGAAAAGGCAGATGAGTGATTCTATCCCACTCTGTCCCAGATGATTCTAGTCAAATTCTCAACCTTGGCTTCCTAATTTGTGAGATGAAGATAATAGCACTTGTAGCTTACAGAATATTATAGAGGCAGTTAAGTGATTCAGTCGGGGTGATCTTAGACAAGTCACTTGACTACTATCACTTGGTTTACTCATACACAAAATGGGGATAATAATAGCACCTACCTCCCACATAACAGCATTGTTCTGAGGATCAAATGAGATAAAATATATAAGAGCACTGTAAATCTTGAAGAACAATATAATTATGACCTATTGTTGTTTTGAGGGTCAAATTAAATATTGAATATAACATTTTCTGTGACTCCAACATAATGTTAATTTACAGATACAAATTAATATTCTTTGCAAGAAAAGTTACAAAAAGTTGGATGTGATTGAATTACTGAACTACAGCAATGTTGGTAGTAATTTTTCTCAGTGGCAATAATCATTCATTATTTTAACCTGTGAAGCAAAATGATTTATCATAAAACAAATAATTTTAATTAAATTCAAAGGCTACCATCCCTAGCATCTTAGCCTAATGATCATTTGCATGTACACCATCCATCCCTCAGATTTTCAAGTGATGCCTTTAAAACAACCCTGAGAAATGACTAATGGGAGCATTATTTTCTTGATGTTTCATTTCAAAACATCAAAAGACTCATGACCTTCTGCAGCAGTGCATGCTAATCCATCTTTCCTTCTCATTCTGTTTTTCCTCAAAACTTACCATTTTCTTTGAGAATACAGTATTATGTTCTAGAGACTAAGATTAAATTGTCTCTTACCTGGCAGAATCTCCTCTGGAGGACAGAGACAATTTTAGGGCTAGTGGAAACAGAAGATCACATGATTATAGAGGAACTTCACAGCTGTTGTGTGAACCCCACACCTGAGGAAAGAGGAAGTGGAGGAAGAAACAAAAAAAGATAAGAAAAGAGAAGAGCAGTTGGTAAAAATAATTATCACTAATTAATAGTCACTTTGTACAATAAGTATAATCTTTCCTTTGTGGCTCTGATGACCATCATCCAACTGAAAATCCAACTCAGAGTAGGAAGGAAAAGCAGGAGCTATCTAGGCCAACCCATAGTGGAATAAAGTCACATCTGCAACCTTCTCCAACAGGGTCCTCTAGCCTTCACTTAAAGCACCCCAGTAGGAGAGAACCTACTACTTCTTGAATCATCTGCTTCTACTTTTTTATGGCTCTAATAATAAAAAGAGTTTTGATTACATAGAGATGAACTCAGTCTTTCTCTAATTTCCTTTCATTGCTTCTTTTCTGCCCTCAAACCAAACCAGCCTAATGCTTTTGTTTCCAAAAATAGTACTTTAAATAATTGAAGAGAGCTATCCCATCTCTTGTAAGTCCTTTAAAACATGTTCACAGTACTTGTCTAGCATTAAGCACTTGGTCTTGGTAGGCACGCTGCGACTTATCATCTCTGTGACATGGTCAGTCCCATCCATGAGATCCAGTTATCTCCTCAGTAAACTGAAGTTTCATCAGCTCAAACTTAATATTTCTTCTAGTTTTAATTCCTGCCACCCCATCCATTCTCATTGCCTTTCCTTCTTTATAGAATCTGCAAATGATGGATAGGAGTTACTCCTACTGAAGACTAGACAGTCTTTCTTGAGACCCCACCCACTGGAAAGTATGGACCTGACTCTCAGAACTAGGTTGTGAACAAAAACCCATGAGAAACCAAGCTTGTGACAACACATTGGTTACTCAAATGTAAGGATAGATGCAAACAAAGAATGACAAAGACAGACTTAAGTGGGGCAAGAAAGCTTCAAGTATTTGAAGTTCTGTCACATGGAAGATGGATTTGATTTATTCTAGTTTACTGCAGAGGCAGAAGACAGATCTATGGGCTAGAACTGGGGAGACAGATTTGAGTTTGGTGAATTTGTTCAGTTACGTGTTACCATATGACCCTAAGAACCATAACATGCCAATACTGTCCATAGGATTTTCTTGGCAAAAATTCTGGAGTCCTTTTGCCAATTTCTTGTCCAGTGGATTAAGGCAAACAGAGGTTAAGGGACTTGCTCAGGGTCACATAGCTATTTAGTGTCTGACCTGGATTTGAATGCAGATCTTCCTGACTCCAGACCCAGAGCTCTATCCGCTGCGTCATGTGGCCATCTCTGATGAATTGTGTCTAATGGTAACCATCTCTAGGTTGGGAGGGGGGAATAAAAAGAATGGAAAAAAGAACTTTACATCATAACTTTGTTGTATATAATGTGAAGGAAATAGCAAATTTTGTATGAAAGACTTGCAGCTTAATATGTAATCATTTTTTATTGCACTGTGCTATGGAAATAATTATTTTGTTTTGTGAATTGAAAATAAAATAAATTTTAAAAATTAAATATATTATTAAAAAATAGTATGGGTGGCTAATGATCTGGACCCAAAGAGGGATAATCACGTTAACAAATCTAATCCATTGATATATGAGAACACAAATATTTCTCTCTTGATTATTTTACATTTGGTGATTTATTGTTAAAGATTTTTCAATTATTTCATAGACAGAGCTCTTTTGTCTCAGCTAAACTTCATAAATAAACATAATTAATGAATAAATGAATATTTGAAATGCAAAAAAAGAAGTTTGGAACAAAAAAAAACCTTCCTAGAAATTAGCCATTCCAAAATCAAATGACATGTAAGAGATTTGGTGACCATTTTTGAGAGATCTTTTTGAAAAGATTTCTACTCACTTTTGTTGGCTAAGAAGATCTCTACATCCCTTTCTACCCAGATTTCTCTGGGATTCTGTGAAGTAATTATGTGCTCAAAGAAAAGGAAAAGAAGTAATAATATGTTTATTCCCAGTTTGAAGCAGCCTAGCAAATTTGCAGAACCATGGACCTTTGGAAAGGCATGCAACATCATTAGGTTTTACTACTTTACTTCATAGATGAGGACAGTGAGGATCAGATATGAGTAGTCATTATCCTGAGACCATGGAACTGGTCAGTTTTGCAGTAATGATTCAAGCTTAGATCATTATATTGCAGTTGATTATAATGAGTGGCCACTCTGTCTCTTTGTGCAAAGAGCACTGAAGAGGAAACCAGGGTTATAACCCCAATTCTATTATTAACTAGCTATATGAATAAATTTAGACTAAGTATTTCCCTCATTCTCTTTACTTATAAAATAAAGGACAAGGACTAAATAATTCTTTCAGGCAACAGGGTAAAGTAGGTTTTCTTTCATAAACTACATGAGAAATTTTTTAAAAGCAGTCATTTACTTCTACTAATCAGACACAATTATGTTCTTCAGAAAAGGGGAAAACAACATTCCACAGGAAATCCCTCTTTTTTTAGGCTACAACTAGGAATAGAAAGACTGGAGCTTTGTTCTTATGTACTTATAATCATATAATATCTAAGTTGGCCTACCTGCTACATCTAAATTTTTGATACCATGATCCTATAATCCTTGGGACCTTGGAGAATTCCTTTCCTCTCTCTGGAAAACAATTTACCCTGGCAAAATGAAAGGCATTAATAATTGTTGTTATTTCATTAGACCCCATCCCAGACAATTCATCCCAATTTCATCCCACTCCAGACAATTAAAATGAAAAGAGTCAAATCGCATATTCTTACCATCTTCCAGTACATCTGACTCCATCAACTACCTAAGGAAAAGCTTTGATCTGAAGGCTGACTTTTATCTTGAGATTCTCCCTGGAGGGTCCGTCTGGAGACTTGCCTCTTCTCCCCTTCCTCTTTACTTTCAGGTAACTGAAAAGTATGGAGTTCACCAGAAACAAGAGACCTTATAGAGCAGACACACTCTTTATCTCTGAACCTCATACTGAGGGTGTGATATTCAGGGATACCATTGAAACTTCCTAGGCCTGGGTCATGGGTATCTGCTAAGCAACAGGAAACCTAGCCAAGACAGTCCATGGCATCTCCATGAATAGTCTAGTCATGTCTGTTTCAGTCAGTTATTAGAGAACTCTATGATATCTCTCTCAGTGGAATATGTCCCTGTAGTAAAGGGTTCTCCCACTAGCTCCCTCTAATTGGACTTGACTAGAGAATTGTTTGATTTTTTTTGATTTATGAAAAATAATGAAAAGCTAAATGGTTCAACGGACTTTTCAGCACCACATCAACTCAGATGTGCCTGTAAAGGTCAAAGTTCATGTCTGGGTCCAATGGAAGAGAATATTTTTCTTCTGCTCCCATCTCAGAATTAACTTATGTTCCAGAAAAACTCAGTGGAGAGACATAAGTACATGGCAAGATAGTATTCATGGCAGACTTTCGATATAGTAGGCAGTGCTGTGAGTTGGGAGTCAGGAGACCTAGATGCCAACCTCAGTTCTTCCATGAACAATTTGTGAGACACTAGGGAAATCGCTTAATTGTTTTAGTGGAATTTAGCGGCAGACGCAACTTGGTTTAGATACTGCTTGAAAACGACAAATACAAGAAACATTATTTAAGCTCCAGATGATCAAAGATAAAACAAGATGCTGATCAGGAAGCACACCATCTAATTTTCTCTAGTTTTAGACTCTTAAAATCAATTATATGGGGAGAATGAATTTCATCTCAAATGGATCAATACAGTGGGAGAGTTACATGTTTCTGTATGTTTTAATATAACTGAGTTTCTCCATCATTTAGTATCCCCTTTCAATATCATGTTGGCTCCGTTGTCTACTTCTCCAATTCTAGCATTAATGTTTGAAGCAATGAGGTGGTGCGGTGGATAGAGTGTTGGGTCTGAAGTCACAAAGACCTGGGTTCAAATCAAGTCGCAGACACTTACTGGCTGTATGGTCTTGGACAAGTCATTTAAACTCAGTTTTCTCTTCCGTAAAATGAAGATAATAATGACACCTAGCTCCCGTCATTATTGCGAAGTTAAAATGATATAATTGTAATGTGTCTGGCACAGAGCAAGCATTATATAAATGTTAGCCATTACTTTTATGCAAGATCTGGTTGTTGGTTTCCTTTCCTATAATATAAAGGGGACAAACTAGATGATCTCCAAGATTTCTTTTAAAGGTCTATAATTTCACTACCTATATTCCTTTTGTCAGACATATAATTCCTTTCATATTGAAGGAACTTGATGCAGGTTTGAATTGAAACAAACAGAAGCTTAGTTGTAACAAATTGCTGATTGAGATGGAAACAAACATTTTGAAATGCCTACTATGTACCAGACACTGTGCTAAGTGCCTTACAAATATTATGTCACTTGATCCTCACAACAACACCCTGATGTAGGTGCTATTCTTGTCCTTATTTTATAAATGAGGAAACTGAGGTGAAGAGAAAGTCAGTGACTTGCCAAAGGGTGTAAAATTAGTAAGTATCTGAGGCTAGATCTGAACTCAGATCTTCCTAACTCCACATCTAGTGCTTTATTTGTTGTGCCACTTAGTTGCTTCAGAAGACTTCAGGATGTCTTTTATATATTCTTGGGCTGAATGAAAGCATTAATTATAGTTTATCTTTGTATTTCTTTTTTAAAATTTATTTATTTATTTAACTTTTTACATTCATTTTCACAAAATTTTGGGTTCCAAATTTTCTCCCCTTTTCTCCCCTCCCCCCACCCCAATACACCAAGCATTCTAATTTTCCCTATCATCAATCTGCCCTCTCTTCTATCATCCCTCCCTTCTCTTGTCCCCATCTTCTCTTTTGTCCTGTAGGGCCAGAGGAATTTCTATTCCCCATTAACTGTATTTCACATTTCTTAGCAGCAAGAACAATACTCAACAGTTGTTCCTAAAACTTTGAGTTCCAAATACTCCCCATCCCTCCCTCCCCACCCATTCCCTTTGGAAAGACAGGCAATCCAATATAGGCCCTATCTGTGTGGTTTTGCAAATGACTTCGATAACAGTCGTGTTGTATAAGACTAACTGTATTTCCCTCCATCCTATTCTGCCCCCCATTGTTTCTATTCTGTCTTTTGATCCTGTCCCTCCCCGAGTGTTGACTTCAAATTGCTCCCTTCTTCCATTGCCCTCCCTTCCATTATCCCTCCCTCCCTGCTTATCTCCTTCTTCCCCATTTTTCTGTACTGTAAGACAGGTTTTCATACCAAAATGAGTGTGCATTTTATTCCTTCCTTTAGTCGAATGTGATGAGGGTAAACTTCATGTTTTTTTCTCAGCTCTCCTCTTTTTCCCTCCACTAAAAAGTCTCCTGCTTGCCTCTTGAATGAGATAAAATTTACCCCATTCCATTTCATCCTCTCTCCTCCCACTACATTTCTCTCTCACCATTTACCTTAATTTCTTTTAAGATATGGCCCCATCCTATTCAATTCACTCTGTACTCTCTGTCTCCGTATGTGCGTGCTTGTGTGTTTGTGTGTGTGCATGCACGCATGTACGTGTATGTGTGCGTGTGTGTACGTCTGTGTGTGGTCCCACCAACTACCCAGATACTGAAAAGTTTTAAGAGTTCCAAATATTGTCTTTCCATGTAGGAATGTAAACAATTCAACTTTGGTAAGTCCCTTATGACTTCTCTTTGCTGTTTACTTTTTCATGCTTCTTCTTATTCTTGTGTTTGAAAGTCAAATTCTCTTTTCAGCTCTGGTCTTTCCATCAAGAATGCTTGAAAGTCCTCCATTTCATTGAAAGACCATTTTTTCCCCTGAAGTATTATACTCAGTTTTGCTGGGTAGGTGAGTCTTGGTTTGAGTCCTAGTTCCTTTGACTTCTGGAATATCCTATTCCACGCCCTTTGATCCCTCAGTGTAGAAGCTGCTAGATCTTGTGTTATCCTGATTGTATTTCCACAATACTAGAATTGTTTCTTTCTAGCTGCTTGCAATATGTTCTCCTTGACCTGGGGATTGTGGAATTTGGCCACAATGTTCCTAGGAGTTTCTCTTTTTGGATATCTTTCAGGTGGTGATCGATGGATTCCATCAATATTTATTTTGTCCTCTGGTTCTAGAATATCAGGGCGGTTTTCCTTGATAATTTCATGAAATATGATGTCTAGGCTCTTTTTTTGATCATGGCTTTCAGGTAGTCCCATAATTTCTAAATTGTCTCTCCTGGATCTATTTTCTAGGTCAGTTGTTTTTCCAATGAGATATTTCACATTCTCTTCCATTTTTTCGGTTTTGTTTTATGATTTCTTGGTTTCTCATAAAGTCATTAGCCTCCATCTGTTCCATTCTAATTTTGAGAGAACTATTATATTCAGTGAGCTTTGGAACCTCTTTTTCCATTTGGCTAATTCTGCTTTTGAAAGCATTCTTCTCCTCATTGGCTTTTTGAACCTCTTTTGCCAATTGAGTTAGCCTATTTTTCAAGACATTATTTTCTTCAGCATTTTTTTGGGTCTCCTTTACCAAGGTATTGACCCGTTTTTCATGCTTTTCTTGCATCTCTGTCATTTCTCTTCCCAGTTTTTCCTCCACCTGTCTAACTTCATTTTCAAAATCCTTTTTGAGCTCTTCCATGGCCTGAGCCCACCAGACATCCACCTCGGATGTCTGGGATAGAGAGGCCCCAACCTTCACGTCTTTCCCTGATGGCAAGCATTGTAAGTACAAGTCATCATCAGAAATGAAAGGAGCAAGGAACATCTCTTCCCCAATAAAGTAGCTCTCTATGGTCTTATTTTGCTTCCTTTTTCTAGGCATTTTCCCAGCCAGTTACTTGACTTCTGAGATTCCTCTCCACCCCTGCCTAGATCTGCCCAGCTAGTGCTTGGGGTCTGAGATTCAAATGCTGCTTCCCAGTCTCAGGGCTATCTGTGGTGGGAGTGGCTGCTATTCAATGTGAGCTTAAGTTCTGGTGCTTGGGTGGGGGCAGGGCCACCTCCCAGGCTCAGTTCCCTCAGGGGCTTTATGCAGAGACCTCCAGTAGTGGAGCTCCTGTCTGCTCAGGGAGTTCCGGCCACCACTGCCTCTTCCACTGCCTGTGCTGTTCCCTCTGCCACTGCCTCCCAAGGGTGCCTGAGTCATGGAGACACCCCACTCCCCTCTCAGCCAGCCCAGACATCTCTCTTACTGACCTGTAGCGCCTGTGGATGGAGGGAACTTCGCGGCCGCTGGAGATTCCGTCCCTGAAGCCTGCTCGGATTTGCTCCTCTGGGGCCGTGGGGCCAGGGCAGCTCAGGGGTAGGCTCCACTTTCCAGGGCCTAATGGACCCCTGGAGACGGGTCTCCAGGGCTCTCTGGAATGGAAATCTCTTCCACTGTGTTTCTGTGCACCTTGTAGTGATCCAGAATTTGTGGGGAGTTCTTTTTCCAGGAAATTTATGGGCTTTGGATTCAGAGCTAGCATACGTGAGTCTTTCTACTCCGCCATCTTGGCTCCTCCCCCATCCTTGTATTTCTTGTTAAAATTTTTTTTTTTTTAGTTTTCAACATTCACTCCCATAAAATTTTGAATTTTAAATTTTCTTTCCATCCCTATCCTTGCTCCTCCTCAAGACAGCATGCATTCTAGTACGAGTTCTACTAACCTATTCATATTAAACATATTTTCACATTAGTCATGATGTAAAAAATTAGAACCAATCAGAGGAACCATGGACAGAAGCAGCAAAACAAAAGAACGAAAGAAAAAGAGAGCAAGGTTTATTCTTCCATCTCTATTCAAACCTCAAAGTTCTTTCTCTGATGTAGGTAGCATTTTCCATTATGAGTCTTTTGGAGTTGTCTCAAATCCTTTCATTGCTGGGAAGAGTTATGTCTCTCAAAGTCCATCATTGTGCAATGTGACTGTTACTATGTACAATGTTCTCCTCATTTTGCTCATTTCACTCAGCATCAGTTCATATAAGTCTTTCCAGGAATTTCTGAAGTCTGCCTGCTCACTATTTCTTATAGTAAAATATAATATATATTTATAACTTGTTTAGCCATCCCCCAATAGATGGACATCCTCCCAATTTCCAGTTCTTTGCCATCACAAAAAGAGTTGATATAATTATTTTTGTACCTATGAGTCCTTTTCCCATTTTTATTATCTCTTCGTGGTACAGACCTAGAAGTGGCATTGCTGGGTCAAAGTGTACGTACAGTTTTATAGCCCTTTAGGCATAGTTCCAAACTGCTCTCCAGAATGGTTGTAACAGTTCACAAATTCACCAAAAATGCATTAGTGTTTCAATATCTTTGTATTTCTTGGTATTATTAGATCTGTCACTCTTTTTTTGACTTTGCTGGATTTCATGTTTGTGAATAATATTTTTTTGTGACCAATAGTGCAGTCCTCTTAATGGGAAGTCCTAGACCTCCAATTTAAGGAAGGAAAATGATGATCAGAGAGGTCCAGAAGAGAATCAAGAAGAGATGACTGAAGACCATGATCTATGAAGATCAGTTGAAGAGAATGGAGACAATAAATAAGGAGGAGAAAAATTTAGTCTTGGAGTATGCCTTCTCTTTAGATTTAGAGAAGGAAAAGCTCTAGGTGGGACATATTAATTGATCCCAATTCCATGAAGGACTTTACATGGAAGATGGATGGATATTCTCCTATTTGAACTCACAGGACAAAAACAGAAGGTGATGGCATGGTAGATAGAATAGTGCTTCTTCAATTGTGGGTCACAGCTCCTTATGGGGTTACATAACTGAATGTGGGGGTTGTGAAAAATTTGACCACAGTAAAAGGTTTCTGAATGTGCAATGACCAAAAATTAATTCAAGATCAAACGTGATAAATCTAAGGTGTTTCTGGCAACACCTGCCCATTTTGAATCATGCAAGTTCACTGCAGTCTTGGTTCTGGTTGTACAATATGCACACTTTGCACTGAGCATGCCATCATGCTGTGCAATAACAAATACTGTCAGAAACACCTTGGCTTAGAATGAAGACTATTGTGTGTTATAAATAGAAGTGGTTTTTTTTTAACTGTACATACAAAGTTTCTTGCTCCTGCAGAAATATAATACCTTAATTACAGAAAATAAAGAGTTTTAATATTTTCCTGCCATTATTCTCCAGCATGTAAGTTTCATATCGGCATATCTTTGAATTGTATTATGTTTGATTTTCAAAACTGCTGTTATGTCCTTATTTTACAGAAACATGTTTAATTGCAGCAATTAAAGACAAAAGCCCTTTAATAATATTTCCCCACCATCACCACCATATGTGTATGCTGATGTGAACATCAGTTTTTTTTAAAATTAAACATAAACAAATATAACTTCATACACTAAAGTTAATATTTATTTGAGAAATTATTAGCAATATTTATTTATATATTAAGACAATTTTTGTGTTACTGATAAGTGGCTAAATTTAGACAGAAGAGGCAAAAATATTGATGACAATGCCACAGAGTCTTCACTGCCAGGTTGTAGCCCACATAAATTGATAAGAGAAAGAAAATATGTCAAATCATTTTTGCAATTTGGATTTGCTTCTCATAACGATGATGGTGTAGAGCATTAAACTAATCAAACTAAAATGACATTTTAATACCAAGCATACATTATACTGCAATAAGTCAAAGGAACATTATGAACAACTTTTAAAATCTTCAAACAAAGAAAAACAATTTTTTTGTGAGAAATTTGTTACTGTCAACAAAAATTATTTACTTGCATCTTAATGAAGTTTCTTATTTAATTGCAAAAACTAAAAAGCCCTATGTGATAGGAGTAGATCTCATGTTACCTGCCACTATTAAGATGTCAAAAATGGGAGCAAATATGGGGATGAAATTTATAAGATTTCTTTATCAAATAATACTGTTTCCAAAAGAATTTCTCAACCTGGTCATTACGAATTCCATCAGTTTATTACCAGGCTTAAGTACAGCTCAAAGTCTGCAGTTCAGTTAAACGAAACAACTGATATATCTAACATGGCACAATTTTTACTTTATCTAAGATATGTTTATGAAGGAAACATATATGAAGAATTGTTTTGTTGCCCTTTGGAAGGGCACACAAGACGGGAAGATATATATGTTAAAGTCAATGAATTTTTCAGTAGTGAAGGTATAAAGTGGGAAAATTGCATTAGAATCTGTAAAGATGATGCTGAAGCAATGATGTGTGAGAATGTTGGATTTGTAGCAAAAGTTAAAGCTTGTAGGAATGAGTACACTCTACCTCTATTGTCCTTGTATGGCACCCAAATAATAGAAATACAGACAGTGAAGACCGTTCAAAGAAATAACAGTATTGTATATATGCTGCAAAGTATATTCGTTGTATTTGTTGCATATATATATATTTAGAATGCATAATCTTGTAATTTAATGCATAATATTAAAATTTAAAATGTGATTTAATCATTCTTCCTGGAAAGAATTCTAAAGGTGAAAGAATGGTGCTTTATGTTGCTTACTCTCTCCTTTTGTCTTTGTTGTTGTGTCAACTATATTGAGTTATTACCTAAAAAAGAAAGTCTCAGTCACTATTTCTTATATTTGTCATGTGGAGCATCCTTAGTGGAATGAGAGGCTTCGTCATAAAGACTTACTTTGAATCTTGCCTCTGGCAATTATGAGCTATCTCACCTTTCAGTTTTTCTTATCTGGAAAATGAGGAAAAAAATATATACAATAACAATATTGTCAAGACAACTTTAAAATATTTAGGAATTCTGGTCAGTACACAATTCTAGAGTTCTCATGAAAAAAAACTTTATTTTGATTCAGAGCAGTTGGCTTCAAGTCCTAGTACTGCCACTTACTGCTCATATGATGTTAATCAAATAAACTACCTACTTAGCACCTAAAATGAAGGAGTTTGACAAATGACATTTAAGGTTCTTTTTTACTCCAAGTCTATGGTCTTGTAGTGATAACTGAAAGGACAAGTACATGAATGGGAAATATGTAGGAAGGAAATACAATTCTACAGAAGGAGTATGATTAAGCACTTTTTATTATCACATGTTCTCTTGGGCAAGATTCACAACAAGCAATGTAATTATGAACCTAACATTTTCGAGTGATGCATACAAATTGCAGAAAATTGCAACCTGTAAAGTGTGAGAAACTACATTTTAGAATAATTGGTCAAAGGTTCCATTATTTTGACCTACACATTTACTGAACTTCAGAAGCTCTTACGCAACTCATGGATTTTTTCAGTGCATCTTTGAAATCCTTGTTCCGTAGGGTATAAATGAGGGGGTTGAGCAGAGGAATGACAAAAGTATAAACCAAAGCAAGCTTCTGATCCTCATCCTCAGAAGTGCTTGACCTTGGACGCATGTAGACCAGACTAGAACATCCATATTGAAGTAGTACAACAGAGAGATGTGAAGAGCAGGTTGAAAAAGCACGCTGACGCCCCTCAGCAGACCGGATGCGTAGAATAGTGTTGGCAATGAATATGTAGGAGATGGAGATGAGTAGGAAGGGGATAGTGAGCACCAGGGTACCCACCATAAATAGAATGGCTTGGTGCATTTTGATATCCCCACAGGCCAGGCGTAGGACAGGGGGGGCATCACACAAAAAGTGGTTGATTTCCAGGATGTGCCCACAGAAAGGCAGAGTACAGATAAGCACTGTGAGCTGAAGGTCAAGGAGAAAAGCTAAGCACATGGAACCAACCACCAGTTGGATACATCGCTTCTGGGTCATGATGAGGGTGTAGCTTAAGGGATGGCAGATGGCCACATAGCGGTCATATGCCATGATAGCCAATAGAAAACAATCAGCACCACCAAGAGTGAGAAAAATGAACATCTGAGCTGAACAGCCAGCCAGTGGGATGGGCTTCTGGGTCCCGAAAATGTTGGAAAGCATTAGTGGTACCACAGTAGTGGTGTAACAGATCTCCAGGAAGGATAAGTTAGACAGGAAGAAGTACATAGGGGTGTGCAAGGAGCTGTGGATACACACAATGCAGATGATGGTAGTGTTGCCACACAAGATCATCACATAGAGGAGAAGGAAGAAACAGAATAGGAGGGCCTGGATCCTGGGGGATGTGCTGAGCATCCGGAACACAAACTCAGTGGGGCCAGACTGGTTGAGATGGAGAATGTTGGGAGAAGACATGTCACCTGCTAAAGTCAAGTGCAGTTAATGGATTATCTGGGTGGTAGTTCTTTTTCAAAGAGGACCAAAATGACATCACCATGATAAAGTGAAGTTTCAATGAGTCTGATTGTGGCTGATCAGATCAATATGAGCTTGGAATGCTCTACCACAGGATGGGCACAGATACTCCACATTAATTTTTTCCAAATTTTTGCATCCTATATTTACTTTGTGCTGTCTCAATTCTGCTTTGCTCATAGAACACAGCACACTTTCTGATGTGGGCATGCCATGCTGAGTAGTCCTGTGCCTGTGTCTCTCATGTTGCACAGTCAAACCCCCCCCAAAATATTAAATAATACTAGGAATGCTATTTTTTTCTATCATGATAGTTTCATAAAGTTTAGAGGTTCAATGTCCTTTACAGATCACCTTGATCAAGTGATTTACATATCTAGGCCTCACTATTCTCATCTATATGAAGAGGGAAGAAGAGTAGATGGTTTCAAAGGTGATTTCTGGCATGTATTTACTGGCCCTCTATGAATTAAGTCCTCTGATGTATTAAAACCTCTGATGTTTTTGTTCCAAAGTCCCTTCCAGCTCTGACATACTGTGGTCTATATTGTAAGGTCCCTTTCAGGTCTGAGATTCTATATATTTTGACTTTGTAGTGCATGATTTTATTAGTGGTTATGTGTGTAGCTAGTATGGGAAATTCCCAAGTGGACGGGCCAAAAAAGAATTATAGATTGTGAAATGACATTTCATAAGATCTTTAAGAGAGGTAGGCACCTATCTGTATCAGCCCCTTTAATTGGTCATCAAGACAACCCTGAAGTCTGAATCTAAAACCTAACAGATAAACCTCTCTTCCACATACCTTTAAAAATTTTTGGACATTTTTATATTAATTAAAATCTCTATGTGTTGGAAGGATTGAATTTCTCACCTTTTTCCTATTTTTTTTAACCAGAATACCTCTATATTCTGAAGAATAAGACTCCACAAACGTCCTTCAAGTCTTCTTCATGGTGTAAAACTGACATAGACTTCTCATAGGCTATACCATGGCACAAAGTCTTATAATGGACAATATACTATTTGAGTACCAGTCTGAGCGGGGAGAGTCCTATTATTAGTTAAATTGTATGGTGATGGACTTTTCAGTAAAAGAGCTCTTGTATAATATCTATTAACAATGGTTGCATTCTGCACCAGGGGCAAGAAGGCACACGTTGACAAAATTTCTAATTATTGATGAGTAATCATTCTAGGATCTAAGTGTTTTGCTATCATAGTCACAGCTTAAATCTCTTCCTTCTAATCTTCTCACGATTTGCTCTCACTCTATTTCTTTCTCATCCCAACATAACAAGGTGATATCTCTTACCACCAAAAACACTTTGGGTTCTTTCCTCTTAAGTACACAATTCACTTTTTCTCTGCCTTCTTCTGTTATGTCTAATGTTATATACAAAACATCTGTTCTTTGTTTAGTTGTGGTCATTTCTACTGTGGGAAGTCATTAAGGTTGTCTCAAATCTCCACTTTAGCAGATGAATTCTAGGAAGTTGCCTTAGGCATTAGCAGTAGCTTATTCAAGGTCACACAGCTATTAAAAATGAGAGACAATTTTTGAACCCAGGTGCTTAGCGCTGTGCTCATTATATAGTATATATCCAAGTCAAATAGAAATTTTACAAATATAATGAAATCACCCAGATGTTCCTTCTTGCAGATGATATCATGCAGATTTGCTCATGACCCCAACATTACATGATCCACTCAGTGGGATATATGACTGATTTAATAGAGATCAGCCTAAAAAATCCACTTGGAAAAAAAAAGAGATTAATAGTAGCTATTCCTCAGAATTTGATCATTTCACAGTAGGTAATTTTTGTAAATTTTCCCATTTTCATTGATGTGACAACACTATTTTCTAATAATGAAGGGTAGAGGGAGCTCTTAGTTGGTAACTATTCTTCTCTAGAACAGTAATAAAATAACAAAAATTGCAATTATAACTCACATGACTATATAATGTGACTTTTCCAGCTGATGTGCAAATTTACCTATAGTGGTAACAGTGAGAAAGAAGAATGGGGGAAAGAAGATTATTAGGACAGAGAAGATGAAGAAGAGGAAGAGTGAAAATATGAAAGAAAAGAGAGGGAGGGGGCATAAGGAGAATAATTAGTATACAACAATTGCTGATTGTTGAACTGATGTATCTATAATTCGTATTCTATTCTTTGTCTCAAAGCACTGAAAGTCACTCTCAAATTGAAAATGTCACAGAATTTGTCTAAAGAGTACTCAGAAGGTATCCAGTCCAACTCAAATTGGAACTAGAATTCCTTTCCTATATTCTCTACAAGTTGTAATCCAGTCTTTGCTTAATGACATCTAGGGACGGATAACCACCACCTCCCAAGGCATATCATTCAAGTTGGGCATATCCCTAAGTATGAGGACATTTTGTTTTGCTTTTTGAGACCTGACATCAGATTTTCAGTAATTTCCACCTATTTTTTTTCTGTCTGGTACCATGCCAAGTAAGTCTAATACCTATTTCATAGTTAAACTTTTTTAATATTTGAAGACAGTTACCATGTTTCCTCTAAGTCATATTTTAAGTATGATAAAAGCACTTAAAGCTAGCTTTATAAATTTGGTTTTAATATCTTCTGTGTCACTTACCAACTCTGCGAGGAAGAACATACTAGTTTCGTTTCCTGGGACTGAGTTTTCTCTTCAGTAACGTGAAGGGATTTGATTGTACCAGGTGCTCTCTCTCTCTCTCTCTCTCTCTCTCTCTCTCTCTCTCTCTCTCTCTCTCTCTCTCTCTCTCTCTCTCTCTCTCTCTCTCTCTCTCTCTCTCTCTCTCTCTCTCTCTCTCTCTCTCTCTCTCTCTCGCTCCCCCTGTCTTTCTGTCTCTTTCTGTCTGTCTCTATGTCTGTCTCACTCTCTGCCACTGTTTGCCTCTGTCTCTCTGTCTCTGTCCATCTCTGTCTCTGTCTTTGTGTCTCTGTCTCTCTTTTTCTCTCTTCAGAGAGACAGACCGTCTTTTGCTTCTTTTTGCATCTCTTAGTGCATAATATGATGACTGGCACACAGTAAGTGCTTAATAAATGCTTATTGAATTGAATCATTCCAGTTATTGAGAGGCTTATAATTTAGGTGTCTTCAATGACTCCTCACTTTCCACTCACCCCCATATATCCAAACATCTATCAATTCCTGTCATTCTGTCTTTGAAACATCTCTCTTATGCAGTCCCTTTTATCGTCTGATGCTATTACCATCCTGGGGCAGGTCTTTATCACTTAATACCTGGCTTATTTCAGTATCCTGGTTTGTCTTCCTGCTTCAAATTCCACTTTAGTCCATTTTCCAATCATCTATTTTAAAAAGTGTTCTTCCTATAGACCTGGTCTGATTATATTACTTTCCTATTCAAGGAACTCCAGTGCTCCACGTTGAATCCTAGACCAAATATAAAATTCTATGTTTGACTTTTAGAACCCAGTATAACCTGGTCCCTTCTTACCTCGCCAATGTTCTTACTACTTACTCCCTTCCATGCCTTCCATATACTCTCTCATGTAGTGACTCTGACTTTCTTATTGCTTCACATACAAAACCCTTCATGTCTTGACTTCATGCATTCTCATGGACTGGTCCCCTAACTGGAATTTTCTCCTAACTCATCCCTGCCTTTCTGGCTTCCTTCAAGTCTCTGCTGACATTTTTCATATTCTCCAAGTAGCTTTCTTTCTATACTGCTTAATGTTACTGTCTTCTCTGAGATCATCTTCAATTTATCTGGCATATATTCTGTTTCTTCAAAGTTGTTCAAAGTAGGCTGAATACTTTTATTCCCACTCCTTATAGTATGGATTACTTTAATGTAGAAATATTTTTTCTATTTTTTTGTCCCTGGTGCTTAGTACTGTGCTTACTGCATTGTATGTTCTTCATAAATGCTTGTTGACTGCTTTTCTGCTTGGGATATGCAGTTATTTTTTTCACACAGCACCTCAAAATCAGGTCTCCTGACTCCTAAGATACAACCAAAATGAATACAAGATAACTAAAGACAAGGTAGTAGAATGGAAGAGAGCACTTTTTAGTTTGCTACAACACCTAAAAGGTGAACTGACTTGCTCAATATCACACAAACTTAATTGGTTAGAGTTAATGTCAGAGTTGAAAATAACCTTAAAATATAAAATGTAAGAATTGAAAGAGAGCCTGTAACATAGACTATATGCTGCTTAGAGGTATTAAGGACATTAGAAATCACTGAATACCCTATCCCTCTTTTTACAAATGAGAAGTCTAAGGTCCAGATAGTGAAAGTTACTTGTCTATTTTCACATGGGAGTCTACTTTCAGAGCCAGGATGTGAACCGTCAGCTCCTGACTCCAGACTCTGAGATATTTCCTCTGTATCAATCACCTAAAAGATCCTTGACTCTTGTACACATGGGGAGATCAGGTTAACACGTATAAAATAATTTGAGCATAGGCTATCAGAAAAACTAGATCAGTAGCCCTGGGGCTCAGAGCTGTCAACAGTTGACTTATGACCTTGAACAGGTCACTGAAATCTCTGGCTCTAGTTTCCATATCTTTCAAATGGAGGATGAGGTCCAGATGACCTCTAGTCTGTTCCCTCTCTAGAGCTATATAGAGCTCTGTATAGAGCTGTATAGAGCCCTATATCTTATGGGACTTTGGGCAAGTTATTTCTCTCTTGGTCTCAGCTTATTCTTTCTGTGAAATAAGGGCAGACTGAAGATTTTCTTTATCAACCATTCTAGGTTTAAATTCTAGAATGCCAGGCCAGACCAATAAATGAAAAGAAACAGGAGAAATGGAATCCTCTTACCACACTCCAATGTCTCAGTTTCCATCAGTCATCTGGGAAAAAACTTGAATTTATAGACTACCTTTGCACCAACACCTTCCTAAGACTGGCCATCTGGAAAGTCACAAACTCTGTGTTTCCTTTTCTCTTTTAGTCAAATGGAATTAAATTAGTTAAATAGTTTAATTCACTATGGTCTCCAAGAAGGAGACACCCTGGCTGGTAGGTAATCCTCTGCCTGCTCTCTGACTAGACCTCTTCCAACTCAAGGTTTGAAAAGACTTTGGTGCCCCACATTCTGTGAGGGCTTTGGAGAGGTGAATTGTTTGGGTTTTTAGTGAAGGGTACCACAGAAGCTTCCTAAACTAGGATACAATGCTTTAATGTCTCCTAAGCATCATTAAAACATCCAAGATTATTCCCTGTTGTCTCTATTAACAGTCTAGTCATATCTGCTTCAGGTAGGTTGTTATTGAACTTACTGAGATCTTTCTAAGGGGAATATGTTTTTGTTTATAGAGATTTTCCCAGTGTTCTCTCTTCTTCCAGCTTGACCAGAGATTTGGAAGAGTAAAAACTTTGAGTTGAAAACAACAAAAACAAGGCAAATGGGAAGTCATATTTCAGCTTTGCTACATGGTGATCATCGGTGGTGTCTTATGACCAGTGGGAATTATACTTTCATGCCCTCTAACTCCCCATCAGGAACTTTCACATGCTGTGTTTCAGAAAATCTCAGCAGTCAAAAACAGTGAAGATGCATGTTTATGTCAATATAATATTCTCAGGAAATCTGTGATGTGATGGGAGGAGACTTGGCTTATATGTCAGAAAATTTGGGTTCTAGGCATTGTCATTAATGCACTCTGGAATCTAGAGCAAGATATTCAACTCTGTTGGTGGAATTCGATTGAAGTTGGTACCTGACACAATCAATGCTGATGAATCTACATTGATTAGTGATAAGGACATGATCTTGGAGAGATGGGTTGAATAGTTCTGCTGTGTTCTTAACAGACCATTATAAATCAATGCTGAAACCCAGTGACTGTGTACCTCAGGTTGAAGTCAATCCCTTTTCATTCACATCCAACTTTTTGCCCCATTTGCAGTCTTCTTGCCAAAGTTACTAGAGCAGTGTACTATTTTCTTCTCCAGCTCATTTTGCAGATTAGAAAACTCAGGCA
Organism: Bettongia penicillata ogilbyi; assembly: GCA_023548195.1. Classification (NCBI taxonomy): domain Eukaryota; kingdom Metazoa; phylum Chordata; class Mammalia; order Diprotodontia; family Potoroidae; genus Bettongia; species Bettongia penicillata. The sequence continues at coordinate 809,705 of JAJHZJ010000479.1, read as the reverse complement.
AACAATGTTAAATGACTTGCCCAAGGTCACATGACTACTAAGAGTCTGAGGCTAGAATTGAACTCAAGGAGATGATTCTCCCTGACTCTAGAACTACCAATCACTCTGTCCATTATGCCACCTAATTGCCCTCTCTATGGCTTAACCAATTCCAAATTATTTTTAATAAGTACTTTTTAGTATAGTTTTATATTTGATCCTGCTTAGCACCCTCAGTTACCATTTCTTTTCCTTACTTATCTTGAGATTCTTGAAATCTTTTCTTTGAAATGACTTTTGTCATTCCCCACCCCCATTCCACAACGTAATCCTTTGTTTATTTAATTGGTATGGTATTAAATAGTTAACCTAATTTAGGTAATTTTGCCTTTAAAAACATGACGTCCTATTCATGAATAATTAGTTTCCCTAATCACTTAGGTCTGTCTGCAGACAATTAGTGCACAAAATGACATTAAACTCTGATCTATGGACTCTTAGTGGTGTGACCTTGAACAAATCACTGAACTGCTCTTTTAACTCATTCATAAAATGAACAGAATGATTCTTATATGCAATATAGTGAAAGGCTGCGAAGAAATTCAAATCTGCTCCTGGATATGGAAAAGTATATGCAACTTACAGTTCAAAGCCTAACTTTGTTTCTTTTACTAGCTGTGTAACCTTAGGTCAGTCACCCAGAATCTTTGACTCTAAGTGTGCACATGTTGTTTACAACAATAAAATTTTAGTTCCTTGAGGGCTATTGTTTTGCCATCATATCATACAGTGCTAGACAGGTAGCAAACAAGGACTTAATAAATATTAGTTGTTGGAGACAGAAAGAGAGAGAGGAAGTGAGGGAGGAAGTGGGGGGAGCCTAGATAATACTCTATGATCTTGTTGATTCAAAAGTTCCATTCAACAATGCTTATACCAACCCACTGATGCCTACTTGTTTTGGACAACTCTCATTTATGATCTCCCAAATTTTTACCCCAACGGGTAATATGTTAGGGGAGTTCCTTGATATCTCCTGACATCTCAAGGATACCACTGTGGTACTCTAACCCTTCATTTATTATCCTGTAGTCTCCCACACGATGAAACCATCTTATCTTTCTGTCATGCAACCCTTTAATGGCATCCTTTACTCTTGTTTTTTATTGTTCTTTGTTAGTTTTATGTTTCATTGCCTCTGTTAGATGCTTATCTTTAGCTCTTTGGAGAAAGTAATATTTCGAGTCTGGTGGTGATATAGAAGCAGTGGTAGAATATTTGAATTGAAGAGATAGGTCTTTGTCATTATGGGAAATGTGAAGTCATCACATGTATCATGGTATAGTTATTTCATGATGATCAAACTTCATAGACTTAGAGATGGAATGGATTGTTTAGCTCTCTTGGGAAAGGGTTAAATTTCTGGAATTTAGGTTTGGATAATGCCTCAATTTCATTTTGTGGCATATGATAATGACTTGTCTTTAAGTCTGTGTTTGTTTATATATATTTTAGTTCTTTGAAAGCAGAAACTGTTCATTAATGTCTTACTCAGAGTAATTGCTTTATAAATTCTTCTTGAACTTAATTGGATGAATAGATAATGACTTGAATTAAAGCAGGTATTATTGAATTTGCTTATCAAATTTTTGGATGATGCAAAACCATAAAGGTGAATTAAAATGTTGAGATCCTGAAATAAAATGTTCAGAATCCCCAAAAATACTAGTAAGAAAGAAAGTCTGGCTAAATCTAATAAGATGCAAATTTAAAACTGAACCAATCTGAAACTTAATATTCATTCTTTTAATGTATAAGATAATGTATAAGGCCCAGCTATGTCTTAAAAAAATCTGAGGGTTTAGTGAACTGAAAACTACAATCTCAAAATGCATTAATAATATCAAAGTTGTTAACACCACCACCAATAATATCGTTATTTATAGAGTAATTTATAGTTTACAAAGTGATTTGTATAATAACAGTTTTTATGTAGTGCTTTTATATAATGCTTTTGAATAGTATTTATAGTGTTTTAAATTTTGCAAAGTGCTCACAAATCTCTCACTTTATCCTCACACTGACTCTGGGAGGTAGGTGCCATTATTACTTCCATTTCACATGAAAGGAAACTGAGGCAGACAGAGGTTAAATAGCAAGCTACAGGAGGGTCAAGTATCACATAGTATCAGAAGATGGATTTGGACTTGGGTGCAACTCCATGTCCAGAATCCTAGCCACTGAGTTACTGCTGCCTTATTATTTCATTTGAGTTAAAAGAAATGACATTTTAGACATTTTTCTATGTATCCCTAGAGTCCTAGGCAATATATTTAACATATACTTATTTACTGTGTTTTCATGTCTTTCAAAATTCTGCTCCAGCACCATTTTCTAATTTGGTGGTTCTTGAAGCATTGTCTGAGAACCCTTAATAGTCCCCAGTATCCTTTCTGGCTGTCTGTAACATCAAAGCTATTTTCACAATGATACTAAGAAGCAATAGAAATACAATACTTAGAGGGGAGAAGGTCTAGCAAATAATAGCGGGATGACATCTACAGAAGGCATGATAAAATGTGTTTCTGAGTTTATGCCACTCTCACAATGTTCTCTACTCATATGTGTTATGCTCCGCAGAACCAATTGTCTCTCTAGGAATCTTTGTATTTGTGGGGGAGGGAGTTTCAGAATATGAAAAGAAGATTCCGTTGTTTTTATCATGTTATTTTCTTAAATGGCTCATTTTAAAATGTGTGCTGTATGATTATAACAATAGACACATTGGTAGGGCTTATCAGCCATGATATGGAGAGGATTATAACCCTTTTATGTCTACACTTGTAATAGATTTCTTGAGGATCATAGCTGCATGGGTTTTGAATACTTCTATAATAATATTCCAAATGGGTTTGAGAAATCCAAGGACATTAATAAAAAGTCCAATTTACCTAGCACTATGAAGTTTGCAATTCATTTATGTATATTGCCTCCTTTGATTTTCACAATGGTCCTAAGAATTGGGCAGTATAAGCAGTATTATCTTTATTTTACATAATGATATCGAGGCCTAGAGAAGGGAAGAATCTTGTCTAGGACCACATATCTGAAAAGTGCCAAAGTTCATATTCAAATTTCCATCTCCTTTCACTGAAATACAAACAAATGATTCTGGATTCTGGGTAGATGGTAGAGTATATCAGAAAATTCCAGACTCTCCAAATTTCTTCCACAAACAGACAGAACATTACCTAAAATCAATGTAGAACGCCAAAAATAAAGCACTAAAGCAGCTGTCCTCCTCAGACAACTTGAGAGGACCTCAAGAAAGAAAATTTAACTTGAGTGAACTCTAAACACCTCTGGGCTAAATCCACTGAATCAACAAAGCAGCAGGCCCTAAGAGCAGCTCTGTCTGAAGGCATTCTAGGCTTCAATAACCATCACATCAGGAATTTCCCCTCGGGAACTTTCATTCAATGAACACTATGGGAATCAGATGGCTGAGCAGGGGAAGACTGAGGGAAACTCTGCCACCCAATTACTGCCCCTCCCCTTATCTCCTTGTTCTGTTTCCAGAGGTCAGGTCTACAGTGATGACCAGATGTGATCCAAGGCTGCTATTGTGGGGCTAGGAAGACTGAGCACACACCTGGGGAATGTGGTGCTGCAGGTAGCAAAAATATTTTCTGAACAGAGTTACTGAGCAATCCTTAACTGTGGCTTAAGAGAGGTGAGAAATGCCTGAGAGGGAACCAAGACTTGGGGCACCATTACCCAGAACTCTGGATTAAAACCTGATTACAATAATAAATTGCTAAAAACAAAACAAAAAAATAAAAATGAGTTAGATAGCAATTTGTTTGAGAACACGTCTGTGGTCTTTAGTAAACTGCAAGTTAATATGTGTTACGTAATGTGGCAGTCAAGAAAGCTATTGTGATCTTGGGCTGCATTAAGAGGGATCCTGCATCATCCAGGAATAAGATGAGAATTCTATTAGATTTTGCCGGTGGAATATTGTGATCACTTCTGAATGCCCCACCTTGAACCTCTCAAGCCCAGATAAGTACAGGAAAATCTGATCCCTTAAAACTTAACTAGACAACTAGAAAACAATGATGGAACTCTAAAAGAGAAAGTTGGTTAAGTATTTTGATGTGTGGTTGTTGGGACTGAAATCCCAATGTTAAAATGAAAATATTCCTATTGGAGGAATTGTCTTCTGGTCCTATTAAGGTCCATAGATCCTAACTGGTCACCCTCGGCCACTACTCCTTTAGGCATGACAGTAAAGTTAATAACCTTCTTTCTTTTTTTAAATAAATTTATTCATTTAACTTTTTACATTCATTTTCACAAAATTTTGGGTTCCAAATTTTCTCCTCATTTGTCCCCTCCCCCCACTCCAATACACTGAGCATTCTAATTTCCCCTGTCACCAATCTGCCCTCTCTTCTATCATCCCTCCCTTCTCTTGTGCCCATCTTCTCTTTTGTCATGTAGAGCCAGGTAACTTTCTATTCCCCATTAACTGTATTTCTTATTTCCTAGTAGCAAGAACAATACTCAACAGTTGATCCTAAAACTTTGAGTTCCAACTTATCCTCTTCCCTCCCTCCCCACCCATTTCCTTTGGGAAGGCAGGCAATTCAATGTAGGCCATATCTGTGTAGTTTTGCAAAGGACTTCGATAAGAGTCGTGTTGTGTAAGACTAACTATTTTCCCTCCATCCTATCCTGCCCCCCATTGCTTCTATTCTCTCTTTTGATCCTGTCCCTCCCCAAGAGTGTTGATTTCAAATTGCTCCCTCTTTCCATTGACCCTCCCTTCCATCATCCCCCCCCACCCTGCTCATCTCCTTCTCCCCCACTTTCCTGTATTGTAAGATAGGTTTTCATTCCAAAATGAGTGAGCATTTTATTTCTTCCTTTAGTCGATTGTGATGAGAGTAAACTTCATGTTTTTCTCTCAGCTCCCCTCCTTTTCCCTCCACTAAAAAGTGTCCTGCTTGCCTCTTCTATGAGAGATAATTTGCCCCATTCCATTTCTCCCTCTCTCCTCTCAATACATTTCTCTCTCACCACTTAATTTCATTTTTTTAAGATATGATCCCATCCTATTCAATTCACTCTGTGCTCTCTGTCTCTGTCTGTGCTTGCACATGTGTGTATGTATGTGTGTGTGTGTGCATGTAATCCCACCAACTACCCAGGTACTGAAAATTTTCAAGAGTTACAAATATTGTCTTTCCATGTAGGCATGTAAACAGTTCAACTTCGGTAAGTCGCTTATGACTTCTCTTTGCTGTTTACCTTTTCATGCTTCTTTTCATTCTTTGTTTGAAAGTCAAGTTTTCTTTTCATCTCTGGTCTTTTCATCAAGAATACTTCAAAGTCCTCGATTTCATTGAAAGACCATTTTTTCCCCTGAAGTATTTTACTCAGTTTTGCTGGGTAGGTGATTCTTGGTTTTAGTCCTAGTTCCTTTGACTTCTGGAATATCCTATTCCATGCCCTTCGATCCCTTAATGTAGAAGCTGCCAGATCTTGTGTTATCCTGATTGTTTTTCCACAATACTGGAATTGTTTCTTTCTAGTTGCTTGCAATATTTTCTCCTTGACCTGGGAATTCTGGAATTTGGCCACAATGTTACTAGGAGTTTCTCTTTTTGGATCTCTTTCAGGCGGTGATCAATGGATTCTTTCAATATTTACTTTGCCCTCTGGTTCTAGAATATCAAGTCAGTTTTCCTTGATAATTTCATGAAAGATGATGGCTAGGCTCTTTTTTTGATCATGACTTTCTTAAATGGTCTCTCCTGGATCTATTTTCCAGGTCAGTTGTTTTTCCAATGAGATATTTCACATTATCTTCCATTTTTTCATTCTTTTGGTTTTGTTTTGTGTTTTCTTGGTTTCTCAGAAGCTCATTAGCCTCCACCTGTTCCTTTCTAATTTTTAAAGAAAATTTTCTTCAGTGAGCTTTTGAACCTCCTTTTCCATTTGGCTAATTCTGCTTTTCAAAGCATTCTTCTCCTTATTACCTTTTTGGACCTCTTTTGCCAATTGAGTGAGCCTATTTTTCAAGGTGTTATTTTCTTCAGCATTTTTTGGGTCTCCTTTACCAAGGTGTTGACCTGCTTTTCATGCTTTTCTTGAGTCTCTCTCATTTCTCTTCCCAGATTTTCCTCCACCTGTCTAACTTGATTTTCAAAATCATTTTTGAGCTCTTCCATGGCCTGAGCCCATTGAATATCTATTTTGGATGTTTGGGATACAGAAGCCTTGACTTCTATGTCTTTCCGTGATGGTAAGCATTGTTCTTCCTCATCTGAAAGGAAGAGAGGAAATACCTGTTCACCAAGAAAGTAACCTTCTATGGTCTTATTTTTTTCCCCTTTTCTGGGCATTTTCCCAGCCAGTTACTTGACTTCTGAGATTCTTTTCCACGTTTGCATTGCCTCCAGATCTGCCCAGCTGGTGCTTGGCGTCTGAGATTCAAATGCTGCTTCCCAGCCTCAGGGTTTTCAGCGGGGGCAGGGCTGCTATTCAATTTGAGATTACATTCAGCTGCTCAGGTCATGGCAGGCCCACCACACAGGGCTTAGTTCCCTCATGGGGTTTACATGGAGACCTTCAACAATGGATCTGAGCTCTGGTCTGCTTTGGGGGCTCCTGTCAGCTGCTGTCTCAGCTGCTGCCTCTCGAGGGGGCCTGAGTTATGGAGACACCCTGCTCCCCTCTCGGCCAGCCAAACAGTCTCTCTCACTAACCTTTGCGCCTGTGGGTGGAGGGAACTGCGTGACTGCTGGAGATTCTGTCCCTGAAGCCTGCTCGGATCTGCTCCTCTCAGGGCCATGCGGCCAAGGCAGGGCTGGACTCTGCTCAGGGTCTGGTGTGTGATGGACCTTTGGTGTCGGTTTTTCTGGTCTCTCTGGAATAGAAATCCCTTCCACTCCATTGTTCTGTGGCTTCTGCTGCTCCAGAATTTGTTGGGAGTTCTTCTTTACAGGTATTTTATAGACTGTCAGTTCGGAGCTAGTGTATGTGTGTCTTTCTACTCCACCATCTTGGCTCCTCCCCCCAATAACCTTCCTTCTTACTCAGTTCCACCATGAATAGCTGTTTGTTGTTCTTTGTCTTTGAAGAGGACCAAAATGGCATCACCATGATAAAGTGAAATTTCAGTGTGTCCAACTGTGACTGATCAGAGCAATATGTGTTCAGAATGTTCTACCACAGTTTGGGCACAGATAGTCCATGTGAATATTTGGGGTGGGTATCCCAAATTTGTGCATCCTGCATTTACTTTGTGCTGTCTGAATTCTGCTTTGCTCAAAGAGCACAGCACCCTTTCTGATGTGGGCATGCCATGCTGAGTCAGTGTCTCCCATGTTGCACAGTCAAATCCAGAGTTCTTGAGAGAGACCCTGAGAGTGTCCTTATATCATTTCCTCTGGCCACCATGTGATTGCCTGCTCTGTGCAAGTTCTCCATAAAATAGTCTTCGTATCAAGCATATATTTTGCATTTGAACAACGTGGTCAGCCCATCAAAGTTGTGCTCTCTGAAACATAGTTTGAATACTTGGCAGTTCAGCTCAAGCAAGGACATCAGTGTCTGGTACCTTATCTTGCCAGGTGATCTTCAGAATCTTCCTAAGGCATTTCAAATGGAAGAGATTCAGTTTCCTGACATGGAAGACTGTCCATGTTTCACAAGCATATAACAATGAGGTCAGCACAGTGGCTCTGTAGACCTTTAGTTTTGTAGTCAGTCTAATACCTCTTCTCTCCCAAACTTTTCTTTGGAGCCTCTCAACACTGAGCTAGCTCTGGCAATGCATACATCAACCTCATTTTCAATGTGTACATCCCTGGAAAGTACACTACCAAGGTAAGTGAACTTATCCACAGCATTCAAAACTTCTTCATTTGTTGTAACCATTGATTTCACATATGGATGGTGTGATGGTGGCCGATGGAAAATCTGTTGGTGTGGGAGTGTTGGTGAATGATTTCCTGCTTGCAGATGATTGTGCACTCAATGCAACCTCTGAAGCTGAGATGCTGCAACCTATGGAACATGAATAATAGAAATCAGATGAATGTAGAGGTGGATTTCTGCCACCACTTGGGTTCTATGCGAGTAGGCTCTAAGAGAATAATATTCAGATGTTTGTACCTCAAGATCAAGGGCTTAATCCAGACTTTGGAATACAGTATCCTAAAAACCACGTGTGTTTCCTGGAAGATACATGACAGCTCCGTAGCCAACTTATTAGCATAACAAGTCATTAAACCTTGTTCTGGAACCAAACCTGATTGCCCAATGGAACCATTTCTTCATTTTCCATTTCAACCTTAACTCATTGTTAGTATAGTAGAATACATAGCACTTTTGGACATTGGAATCAGAAAACATGTATTAGCTCAGTGTCAGTGAAGTGGAGTAGAGAATGTCTTGGATATAAGAATCAGAATACAAGACTTCTAGCTTTGGTTCAACCATTTCCTAATTTCCTGACTTGGGCAAGCCACTCAATTTCTCCAATTCTCAGAATACTTCTCGATCAAATAGGAATAATAAAATCTTCTCAGTATAGGTTGATGAGATATTATGAGAAGTAAATGTGTTGCTAGATATGGAAAACAGGATTTTGCCTCTCACTAACTATGCGACTTGAAAGAAGTGACATTACCTGTCTGAAAGTGAGTTTTCTCACCTATAAAATGGTGTTAATACATCTTCCTTATGTACTTTAATAAGGTTATTGAGAACCAAGTGTTTTATGAATCCATAAATATGTGAGATAATGTGCTTTTAATCATTAATAAACTTATTATCCTTTTATTCTACCCAGAAGTCTATTTAATGGAATTATCCCATTCATTCATTTTTACCATATTCTCTTTAGTTTAGTGGACATTTTCTTGAATGACCTCCATATATAGAGATCTACTAGGTTATAAATTTTGGAATATAATAGATTACAAACACACACCCCCTTTTAGCAAAATATTTACCAGAGTAAAAAAGATGGGAAAACATTAGGATGAATGACAGCACAGTTGGGGTAATTCAGATCTGGTTGAATATACATATGTAGGATCTGTCACTGATGAGTAGATAATATTTGGGTGGTAGAATCAAAATTAGTGCCATAGTTAGATTTCTTTGAGGTTGTATGGTATAAGGATTTTCTCAATTAATTATATATAAGTCTAAATGACAAAATCAAATTTTCAGATGACACAAATCTAGGAGGCATAGCTAGGAAGTTGGATAATATTCATGTGGCACAATGGATAGAGCACTAGTCTTAGAATTAGGAATACCTCCAAAGCCTCCAGATTAATAATAAATAATAGCATTTATGTAATGATTTAAGTTTTGCAAAGTGTTTTATATATGCTGTCTCATTTGACCCTTACAGCAGCCATGGGAGGTATGTGCTATTATTACCCCCTAGTTGAGAAAACTGCAGCAAATAGGTAGAGTGACTTGCCTAGGGTAACACAAGGAGTATCTGAGGCAGAATTTGAACCCAGGTTTTCCTAACTCTAAATTCTGTTCTGTTCTCCATCTATCATGTCACCTTTCTGTCTGTGACTTGATTTGACTAACTTGTGACTCTGGGCACATAAAGCTCCACATTTCCTTCCACATCAAATTCTTCATCTGTAAAATGAGAATAACATAAAATTGATGTTAGATAATATCTCAAAAATAGTTGTCAAGCATGAAGTTGTTCATAAATACTAGGTATTATTAGATTATAGGGGCAACTAGGTAGTGCAATGAATAGAGCATGTAATCAGGAGTCAGATAGACCTGTTCATATCCAGCCTCACATACTTGTTAGCTGTGTGACCCCAGACAAGTAACTTAATTGTTTGCCTCAGTTTGTTCATCTGTAAAAAAAAAGCTGGAAAAGGAAATGACAAACTCCTGCAGTATCTTTTCCAATAAAACTCCAAATGGGATCACATAGAGTTGGATATCACTGAAATGATTGAACAGTCACAAAAATCGTTGGATCTTAACAGATTTTGACAGGATAGAATGTTGGCAGAGGTCTAATCATATGAAATTATATTCAACACATAAAAAAGTGTATCTCCTTGTTTTTAGTATAAGAGAAATAAGTACATGATAGAGAAATAGGCATTTAGCAAGTAATTTGCAAAATTGATACAGAATTTGTGGACTTCAAGTTCAATATATGATTAATATATTGTGATATATTCGTTGATAGTAACACTAGTAGCTGGTGCTTATATGGTGCTATAAAGTTTGTAAAGAACAGACTTAAGTGTAACTTGAGTCATGAACTCTTCTCCTAAGTTAGACTTCATTAAGAGAGACTAATAACAGGTGTAGCCAAGTTGTTGAATTAGAGGCAACAACCCAGCTGAATTCTCTCACCATTCCCCTCTAAACAGTTTTTTTTTTATTATTTATTTAATTTTTTACATTCATTTTCACAAATTTTTGGGTTCCAAAATTTTCTCCCCTTTTCTCCCCTCCCCCCACCCCAATACCCCAAGCAATCTAATTTTCCCTATCACCAATCTGCCCTCTCTTCTGTCATCCCTCCCTTCTCTTGTCTCCATCTTCTCTTTTCTCCTGTAGGGCCAGATGACTTTCTATTCCTCATTAACTGTATGTCTTCTTTCCTAGTTGCAACAACAATACTAAACAGTTGTTCCTAAAACTTTGAGTTCCAAATTCTCCCCATCCCTCCCTCCCCACCCATTCCCTTTGGGACGGCAGCTAATTCAATATAGGCCATATCTGTGTGGTTTTGCAAATGACCTCCCTGATAGTCGTGTTGTGTAAGACTAACTGGATTACCATCCCTCCTAACCTGTCCCTCATTGTTTCTCTTCTGTCTCTTGATCCTGTCCCTCCCCAAGTGTTGACTTCAAATTGCTCCCTCCTCCCTTTGCCCTCCCCTCCATCATCCCCCCCCTTGCAATATCTCCTTCTCCCCCACTTTCCTGTACTGTAAGATAGATTTTCATACCAAAATGAGTGTGCATTTCACTCCTTCGTTTAGTCAAATGTGATGAGGGTAAACTTCTTGTTTTTTTTTTCCTCAGCTCTCCTCTTTATCCCTCCACTAAGAAAAACTCCTACCTGCCTCTTAAATGACATATAGTTACCCCCTTCCCTTTCCCTCTCTTTCCTCCCCCTACACTTCTCTCTCACCATTTACCTTAGTTTTTTTTAAGGTATGGTCCCATCCTATTCAGTTCAATCTGTGCTCTCTATCACTGTATGTGTGTGCATGTGTGTATGTGTGTGCATGCGTGTACATGTGTATGTGTGGTCCCACCAACTACCCGGACACTGAAAAGTTTTAAGAGTTAGAAATATTGTCTTCCCCTGTATGAATGTAAACAGTTCACTTCTGGTAAGTCCCTTAAGACTTCTCTTTGCTGTTTCCTTTTTCATGCTTCTTCTCATTCTTGTGTTTGAAAGTCAAATTTTCTTTTCAGCTCTGGTCTTTTCATTAAGAATGATTGAAAGTCCTCCGTTTCATTGAAAGACCATATTTTCCCTTGAAGTATTATACTCAGTTTAGCTGGGTAGGTGATTCTTGGTTTGAGTCCTAGTTCCTTTGCCTTCTGGAATATCCTATTCCACGCCCTTCGATCCCTTAATGTAGAAGCTGCTAGATCTTGGGTTATCCTGATTGTATTTCCACAGTACTGGAATTGTTTCTTTCTAGCTGCTTGCAAGATTTTTTCCTTGAGCTGGGAGTTCTGGAATTTGGCCACAATGTTCCTAGGAGTTTCTCTTTTTGGATCTCTTTCAGGTGGTGATCGATGGATTCTTTCAATACTTATTTTGCCCTCTGGTTCTAGAATGTCAGGACAGTTTTCCTTGATAATTTCATGGAAGATGATGTCTAGGCTCTTTTTTTGATCATGACTTTCAGGTAGTCCCATAATTTTTAAATTGTCTCTCCTGGATCTATTTTCCAGGTCAGTTGTTTTTCCCATGAGATATTTCACATTCTCTTCCATTTTTCGTTCTTTTGGTTTTGTTTGGTGATTTCTTGGTTTCTCATAAAGTCATTAGACTCCATCTGTTCCATTGTAATTTTGAGAGAACTATTAAATTCAGTGAGCTTTTGAGGCTCTTTTTCCATTTGGCTCATTCTGCTTTTGAAAGCATTCTTCTCCTCATTGGCTTTTTGTACCTCCTTTGCCAATTGAGTGAGCCTATTTTTCAAGGTGTTAATTTCCTCAGCATTTTTTTGTGTCTCCTTTACCAAGGTATTGACCCGTTTTTCATACTTTTCTTGCATCTCTGACATTTCTCTTCCCAGTTTTTCCTCCACCTGTCTAACTTGCTTTTCAAAATCCTTTTTGAGCTCTTCCAAGGCCTGAGCCCACCCGCCACCCCCCCTGGGGTGCCTGGGGTACTGAGGCCCTGCCCTCCACGTCTTTCCCTGATGGCAAGGATACGTCCTCGTCATCAGATCCGAAGGTCGGGATCATTTGCATTTGTTGGAAAAAACTCTCTAAAGTCTTATTTTTCTTCCCTTTTCTAGGCATTTTCCCAGCCAGTTACTTGACTTCTGAGATTCCTTTCCACCCCCGCCTGGATCCGCCCAGCTAGTGCTTGGCCTCTGAGATTTAAATGGGCTTTCCTCCTGCTGGCTGTCAATCAGTGAGCTTTTGTTCAGGTGCTGGGGTGGGGGCAGGGCCGCCTCCCAGGCTCAGATCCCTCAGGGGTTTTATGTAGAGACTTTCAGGAATGGAGTGGGTGGGGGCGGGTTGGGGGGGCCCTGCCTCCCACGCTCAGTTCCCTTGGGGGCTTTAAGCAGAATCCTTCAGTAATAGAGCGGGGTGGGGGCAGGGCTGTCTCCCAGGCTCAGCTCCCTCAGGTTTTATGCAGGGAATCTTCTGTAATGAAGATCCTGCCTGCTGCTGGGGGATTCCTGAGTCCCGGTCAGCTGCCGCCTCAGCCTCCGCCCACACCTCTGCCTCCACTGCTTCCTGCCCCCGTCTCTGCCGCTGCCGCTTCCTCCCGAGGGGGCCTGAGTCACGGAGATGCCCTGCTCCCCCTCTCCTCCAGCCTGGCCTTCTCTCTCACTGACCTGTAGCTTCTGTGGGTGTAGGGACTTTCCCGGCTGCCGGAGCTTCCGTCCCTGAAGCCTGCTTGGATCAGCTTCTCTGGGGCCGTGGCCAGGGCAGCGTTGGTGGTGGGGTCCACTTTCCGGTTTGCGACGGACCCTGGGGACGGGTCTCCAGGGCTCCCTGGAACGGAAATCTCTTCCACTCCATTTCTGCACACCTTGTATTGACCCAGAAGTTATGGGGGACTCCTTTTTACATTAATTCTATGGGCTTTGTTTCGGAGCTCGTAAACGTGCATCCTTCTACTCCGCCATCTTGGCTCCGCCCCCCTCTAAACAGTTTTAAAAAAAATATGTTGAATCAAATTTTGGAGCAGCAGGGTCAACCAAGTGTCAAAATGACATTTTTTTTCCAGCCTAAGAAAACTGAAAAGATCTACATAAGAGCTCTGTAATATCTGTGTGGCATGGAGTATAGCAAGAGCACCACTGTGGGCTTTGGAGGTGGCCATGAGAGTAACAGCAATTTCTGGAAGTATTAGCTTAGAAACAGTAAAGTGTTGGTCAACTAGTCAGAAAGAGTTATAAGTGGCTATTTGCTGTCACTGGGTACAGCTGACACTAACTGATGACTCCATATGCAGTTCTAGGTTTCAGTTCCAGGGTGGAGAGGAGTACTTGTGATTGATCACAAGGGAACAGGAGTCCTGGACACAATTTGAGGACCAAGAAGAGAATTAGCACTTACAAGAATAGGGGAACAGGGGATCAGGTTACAGTTCCAAGGCAAAGATACCACTAGTGCTTGCAGATGAAAGACACCCTGAGTAAAGATCAGAGTGCAGACCACATCACTGATTATACCTCTTCCAGAATCACACCATATTGGAAGCATAAAAAACTTGCAGACTGTCAGAATATGCTCTGAAAACAGCAGCATAAAAACCCTGACGCTTAGGACAGTGCCTCCCCATCCCCAGATATGCAGAGCCCAACTTTAACTCTAAGTTCAAAGGAAATACATAGGCTAGAAAAATGAGAAAACAACAACAAAGAATAATTTGACCATAAAAAGCTTCTCTGGTGACAGGGAAAACCAAGACATAAACTTAGAAGAAAATAACAGTGTGAAAACAGCTACAAACAAAGTCTCAAAGAAAAATACTAATTGGACCTAAACACAACAAGAATTCCTGGAAAGTTAAAGAATGAGACATCAGAAAACAACAAAACAAAGGCAAAAGAATGAAAGAAAATAGAAGGAAATGTGAAATATCTCATCAGATAAAAACAACTGACCTAGAAAATAGGCCCAGGAGATGTAATTCAAGAATTATTGGACTACCTGAAAGCTAGGATCAAAAAAGAGGCTAGACATCATATTTCAAGAAGTTATCAAGGAAAACTGTTGCAATATCTTAGATCCAGAGGGTAAAATAGAGCTTGAAAGAATCTACTGATCACCTTCTGGAGGAGATCCCAAAATGAAAACTCCCAGGAATATTATAGTCAAATTACAGAGATTCCAGGTCAAAGAGAAAATATGAACAACCAGAAACAAACCATTGGAATACCATGGTAACCACAGTTAGAATCACATAAGATTTAATGTTAAAGGAGTGGAGGTCTTGGAATATGATATTCTGGAAGGCAAAGCAGTTGAAATTACAACCAATAAAATTTTTTGAATATAATCCTTTGGGGGTGGGATGGGGAGAGAAATGGGTATTCAATAAAATAGAGGACTTTCAAACATTTCTGGTAAAAAGACCAAAGCAGAATTGAAAATCTGACATTCAAACACAAGACTCAAGAAAGTATAAAAAGAACTCACTAAAGTTAAACTGTTTACATTTACTTGTAACTCCTAACAACTTTATCATTATTAAAGTAGTTAAAAGGAGTTTGCATAAACAGAGGGCATAGATGTATGTCAGTTACATTGGCATGATCTCCAAAAAAAAATGAAGGGCTGAGACAGAAGGATGCATTGAGAGAAAGGAGAAGAGGAGGCAGAGTGGGGAAAATTTTCTCACATCAAAGAGGTGTTCAAGGGAGAACTTTTACAGTAGAGGGAAATATAGGAGAGGTAGGAGACAATGCTTGTGCCTCATTCTTATTGAAATTGTTTCACAGAGGGAACAATATATATATATATACATGTATATATGTGTGTGTATACATATATGTATGTATATATATGTGTGTGTATACATATATGTATGTATATGTGTGTGTGTCTGTGTGTGTATAACACACAGACACATACAGACACACTGAGGTTTGTATAGAAATCTAACTTACCCAATAGGAAAATAGGAGGGGGAGGATCCCCATCTGACCTGGGAGTTCAAACCATAGTGACCCTGGAGTCTAATTTCCAGGTGAGATAGCATATAAGCTAGCTATTCCAGTAGTGAAGACTGGAGAAACCAGGGTGCCTGGGACTGGAGCCAAAGTAGGGTTTTATACTTGGAACTTGGGACTGGGTGTATAGAAGCTAAGTTAAGCTGTGAACCTAATACCTTTTCACCCCCAGAGTACAAGTTGGTGATAGGGGTGAGAATTATGCCATAATTTAGAGAAGTACATTTACATTTTGTGACCACACATTTTAAAGGAAATATTCTTTTGTGAAAGCTAATATGTTGGTGGCTAAATGGAACTAGAGTGTAGGAACTAAACTGTAGATTACCCTAGAGGGAAGACAATCAATGAGGGAATATACCCATTTGCAGAGAGCCTCAACACTCCTAACCCCCTTAATTGTACTGGGGAACACCTGAGAAAGACTGGAATGTGATATACCTGGCCTTCTAGGCAGCAAGAGCCATGAGTGTTATAAGTGTTAACATACAGCCTAGAGAACACTCAGTGAGAAAGTAACAGCTGTTATCTGGTATTTGAAAGTCTATCTCATGAAAGAATGCTTACACTGATTTTGTTTTCATTTTTGTTGAATTCTTTTGTAATTAATTAATTTATTTTCAGTTTTCAATAATCACTTCCATGAGTCTTAAATTTTCTCCCCCTCCATCTCCCCTCTCCCCCCAAAATGGAATGCGATCTTATATGGGTTCTATTCATACATTCTTATTAAACACTTTTCAACACTAGTCATGTTGCATAGAAAAATTAAAAAGAATGGGAGGAACCATGGGAAAAAACAAACCAAAAGAAAACATAACACAAGGAAAAAAATGCTTTATTTTATATTCTGATTTCCCAGTTCTTTTCTCTGAATGTGGATGACACTTTGCCTCCAGATTCCCTTGGAATATTTTTAATCCTTGTATTGCTGGAAAGGGCTTAGTCTATCAGACACAGTCCTCCCATGCTGTGGCTGTTACTGTGTATGATATTCTCCTTGTTTTGCTCATTTCATTCTACATCAGTTCGTATAAGTCTTTCCAGGTTTTTCTGAAGTCAACTGTTTGTTATTTCTCATAGCACAATAGTATTCCATTACATTCGTATACCACAACTTGTTCAGTCATTCCCCAATTGGTGGGCGTTTCCTCGATTTCCAGTTTGGGGCCACCACATAAAGAGCACAAATAAACCCAATGCAACCAAGATTAGGAGGGAAGCAGAAAACTGGAAAAGAATTTTTGCAACTAATATCTGTGATAAAGGCTCATTTCTAAAATATATAGAAAACTGAGTCAAATTTACAAGAATACAAGTCATTCCCCAATTGATAAATGGTCGAAGGATATGAACAGGAAGCTTTCAGTGGAAGAAATTAAAACTATCTATAGTCTCATGAAAAAAATGCTCTAAATCACTATTAGTTAGAGAGATGCAAATCAGAACAACTCTGAGATACCACATCACACCTATCAGATTGGCTTACATGATAAAACAGGAAGATGATAAATGTTGGCAAAGATGTGGGAGAGTTAGAACACCAATTCATAGTTAGTGGGGCTGTGAGCTAATCCCATCATTCTGGAGAGCAATTTGGAGCTATACCCAAAGGGCTACAGAAATGTGCATACCCTTTGACCCAGAAATATTGCTTTTAGGGATGTATCCCAAAGAGATCACACAGGAAAAGGTCCCACATGTACAAAAATATTTTAGACTGATTCTGTTGAGTTCTGGATGCAAAATGAATATTAATGAACAGATGTTCCAGAGAGGGAGATTTAAGATGAGTGTGAAGAACAATTTCCTAACAATCAGGGTTTTCCCTAGGTGGAAGGGACTGCTAATGGGCTCCCCCCATCACTGAAGGCCTTAATAAAAAATATGGGTGACCACCTCAGTCAGCAATCATTTCATCAATCTATCACTCAACAAGTTATTAAATCCCCTCTATGTACTAGGCACTAGGATTACAAAATTTAAAAAAAAACAATTCTTGCCTTCCGGGAGTTTACACTCTATTGGGGCAAACATTGTGCACATATATAATTAGAATCCAAATGTACATAAAGAAAATGGAAAGTGATTTCAATAGAAGGAGGTCTTAGCATGTGAGTGCATCAGGAAAAGCTTCACTTTGAGGGAGGTCATGCTTCATCTACAGTTTGAAAGAAGTTAGAAATTCTAAGAGACAGATGTTAAGAGAGTATATTCAAGCACAGGGTCAGCCTGTTCTGAAATGGAGGAGTGTCTGAACACAATAAAGATTGTGTGGGGAGCATGAAATAGACCAGTTTCCCGGACATAATATGAAGCAGGAAGAGTAGCAATGCAAAACACATTCTCAGAGCTCATCTAGAACCTGGTTGTGAGGATGTTTAAATGCCAGACCAAACAAGTCAGTTTCTATTTGATCCTAATGGCAAAAAGAAATCATTGGAACTGAGACAAAGCATTAAGAAAGAAGATTCAGATAGTGTTCTCTTCAACTAAAATATAAGCCTATGAAAGTCTTTGTCCCCAGGTAGCTTTCTTGAAGGCACTCTTGACTTCTTTGTTCCTCAAGCTGTAGATCAGAGGATTCAGCATGGGAATAACCATGGTGTAAAACACTGATGCCATTTTGTCTGAATCCATGGAATGATTAGAGCTGGGTTGTAAGTACATGAAGATTGTTGACGCATAGAATATGGACACAGCTGTGAGATGGGAAGCACAGGTGGAGAAGGCTTTCTGCCGGCCCTCCAAAGAGCGGATCCTCAGGATAGTGACAAAAATAAGTGAGTAGGAGATCAAGATAACCAGGATGGCAAAAAGGGCAGTGAATCCCCCTACAATAAAGAGTACCCATTCTACAGTGTGGCTATCAGAGCAAGAGAGATCCAAGAGTGGGGGAATGTCACAGAAGAAATGATGGATCACATTAGAATTACAGAAGGACAGGCTAAAGGTGTCTCCTGTGTGAATGACAGAATTCAGAAAACCCCAGCTATAAGAAGCAATGATCAGACCGGCACATTCACTTGTTGTCATGGTTGTTGTATAGTGAAGAGGCCTACATACAGCTGCATGGCGATCATAGGCCATGGTTGCTAGGAGACAATTTTCAGTGGAGGTAAAGGCCAAGAAGAAGAGCATTTGTGCAACACATCCATTGTAAGAGATGACCTTATTGTCTGTGAGACACTCGACTATCACCTTGGGTGTGATGGCTGAAGAGTAACCAAAATCCACCAGATAGAGGTTACTGAGGAAAAAATACATAGGAGTGTGGAGATGGGAATCCAAGGAGATCAGGGCCACCATGCCCAGGTTCTCTACAACGGTGATGAAGTAGATGAGGGTGAACAGCAGAAAGAGGGGCTTCTGAAGTTCTTGGTCATCTGTTAACCCCAAAAGGATGAATTCATTCACCTGTGTCCTGTTCCCCATAGATAGCATTTGGGAGTGATGTCATTGACCTACAACAGAGAAAAATCATTAGAAGAATTAACTACCTGCTATGAATTATGAGAAAACAAATTATGGCAAATAGTATGAATATTGAGGATAGAGGGATGGTAGCTATCATTGAAGCACCAAATTCAGTGATTTGAGAGAGTCATTTAACTTCTATTTCCTGTCTTCTTCAATCTTTCACTAAGCATTTCAAAAGTTAATGAGTTTTAACAGTTTCAAGAGTGATATCTTTCTTCAGGGTCAGCATATGGTGATGTCTATGGGGAAGGGGCTAAACCCTTTCTCAGAAATATGTTTCATTCTCATGAGCAATTTTTGGATTGCACTGGAGAGAGAGAAGAGACATAGGGAGAGTGGGGAGAAAGCAGAGACACAGTTCAAGAGGAAAAACACATGAATAGAATTGAGAAAAAAGTTGACTATCATCCTAGAGTCAGGAGGCCTGAGTTCATATCTGGCCTCAGGCATTTACTAACTGTGTGACCCTGGGTGTGTCACTTAACCCCAATTATCTGCCCCCTTCCCATTCCCACCTCACAAAAAAGATCTAGTGGGTATCCTTATTTTCCCACAACCAATGTCATCTTGAGGCTCTTTCTGTGAATCAAATTCAATAAAATTTAAGCTTCATTAAGTGCCTAGGATGTGAAAAGTACCATGTTAGATGATAGGAACACTAATAAAAATAAAATACCTAATTTCAGGTAGCTTATATTTCACTGGAGGTGGGGTAATCAACACGTACATAGATAAGTATACACAGAATATATATAAAATAATATAAGTAATTTTAACCTTAAGTGTATGTGTGTGTTCATCATTCATTGCCAAAGAAGACCATGTCATCAGAGAAATAATGACAAGATTTGCACTTGACTTTGTTTTGAGTGAGGGAGGGCTGTGCAGGTCACCAGCCTCACTTCTCCTCCAGAGCCATCTGAATCCAGTTACCAGATATTCATCAGGATGACTGGAGATGACCCAGGATGAGGCAGTTAGGGTTAAGTGATTTGCTCAAAGCCACACAGCTAGTGAGTGTCAAGTGTCTGAGGTGAGATTTGAACTCAGATCTTCCTGACTCCTGCACTAGTGCTCTATCCTCTGCACCACCTAACTGCCTCTTGTCTTAAGAAAGATCTTTAACAACTGTATTTTTTTGGGAATTCTATAATTGAGACTCCTAGAATTTTTTCTTCTGGGGGAGGCTTGGGCTTGGGAAACCTTGAGTTTAGTAGTTTTTAGCTGCAGTAGGTATAAATCTTACTGGCAACTTGTTAGACCCAGTATGAATAGGGTGAATCCGTAACAGCAGTGACTGCCATGTGGGGCAGATTCTGTCTGTTTAGTGCCCCATTTCCTTCTCTTCTGAGCTAACTCTTCCTTGATGTGTACTTTTATGTATGGTATGTTTGCTGTGGTGATATATTGAATTGCAACAGAATCCTGGGTACACATTCTTCCTGAATTCTCCAGCCCTGAGCTGTCTTGTTTCTTGGGCTTGAAGCACAGGTGCTATGTCCCAGTACTTTAAGTCTACTGACTCATTTTAATGCACCCACATTCCTGAGGTAGCAGAGGTACTGAAGCAATAAAATATTGAAATGTTTCAATATTTTCTTATCTTGGGAGCATTTGGATATCAGTTTTGCTAGTTATTGGTCTTAAGCAAATAAGTTGCAACACTCTGTGCATCAATTTTCTTACTTGTAAAATAGGGATCGGGATACCTCTGGTATTTACTTCCCAGAGCTTCTATAAAGATGAAAGACCAATATTGTTATTTGCTAGAGTTGTTGCTGATGTCACATCTTTGATAAGTCAGTCAGCAAGGAAGAATTTATTAAATGCTTGCTATGTGTTAAGGACTAAGGTTACAAAGACAGACAAAAACATAATTCCTGTCCTCCAGGAACTTACAGTCTAATAGTGCGAACGCAGATGGACAAATATGGATCAATAACATCACAGGGTGATGTCTTGATTCGTGCATGAACCAAATGTAAATGAAACAGAGTTGCAGAAAGTCATCAGTCTCATTCTCTCTTGTAGTTATCAAAACCCCGTGACAAAAGTCAGGACAATTGATGATAGCAAAGGGAGGGAATGGGTGATCTTGTGGTCTGATCATATTTCTTAAGGAGAACTGATATCTTGTCCCAACACATTTATGAAGTGCTGTGAGGCACCATTTTCTTTACCTCATCGTCAGATTCTGTCATGCTGTTTACATGTTAAAAACAATTTTAAAAAATTCCAATCAAGCAAACATTGCAAAAAAAGGACTTTTCTGCTTTTTCTTTAATGAGCATTGAAATAAATTTTAAAGAATTTTAAACTTCTATTTACCTATAGCACCTATAGTAACTTCATTAAAAATTCCCCCGAGGGCACAGTTAAGACAGACTCATTTATAATTAATTAATGGAGTCCCACCTCTCACACATATTGCTTGAATGATTCCTAGCTATTAAGCTCTCTGTGCTCCAGAAAACTCCTGGAGACAACAGTCAAGGGAAGGTGTCTATTTACATCAATGATTCCCAGGATTTTTAATATATAAATCTGAGGCATATTACTTATGTAGACTTAGAAGTGCTTACTTTTACTATGACCCCACACCATCAATATGTCATATTTTAAGGAGTACTAATATTGTTCTTCTTTCTAGGTACACATATTTCAGAGACTCTTATTTTAACTCATCCTTAACCTCTGTCATACCTTTACAAAAGTGACCTGTAATTTTAATTTTATATCATGAGTATTTCTCTACAACTCTTGGTTAGTAGTAATAATAACATTAATAGATAACATCTCCATCTTTATTTCTCTCTCTCTCTCTCTCTCTCTCTCACACACACACACACACACATACACACGCACACACACATATCTTCAAAATTTGCAACACTCCTGACACAAATTATCTCATTTGGATCTCATAATAAGCCTGGAAGGGACGTGCTAATAGTATCGCTATTTAACACAAGTAGAAATTGAGGCTGAGAGAAAATGTCACTTGTCCATAACCCCATAACTAATAGGTATCTGAAGAAGGATTCACACTCAGGTTTCCCTGACTCCAGGTCCAAGACTCTGTCCTCTGTATGAACAATCTACCTCTGCGTCCTCTAGCTGTGCAACAACTGAAAGATTTCAGCCTGGAAGAATCTGTTATTTGGCCTATGACTGAAAAAGACACTGTGCGTTAAACACTATGGTCTCCTGTCCTTGCACCATAGATGAGAGAGACTTTTCCTTCTCTTCAGAAATGACTGGGTGTTGGATACAGCTATATTGTAAAGAAACCTGACAAAGACCTGAGTTCTGATTCTTTCTTTGGAACTTATTTAATTTGTTGAAAAAAAAATAAGAAGAATGCCATCATTTTATGGTGCTTTATGGAATGCAAATAATTTTACCACTGTATCTCATATGATCCCCATAGCAGCTGTGAAAAGTTTAGGCCACTTTCCCAGGGTTACCCAACTAGTAAGTGTCTAACATGGGATTTGAATTCTGCATATTTTCTCAATCTCAGTTTGTGAGTATCTATAGGGCCCAGACTGTTATGTGTCTTCAGAACTTCGCATAGTACTTGACATATAGTATGTTAATTACATTAATACATGTCAACTGATTGACTAAAGGGAATCTTCTTATTCTCTGTTTCATCTGTGAGATGGAAATATTAACAAATGTAACAAACATGATCTGAGTCACAGATTTGTGTGTGTACATGTGTGTGTGTATGTATGTATGCGTGTGCATCCTCTGTTGTCAAAGAAGACCATGCCATCAGAGAAATAATGACATGACTTGCACTTGATTTTGTTTTGGGTGAGGGAGGGCTGGGCAGGTCACCAGCCTCACTTCTCCTCCAGAGTCATCCGAATCCAGTGACCAGATATTCATCAGGATAGGGCAATTGGTATTAAATGACTTGCCCAAGGCCACATAGCTAGTGAGTGTCAAGTGTCTGAGGTGATTTGAACTCAGGTCCTCCTGATTCCTGCACTGGTGCTGTATCCACTGCACCACCTAGCTGCACTTAATACCTTTGCAATCTCTTAAATACTTAGAAATGGGAGCTATAATTAGCTACACAGGCTATATATGTGATCATAGATCAGAAAATGTTCTAAAAAGCATATGATCACAGGGATAAGAGGACAGAACAATTACTGGATTGTAAAGTCCTTCAGAGAAGAGGGAATGGTGGATAAATGGCTAGGCTGACAGTCAAGCAAACTTGATTCTGATGCTTATTAACTCTATGGCCCTGGATATGCTATTCAAACTCCTGCAGGCTCAGTTTTGTCATTTATTAAATGTGTATAATAATCGTTAGGAGCAGCTAGGTGGTGCAGTGGATAAAGCACCAGTGCAAGAGTCAGGAGGATGTGAGTTCAAATCTCACCTCAGACACCTGACACTCACTAGCTGTATGACCTTGGGCAAGTCACTTAACTCCAATTGCCTCATCCTGGGTCATCCCCAGTCATCCTGATGAACATGTGGTCACTGGATTCAGATGGCTCTGGAGGAGAAGTGAGGCTGGTGACCTGCACAGCCCTCCCTCACTCAAAACAAAGTCAAGTGCAAGTCATGTCATTTCTCTGATGGCATGGTCTTCTTCGGCAACTGAGGACAAACACACATAATAATCATTATGGTACTCACTTCAATTGTTTTTTATGATACTAAAAAGAGAAAAATGTATGAAAAGGTCCCTGAAAATATGACTTATTCCTGTGGACAGGAACCATATCCTATGTAAAGTTTGCATTTTTCCTCCCAACCCCCAATTCCATTTCCAAGTTTAACATGAGTCTTTCCTTCATCAAGACTTTTAAACAAATTCCTTATCACTAAGTTCCATCTGAATGAGGGTTACTATTCTTACCAATTCTCTTACCCTTTAAAATGTTCTTTTAGTTAATTTCATGACAATTACTTTAAAAATTACAGCAGAATAGATAATAATTGGCATTATATTTTTAACATTTTACAAAGCACTTGCCATAGATGTTATTCATCTTGTTTATTGAGGTGGAAGCAGAGACTCAGATGATATTAGGGACTTGCCCATATCAACACAACTAATAAATGTCAGAGATAGAATTTGATCCCAGGTCTCCCTGTATGAATCCATCAGTCAGTCCATTAGAGATTGCAATAGAGTTAGTGACCTCTTCCACTCATAGATAAATAATAGAAATCAGATGAAAAAGCGGGTGGCAGAGTTCTTGCCTTCAGATGTATCTCACCTCTAGGCATGTCACAAGTCAATGAGGATTACATTTGGATGTTGGTGGCAAAAGATAGTGTAGTGTCTCCAATTAGCTAAACAACCTAAAAGAAATGACATTACCTGTTTGAATTTCAGTTTCTTTGGCAAACAACTGATATTTCACTATGCTAGTCAGTCAAAAAAAGTGTTTTGTAACTTATAACAAGACATCATTATTTGAGTTATTATACTTTAAATAATTACTCCTATTTTTCTTTGAGTCTACTCTGAAGTCTGTCCAGTAAGTGCCACATTCATCCATGTTACCTTGGTAACTGACTGGATCTTGTCTTGAAGGTCATATAAACAAATATATCTGCTTGACTGGCCAATTTGGGTAGTGCCATAGATTTCATTCATTTATATTTTAATAAAACATTTCAAAGCTTAAATATGAAAAATGAGACTATAGCTAGGTGAATTCAGCCCTGGTTGAATAGCTAAATTCAAGGATCATGGGTAGATGGCACATAAAAGGTGGAATCTAGGGCAGTGACCCTGGGAGCTATTTTCAGTGCTATGATGGAAACAGTAGAAAATTAGCATTTATGAACCTGTTAAAGTTTACAAAATACTTTGCATATTTTATTTCAACATCAGAACACCCCCTATGAGGAAGGTACTACAGGCATTACTAACTTCCATTTTATTAATGCGAAAATTGAATCTCTGAGAATATAAGGGATTTGCCCATGCTCACATAGTTAGTATCAATGGTCAAATTTGAAACCATGTTGTCCGGTCTCTTGGGCACCTAGGTGACCCAGTGGAGAGAGTGCTGGGCCTGGAGCCAGGAAGAGTTCAAATCTAGTCTTGGACAGTAACTATGTGACCCTAGGCAAGTCACTTAACTCTGTCTCAGTTTCTCATCTCTAAAATGATCTGGTGGAGGAAATGGCACAACACTGGATATTTGCCAAGAAAACCCCAACTGTAGTCACAGAGAGGCAGATAGGATTGAAATGACTGAGCACCTACAACAGCAATTTTCTGTCTCTAAGTCTTTTACTCTGTTTATTAGATCAAACTCTCCTTTCCATCATCACTCTTATAAATACTGGATTCTAGGATTTTATTTCTCAGAACCTACCTGATTTCAGGAGAAAGGTTCCAAAAGATGATGTTGCAAAAAAAAGGTGTTCAAGTACCATGAAAGGTGGGTTTCAGGACCAAAATCTTAAAGCCAGGTAGCAAATATTCCATTGGAATAACTGTTTTCTAGTTCCTGGGACTAAGTGGTCAAAGGTCCCTATATCCCGAGAGCTAACCCCTCGTTACTGCTTCAGTAGGGATGGCAGTAGAGTTGGCCTCCTCTCCAACTCAGTTTTGAGATGAAAAATAGATACATGAGTGACTCGGGGGAGTCCATCCCGCAGACGGGTCCTAATGATTTCTAAAAAAAGCACATTTGGATGTTTGTGACTGAAGATACTGATTGGCTAGGGGTTCATACTGACCTTGAAGTATATTCCTTGGAGATATTGGGCAGTGCTGAATATGACAGTCATTAAACTCCCAAACATAACAGGTCATTAAACTGCTTTGACCATAGGGACCAAATATGGTTGCTTGGGGAGATGATTTTCTTTTTTTCCATTTTCACCTTTGCAATTCTTAGCTTAGTGTTAGTGAAATGGAATGAAGAATGCCTTGGCAAGAGGAATCAGAATACTGTCTTTGTAGTCTAGATGAAACTGTTCAACTAACTGTTCAACTTTGGCAAGTCAGCTTCTCCAAACTTCAGTTTACTCATCTGTAAAATAAACAATAATCACTTTCCTATATATCTTTAATAGGTGTTATATAAACCCAATGTAATACTAGATAATGAAAAAAAATGTTTCTGTTGTTGTGGAGTCCTTTCAGTTGTGCCTGAGTCTCTGTGACCCCATTTGGTGTTTCCTTGGGAAAGAAACTGGAGTGATTTGCCATTTCCTTCTCCAGCTCATTTTATACATGAGGAAACTGAGTCAAATAGGGTTAAGTGACTTGCCCAGGGTCATACAACTAATAAGTGTCTAAAGCCAGATTTGAATGCAGCAAAATGAGTTTTTCTGATGTAAGGTCCAGTACTCTACCCACTGTGTTACCTAGCTGCTCATCTTATAGGGAATCCAGATGTTCAGAGTAGACTGCTTAAACCAGACACTCTGGCTAGTAGAAAAGGATCTGAGAATAGTCTTTGGAGTATAGTATTTATTTCAAGTATTTGTTTTATCGCTCCACAATGTCTACTGCTTGTAAGTGATAACAGGGTGAGGAAAAATAACCTTATATCTGGATTTGGGGTACATTGTTGAGTTAAGACTTAGGTAAATGGAATTCCATTCTCATTAAAAATGTAGTCAGCATAGCCAACATGAAAGAAGGTGTTTTTTTTAAAATTCCCTTCCAAGGGCTGATGTGGTAGCCTTTGCATTAATATGGACAAGAAGTTTGGCCACCCTGTACCCTGTATAGGTATCTGTTGCTGTCAAAATTGAGCATAGGCCTCAGTATTATGAAGGAGCACCTATGATCTACTTACTAAATTCAATTCAACAAACATGTATTAGGCTCCTCCTATGCACTAGGCACTGTGCTAAGATACAAAAAGAGGCAAATGAGAGTCCCTGCCCTCAAGAAGACTACAATATATTAGTATCTGGCCAGATGTATGCACTGAGGACCTTCTCTTGTGTCTCCTTTGTACATGGTGATGGAGTTGGCAGGATGTGTAATTAGCCTTCACTTTCTTGGCTTTCTCTTATGTGAAATGGAAACTTCTTTGGTAGGTCCAGTCCTGTATAATATATTCATTTTCATGGCTAGCTTAGGCATGGATCTGTTGTTCTACTGAGAAAATTTGTCAGGTACTGACTTGAACAACCATGTCATTCCATTTGGATTTCTTGGGGAAGGGTTTCTTTTCAGTAGGCAGATACATTAGTAGCGTACCCTTGTCAGTTTTTCAATTTTTTTTTTGCTATATGGGGTACCCATACTGGGCCTATAGGCCCAGAAGGATTCTTCCATATTACCCTCATTGCATATTGATTTGGGATTGATTTTCCAATTAGATTTTTTTTTCCAACTAGACTTTTGTTATTTAGACGACATGATGGCTACACCAATGCCCAAAGCTTAAGCATTGATATAAGTACATATCTCCTTTTGAATGCTCAATATGAGATTGAGGAGTATTGATTATAACTCTGTCCATTGGGTCAAGTGCTGATCTCAGTGATGTGAACCTCAGTTTGACATGTTCACAATGTCACCAAGTTACTTGATAACTGCTCTATTCCACTGGACTTAACCATTTTTAATGTTAGGGTTTCAGTCATCAACTAGAGCTCTGTATCTTCTGGGAAGTTGGACACATGAGGGCACCAAATCACTAGGGGCATATTCAATGAGTTAGTTTTAGGTGTATCCTCTGAGTGGCTTTGTCACCAACTTATTAAGTTTACTCATCCATCTGGGTCCATTTTATGATTGATGTCTCTAGTTCTGTACCTACATTTACAGGACTTATTTTGGGTCAGAATCTATGGAGCATGGGTAACTCAGGTCTCAATATGATGTGAATGTATGCAGTCAATTTTTCTGTCTCTACCAGGATGCAGAGCAGGTTAATAAATGCTCCTCAATAGAAATGTAATGGCCAATTGCCTCTGTAATCATGTGAATCCACAACCTAAGAGTTCTCCAGTTTCCAGCTGAATCCTTTTACCATAGGCCAGGGTTAGTGGAAAAGTTGTTATATGGAGTTCTATGACATTGTTTGGAAGAGGGGTCTAAATGAAAGAAACCATTGGACAGTCTAAAGGGTAGCTTGTAGTGCAGCTTGTTGTGATTTTCACACATTGTGTGGAGTATGTTGAGCCATATAGAATGGACTCATCATAATTCCTAAATGTGAAACATTCACTATCAGTCAAATAGCCTAATCAAGACCCGAGCCTCTTTCTTGGTTGTTGGGGCTTATTTCTAACCTTCTATGTGATGTCCCTCTGAGCCCTTGAACCTCAGACTCCCAGGAGCTTAATCTGTTAGAGCACTCATTGTATCATATGTTGGTTAATTACTCAACCATCTTGTTCTAATTGAGTCCTTCGGGAAGTCAGAGTAGTGGACACTTTTGCTTTATATTTCAATACTATAATATGCCAGTGAAATGAATATGCATATGTGAAGTCATTCATATGGGGGACCCTGCAGCTTTTAATGTTCTAGGTTATGTTCACATGATCAGGGGAATCATAGCCATTTAGCTTATCATAAAGTCACTACATGACTGTCTTTTGTTTCAGCATAGAAATTGCTTCTGTGGGGTTGTCCACTGCCTGTTCAGAACTATTGGGAAATCTACCTTACATGGGATACTTTTGTTTGATGGCCACACAATGCATTTTAATACAGCACCTTGTCATCCCTATTTAGCCCTCTGAGTAGCCACTGTATTAATTAGTTACCAGCTTAGTCAAGACATAAGCCCCCTAAAAGCAATCCAAAAATCTTCCATAATGAAAACCATTCTGGTGTGAGTCTCAAACTGTTCTTCCTTCTAAAGATTCTAAGGATTTAGCTGTTATTTCAAATGCTAGCACTTCACTTTCCTTACACATTTGTACTTTTGGTAAGAGTCATTCATTTTCCAAATAGCTCCTGGCAGTTAGTGAGGAGTGTCAGGCCATTTGTGCTATTTTGGAGCATGAGTCTTCCCTTTCCAAGCCTTCCCTCTCCTGAGGCAGAGTTTTATCATTTGCTCAGCAGCCAGGATGTAGAAGCCTTTGGTCCACTAAGGCTAATCTCTTGTTCCCAAGACATGTATTACTTGAGATTCATGGATTTGGGGGGTCAAGAACAAGCTCTCATTGCCATTGAAAACCTTTTAAACTTGTCTTCTAGAAGACTGGCAACTGGGGAAGATTCAGATTGACTGTTACTTCCTTTCTGCCCCCTTCCTCTTTCATTCTCCAGGAAAAAAATAACATTCTGTAAGGTACATTGGATCCCCACCAGATTCTCTTTGAAGGAAGAGCAAATACAGTGACCCATCAAACAGGTTGTCCTTTAAAAGCATTATTCCTACTCATAAGGGTGGCAGAGGTGATGGCAGAGAGGCTCTGGGTGGGCCTCTGTTCCAGCAGTGGGAATCACATGGTGGCACTGGAGGGAAGGAACATAGAGATGCAAACCATGCTCCAGTTGAAAGCTCTGAGCCTTTTCAGGGGCTCAAGCATACTTATTGTTTCAGACAATGAGCCATTATGATACGATTGGGATACTCTCTTGTTATCTACCAGATCAGTAAAGAAGAAGTGCTTTCTAATTTACTTAATAAGAAATGAAGAATGAGAAGCAGAAAAGAAGAAATGAGAAGAAAAGAAGTAGGAAATTTAACCTTAAAGTAAGATTCCAGCGAGAGGCTGAAAAAACGGTTTGAAGTCAAACCGATTTTCATAGGCTGCTCCTTATTTTCTTGCAGCTCCTTCAACATTGGCTAGTTTTCTTTTTATCTTAAATGTTGCTTTGATTTGTATTTTTTGTCAAATTGTTGGTAATAATTTACACTATTACATAATTTGCTTAATTATTGGGACCATTTTTTCCTGTGGGTACTGCTGTATTGGATTTAATTCCTTCAAAACTGCCTAATCATGGAGGCAGAGCCATGGTGATAGAGTAAAAGCAGGGACCTGCTACAGTTTTCTCCCAAACCCCTCAAAAAACCTGTAGAAATGACTCTAAAGAAATTCTAGAGCAGCAGAAGCTGCAAAATGACAGAAAGAAGAAAATTTCTAGCCCACTAAAATCCGGAAAGTTGAAGGGAAGGGTCTATTGCACCAGGCTTGGAGCAGACAGTTCAACCTAGGCCATACCAGTACAGACTGAGCTGGAGTGCCCCTTAGGGGATTGAATTGCTGGCAGTTGCTATAGGTTCCAGAAATTCTCAACCCACAAACACTAAAGACAGCATCAAAGGTCAGTGGGAAGCATCACTTTCCTGACTGAGAGGGGAAATTGGTCAGACTCCAGCCCTAGTTCCAACCTAGACCCCTGCCCCAAACACAGGGAGGCTGCAGCCACTGCTGTAGAAGATGCTGCTTCTGGAGACCTCCAGTTAACAAACCTGAAAAGTTAAGTAATTGCTTGGGAAAATGGACAAATGGGGGAAAAGAAATAGACTGTAGATTCTTATTCTCTGGGTGAAGAGGTATTTTCTTATGTCATTGATGATGAGGAAAATTAAAACATACAACCAGAAGAAGACAACAAAGCCAAAGCTCCTGCATGCAAAGCCTCTATGAAAAAAATGAATTGGTCTCAGGCCATGGAAGAGCTCAAGAAGGATTTTGAAAATCAAGTAAGATGAGGCAGAGCCAAGATGGAGGAGATCTGTAGACATTCCATCACATAGCCCATAAAATACCTGTAAAAAAATAACTGAACAATTTCTAGAGCAGCAGAAGCCACAAAACAGTAGAGTGAAAGAGGTTTCCAGCCCAAGACAGCCTGAAAGGCTGACAGGAAAGGTCTATCTCCCCAGGTGTGGAGTGCAGCCCAGGTTGGACCACAGAAGGGACAGGACCTGGAACAGACTTCAGGGAGCCACTGGCAGCAGCAGTTCCCAGACTGCTGAACCCACAAATCCCAAAGGTAGCTTCAAAGGTCAATGAGAAATCTCCTTTACCCAGGAGAAGGGAATGTGGTCTGGAATACTGGCAGCAGCCACTGCAGTGGTAGCCATCCATTTTTGGAGCCATTCACCTAAATACCCTGGGGGAATTGAGTGGCTGATTTGAATCTCAGCCCTGAGTGGCAGCCCTGGGGTGAGGAGGAGTGTTGGAGTGGTGGAGCTGGAGGTGGCTGTGGAGAGGGAATTTTACTTTCAAATTCTGGGCAGAAAAGTTTTTGGTTTCTCCCAGACTAGTGCACAGGCCAGGAGAAGAGTAAACCCCTCTCCCTTGATTGTGCCACCCTGGAGGATCTGAGAACTTACAGGTCCCTCTTGGCAAAGGGCTCAAAAGTCAAGGCTGGTAAAATGCCCAAAAAAGGGAAAAAAATAAGACTATAGAAGGTTGCTTTCTTGGTGAATAGGTATTTTATTCCCTCCTTTTGGATGAGGAAGAACAATGCTTCTCATCAGAAGAAGTCAAGGCTTCTGCATCCAAACCCTCCAAAATAAATAAGCAATGGTCTTAGATCATGGAATAGATCATATACCATCTCACACTGTTCATTTATACCCAGCTTGTAGAACTCTAAAAGACCCAGATAATTTTTTTTCTATTTAATTTTCCCCAATTACATGTAAAAACAATTTAAACATTTTCAAAATTTTGAGTTCCAAATTCTTTCTCTTCTTCCCTCCATGTCCCCTTACTGAGAAGGCAAACAATTTGATAATGATTATGCATGTTTAATCATGTAAATGTTTGTCACATGGTGAAAGAAAACACAAACAAAAATACCAAGAAAAATGAAGACAAGTTTCTATGGAAAGGATAAGGATAAGGTCTAAGGCTAGATGGTAAAGGGTTAAGAAGAGAATGGGAGTAGAAAAAGAGGAGATACCTGTCATAGTCAGCCTTTAGGAAGAATTTATCTCCAAAAGGCAGGAGAGATATAGGACAACATTTAGAAAGATGGAAGGATTAAGGGAAGGTTTTGTAAAAAGGGGCAAGTCCAATATTCTTATGTTCAGTCTCACATACAGATTTCACAGAAAGGGCTATTCTTTCCCATATTATCATTAAATGTTTATTGGACACAGGATAGCCTTTGTCTTCCCTCCACACCAAAGAAAACATAACCATGTAGAGGATACAGGGGCCCTAAACAGAGGGAACACTATGAAGTGGATGGAATGTTAGACTTAGAATTGTATCCAGATTGGTGGCTTCAACTTACTAGTTGCATGAACTTGGATAAGTCACTTAATCTTAAATTTCCATTTCCTGGTCTGTAAAATGAGATGGTTAGAATCAATGAAATTTAAAGTGAATCTATGATCCCACAAAAGGACTCAAAGAGACCATCATCTTCCCTATATTGACATTGAATTTAGGATTGTCCTGGATAAATTCCTTTTGCTGATATCATTTATTGGCAATCTCTTCTGGACTTGTAGTCCCAACCTGTGATCTAGTCTTTTTCCAAAAGATAAACATACTTGGGTGGGGAGAGGTGGGCTGCTGAGTAACAATTCTCATTCAACAAGTACTTTCCTTTGAACTCCTTTGATTTCATCCTCAGGTAGAAAATTGCTCAGGAAATATGAAAAATGATTATTTTCCTTCTTCAACAACTATATGACTTTGATCTTTAAAACTGATCCTATGCAAAAATCATAGTGTTTATAATTCTAATATTTCATGACTCCAATTCTAGTTCTTTTTACTATACCATATTATCCCTGGTAAAAACAGGAGAAGGAGTAGCTGGGGAAAAGTTAATGGAGCACTGGCTATAGGGTCAGGAGGATCTGAGTTAAAATATGATCTCAGACAGGACATTTACTATCTGTTGTGACTCTAGACATGTCATTTACCCTAACTGCCTCATTAAAAAAAGAAAGCAAAAATAGGAGAGAGCATTTCTGGACTTTAGAACATATTTGAAAATAGGGTCAAGAATCTTAAGCAAAAAGGTTCCAATAGTGATTTGTCCCTTAAAAAAGTACAAATCCAATAAATTCATTGTCCCCATGTAGCTTTCCTGAAAGCACTCTTGACATCTTTGTTTCTCAAGCTATACACCAGAGGGTTGAGCATAGGAATGACCATGGTGTAGAACACTGATACAATTTTATCTGTGTTCACGAAATGACTGGAGCTGAATTTGAAGTAAATGAAGCTGATTGTTCCGTATAATAGACACACTACTGACAGGTGAGAGGCACAAGTCGAGAAGGCTTTCTGCCGACCCTTGACAGAGGGGATCCTCAGGATGGTTGTAAAGATGAACAGGTAGGACATCAATATAACTAGGATTGAACAGAAGGCGGTGAATCCTCCTAATAAAAAGACCACCCATTGAGTGGTGTGGGTATCAGAGCAGGAGAGAACCAGGAGGACAGGAATATCACAGAAGAAGTCATGGATCACATTGGATCTACAAAAGAACAGGCTGAAGGTGAAATATGTGTGGATGGTAGAATCCAGAAAGCCACAGACATAGGAAGCAATGACCAGAGCAACACACACATTAGATGTCATGGTGGTGGTGTAATGGAGGGGTCTACATACAGCTTCCTGGCGATCATAAGCCATAGCAACCAGGAGATAATTTTCAATGTTTGCAAAGGCTACAAAAAAGAACATTTGTGTAGCGCATCCATTGTAAGAGATAACCTTATTCCCTGTGAGAAACCCAGCCATGACTTTGGGTGTAATAACTGAGGAGTAGGCAAAATCCACCAGAGAGAGATTACTGAGGAAAAAGTACATGGGAGTGTGGAGGTGGGAGTCCCAGGAGATCAAGGCTACTATTCCCAGATTCCCCACCATGGTGATGAGGTAGATGAGGGTGAACAGAATGAATAAGGGCACCTGATGCTCTGGGGCATCTGTTAGTCCCAAAAGGAGGAACTCTTTCACATGGGTACTGTTCTCCATAGAATTCATTTGGGAGCTAAGTCACTGACCTGTAAAACAGAAAAAACTTTAGAATTAACTCCCTGAAATTAATCATTGTCAAAGACTTCTCTAGTAGCAGGAGCTGTGATAGAGAGCTTCTGGAGGCATCTCAATGATGCCATGCTGAATATTTTGGAGCAGCAGATGAAATGATTACAACTTCCTTTGGGGAAAAGGATACTTGCTTACCATTTTTCAGTAGCTCTTGTTAGGTGCCAGAGGGGATAAAGGAGTAGATCTTATCTCAGGAAGTCCTGTGACACTTGTATCTGTGTGATCTTGGGCATGTCATTTAAACTCTCCTTGCATCCATTTTCTTAGTTGTGAAACAGAAATAATAATTCATCTACTGTACATTGTTGTTGGGACTAAGGTGGGATATTTACAAAGTGTTTATAATCTTCATATTACACAATCATACATATATGCACATATATCTATATGCATGTATACACCTACATAGATATGCATGAAAATACAAATATATACCTAAGTATATTCTATATAAATATATGTATTTCAGTATTCATATATGTGTATATGCTATATTCCTAATAATATGCTTATCTATACATCTTATCTGTTCATCTATATTTGTATATGCACACAATATACACAGACTTTGGTTACAAATACACACATATAAATGAACACATATTTTTATCCATATATGCACATACATGTATATATAAAAACAAATCAATTTGGTTTGGCTATTAACACAGATACACACACGTGTAAGCATACACAAAGGCACAGAAACCAACAGACCTATTGAATTGGTCTCAAGAAAGTACTTACACAAGAGGTCTAATTTGAACAATAATGGTGGAGGTGAGTAGGGTGGGTATTTTTGATATCAAGGTTCATGTCTGTGTGGAGTATCCTGCATGAGAAAAGGACTGCTCATGTTGATAATTGTGTTGAACATGTGAAGGGAAGTAACATGACATATGAAAAGAGTGCCATACTGGGGCCAGATTTGGGAGGTCTTTGAATGGCACACTGAGAAATTTGTATTCTGTCTGGGAAACAGTAGAGAGGCACTGAAAACCTTTGAGTATGGGAATGGAATGTTCGGGTCTACTTTTAATAACTTTGGAATCAATGAAAAGAAAGAGGAATCGCGACACAGTGAAGAGACAACTGGATTTGATGCCACAAGACCTGGTTTCAGATCTTGCCTCTGATGCCTACTCCCTTGGATTAATCACTGATTATTCCTTTCAGTAATTTCCTCCACTCTACAAAAAGGGGTGGACTCAACAGCCTTTTAGGTCCTTTCCAGAAATCTATTATCCTACAGACTGATTTGTCATTGGATGCTTCTTAGAACCATCTGGCAAACTTGGCAGTACCCTGCCATCACCACTATGAAATCCAAAGGAGGCTATACAGATGCTTTGGAGCCATTTTTTTTCTTTTGGTCCCATCCATGAATTGTCATGGATTGTCAGCTAAATTTTCAACTAAAGCAAATCATCACTTGCCAGTCAGACAGACCTCTTCCCTATGGTGAGCCTCTCTACACAAAGCTAGGTTACTTTTACAATAGCAGAACAATGGTCACTCCATCCAAAGGCTGTTATAGAAGACTTTTAAGTTGGGGAGGTCCTGCCAGACTTTGCCCTTCACTACCTCATTTTAGGAAACCTATAGTTATCTCCACATTATAATGAGGCATTGTAATAGGATTTTAGAGGAAAATACAAATTGCCTGCCATATTTGATAAATTGCAATTATTTTTGTGAGGCAATTGGGGTTAAGTGGATTTGAGGTCAGATTTGAGCTCAGGTCGTCCTGATTCTGTGCTCCATTCACTGCATCACCTAGCTGCCCCTAAATTAGAACTTCTGCATTGCAAGGTCACATTCCATAAGATAGAATTGGAAGGGAGAAGAGAGGTCATTGAATTAGGGCTACACTGCACAGCAATTTGATTAAGGGCCCTTTGTGTGAGTTCTAATTTTAAAATGAGAGATGACCTACTTGTCCAATGCACTTCTATTTCTACATTTATTAGTAAAATCCTTGCCAAATCAGAAAATATGTCCATACTGTGACAGGGGAAAGGGAAGGACCCATGTTCAGATTTTGAGTGTCATGATATGATTTATTACATAAATGAAATCTTTACCACTTGCAACCTTGATAAGGGGACAGCAAAGGATATTGCAGCCTCCAAGGTAGTATCTACATTTGGTAATGATGGGAGATGGGACAGCTCCAGGGTTGGGTACATAGCCTTTCCTTTTGTTATAGGAAATGTCTCAGTTTCCTCATCTGTAAAATGAAAATACTAATGGCACCTACTTACCAGGTTTGTTGTGAGGATCAAATGAGACAATGTTCTTTGAGTATGTAGCTGACAGATTCATTAATTGCTATTAATTAATATAGTCCTGCCTCTGATCACGCAGGTTTAATGACCCTGAGCAAGTTACTTAAATTCTCAGTGTCACAGGCAACTTTTTAAGACTACAAGGTGAAGGGAAACTGCTCATCTGCATTGATTACTGTCAATATTTTAAACATGAAAATCTGAGACCATATCATACATGTAGGCTTGCACTTTAATAACTGCTTCTGCCATGACCTTCTGCCATAAACAAATCTTTCATTAAGGAGAACTGGTACTCTGTGTCTCTCTTGTTAAACATATTTTTGCTAGTCTAATTATCTTTAGTTTATCCCCAGCCTATGCCATGCCTTTCTTTCCTTTTTTTACTTTCTTTTTTCACATTTGCACGGTGGTTATGTTGCATATAAGAATTAAAATGAATGGGGGAAACCATGAGAAAAACTCTAACAAAACAAAACAACACAAGAGAAAAATATTGCGCTTCTTTCTGGGATCCAATTCCATAGCTTTTTCTCTGGATGTGGAAGGCATTTTGCCTCTAGAGTCCATTGGAAATGGTTTAGATCTGTGAATTTTTGTGAAGGGCTAAGTCTACCAGAGAAATTCTATGCCATACCTTTCTGAAACTCATCTGGAACTTTACTTCATGAATGTTGCTTTATAACTCTTAGTTTTAATAATTACAATAGCTAACATTTAATAGTACTGAAAATTTGCAAAGCCCTTTATATGGAGTGCTAGCCTTAGAATCAGGAATACTCCTCTGAGTTAAAATATGACTCCAGATAAGTACATGTTGTGGGACCCTGGGCAAATCGTTTAACCATGTTTGCCTCAGTTTCTTCATTTGTAAAATGAACTGTAGAAGAAATAGCAAGTTAATCTAGTATCTTTGTGAAGAAAACTTCAAATGAGGTCACTAAGAATGGGCACAACTGAAAAAAGTTTGCATAATAAAATTACATATCTCATTTGATCCTCACAACAGCCTTGTAAGGGAGATGATTTTTTTGCCCTCATTTTACAGATGAGCAGCACAAGGCTATAAAGGCTGAGTCACTTGCCCAGGGTCACACAGTTAATAAATGTTCTGAAGCAATATTTCAATCTTACAGTTGTCTCCTCTAATGAGCAATGAAGTACTTAAATCATAGAGCATTTAAATCTTTTTGTATCCCCAGAACTCGATGTAGCACCGAGCAGGTGTTTAATAAATACCAGGTTGACTGACTGTAAATCTTATTGATTTCTATCTCATTTTGTGAAATGGAGATAGTAACATGCACATGAACTCTGTCACAAATTTTTTTATTTGTTTTGTTTTGGATGAGAAAAAACTTTGCACCCCTGAAGTGCTTAGACATGAGAGTTTCAATTAACTTTATAGGCTGTGGGGCTTAGATACAATAACAGATATAAAGGGTTTTGAGCATCATATAGTCACCAAGAGAAGAAGACAGAAAATATCCTAGACCATAAGGTATTTGAGATGGTAAGGAGCAATGGATAAAGGCCTAGACTTGGAGTCAGGAAGACCTGGTTTTGAATCCCACCTCAGACACTTATTAGCTGGAGGACCCTGGGAAGTCACTTAAACTTTCAGCCCTAACCATCTCATTTACAAAATAGTGGTAATGCTAATTATGACATTTACTTCAAAGATTTGCTGTTTTTTTTTGAGTTAATGCATGAAAAATCTCCTTAAAATGTGATTTATCACTGTGGTCAAGAACCATGTCCTATCTAATTTTGTATCATTCTCCCTCCCAACAGTGTTCCTCCCCTACATTAACCTGATGCTCTGTATGTATTTTAAAAATATTCATTTTAAAGGTTCCATTTGCTTTAAAATAATGGCTCTGAATCATTCTTGGATACCTTAAAATAGACCTTGAATCATTATGGAAAAGTCAGATTGAAAATCTGTAGTATTGTAGATAACAGTTATGAGAATTTACATAACCTTTAGAGTTTGCAATGAACTTTGTATACTTTATTTTATGTGAAAGTACTATGGTCATTATTAGCTTCCATTTTAGTAATAATGACATTGAATCTCAGAAAGTTATTAAGTACTTGCCTATGGCCACCTTGCTATTAAATGTCATGGGCAGGAGCTAGACCCAGGTGTTTCTGTCTGTAAGTACATCCCTCAATCCAGTATCACACATACCCCTCCCATCTATGCATTCTGGAATCTAGAATTTGATGTCTTAGAACCTACCTGATATTAAGAAAGAGACTAAAGATGCTCCAGAAGAATTCAGTCAAGAATCTAATCATGTGAGTATTACGATTGAATAACAAATATCAGATCAATGAATTAGTGACTTTGAGGAGTTCTGCCTACACACCAAGAAACCCTAAAAGAGTCA
Organism: Bettongia penicillata ogilbyi; assembly: GCA_023548195.1. Taxonomy (NCBI): domain Eukaryota; kingdom Metazoa; phylum Chordata; class Mammalia; order Diprotodontia; family Potoroidae; genus Bettongia; species Bettongia penicillata. The sequence continues at coordinate 771,144 of JAJHZJ010000479.1, read as the reverse complement.
CACTTGGTTGTCAATGGCAGAAGACAGTGATCAGTTCGGGCTTTATACAGACCTTGGAGGCCAGTCTCCTAAGTACTGTTCTTATTCTCCCTTAGGGACACTGCACAGCTTCAGAGCCAACTTATGCATATAATGAGCCCTTAAAGTTTACTCTGACCATGAGGACCCAACTTGATTGCTCAGGGAGTTAATTTTCTCATTTTATATTTCTACTTTAATTCTTTATTAGTGTGATAAAATAGAGAGAACCTCAGACATGGTAATTCTGAAGACGCAGGTTTAATATTGATTTGATCACATCCCTACTGATTTTAGCAAGTCACTGAACTCTCCCAATTTCTTGGTTCCCTATGATGATATTTCTCATTTTGCTTATCTGTAAAGTAGAGATAATAATCTCTTCTCTATATACCCTGAAGTGCTTGAATCAAATGTAATACTAAATGTGGAAAAGATGGTATAGTGTCTCTAATAATTGATACAATTTTAGAAAAGTCACATTTTCTGTCTGAATCACAGTTTCCTGTTCTGAAAAATGATCAGTCTATTCTCCCTCCCTGATTTCCATGGATAATGTGAGAAAAGTGCTTTTTAAAGTTACAAATACATTAGGTGTTATGTTTTCATTACTATTAATCTTTCAGTCTACCATGTTGTCTAGTCAATGAGACTGTGCCCCATGTATTCATGTGCTGTTTTCCGTGACTTAGTGAATTCATTTCTGAAGGACACATGTAAATACAGCTGCAGTATACTGATAGGTCTGGGCAATCCTGTAAGCTTCATTTATCTTTTTTTTTTTTACCAAAATATTTGCCAGTCTAAAAAATGGGGGTAAATGTAGGTTAGGTGCTAGGATAGTAAAAATAGTTCAGAACTGGTTGCATATCTAACTTCAAGAGCAAATCACTGATGGAGAGAGGACACTTAGAAAATAAAACCTAGAGTGCCCCAGAGAGTTTTTTTGAATGACTTGGATTTATGCTTACATGGCAAAGTTTTCAGATGAACCAATATGTTAGGCAGAGCCACTTATTTGGATGGTATTCAGGTGGTACCCTGCTTAGAGCACTGGACTTGGATTCAGGAAGTTCAAATTTCTAACCCAATCTCAAATACTTAATAGTGTGAATCTGGGTATTATTCAATCTCTGGGTACCTCAGTTTCCTTATCTCTGCAATGTGAATAATGATAGCCTCAGTGTACTGAGATTGGTTTAAGGATAAAAGGATATATTTGTAAAGTGCTTTGCAAATTTAAAGGACTATATGCATATGTTATTAGCAACTATTATTAGATGTTGGTAGAGAACAATGTTAATCAAAATATGATCATATGAAATTTAATGAGACAAACCCAAAATGTTACTTTTTTATTTTATTTGTTTATTCTAAAGTTTCAATATTCATCTCCACAAAATTTCGAGTTCCAAATTTTCTCCCCATCTTTCCCCTTCCCCATCACAAAATGCCTTACATTGTGATTGCCCCTTCCACCAATGTGCCCTCCCTTCTAACACCCCTTCCTTCCCTTATCCTCATCTTCTCTCTTCTCCTGTAGGGCAAGAAAAATTTTTTATACCCCATTACCTGTATTTCTTATTTCCAAGTTGTATGTAAAAACAATTCTCAACATTTGTTCCTGAAACTTTGAGTTCCAACTTCTCTTTCTTCCTCTCTCCCCTCCCATCCCCACTGAGAAGGCAAGCAATTCAACATAGGCTATATAAGTGTAGTTTTGCAAATGACTTCCATAATAGTCATGTTGTGTAAGACTAACTATATTTCCCTCCATCCTATGCTGCCCCCCATTTCTTCTATTTTCTCTTTTGACCCTCTCCCTCCCTCCTCACATTTACCCTCCCTTCCATCATCTCTCCCACCCTGCTTATCCCTTTCTCTCCTATTTTCCTGTAGTATAAGATAGATTTTCATACCAAATTGAGTGTATGTGTTATTCCTTCCTTAAGCCAAATGTGACAAGAGTGTCACTTTTTCCCTCTCACCTTTCGCCTTTCCCCCTCCATTAGAAAAGCTTTTTCTTCCCTCTTCTATGAGAGCTAATTTGCCCCATTCCTTTCTCCCTTTCTCCTCCCAATGTATTCCTCTCTCACCACTTAATTTTATTTTATTTTTTTAGATATGACCCCTTCCTATTCAACTCATCCTGTGCTCTCCATCTCTCCATATTACATATGTATATATGTATGTATATATATATATATATATATATATATATATATATATATATATAAATATATGTATGTGTGTGTGTGTGTCTGTGTCTGTGTGTGTGGTGTGTATAATCCCTCCAACTACCCAGATACTGAGAAAAGTTTCAAGAGCTACAAATATTATCTTTCCATGTAGGAATGTAAACAGTTCAACTTTAGTAAGTGCCTTGTGATTTCTCTTTCCTGTTTACTTTTTCATATTTCTCTTGATTCTTATCTTCAAAAGTCAAATTTTCTTTTCAACTCTGGTCTTTTCATCAAGAATACTTGAAAATCCTCTATTTTATTGAATGATCATTTCCCCCCCTAAAGTATTATACTCAGTTTTGCTGAATAGGTGATTCTTGGTTTTCATCCTAGTTCCTTTGACTTCCGGAATATTCCATGCCCTTTGATCCCTTAATGTAGAAACTGTTACATCTTGTATTATCCTGATTGTATTTCCATAATACTCAAATTTTTTCTTTCGAGCTGCTTGCAATATTTTCTCCTTGACTTGGGAACTCTGGAATTTGACTACAATATTCCTGGAATTTTCCCTTTTTGAGTCTTTCAGGAGGTGATTGGTAGATTCTGTCAATATTTATTTTTCCCTCTGGTTCTAGAATATGAGGGCAGTTTTCCTTGATGCTTTCATGAAAGATGATGTCTAGGCTCTTTTTTTCATCATGACTTTCAGATAGCCCCATAATTTTTAAATTTTCTCTCCTGGATCTATTTTCCAGGTCAATTGTCTTTTCAATAAGATATTTTACATTATCTTCTATTTTTTCACTCTTTTGGTTTTGTTTTGTAATTTCTTGACTTCTCATAAAGTCATTAGCTTCCATCAGCTCCATTCTAATTTGAGAGTCCAGTGGAACTGGGAGAGGGAGAGAGAGAACCATAAAACCCCAGGAAACAGCAAAAAATGCTGCTGGGATTATCAGCCACAGATTAAATCTCTGTCAGTCACCTACTTGATCTTCCGGGAGCCAATATGGCAGAGTGATCAGTAAATGCTATATACCCCTCCTGTTGTTGATCTTGAAAAATCCAGAAAATATTTCCCCAGTAAAAATCCTGAAACAGTAGGATCAGTCAAAGGGGTAAACAGTTTCTTATCACTTGAGGCCACGAACATCGCAAAGGGGAATCCCTCTTGCTCTAACTGAAGGAGACCCCACTTCAGCAAACCTAGAAGAGATACTGATGCCCAGGGGGATGGAGCCTGTAATCACCAACACCAGGACTTCAGGCATGCCTACACACTCCCAGGAGGAATGAGGAAGGCACTTGCACAGATGGAATTCACTAACCACCAAGTTTACCTATGCTCTAGTTCAGGAGATTAGACTTCCTGCAGTCAGAACACCCCTGACCCACACTTAATACAGCTGGCTCTAGGGTAACTCCAGGGAAACCCAGAAATACTTCACCTGATCTATGTTTTGGCATACCAGCCAGCTCAGCAACAGGTAAACTGCAGCATTTTGGGTTCTAACTTGAAAGAACCAAAGACCACAATAAAGAAAGCCTCAAGTTCTAAGCACAAGAATCATGGGACAGAGGTCCCTGTGCCCTAGAAGCAGAGGTTCACTTTAAAGGCCAGGAAAAGGGTAGTCATCATGAGCAAGAAGCAAACCAGAAAAGAAAATACCACAGAATCTTTCTTTGGGAATGAGGACCAAAACACAAATACAGAAGAGGTCAGTATTGAGAATGCATTCCCATCTGAAACTTTAGGAGGGAATATGAACTGATCTCTAAAGAAAAGAATATTCCTGGGAGAGATCAAGAAGAATTTTAAAAGTCAAATTAGAGAAATAGAAGGAAAACTGACCAATGACTTTAAAAATATGACAAAAGGAATTACGGAAGAATTTAAAAGAAAAATTGGAGAAACGGAAAAGGAAGTACAGAAACTAACCAGAGAAAATAACTCCTTAAAAAGAACAATTAGATAAATAGAAAAGGTGATGCAAAAGATAACTGAAGAAAACAATGAATTAAAAATTAGAATTGGGCAAGTAGAAGCTAATGATTCTATGAGACATCAAGAATCAGTCAAATAGAATCAAAAGAATGAAAAGATAGAAGAAAATGTAAAATATCTCATTGGAAAAGCAAGTGACATGGACAATAGATCCAGGAGAGAAAATCTAAGAATTATTGGGCTACCAAAAAGCCATGATGAAAAAAATGGCCTGAACAATATTTTCCAAGAAATCATCAAGGAAAATTGCTTAGAGGTTCTAGATCCAGAGTGCAAAATAGTCGTCTAAAGAATTCACCATTCACCTCCTGAAAGGGATACTAAACTGAAAACACGAAGGAATAGAATTGCCAAATTCCATAATTATCTAGTTAAGGAGAGAATGCTGCAGGCAGCCAGAAAGAAACAACTCAAATGTCAAGGAGATACAGTTCAGATCACACATGATCTTTCAGCTTCTGCATTAAAAGACTGGAGGGATTGGAATATGATGTTCCGTAAGGCAAAGGAGTTGGGACTACAACCAAGGATCTATTACCCAGAAAAATTAGGCATAATATTTCAGGCAAGGAGATGAACATTCAATGAATAATAGATTTTCAGAATTTCCTGATGAAAAGGACAGAGTTCAATAGAAAATTTGATCTTCAAACACAAGTCTCAAGAGAGGCACAAAAAAAATAATAGGAGAAAAACCTTGTTATTCAATATTGGCAACCTGATTACATCCCTGTAAGGGAAGATGATATTTGCTAATCTTGAGAATTGTATATTTAATATGATATTTAAAAGGAATATGCATAAATAGAGGGAGTGGTATAAATTAAATGATGTGATGATAAATATATGATTTATGGGTATGAAAGGACTGTAATGGGAGATATTAAAAGGAGGATGCAGAAAAGGTAAATAACATTACAGGAAGTAGCACAAAAATAAAAGTAGAGGGAAAGAAGGGAGGGAGATGAGCATTGTTTGAGATTTACTCTCATTTGATTGGGCTCAAGGAGGGAAGAACAAACTCAGTTAAGTATAGAAATAACAACTAGTTCTTCAGGAAGTGGGAGGGGAAAGGGGAAAGAAAAGAGAGGAAAGGCTAAAAGGGAGGGAAGAAGTACTAACAGAATAAAAAGGAGAGAGGCTAAAAGAAGGGATGGAAGACTGAGGCAGGCAGTGGTTAAAAATTGAAACTATTGTGGAGAGAAAGGAAGGAGAACTAAAAGCATAAACATGGGTAAAGAGGATGGAGGGGAAGACACAGATTGTAATCATAACTGTGAATGTGAATGGGATGAACTCTCTCATAAAATGGAGACAGCAGAATAGATTAAAAACCACAATCCTACAATATGCTGTTTACAAGAAGCACATTTGAAACAGAGGAATACACATAGGGTAAAGGAAAAATGTTGGAACAGAATACATTATGCTTTAGCTGATGAAAATAAGCAGAGGTAGCAATCCTAACCTCCAACAAAGCAAAAGCAGAAATAGATCTGATCAAAAGAGATAAGGAAGGAAACTATAATCTGCTGAAAGACACCATAGATAAAGAACCAATGTCATTACTAAATTATGTATGCAGCAGGGTTCAGGGCTGGGGATTCCCAGTGGCAGCCTCAGTTACCAGATTCCTCAATACAAAACACCATAGACAGCTTCAAAGACCAGTAAGAAAGCTCTTTCATCCAGATGAGAAAGGAGCAGGGTCTTACCATAGCCCCAACCCCAGGTGGCTGCAGCATCCAGTTTTGGATCCCTCAGCCTAAAGGCCATGGGGGAAGCAAACAGCTGATCTGAATCTTGGCCCTGATTTGTTGCCCTTGGGTGAAGAGGAGCACTGGCGTGGTGGAGCTGGAGGAGGATGTGGAGAGAGTACCCTACTGGCAGATTCTGGGCAGAAAAGTGCTTGTGGCTGCTCCCAGACAAGACCTCAGGCCAGGAGAGGAGTAAACTCCTTTCCCTTGATTGTGGCACCTTGGAGGAACTGAGAACTTATAGATCCCTAGAGTATATGCTCCACTTGACAAAACTCCCAAAAGTCAAGTAACTGGCTAAGAAAATGCCTCAAAAAGGGGAAAAATGAGACTATAGAAGGTTACATTCTTGGTGAACAGGTATTTTCCTCCATCCTTTCAGATGAAGAAGAGCAAAGCATACCATTAGAAGAAGACATCAAAGTCAAGGCATCTTCATCCAAAACCTACAAAATAATTTTGCAATGATCTCAGACCATGGAAGATCTCAAAATAAATTTTTAAAATAAAGTAAGAGACGTGGAGGAAAAATTGAGAAGAGAAATAAGAGCAATGTAAGAAAATTAGGGAGACCCAAAAAATGCTGAAGAAAATAACACCTTTAGACATAGTCTAACCCAAGTGGCAAAAGAGGTCCAAAAAGACAATGAAGAGAAAAGCACTTTAGCAAGCAGAATTAGTCAAATGGAAAAGGAGGTTCAAAAACTCACTGAAGAAAATAGTTCTTCAAAAATTATAATGGAGCAAATGGAAGCTAATGACTTTATGAGAAACCAAGAAATTACAAAACAAAGCCAAAAGAATGAAAAAATTCAAGACAATGTGAAATATCTCATTGAAATAACAACTGACTTAGAAAATAGACCCAGGAGAGACAATTGAAAAATCATGGGACTACCTGAAAATTATGATAAAAAAAGAGCCTACACATAATCTTTCATGACATTGTCGAGGAAAACTGCCCTGATATTCTAGAACCATAGGGCAAAATAAATATTGAAAGAATCTACCAATCACCTCCTGAGAGAGATTCGAAAAGAGAAACTCCTAAGAATATTATAGGCAGATACCAGATTTCCTAGGTGAAGGAGAACATATTGCAAGCAGTCATAAAGAAGCAATTTGAGTACTGTGGAAATACAATCAGGATAACAGAAGATCTATCAGCTTCTACATTAAGGTATTGAAGGACTTGGAATACAATATTCCAGAAATCAAAGGAACTAGGATTAAAACCAAGAATTACCTACCCAGCAAAACTGAGTATAATACTACAGGCAAAAACATGGTCATTCAATTAAACAAAGGACTTTCAAGCATTCTTGCTGAAAAGATCAGAGCTGAATAGAAGATTTGACTTTCAAACACAAGAATCAAGAAAAGCATGAAAAGGTAAACAGGAAAGAGAAATCATAAAGGACTTACTAAAGTTTAACTGTTTACATTCCTACATGGAAAGATAATATTTATAACTCTTGAAACTTTTCTCAGTATTTTGGTAATTGAAAGGATTATATACATATAGACAGAGGACACAGGATGAGTTGAATAGGAAAGAATGATATCTAAAAAATAAAATTAAGGAGTGAGAGAGGAATATATGGAGAGGAGAAAGGGAGAAATGCAATGAGGCAAATTATCTCTCATAAAAGAGGAAAGAAAAAGTTTTTTTTTTAATGAAAAAGCATTTATTAAAGTATTTACTCTGTGCAAAACACTGGTGTAAGTGCTGGAGATATAGGTAGAAATAATCCCTGATATCAAGGAACTCACTTTCCAGTTGGGGAGACAACGCATACAAAAGGTTTCAGTTTCAAGTCAGCTGAACATTTGCCAAAAGTGCAGCAGTCAAGCAGACAGTAACATATTTTCTTTAATGTCATTTCTATTTATAATACCGTATCAGTTTCTGATGTGGATCACAGTGCTAAGGACCAGGAGGAGAGAACTCACTCCCCCCCTCGCCTCCCATATATTAAGTAACTGTGACAGCTGAGGAGATGGGGACCACCAATGCCTTGTGGGTGGCAGTTGATTTTGGGTGATTGGTAAGGATGCCACGCTCTTTTTCATGAGTAGTTCCCTTCAGAAAAGGTTGTGGAGTAGGGTGGGAGGACTGGAAGCAGGGCAGGTGGTTTGGAAGCTAATGGAATCCCCAAGTTTCTTTGCTTTTGTTCTTTTTCTTTTGATCTTGACTGTTTCCATCAGAGTCTAAGGTGTAGTGATGGTGGTTTGTCCTTCTTGGCATGTTCTGTCTCCTATCTCTCGGGATGCTCTAATACTTCAGTCATACTGGCTTGCCTTCTCTCATGATTTAGGCAGTTAAATGAATGAGTAAATGAACGCAGTGGTCATTATGGGACTTAGTGGCCAAACTAATGTGGTCAGTGGAAAAGTTATCATAAATTCAGTCAGTGGGCACCAAGTATAAAAGTGCTATCACCATCATCATCATCATCATCATCATCATCATCATCATCATCATCATCATCATCATTATCGCTTTTGCACTAAAATGATATGTATTGTAATTAATGTGATATTCCTCTAACTTGGTCTAGTGCCTAGATGCATCTTCCCAGAGTGGGTCTAGGCTTCCATTTCCTGCTTCACAGCTCATCACAGAGCTCTAAATGAACTCTTCCAGTAACTTTCCTATGTGGAGCACAGGATAAAACAAAAATCAATTTCTAGAAATCAAGTTGTCAGATGTGAGGCATCGATCAGAGATAAGGTAAGATCAGAGGAGGAATTTATCCTCAGATCTTCTACCTGTGAAATATTCCATAACAAGCATTAGGTAGCTCTGTGCCAGACCTGGAATCTGAAAAACCCGAGTTCAAATGCAGCCTCAGACATCCACGAGTTGTAATGACGCCTGACAAGTTATGTAACCTTCATCTGCCTCAGTTTCCTCAACTGTAAAATGGGAACAATAAGACCACTTACTTTCCAAAGTTGTTATGGGAATAAATTAAGATAATATTTGTAAGTGCTTTGCAAACCTTTAAACACTAAAGAAATGTCAGAAATTGTTAGCCTTAAGTAGGGGCTATTCAGCTCAAACTTAAATGCTTTATTTATTGGCAAATACATTTCTTGGAGTTATATGCCAAATAAACCTTGTTGCCTAGGTAGGATTAGTAATGCTAAAAATTAAATGCTCAAAATGGAGGGAGTAGGTCTCTGAAGTTGAAGGAAGGGTCAAGAAAAACTTTTTTCAGTGGATGGGAAAAGGAGGGAGATGAGAGGAAGAAAATGAAGCTTACTCCATCACATTTGGATTAAGGAGGGAATAACATGCAAACTCAATTTGGCATGAAAATCTATTTTACACTACAGGGAAGTAGGAGAGAAGGGGATAAATGGTCTGTGGGGAGAATGATAGAAGGGAAGGCAAATGGGAGGAGGGAATAATTAGAAGTAAACACGTTTCTGGAAGGACAAAGATAAAAGAGAGAATTGAGTAAATGGGAACAGGATAGGATGGAGGCAAATATAGTTATTCTTTCACAACAGGAGTATTATGGAAGTCTTTTGCATAACTACACAAATATAGCCTATACTGAATTGCTTGCCTTCACATTGAGGAGGTGCGAGGATGAAGGGAGGAAGAGAAGTTGGAACTCAAAGATTTAGAAAAGAATGTTGAGAACTGTTTTTGCATACGACTGGGAAATAGGAAATACAGGTAATGGGGTATAGATATCTATCTTGTCCTTAGAAAGAAGATGAGGATAAAGGAAGCTAGGGGTGTGATAGAAGAGAAGGCATATTAGGGGAAAAGGTAATCAGAATGAAATGTGTCTTGGGTTGGGGGGAGGGAACAGGTGGGGAGAAAATTTAGAACTCAAAATCTAGTGGAAATGAATGTTGAAAACTAAATATATGTATATAGGAAGAAATTAAGTTGTTATACACACCGACAGGAATGACTCTCTATTCCCCCCACTGAATATTGAGTTGAAATTGATTTTCCAATTAGATTTTTGTTATTTAAACAAGACAAAATGGCTACACTGATGCACAAAACTTAAGAGTTAACATAAGTGCTTATCTTCTTTTGAATACCCAATCTGAGATTGAGGACTGTTGATTATGACTCTGTCAATTGGTCCAACTGTTGATATCAGTGATTCTTTTTGCCATGTTCCCAATGTTGCTACATTACTTGGTAATGCTCTGTTCTACTGGACTTAACCATTTTTATTGTGAGAGTATCAGTCATCAACTAGAACTCTGTATCTTCTGGGAAGTTAGACACATGAGGACACCAAATTACCAGGGGCATAGTATATGGATTAGTTTTAGGTGGTATCCTCTGAGTGGTTTGATCACCAACCTAGGGCTATTGGAAAACTTTTTTTTTGTTTTCAATGTTCTACAATCATTTCCATGTATCTTAGATTTTTCCCCTCTTCCCCCTTTCTCCTTTCCTCCCCACTCCCTTCCTGAGATGGCATACAATTTTATATAGGTTCTACATATATATTCCTATTAAATACATTTTTACCTTAGTCATGTTGCATAGAAGAACTAAAATGAATGGAGAAATCATAAAACAAATCATAATACAAAAGAAAATGATCCTGTGATTGAATTCCATAGTTCTTTCCCTGAATGTGGAAGGCATTTTGCCTTAAGAGACCATCGGAAATTATTTAAGTCCTTGCATTGCAATGCAGTACTAGGTCTACCAGAAAAATTCCTCACACACTGTGGCTGGTGCTGTGTATGAAGTTTTCTGGTTCTGCTCCTTGCACTCAGCATCAGTTCATATAAACCTTTATAGACCTCCCTGAAGTCTCCCTGTCCGTCATTTCATATAGCACAATAGTATTCCCTTGCATTCATGCACCACAATTTACCCAGCCATTCCTCAATTGATGGGCATCCCCTTGATTTCCAGTTTTTGGCTGTCACAAAGAGAGCTGCTGTAAATATATTTGTACATGTGGTACTCTTTCCCATTTTTATGATTTCCTAGGGATACAGTCCTAGAAGTGGTATTGCTGGGTCAAAATGTATGCACATTTTTGTAGCCCTTTGAGCATGGTTCCAGATTGCTCTCCAGAATGGTTGGAACAGCTCACAACTCCAACAACAATTAATTAGTGTTCCAACTCTCCCTCATCTTCTCCAACATTTATCACCTTCCTGCTTTGTCATGTTAGCCAATCTGATAGGTGTGATGTAATATCTCACAGTTGTTCTTATTTGTATCTTTCTAATTAATAGAGATTTAGAGTATTTTTCATATGACTATAGATAGCTTTAATTTCTTCCTCTGTAAACTGCCTGTTCATACCTTTGACCATTTATCAATTGGGAATGGCTTGCATTCTTGTGCGTTTGACTCAGTGGTCTATATGTTTTACAAATGAGGTCTTTATCACAGACACTAGTTGCAAAAATTCTTTTCAAATTTTCTGCTTCCCTCCTAATCTCGGTTGCATTGGATTTGGTTGTGCAAAAACTTTCCGGTTTAATGTAATCTAAATTATTCATCTTCACTTTTTAATGCTTTCTCTCTCTTATTTAGTAAAAAATTCTTCCCTTCTCCATAAATCTGATAAATACACTATTCCTTGCTCCACTAATTTGTTTATAGTAGCAATCTTTATACCTAGATCGTGCACACATTTGTACTTTATTCTTGTGTATGGTATCAGGCATTGGTCTATGCCTAGTTTCTGCCACAGCGTTATCCAGTTTTCTCAGCAATTTTTGTCAAACAGTGAGTTCTTATCCCAGAAGCTGGGGTCCTTGGGTTTATTAAACCGTATATTGCTATATTCATTGACTACTGTGTCTTGGGTACCTAAGATATTCTACTGGTCTGCCCTTTTGTTTCTTAGCCAATACTAAGTGGTTTTGATAATTGCTGCTTTATAATACAATTTGAGATCTGATAGAGCTAAGCCACCTACCCTAGCATTTCTTTTCATCAGTTCCTTTGATGTTCTGGACCTTTTGTTCTTCCAGATGAATTTTGATATTATTTTTTCTAGCTCTAGAAAATAATTATCTGATAGTTTGATTGGTATAGCATTGATTAAGTAAATCAATTTAGGTAGAGCTGTCATTTTTATTATATTATCTCGGCCCACCCATGAACACTGATGTTTTTCCACTTACTTAGATCTGACTTTATTTGTACGAAAAGTGTTTTGCAATTTCCCTGGATTTATTTTGGCAGGTAGATACCCAAATATTTTATAGTGTTTACATTTAAATGAGATTTCTCTATCTCTTGCTGTTGGGCTTTGTTAGCAATATATAGAAATGCAGATGATTTGTGTGAGTTTATTTTGTAACCTGCAACTTTGCCAAAGTTGTTTATTATTTCAAGTGCTTCTTTAAATGAATCTCTGGGATTCTCTAAGTATATCATCATATCATCTGCAAAGAGTGATAATTTAGATTCTTCTTTCCCTATTCTAATTCCTTCAATTTCTTTTCTCCTCTTATTACTAGAGCTAACATTTCTAGTACCATGTTGAATAATAGTGGTGATAATGGACATTCTTATTTCTTCTCTGATCGTATTGGCAATGCATCTAGCTTATTCCCATTGGATATAATACTTGCTGATGGTTTTCGGTAGATACTGCTTATTATTTTATGGAAAGTTCCATGTATTCCTGTGATTTCCAGTGTTTTCAATACGAATGGGTCTAGCTTTTTCTGCATCTATTGAGATAATCTTGTCATTAATGTTAGTTTTGTTGTTGATATGATCAATAATGCTAATATTTTTCCTAATATTGAACCAGTCCTGCACTGCTAGTGTAAATCCTACCTGATCACAATGTATTATTCTCTTGATAAGTTGCTGTATTCTTTTTGCTAAAATTTTATTTAAAATTTTTGCATCTTTATTCATTAGAGTAAAAGGTCTATTGGAAAACTTCTTCAGTCAAGTTCTAGGGTGTTGCTGGAAACAGGGTTGTAAATTGAAGAAACTGTCAGACAATCTACTAGGTAGCTTCCAGCGCAACTTGTTGTGGTTTTCACACACTCTATGCCGCACATTGAGCCATATCGAATGGACTCTTCATAATTCCTAAATGTAAGACATTCACTACTAGTCAAGTAGCCCCATCAAGATCTGAGACACTTTATTGGATGTTGGACCAGGAGCTTATTTCGACCCTTCTAAGGGATGTCCTTCTGAACACTTGAGGCTTGCACCCCCAGGACCCTGATCTGTTAGAGCATTTATTTTATCATATGCTGGCTAATTGCTCATCTATCTTGTTCCATCTAATTGGGTCCTTGGAGGCGTCAGAGTAGTGGACACTTTTGCTTCATCTTCCACTACTATAACATTACCAGTGAAATGGATATGTGTATGTGAGGTCATTCATATCAGGTACCCCACAACTTTTGATACATTAACTGTATTCAAAGTAATGCTATCATCCTCAGGGTATTCAAGGCCATTTGACTTATCATAAAGTCACTGTGGGCCTGCCTTCTGTTTCAGGATAGAAATTGCTTCAGTGGGATAGTCCACTGTCTGTGGGGGGCTATTGAGAAATCTCCCTTAAATAGGATGCATTTGTTTGATAGCCCCATAACCCATTCTAACACAGCAGCTTGTTGTTCCTATTCTGCCCACTGAGTAGACACTGTATTAATTAGTTATCCACTTAGTCAAGACATAAACCCCCCAAAGCAATCCAATTATCTTCCAAAATGAGAATTATTCTAGTGTGTCCATCAGTGGTGGCAAACTTTTGTTGCTTCTAGGGATTCCCCAAGATTTACCTGGTGCCTGTCTCAAATGCTAGCAAGTTAACTTTTCCTATTATTTTGCACTTTTATTGAGAGTCATTCGTTTTCTAAAAATTTATCTAGTGTTTAGTGATCAGTGTCAGGCCATTTGTGCTGTTTTGGAGCATGTGTCCTCCCTGTCCAAGTCCATGTTCTGAGGCAGAGTTTTATCATTTGCTCAGCAGCCAAGAAGTTAGAATTCTTGGTTCCCTTAAGGTTAATTTCCTTTACCCAAGCCATTTATTACTTTAAATACATAGATGTGAGGGACCAGTAACAAGCTGACTCTGCCACTGAAAACTTTTAAAACTTGTCTTCTGGAAGGTTGGCAACTGGAGAAGATTCAGAATTGCTGGCACTCCCTTTTCTCCTCCTCACTCTTGCATTTTCCTATGAGATTCTCAAAGAGAAAAATTGGGAAGAGAAATGAGAGTGATTCAACTAAATCATGAAAAAAGGATTCAACAGCTTGTAAAGGAAACCTTCCCCCAAATGCTGAAGAAAAATAACACCTTTTATATTAGACCAACCCAAAACCAAAAGACAATGAGGGGAAGAATGCGTTAAAAAGTAGAATGAAGCAAAAGGAAAAAAGGGCCAAAAGCTCAATGAAGAAAATAATTCTTAAAATTATAATGAAGTGGAAGCTAACGATTTTATGAGAAATCAAGAAAGTATAAAACAAAACGAAAAGAATAAAAAAAATAGAAGACAAGGTGAAGTAGCCCATTGGAAAAAACAACTGAAAAAATTGGAAAAAATTGAGAAAATTGCAAAAAAAATGAGACCATAGAAGGCTGCTTTCTTGGTGAACAGATATTTTCTCCTTTCCTTTCTGATGAGGAAGAATAATGCTTACCATCAGGTAAAGACATAGAAGTCAAGGCCTCTGTATCCCAAACATCCAAAATAGATATTCAATGGGCTCAGGCCATGGAAGAGCTCAAAAAGGATTTTGAAAATCAACTTAGACAGGTGGAGGAAAAACTGGGAAGAGAAATGAGAGAGATGCAAGAAAAGTACGAAAAATGGGTCAGTACCTTGCTAAAGGAGACCCCAAAAAATGCTGAAGAAAATAACACCTTAAAAAATAGGCTCACTCAATTCGCAAAAGAGGTTCAAAAATCCAAGGAGGAGGAGAATGCTTTTAAAAGCAGAATTAGCCAAATGGAAAAAGAGGTTCAAAAGCTCACTGAAGAAAATAGTTCTCTCAAAATTAGAATGGAACAGATGGAGGCTAATGAGCTTCTGAGAAGCAAAGAAATCACCAAAAAAAAACCAAAAGAATGAAAAAATGGAAGAGAATGTGAAATATCTCATGGGAAAAACAACTGACCTGGAAAATAGATCAAGGAGGGGGGCGTAGTCAAGATGGTGGAGTAGAAAGGTGCATGTTTACGAGCTCTGAACCCACAGCCCATAGAATTAATGTAAAAAGAGATCACTATAAGTTCTGGAACACTGTAAGGTGTCCAGAAACAGAGTGGAAGAGATTTCCATTCCAGAGAGTCCTGGAGAGCCGTCCCCAGGGTCTGTCGCGCCCCGGAAAGCGGACCCCACCCCAGTGCTGCCCTGGCCATGGCCCCAGAGGAGCTGATATGAGCAGGCTTCAGGGATGGATCATCCGTTGCCTGGAAGGTCCCTCTGCCCACAGACTCTACAGGTCAGTGAGAGAGACAGCTGGGCTGGAAGAGGGGAGCAGGGTGTCTCCATGGCTCGGGCCCCCTCAGGAGGAAGTGGTGGAGGCAGAGGCAGGGGCAGGAAGCTGTGGAGGCAGAGGCAGGGGCGGCGGCGGAGGGAGTGGAAGCGTGGCGGCGGCCCAGGACTCCCCCAGCAGCAGGCAGGATCTTCATTACTGAGAGTCTCTGCATAAACCCCCTGAGGGAGCTGAGCCTGGGAGATGGCCCTGCCCCACCCCGCTCCATTACTGAAGGTCTCTGCATAAAGCTCATGAGGGAGCTGAGCCTGGGAGGCGGCCCTGCCCCCACCCCAGCAGCAGAACTAAAGCTCACATTGATTAGCAGCCGGGTGGCGTGGAAAGTCCATTTGAATCTCAGATCCCAAGCACTAGCTGGGCGGATCTAGGCGGGGGTGGACAGGAATCTCAGAAGTCAAGTAACTGGCAGAGAAAATGCCTAGAAAAGGGAAGAAAAATAAGACTTTTGAGAGTTTTTTCGAACAAATGCAAATGATCCCAACTTTCAGATCTGACGACGATGAGTACATATTCTTGCCATCAGGGCAACATGTGGAGGGTGGGGTGGGTTCAGGCCTTGGAAGAGCTCAAAAAGGATTTTGAAAAGCAAGTTAGACAGGTGGAGGAAAAACTGGGAAGAGAAATGAGAGAGATGCAAGAAAAGTATGATAAACGGGTCAATACCTTGGTAAAGGAGATCCAAAAAAATGCTGAAGAAAATAACACATTGAAAGATAGGCTTACTTGGAAAAAGAGGTTCAAAAAGCCAATGAGGAGAAGAATGCTTTCAAAAACAGAATTAGCCAAATGGAAAAAGAGGTTCAAAAGCTCACTGAATATAATAGTTCTCTCAAAATTAGAATGGAACAGATGGAGTCTAATGACTTTACGAGAAACCAAGAAATCACCAAACAAAACCAAAAGAATGAAAAAATGGAAGAGAATGTGAAATATCTCATGGGAAAAACAACTGACCTGGAAAATAGATCCAGGACAGACAATTTAAAAATTATGGCATTACCTGAAAGTCGTGATCAAAAAAAGAGCCTAGGTATCATCTTCCATGAAATTATCGAGGAAAACTGCCCTGACATTCTAGAACCAGAGGGCAAAATAAGTATTGAAAGAATCCATCGATCACCACCTGAAAGAGATCCAAAAAGAGAAACTCCTAGGAACATTGTGGCCAAATTCCAGAACTTCCAGGTCAAGGAGAAAATCTTACAAGCAGCTAAAAAGGAACAATTCCAGTATTGTGGAAATAAAATCAGGATAACTCAAGATCTAGCAGCTTCTACATTAAGGGATCGAAGGGTGTGGAATAGGATATTCCAGAAGTCAAAGGAACTAGGACTTAAACCAAGAATCACCTACCCAGCTAAACTGAGTATAATACTTCAGGGGAAAATATGGTCTTTCAATGAAACAGAGGACTTTCAATCATTTTTGATGAAAAGACCAGAGCTGAAAAGAAAATTTGACTTTCAAACACAAGAATGAGAAGAAGCATGAAAAAGTAAACAGCAAAGAGAAGTCTTAAGGGACTTACCAGAAGTGAACTGTTTACATTCCTACATGGAAAGACAATATTTGTAACTCTTAAAACTTTTCAGTACCTGGGTAGTTGGTGGGACCACACACACATATGTACACGCATGCATGCACACACATACACACATGCACACACATACAGAGACAGAGAGCACAGATTGAATTGAATAGGATGGGACCATGTCTTAAAAGAAATTAAGGTAAATGGTGAGAGAGAAATGTAGTGGGAGGAAAGAGGGTGAAATGGAATGGGGTAATTATATGTCATTTAAGAGGGAAGTAGGAGACTTTTTAGTGGAGGGAAAAAGAGGAGAGCTGAGAAAAAAAAAAACAAAAAACAAGAAGTTTACCCTCATCACATTTGACTAAAGGAAGGAATAAAATGCATACTCATTTTGGTATGAAAACCTATCTTACAGTATAGGAAAGTGGAGAGAAGGAGATAAGCAAGGGGGGGATGATGGAAGGGAGGGCAAAGAGAGGAGGGAGCAATTTGAAGTCAACACTTGGGGAGGGACAGGATCAAAAGAAAGAATAGAAACAATGAGGGGCAGGTTAGGATGGAGGGTAATTCAGTTAGTCTTACACAACACGACTATCAGGGAAGTCATTTGCAAAACAACACAGATATGGCCAATATTGAATTGCCTGCCTCCCCAAAGGGAATGGGTGGGGAGGGAGGGATGGGGAGAATTTGGAACTCAAAGTTTTAGGAACAACTGTTTAGTATTGTTGTTGCTACTAGGAAAGAAGAAATACAGTTAATGAGGAATAGATAGTCATCTGGCCCTACAGGAGAAAAGAGAAAGTGGTGACAAGAGAAGGGAGGGACGACAGAAGAGAGGGCAGATTGGAGATAGGGAAAATTAGATTGCTTGGGGTATTGGGGTGGGGGGAGGGGATAAATGGGGACAAAATTTGGAACCCAAAATTTTGTGAAAATGAATGCAAAAAGTTAAATTAATAAATAAATATTTTTTAAAAAAAGAAAATAACTTCCTAAAAGGGCAAATGGAAAAGGAAGTAAAAAAATTAACTGGAGAAAATAGCTTCTTAAAAGGAAAAATTGGGCAGATGGAAAAGGAGATGCAAAAGTTAAGGGAAGAAAACAATTTGATAAAGATTAGAATTGGGCAAATAGAAACTAACAACTCAATGAGACAGCATGAATCAGGCAAACAAAATCTAAAAAATGAAAAGATAGAAGAAAATGTAAAATATCTAATTGGAAAAACAATTGACCTGGAAAATAGATCCAGAAGAGAAAACTTAAGAATTATTGGCCTTCCAGAAACCCACGATGGAGAAAAGAGCCTGGACAATATCTTCCAGAAATCATCAAGGAAAACTGCCCAGAAGTACTAGATTCAGAGGGCAACATAGTCATTGAAAGAATCCACCGTTCCCCTCCTGAAAGGGATCCCAAACTCAAAACCCCAAGAAATATAGTTGCCAAATTCCAGAGCTATCAAGTGAAGGAGAAAATATTACAAGCAGCCAAAAAGAAACAATTTAAATATCAAGGAGATACAGACAGGATTACACAGGACCTTGCAGCGTCTACATTAAAAGATCAAAAGAATTGGAACCCAATATTCCATAAGGCAAAGGAGTTGGGACTACAACCAAGGATCAACTACCCAGCAAAGTTCAGCATAACATTTTAGGCAAGGATAAAGTCATTCAACGAAGTAAGAGATTTCCAGAGCTTCCTGACCAAAACGCCAGAACTTAATAGACAATTCGATCTTCAAATGCAGGTCTCAAGAGAATCATAAACAGGTAAACAGTGAGGGGGGGGAACAACTTATTACTCAATTAGGGCAAATTGTTTATCTCCCTATAAGGGAAGATGATACCTGTTAATCTGGAGAATTGCGTGGCTATTAAGAGATGTAAAAGGGATATGCATAGGGGGAACGGGTATAGAGTAAATGATATCATGATAAAAAATATGATTTAAATGTTAGAAGAGATTGTAATAGGAGGTGTGAAAAGGAGGAAGCAGAAAATGGCAAATTACATCACAAAAAGAAGTACAAAATCATAGTAGAGGGAAAGAGGGGAGGGAGATGAGCATTTTGTGTGGGGTGCTCTCATCTGATTTGTTTAAAGAACGGAACAATAAACTTAAGTAGATAATCCTAACTAGCTCTATAAGCAGTAGGAGAGGAAGGGGGAAGAAAGAGGAGGGAGGCTAAAAGGGAGGGAAGAAGCAATAAGAATAAAGGGGAGTAAAAGGGAGGAGGCGCTAAAAGAAAGAGGGGAAGGTGGCAGGAGGAGGTGGTGAAAAGTGAATACTATTGAGGAGGGGAAGTGAGACAGGAGAGCTAAAAAGCACAAATGGTGGGAAAGAAGATGGAGGGAAATACACAGATTGTAATCATAACTGTGAATGTGAATGGAATGAATTCTCCCATAAAATGGAGATGGATAGCAGAATGGATTAAAAGCCATAATCCAACAATATGCTGCTTACAAGAAATACATTTGAAATGGGGTGGTACACATAGGATAAAGGTCAAAGGATGGAGCAGAATATATTGTGCTTCAGCTGATGTAAGAAAGGTAGGAGTAGCAATCCCAATCTCAGACAAAGCAAAAGCAGAAATAGATCTAATCAAAAGGGATAAGGATGGAAACTATATCCTGCTAAAAGGCACCATAGACAATGAAGCAATATCATTGCTAAACATGTGTATGCTTCAAGTGGTAGAACATCCAGATTCTTAGAGGAGAGGTTGGGGGAGTTGAAGGAGGAAATTGGCAGCAAAACTATGCTAGTGGGGGACCTCAACCTCCCTCTTTCTGAACTTGATAAATCTAACCTCAGAATTAACAAGAAAGAGGTTAAGGAGGTAAATAAAACTGTAGATAAGGTAGATATGATAGGTCTTTGGTGAAAATTGAATGGGAATAGAAAGGAATATACCTTTTTCTTAGCAGTACATGGAACATTTATAAAAATTGACCATGTACTGGGACATAAAAATCTCAAAATCCAATGCAGAAAGGCAGAGATAATCAATGTATCCCTCTCAGATCATAATGCAATAAAAATTATATGTAATAAAAAGCCATGGAAAGATAAACCAACCATCAATTGGAAACTAAATAATGTAATCCTAAAGAAGGAATGGGTTAAAGAAGAACTCATAGAAACAATCAACAACTTCATTCAAGAGAATGACAATAATGAGACAACCTACCAAATCTTATGGGATACTGAAAAAGCAGTTCTTAGGGGAAGTTTTATATCTTTGAATGCCTACATAAATAAAATAGAGAAAGAGGAGATCAATGACTTGGGTATGCAGCTGAAAAAGCTAGAAAAAGAACAAATTGAAAATCCCCAAGAAAATACCAAATTAGAAATACTGAAAGCCAAAGGAGAGATTAATAAAATTGAAATTAAGAAAACTATTGAATTCATAAATAAAACCAATAGTTGGTTTTATGAAAAAAACTAATAAAATTGATAAACCTTTGGTCAATTTGATTAAAAAAGGAAAGAAGAAAATCATATTGCTAATATTAAAAATGAAAGGGGTGATCTCACCTCCAATGAGGAGGAAATAAAAACAATAATTAGAAATTACTTTGCCCAACTTTATGGCCACCAGTTCGATAATCTAAACGGGATGGATGAATATTTTAAAAATACAAATTGCCCAGATTAACAGAAGAGGAAGTTGAATACTTAAACAACCCCATCCCAGAAAAAGAAATTGAAGAAGGCATCAATGAACTCCCTAGGAAAAAAATCTCCAGGACCAGATGGATTCACAAGTGAATTCTATCAAACCTTTAAAGAACAGTTGATTCCAATACTATATAGATTATTTTTGAAAATTGTGGAAGAAGGAGTCCTCCCAAATTCTTTCTATGATACAAATATGGTTTTGATACCCAAACCAGGAAGAGACAAAACAGATAAAGAAAATTATAGACCAATTTCTCTAAGGAATATAGATGCAAAAATTTTCAACAAGATTTTAGCAAAAAGAATACAGCATCTTATTAAGAGAGTAATACATTATGATCAGGTAGGTTTCATACCAGGAATTCAGGGCTGGTTCAATATTAGGAAAACTATTAGCATTATTGATCATATCAACAAAAAAGCTAACAAAAACCACATGATTATCTCAATAGATGCAGAAAAAAGCTTTTGACAAAATACAACACCCATTCCTATTAAAAACACTGGAGAATATAGAAATAAAGGGAACTTTCCATAAAATAATAAGCAGTATCTATCTAAAACCTTCAGCAAGCATTATATGCAATGGGGATAAGTTAGATACATTTCCAGTAAGGTCAAGGGTGAAACAAGGATGCCCATTATTACCACTATTATTCAATATGGTACTAGAAATGTTAGTGGTAGCAATTATACAAGATAAAGAAACTGAAGGAATAAAAATAGCCAAAGAAGAAACTAAGTTATCACTCTTAGCACATGATATGATGATATACTTAGAGAATCCCAGAGATTCAAGTAAAAAAACTACTTGAAATAATAAACAACTTTGGCAAAGTTGGAGATTACAAAATAAGCCCACTCAAATCTTCTGCATTCCTATATATTAGCAACAAAGTCCAACAGCAAGAGACAGAAAGAGAAATCCCATTTAAAGCTAGAGTAGACACTATAAAATACTTAGGAGTTTACCTGCCAAAACAAAGCCAGGGATTATATGAACACAATTACAAGACACTTTTTGCACAAATAAAGTCAGATTTAAGTACGTGGAAAAACATCAGTTGTTCATGGGTAGGCTGAGCTAATATAATAAAAATGACAATTCTACCTAAATTAATTTACTGATTTAGTGCCATACCAATTAAACTATCAGATAATTATTTTCTAGAGCTGGATAAAATAATATCAAAATTCATTTGGAAAAACAAAAGGTCCAGAATATCAAAGGGACTAATGAAAAGAAATGCTTGGGAAGGTGGCCTAGTGCTACCAGACCTCAAATTGTATTATAAAGCAGCAATTATCAAAACCACTTGGTACTGGCTAAGAAACAGAGGGGTAGACAAATGGAATAGACTTGGCACTCAACACACAGTAGGCAAGGAATATAGCAACCTCCTGTTTGATAAACCCAAAGACCCCAGCTTCTAGGATAAGAACTCACTGTTCAACAAAAATTGCTGGGAAAACTGTTAACTGTGTGGAGGAAATTAGACATCGACCCATGCCTGACACCGTACACAAGAATAAAGTCCAAATGGGTACATGATTTAGGTACAAAGATTGATACCATGAATAAACTGGAGAGGCAAGGAATAGTGTATTTATCATATTTATGGAGAGGGGAAGAATTTTTTTCTAAAGAAATGATAGAAAGCATTATGAAATGCAAGATGGATAATTTTGATTACATTAAACTGAAAAGTTTTTGCACAACCAAACCAAATGCAAACAAAATTTGGAGGGATGTAGTAAATTGGGAAAAAATTTTTACAGCTAAGCTCGGGGATAAAGGCCTCATTTCTAGAATATATAGAGAACTGACTCAAATATATAACCATACAAGTCATTCCCCAATTGATAAACGGTCAAAGGATATGAACAGGCAATTTTCAGGGGAAGAAATTATAGATATCTATAATCATAATGAAAAGTTCTCTAAATCACTATTAATTAGAGAGATGCAAATCAAAACAACTCTGAGGTACCACATCACACCTATGAAATTGGCAAACATGACAGAACAAGAAAATGATACATGCTGGAGAGGACGTGGGAGAGTTGGAACACTAATTCATTGTTGGTGGAGCTGTGAGATCATACAACCCTTCTGGAGAACAGTTTGGAACTATGCCCAAAGGGCTACAATAATCAGCATACCCTTTGACCCAGCAATATCACTACTAGGACTGTATCCCCAAGAGATTATAAAAATGAGAAAGGGTCCCATATGTACAAAAATATTTATAGCAGCACTCTTTGTGGTAGCCAAGAACTGGAAGTCAAGGAGATGCCCATCAATTGGGGAAGGGCTGAATAAATTATGGTATATGAATGTAATGGAGTACTATTGCACCATAAGAAATGATGAACAAGAAGACTTCAGGGAGGCCTGGAAGAACTTATATGATCTGATGCTGAGTGAAAGGAGCAGAACTAGGAGAACTTTGTGCACAGCAACGACCAGAGTGTGCGAGAGTTTTTTGTGGTAGACTTGGAACTTTGTAATAACACAGGAAGTTACTGAGAAAAAAAAATGCCAATGTTGGTTTTCTAAGGCAAAATGCCTTCCACACTCAGAGAAAGAAATATGGAGGTCATTCACAGAATGTAGTAGATCATGTTTGTGTGTGTGTGTGTGGGTTTAGTACATTATGTTTTGATTTGTTATATGATTTCTTCCATTTATTTTAGTGCAACTACATAGCATGACTATAGTGAAAATGTGCTCAATAGGAAAGTATATGTAGAACCTATATTCTACAGAATTGTATGCTGTCATGGGGAGGGAGGGGGGTAGTGGGGGGAAGGTGTGGGGAGAATAAAAGCTTAATTTTAAGGAAGTGATTGTAGAACATTAAAAAAAAATAAAATGAGATCCACAAGTTCATGACAGAGGAGAACTGAATTGGTAATAGTTGGCCTGGGGAAAAAAATGGAAATATTTGTTGGCTGTAAACAACCTGTGATTAACATGCTGTGGTTTATCCTCCAGTAGTAATATTAACAGCTGGTGTATATGTGGTTCCCTAAGATTTACAAATTACATCCTTTATAGCATTTGGTCTATAAATCCTCCTATTGATTTAAACTTCCTTTACAATGACGTAATGCAGAGAATGAAAGGGGTAATAACTGCCCTGGTCAGGCTGCAGCCAGACAATTGTGTTTGGGCCACAGTACTCTACCTAGGATAGGTCAGAAATCATCTAAAGCAGGTTGTCCCAGATAAATTGGGGGCTGAATATTATGGCTTATACAAATTGGTTGGAGGAACCTGGCATATACAGTCTGGAAAGAAAAAACTCAACGGGATCATGATGGCTATCTTCAAGTACTGGAAGGTCTGTCATATTAAAAAGGGATTAGACTGTTTTGTTTGGCCAAAGAGGGGGAAAAACTACGAATAATGAAGAAAGAAATAGATTTAAGCTTGATGTAATGAAAATTATTCACAAATGGAAATATTTAATTGTGACATGGACTGCTTTTAGAGGTTCAGCCTCACGGGAAGATTTAGTGATAACAATGGATGACTACATTAAGCAATCATTGATTCATTCAATCAATAAACAGTAAATATGGAACAGTAGCTGCTAAATGTCTCTTGTACCAGGTAGTGTGCCAGACCCAGTCTAGGGTGAGAAAGATGAAAACAAAATAATTTCTGCTCTTACAATGTTGACATTATATTAGGGACATGATATGAACACATATAGCTAGATACCAAATAAACATAAAGTAAATGTAAATTAATTTCATCAGTAGGAGACCTCATCGTCGAGGGGATCAGAAAAGGCCTCATTTAGGAGGAGATAATGCTTCATCTAAGATTTGAAAGAACTAGATTTGAGCAGACATGAGGAGAGATTACTTTCAGTCGTGGGGACAGCCTATTAAGACAGGGAGGTGAAATTTATAAGGTTGTGTGAAAGAAATGTAAGTACCACTATGCTGGACCATAGTTTAAAGGAAGAAGAATCATAAAATAAATTGTGATGGATTTTAAATGCAAGAGTAAATAGGAAAGCTTATGGTTGATCCAAGAGGCAAGGGGTAGCCATTGGAGTTGAAGGTTTTTGAAGAAAAATTAACCAATTTTTTTTCTCCCTCTAATTTCCTATCCCACCCTACTCTCAAAAGGAACCAGAAAGTGAGTAAGTAGGCAGGAAGGAAGGAAAGAACAAATGGAAGGCAAAAACCTTGGAAAAATATGAAAAAAATATGAGATAATCTGAAACATCTCTTTCTTTTAATAAAAATTTATTTATTTAACTTTTTACATTCATTGTCACAAAATTTTGGGTTCCAAATTTTCTCCCCTTTTGTCCCCTCCCCCCACCCCAATACACCGAGCATTCTAATTTTCCCTATCACCAATCTGCTCTCTCTTCTATCATCCCTCCCTTCTCTTCTCCCAATCTTCTCTTTTGTCCTGTAGGGCCAGATGACTTTCTATTCCCCATTAACTGTATGTCTTATTTCCTAGTAGCAAGAACAATACTAAACAGTTGTTCCTAAAACTTTGAGTTCCAAATTCTCCCCATCCCTCCCTCCCCACCCATTCCCTTTGGGAAGGCAGGCAATTCAATATAGGCCCTATCTGTGTAGTTTTGCAAATGACTTCCATAATAGTGGTGTTGTGTAAGACTAACTAAATTACCCTCCATCCTATCCTGCCCCTCATTGTTTCTATTCTGTCTTTTGATCCTGTCCCTCCCCGAGTGTTGACTTCAAATTGTTCCCTCCTCCCATTATCCTCCCTTCCATCATCCCCCCCCTTGCTTATCTCCTTCTCCCCCACTTTCCTGTACTGTAAGATAGGTTTTCATACCAAAATGAGGGTGCATTTCATTCCTTCCTTTAGTCAAATGTGATGAGGGTAAACTTCTTGTTTTTTTTTCTCAGCACTCCTCTTTTTCCCTCCACTAAAAAGTCTCCTGCTTGCCTCTTAAATGACATATAATTTACCCCATTCCATTTCACCCTCTTTCCTCCCCCTACCTTTCTCTTTTACCATTTACCTTAATTTCTTTTAAGATATGGTCCCATCCTATTCAATTCACTCTGTGCTCCCTGTCTCTGTGTGTGCGTGCATGTGTGTATGTGTGTGTGTGCGTGCATGTGTATACATGTATGTGTATGTGTGTGTGATCCCACCAACTACCCAGATACTGAAAAGTTTTAAGAGTTACAAATATTGTCTTTCCATGTAGGAATGTAAACAGTTCACTTTTGGTAAGTCCCTTCTGACTTCTCTTTGCTGTTTACTTTTTCATGCTTCTTCTCATTCTTGTGTTTGAAAGTCAAATTTTCTTTTCAGCTCTGATCTTTTCATCAAGAATGCTTGAAAGTCCTCTGTTTCATTGAAAGACCATATTTTCCCCTGAAGTATTATACTTAGTTTTGCTGGGTAGGTGATTCTTGGTTTCAGCCCTAGTTCCTTTGACTTCTGGAATATCCTATTCCACGCCCTTCGATCCCTTAATGTAGAAGCTGCTAGATCTTGAGTTATCCTGCTTTTATTTCCACAATACTGGAATTGTTTCTTTCTTGCTGCTTGCAAGATTTTCTCCTTGTCCTGGGAGTTCTGGAATTTGGCCACAATGTTCCTAGGAGTTTCTCTTTTTGGATCTCTTTCAGGTGGTGATCGATGGATTCTTTCAATACTTATTTTGCCCTCTGGTTCTAGAATATCAGGGCAGTTTTCCTCGATAATTTCATGGAAGATGATGTCTAGGCTCTTTTTTTGATCATGACTTTCAGGTAGTCCCATAATTTTTAAATTGTCTCTCCTGGATCTATTTTCCAGGTCAGTTGTTTTTCCCATGAGATATTTCACATTCTCTTCCATTTTTTCATTCTTTTGGTTTTGTTTGGTGATTTCTTGGTTTCTCGTAAAGTCATTAGACTCCATCTGTTCCATTCTAATTTTGAGAGAATTATTATCTTCAGTGAGCTTTTGCGCCTCTTTTTCCATTTGGCTAATTCTGCTTTTGAAAGCATTCTTCTCCTCATTGGCTTTTTGAACCTCTTTTGCCAATTGAGTGAGCCTATTTTTCAAGGTGTTATTTTCTTCAGCATTTTTTTGGGTCTCCTTCACCAAGGTATTGACCCATTTTTCATACTTTTCTTGCATCTCTCTCATTTTTCTTCCCAGTTTTTCCTCCCCCTGTCTAACTTGCTTTTCGAAATCCTTTTTGAGCTCTTCCAAGGCCTGAGCCCACTGGACATCCACCTGGCATGTCTGGGATACAGAGACCCCAACCTCCACGTCTTTCCCTGATGGTAAGAATAGTTCCTCATTGTTGGAATTGAAAGGCGGGAACATCTGTCCCCCAAGAAAATAGCTTTGTATTGTCTTATTTTTCTTCCCTTTTCTGGGCATTTTCCCAGCCAGTTACTTGAGTTCTGAGATTCCTGTCCACCCCCGTCTAGATCCTCCCAGATAGTGCTTGGGGTCTGAGTTTCAAATGGGCTTTCCGTGGCAGGTGCAGCTGCTATTCAATATGAGCTTAAGTTCTGGTGCTCGGGTGGGGGCAGGGCCGCCTCGCAGGCTCACCTCCCTCAGGAACTTTATGCAGAGACCTTCAGTAATGACCCTGAACTTCTGCCTGCTGGTCTGCGAGTCCCGGGGGCTGCCGCTGCTACCTCTGCCGCTGCCTCTGCTGCTCCCTCTGCTGCTTCCTCCCGAGGGGCCCCGAATCACGGAGACACCCCGCTCCCCTCTCGGCCAGCCTAGACGTCTCTCTCACTGACCTGTAGCATCTGTGGGTGAAGGGACCTTGGCGCCTGCCTGAGATTCCATCCCTGAAGCCTGCTCGGATTTGCTCCTCTGGGGCCGTGGCCAGGGCACCATAGGGGTGGACTCCGCTTTCCGGAGCACGACGGACCCCTGGGGACGGCTCTCCAGGGCTTTCTGGAACGGAAATCTTTTCCACTGTGTTTCTGCATGCCTTGCAGTGATCCAGAATTTTTGGGGAGTTCTTCTTGCAGGAAATATACGGGCTGTGGGTTCGGAGCTAGCATACGTGAGTCTTTCTACTCCCTGAAACATCTCTTTAGAAAAACAACTGAACAGAAAAAGGATAGATAATATAAGAATTGTGAACTCTCTGAAACTTATGATAAAGAAAGACGTTGAACACAATATTTCAAGGGATTATTAAGGAAAATTGACCTAAGCTTCTAGAACAAGAGTTAAAGTAGGAGCAGAAAAAAAAAGAATCTACCATTCACAACCTGAAAAACATCTTCACAGGAATACTTACAGAAATGTCACTGCCAAGTTTCAAGACTTTCAGGTTAAGGAAAAATTACTGGAAAATCAAGAAAAAACAATTTAAATATTGTAGAGACACAATCAAGATTCCACAAGTACTATAAAAGAATGTAAGTCTTGGAGCATTGTAATTTGAAGGAAAAAGAATTTGCCTTGTGACCAAGAATAGCTTACCCAACAAAGATCAGTATAATTCTAAATAATAATAAGATAAAGGACATTTAATGACCTGAAAAACTTTTAGCTATTTGTGGCAAAAACACCAGGAATAAGTGGAAGAATTGATATGTAAGATCCAGGAGAATTATAAGGAAAACAATAATGACTAATTATAAGGGACTCATTAAGATCAAAGTTTTCACTTCTTAGGTATGAAATTGTTATCAGTGTCTTTATACTGTTTTCATAACTTAACTGTCCTCAAATCTGGATTGAAGAAGGAACTCTATATACATATATATGCACATATACATACATACACACATATATATATATAACACATACATATCTGTATGCACACAAACACACATATATACACATACACACATGGATATATTTGTGTGTGTGCATATATATATATGTGACTGAAAGTCTTCTAAAATTATAAAGAAATAAGGACTAGGGAAATAAAGAATAGGAAGGGAAGGGGAGAGGATAAGATATTAAGCATAGGATAAAAAGAGAGGCTGAGGAGGACAATGTTGTGAATGAATATTCAAAAATAGCAATTATAGGTTTGAACGTAAATGGGATGAACTCACTCAAAAAAAGAAAGGAATAGAGGAATGGACTAAAAATGAGAATACTGGCTTTCTTGTTCAGATTCAACTGCTTACGAATTGTTCAACTTTGGCAAATCAATCAGCTTCTCCAAACCTCAGTTTACCCATCTGTAAAATACAGATAATAATCACTTCCCCATATGTATTTTAAAAGTGTTGTGTAAATCCAATGTATTACTAGGTAAGCAAAACATAATTTTTTGTTGTTGTGGCATATTTTCAGTTGTGTCTGAGTCTCTGCGACCACATTTGGTGTTTTCTTGGAAAAGAAACTGGAGTGATTTGCCATTTCCTTCTCTGCATCATTTTATAGATGAGGAAATGAGTCAAAGAGGGTTAAATGACTTGTCCAGGGACATACAGGTAGTAATTGTTTGAAGACAGATTTGAATCCAGGAAAATGAGTTTTTCTGATGTATGGCCGAGTACTCTATCCACGGAACCATCTATCTGCTTAAGTCAAACAGTCTGTCTATCAGGAAAGAAACTGACTATAGTCTTTGGAGTATAGTTTTTGTTTCAGGTATTTGTTATATCGCTCCACAATATCTACTGCTTGTGAGTGGTCATAGGTGAGGAAAATCAATCTTATGTCTGGATTTGGGGTGCATTTTTGAGTCAAGATTTAGGAAAATAGAATTTCATTCTCATTAGAAATGCAGTCATGATAGCCAACATGAAGGAAGGTTTTTTTTAAAATCCCCTCTCAAGGGCTGATGTGATACCCTTTGCACCACTATGGGCAAGATGTTTGGCCACTTTGTACCCTGTATAGGTATTTGCTTCTGTCAAAATAGAGCATAGACCCCAGTATCATGGAGGAGGGCCTATGTTCTGTTTACTAAATTCAATTCAATAAACATTTATTAAACTTGTACTATGCACCAGGTAATGTGCTAAGATTGGGTTTCAAAAACAGGCAAATGAGAGTCCCTGCCCTCAAGGAGTATACAGTGTATGACCACATGTATTCACTGAGGACCTTCCCTTGGGTCTCCTTTGAACATGGTGATGGAGTTGGCAAGATGTGTAATTAGCTTTCACTTTCTTGTCTTCCTCTTGTGTGAGATGGAAACTTCTCTGGTAGGTCCAGTCCTGTATAATATATTAATTTTCATGGCTAGTTTAGGCATGAATCCATTGTATTACTGAGAAAATTTGTCAGGTACTTGCTTGTAAAACCATGTCATTCCAGTTAGATTTCTTGGGGAAGAGTTGCCTTTCAGTTGGCAGATACATAAGCAACATAGACTTGTCAGGTTTCCAATTTGGTTGTTAGGTGGGGTAACCATACTGGGCCCCAAAGTGATCCCTCTCTATAATCTCCATTGCATATTGAGTTTGACTTGATTTTCAATTAGATTTTTGTTATTTAAACAAGATATGGTGGCTACACTAATGCCTGTGGCTTGAATTAACATAAGTAAATATCTTCCTTTGAGTGCCCAGTTTGAAACTGAAGAGTATTGATAATAGTTCTGTATATTGGTCTGACTGTTGATAGGAGTGATGTGAACATCATTTTGTTGTGTTCACAATGTCATTATGTTACTTGATAATTGCTCTATTCCATTGGACTTAAATATTTTTAATGTGAGAGTTTAAATCATCAACTAGAGCTCTGAATCTACCGGGAAGTTGGACACATGAGGACACCAAATCTCTAGGGTCATAGTGAATGGATTGGTTTTAGGTGTATCTTCGGGGTGACTTGTTCACCAGCATATAAAGTTTACTCATCCCTCTGGGTCCATTTTATAATTGATGCCTCTAGTTCCCCACCTATCTTTACAACACTTCTTCTGGGTCAGAACCTACTGGTGTGTGGGGGGTTCAGGTCTCAATATGATGGAAATGTTCCAAGTCAGTTTTTCTGTCTCAATCAGGACCCAGGAGTAGACTAATAAATGTTTCTCAAAAGAAATGTGATTGGCCATTGCCCTGTAATTATGTGGATCTAGAACATGAGAATTCTCCAGGTCCCAGGTGAATCCTTTTACCATAGATTAGGACTATTTGAGAAGTTATTATGTGGAATTCTATGGCATTGGTTGGAAGAGGGGTCTAAATGGAAGAAATTGTTGGATAAGCTACTGTGCAGCTTCCAGTGCAGCTTGTTGTGGTTTTCCCACACTCTATGCACCATGTTGAGCCATGTAGACTGGACTCATGATAATTCATAAACGTGAGACATTCACTGCTACCCAAATAGCCCAATCAAAACCTGAGTCTCTTTCTTGTTTATTGGGTCAGTGGTTTATTTATTTTTTTGTTTTTGTTTTAATTATAATTTTATTTGTTTTCAGTGTTCTACAATCACTTCCATATATCTTAGATTTTTTCCCCTCCCTTCCCCACCTTCCACCCTACCTCCCTACTCCTTCCATGAGATGGCATGCAATATTATATAGGTTATGCACATATATTCCTATTAAATACATTTTCACCTTAGTCATGAATTAAAACAAATGAGAGAAATCATAAAACAAACCAAAACATAATACAAAAGAAAATGATCTGCTCATTCTGCTACTGAATTTCATTGTTCTTTCTCTGGATGTGGAAGGAATTTTGCCTTAAGAGTCTACTGGGAATTGTTTTAAGTCCTTGCATTGCAATGGAGTTCTAAGTCTGCCAGAAAAATTCCTCACACACTGTGATTGTTGTGGTGTAAAAGTTCTCCTGGTTCTGCTCATTTCACTCAGCAACAATACATACAAATCTTTCCAGGCCTCTCTGAATTCTTCCTGCTCATCATTTCTTATAGAACAATAGTATTCCATTGCATTCATATACCACAATTTGTTGCCATTCTCCAAGTGATAGACATCCTCTTGATTTCCAGTTTTTGGTCACCACAAAGAAAACTACTATAAATATTTTTCTACATGTGTGACCCTTTCCCATTTTTATGATTTTTTGGGGATACATTCCTAGAAGTGGTATTGCTGGGTCAAAGGATATGCACACTTTTGTAGCCCTTTGAGCATAGTTCCAGATTGCTCTCCAGAATGACTGGATTAGCTCATAGCTCCAACAGCAATGAATTAATGTTCTAACTCCCCCGCATCTTCTCCAACATTTATCATCTTCCTGTTTTGTCATGTTAGTCAATCTAATAGGTATGATGTGGTGTCTCAGTGTTGTTTTGATTTGCCTCTTTCTAATCAATAGTGATGTAGCACATTTTTTCATATGACTTTAGATATCTTTAATTTCTTCCTCTGAAAACTACCTGTTCATATCCTTTGACCATTTATCAATTTGGGAATGACTTGTATACTTGCACATTTGATTTAGTTCTCTATATATTTTAGAAACCTAGAGGCCTTTATCACAGACACTAGTTGCAAAAACTCTTTCCTAGTTTTCTGCTTTCCTTCTAATCTTGGTTGTATTGGGTTTGTTTGTGCAAAAATTTTTCAATTCAGTGTAAACAAAATTATCCATTTTGCACTTCATAATGTTTTCTGTCTCTTGTTTCATCAAAAATTCTTCCCTTCTCCACAAATCTGATACATGCATTATTCCTTGCTCCACTAATTTGTTTATAGAATCAATCTTTATACCTAGATCATGTACCTACCCATTTGAACTTCATTCTTGTGTATGATGTCAGGCATCGATCTATGCCTAGCTTTGCCACACTTTTATCCAGTTTTCCCAGTAATTTTTATCAAACAGTGAGTTCTTATCCCAGAAACTGGGGTCCTTAGGTTTATCAAACAGTACATTGCTATATTCACTGCCTACTGTGTCTTGAGTACCTAGAATTTTTGGTCTACTTTTCTGTTTCCTAGCCAGTATCAAGTGGTTTTGATAATTGCTGCTTTATAATTCAATAGGAGAACTGATAGAGCTAGGCCACCTTCCTTAGCATTTCTTTTCCTTAATTCCCTTGATATTCTGGACATTTTGTTCTTCCAGATGAATTTTGATTTTATTTTTTCTACCTCTAGAAAATAATTATCTGATAGTTTGATTGGTATGGCACTGAACAACTAAATAAATTTAGGTAGAATTTTCATTTTTTATTATAATGGCTTGGCCTACCCATGAGCAACTGTTGTTTTTCCACTTACTTAGATCTGACTTTATTTATTTATTTAACCACTTCATAGTCCCTTCTGAAATTTTAGATGGCAGCACAGTCTCAATGCTGACCTCTTTGGTATTTGTGTTTTGGTCCTTGTCCCCACAGAAGGATTCTATGTTCTTTTCTTTCCTGCTTTGCTTCTTACTTATCATGATGATAATCATCCTTTTCCTGGCTTTTAAAGTAGCTCTTTACTTCTGGGGCATGATGGGGCTCCCATAGTTCTTATACCTTGAACTTGAGACTTTGTGTCTTGTGGCCTCTGGTTCTTTCAGCTAGAAGCTAAAGTGGTGCAGCTTACCTGGTGGTGAGCTGGCTCATGTGAGAAAGCAGAGGCCAGATTAAGTCTTTCTGGGTTTCCCCAGATTTACCCTGGAGCTAGCTTGTTAAGTGTGGGAGAGGGGATAGTCTGGTCCCAGAAGGTATCCTCTGCTGAGCTAGAGAATAGGCAAGCTCAATGGTTGGAGATCCCAGTTGCTCTAGTGTCTTCCCGATTCCCCTGGGGTGCTGAGGCATATCTGTTGTCCTGGTGCTGGTGGTTGTGGGGCTCCTTCCCCCCTGAGGATCCTCATCACCTCCAAGTTTGAGGAGATGTGGTTTTCTGGGACAGCTTCTGTCCTGCACTGATCTCCTTCAGCCAAAGCAAGAGTAACCTTCTATACTGATTTTCCTAGACTCACATGTGAAGAGACTGTTTGCCCCTTCTGCTGATCCCACTGTTCCACAATTTTTCTGGGAACATATTTTATGGTTCTTTCAATGTCAACAAGGGGAGAGGGAGAAAGCATTTACAGATCACTCTGCCATTTTGGCTCATGGAAGTTCAAGCAGGTTCAGGGGTTTATTTCTAACCATCTAAGGGATGTCCCTCTGAGTACTTGAACCTTGGAACTCCAGGAGCTTGATCTGTTATAGCATTCATTGTATCATATGTTAGTTCTTGTTCTAATTGGTTCCTTGAGGAAGTCAGTGTAGTAACCACTTTTACATCATCCTCCACTACAATATTATGACTAATGAAGTGGAGGATTGGACTGTCAGAATGTTTAGAGTTCCATCACTCTCATTTTATATAATGGTGGCAGATGGATAGGGCCATTGATAAGTCCTTTGGCAGTACAATAAAGTTGTACTTTGGTCTGTCATTTTTTTGGTTGTGTCTTACTCTCCATGTGCCCATTCAAGGTTTTCTTGGCAAAGAAACTGTTGTGCTTTGCCATTTTCTTCTCCAGATCACTTTACAGATGAGGAAACTGAGGTAAACAAGGCTAAGTGATTTTTCTCAGGGTTGTATGGTTAATAAGTGTCTGAGACCAGATCTGAATTTAGGAAAATGTCTTCCTGATTCCAGGCCCAACACTCTATCCACCACAACACCTAGCTTCCCAAAATGATCTCTATTCCCCCTCAATAAAAGTAACCTGAACTTGGTCATCCTCTGTGAGGGAAATAGAAAAAAGGATCTAGTCAGAACTATAACAGCATGCAATTCATTGTGTGGCTACTAGAGTTTCAATCACAGTCACCTCTGACAGTGAGGAAATTGTCTACAACTGGGTTTAGCCTCCAATAGTCTATACCCCATGCCATTCTGGTTTGCCTCATTTGATTAATGTCAGATCAGTATAGTGACCAGATGTCTTGGCAGTGTATTCTTTCCCTACCTTGGCTAAAGGTGGAGAAAGCTGCATTGGGGATGGGAGTTTTAAGATATTTGAGTCGAAACCTATCAACCCAGCTTGTCTTCCAATCTTCCCCTTCCTTCTAGGCACTGGGAATTCCCTTGTGATACATTTTAAACATGACTTCTCTTTACCAGTGCCCCATTGTGAATCATCCTTTTCATGGTTTAAGCTACTTTTCCTGCCTGATCTGTGGAATCATCTTCCTCTGGTTCCTCCTATTTGGATAATGCCAACTTATCTCTATTTTGTCTACCTCCACATCTCCATATTTCTACTATGGGAAGGTATTAGCAATCTGATTTACATGTCCCCCAGATACTCAGTAATCTAGAAACCAGCACTATATCACCTTTCTGTATTAAAGTCTCTCTCTCTCTCTCTCTCTCTCTCTCTCTCTCTCTCTCTCTCTCTCTCTCTCTCTCTCTCTCTCTCTCTCTCTCTCGTCCCTTTTCCCCACTCTCCCACTTCTCACAAGCATAGTTATCCCTCATATGAAACCCACCCCTTTCTTTAACTATTTTCTGTTTGGCTCTCTTGTTTATTAACAAAATATCACTAGTTCTTTGCCATAGTAAATTGGTGAAAAAAATTTCATAGACAGATTCCCAGATGGACAGTGGTTGTAATATGGATATGAGAGGAGCATATATGATATCATTCATAGGGGGATTCTGCAGCTTTTAATGTCCACCTTATTCCAAGTTATGTTCACCTCAAGGGAGTCATAGTAATTTGGCTTAACCTAAAGTCATTGCATGACTGCCTTCTTTTTTGGGGGTAGAAATTGTTTCTGTGGGGATTGTCCACTGTTTATTGGGAGTCACTGGGAAATCTCCTTTAAATGGGACATACTTGTTGGATGGCCACATAACCTGTTCTAATTCAACAGATTGTTGTCCTACTCTTCCCATTGAGTAGCCACTGTATTAATTAATTATCCACTTATTGTTCTTGTGTTTGTCCTTTTTTCTCAAAGAGGATCATAACATCAAGGTGATGACATGACTTGAACTTGACTTTGATTTGAGTGAGTGAAGGCTGCGCAACCTCACTTTCTTCTACTGAACCATCTAGGTCCAGTGACCTAATATTCATCAAGATGACTGGAGATGGCACAGGATGCAATGGGTGACCCTAGCCTTTCAGGCTAAGGTCTTATCACATTCTCACTTTGAGTGAGATACACCCATTCAATGAATGTATAGGATTCTTTAGGTAGTTACTCAAGGGATAGCCCCTTTAATAAAAAGAAAATCAAACTGGGAAGGGAAGACCCTGAGGTTTTCTGAGTAAAAACAATCAAAGCATAATCCCCATAAAGCAATCCAATCACCTTCCATATTGGGAATCATTCTGATTCCCATCAATATTATCAATGTTACCAACTCTTCTTGCTTCTAAGGATTCCCCAGGCTTTAGCTAGTGCCTGTCTCAAAAGCCAGCAAGTTCAACTTCCTTATGCATCTGCACTTCT
This sequence comes from Bettongia penicillata ogilbyi, assembly GCA_023548195.1. Taxonomy (NCBI): domain Eukaryota; kingdom Metazoa; phylum Chordata; class Mammalia; order Diprotodontia; family Potoroidae; genus Bettongia; species Bettongia penicillata. The sequence continues at coordinate 735,127 of JAJHZJ010000479.1, read as the reverse complement.
GCTGACAGTCATTCATTTTCCAAATAGTTCCTGGTGGTTAGTGAACAGTATCAGGGTATTTGTGTTCTTTTGGAGCATGAGTCTTCCTTTCCAAGCCTTCCCTCTCCCGAGGCAGAGTTTTGTCATTTGTTCAACAGCCAAGTTGTTAGAATCCTTGGGTCCCTTGAGGTTAATTTCCTGTTCCCAAGACTAACATTATTTGAGATTCATGGATTTGGGGTGTCAGGAACAAATTCTTTCTCTGTCACTGAAAATCTTTTAAACTTGTTTCCTAGAAGGCTAGCAAATGGAGAAGGTTCAGATCCACTGGCACTTCCTTTCCTCCTCCTCCCTCTTTCATTTTAAAGAGACCCCTGTAACATTCTGCAATGTACCTTGGTTCTCCATCAGTGGCCACCAGATTCCCTTTTAACGAAGATCGAATAGAGTGACCACTCCCTCCCTCCCTCAAGTTATCTTTTAAAAGCATGACTCCTGCTCATTAATGTGGCAGAGAAGAGGTGTGGGCAGAGAGTCTCAGGGTTGCCCTCTGTTCCAGCAGTGGGAATCACATGGTGGGACTGGAGGGAAGGAATTTAAGGGTGCAAACTGTGCTCCAGGTGAAAGCTCAAAGTCTCTTGAGTGGTTGAAACATATTGTTTCAGACAAGGAGTCTTACGATACCAATTGGTATACTGCTTTGTTACCTATAAGACAAGAAATGGAAAAGTCTTTTCTAATTTACTTTATGAGGAACGAAGAATGACAAACAGAAACATTGAAATGAGGAGGAAAGAAGTAGAGAATTCAACCCTAAAATGCAATTACAACAAGAGGCTGAAAAATGGGTTTGAAATCAAAGTGATTTTCACAGGCTGTCACCTATTTTCCTGCAGCCCCTTCAACATTGACTGGTTTTATTGCTATCGTCTTTAGCAATCTGATTGGTGTGAGGCAGAAGGACTTCAGTCTTACTTTGATTTGCATCATTTGACTAATTTTTGGTGATAATCTACGTCATAATTGCTTCATTACATCATTTTTCCAATTATTGGGAGCATTTTTCCTCTGGGTATTGCTAGCTTTTATTTAACTTGCTGAAAACTGCTCTATTATATCCTTGAACAATTTTTCTGTTGATATAGAAGGTTTCACCTTAGAAATTTGAATCAGTTATAGTATGAACTCATTTAGATTCATAAGAATAAGAGACATGATACTAATGTATGTATATATACATATATACACACACAAGTGTTTTTAGCTGTGTGCACACATAATGAATAAGAACAAAATCTATACATACACACATATATATGAAAACTCAACTATTTAGATAATTTCTGCTTATTAACATTTGAGATTTGGTGCTGTTACTCATCATTTTCACCAATTTTTCTACATTATTTTCTCTCAGCTTCTTGATCTTATATTTCTGAAGAAAAATTTCAGCATAGTTTTCTTTCCTAATTCTAGAATTAAATCATCTGGTTGTTTATTTATGGCTTTAGAGATTTTTGAATATAGAAGTGATATGATGAAATATTTTTCTGAGAGATACTTTGCAATTACATGGAGAGGAGAGATTGAAGATAAGACTTCAGAGAGAGTTCAATTAGATAATTTTAAAGATCTGCCTGAGAGGTAAGGTGGCCCAAGCAACAGTGGTGGCCTATATGATAATTAAGAGAAGGGTATATTAGAGATTGTGTTTTTGTCTTTCATCTCTCTATTTATCTTTGTGTTTCTTAAAGATTTTATTCATCAAAGGTTGTGATGTTGCTGTTTCATGCCCCTATAGCATTGCCAGAAGAATATTTGAGTTTTCAAAATACTTCTATGCATATGTGTGTATTAGGGAGGAGCTAGGATCACTGAAAGGGTTGCATAATTTCCAGGAAACAATTTTGTGTCCTGGACATCTACACTGTTTTTCCATGGTCAGGTCAATGGACTGTCCATCATATTCCTTATAATGATTTGGCCAATATTCAGTTTTCATCCCGTATTTTTTTCAAATAGAATGGATTTCACTGAAGCTGTAATTCAAGAGAGCAGGTCTTAATAGAATACTCACATTTGCTTTGCTAATGGCAGAAAATTTAGTTTTATCACTTCCCTTATTTTGAATATTATGGGCCCCTCAATAAATTCCAGTCATTAACATTAGACATACAACGTCTCACATGATTCATTCATATCCAGCTTGAAGAACTCTAAAAGATGCAGGTCATTTTTTTGTGTTTAGTATTTTTTACCAATTATGTATAAAGCAATTTTAGCATTCTTTTTTTAAGACTTTGTGTAAGAAATTCTCTCTGTCCTTCCCTCCATCATCCTCCTCGAGAAAGCAATAAATTCAATATAGATTGTACATGTGCAGTCATGCAAAACATTTCCATATTACTCATTACTTGTGAAAGAAAACACAAACAATCCCTGCCCCCAAAATAAAGACAGTTTCTGTGGAAGTATAATCTCTGAGGTGAGATTGTAAAGGGTTAAAAGGGGAGTAGGAATATAAAAAAGTGGAGGTACCCACAAAAACATCCTTTTTGAAGGGTTTAGGTACCAAATTTAGGGGAGGAAAATAGGGAGATAAAAGAATTAAGGTAGGGTTTTGTAAAAGGAGGGAAGTTCAATATTTTTATGTTTAATCTCACATAAAGATTTCACAGAAATGGCTTCCATTTTGTATATAATCATTGAATACATATTGAGCCAGGATGGATTTTGTTTCCTCTTCATACCAAAGAAAATATAACCATGAAGGGGACACAAGGGCCCTAGACAGAGGATGTAGTGGATAGAATATTATACTTAGAATCAGGAAAGCTCAGGTTCAGATGCTGGCTTTGACTTATTTGTAGCATAATTTTGGACAAGTCACTTGGTTTACTTCCACTTCTTTGTCTAGAAAATGAGGTGGTTGTAATGAATGAACTTTAAAGTGAATCTGTGATCCGACAAAAGAACTCAAAGAAGTCTTCAGCTTCCATAAATGGAAATTGAATTTAGTGTTGTCTTGGGAAAATGCCTTTTGTTGATATCATTTATTGGCAATCCCTTCTGGATTTATAGTTTCAACCTGTGTTCTAGTGTTCTTCCAGAAGGTAAATGTACTTGAAGGGCTGCTGAGCAACTCTTCCCATCCAACTTGTACTTTCCCTCTAACTCCTAGAAATGTGAAAATGATTATTTTCCTTCTCCAGCAACTGTGGCTTTGGTTTTTTAAAAGGACACTTTACAACAACCATAGTGTCTATACTCCTAATATTTCCTGACTCCAATTCCATTTCTTTTTTACTATACTATATTATGCCTAGCAAATATAGGAGAAGAGGCAGATAGGTGGCAAAATGGATAGATCCCTGGTTCTGGGGTGAAAAGGCCCTGAGTTCAGATCTGATCTCAGATGGGACACTTACTAGTTGGTTTTCTCTGGACAAGTCGCTTACCCTAATTACCTCAGGAAAAACAAAAGAAAGAAAGAAAGAAAAAGTAGGAGAGAGCACTGCTGAACTTTGTGACATATCTGAAAATAGGGTCTACAATATTGAGAAAAAAGTTGAGATAGTGTTTTGTCCCTTTAAAAAGTGCACATCTAAGAAAGTCTTTGCCCCCAGGTAGCTTTCCTGAAAGCATGCTTGACATCTTTATTCCTCAAGCTATAGACCAGAGGGTTCAGCATAGGAACGACTACAGTGTAAAACACTGACATAACTTTATTTGTTTCCATGGAATTACTGGAACTGGGTTTTAAGTAAATGAAACAACCTGTCCCATACAATAGGCAGACTGTGGACAGGTGGGAGGCACAGGTAGAGAAGGCTTTCTGCCGACCCTTGGCAGAGTGCATCCTCAGGATGGTTATAAAGATGAACAGGTAGGACTTCAAGATGACTAGGATGACACAAAAGGCACTGAATCCTCCTAATAGAAAGACCAGCAATTGAGTAGTGTGGGTATCAGAGCAGGAGAGAGTCAGGAGGATGGGAATATCACAGAAGAAGTGATGGATCACATTGGACCTACAAAAGGACAGGCTGAAGGTGAAAAATGTGTAGACGGTAGAATCCACAAAGCCACAGACATAGGAAGCAACTGCCAGAGCAACACACACATTCCTTGTCATAGTGCTGTTGTAATGAAGGGGTCTGCACACCGCTGCCTGGCGATCATAGGCCATAGCAGCCAGGAGATAATTTTCAATAGATGCAAAAGCTACAAAAAAGAACAATTGTGTAGCACATCCATTGTAAGAGATGATCTTATTCTCTGTGAGAAACTCAGCCATAACATTGGGTGTAATAACTGAGGAGTAACCAAAATCCACCAGAGAGAGGTTACTGAGGAAAAAGTACATTGGAGTGTGGAGGTGGGAGTCCCAGGAGATCAAGGCTACCATCCCCAGGTTCCCCACCACAGTAACGAGGTAGATGAGGATGAACAGAATGAAGAATAGCACCTGAAGCTCTGGGGCATCTGTTAATCCCAAAAGGATGAACTCTGTCACATGTGTCCTGTTCTCCATAGATGTAATTTAGGAGCTAGATCATTGACCTGTAAAAGACAAAAACCATTAGAATTATCTCCCTGCAAGTAATCATTGTCAAAGACTTCTCTAGTAGCAGGAGCTTTGATAGGGAGTTTCTGAAAGTATCTCAATGATGCCATGCTGAATATTTAGAACCTGCAGATGAGATGATCAGAAGTTACTTTGGGGAAAGGGGTCCTTGTCTACCATTTTTCAGTAGCTGTAGTTACGTACCAGAGAGGCTAGAGGACTAAGCCTTCTCTCAGAAAGTCCTGAGACACTTGTCTCTGTGTCCTGGGGCATGTCAGTTAAACTGTGTCTACCTCAATTTCCTTAGCTGTGAAACAGGAATAATGATTGCGTTTCCTCCACAGGTTTGCTCAGGATAAAATGTGATATTTGTAAAGTGTTTATAATCTTTATGTTACACACATATATTATGTGTGCCATATCTATACATGTATTCATATACACACATAAAAATACAAATATGTACATAGGTATATTGTATAAAAATGTCTGTATTACAATATTCATATACATATAGGAATATAATATATGCCAACATATGCTTATCTATATGTATCTATTTATCTATATGTGTTTATGTATACATTATATGCATAAACTAATTGGGTATGGGTACAAACACAGATATATAAATGCACACATAATCTTATACATATATGTGTATACACACGTCTATATGTATATAAACACAAATCAACTGAGTTTTGGTTATTAACAGAAACATACTCACATGTATACATACACAAAAGCACAGAAACAAATAAACCATTTAGACTAGCCTCAGAAAAGCCTTACATATAAGCTCTAATTTGAACAATCATGGAGGTGAGGAGGAAGGGTGTTTTTGATATCAAGATCCATGTGTGCCTGGACTGCTAGCTCAGGTTGACCATAATGCTGAACATGTGAAGGGGAGTAACATGACTTTTAAATGAATGGCACATGGGAGCCAGATTAGCAAGATCTTTGAAGGGCACACTGAGGAATCTGTATTCTGTCCTGGAGACAGTAGAGAAGCACTGAAAACCTTTGAGTATGGAAATGGCATATTCAGATCTATTATTCATAGGTATGGAAATCAGTGAAAAGAAAGAGGAAGCATGACACAGTGAAGAGAGAACTGGATCTAGTGCTACAACACCTGGTTCCAGATTTACCTCCTATGCTTACTCCTTGTCTGATCTTGTGTTAATCACTTACTATCCCTTTCAGTAATTTCCTCCACCACACAAAGAGGGTGAACTAAATAGCCTTTTAGGTCCTTTGTAGAAATTGATTATCCTGTGGACTGATTTCTCATTTAATGCTTCTTAGAATCATCTGGCAAACTTGGCAGTACACTGCCATCACCACTATGATACACAGAGGTGTTACCCAGAAGACTGAGAACCATTTTTTTTCTTTTTAATCCTATTCATGAATTCCTACAGCTAAAGTAAATTATCCCTTTACAGTCAGACTTCTGGTGGTGAGACTTTCTACACAAAGCTGTGCTAGTCTTAGGAAATCAGAACAATGGTCACTTTATCCACAGGCTGTTCTAGAAGACTTTTCAGTTGGGGAGGTCCTATCAGAGGTTGCCTTTCACTACCCTCATTTTAGGGAACCCATAGTTATCTCTGCACCACAAAGAAGCATTGGAATAGGATTTTAGAGGAAAATGAAGGAGCCTGTCATATTTGATAAATTACAACTTTTTTGGGGGAGCCAATTGGGATTGAGTGACTTGCATAGGGTCACAGGGTCAAGTGACTGAGGTCAAATTTGAACTCTGATCCTCCTGACTCTGGGCCTGTATTCCATTCTCTGTGCCACCTATCTGCCCCTAAATGACAATTTCTACATTCCTTAAGATAGAATTGCAGAATCTAAAATAAGAAGGGAGAAGAGTGGCCATTAAATTAAAGCTATACAGTACAACAATTTAAATGAGGGCCTCCTGTTTGAGTTCAAGTTTTAAAATGAGAGATAACCTATTTGCCCAATGGACTTTAATTTCTATGTTCATTAGCAAAGTCCTTGCCAAGTCAGAAAACATGTTGTATTTCAATGTCCACACTATGAAAGTGGTAATATAGGGAAACCGTTTTCATGTTTTGAGTATCATGATGTGATTTATTACATGAAAGTATCCTCTACCAACTGTAACCTTGGAAAGGGGACAGTAGGGCATGTTGCAGCCTCCAAGGCAACATCTATACTGATTGGAGAGAGGACAGCTCCAGAGGTGGATGCAAAGTATTTCCTTTTAGTATAGAAAATGTCCTAGTTTCCTTCTCTGTAAAAAGGAAATAATAATAGCACCTACTACCAGGCTTGTGAGGGTCAAATAAGACAAAGTTTTTTTAGTATAAAGTTGACAGATTCATTAATTGTCACTAACTAATATAGTTCTGCCTCTGATCATGCTGGTTTAATGACCCTGAGGAAATTATTTAACCTCTTGGTGCCACAGACAACTTTTGAAGACTACAAGATGAAGGGAAGGTGCATCTGTGCTATCAATGTTTTAAACATGAGAATGTGAGACCCTATCATACCTGTAGGGTCTAAGTGCATGTTTCTGCCATGACCCCCTGTAATAAACACATCTTTCATTAAGGAGAACTGTCAGTCTCTTGTAAATGTATTTCTGCTACTCTAATTAGCTCATCCCCAGCCTGTTCCACACCACTCTGAAAGTTACCTTCAACCATACTTTATGAGTGTTGCTTTATAATTCTTGGTTTTAATGATTGCCACAGTTAATACTTCATAGCAATGAACATTTTCAAAGTCCTTTATAGAGAGTGCTGATCCTGGAGTCAAGAACACTCCTCTGAGTTCAAATCTGGCCCCAGATAACTACTAGCTTTGTGACCCTGGGCAAATCATTTAACTCTGCTTGCCTCAGATTCCTTATTGGTAAAATGAGTTGGAGAAGAAATCTCCAGTATCTTTGTCAAGAAAAACTCAAATGAGGTCATGAAGAAAGGACATGAGCTAAAAAAGTCTGGAAAACAAAATTAGATATCTCAATTTATCCTCACAACAACCTTGTAAATGAGATGCTTTTCTTTGCCCTCATTTTACAGATGAGCAACCCAAGGCTGACAAAGGCTAGTTGACCTGCCCAGGGTCCCACAGTTATTAAGTGTTCTTAAGTAGTATTTCAGTCGTGTAGGCTGTCTCCTATATTAAGCAGTGAGGTCCTTGAAAGCATAGAGCATTTAACCATTTTCCTATCCCCAGAACTCAATGTCGCACCTAGCAGGTGCTTAATAAGCACCATTTGACTGAGTGATAATTAAATCTTGTTTATTTCTGTCTGTGAAATGGAGATATTATACCCACATGAACTATGTCTCAAAGATTTTTGTTTGTTTTATTTTGTATGAGAAAAAGCTTTTCACTCCCTTAAGTGTTTAAACATGAGTCTTTCAATTAACTATATATGCTGTATTGATTAAATATGACAGCAGATGTAAAAGTGTTCTGAGGAGCATACAGTCACTGGGAGAAAAGGACAGAAAATAGCCTAAACCATAAGAGACAAAAATATCCTAAACCATTTGAGACAATAAAGAATAATGGATGAGTCTACACTTGGACTCAGGAAGGTTGTTTCAATTCCATCTCAGAAACTTATTAGCTGTAGGACCCTGAGGAAGTCCCTTAAAGTCTCAGCCCTAATATTCTTGTTTACATACAGTGGTAAAATCCATTATGATATTTACTTCAAAGATTTACTGTGTTTGTTTTTTGAGTTAATGCATGAAAATCTCCTTAAAATGTGATTTATCATTGTAGTCAAGAATCATGTCCTATCTAATTTTATATCATCCTCCCTCTAATCAATGTTCTTACCCTACATTAACCTGGTGCCCTGAATGTATTTTAAAAATATTCATATTTTTGGTAAGATTTCATCTGCACTAAAGTCACAGCTCTGACTCATTCTCAGATACCTGAAAATAACCCTTAAATCATTAAAGAAAACTCAGACTGAAAATCTGTAGGATTGTAGACAATGATTATTAGAATTTATAAACCCTTTAGAGTTTACAAAATACTACAGTAATTATTAGTTTCCATTTTACTAATGAGGACACTGAGTCTCAGAAAGGTTTTTAAGTACTTGCCTATGGTCACATTGCTATTAAGTGTCAGGGGCAGGAGCTGGACCCAGCTGGACCCATCTCTGTCTGTAAGTACATCCCTCAATTCAGTATCAAACATACCCCTCCATTCTATGTATTCTGGAAGCTAAAATTTGATGTCTCAGATCCTACCTGATATTAAGAAAAAGACGGATGATGCTCCAGAAGAGGTCAGTCAAAGATCTAGTCATACGAATATTAAGATGAATAAAAAAAATCAGATAAATGAATGAGTGACTCTGAAGGGTTCAGCCTACACACCAGGGAAGCCTAAAAGAGTCATATTTGGTTGTCAGTGTCAGAAGACAGTGATCATTAGGGACCTTATACAAGCCTTAGAGGCCAGTCTCATAAGGACTATGGTTTATTCTCCCTTGGGGACACTGCACAGCTTCAAAGACAACTCCTGAACATAATGAAGCTTTACACTTTGCTCCAATCAAGAAGACATAACCTGATTGCTCAGGGAGTTCATTTTCTCATTTTCCATTTCTACTTTAACTCATTATTAGTATGGTTAAGTAGAGAGCACCTTGGACATGGTAATTCATAAGACTCAGTTTTTAATGTTTATTTGACCACAACTTTACTGATTTTAGTAAGTCACTCAACTCTCCCAATTTCCCAGTTCCAAATAAGTAAATTTCTCAATTTACTTATCTGTAAAATAGTGATAATAATCTGTATACCTTGAAGGGATAGAATAAAATATAATACTAGATGTGGAAAAGATCATGTGGTATCTCTAATTATTTATGCAATCTTAGGGAAGTCACATTCCCTGTCTTAATCTATTTCCCACTCTGAAAAAAATGATTCTTCTCTTCTCCCTCCCTGCCTTCTGTGGATAATGTGAGAAAATTGCTTTTTAAAGCTATAAATACATGAGCTGTTGTGTTTTCATTCCTATTGCTCTTTCAGGCTTTCCTGAAGTCTAGCCAATGAGACTGTGTCCCATGTATTCATCTTGATTTTTTTTATGCTTAGTGGATTTATTCCTCAAAGACACATGTTCATATTGCTGTACTATACTAATAGGTTTGGGCAATCTTGTAAGTTTCATTTATCTTTCTTTTACCAAAATATTCGCCAAAATCTAAAAGATGAGGGCAAATGTAGGCTGGATAATAATATAGTAAAGATAGTTCAGACCTGATTGACTATCTAACTTTAAGGGTAAGTCACTGATGAAAAGATGACACTTAGAAAATAAAATATAGAATGCCCCAGAGAGTTTTCCTCGGAGTTGTGTTGTTTCATAGTTTTATCAATGACTTGAACATAGGTCTAGATGGCAAAGTTATAAGATGAGTAAATATGGCGGGCAAAGCTACCTATTTTGATGACATTCAGATGAGACAGTACTTAGAGGCCTGGACTTAGATTCAGGAAGATCTGAATTCATCTGAACCTCAAATACTTACTAACTGTGTGAGTCTGGTATGACATAATCTCTGACTGTTTCAGTTCTCTTATCTTTAAAATGTGAATAATGATAGCATCTATCTACTGAAATTGCTCTAAGCATAAAAGGAGATATTTATAAAGTGCTTGCAAACTTAAAGAAATATATTAATTTATTATTAGCATTTATTATTAGATCTTAATAGAGTGGAATGTTGGTCTAAATATGATGATGTGAAATTTTATTGGACACATATAAAATGTTACTTTTTTATGAAATCCATAAGTACATTACATTGGAGAATTGAGTAGATTGCAGATTATCTTGAAAAAAATATGGAAATATTTGTGGGATCCACACAACATATGATTGATGTGCTCTGTTGAATGCACCAGTAGCAATGTAAATATTTTGTGTATATATGGTGCTCTAAGATTTGTAAATTCTACACTTAATCTCATTTAGTCTATAATGCTTCCAGTAATTTATATTGCATTTACAGTGATGTAATTCCCACTGTCTACTGCTCTGGTCAGGCTACAGTCAGATACTGGTCTCAATACTCCATTTAGGATTGGCCAGAAATTGTTTAAAGGAGTTTATCTCAGATAAGTTGGGGCTTCATATTATGGCACATACAAATCTGGCACATATAGCCTAGAAAGAGAAAAAACAATAGGATCATGATGGCTCTTTTCAAGTCCTGGAAGGTCTGTAATGTTAAAAAGGGATTAGACTTTTGTTTGGCAAAAGAAGGGAAGGAACTGTGAATAATGAACTAAGAAATAGATTTAAGCTTCTTGTGGGGAAAAATTATTCACAAATGGACCTATTTAAATGGAATGGACTGCTTTCAAAAGGATGGAATTTCACCTCACAGTAGGTGAAATGGATGAAAATGGATGAGTATATTAAGCATTCATTGTTTCATTCAATCAATAAACAGTAAACATATAAAAGTAGCTACTAAATGTCTCTTGTGCCAGGTACTGTAGTAGGCTCCACCTAGTGTGACAAAGATGAAAACAAAACAATTTCTGCTTTCACGAATTTGAGACAGGATATGAACATATACAGTTAGATACCAAAAATACATAAAATAAACGTAAAGTGTAAAATAAATGTAAAATATAAAGTGATTTCATCAGTAAGAGACCTAATCATCTAAGGGAATCAGAAAAGATCTAACTTAGAAGGAGCTAATGTTTCATCTAAAATTTGAAAAACTAGTTATCTAAGAGGCAGAGATGAGGAGAGACTACATTCAGACGGGGGGGGGGCAGTCTATTCAGATAGAGAGGTAAAATGTGTAAGGTTGAGTGAACGAAAGTATAAGTATCACTTTGCTGAATTTCAGTTTAAAGGAAGCAGAGTCATATAAAATAAATTGCTTAATTAAGTCTTAATTAAGACTGGAGTGATGGACTTTAAATTCAAGAATAAATAGAAAAGTTAAAGTTGATCCAAGAGGCAAAGGGTAGCCATTGGAGTTGAGGGTCTTTAAAGCAAAATTAACCAATATTAATTGTTTTCTCCCTCTCATTTCCTATCCCACCCTAGTTACAAACAGAATCATAAAAATGAGTAGGTAGGCAGGCAGCAAAGAAGGAAGAAAAGAAAGGTTGAAACCTTGGAAAGAAATACGCAAAAAATAAGGCAAATCTGAAACATCTCATTTGAAAAACAAGTGACAAGGAGAATAGGAGGAGGAGGCATAATATAAGAATTGGGGGCTTTCTGAAACTTATTAAAACAAAAAGAGTCTCGAATCAATATTTCAAGAAAGTATTAAAGAAAACTATCCTGAAGTTACAGAACAAGAGAATAAAGCAGAAATAGAAAAAAAAAATCTACCATTTACCACCTGAAAAAATCCTCATAGGAAAACTTAGAGGAATGCCACAGCCAAGTTTGAAAACTTCTAGCTTAAGGAAAAACTATTGGAGACAACAAGAAAAAAAAAACAATTTAAATACTGTGGAGCTACAATCAGGATTTCACAAGGTTTAGTTACTTGAAGAACAAAAGAACTGTCCTTGTGATCAAGAATAATTTATCCAGCAAAGTTCAATAACATCCTGAATTTAAAAAAAGGATATTTAATGACCTAAAAAACTTTCAGATATTGGTGACAAAAGACAAGGACTAAATGGAAAATTTGATATGTAAGATCCAGAAGAAATATAAGGAAAACATTAAAGACTAACTATAAGAGACTCATTAAAATCTAAATGTTCCCTTCTTAGATATGAAAGTGTTATCAGTATATTAATACTGTCATCATAATCTAACTTTCATAACATCTGGATTAGATAAGGTACTATCTATATATATGTAGAAACATGCATACATATATACACATATGTATATATATGTATGCACACACATATATACATATGTGTATACCCATACCTACACAAATATGTAAATATATGTGTATGCCCATGTATGTGAGTGTATATATGTACACACATACATACATATATGTGTTTACATATGTATATACACACACATATATCTGACTAAAAGTCTTCTAAACTTATGAAGAAATAAGAGGACAAGGAAACAGGATAAGGGAATTGTTCTACTGAGGGCAGATGGGATACAGGAGGGTAAGGAGAGAGGATTAGGTAGCAAGTACAGGACAAAAAGACAGACTGAGAAGAACAATGGTAAAGGGAAAAATTCAAAAATGGTAATTATAACTTTGAATGTGAATGGGAAAAACTCACTCAAAAGCGAAAGGGATAGAAGAATGGATTAAAAATCAGAATAATGGCTTTCTGGTTCAGATTCAACAACTTGAACTAACTGTTCAACTTTGGCAATTCAATCAGCTTCTCCAAACCTCAGTTTACTCATCTGTGAAATACAGATAATAATCACTTCTCCATATATCTCTAAGGAGTGTTAAATGTAATACCAGGTAAGAAAAATTAATATTTTTGTTATTGTTGCATCCTTTCAATTGTATCTGAGTCTCTGTGACCACATTTGGTGTTTTCTTGGAAAAGAAATTGGAACGAATTGTCATTTACTTCTCCAACTGATATAACAGATGATGAAATGAGTCAAACAGTTTTAAGTGACTTGCCCAGGGTCACACAGCTAGTAAGTGTCTGAAGCCAGATTTGAATTCAGGAAAACGAGATTTTCTGATGTAAGGTCCAGTACTCTATCCACTGTACCACCTCTCTGCTTAAGCCAGACAGTCTGTCTAGCAGGAAAAGAACTGACAATAGTCTTTAGAGTATGTATTTATTTCAAGTAGTTCTTTTATCGCTCCACAATGTCTACTACTTGTGAATGGTAAGAGGGTGAGAAAGAACAGTTTTATGTCTGGATTTGGGGTACATTGTTGAGTCAACACAGGTAAATAGAATTCCATTCTTATTAGAAATGTGGTCGGGATAGCCAACATGAAAGGATAGTTAAAGAAATGTTTCCCTTGCCAAGGGCAGAAGTGGTAGCTTGTACATTAGGATGAGAAGTTTGGCCACTCTGTACCACATATAGGAATCTGCTGCTGTCCCCAGTATCATAGAGGAGGGCCTATGTTCTACTTATTAAATTCAATTAAATAAATATTTATCAACTCCTACTATGCACCAGGCACTGTGCAAAGATTGGGTAGAGAAATAGAGGGAAAATGATAGTCCCTGACCTCAAGGAGCTTAAATGTGTCATACAGTGTATGGCCAGATGTATGCACTGAGGACTTTCCCTTGGGTCTCCTTTGCACGGTGATGGAGTTTGCAGAATGTGTAATTAGTCTTCACTTTCTTGGCTTCCTCTTATTAGAAGGGGAAACTTCTCTGATAGTTCCAGTCCTGTTTAGTATATTCATTTTCTTGGCTAGTTTAGGCATGGATTCATTGTGTTACTCTGTCATTCCATTTGGATTCCTTGGGGAAGAGTTCCCTTTCAGTAGGCAGATATATAAGTAACACATATTTGTCAGGTTTCCAATTTATTTGTTACATCGTGTACCCATACTGGGTCTGTAGTCCCAGAAGCATACCTCTCTATTCCCCCACTGCATATTGAGTTAGACTTGATTTCCAATTAGATTTTTGTTGTTTAGACAAGAAATGATGCCTACACCAACGTCCAAAGCTTGATTCAATGTAAGTAAATATATTCTTTTGAGTGCCCTATTTGGGAATGAGGAGTACTCATTATGACTCTGTCCATTAGGTTGACTGTTGATATGAGTGATGTGAACACAGTGTCTACCCATCTGTCCTACCTATCTGCCACCATTATGTAGAATGAGAGTGGTGAAGTTCCAACCATTCTGACAGTCCAGTCTACATCATTGGTCATATTATTGTAGTGAACATTGTCACCACATTACTTGATAAATGCTCTATTCCACTGTACTCAAGCATTTTTAATGCGAGAGTTTCAATCATCAAAGAGAACTCTGCATCTTCTCTGAAGCTGGACACATGAGGGCACCAAATCACAAGAGTCGTAGTCAATGAACTGGTTTTAGGTGTGTTGTGTGGTGTCTTGGTCACCAAGTTTGAAAGATTACTTTTCCATCTGGGTCCATTTTTACAATTGATGCCTCTAGTTCTCCACCTACTTTTACAAGACTTATTCTAGGTCAGAACCTATTGGAGCAAGGGGAACTCATGTCTCATTATGATAGGAATGTTAACAGTCAATTTTTCTGTCTCAGTCAGGACTCAAGAACAGGCTAATAAATGTTCCTCAAAAGAAATTGCCAATTGCCTCTTTAATCATGTGAATCCCGAACCTTAGAGTTCTCCATGTTCCAGTTGAATATTTTTACAAGAGTCAAGGGCTATTGGAGAAGTGCTATATGGAGTTCTATGACATTGGTGGGAACAGGGATCTAAATGGAAGCAACTGCTGGACAATCTACTGGGTATCTTCCAGTACAGCTTGCTGTGGTTTTCACACACTCTGTGCAGTATGTTGAGCCATATAAAGTGGACTCATTATGATTGCTAAATGTGAGGCATTTACCACTAACCAAATAGTCCAATCGAGAACTGAAACTGTTTCTTTGTTGTTGAAGCAGGACTCTATTTGTAGCCTACTAAGGCATGTCCCTCTGAACTCTTGAACCTTGGACCCAGGTGCTTGATCTGCTACAACATTTATTATATCATATGTTGATTCTTGTTCTAAATGGATCCTTGGGGATGTCAGAGTAATGGCCATCATCCATCTACATCATCATCCACTACGATAATATGACCAGTGAAGTGGACTGCACTGTCACAATGGTTAGAGCTTCACCAGTCCCATTCTACATAATGGTGGCAGATGGGTAGGGCAGATGGGTAGATAAGTCCTTTGGGCAGTACAGTAAGGTAGTATTTGGTCAATCATTTTTGGGTTGTGTCCTACCCTTCATGTACATATTTGAGGTTTTCTTGGGAAAGAAACTGGAGTGGTTTGCACTTCTGCAGATAATTTTACAAATGAGGAAGCTGAGGCAAGCAGGGTAATTGATTTTTCTCAGTCACACAGTTAGTAAGTGTCTGAAGCTTGATTTGAATGCAGGAAAACGTCTTCCTGATTCCAAACTCAATACTCTAACCACTGTTTCACCTAGCTGTCCAAGAAGTACTCTATTGTCATCCTCTGTGAGGAAAATAGGAAAAAGGAACTAGCCAGGACTACAGCAGCACACAATTAATTGTGTGGTTATTAGAGTTTCAATCATAATCACTCTGACAGAGAAGAAATTGTCTACAACTGTATTTAGCCTCCAGTAGTCTATAACTACCCACAAAATACCAGCCTTCTTCACTGGCAATACGGGGCTATTGAATAGAGAGATGGTCCAAGCTAGTGGTCGGGGTAGTTAGGTGATATAGTGAAGTGAGTTAGGTGACATAATGAA
The DNA here is from genome assembly GCA_023548195.1 of Bettongia penicillata ogilbyi. NCBI lineage: Eukaryota > Metazoa > Chordata > Mammalia > Diprotodontia > Potoroidae > Bettongia > Bettongia penicillata. The sequence goes on along the minus strand of JAJHZJ010000479.1, from coordinate 719,153 downwards.
GCCAGCTAGCTGGCTGAGTGGGAATAGCTAGGTGTTACATCAAGCCTGAAGTCAGGAAGACTCATCTTCCTGAGTTCAAACCTGCCCTCAGAATCTTACTAGCTCTGTGACACTGGGAAAGTAACTTAACACCACTTGCCTCAGTTTCCTCATTTGTAAAATGAGTTGGAGAAGGAAGTGGCAAATCACTCCAGTATATTTGCCAAGAAGACTCCTAAAAAGTGTCAAATAGAGTTGGCTGTGACTGAAAAACAACTGAACAATATCCAAAGAATAACTTAAGTATTGAATAGTTTTTTGTATGAGGGTAGTGCTCTTACCTCCTTCACTCCCCTAGAATTTTGTATTGCTTGGGTTAGACCACCCTGGTTGGTGAAAGCAATCAAGGGGTCAGAAGCCGCTACCCCCCACCCAACTGTTAGGAGGACAAGATAGACTCCAGTGGCAGATCATAGCAAGAGGGCATGTTAGTCTGTTCCTGAAAGGCAAATCCATAGGTCTGTGGGTAGGATACCTTCTTTTTCCTTAGTTTATTAGATAGGTCCTACTACCACGGTGGCTATCATCTAGCTACCCTACAAGTGGAACCTGGACTGAAGTCACTAAAGGGAATCCTCTTGCTCCTCCCATGTCTTCCATACCCCATAAAGGACTAGTTTCCTCATCTGTCCATTTGATACTTAGTGAGGCATGTGGCCTGTGATTCACCCAGATAGAGAACTGTATTGTGTTTGTCCTTCAATGCTAAAGACATGACTTGTACTTGACTTTGTATTGAGTGAGGGAGGACTGTGCAGATCACCAGCCTCACTTCTCCTCCAGAGTCATCTGAATCTGGTAACCAGATATTCATCAGGATGACTGGAGATGACCCAGGATGAGGCAATTGGGGTTAAGTGACTTGCCCAAGGTCACACAGGTAGTGAGTGTCAAGTGTCTGAGGTGAGATTTGAACTCAGGTCCTCCTGACTCCTGCACTGGTGGTCTATCCACTGCACCATCTAGCTGCCCCTGCTGGTATAGAACTTTTACCAGGAGACCATAACCTACCCCATTATTGTTTTCCTGATGTGATTAGTATCAGATCAGTATAGTGGTCAGATATCTGAGCTGAGTAATATGTTTCCATCTTGGAGAAAGCCAGACAGTCTCTCTAACAGGAAAAGATCTGACAATATTTTTCAAACTATAGTATTTATTTCAAGTATTTGTTTTTATCACTCCACATGTCTACTGCTTGCGACAAGTAAGAGGGTGAGGAAAATCAATCTTACATCTGGATTGAGAGTACATTATTGAGTCAAGATTAAGGTAAATAGAATTTGATTCTCATTAGAAATGTAGCCAGGATAGCCAACATTTAAAAAAATTTTTTTTTCCTTCCCAAGGGCTGATGTGGTAGCTTTTGCATCACTATGGGCAAGAAGTTTGACCACACGATGCCCTGTATAGGGGTATCTGCTGCTATCATAATAGAGTATAGGCCCCAGTATCTTGGAGGGGGTCCTATATTCTATTTCTTAAATTTAATTCAATGGACTTAAGTTCCTACTATGTGCCAGGCACTGTGCTAAGATTGGATATACAAAAAGAGGCAAATGAGAGTCCCTGCCCTCAAGGAGCATACAGTGTATGGCCAGACGTATGTAATGAGGACCTTCTCTTGAGTCTCCTTTGTACATGGTGATGGAGTTGACAGGATGTGTAACTAGCTTTCACATTCTTGTCTTCCTCTTACACGAAGTGAAAACTTCTAGGGTAGGTCCAGTACTGCATAATACATTCATTTTCATGGCTAGTTTAGGCATGGATTAATTGTATTACTGATGCAATTTGTCAGGTACTGACCTGAAAAACCATATCATTCCACTTGGATTCCTTGGGGAAGGTTTCCCTTTCGGTAGTCAGATTAGTAACATATACTTGTCAAGTTCTCAATTTGGTTGTTATACAGGCTCACAGGGATACACACACACAGGTATGTGTATGTGTATATGCATATGTATATGTATTTATATACATATAGATATATGTCTATATCTATGAGATCTTTAGATCTTTATTAGAGAGCCTCACAAAGATTTTTCATGTTGATTATTTCCCTTTTATTGTTTATGAATTCTCTTTGATTTAACATAATTAAAATTGTTCTTTTGATCTTCCATGATCCTCTTTATTCCTTCCTTCCTCATGAACTTTTATGCTTTCCATAGTGCTGAAAATAAGATTTTCCTTGCTCCTCCAATTTACATATGATTTCTTTTATCTAAGACTTGCATCAAAAGGAAGTTTGTCTCGAAGAGCTGTTGGTCCACACATTTCTGACAGACTGCTCTATGCTTTTTCCAGAAGTTTTTAATCAAAGAGGGAGTGTCCTGATACCAAGATCTTTGGGGTTTTTTTGACACTGTGCTATCACATTCATTTGAATTACTATTTCGTTCATCAAATCAGTGCCACTGATCAATATCTCTATATTTTCAAATGAAAACCCCATTATTTGGATGATTCCTACTGATTAAAATTTGAGATTTGATACTGTTGTGCATCTTTTCCCTCCATATTTCTACATTATTGCCTCTGAGCTTATTGACCTTATGTTTCTCCAGAAAATTCCAATATTACTTTTCTTTTCTAACTCTAGAATGTAATCATATAGTAATCAATGCAGTTTATTTATGGCTCTAGAGATTTTTGAAGATTAAAGTGATATCATGAAACATTTTCAGGAGAAATATTTTTTAATTATATGGTGAAGACAGACTGAAGGTAGAATTCAGACATAGTTCAATTAGGCAATTTTAATATTCGGCCTGTGATGTAATGGTGGCTCAACCAAGAGTGGTGGCCTATGTGAGAATGAATAGAAGGAGATATTACAGATTGAATTTTTTTTTTCATTTCTCTATTTGTCTTTGTACTGCTTACAGTTTTTACTCATTAGAGGTTGCAATGTTGCTGGTTCGCACCTATTTAGCCTTGCTCAAAGAATGTTGGTGCTTCCAAAAATGCTTCTGTGTATATGTATATATATATATATATATATATATATATATATATATATATATATATAGGGAGCAAGTGGCATCGCAGAAAAGATTGCATAATCCGACAAACTTTAATTTTCCTCTCCAGTGATCTCCTGGACTCATCCATTGTCATTGTTTTTCCATAGTTAGCTCAGTGGACTGTCCATCTTATTCCATATAATGATTTGATCAATATTCAGTCTTCATCCTTTATTTGTGCAAATGGTGATGGATTTAACTGAGGCAATTAATTCAACAGATCAGGTCTTAATAGGATACTCATACTTGCTTTGCTAATAGCAGAATACTTTACTTTCATTACTTCACTCATTTTGAACAATATGCATTCCTCAATAAATCCTAGTCATTAACATTAGACATATGTCATCTCCAACTATTCATTCATACCCAGCTTGCAGAAAGAGACTCAGATCATTTTTTCTGTTTAGTATTTTATTTTTCCCAATTACATGTAAAACAATTTTAACATTCATTTTTTTAAACTTTGAGTTCAAAATTCTCTCCCTTCTTCCCTCTGCCTTCTCTACTTGAGAAGGCATGAAGTTTGATATAGGTTATACATGTGCAGTCATGTAAACATCTCCCTATTAGTCATGATGTGAAAGAAAATACAAACAAAAATAACCCAAAGAAAAATTGACAAGTTTTTGTGGAAGAATAAGGTCTGAGGCTAGATTTTAAAGGATTAAGAAGAGTGTTGGAGTAGAAAAAGAGGAGATAAATATCATAGATAGCCTTTTGGAAGTTTCCCTACAAAAGGCAGGAGAGGACAGTAGTTAGGTAGATAAAAAGATTAAGAGAGGCCTTTGTAAAAGGAGGAAAATTCAATATTCTCATGCTAAGTAATACATGTAGATTTCAGAATGACTCATCTTTTACATGTAATCATTGAATATATGTTGAACTTTGTTTCATCTTCAGACCAAAGAAAATAAACCATGTAGAGGACACAAGGGTCCTAGACAGAGGATGCAGTGGATACAATATTGAACTTCAAATCAGGAAAACTTGGGTTCAGATATTGGTTTTGATTTATTTGTAGCATAATCTTGGATAAGTCACTTAGTTTACTTACATTTCCATTTTCTTTTCTAGAAAATGAGGAGATTGTAATTAATGAAATTTAAATTAAAGGGAATTTATGATCCCATAAAAAGACTCAAAGAGATCCTCATCTTCCCTAAATGGAAATTGAATTTGGGGTTGTACTAGGGAAATTCCTCTTCCTGGTATCTTTTATTGGTAATCCCTTCGGGATTTGTAGTCCCATTCTGTGGTCTAGTGTTCTTCCAGAAGGAAAAATTACTTGGTGGGCTGCTGAGCAAGTCTTCCCATGCAACTTGTACTTCTCTTTAACTCCCTTCCTTTCATCCTCAGGTAAGAAATATGAAAATGATCATTTTTCTTCTCCAACAGCTGTGACTTTGATCTTTGAAAATGATCCTAGGCAAAAAACTATAGTATATGTAATCTTAATATTACCTAACTCTAATTCCAGTTATTTTTACTATACCATATTATGCCTAGCAAATGTAGGATAAGGGGCTGCTAGGGGGCAAAGTGAATAGAGCACTGGCTCTGGGGTCAGGAGGGCTTGAGTTCAAATCTAATCTCTGACATCACACTTACTAACTGATGTGATTCTTGGCAAATCATTTACCCTAGTTGCTTCAGGAAAAAAAGAAAGAAAAGAAAAAAGTAGGAGAGAGAAATTTTGCACTTTAGGACACATCTGAAAATAGGGTCTACAGTCTTGAGAAAAAAAGTTGAGATACTGTTTTGTCCCTTAACGAAGTACAAACCTAAGAAAATCTTTGCCTCCAGGTAGTTTTCCTGAAAGCACTCTTGACATCTTTGTTTCTTAAGCTATAGACCAGAGGGTTCAGCATGGGAATGGCCATGGTATAGAACACTGACATGATTTTGTTTGTGTCCACGGAATTTCTAGAGCTGGGTTTGAAGTAAACAAAACTGGCTGTCCCATACAAGAGACAGACTACTGACAGGTGAGAGGCACAGGTAGAGAAGGCTTTTTGCTGACTCCCAACAGAGTTCATCCTCAGGATAGTTATAAAGATGAACAGGTAGGACTTCAAGATGACTAGGATGGCACAGAAGGCACTGAACCCTCCAAATAAAAAGACTACCCATTGAGTGGTGTGGGTATCAGAGCAGGAGAGAACCAGGAGGACAGGAATATCACAGAAGAAGTGGTGGATCACATTGGACCTACAAAAGGACAGACTGAAAGTGAAAAATGTATTGATGGCAGAATACAGAAAGCCACAGATATAGGAACCAATTGCCAGAGCCGCACAAACATTTGATGTCATGGTGGTGGTATAATAGAGGGGCCTACATACAGCTTCCTGGCGATCATAGGCCATAGCAGCCAGGAGATAATTTTCAACGGATGCAAAGACTACAAAAAAGAACATTTGTGTAGCACATCCATTGTAAGAGATGACCTTATTCCCTGTGAGAAACCCAGCCATGACTTTGGGTGTAATAACTGAGGAGTAACCAAAATCCACCAGAGAGAGGTTACTGAGGAAAAAGTACATGGGCGTGTGGAGGTGGGAGTCCCAGAAGATCAAGGCTATCATCCCCAGGTTCCCCACCACAGTCATGAGGTAGATGAGGGTGAACAGAATGAAGAATGGCACCTGAAGCTCTGGGGCATCTGTTAATCCCAAAAGGATGAACTCTTTCACACATGTCCTGTTCCCCATGGATATCATTTGGGAGCTAGGTCATTGATCTGTAAAACAAAAAAACCATTAGAAATAGCTCCTTGCAATTAATCATTATCAAAGACTTTTCTAGTAGCAGAGGTGGTAATAGGGAGGGTCTGGAGGTAACTTAATGATTCCATGCTGTATATTTGGGTTCAACAGATTGGATGATCCCAAATTTCTTTGGGGAAAGGGGCCTTCACCTACCATTTTCCAGTAGTTGTAGCTAGGTGCCAGTGGGGATAGAGGACTCAGACTTCTCTCAGGAAGTCCTGAGACACTTACATCTGTGTGATCTTGGACATATCACTTTAACTCTGTCTGCCTTAATTTTCTTTGCTGTGAAACAGGGATAATAATTGTATATAATCCACAAGGTTGCTAAGGTTGAAATGGTGTGTTTGTAAAGTTTTTATAATCTTCATATTGCACATACATAAATATGTGTTCATACACATACACATAAAATGCAAATATGTTCATACACACATTATATGTAATATATGTACATTACAATATTCATATACATATAGTTATATGATACATGCCTCTCTCTTGGCTTACCTATACATCCTATCTATGTATTTATTTATATATGTATTTTTTACACAAAATATGCACAGACCAATTGAGTACCCATGCAAACACACATATAAATGCACTCTTATTCTTAAACATATATGGAACATACATGTGTATATGTGTAAACCAATTGGGTTTTGCTATTAACACAGACACACACATTTATACATGCACAAAGTTCCAGAAACTAATAAACCAATTGGATTGACCTCAAGAAAGGCCCTATAGAAAAGCTCCAATTTGAACAATGGTGATGGTGAGTAAGGAGGGTGTTTTTGATATCAAGTTTCATGTTTGTGTGAAGTGTCTTAAATGAATAAAAGGCTGCTCACCCAGATTAAGCAAAATGTTGAACATGTGAAGGGGAGTAACGTGACATACAAAAAAGAATGGCACAAGGGGACTACATTTGGGCGATCTTTGGTCACACTCTACTGTCCAAAAGGCAGTACAGAAGCACTGAAAACCTTTGAGCATGTGAGTGGCCTGTTCAGATGATCTAAGTTTCATAGTTGCAGAAATCAATGAAAAGAAAGAGGAAGCATGAGACAGTGAAGAGAGAACTGGATTTGATGCCACAGGACCTGATTTTAGATCTTGCCTCCATACTTAATACTCCTGTCTGATCTTGGGTTAATCACAATTTCCTGCACTGAGCAAAAAGGGGTTGGATTCAATAGGCTTTTAGATCTTTTCTAGAAATCTATCATCCTATGGACTGATTTTTCATTCAGTGCTACTTAGCACCATCTCACAAACTTGGCAATACCCTGCCGTCACCACTCTATCAGTATTATGGTGGAAATAGATGATAGATAGATAGATAAATAGATAGATAGATAGATAGATAGATAGATAGATAGATAGATAGATAGATAGGTAGATGGATAGGTAGATGATAGAGACAGTTATATAGATAGAGGGCACAAAGTGAGTTGAATATGAAGGGATGATATTTTAAAATAAAAATTAAGGGGTTAGAGAGGAATATATTGGGAGAAGGAGAAAGGGAGATATAAAATGGAGAAAGAAAAAGGTTTCACAAAGAGGGGAAGAAGGGACTGGTAAGAAGATATGAGTGAACCTTACTCTTACTGGATTTGGCATAAAGAGGGAATGACATACACTCTCAACTGGGAAACTTACCCTACAGGTAAGTAGGAAGGAAGAGGAGGAAAAGGATATGGAGTGGAATGATAGAGGGGAGGGCAGTGTGGGGGAGTGGGTAATCAGAAGCAAACACTTTAGAAAAGGGACAGGATCAAAGGAGAAAATGGTATAATTGAGGGGAAGTGGGATAGGATGGAGGGAAATATAGTCGGTCTTTTGCAACATGACTATTATAGAGGTATTTTGCATAACTATACATATATAAAATTTATTGAATTGCTTGCCTTCTCAGTGGGGTGGGTGTGGAGGGAGGAAGTGAGAGAATTTGGAACTCAGGGTTTTAAAAACAAATGTTAAAAAACTATTTTCATGTGCAACTGGGAAATAAGATATACAGGCAATGGGGTATAGAAATCTATCTTTCTCTTCAAAAAAGTAAAGGGGAAGAGGATAAGAGGATAGAGATGATAAAAGGGAAGGTAGACAGGGGGAAGAGGTAATCAGAATGCATGCCATCTCAGGGTGGGGGGAGGGGAAAGACAGGGAGAAAAAATGGAACTCAAAATCTTGCAGAAATGATGTGGAAAACTAAAAATAAATAAATTTGAATCTTAAAAGGTGTTTTTCACTTAAACCTGGGTTACACACTCCAAAAAATATACCCCATTGGTTGGAAGATTAGATACATGTAAGACCTGTTCATGGAGAAGCAGTCACATAAGGGAACCAGTCTGCCAGAGAATACTTGTGGAGTGGCAGTTCACATCTCCAATGCTTCGGTAGCTGATGTCATTAATGGTGATTCCACTGGACCTCCTTCTCGCTTGCTTTGCCTGGCATATACTACTTACCAGTTACATCATTTTGTAGAGTGTAACTCCCTGTTGGTCTTGTGTGACTGCTCCATCATCTCTAATGGTCCCTTCTTTTCATTGACTGTCTCAGTTTTACTAGTTTCTCATTGATATGAGAGGAATATAAAAGCTTGAAATAAAAGCTTCAGTGGTTTGTCTGCCATCATTCTTTTAGAAAGTGGAAGCCCCAGGGCACCAAGTCTGAAGACTAGGAGGACAGGAAAAGCAAGAGGACCAGTAGCAATAACAAAAAGAATTTTTTTTAGGAAAAAATGTATTTGGTAGCTCCTCTTCCTCTGGAAACTTGTTCTGTTTAAGCTAAAGTTTAAAATAATATTAAGAGTTGCTTTTCCAGTGCTTTGTGAAACCCCTCCTGAGGGAGACTGAGGATCATTCTGTAACCCTTAAGGGGGTCCTGAAGTCCTTTTATTGAAATACCATAAAAATTGAGGCAGCTAGATGGAACAGGGAATAGAGTACCAGCTCTGGAGTCAGCAGGACCTGAGTTCAAATCGGACCTCAGACCCTTGACACTTATTTGCTATGTGACCTTGCACAAATCCTTTAAACCTGATTGTCTTGCCTACCTCCTGAAAAAATACTATGAAACTTTTCCATAACTTACACCAAAAAAATTACTTTTTTCTCCCTCATCCTGTGTTTTATATTCCTCCTCATCTTGTAAGCAGCCAACTCCCTCATCCTGCCTCATAAAACTCTTCCTAATACTAAATCTTCAACCAATATAGAGCTTAAATCTACCTCATCATACTGAACATATATAGGTTTTATAGCTTTCTGTCCAGAGATGCCTGGTCCTCCTAAATATCAGGGCCTTTTCATTAACTTCCTGCTAACAAACTGTAAGATTTCATCTAATCAAGCCCACATTGACTACAGAAAATGGCTAAGTGAATTCTGACTGCTTTGCTGAATCGGACCTCAACAATAGCATTGGATAACATTGACTTTCCTTTCCAGAAGAGTCTTTGCCCTTGGCCCATGTCTTTGAGACATAGGTCAAAGCAGCTTTCAGCTAACTTGCTTTCACATGTTTAATTCTATTTTGCTTTGAACTATATTTCCTGCTTACTGAGATCTATGTCTCTGTCATGGGTCTAAGAGTTTAATTACACTAAGTCAGTTGAATTTACTGATAATTTTTTCATGCTTAACTATATTCAGTTGGATTTTGATTTAGGTCCTTTACTTGCATGAACTGCCTCAGGATCTCAATGTCTATGGTGTCCCCTTTCTCAATTCTAAAATTGTTTTTTCTCTTATTCAGAAAAGGTGATGGAGGAAATAGAACAGAAGAAAACCTAGCCCCGGGTCAAGACCATTGTTTTCCTCCAAACTAGAAACATTACTGGATTTTCATATGCTTATTCATCAGAAAATCCTTTCTAGACTTAAAGCCCACCCAGTACAAATATGAAAATCCAGGGATGGATGGTGAGGGAAGAATAGCCCTGGAGATGCCTCTAAACAATTAAAGGGACAAGATACATCCTTCCAGTATGTTAGATGGAACTATCCACTATAAATATGGTTTTACTGGAAAGCTTGCACAAAAATCTACTGCCTAGAGGCAGCTACATAACACAATAAAGAAAGCCCCTACAAAGTTATGGAGACCTGAGTTCAAACCTAGCCTCAGGCATTTATTGTCTCTGTGACCCTGGGCAAGTCACTTTGTCTCTTGCCCCCTCAGTTACCTCATCTGTAAAATGGAAATAATAATAGTACTTTCTTACCAGGTTTGGTGTGAGGATTAAATGAGACAATGTTTGTAAAGTGCTTAGCACAGTGCTTAACACATAGACATTAACAAGTGCTTGTTAAGAAAAAAAATCAAAGGATTAAAGGGAGGACAGAGAAGGTTGAGAACTCACACTAAGGTGAGAGCAGGGGTATTTCTCTGGTAACAAGCTATTGAAATGTTAAAATCTCACATCTTGGGAATATTTAAACTCTGCCTTCTCTTACTGGCTATGTGAACTCAGACAAACCATTAGAACTTCAAAGTAATAGAGAACTTTTGGAGATTATTGAGTAGGAGGAGGATGTGGTGAGAGCATCAATTCAGTAAAATCACTTTACAGATGAATAGAGGATGAACTGGAGTGGGGAATAATGAATCTGGGGAACAGATAGAAGCTTACTGCAATAATTCTGGAGTAAGACATTGAGAGCCTGCACAGGGTGATGATTATTTGAGTGGAAAGCAAGTAATATAGATGAGAGAAACCAGGAAAATTATGAAAGTGGTTGCAAGCCTCTTAATCTTCTGAGATTCATTTTCTGCCTTTGTACATTAGTGTGTCCATCTGTGGCTGATCAGAGCAATGCAAGCTCAGAATGTTCTACCATAGATTGGGCACAAATGGTCTATGTGAATACTTTGGGCTATATTCTCTAAATTTTCTCATCTCGTATTTCCTTTGGGCTACTTCAATTCTTCTGTGGTCATAGAGTAAAGCACTTTCTCTGATGGGAGTATGCCATACTGAGTGGTGCTGTGCCAGTGTCTCCCATGTCACACAACCAATTCCAAAGTTCTTAACAGAGACTTTGAGACTGCTACATATCACTTCTTCTGACCATCTTGTGAGCCCTATCCCTGCGTGAGTTCTCCATAAAATATTCTTTTTGCAACCATAGTTGGCATTTGAACCATATGGCCAGCCCATCACTCTTAGGTTCCTTGTGGTAGAGCCTGAATGCTTGGGAATTTAGCTTAGAAAGGACCTCACTGTCTGGTAACATATACTGTCAGGTGAGCTTCAGAATCTTCCTAAAACAATTAAAATGGAAGTGATTCAGTTGCCTGCCATGACTCTGGTAGACTATCCATTTCACAGGCATACAACAAAGAGATTAACACAACATCTGTATATGCACATATATATGTATATATATATATGTATATGCTATGTACTCATCATAAGCTTCTATCTTAATCTTTAAAAATGATGAATTAAGGACAATTTTAATATTTCAAAAGCAAATTGAAAGTTAATTGTTGGGACTTCCCCACTTTTCTTTAAGTAGATATGGAACTGCTGGTTTCAAACATACACACCCCCCCAAATAGACTGCCTCTCCCAGCAGAAGTTCATCACTTCTATACCTTCAAGCTCCCAACTCAAGACTTACTTGACACTATCTCTGTCAGCTTCCTGTTCCCTCTGATTGGAGGACTGAATGGCGGTGTACCAAACTTTTGGTCAAGTCTTTCCTTACATGGGGCAGAAACTGGACTTGCCTGTTTTCAGCTCTATGGAAAAAGATGGCCCATATGCCAGGTATCCTCTGGTCTCCCCATTTCACTTTCTTGTCTCCTTTGTGTATCATTCTTCCCTCTTTTCAACATTTTCCATAGATTTATTAAGCATTAATCTTTTATATACATTTAATGTGATGTCTGGAATTTCTACTTATTTCATTGATCTCTCCTTTTTACATGTTAGCAGTTACTATTTTACATCTTTATTTAAAAATTTTGAGTTCCAAATTCTGTATTCCCTCCCTCTTCTGCTCCCTCCCTGAGACAGGAAGCAATATGATATAGGTGATACATGTGCAATTACATAAAATATTTCCATATTAGTCATTTTGTACAAGAAGATGAATAAAAGAAAATAAGAAAGTGAAATAAAACATGTTCCAATTTCTATTCACATAATATCACTTCTTTGGAGGGAGATAATAAGTTTTGTCATTAGACCTTTGAGATTGTCCTGGATTATTGTATTCTTGAGAATAGCTGTCATACACCATCTTTCATTGAACAATATTGCTGTTGCTGTGTGAACAGCATTTTCCTGGTTCTGTTCACTTCACTATGCATCAGTCCATGTAAGTATTTCCAGATTTTTCTGAAATCATCCTGCTTATCATTTGTTATAGCACAATATTGCTGCATTTCAATCATATACCATAGCTTGTTTAGCCATTTCTCAACTGATGGGAAAACTGGATGGCTAAGCTCCTTCAGTGGCTGTTCTTTTTATTAATTGTATTCCAAGCATTTACCACAGTACTTAGCACATAGTAGATGCTTAATCAATATTTATTGGATTGGGTATTGAATAGTTTTTAAAATATTTCCTTTGTATTTACTGATGGGATCCAAACTAGAAAATTCTCTCACTGTATAGTAGATGGATTCATTGATTACTATTAATGTAGTCCTGCCTATGATTATGTAGGTTTAATGATACTGAACAAGTTACTTAATCTCTCAATGCTCCAAGCAACTTCTGAAGACTCCAAAGTGAAGGGAAGGAGACTATCTGCATTGATTTCTATCAGTATTTTTAACATGAGAATCTGAGCTCATATCATACATGAAGGCAGAATCCTTGCCATAAAAACATCTCTTGTTAAGGAGAACAGTACATTTTCACTCTATAGTTTGTATATTAGCTAATGTAGATACCTTTAGCCTATCCCCAGGCTAGTCACCTGTAACTTTAGCATCTGAATGTTTAATAATTTGAACAAAAATTAATATTTATGGAATATTATTTAATGATTTATAATAATTAAACCTTTTAATAACTAAAACAACTAATACTTAATAGCAGGGAAAATTTGCAAAGCCCTTTACATGGAATGGGTGGCATGGAGTGAGGAAGACTCATCTTCCTGTGTTCAAATGTAGTTTCAGACAATTACTAACTGTGTGATTGTAGGTATGTGATTTCATCCTGTTTGCCTAAGTTTCCTCATCTATAAAATGAGCTGGGAAAGGGAACAGCAAGCCACTCCAGTATCTTTGCCAAGAAGACCTCAAATAGGCTAACTAAGAATGGAGAGAAATTAAAAAACCTGAAGAACAAAAATGCATTATTTCCTTTCGTTGTCACAACAACTTTGTAAGGGAGAAAGTTTTTTTTAACCCGCATTTTACAGATGAGCAATCCAAAGCTGACAAAAACTATATGATTTTACCAGGGTCACATAGTTAGTAAGTGTTCTGAAGCAGCATTCCTTGCAGGTTTTCTCCTCTATGGAGCAATGAGGTCTTTGAACGCACAGAGATTTGAATCCTTTTGTATCCCCAGAATTCATTGCGGTACCTAGCACAGGCATAATAAGTACCAACTGACTGAGTGACAATTAAATCTTATGGATTCTTCTGCCTCATTTTTTGAAATTGCATATTATTACCCACATGAACTATGTCATGACTTTTTTGGTTTATTTCTTTTATTTTGGATTAGAAAAAAAAACAACTGTATATCCCCTAAGGTGCTTAGATATGAGAGTTTCAACTAACTCTTCAGGCTATAGGGCTTAAATATCATAACAAATAAAAAAGGTTTTCAGGATGATACGGTCACCGGGAGAAAAGGACAGATAATATCCTAGACCATAAAATGTCTCAGGAGTAATTGATAGAGGCCTAGACTTGGAGTCAGGAAGACCTGGGTTTGAATCCCACCTCTGACACTTATGAACTGTAGGACCCTGAGGAAGTCATTTAAAGTCTCAACCCTAATCTTCTCATTTACAAAATAGTGGTAATACTCATTATGATATTTACTTCAAAGATTTGTCATGTTTTTTTGAGTTAATGTGTGAAAAATTTCCTAAAATATGATTTATCAATGTGGTCAAGAACCATATCATATCTAATTTTGTATCATCTTCCCTCTCATCAATGTTCCTCCCCTACATTAACCTGGTCTCTATGTATTTTAAATATATTCATTTTTTTTGTTAAGGTTCCATCTGTATGAAAGTCACAGCTCTGACTCATTCTCAGATACATGAAAACAACCTTTGAATCCATAGAGAAAACACAGGTTGAAAAGCTGCAACCTTTTAGTTAACAGTTATTAGAATATATACACCCTTTAGAGTTTACAAAGGACTTCACATACATTATTTTATGTGAAAATACTGCAGTCATTATTGGCTTCCATTTTACTGAATCTCAGAAATTTTTTAAGTACTTGCTATTAAGTGTCAGGGGGAGGAGCTAGACCCAGGTATCTCCATCTGTAAATACATCCCTCCATTCAGTATCACACATACTCCTTCCATCTATGCATACTGTGATTGAGAATTTGATGTCTTAGAACCTACCTGATGTTCAGAAATAGACTGATGGTGCTCCAGAAGAGGTCAGTCAAAGATCTAGTCATGGGAGTATTAGGATGAACAGCAAATATCAGATAAATGAATGAGTGACTCTGAGGGATTCTGCCTATATACTAGGGAACCCTAAAAGAGTCAAATTTAGTTGTCAATGCAGAAGATGGTGATCAGCAGGGTTTTTTATACAGGCCTTGGAGGCAGTAATTTATTCTCTCTTGGGGACACTGCTCAGGTTCAGAGCCAACTCATGAATATAATGAGTCCTTAAACTTTGCTCTAAACGCTTGGGCCAAACTTGTTTGCTCAGGGAGTTCATTTTCTATTTCTACTTTATGTTATTATTAACGGGGTGAAGTAGAGAGCACCATGGACATGGTCATTCAGAAGACCTAGCTTTTAGCATTTATTTGACCACATCCCTACTGATTTTTAGCAAGTCACTCAACTCTCAATTTTTCATTTCCCAGTGGCCAAATTTCTTATTTTACTTACCTGTAAAATAGGGATAATAATCTCTTCTACATATACTTTGAAGAGAGAATCCAATGTAATATCAGATGTGGAAAAGATCATGTGCTGTCTCTAATTATTGATACCATCTTAGAGACGTTGCATTGCCTGTCTGAATCTCAGCTTCTGACAAAAAAGTGATGATTCTGTTCTCCCTACCTACTTTCCATGGAAAACGTGAGAAAAGTGCTTTGTAAAGCTATAACTATGTGTGCTATCACATCTTTATTACTATTACTCTTCCAGTCTCCCCTGAAGTCTAACAAATGGGACTGTGTCCCAAATATTCATCTTGTACTGCTTTCCTCTGCTTAGTGGATTTATTCCTGATGGACACATGTGCATAGAGCTGCAGTAGAGTGATAGGTCTGGGCCATCTTGTAAGTTTCATTTATCTTTCTTTTTCCAAAATATTTGCTAAAGTCTAAAAGATGGGGAGGGAAATGACAGAATAGTAAATTTAGTTCAGTCCTGATTGAATATCTCACTTCAAGATCAAGTCACTGATGGAGAGATGACACTTAGAAAACAAAACCCAGATTTCCCCAGATAGTTTTCCTTGGAGTTGTGTTGTTTCAGAGTTTTATCGATGACTTGGATTCAGGCACTCAGTAGAATCTTGCCTCATCTGACCCTGCTTACCTTGCAAGGCATGACCTTAGAAAAAGTAGGGATAGAGCTTAATTACAGGCTTGGGTTGTGTCAGATGAACAAATATGGCAGGCAAAGCTACCTAATTGAATGGCATTCAGGTGGTATTGTGCTTAGAACACTCTCCTTGGATTCAGAAATATCTGAATTCTAAATCAACCTCAAAAACTTGCTAGCTGTGTGAATCTGGGTATCATTTAATCTCTGGGTGCTTCAGTTTCCTTATCTTCCAAATATGAATAATGTTAGCTTATGTCTACTGAGATTATTATTATTTTTTTAACATGAAAGCTTTCTTTTTATTAACAGGCAAACTCATTAAAATCTTATAGGAATTACTTTTGAATCTAAGGTGGAATGCACCTGGGAGTTACATGGGCTATGTACAGCCTATAGGACATATGTTCAATACCTCTGCCTTAGTAGACAGATAGTCATAGATTGGTGGGACCACCCAACGATCAACTCCTGGGATAAATCCTTTCGAAATTAATTTGCCTTATCCTGCAGTTTAGTCTCTCAGCTTGTACTAGACATCTTTTCGCCCTGGCAAGATTCACCAGGTTGTGTGTTACATTGGCCTTATCACTGAGAATCCAAAGGCATTCCATGATGAGGCAGTGGAGTAGCATGTTAATGAATAGTGCATATCTATATCATACCAAAATTCTGAGTTATTCACCTTATTGGAATAAATTTTTATGTATTATTTAGGTTGTTGTACATGCCATATATAGATAGGAAATTCTAAGTTGTCTTCGAAAAAATCAGGAATACAGCTACTTTGTGTATTGTCATAAATAGAGAAGTCAGAAATTTCAAAACAATAATCTACATCAACCATAACTCAACCATGTTACACTTACATTGCAATGAATAAAATTTAACAATATGAAGTGTACAATAAAATGCCACACATTAATATTTTATGTATACTTAATCAAACTTCAATTTGATTATATATTTGTCTTCTTTTGCTTGGAATATTTCTATTAGAAAGTACAATATTGATTTTGTATCATGTTAATTCATTTTTCATGGAAAAGTGTTTAGTTCCTTAGTGGAGGTAAACTAATTGAATATTTAATAAGAAATAATCAATTGCTATTAATTTCTTTGATATTCTTATAATAATGGAGTCTACATAAGAATGAAGCATTATTACTGTTATTATATTTTTAAGTGCCAACATTGGTTTTTTTAAAAAAAAAGTCTGCTGTGACTTTCAATGAATGAAATTGTTGATAGGGGTATTATTCTGCTTCCACTGCTGGTATTTTTTAAATTTTAAATGTTTATTTATTAATTTTTAGTTTTCAACATTCGTTTCCACAGAATTTTGAGTTCCAAATTTTCTCCCCATCTCTCCCCTCCCCCACGCCATATCTTTATTCTAAAAATAAAAGGAGATAGTATTTGTACAGTGCTTTGCAAACTTAAAGAATTACTCTTTTTTTTTAAAACGAGATCCACAAGACATGACAGAGGAGAATTAAATAGGTAGCAGTTTGTCTGGAAATAAAATATGGAAATATTTGTTGACTGTAAACAACCTGTGATTAACATGCTATGGTTTATCCTCCAGTAATAATATTAATAGCTGGTGTGCATATGGTACTCTAAGATTTGTAAATTATGTACTTAATAGAATTTGGTCTATAAAACTTCCTATTAATTTAAATTTCCTTTACAGTGATATGATGAAGAGAATGAAATGGATAATAATTGCCGCTGTCTACTGCCCTGGTCAGGCTGCAATCAGACAATTGTGTTCAGGTCTCCGTACTTAACCTAGGATAGGTCATAAATTGTCTAAAGGAGATTATCCCAAATAAATTGGGGCTTCATATTATAGCATATGCAAATTGGTTGGAGGAATCTGGCATATATAGTCTAGAAAGAGAAAATTCAATAGAATCATGATGGCTGTCTTCAAGTACTGGAAGGTCTGTCCTGCTAGAAAGGATTAGACTGTTTTGTTTGCCAAAGAGGGGGAAAAACTAGGAAAAAAGAAATAGATTTAAGCTTGATGTGATGAAAATTAGTCACAAATGAACCTATTTAAAAGTGTAATGGACTTTCAGAAGTATTGAGTTCAACCTCACAAGAAGATTTAATGATAACTGGACGACTACATTAAGCAATCATTGATTAATTCAATGAATAAACAGTAAGTATGTAACAGTAGCTGCTAGATGTCTCTTGTACCAGGTAGTGTGCCAGACCCAATCTAGGGTGAGAAAGATGAAAACAAAACAATTTCTGCTCTCACAATGTTGGCATTCTATTAGGGACATGATATGAAGACATACAGTTAGATGCCAAATAAACATAAAGTAAATGTAAAGTAATTTCATCAATAGGAGACCTCATCATCAAGGAGAATCAGAAAAGGCCTCATTTAGGAGGAGATAATGCTTCATCTAAGATTTGAAAGAGCTAGGGCCTATTCAGACAGGGAGGTGAAAGCTGTAAGTGTGTGTAAGGAAATGGAAGTTCCACTTTGTTGGATCATAGTTTAGAGGAAGAAGAGTCATAAAATATGTTATTTAAGTGAGACTGGAGCTTCATTGTGATGGGTTTTAAATACAAGAATAAATAGAAAAATTTATAGTTGATCCAAGAGGAAAGGAGGAGCCATTGGAGTTGAGGGTTTTTCAAGAAAAATTAACAAACATATTTTTTTCTCCCTCTTATTTCCTATCCCACCCTACTCACAAATGGAAGCATAAAATTGAGTAGATTGGTAGGTAGGAAGGAAGAAACAAATGGAAGGCAAAAACCTTGAAAAATATAAGATAATTTGAAACATCTCATTAGAAAAACAACTAAACCGAAAGAGGAGAGATAATATAAGATTGTGATTAAAAAAAGACTCTGGACACAATATTTCAAGAAATTATTAAGGAAAACTGTCTTGAAGTTCTAGAACAAGGAGACAAAGTAGGAATAGAGAAAAAAGAATCTCCTATTCATCACCTTAAAGAAATCCCCATAGGAAAACTTACAGAAATTTCACAGCCAAGTTTCAAAACTTCCAGGTTAAGGAAAAGATCTTGGAAACATCAAGAAAATAAACAATTGAAATATTGTGGAGAAAGAATCAAGATTTCACAAGGCTTAGCTGCTTGTACTCTAAAAGAATGTAGGTCTTGGAACACTGTAATTTGAAGGAAAAAGAACTTGCCTTGTGACCAACAATAACTTACCTAGCACAGATCAGAATAATCCTGAAAAAAGAAAAAAAAAAGGACATTTTATGACCTGAAAAAAAAATAAAACTCTCAGCTACTTGTACCAAAAAGACCTGGAATAAATGGAAAAATTGATATGTAAGATCCAGAAGAATTATAAGAAAAACATAATGACTAATTATAAGGAATTCATTAAGATCAGCATGTTAACTTCTTAGAAATGAAAATGTTATCAGTATTTTAATACTGTCATCATAACTTAGCTTTCATCAGTTCTGCATTGAAGAAAGAACACCATATACACACATTTATGTATATATATATACATATATATATATATATATGGCTAAAGGTCTTCTAAAATTATAAAGAAATAAGAGGACTAGGCAACAATTCTTATGATGGTAGACAGAATACAGAATAGGAAGGTAAGGGCACAGAATAAGGTATTAAGTATAGGATAAAAAGAGAGGCTGAGAAGAACAACATTGTGGAGGAAAATTCAAAAATAGCAGTTATAGGTTTGAATATAAATTGGATGAACTCACTCAAAAAAAGAAAAGGGTAGAAGAATGGATTAAAAATCCAGAATATTGGCTTTTGTGTTCAGATTCAACCACTTCCTAATTGTTCAACTTTTGCAAATCAATCAACTTTTCCAAACCTTAGTTTACTCATCTGTAAAATACAGATAATAATTACATGTATCTTTAAGAGGTGTATAAATCCAATATAATACTAGATAAGGAAAAAAATAATTTTTTTGGTTGCTATTTTATCCTTTCAGTTGTGTCCAAGTCTCTGTGACCACATTTTATGTTCTCTTGGAAAAGAAACTGGAATGATTTGCCATTTCCTTCACCATCTCATTTTATGAGATGAGCAAACTGAGTCAAACAGGGTTAATTGACTTGTCCAGGGTCATACAGCTAGTAATTGTTTGACAGTAGATTTGAATCCAGGAAAATGAGTTTCTCTGATTTAAGGCCCATAACTCTATCCACTGTCCCACCTATCTGCTTAAGTCAGTCTGTCTAACAGAAAAGGAACTGACAATAGTCTTTATAGTGTAATATTTATTTCAAGTATTTGTTATATTACTCCACAATATCTACTGCTTCTGAGTGGTAGGAGGTGAGGAAAATCAATCTTATATCTGGATTTAGAGTATATTTTTGAGTCAAGACTTAGGTAGATAGAATTCCATTCCGATTAGAAATGTAGTCAGGATAGCCAACATGAAGGAAGGTTTTTTGTTTTTTGTTTTTTTTTTTAAATCTCCTCTCAAGGACTAATGTGTTAGCCTTTGCATCACTACGGGCAAGAAGTTTGGCTACCCTAAACCATGTATAAGTATCTGCTGCTGTCACAATAGGGCATAGGCTCAAGTATCATGGAGGAGGGTCTATGTTTAATTCAATTCAATAAACATTTATTAAGCTCGTACTATGTGCCAAGCACTGTGCTAAAATTAGAGACACAAAGGGAGGCAAATGAGAGTCCTTGCCCTCAAGGACCATACAGTGTATGGCCAGATGCATACACTGAGGACCTTCCCTTGGGTCTCCTTTGCCCATGGTGATCGAGTTGGCAGGATGCAAAACTAGCCTTCACTTTTTTTTCTTCCTCTTATGTGAGATGGAAACTTCTCTGGTAGGTCCAGGCCTGTATGTTCATTTTCATGGCTAATTTAGACATGGATCTATTTTACTACTGAGGAAATTTGTCAGGTACTGTCTTCAACAACCATGTCATTCCATTTGGATTTCTTGGAGATAAGTTGCCTTTCAGTAAGCAGATACATAAGTAACATACACTTGTCAGGTTTTCAGTTTGGTTCTTAAATGTGTTACCCATACTGGGCTTGTAGGCCCAGAGGGATCCCTCCCTATAAACCCTGCTGCATATTGAGTTGGACTTGATTTTCAATTAGATTTTTGATATTTAGACAAGATATGATGGCTACACCAATGCCTAAAGCTTGAGTCAATGTAAGTAAATATCTTCTTTTGAGTGTCCAATTTGAGACTGAGGAGTATTGATCATCCATTGGGACAACTGTTGACATGAGTAATGTGAACATCACTTTGTTGTGTTCATGATGCTACTATGTTACTTCTCTATTAACTTCTCTATTCCACTGAACCTAACCATTTTTAATGTGAGAGTTTAAATCATCAACTACAGCTCTGAATCGTCTGGGATGTTGGACACATGAGGGCACCAAATCACTAGGGTCATAGTCAATTTATTGATTTTAGGTGTATATTCGGGATGACTTGATCACCAACTTATAAAGTTTACTAATCCCTCTGGGTCCTAACCTACCCCTTCTCCAGATCATAACCTACCCCATTTTAGGTTTCCTGATTTGATTATTGTGAAATCAGGATATGGCCAGATATCTGGGCTGGGTATACTTTTCCTACCTTGGAGAAAGCAGTGTTGGGGAATAGAGTTTTGATCCATTGGAGCAGATTTCCTCAAACCTAGTATCTCTTCTATTCTTCCTCTTCCTCCTAGGTGTTTGAAGTTCCCTTGTGATACCTTCTAAACATGACTTCCCTCCCTCTGGCCCCTACTGTGAATTATTCTTCTCAGAGCTTCTGGTTCAAACATTTTCCTTGCCTGATCATTTTACAAGTGACATCTCTAGTTCTCTGCCTGTCTTTACAAAACTTTTTCTGGATCAGAACCTATTGGAGCATAGGTCTCAATATGATAGGACTGTTCCCAGTCAGTTTTTCTGTCTCAATCAGGATCCAGGAATAGGCTAATAAATGTTCCTCAAAAGAAATGTAATTGGCAATTACCCCTATAATTATGTGGATCTAGAACCTGAGAGTTCTCCAAGTCCCGGCTGAGTCCTTTTACCATAGGCTAGGGCTGTTGGAGAAGTTGTTATGTAGAGTTTTATGGTATTGGTGAGAACAGGGATCCAAATGGAAGAAACTATTGGACAATCTACTGGGTATCTTCCAATACAGCTTGCTGTGGTTTTCCCACACTCTATGCAGGATGTTGAGACATATAGAGTGGAATCATCATAATTTCTAAATGTGAGACATTCACCACTAGCCAAATAGCCCAATCAAGACCTAAGTCTCTTACTTAGTTGTGGGCCAGGGGTTTATTTCTAACCTTCGAAGCCATGTCCCTCTGAGCCTTTGACCTTTGGACCCCCAGGAGCTTGATCTGTTACAGCATTCATTGTATCATATGTTAGTTCTTGTTCTAATTGGTTCCTTGGTGAAGTCAGAGTAGTGACCACTTTTTCATCATCCTACAATACAATAATATGACTGATGAAGTGGAGGACTGGACTGTCAGAATGGTTGGAGCTTCACCACTCTCATTCTTTGTAATTGTGGCACATGGGTAGGGTTATTTGTAAATCCTTTGGCAGTACAATAAAGCTATAGTCTTTGATCAGTCCTTTTTGGGTTATGTTCTTGTCTTTATGTGCCCATTTGAGGTTTTCTTGGCAAAGAAACTGGAGTGGTTTGCCATTTCCTTCTCCAGATCACTCTACAGATGAGAAAACTGAGGTAAAAAGAGTTAAATGATTTTTCTCAGGGTCACACAGTTAGTAAGTGTCAGAGATCAGATCTGAATTCAGGAAAATATTTTTCTGATTCCAGGTCCAACACTCTATTCACTGCATCACATAGCTGCCTAGGATGTTCTCTGTTCCCTTTCAGTGAAAGCATCCTAGACTTGGTTATCTTCTGTGAGGGAAATAGAAAAAAAGAACTAGCCAGAACTATAACAGCACACAATTTTTTGTGTGGCCAGCTGAGTTTCAATCACAGTCACCTCTGAAAGAGAAGAAATTCTCTACAACTGGATTTAACCTCCGATAGTTTATAAATACCTAGTTGCAAAGTATCTGCCTTCTTTAGTGGCAATACTACTTTATTGAATTGTGCGATAGTCCAAGGTAGATGTCAGAGTAGTTAGCTGGTATAATGAAGGCAACTAGGTGACTCAGTGGAAATAGTTAGGTGGTCTATCAGGTTGGAAGTCAGGGGGACTCATCTTCCTGAGTTCAAACCTACCCTCCAAAACTTACTAGCTCTGTGATGCAGGGAAAGTTATTTAACCCTATTTGCCTCAGTTTCCTCATTTGTAAAATGAGATAGAGAAGGAAGTGGAGAACCCCTCCAATATCTTTGCCAAGGAGTCCCCTAAAAAGGGTGACAAACAGTTGGACATTACTGAAAAACAACTGACCAAAAAGCACAGAATAACTTCAACACTCAATAGTTTTTTGTATGAAGGCAGTAATCTTACCGTCTTTCAACTCCTAGAATTTTGTATTGCTTGAGTGAGACTGCCCTGTATGAGGAAAGCAACCAAGGGGTCATAAACTACTACCTACTCCAGTGTTAGTAGAAGAAGACTATCATGAGTGGATGATCACAGCAATATGGCATGTTATTCTGTTCCAGCAAGGCAAACCCACAGGTCTATGGCTAGGATACATTATTTTTCCATGGGAGTTGCCATTATAGTACATTTGATGGGCTGGAGTGGTCCTCCTACCATGGTGGCAATCATCTGGGTAACTACAAAGTGGAACCGGGGTTGAAGTCACTAAAAGGAGTTCTCTTGCTACCCCAATATCTTCCATACCCCCCAAAATGACTAGTTTCCTCATTTGTCCATTTGATACTTAGTGAGGCATGTGGCCTGTGATTCCTTGGGATAGAACTTTTACCTGGAGATCATAACCTACCCCATTTTGGGTTTCCTGATTTGATTATTGTGAGATCAGGATAGCCAGATATCTGAGCTGGGTATTCTTTTCCTACCTTGGAGAAAGCTGGAGACAGTAGTGTTGTGGAATAGAGTTTTGATCCATTGGAGCAGATTTCCTCAAACCTAGTATCTCTTCCATTCTTCCTCTTCCTCCTAGGTGTTTGAAGTTCCCTTGTGATACCTTTTAAACATGACTTCCCTCCCCTGGGCCCTACTGTGAATTATTCTTCTCAGAACTTCTGGTTCAAACGTTTTTCCTTGCCTGATCTGTGGAATCAACTTCCTCTAGTTCCTCCTATTTGGATACTGTCAAACCTCTCTGTATTTCTCCTACCTCCACATCTCCATATTTTGGCTGTTGGAAGGTGCTAACAGTCTAATGTATATGTCCCCAGGATACTCAGTAATCTAGAAACCAGCACTATATTACCTTTCTGTATTGAAATCTCTCTCTCTCTCTCTCTCTCTCTCTCTCTCTCTCTCTCTCTCTCTCTCTCTCTCTCATCCCTTTCCCCTACTCTCCCACTTCTCACAAGCAGAGTTATCTCTCATATGAAGCCCATCCCTTACCTCAACTATTTTATATTTGGTTCTCTTCTTTATTAACAAAACATCACTGGTTCTCTACTATAATAAACTGATGAAAGAAGTCTCATGGATAGATTCCCAGATGGACAGTGGTTGTAATGTGGATATAAGAGAAGCATATATGAGATCATTCATAGCGGAACTCTGCAGCTTTTAATGTCCACCTTATTCCAGGTTATGTTCACCTCAGGAGAGTCATAGCCATTTGTCTCAACATAAAGTCACTACATGACTATCTTCTTTTTTGGGATAGAAATTGTTTCTGTGGGTGTTGTTCATTGCCTGTTGGGAGTCATTGTGAAATCTTCCTTCAATGGGATACATTTGTTTGATGGCCATGTAACACGTTCTAATCCAGCAAGTTGTTTTCCTACTCTTCCCGTTCATTAGCCACTGTATTAATTAGTTATCCATTTGTTATTCTTGTGTTTGTCCTTTGTTCTCAAAGAGGACCATAACATCAAGATGGTGACATGACTTGTACTTGACTTTGATTCGAGTGTGGGAGGGCTGTGCAACCTCAGTTTCTTCTACTGAGCCATTTGGGTCCAGTGGCCATCAAGACAACTGGAGATGGCCCAGGAAGCAACGGGAGATCCTGGCCTTTCAGGCTAAGGTCTTATCACATTCTCACTTTGAGTGATATACATCCATTCAATGAATAAATAGACTTCTTTATTTAGTTAACTCAAGGGATGGCCTCTTTAATAAAAAAAAAAATCAAACTGGGAGGGAAGACCCTCAGGTTTCCTGGGTAAAAGAGCCAAGCCATAAGCCCCATAAAGCAATGTCATTATCTTCCATAATGAGAATCATTCTAGTGGGTCTATCAATGTTGCTAACTCTTCTTGCTTCTAGGGATTGCCCAGGATTTAGTTGGTGCCTGTCTCAAAAGCCAGCAAGTTCACTTTCACTATACATCTACACTTCTGTTGAGAGTCATTCATTTTCCAAATAGTTCCTGGTGGTTAGGTGGTTAGTCCAGGCCATTTTGCTGTTCTGAAGCATGACTCTTTCCTATTCAAGCCCTCCTCCTTCTGAGGTAGAATTTTATCATTTGCTCAGCAGCCATGATGTTAGAATCTTCGAGTCCCTTGAGGTTAATTTCCTTTTCCCAAGACATGCATTACTTGAGATCCATGGATTTGAGGGTCAGAAATGAACTCTCTCTGCTACTGAAAACCCTTTTAACTTGTCTTCTCAAAGGCTGGCAACTGGAGAAGATTTGGATCTGCTGGCACTTCCTTTCCTCCTCCTCCCTCATTCATTTGAAAAAAAAAGCATTCTGTCATGTACATTGGATCTCCATCAATGGCTCCCAGATTCCCTTTTAAGGAAAATCAAATGCAGTAACAACCCTCCTCCCCCAGGTTATCTTTTAAAAGCATGACTCTTATTCATGAGGGCAGCAGAGAAGATGTCTGGACAGAGAGTTTCTGGGAGGGACTCTCTTCCAGCAGTGCAAATCTTGTGGTGGGACTGGAAGGAAGGAACTTAGAGGTGCAAACTATGCTCCAGTTAAAAACTCTGAGCCTTTTATGGGGCTGAAGCAAACATATTGTTTCAAACAAGAAACTGTATGATACCATTGGGATACTGCCTTGTTACTTAAAGGACCTGTAAAGGAAACGTATTTTCTAATTCACTTAATGAGGAATGAAGAATGACAAGCAGACAAGTAGAAATGAGGAGGAAGGAAGTGGGAAATTTAACCCTAAAGTGTGATTCCAGTAAGAGGCAAAAAAATGGTTTGAAGTCAAAGTGATTTTCATAGACTGTTGCCTATTTTTCTGCAGCCCCTCCAACATTGTCTGGTTTTCTTCTTATTATCTTTACCAGTCTGATTGTTGTGAGGCAGAAAAACTTCAATCTTACTTTAATTAACATCATTTGACTAATTATTGGTGATAATTTACATCATAATTTCTTCTTTACATCATTTTCCCAATTATTGGGAGCATTTTTACTTTAGGTACTGCTAGTTTGTATTTAACTTTTTGAAAACTGCTCTGTTATATTTGGCAATTTTTCTATTGATATAGAGGTTTTGGCCTTATAAATCTGAATCAGTTATAGTATTAACCCATTTAGATATATAAGAACAAGAGACATATGAAGTCTGGGTATGTATATATACACATATATATGCATACATATGTATTTAACTGTATGCACACATAGTGTATAGGAACAAAATCTATACATACATGTGTGTGTGTATACATATGGGAAATGAAACTTTAATCTGAGAGACTCAGAAAGATTTTTTCATGTTGATTATTTCCCTTTTAATTTTTTGAGCAAAAATTCTTTGATTTAATATAATTAAAATTGTCCCTATGATCTTCCAGGATCCCCTTTATCCCTTCCTTCATCATGAACTTTTATGTTCTCCATAAAGTTGAAAGTTTTTCCTTGTTTCTCTAATTTACATATGATCTCTTTTGTGCAAGCCATGTATCAAATGGAAGTTTATTTCGGATATTGTGTAAGTTATTGATCCATGCAACATTTCTGACACACTGTTTTCTGGTTTTTCTAGAAGGTGTTACTCAGAGGGAGTGTCCTGATACTAAGATTTTTGGGTTTATATGATGGGATTCTATGTTTATTTGCTTTACTATTCTGCTTATCAAATCCATGTTGCTGATCAATCTCTCTATATTTTCAAAGGAAAACCTAATTATTTGCATCATTTTTACTTATTAATATTTGAGGCTTGGTGCTGTTATGCATCATTCATTTTCCCCAATTTTTTACATTGTTTGTTCTCAGCTTCTTGACCTTATGTTTCTCCAGAAAAATTCCAACATGACTTTTCTTTTCTAACTCTAGAATGTAATCATCTCATAGTTTATTTGTGACTCTAGAGATTTTTGAAGATGTAAGTGATATGAGGAAACATTTTCCTGAGAAATACTTTGCAATTACATGGAAAGGATAGATTCGAGGTACACTGAGACAGAGTTCAATTAGGTAATTTTAATATTCTGCCTGAGATGTAATGGTGGCCCAAGCAAGAGTGGTGGCCTATGTGAGAATGAAGAGAAGGGGATATTAGACACTGTACTTTTGTCTTTCATCTCTCTATTTATCTTTGTGTTTCTTACAGTTTTTGACTCATCAAAGATTGTAATGTTGTTGTTTTCCACCCGTATAGCATTGCCAGAAGAATATTGGCACTTCCCAAATGCTTCTATGTGTATGTGTGTGTTAGGGAGCAGCTTGAATCCATTATATGGCCTGGATTCATCCCTCTCCATTGTTTCTCCATGGTCACATCAATCGACTGTCAATCATATTCCTTATAATGATTTGATCAATATTCAGTCTTCATCCTATATTTTTTCAAATGTCATGGATATTACTGAAGCAACTAATTCAAGAGAGCAAGTCTTAATAGAATAATCACATTTGCTTTGCTAATAGCAAAATACTTTAATTTTATTACTTCCCTCATTTTGAACATTATGTGCCACTCAATAAATTCCAGTCATTAACATTAGACATGTGTCATCTCCCACTACTCATTCATACTCAGCTTGTAGAACTCTAAAAGATGCATATCATTTTTTTGTGTTTAGTATTTTATTTTTCCAATTACACATAAAACAATTATAGCATTCTTTTTTTAAAACTTTGTGTAAGAAATTCTCTCCCTCCTTCCCTCCATCACCCTCCTTGAGAAAGCAAGCAATTTGATATAGATTGTACATGTACAGTCATGCAAAACATTTCCACATTACACATTGACCTGTGAAAGAAAACACAAACAATCCCTGCCCCCAAATAAAGACAAGTTTCTATGGAAGTATAACCTCTGAGGCTAGATTGAAAAGAGTTAAGAAGGGAATTGGAATAGAAAAAAGAGGAGGCACCCATAGCAGACACCCTTTTTGAAGAGTTTAGGTACAAAAGTTAGGGGAGGACAACAGTTAGGGAGATAAAAGAATCAAGACAGGACTTTGTAGAAGAAGGAAAATTCAATATTCTTATGTTAAGTCACAATATTCTTATGTTAAATCTCACATGAAAATTTCACAGAAATGGCTCTTCTTTTGCATATAATCGTTGAGTACATATTGGGCACACAATAGTCTTTGTTTTCTCTTCATATCAAAGAAAATATAACCATGAAGAGGACACAATGGCCCTAGGAAGAAGATGCAGTGGATAGAATATTATACTTAGAATCAGGAAAACTTAGGTTGAGATACTGGCCTTGACTTACTTGCATCATAATTTTGGACAAGTCACTTAGTCTATTTCCATTTCTTTGTCTGGAAAATGAGGTGTTTGGAAAGAATGAACTTGAAAGTGAATCTATGATCCCACAAAAGGACTCAAAGAGATCTTCAGCTTCCATAAATAGAAATTGAATTTAGGGTTTTCCTGGGAAAATGCCTTTTGCCTATACCATTTACTGGGAATCCCTTCTGGATTGGTACTCCCAATATGTGTTCTAATGTCTTTCCAGAAAGTAAATGTACTTGGAAGGCTGCTGAGCAAGTCTTTCCATCCAATTTGTATTTTTCCTCTATCTTTCTTACTTTTGTCCTCAGGTAAGAAATATGAAAATGACTATTTTCCTTCTCCAGAAGCTGTGACTTTGATCTTTTAAAAGGACCCTATGCAAAAGCCATGGTGTCTATACTCCTAATATTTCCTTTCTCCAATTCCAGTTCTTTTTTATGATACCATATTATGCCTAGCAAATATAGGAGAAGGGGCAGTTATGTGGCAAAATGGATAGATCACTGGCTCTGGGGTCAAGAGACCCTGCGTTCAAATCTGATCTCTACTTACTACACTTACTAGCTAGTTTTTCTCTGAGCAAGTAACTTAGCCTGATTGCCTCAGGAAAAATGAAAGAAAGAAAGTAAAGAAAAAAAGTAGGAGAGAGCACTTCGGAACTTTGTGATATATCTGAAAATAGGGTCTACAATATTGAGAAAAAGTTGAGATAGTGTTTTGTCCCTTAAAAAAGTGCACATCTAAGAAAGTTTTTGTCCCCAGGAGGCTTTCCTGAAAGCATGCTTGACATCTTTGTTCCTCAAACTATAGACCAGAGGATTCAGCATGGGAATGGTCATGGTGTAGAACACTGACACAAGTTTATTTGTGTCCACAGAATTGCTGGAACTGGGTTTTAAGTAAATGAAACAGGCTGTTCCATACAATAGGCAGACTGCACACAGGTGGGAAGCACAGGTGGAGAAGGCTTTCTGCCGACCCTTGGCAGAGTGCATCCTTAGGATGGCTATAAAGATGAACAGGTAGGATTTCAAGATGAGTAGGATGGCACAAAAGGCACTGAATCCTCCTAATAGAAAGACCAGCAATTGAGTGATGTGGGTATCAGAACAGGAGAGAGCCAGGAGAATGGGAATATCACAGAAGAAGTGATGGATCACATTGGACCTACAAAAGGACAGGCTGAAGGTGAAAAATGTGTGGACAGTAGAATCCACAAAACCACAGACATAGGAAGCAACTGCCAGAGCAGCACACACATTCCATGTCATAGTGGTGTTGTAATGAAGGGGTCTACACACCGCTGCTTGGCGATCATAGGCCATAGCAGCCAGGAGATAATTTTCAATGGATGCAAAGGCTACAAAAAAGAACATTTGTGTAGCACATCCATTGTAAGAGATGACCTTATTCCCTGTGAAAAACCCAGCCATGACTTTGGGTGTAATAACTGAGGAGTAACCAAAGTCCACCAGAGAGAGGTTACTGAGGAAAAAGTACATTGGAGTGTGGAGGTGGGAATCCCAGGAAATCAAGGCTACCATTCCCAGGTTCCCCACCATGGTGATGAGATAAATGAGGGTGAACAGAATGAAGAATGGCATCTGAAGTTCTGGGGTATCTGTTAATCCCAAAAGGATGAACTCTGTCACATGTGTCCTGTTCTCTGTAGATGTCATTTAGGAGCTAAATCAATGACCTGTAAAAGAGAAAAACCTGTAAGTAATCACTGTCCAAGAGTTCTCTAGTAGCAGGAGCTGTGATAAGGACCTTCTGGAAGCATCTCAATGATGACTTGCTGAATATTTATAACCTGCAGATGAGATGATCACAAGTTCCCTTGGGGAAAGGGGTCCTTGTCTACCATTTTTCAGTAGCTGTAGTTAGGTACCAGAGAGGCTAGAGGAATAGGCATTCTCTCAGGAAGTCCTGAGACACTTGTCTCTGTGTCCTTGGACATGTCTCTTAAACTGTGTCCACCTCAATTTCTTTAGCTGTGAAACAGGAATAATAATTGCATTTCCTCCACAGGTTTGCTCAGGTTAAAAAGTGTTTATAATCTTAATATAACATATATATATATATATATATATACAGATAAATGTGTGCATATATCTACACATGCATTCACATACACATATACACATAAAAATACAAATATATACGTAGGTATATTATATAAAAATGTGTGTATTACTATATTCCTATACATATAGGAATATAGTGTATGCCAA
This sequence comes from Bettongia penicillata ogilbyi, assembly GCA_023548195.1. Classification (NCBI taxonomy): domain Eukaryota; kingdom Metazoa; phylum Chordata; class Mammalia; order Diprotodontia; family Potoroidae; genus Bettongia; species Bettongia penicillata. The sequence continues at coordinate 688,519 of JAJHZJ010000479.1, read as the reverse complement.
TATATGCTTATCTATATGTTTCTCTTTATCTTTTTGTGTTTATGTATACATTACATGCATACACCAATTGGGTATGTGTACAAACATAGACCTATAAATGCACACGTATTCTTAAACATATATGTTTATACACGCATATGTAAACATCAACACAGATCAACTGGATTTGGGTATTAACAGAGATATACTCACATGTATACATATACACAGGCACAGAAGGAAACCAATTAGACTAGCCTAAGAAAGGCTTTACACAAAAACTCTGATTTGAACAATCATGGAGGGGAAGAGGAAGGGTGTTTTTGATATCAAGATCCATGTTTACCTGGACTATCCTGAATGAGGAAAAGTCTGCTAGCTCAGGCTGACCATAATGTTGAACGTGTGAATGGGAGTAACCTGACTTTTAAATGAATGGCACATGGTCGTCAGATTAGTGAAGTCACTGAATGACACACTGAGAAATCTGTATTCTGTGCTGGCGATAGTCGAGAAGCACTGAAAACCTCTGACTATGGAAATGGCATGTTCAGATCTAATATTCATAGCTATGAAAATCAATGAAAAGGAAGGGGAATCATGACACAGTGAAGAGAGAACTTGATCTTGTGTCACAATACCTGGTTCCAGATTTACCTCCTATTCTTACTCCTTGTCTGATCTTGTGTTAATCACTCACTATCCTTTCCAGTAATTTCTTCCACTGTTCAATAAGAGGGCTCACTAAATAGCCTTTTAGATTCTATCCAGACATCTGTTGTCCCATAGACTGATTTCTTACTTGATTCTTGTTAGAACCATCTGGCAAACTTGGCATTACCCTGCCACCTCCACTGTGAAATACAATATGGGTTATCCAGAAGACTGAGAGCCATTTTTTTTCTTTTAGTCCTATTAATGAATTCCCAAAACTAAAGCAAATCGTCCCTTCACATTCAAACTTCCGGTAGTGAGCCTTTCTACGCAAAGCTATGCTAGTGTTAGCATATCAGAACATTCACTTCATTCACAGGCTACTCCAGAAGACCTAAGTTGGGAAGGTCCTACCAGAGGTTGCCCTTCACTACCCTTATTTTAGGGAACCTGTACTTCTCTCCACACCTTAAAGAGGAATTGGAATAAGGTTTAGAAAATGAAGGAGCCTGTCATATTTGTTAAATTACATTTTTTTTGAGAGGCAATCAGGGTTGAATGACTTGCTTAGGGTCACAGGGTCAAGTGTCTGAGGCCAGATTTGAACTCTGGTCCTCCTGACTCTGGGCCTGTACTCCATTCACTGTGCCACCTAGCTACCTGTAAGATACAACTTCTACATTGCAAAGACACATTCCTTAAGATAAAATTGCAGAATCTCAAAGTAGGAAGGGAGAAGAGTGGCCATTAAATTAGGGTTATAAAATACAACAATTTAAATCAGGGGCTCCTATTTGAGTCCAGGTTTTACAATGAGAGATGACTATTTGCCCACAGGACTTTAATTTCTACATTTATTAGCAAAGCCCTTGCCAAATCAGAAAATATGTGTTGTTTCAATGTCTATAGCATAGAAGTGGTAATGTAGGGGAATCATTTTCAGGTTTTGAGTATCCTGATGTGATTTATTACATGAAAGTATCCACTACCAACTGCAAGTTTGGTAAGGGGATGCTGCCTCCAAGGCAGCATCTACATTTGGAGGAGATGGGACAGCTCAAGAGGTGGGTCCACAGCATTTCACTTTGATATAGAAATGTCCCAGTTTCCTCATATGTAAAATGAAAATATAATAACACTTCCTTACCAGGCTTGTTGTGAGGGTCAGATGAGACAAAGTTCTTTTAGTGTATAGATGATAATTTCATTAATTATTACTGACTAATATAGACCTGCCTCTGATTACGCTGATTTAATGACCCTGAGTAAGTTATTTAACCTCTTGGTGCCACAGGCAAATTTGAAGACTACAAGGTGAAGGCAAGGTACCTGTCTATCCTGATTACTATTATAATGTTTTAAACATGAGAAAGTGAGACCCTATCATACCTATATGCTCTAAGTACATGCTTTTGCCATGACCCCCTGTGATAAACACATCTTTCGTTAAGGAGAACTGGTATTCTGTCAGTCCATTGTTAAATGTATTTCTGCTAGTCTAATTATCTTTAGCTCATCCCCAGCCTGTTCCACATCATTCTGAAAGTCATCTGCAACCTTACTTTATGAATGTTGCCTTCTAATTCTTGGCTTTAATAATTACCACACTAACACTTAATAGTACTGAAAATGTTCAAAGTCCTTTATATAGAGTGTTGGTCTTGGAGTCAGGAACATTCCTCTATCTGAGTTCAAATCTGTCCCCAGATAACTCACTAGCTATATGACGCTGGGCAAATCATTTAATCCTGCTTGCCTCAGATTCCCCATTGATAACATGCAGTGGAGAAGAAATCTCAAGTTACTCCAGTATCTTTGCCAAGAAAACCTCAAATGAGGTCACTAACGACAGATACAACTGAAAAAACTCTGAACAACAAAATTACATATCTCATTGGATTCTCACAGCAACCTTGTAAAGAAGATGCTTTTTTTTACCCTCATTTTACAGGTAAGAAACCCAAGGTTGACAAAGTCTAGGTGACTTGACCAGGGTCACACAGTTAGTAGGTGTTCTGAAGCAGTATTTCAATCTTGCAGGCTGTCTATATTGCAATAAGGTCTTTGAAAGTATAGAGCATTTGAATGATTTTGTATCCTAAGAATTCAATGTAGCACTGAGCATGTGCTTAATAAATACGTTTTGACTGAGTGACAATTACATCTTATTGATTTCGGTCTCATTTTGTGAAATGGAGATATTCTTACCCATGTGAACTATTTCACAGGGTCTTTTGTTTTATTTTGAATGAGAGAAAACTTTGCACTCCCTAAGGTACTTAAACATGAGAGTTTCTATTAACTACATAGGCTATAGGGATTAAATATGACAACAGATGTAAAAGCATTCTGAAAAGCTTACAGTCCCTATCCTAAACTATAAGGTCTTTGGACAATAAAGAATAATGAATAAGGTTCTAGACTTGGAGTCAGGAAGGTAGTTTGAATCCCATTTCAGAAACTTATTAGCTGTAGGAGCCTGGGGAAGACACTTAAAGTCTCAGCCCTAATCTTCTTATTTACATATAGTAGTAAAACTCATTGCGATATTTACTTTGAAGATGTAATGTGTTTGTTTTTTTGAGTTAGTGCATGAAATCTCCCTAAAATGTGATTTATCACTGTGGTCAAGAACCATGTCCTATCTCATTTTGTATCATCCTCCCACTCATCAATGTTCCTCCCCTACTTTAACCTTGTGTTCTGTACATCTTTTAAAAATATCCATTTTTTTTTGGTAAGGTTTCATCTGCACTAAAGCCACAGTTCTGACTCATTCTCCGATACCTGAAAATAACTTTTGAATCAATGCAGAAAACTCACGTTGAAAACCTATAGCATTGTAGATAACAATTACTAGAATCTATACACCTTTTAGAATGTAATAGGTACTGTACGAACTTTATGGGAAAGTATTACAGTCAATATTAGCTTCCATTTTCCTAATGATGTCACTGAGTCTCAGAAAGATTTTAAGTACTTGCCTATGGTCACATTGGTATTAAGTGTCAGGGGCAGGAGTTGGACCCAGATGTCTCTGTCTCTAAGTACATCCTTCAGTCCAGTACCACACATACCCCTCCCATTTATGTATTCTAAAATCTAGAATTTGATATTTTAGAACCAACCTGATGTTAAGAAAAAAGACTGGTGGTGCTCCAGAAGAGGTCAGTGAAGGATGTAGTCATGTTAGTATTAAGATGAGTAACAAATATCAAATAAATAAATGAGTGACTCTGAGGGGTTCAGCTTACATGCCAGGGAAGCCTAAGAGTGCCATATTTGGTTGTCAGAGACTGAAAGCAGTAATCAGTTGTGGTTTTATACAGACCTTGGAGTCCAGTCTCCTAAGGACTGTTATTTATTCTCCCTTGGGAAATTTGCACAGCTTTAGAGACAACTCACGAACATAATGAATCCTTAAACTTTGCTCTAACAATGAGGACAAAAGCTGATTGCTCAGGGAGTTCAATTTCACATTTTTCCTTTCTATATATATTTTTCCTTTCCATAACTCATTATGAGTGTGGTGAAGTAGAGAACACCTGGGACATGGCAATACAGAAGACTCAATTTTTAATGTTGATTAACTACATCGAGAGTTATTTTAGCAAGTCACTCAACTCTCCTAATTTCTCAGTTCCCAATGAATAAATTTCTCATTTTACTCATCTGTAAAATAGGGATAGTAATATATTCTCTGTATATCTTGAAGGGCTAGAATCAAATGTCATTCTAGATATGGAAAAAATCATGTGGCATCTGTAATTATTGATAGAGTCTAAGAGAAATCACATTGCCAGTCTGAATCTCAGTTTTTCATTCTGCAAAAATGTTGATTTTTTTCTGCTTCCCTGCCTTCCACGGACAATGTGAGAAAAGTGTTTTGTAAGGCTATAAATACATAAACTATTATGTTTTCATTCCTATTTCTCTTTCAGTCTTTCCCAAAGTCTAGCCAATGGGACTGTGTCCCATGTATTCATCTGGTACTGTTTTCCCCTGCTTAGTGGATTTATTCCTGAAGGACACATGTACATAGAGTCCCACTATAGTGATAGGACTGGGGAATCTTGTAAGTTTCATTGATCTTTCTTTTCCCAAAATATTTCCCAAAGTCTAAAAGATGGGAGGAAATGTGGACTGCATGACAGAATAATAAGATAGTTCAGACCTGATTGAATAGCTAACATCAATGGCAAGTCACTGACGGAGAGATGACATTTAGAAAATAAAATCTAGAGTGTCCCAGGTAGTTTTCCTTGGAGTTGTGTTGTTTCATAAATTTATCAATGACTAGATGGCAAAGTCATCAGATGAACAAATATGGTAGGCAAAGCTACCTATTTGGATGACATTTAGGTGGTACAGTGCTTAGAGCACTAGACTTGGATTCAGGAAGATTTGAATTCCATCCTAACCTCAAATACTTACTAGCTGAGTAAGTCTGATGTCACATAATCTCTGGTTGTTTCAGTTTCCTTATCTCTAAAATGTGAATAATGATAGCCTCTGTCTACTGAGATTGTTTTAAGGATAAAAGGAAATAATATTTGTAAAGTGCTTTGCAACTTAAAGAACTATATAAATATATCATTAGGGGCTAGTATTAGATCTTGATCGAGTAGAATGTTGTTCTAAATATGATGATATGAAATTTTATAGGACACATATAAAATGTTACTTTTTTCTGAAATCCACATGTGCGTTACATTGGAGAATTAAGTAGGTAGCAATTTGTTTGGAAAAAAATACGGAAATATTTGTGAGATGCAAATAATATGTGATTAATGTGCTATGTTGAATACACAAGTAGCAATGTTAATAATTTGTGTATATATGATGCTCTAAGATTTGTAGATTCTATACTTAATCACATTTGGTCTATAAAACTTCCCATAATTTAGACTGCATTTACAGTGATGTAATGAAGAGAATGAAAGGGTAATTACTCCCATTGTCTACTGTGCTAGTCAGGCTACAGTTAAATAATTGTGTTCAGGTCTCAGTACTCCATCTGGGATGGTCCAGAAATTTTTTAAACGAGTTTATCTCAGATAAGTTGGGACTATATATTATGGCATATGCAACTTAGTTGGAGGAATCTGGCAGACATCCTAGAAAGAGATAACGCAATAGTATCATGATGGATATTTTTAAGTAGTGGAAGGTCTGTCAGGTTAAAAAGGGATGAGACTGTTTTGTTTGCAAAAGATGGGGGAAAAAAACCTATGAATAATGAATCAAGAAATAGATTTAAGCTTGTTGTGATGAAAATTTATTCACAAATGGACCGATTTAAAATGGAATGGACTAATTTCAAAAGGATTGTGTCTCACCTCACGGGAGAATTTACTGATAAAAATGGGTGACTATATTAAGCAATCATTGTTTTATTCCATCAATAGCAATAGACACTGAACAGTAGCTACTAAATGTCTCTGTGGCAGGTACTGTGCTAGGCCCCATCTAGGGTGACAAAGATGAAAACAAAACAATTTCTGCTCTCACAAAGTTGATATTCTATTAGGGATGTGATACAAATACATACAATTAGATACCAAAAAATACATAAAATAAACGTAAAGTAATTTCATCAGTAGGAGACTTCACCATCTAGGAGAATCTGAAAAAGCGTAATTTAGGAGGAGATAATGTTTCATCTAAAATCTGAAAGAACTAGGGATCTAAGAGTCAGAGATGAGGAGAGATTGCACTCAGGCATGGGGTCAGCCTGAGATAGATACAGAGGTGAAATGTGTAAGGTTGAGTGAAAAAAACGCAAGTATCACTTTGCTGGACTAGATTTTAAAGGAAGACAAGTCATATAAAATAAACTGTTTAATTAAGTCTTAATTAATTAAGACTGGTGTGATGTGCTTTAAATTCAAGAATAAATCGAAAAGTTAGTAGCTGATCCAAGAGGCAAGGGGTAGTCGTTGGAGTTGAGGGTCTTTAAGGCAAAATTAACCAATATTTATTTTTTTCTCCGTCTCAATTCCTATCTCACCCTACTCATAAACAGAACCATAAAAATGAGTAGGTAGGCAGGAAGGAAGTAGGGAAGGAACAAAAGGAAGGTAAGAACCTTGGAAAGAAATACGAAAAAAATAGAAGTGAATCTGAAACATCTCATTAGAGAAACAACTGATATGGAGAACGGAAGGAGAAGGCATAATATAAGAACAGGGACTTTCTGAAATATATTAAAACAAAAAGACTGGGATCAATATTTCAAGAAATTATTAAAGAAAATTGTCCTGACATTCTAGAATAAGAGGGTAAAGTAGAAATGGGGGGAAAAATCTACCATTTACCACTTGAAAGAAATAAAAACTTACAAGAATGCCACAATCAAGTTTCAAAATTTTCAGCTTAATGAAAAATTATTGGAAACAACAAGAAAAAAAAACAATTTAAATACTATGGAGCTGAAATCAGGATTTCAAAAGGCTTAAGCTGCTGGAATAACAAAAGAACTGTCTTAGTGACCAAGAATAACTTAACCAGCAGAATAAATTCAGGATAAAATCCTGAATTAAAAAAAAAGACATTTAAAGAACTGAAAAACTTTCAGCTATTTGTGACAAAAGACAAGGACTAAATGGAAAATTTGATATGTAAGACCCAGGAGTAATATAAGGAAAACATTGAAGACTAACCAACCACAAGGGACTCATTAAGCTCTAAATGTTTACTTTTTAGATATGAAAAAGTTATCAGAATGTTAATACTGTCATCATAATATAGCTTTCATCAGATCTGGATTAAAGAAATATATATATATGTGTGTGTGCACACACATATACATACATATGTATACACACATATATACATGCATATATACATATAATATTACATATACATACATACATACATATATATATATATATATATATATATATATATATATATATATAAACTGTGAGGGATAGCATGACACCCCTGCCCCTTACTCAAATTGACTGCTCAGAGGCATCTCAAAGTAAAAACAGAAAATCTCCTTTATTTGGTTCTCATGAGAGGGCAGTCCTTTCACCAGCAAAGCTGGAGTGGGGAGGCACCTTACAGAAGCAGAATAGTAATTTATATAGACCCTGACATAGAAATCCCCCGCCCACCGCTGACCATTATTCTCATTGGCCGAGAAGCACCGTCTAGGTGAGAAATCTAACCAATCCCTTTTGAAACCTGGTTCAAATTTCCCAGAATGGTACAAAGCCATGAAAACACACGTCATCATATGCAAATTAGGCATTGAAAACATATGCAAATGAATCATTGAGGACTCATGTAAATTGGGCATTGAGAACTTATGCAAATCAGGTGGACCAGAGTGTAGGCTGCAGACTGCATGCACATATGCAAATTAGGTATTGAGGAGTTAGTGAAATATAGCTAATCATTGATCCTAATGCACTATATAGCCTTATATGGAAATCACCTGATCCTGGAGGAATCGAAACCTGGGCCCAAGGTCGCTTCTACTCTAGGGAGGAGTCTTATACCCCTGAGAAGTCTTCACTAAATCTGTTCCCATTCAATACCCATACCTACCCATACGTACATATGTAAATATATATGTATATAACATGCATGTGAATGTACACATATATGTATATATGTGACTGAAAGTCTTCTAAACTTATGAAGAAATAAGAGGACTAGAAGACAAGATAAGGGAATGACCCTTTTGAGGGTGGATAGAGAAAAGAATAGGAGGGTAAGGGAAGAGAATTAGGTAATAAGTGCAGAACAAAAAGACAAGGCTGAGAAGGACAATGGTGAGGAGAAAAATTCAAAAACAGTAACTATAACTTTGAACGTGAATGGGAAAAACTCACTCAAAAAAGAAAGGGATAGAATAATAGATTAAAAATCAGAATAATGACTTTCTAGTTCAGATTCAACCACTTACTAACTGTTCAATTTTGGCAAACCAGCTTCTCCAAACCTCAGTTTATTCATCTGTAAAATACAGATAGTAATCACTTCTCCATATATCTTTAAGAAGTGTTGTATCAATCCAATGCAATACTAGAAAAGGAAAAAAAATAATTTTTTGTTGTAGATGTAACCTTTCAGTTGTGTCCGAGTCTCTGTGACCACATTTAGTATTGTTCTGGAAAATAAATTGGAGCGATTTGCCATTTCCTTCTACAATTCATTTTTCAGATGCAGAAATGAGTCAAACAGTGTTAAATGACTTGCCCAGGGTCATACAGCTAGTAAATGTCTGAAGCCAGATTTGAATTCAGAAAAATGAGATTTGCTGATGTAAGACTCAGTAGTCTATTCACTGTACCACCTCTCCACTTAAGCCAGACATTCTGTCTAGTAGAAAAGGAACTGACAATAATCTTTGGAGTATAGTATTTATTTCAAGTATTTGTTTTATCGCTCCACAATGTCTACTACTTGTTAGTGACAAGAGGGTGAGGATGATCAATCTTATGTCTGGTTTTAGGGTAAATCCTTGAGTCAACACTTAGGTAAATAGAATTCCATTATTAGAAATGTAGTCAGGGTACCCAACATGAAAAGAAGTTTAAAAATTTTTTCCTTTCACAAGGGCAGATGTGGTATCCTTTATATTAGGATGGGAAGAAGTTTGGTAACCCTGTACCATATATAAGTATGTGCTGCTGTCAAAATAGAACACCAGCTCCACTTTCATAGGGGAGGGCTTATGTTCTACCTATTAAATTCAATTAAATAAACATTTATTAAGCACCTACTATGTGCCAGGCATTGTGTGAAGATTGGACAGAGAAAAAGAGGAAAAATGATAGTCCTTGACCTCAAAGAGTTTACAATGTATCATGCAGTGTATGGCCAGACAGAAGACCATCCCTTGGGTCTCTTTTGCACATGGTGATGGAGTTGGCAGGATGTGTAATTAGCCTTCACTTTCGTGGCTTCCTCTTATTTGAGGGAAACACTTCTCTGGTAGTTCCAGTTCTGTATGAGACATTCATTTTCTTGGCTAGTTTAGGTATGGGTCCATTGCATTACTGATGCAATTATATAGTGGTCAGATGTTTGGGCTGTGCATTCTTTCTTGGAGAAAGCAGTATTGTGGAAGAGACTTTTGATCTGTTGGAGCAGAAACGCACAAACCTTGCATGTCTTCCAATTTTCCTCTTCCTCCTAAGTGTTTGAGGTTCCATTGTGATACCTTCTAAACATGGCCTCCTTCCTCCATCCCCACTATGGGTCCTCCTCATCCTGAGCTCCTTGATCAAACTACTTTTCCAACCTGATCAGTGAGATCATCTTTTTCTATTTCCTCCTATTTGGATACTGCCAAACCTCTCTCTATTTCCCCTCCCTCTACATCTGTATATTTCAAATGTGGGAAGGTATAAGGCATGCAATGCATATGTCCCCAAGATACTCAGTAATCTAGAAGCCACCACTGTATAACCTTTCAGTAGTGAAGTCTTTTTTATATATAAATTTACTTATTTAACTTTTTACATTCATTTTCACAAAATGTTGGGTTCCAAATTTTCTCCCCACTTGTGCCCTCCCCTCACCCCAATACACCAAGTGTTCTAATTTCCCCTATCACCAATCTGCCCTCTCTTCTATCATCCCTCCCTTCCCTTGTCCCCATCTTCTCTTTTGTCCTGTAGGGTCAGATGACTTTCTATTCCCCATTACCTGTATTTCTTATTTCCTAGTAACAAGAACAATAATCAACAGTTGTTCTTAAAACTTTGAGTTCCAACTTCTCCCTCCCCACCCATTCCCTTTGGGAAGGCAGGCAATTCAATATAGGCCATATCTGTGTAGTTTTGCAAATGACTTCGATAATAGTCATGTTGTGTAAGACTAACTATATTTCCCTCCATCCTATCCTGCCCCACATTGCTTCTATTCTCTCTTTTGATCCTGTCCCTCCCCGAGTGTTGATTTCAAGTTGCTCCCTCCTCCCATTGACCTCCCTTCCATCATCCCCTAACCCTGCTTATCCCCTTCTCCTCCCCTTTCCTGTATTGTAAGATAGATTTTCATACCAAAATGAATGTGCATTTTATTCCTTCCTTTAGTCAAATGTGATGAGAATATTTTTCTCTCAGCTCTCCTCTTTTTCCCTCCACTAAAAAGTCCCCTGCCTTCTTCTTCTATGAGAGATAATTTGCCCTGTTCCATTTCTCCCTCTCTCCTCCCAATACATTTCTCTCTCACCACTTCATTTTTTAAAGATATGATCCCAACCTATTCAGTTCATTCTGTGCTCTCTGTCTCTGTGTGTGCGTGCATGTGTGTATATGTGTGTGTGCATGCCTGTGTATGTGTATGTGTGTATGTGGGTATGTGTGTGTAATCCCACCAACTACCCTGATACTGAAAAGTTTAAGAGTTACAAATATTGTCTTTCCATGTAGGAATGTAAACAGTTCACTTCTGGTAAGTCCCTTAAGACTTCTCTTTGCTGTTTACATTTTCATGCTTCTTCTCATTCTTGTGTTTGAGAGTCAAATTTTCTTTTCTGCTCTGGTCTTTTCATCAAGAATGCTTGAAAGTTCTCTGTTTCATTGAAAGACCATATTTTCCCCTGAAGTATTATACTCAGTGTTGCTGGGTAGGTGACTCTTGGTTTGAGTCCTAGTTCCTTTGACTTCTGGAATATCCTATTCCATGCCCTTCCATCCCTTAATGTAGAAGCTGCTCGATCTTGTGTTATCCTGATTGTATTTCCACAATACTGGAGTTGTTTCTTTCCAGCTGCTTGCCATATTTTCTCCTTGACCTGGGAATTCTGGAATTTGGCCACAATGTTCCTAGGAGTTTCTCTTTTTGGATCTCTTTCAGGCGGTGATTGATGGATTCCTTCAATACTTATTTTGCCCTCTGCTTCTAGAATATCAGGTCAGTTTTCCTTGACAATTTCATGAAAGATGATGTCTAGGCTCTTTCTTTGATCATGGCTTTCAGGTAGTCCCATAATTTTTAAATTGTCTCTCCTGGATCTATTTTCCAGGTCAGTTGTTTTTCCAATGAGATATTTCACATTCTCTTCCATTTTTTCATTCTTTTGGTTTTGTTTTGTCTTTTCTTGGTTTCTCAGAAAGTCATTAGCCTCCATCTGCTCCATTCTAATTTTGAGAGAACTATTTTCTTCAGTGAGCTTTTGAAGCTCTTTTTGCATTTGGCTAATTCTGCTTTTGAAAGCATTCTTCTCCACATTGGCTTTTTGAACCTCTTTTGCCAATTGAGTTAGCCTATTTGTCAAGGTATTATTTTCTTCAGCATTTTTTTGGGTCTCCTTTAGCAAGGTACTGACCCGTTTTTCATGCTTTTCTTGCATCTCTCTCATTTCTCTTCCCAGTTTTTCTTCCACCTGTCTAACTTGATTTACAAAATCCTTTTTGAGCTCTTACATGGCCTGAGCCCATTGAATATTTATTTTGGATGTTTGGGATACAGAGGCTTTGATTTCTATGTCTTTCCCTGATGGTAAGCATTGTTCCTCGTCATCAGAAAGGAAAGGCGGGAACATCTGTTCCCCAAGAAAGTAACTTTCTATGGTCTTATTTTTTTCCCTTTTCTGTGCATTTTCCCAGCCAGTTACTTGACTTCTGAGGTTCCTCTCCATCCCTGTGTCACCTCCAGATCTATCCAGGTAGTTTTTGGGGTCTGAGATTCAAATGCTGCTTCCCAGCCTCAGGGCTTTCAGCAGGGGTAGGGGCTGCTATTAAGGATAAGATTAAATTCAGGTTCTCAGGTGGAGGCAGGGCCACCACACGGGGCTCAATTCCCTCAAGGGGTTTATGCAGGGACCTTCAACAATGGATCTGAGCTCCTGTCTGCCTTGGGAGCTCTGGTCTGATGCTGCCTCTGCCACTGCCTCATGAGGGGGCCTGAGCCATGGAGATACCCTGCTCCCCTCTCAGCCAGCCCAGAAGGCTTTCTCACTGACCTCTAGAGCCTGTGGGTTTAGGGACCTTCGTTGCCGCTGGAGATTCCATCCCTGAAGCCTGCTCGGATCTGCTCCTCTCATTGCCACACGGCCAAGACAGGGCTGGGCTCTACTCTGGGTCCGGTGCATTACGGACCTTTGGTGTCAGTTTTTCAGGGTTCTCTGGAACAGAAATCTCCTCCACTCCATTGTTGTGTGGCTTCCACTGCTCCAGAATTTGTTTGGAGTTCCTCTTTACAGGTAATTTATCGCTGTGGGTTCGGAGCTAGCATATGTGAATCTTTCTACTCCACCATCTTGGCTCCTCCCCTCTGTGTTGAAATCTCTCTCTCTCTCTCTCTCTCTCTCTCTCTCTCTCTCTCTCTCTCTCTCTCTCTCTCTCTCTCTCTCTCTCCCTTTCAGGTCCCCTTTCTTGGGAATTGTCACAAGCAGAGATATTTCTGGTTTGAGCCCCAACCCTCACCTCAACTATTTTTTTTTGTTATTTTTCTTGTTTATCAACAAAACATCATTTTTTACTTCCCCTAGTAAGCTGGTGAAAGAACTTTCCTAAATAGATTTCCACATGAACAGTGGTTATAATGTGGATATAAGAGGAGCATATATGAGGTCATTCACATGGTGACCCCATAGCTTTTAATATATCCATAGAGTTACAGGTTATATTCCCATCTTCAGGGCAGTCATAGCTATCTGACTTATCAAGAAGTTACTATGTGACTGCCTTCTGTTTTAGGATAAAAATTACTTCTCTGTGGGTTGTCCACTGCTTGTTGGCAGCCACTGGGAAATCTCCTGAATTGAGATGTATTTGGTTGATGGCCACATAAGGAGTTCCAATATAGCAGGCTGTTTTCCTACTCTGCCATTGAGTAGCCTCTGTATCAATTAGTTATCCACTCAGTCAAACCATAAGTCCCCTAAGCAATACAATCATCTTCCATAATGGGAATCATTCTGGTGTGTCTATCAATCCTGCAAACTCTTCTTGTTTGTGGGGATTCCCCAATTGGTGTCTGTCTCAAAAGCTAACAAGTTCACTTTCCCTATACATCTGCACTTCTCTTGGGAGTCATTTATTTTCCAAATAGTTCCTGGTGGTTAGTGAGCAGTGTCAGGCCGTTTGTGGTGATTTGGAGCATTAGTCTTCCCGTTCCAAGCCCTCTCTCACCTGTGACAGAGTTTTATCATTTGCTCAGCAGCCAAGAGGTTAGAATTCTTGAGTCCCTTAAGGTTAATTTCCTCTTCCCAAGATACTCATTACTTGAGATTCATGGATTGGGGGGATCAAGAACAAGCTCTCACTGCCACAGAAAACCTTTTAAATTTTTCTCCTAGAAGGCTGGCAACTGGAGAAGATTTGAATCCACTGGTACTTCCTTGACTCCTACTCCCTCTTTCATTGTCAAAGAAAGTAATATTTTGTAATGAGGAATGAAAAATGAGAAGAAGAAAAGTGGGAAATTTAACCCTAAAGTACCACTCCAGGGAGAGACTGAAAAAAGGGTTTGAAGTCAAAGTGATTTTCACAGATTGTCACCTATTTTCCCGCAGCCCCTGCAACACTGACTTGTTTTCTTCCTATTTTCTACACCAATGTGATTGGAGTGAGGCAGAACTTCAATCTTGCTTTGATTTACATCATTTTTCTAATTGTCGTGATAATGTACATCACAATGTACTTCTTCACACCATTTTTATAATTATTGGGAATATTTTTTCTTGTGGGTAGTGCTAGCTTGCATTTAATTTTTTGAAAACTACTTTATCATATCCTTTGATAATTTTTCTGTTGAGATAGAAGTTTTGGCCTTTTAAATCTGAATCAGCTGTAGTATTAGCCTATTTACATTTACAAGAACAAATGACAGATCACATCTGTGTTTGTATGTATATATATATATATATATATAAATACATATGTATATATACACATATATGGACACACATAGATATTAACCAATATGATATATAGTTTATAAGAAAAAGAACTATATACATACACACATGTATAAATGCTTACACTTCTCTCCTTCATCATGAACTTTTATGCTCTCCAATGAGCTGAAAGTAATTTTTTTCTTGCTCCTCTAATTTACCTATGATGCCTTTTGTCTCTGCTATGTATTGAATGAAACTTTGTTTAAGAATGTTGTGTAAGTTCTTAGTCCATACAACATTCCAACAGACTGCTTTCTGGTTTTTCCTGAAATTTTTAACCAAAGAGGGAGTGTCCTGATGCCAAGATCTTTGGGTTTATCAGACACTATGCTATTATATTCATTCGCTTTACTGCTTTGTTTATCAAATTCATGTTTTTGTTTAACAAAATCCATGCCACTGATCAATCTCTCTGTATTCTCAATGGAAAATCCAATTAGTTGGATGATTTTTACTTATTCTAATTTGAAATTTGGTACATTTGCATGTTTTCTTCCTCAATTTTCTTCATTATTTTCTCTGAGCTTCTTGACCTCATGTTTCTTCAGAAAAATTCCAATAAAGCCTTTCTTTCTAACACTAGAAAATAATCATCTGGTAGTTTATTTATGGCTCTAGAGATTTTTGAAGATGGAAGCGATATGATGAAATATTTTCCTGAGAAATATTTTGCAATTACATGGAGATGATAGACTGGAGATAGACTTGAGACAGAGTTGAACTAGGCAATTTTAATATTCTACGTGAGATGAAAGGTTGACTCAAGCAAAGGTGGTGGCCTACGTGAGAATGAAGAGAAGGGGATATTAGAGATTGAAGTTTTGTCTTTCATGTCTCAATTTATCATTGTGTTTCTTACAGTTTTTATTCATTAGAGGTTGCAATGTTATTGGTTCACACTCTTATAACATTGACAGAAAATATATTGCTGCTTCCAAAATGCTTCTGTGTGCATGTGTGTATTAGAGAACAGCTTGGATCACTGAAAGGGGTGCATAACTTCCCAGATGCCATCGTTCAAACTTTAATTTTTTTCTCTAGTGATGGAACTATACTCATCCATTTGCAGTGTTTTTCCATGATTAGCTCTGTTATGGTTAGACTGTCCATCCTATTTCTTACAATGATTTGATCAGTATTCAATCTTCATCCTTAATTATTTCAAATATTCATGGATTTCACTAAGGAAACTAATTTAAGAGATCTATTCTTAATAGAGTACTTATATTTGGTTTGGTAATGGCAGAATACTTTAGTTTTATTATCTCCCTCATTTTGAACATTGTGTCCCTCAATGACTCCATGTCATTAACATTAGACATATGCCACCTCACCCTACTCATTCATACTCATCTTGTAGAACTCTAAAAGACTGAGATCCTTTTTTTTCTATTTAGTATTTTATTTTTCCCAATTATACGTAAAGGTATTTTAACATTCACTTTTTAATCTTTGAGGTTAAAATTCTCTCTCTCCTTCCCTCCATCACCCTCCTTGAGGAGGCAAAAAATTTGATATAGGTTATAAATGGGTAGTCATGCAATACATTTTCAAATTAGTCATGTTGTGAAAGAAAACACAAGCAAAAAAATCCAAGAAAAATAAAGGCAAGTTTCTATGGAAAGATAAAGTCTTAGGCTAGATTGTAAAGAGTTAAGAAGAGAGAACAAGAGAGTAGAAAAAGAGGAGGTACCTATTATAGACAGTCTTTGTGAAGAGTTTAGCCATTAAAAACAGGAGAGGACAATAGTTAGGCGATTGAAAGATTAAGGGAGGCTTTTTTAAATGGAGGAAAATGTAATATTCTTATGTTAAATCTCATGTCTTAATTTCTCAGTAAGGGCTCCTTTTTGGCATATAATCATTAAATATATATTGTTCGCAAGACAGCCTTTGTTGCATCTTCATCTCGAAGAAACTATAACCATGTAAAGGACATAAGTGTCCAGGACAGAGGATGTAGTGGATAGAATGTTGGACTTAGAATCAGGAAAACTTAGATTCTGGCTTTGACTTACTATTTGCATAATTTTGGACAAGTCACTTAGTCTACTTTAATTTCCATTTCCTTGTCTGAAAAATGAAGTGGTTGGAATGAATGAACTTTAAAGTGAACCTAGGATCCCATGAAGTACTCAAAAAGGTCCTCAGCTTCCTTAAATGAAAATTAAATTTAGGGTTATCCTGGGGAAATGCATTTTGCCAAAATCATTTTTTGGCAATCCATTCTGGACTTATATTACCAGTCTGTGGTCTAGTCTTCTTTCAGAAAGCAAATATATTTGGAGAGCTTCTAAGCAACTCTTTCCATCCAATTTCTTCTTTCCCTGTAACTCCCTTGCTTTCATCTTTGAGCAAGAAATATGAAAATTGTTATTTTCCTTCTCCAACAACTGTGGCTTTGATCTTTTCAAAGAAACCTATGCAAAAACCATAGTGTCTATACTCCTGATATTTCCTGACTCAAATTCCAGTTATAGGAGAAGGGGCAGCTAGGTGGCAAAGTGTATAGATCACTGGTTCTAGGGTCAGGAGTCACTGAGTTCTAATCTGATCTCAGACAGGACACTTACTAGCTTTTGTTTCACTGGACAAGTCACTTATCCTAATTGCCTCAGGGCTGCCTCTTATTTCAGGATAGAAATTGGTTCTGTGGGGTTTGTCCATTGCCTGTTGTGAGCCACTGAGAAATCTCTGTTAAATGGGATACATTTGTATGATGTCCACATAACGCGTTCTAATACAGCAGCTTCTTGCCCCTATTCTGCCCACTGAGTAGCCACTGTATTAATCAGTTATCCCCCTATAAAGCCACAAGCCCAGTAAAGTAATCCAACCATCTTCCGTAATGAAAATCATTCTGAAGTGTCTATCAATAGTGAAAAGATTTCTGACTTCTAGGCATTCCCCAGGATTTACCTGGTGCCTCTCTCAAATGCCAGAAGTTCCCTTTTCCTATACGTCTGCACTTGTGTTGAGAGTCATTCATTTTCCAAATAGTTCCTGGTGGTTAATGAGCAGTATCAGGCCATTTTTGGTGATTTGGAGCATGAGTCTTCCCTTTCCATGAATTCCCTCTCCTGAGTCAGAGTTTTATGATTTGCTCAGCAACCAGGACATTAGAATCTTTGGGTCCTTTGAGGTTAATTTCTTATTCTCAAAACGCTCATGACTTTAGATCCATGGATTTGTGGGCTCAGAAACAAGGTCTCTCTCTGCCACTGAAAACCTTGTAAACTTTTCTCCTAAAAGGCTGGCAACTGAGAAGGTTAGGATTTGCTGGCACTTCCTTTCCTTCTCTTCTCTCTTTCATTCTCCAAGAAAAAAAACAAGCAAATTTTCTGATGTACATTGGATGCCCATCATCAGGCATCACATTCCCTTGTAAGAAATCTTAAATACATTCATCTTCCAGTCACCTTTTAAAAGCATTGCTCCTACTCATAAGGGAAGCAGAAAAGAAGACCTGGCAGAGAGTTTCAGGGAGGGCCTCTGGTCCAGTAGTGGGAATCATGTAACTGGACAGGTTGAGAAGGAACTTAGAGGTGCAAATCATCCTCTGGTTGTAAGATATGAGTCTCTTAAGGGGCTCAAACATATATGTATATATTCAGGCAAGGAGTCATAGTTTTGTTACCTATAGGACCAGTAAAGAAAAAGTCTTTTCTAATTTACCTAATGAAGAATGACAAGCAGAAAAGTGGAAATGAGGAGGAAGGAATTGGGAAATTTAATCCTAAAGGAATATTCCAGAAAGAGACTGCAAAAAGGATTTGAAGTCAAACTAATGTCCTCAACCTGTCACTTTTTTCTGCAACATTGGCTGGTTTTCATTTTCTTGTTTTCATCTTCATCAATCTGATTGGTATGAGGTAGAACTTCAAGAGTTGCTTTGATTTATACCATTTGTCAAATTGTTGGTGATAATTTATACCATTATATAATTTGCCTAATTATTGGAAGCATTTTTCCTATGGTTCCTGCCACCTTGAATTTGATTGTTTAAAAACTGCTTAATCATGTGTTAGGAGTCACAGTGGTAGAGTAGAAAAAGGGACCTGCTACAGCTCTCACCTAAATTCCTAAAAAAAACCTGAAAAATGAATCTAAACAAATTCTAGAGCAGCCAAAGTCACAAAATAACACACTGAACCAAATTTCCAACCCAATACAATCTGGAAGCTCAAATGGAAATGTCTAGTGCACCAGGCTAGGAGCAGAGCACAGTTTGGCATGGGCCACATTGCACAGGTTGAGCAGAATCACACCTTAGGGGACTGAATCACTGCCAGTTGTTGTATGTTCCAGACTTCTCAACCCACAAACTCTAAAGATAGCATCAAAGATTAGTGGGAAACATATGCTATTTGGCTGAAAGAGGAACTTGATCTGGCCATAGCCTTAGTTCCAACCTGGGCCCCTGTCCAGTGCTGCTTCCACCACTGCTGAAGAAGAGTCTACTTCTAGAGCTTTCCACTTAACAAAACCCCAAAATTAAATAATTTACTGGGAAAATGATCAAACAGAGAAAAGAAATAATCCTTAGATTCCTACTTTCTTGGTAAAGAAGCATTTTCTTATGTCATTGGTGATGAGGAAGATCAAAATATACAGCCAGAAGAAGAAAACAAAGCCAAAGTTCTTGCATGATATGCCTCTATTAAAATTATGAGTTCACATTGTGGAAGAGCTCAAAAAGAATTCTGAAAATCACATAAGAGAAGTAGAGGAAAAATTGGGAAGAGAAATAATAGTGATGCAAGAAAATCATGAAAAACAAGTCTACATCTTGCTATAAGAAATTTGTCATAAATTCTGCAGAAAATAATACTTTTAAAATTACATTAATCCAAATGGCAAACAAGATCCAAAAAGCCAATGAGGAGAAGATTGCCTTAAAAAGGAGAATGAACCAAATGGAAAAAGAAGTCCCAAAGCTCACTGAAGAAAATCATTCCTTAAAAATCAGAAAGGAGAAAATGGAACCTAATGACTTAATGAGAAATCGAGAAATTATACAATAAAACCAAAGGAATGAAAGAAATAGAAGACATTGTGAAGAATCACATTGGAAAAACTACTGACCTGGAAAATAGACCCAGAAGAGATAATTTAAAAATTAGTAGAATACCATAAAAAAAACAGCCTAGACATCATCTTTCAAGAAATTATCAGAGAAAACTGCCGTTACATTATAGAATCAGAAGATAAAATAGAGATAGAAAGAATACACTCATCAGTGTCTGAAGGAGATCCCAAAAGAGAACTCCTAAGAATATTGTAGTCAAATTCCAGAGTTTCCAGGTCAAGGAGAAAATAATAGAGGCGGACTTGAAGAAACAAGTTAAGTATTATGGAAATACACTCAGGATAACACACGAATTATCAGCTTCTACCTTAAAAGATGAAAGGACTTGGAATATGATATTCCTGAAGTCAAAGGAGCTAGGATTAAAACCAAGCATCACCTACCCGGCAAAAATGAGTAAATACTTCAGGGGATAAATGGAATTTCAATGAAGTAGAAGACTTCCAGTTATTCTTGTTAAAAACACCAGACCTGAATAGAAAATATGACTTTTAAATCTAAGAATCAAGAGAAATTTGAAAAGATTCCTTTGTGGATAGAGTAGTTGATCTCATTTTTGCTTGGGTTTGCTACAGACAGCACTATCCTGATTTAGCTAACACAGCTTGTCATAAACTTTATGTCACTCTCCCAATTCTAAGCTCCTTGAAGAATGAAGAAAGACTTATTACAGAAAATGTTTCTAGGACCTCTCTTGAAGGAATAGCAGAAGAAACAGTATGACGGGTGCAGGGGCACATTGAGACATTTTAGCCCTGGTCAGCTTCTCTATCTTTCTTCCCTTATAAAGTCATAGAAAAGATTTCCTATATTGCATTTTTCATCTGTTGTTTTCTCAAGTTATCCTTTGAGTGAAAGTCTCCTCTGGCTTCCATTTGGCATTTGGAGTGTGAGCTGTTAGTTTGAGGTATCAATTTTCTATGTAATTGAGGTGGCAAAAACACCACTTTTTTAAGGGAGGAAAAAGCAAGCGAGCAAACAGACTAGTACAAGTGCTAAAGAACTCATCCAAGTATGACTATGTTGTCAGCTTGGCTTGGTCAGCTCCTTTTTCTAAAATGTTAAATGGAATGGCAGCATTCTTGTGTTTTCATGCTTGTAAATCAAGAAAATCTGTATCAAAAATTAAAAAAAAACTGCCTAATCATATCTTTTGAACATTTTCTGTTGGGAATGAGTTCTTGGCTTTATCAATCTGGATCAGTTATAGTACTAACCTATTTAGACTTATAAGAACAAGATATCTCTGTGTGTGGACATGTATATATGTACACACACACACACACACACATATATATATGCACACACGTATTCAACTACATGTAAATAGAATTTATGAGAACAAGAACTAAATATATGTACATATACAGATGTATATACAAACACACACACATATATGTACATATATATAGGTATATATACACAGAGAGACATATATATTTATATACATATATATGTTTGGGGGTAAGTGGATTTGTACGCACATAAGGGAAATCAGATCTTTATCAGAGTCTTGCAAAGATTTTTTTCATGTTATATCCATTTTTAATATTTGTGCAAAAAAAATCCTCTTTGATTTAACATAAGCAAAACTGTCCATTTGATCTTCCATGATTCTCTTTTTCCCTTTCTTTATCATGAACTTTTATGCTCTCTATAGAGCCGAAAGTGAGTTTTTCCTTACTCCTGTAATTTACATATGATGATATCTCTTTTGTCTAAGCCATGTACAAAATGGAAGTTTATTTTGGAATATTATGTAAATTATTTGTCCATACAACATTTCTGACAGACTGCTTTCTTGTTTTTCCAGGAATTTTTAATCAAAGAGGGAGTGTCCTGATACCAAGATCTTTGGGTTTCACTGGCACTATTCTGTTATGTTCATTTCCCTTATTATTTTGTTCATCAGATCAGTGCTATTGATAACTCTCTCTGTCTTTTCAGATTAACACTCAGTTATTTGGATGATTTTTACTTTTTATTAAAATTTGCTGTTTGGTGCTCCTAAGCATCTTCTTCCTCATTTTTCCTACATTGTTTCCTCTGAGCTTCTTGACCTTATGTTTCTCCAGAAATTCCAATATTACTTTTTTTCTGACTTTAGAATGTAATCATATAGTAAACATTGCAGTTTTTTATGACTCTAGAGATCTTTGAAGATGGAAGTGATATGATGAAACATTTTCCTGAGAAATATTTTGCAATTATATGAAGAAGAATGATTGGAGGTAGAATTGAGACATAGTTGAATTAGGGTGGCCCAAGCAAGAGTGGTGGCCTATGTGAGAATGAATAGGAGGGGATATTAGAGATCGAACTTTTGTCTTTCATCTCTCTATTCATTTTTGTGTTTCTTACAGGTTTTATTCATTAGAGATTGCAATGTTGTTGGTTCGCACCCATATAACGTTGCCAGAAGAATATTGGTACTTCCAAAATGCTTCTGTGTGTATGCCTGTGTTAAGGAGCAGCTTAGATCTCAGAAAGGGGTGCAAAATCTCCCAGTTCAGTCCTCAAAACTTTAATTTTCCTCTCCAGTGATGGCCTGGGCTCATCCATTTGCACCATACTTAGCTCAGTTTGATTAATATTCAATTTTCATCCTTCATTTTTTCAAATGATCATGGATTTCGCTGAGGCAACTAATTCAAGAAAGTAGGTCTAAGCAGAGTGCTTACATTTGCTTTACTAATACTTTACTTTTACTACTTCCTTCATTTTGAACATTATGTGTCCCTCAATAAATCCTAGTAATTAATATCAAACATTTGCTATCTCACGCTAATTATTCATACCCAGCTTGTAGAACTCTAAAAGACTAAGATCTCTTTTTGTTTAGTATTTTATTTTTCCCAATTACTTGTGAAACAATTTTAACATTCATTTTTTTTAAACTTGGAGTTCTAAGTTCTCTCCCTTCTTCCCTCTATCACCCCTACTCTTAAAGGCATGCAATTTGATACAGGTTATATATGTGCAGGCAAGCAAAACATTTCTGTATTAGTCATGTTGTGAAAGAAAACACAAACAAAAAGAACCCTAAGAAAAATAAGGATGAGTTTTCATGGAAGAATAAGATCTGAGGCTAGATTATAAAGGGTTAAGAAGAGAGTCAGAATAGAAAAAGAGAAGATATCTATCATAGACAGCCTTTTGAAGAGTTTAGTTGCAAAAGGCAGGAGAGGACAACAGTTAGGGAAATGGAAGGACTAAGAGAGGCTTTTCTAAAAGGAGGAAAATTCAATATTCTTATGTTAAATCTCACACATAGATTGCCCACAAATGGCTCCCCTTTTGCATATAGTCATTGAATACACATTGGGCACAGGATAGATTTTGTTTCATCTTCATATCAAAGAAAATATAACCATGCAGAAAAAACAAGGGAAACACAGAGGATGTAGTGGACAGAATATTGGACTTAGAATCAGGAAAACAGGTTCAGATAATGACTTTGATTTATTTGTGGCATAATCTTAGACAAGTCACTTAGTACACTTAAATTTCCATTTCCCTGTATGGAAAATGAGATGATTGGAATGTATAGACTTTAAAGTGTATCTATGATTCCATAAAAGCAGTCAAAGAGGTCCTCATCTTCCCTAAATGGAAATTAAATTTAGGGTTGTACTGGGGAAATTCTTCCTGCTAATATCATTTATTGGCAATTGCTTCTGAATTTGTAGTCCCATTTTATGGTCTAATCTTCTTCCAACATAAACGTACCTGGGGGGTTGATGAGCAAGTCTTCCAATCCAACCTTTACTTTTTCTCTAACTCCCTTTCTTGCATCTTCCGGTGGGAAATATGAGTATGATTATTTTCCTTTCCCCAACAATTGTGGCTTGATTTTTGAAAATTTCCCTAGTGAAAAACTACTGTGTCCATAATCCTAATATTTCTTGAATCTAATTCAAGTCATTTTTACGATATCATATTATGCCTAGCAAATATCGGAGAAGGGGCAACTAGGGGGCAAAGTGGATAGAGCACTAGCTCTGGGGTCAGGAGAGCCTGAGTTCAAATCTTATCTCAGACACCACACTTACTAGGTGTTGTGACTCTGGCAAAATCATTTATTCTAATTGCCTAAAGACAATAAAGAAAGAAAAGAAGACAGTAGAAGAGAGCATTTCGAAATTTTAGGACATACCTGAAAATAGGGTCTGCATTCTTGGGTAAAATGTTCAGATAGATGTTGTCCCTTAAAAAGTACAAATCTAAGAAAATCTCTGCCCACAGGTAGCTTTCCTGAAAGCACTCTTGACATCTTTGTTCCTCAAGCTATAAATCAGAGGGTTCAGCATGGGAATGGCTATGGTATAAAACACTGACACGACTTTGTCTGTATTCATGGAATTTCTGGAGCTAGGTTTTAAGTAAATGAAACTTTCTGTGCCATACAATAGACAGACTACTGATAGGTGAGAGGCACAGGTGGAGAAGGCTTTCTGCCTACCACCGGCAGAGTGCATCCTCAGGATGGTTATAAAGATGAACAGATAGGACTTCAAGATGACTAACATGGCACAAAAGGCAGTGAATCCTCCTAATAAAAAGACCACCCATTGAGTGGTGTGAGTATCAGAGCAGGAGAGAGCCAGGAGGATAGGAATATCACAGAAGAAATGATGGATCACATTGGACCTACAAAAGGACAAGCTGAAGGTGA
Organism: Bettongia penicillata ogilbyi; assembly: GCA_023548195.1. Taxonomy (NCBI): domain Eukaryota; kingdom Metazoa; phylum Chordata; class Mammalia; order Diprotodontia; family Potoroidae; genus Bettongia; species Bettongia penicillata. The sequence continues at coordinate 664,252 of JAJHZJ010000479.1, read as the reverse complement.
AAAATGTATGGATGCCAGAATACAGAAAGCCACAGACATAGGAGCCAACTGCCAGAGCAGTACACACTCTTGAAGTCATGGTGGTGGTGTAATGGAGGGGCCTACAGACAGCTTCCTGGCGATCATAGGCCATAATAGCCAGGAGATAATTTTCAATGGATGCAAACGCTAAAAAAAAGAACATTTGTGTGGCACATCCATTGTAAGTGATGACCTTATTCCCTGTGAGAAACCCAGCCATGACTTTGGGTGTAACAACTGAGGAGTAACCAAAATCCACCAGAGAGAGGTTACTGAGGAAAAAATACATGGGAGTGTGGAGATGGGAGTCCCAGGAGATCAAGGCTACCATCCCCAGGTTCCCCACCACAGTCATGAGGTAGATGAGGGTGAACAGAGTGAATAGGACCACCTGAAGCTCTGGGGCATCTGTTAATCCCCAAAGAATGAACTCTTTCACAAGTGTTCTATTCTCCATAGAAGTCATTTGGAAGCTAGATCATAGACCTGTAAAACAAAAATCATTAGAATTACCTCCCTGTAGTTAATCATTGTCTGTAACTTTTCTAGTAGTGATATGGAAAGTCTGATAGCATTTTAATGATGCCATGTTGAATATTTAGGAGCAGCAGATTGCAGCTAGGTGCCAGAAAGGATAGAGGGCTAAGCTTTCTCTCAGGAAGTCCCAAGACACTTGTATTTATGTGACTTCGGGCATGTCACTTAAACCCTGTCTACCTTAATTTCCTTAGCTGTAGAACAACGGATAATAATTGCATCTGCTCCACAGGGTTGCTGAGGCTTAAGTGAAATATTTTTTAATTGTTTATAATCTTAACATTACACACACATATGTATGTGTGTATATATTCCTACACATTTATGCACTTACACATATACATAAAAATGCAAATATGTACACATATCACATATAAAATATGTGTATTACAATACTCATATTCATGTAGGTATATCATATATGCCTCTTTATTAACTTACCTATACATTTTATCTATGTGTTTTTCTATGTGTCTGTATGTACACAAAATATGCAGACACCAATTGAATATGCATACAAACACACTTATAAATGCAAATTTATTCTTAAACCTATAAGAACATACATGTGTATATAAACATAAACCAATTGGCCTTTTGTATTCACATGGATACACTCACATGTATACCTGCACAAAGGCCCAGAAACAAACAAACCAATTTGATTGGCCTCAGGAAAGGCCCTACACAAGAGCTCTGATTTGAAAAATGTTGGTGATGGTGAGGAAGGATGGAGTTTTTGATATCAAGGTCCAGGTTTGTGCGCAGTGTCCTGAATAAGAAAAAGGTTGCTAACTCAGGCTGACCATATATGAAAGGGAGTAACATGACATACAAAAAAGTGGCACACTGGGGCCAGATTTGGAATGTCTTTGAATGGCACACTGAGGAGTTTGTATTCTGTCCTGGAAACAGTAGAGAAGCACTGAAGACCTCTGAATATGGGACTGGCATGTTCAGATCTAATTTTCCTAGCTATGGAAATCAATCAAAAGAAAGAGAAAGCATGACATAGTACCACAAAGCCTGGTGAGACCTGGCCTTCAATGCTTACTCCCTGTCTGACCTTTAATCACTTACTATCCCATTCAGTAATTTCCTTCATCATATGACAACTGGGTCGACTCAAAAGACTTTTAGGTCTTTTTCAGAAATCTATTATTCTTTGGACTGATTTCTGACTAGATACTTCTCAGTACCATCTGACAAACTTAATAGCACGCTGTCTTCTCCAATATGAAATCCAAAGGAGGTCACCCAGAAGACTGGGAGCCAATTTTTTTCATTTGGTTGCATTCATGAGTTGCCACAACTAAAGCAAATCATTATTTGGTAGTCAGACTTTCGGTGGTGTGACTCTCTACACAAAACTAGGCTAGTCTTAGGACATAAGAACAATGGTCACTCCATCCACAAGTTCTTCTAGAAGACTTTTAAGTTATGGAAGTCCTGCCCTACTTTGTCCTTCCCTACCCTCAGTTTAGGGAAATATAGTTATCTCCACACCATAGTGAGGCACTGGAATAGAGTTTTGGTGGAAACTAAAGAAACCTGTCATATTTGATAAATTACAACTTTTTTTGGGAGGCAAACAGGGTCAGGTGACTTGCAGAGGGTCACAGAATCAAGTGTCAAGTGACCAGATTTGAACTCATGTTTCCTGACTCTGGACCTAGATTCACTGTTCCACTTAGCTGTACCTACATTACAACTTCTACATGGAAAAGACATTCCTTTAGATGTAATTACACAATCTCAAAATAGGGAGAAGCAAGATCATTAAATTAGGGGTATACAGTACAGCAATTTAAATGAGGGCCCTCTGTGTGAGTCCTAGTTTTAAGATGGGAGAAGACCTATCTGTGCAATGCACTTCAATTATTACGATTATTAGCAAAGGTAACCAAATCAGAAAATATGTTCATAATATGAAAGGGGAATAGTGGGGGAACTCACGTTCAGGTTTCAGTGTCATGAGGTGATTTATTGCATGAAACTATTCCCTACCAACTTCAGCCTTGGTACCTGGACAGTAGGGGACGTTGCAGCCTCTAAGGCAGTATCTACATTTGGTGCGATGGGAGACGGGGTAGTTCCAGAGGTGGGTGCATAGCCTTTCCCTTTGTTATAGGAAATGTCCCAGTTCCCTCATCTCTAAAACGGAAATAATAATAGCACCTACTTATCAGGTTTGTAAGGATCAAGTGAGACAATGCTTTTTTAGGATATAGTTGATTGATTTATTGATTATTATGTACTAATATAGTCCTGCCTCTGATCATGCAGGTTTAATAACCCTGAGCAAGTTACCATGGTAACTCGTGGTGCCACAGGCAACTTTTGAAGACTACCAGGTGAAGAGAAAGTGCCTATCTGCACTGATTAACATCAATATTTTAACCATGAGAATCTGAGACCATATCATACATGTAGGCTGTAAATACCTGCTTCTGCCATGAAGCCCTGCCATTAACACATCTTTCCTTAAGGAGAGCTGGTACTCTGTCTCACTCTTGTTAAATATATTTCTGCTAGTCACATTACCTTTAGTTCATGCCCAGCCTATGAAATAACTTTCTGAAAGTCACCTGCAACTTTACCTCATGACTGTTGCTTTATAACTCTTGGTATTAATAATTACAAAAGTTAACAATTACTAGAACTGAAAATTTGCAAAGTCCTTTATATAGAATCCTATATAGGTCCTAGAGTCACAAACACTGCTCTAGAGGAGTTCAAATGTGGCCCCAGATAATTATTAGCTGTGTGACCCTGGGCAAATCATTTAACCTTGCTTGGCTCAGTTTCCCCATTGGTAAAATGAGCTGGAGAAGAAATCACAAGTTACTCCAGTATCTTTGCCAAGAAAACCTCAAATGATTTCATGAAGAATGGACATAACTGAAAAAAGTCTGAACAACAAAATTATATATCCCATTTGATCGTCACAACATACTTGTAAGGGAGATACTTTTTTTATCCTCATTTTACAGATGACTTGCCCAGGGTCAAATAGTTAGTAAGTCTTCTGAAGGAGTATTTCACTCTTGCAAGTGAAGTCTCCTCTATTTAGCAATGAAGCCCTCGAAAGCATAGAGCAGTTTAATCTTTTTGTATCCCCAGAACTCAATGTAGCACTGAGCAGGTGCTTAATGAATACCAGTTGACTGAGTGAAAAACTTACTGATTTTGGTCTCCTTTTGTGAAATAAAGATATTATTGCCCACAGGAATTACATCACAAGGATTTTTGTTCGTTTAGCTTGAACGTGAAAAAACTTTACCCCGCCTTCCCCCAAAGTGCTTAGACATTACAGTTTCAATTATCTCTATAGGCTGTGGGGTTTAAATATGAAAACACATGTAAAGGATTATGAGGAGCATACAGTCACCAGGAGAAACAGAAAGAAAATATCCTAGACCATAAGGTCTTTGAGACAGTAAGGATTCATGAATAAAGCCAAGACTCGGAGTCAGGAAGACCTGTGTTTGAATCCCACCTGAGACATTTATTAACTGTTGGACCCTGGTGAAGACACTTAAAGTCTCAGCCCTAATCTTCTCATTTACGTATAGTGGTAATACTCATTATGACATTTATTTCAAAGATTTACTCTATTTGTTTTTAGAGTTAATGCATGAAATACTCCCTAAAATGTGACTAATCACTGTAGTCAAGAATCATGTCCTATCGAGTTTTGTATCATTCTCCTTCCCATCTATGTTCCTCCCCAACACTAATCTAATACTCTGTGTGTATTTTAAAAAATATTCATTTTTTTGGTTAAGGCTCCATCTGCATTAAAGTCACAGCTTTAACTCATTCTCAGATACCTGAATATAACCTTTGAATTATTATAGAAGACTCACATTGACAACCTACAGCATTGTAGACAGCAATTATTAGGATTCATACACTCTTTAGAGTTTATAAGGTACTGAATGTACTTTTTTCCATGGGAAAGTACTACAGTCATTACTAGCTTCCATTTTACTAATGAGGACACTGATTTCAGAAAGTTTTTAAGTACTTGCCTATGGTCACATTGCTATTAAGTGGGCAGGAACTGGACCCAGGTGTCTCTGTCTGTAAGTACATCCCTCAACCCAGTATTACACATACCTCTCTCATCTATGTATTCTAAAATCAGGAATTTGATGTCTTAGAACCTACCTGATGTTAAGAAAAACACTGATGATGCTCCAGAAGAGGACAGTCAAAGCTCCAGTCATATGAGTATTAGGATGAATAACAAATGTCACATCAATGAATGAGTGAGTGACTCTGAGGGGTTCTGCCTACACTCCAGGGAACTGTAATAGTGTCACATTTGGTTGTCATTGGCTGAAGACAGTGATCAGTAGGGGCTTTATACAGATCTTTGAGGCTAGTCTCCTAATGACAGTTATTGATTCTCCCTTGAGGACACTGCACAGCTTCATAATCATCTCATGAATATAACGAGTCCTTAAGTTTTGCTCTAACCATGAGGACTAAACCTGATTGCTCAGGGAGTTCATTTTGTCATTTTCCATTTCTACTTTATCTCATTATTAGTGTAGTGAAGTAGAGAGCACCTTGGACATGGTAATTCAGACGACTCAGGTTTAATATTTATTTGGTTACATCCCTTTGGAGTTTAGCAAGTCACTCAACTCTCCCAATTTCTCAGTTCCAATTGAGTAAATTTCTCAATTTACTTCTTTTTAAAATAGGGATAACAATCTCTTTTCTCTGTATACCTTGAAGGGATAGAATCAAATGTAATACTAGGTGTGGAAAAAGGTTATGAAGTGTCTCTATTGCTACAATCTTAGAGAAGTCACATTGTCTGTCTGAATCTCAGTTTTCCACTCTGCAAATATGATGATTCTATTTTCCCTCCCTGCAATCCATGAATAATGTGAGAAAAGTACTTTGAAAAGCTATGAATACAGTAGTTATTTTGTTTTCATTCCTATTACTCTTCCAGCCTTCCCTGAAGTCTAGCCAGTGGGGCTGTGTCCCATGTGTTCGTCTTGTACTGTTTTCCTCCGTTTAGTGGATTTATTTCTGAAGGACACATGTACATAGAGCTTCACTATAGTGATAGGTCTGGGGAATCTTGTAAGTTTCATTTATCTTTCTTTTACCAGAATATTTGCCAAAGTCTAAAAGGTGGGGGAAATATAGGCTGCATGATAGTATAATAAAGGTAGCTCAGACCTGGTCAAATACTAACTTGAAAGAAAAGTCATTGATGGAGAGACGACACTTAGAAAATAAATTTTAGAGGACCCCAGAGAATTTTCCTTGGAGTTGCATTGTTTCAGAGTTTTATCAAAGACTTGGATGTAGGCCTAGATATTTAAGTGGTCACATTAGCAAATTTGTGGGCAAAACCAACTATTTGGATGACATTCAGGTTGCACAGTGCTTAGAGTACTTGACTTGGATTCATGAAAATCTGAATTCTAACGCAACCTCAAATACTTACTAATTGTGTGAGACTTAATCCCTGGCTGCCTTAGTTTCCATGTATCTAAAACGTGAATTATTATAGCCTCTGTATACTGAGATTGTTGTAAGAATAAAGGGAGAAGACATTTATAAAGTACTTCGCAAACATAACGAACTATACAAATTTATTATTAGCAGCTATTATTAGTTCTTGATAGAGTGCAATGTTAGTCTAAATATGATCGTGTGAAAATTAATAGGACAAATTTAAAGTGTAGCTGTTATTTTTTTAAAATGAAATCCACAAGTAAATTTCGGAGGAGAATTGAGAAGGTAACAGTTTGTATGGAAAAAAGTGGGAATTTTTGTGGGGTTTAAACAGCATGTGATTAAATATTGTGGCATATCTACCAGGAGTAATATTAATAGCTGGTCAATACATGGTACTATGTGATTTATAAGTGATATATTTAACAGCATTTGGTCTATAAAACCTATCAATTTAGAATGACTTTAGAGTGATAAAATGAAAAGAATAAAAGGGATAATAATTCCCACTGTCTATTGCCCTGGTCAGATTTGGTGCTCCATCTAGGATGTATCAGAAATTGTCTAAAGGAGGTTATCCCAGATAAATTATGGCTACATATTATGGTATATGCAAATTAGTTGGAGAAATCTGGCAAGTATATTCTAGAAAGAGAAAACTCACTGGAATCGTGATGGCTGTCTTCAAGTACTGGAAGGTCTCTCAAATTAAAAAAGGTATTACACTGTTTTGTTTGGCAAAAGAGGGAAAAAAACTATGAATAATGAACAAAGAAATACATTCAAGCTTGATGTGGTGAAAATGTCTGCAGAAATGAACTTATTTAAAAGTGGAATCAACTGCTTTCAGAAGTATTGAGTTCTACCTCAAAGGAAGCTTTGGTGAAAATAATAGATAAGTATATTAATCATTCAATCAATAAATGATAAATACACAACAAAAAAACCAGCAAAAAGCTGCTAAATGTCTGTTGTTCCAGGTACTGTGTTAGGTCTCATTTGGGGTGACAAATAGGAAAAGAAAACAATTTTTTCTCTCATACAATTGACATTTTAATAGGGATGTGATGTGAACACATACAGTTAGATATCAAATACACATAAAGTAAATGTAAAGTGATTTCATTAGTATGAGACCTATTCATCTTAGGGGAATCAGAAAAGTCCTCATATAGCAGGAGGTAATGCTTCATGTAAGATTTGAAAGAACTAGGGACCTATGAGGCAGAGACTACATTTAGGAATGGGGAAAGCCTATTCAGATAGAGAGGTGAGTTTGTGTAAGTTTGTGTAAGTTTATGTGAAAAAAATATAAGTATCACTTTACTGACCATTCTTTGAAGAAAGAACAGTCATATAAAATAAATTGTTTAAGTAAGGCTGGAGCTTCACTGCAAAGAAATTTAAATTCAAGAGTAAATAAAAAAGTTTATAATTGTTCCAAGAGGCAAAAGTGAGCCAGAGGAGTTGAGGGTTTTTAAAGAAAAATTAACCCATATTCATTTTTTTCTCCCTCTCGTTTCCTATCCCACACTACTTAAAAAGGGAACTATGAAATGAGTAGGAAGGCAGGAAGGAAAGGAGGGGAAAAAAAGGAAGGTATAAACTTTGGAAATAAATATGCAAAAAATAGAAGAGAATCTGAAAAATCTCATTAAAAAAACAACTGATATGGAGAACAGAAAGAGAAGGGATCATATAAAAATTGTGAACTATCTGAAACTTATAAAAAAGAATCTTAATTTCTTTTTTAATATATAATTTAATTATTTTTCACTTCTCAAAATTCACTTTCAGAAGAATTTGAATTCAAAATTTTCTCATCATCTTTCTCCACCCCATCTCAGGACAACATGCACCCCATACACCCCTTCCTCCTTTCTTTCCTTCTGCCTACTACTCCCTCCTTCCATCCCCCTCCACTCTGTTTTCCTGTAGGTCAAAATAGATTTCTATACCCTTTTGCCTATTTTCCTATTTCATGCTAAAACAATTTTTAACATTCATTATTAGAACTTTGAGTTTCATATTCTCTCCCTTCCTCCCTTCCCACTCACACTCATTGAGAAAACAAGCAATTCAATATAGATTATACATGTGTAACAATGCAAAACACTTCCATAATAGTTATGTTGTGAAAGACTAATCACATTTATCTCTGTCCTATCCTGCCCTCCATTTATTTCATTCTCTCCCTTGACCCATCCTCACACAATAGTGTTTGCTTCTGATTATCTCTTTCCCAAATTTGCTGTCCCTTCTCTTATCTTCACTCTCCTATCCCCTTTCCCCCTTTTTTCTCCTGAAGGGTAAAATAGATGTCCATATCCAATTGAGTGTGTGTTATTCCCTCTTTGATCCAAATTCTATGAGAATAAGGCTCACTCATTTCCTTTCATTTCCCCCATCTTACCCTCCTTTGTAAAAGCTTTCTTGCCTCTTTTATGTGAGATAATTTGCTACAATCTACCTCTCCCTTTCTTTTCCTACTAGTACATTCAATTCAGCAGCACATTTTATTTTTTAAGTACTTTCCCTTCATATTCAACTAATCCTGTGCCCTCTGTCTATGTATGCATGTATATGTATGTTTACATACATACGTATATATATATATACATACACACATATTTGTATATGTGTAGACATACATACATATACATCTATGCATACACACATATATTCATGAACATATATGTGCACATATATAATATACATTCCCATACACACCTACATATGCATATATATGTATATATGTGTGTATTCCCTTTAACTACCCTAATAATGAAAAAGGTCTCATGAGCTACAAATAACAGCTTCCCATGTAAGAATGTAAACAGTTCAACTTTAATGAGTTCCTTAGTGTTTCTCTTTCCTGTTTACCTTTTCATGTTTCTCTTGATCATTATATTAGAAAATTAGATTTTTTATTCGTCTCTGATCTTTTCAACAACAATGCTTGGAAGACCTCTATTTCATTGAAATTCCATTTTTCCCCCTGAAATATTACCTTCAGTTTTACTGAGTAAGGGATTCATGGTTTTAATTCAATCTCCTTTGACCTCTGGAGTGTCATATTCTAAGTCCTTCAATCCCTAAATCCTGTGTTATTCTGATTGTATTTCCACAGTACTTGAATTTCTTCTTTCTGGTTACTTGTAATGTTTTCTTCTTGATCTGGGAACTTTGGAATTTGGCTACAATATTTCTAAGAGTTTTCCTTTTGGGATCACTTTCAGGAGGTGGTAGTTGAATGCTTTCCATTTTTATTTTATCCTCTGTTTCTAGAATATTAGGGTAGTTTTCCTTGATAATTTCTTGGGAGATAATTTCTAGACTCTTTTTATGATCATGGTTTTCAGGTCGGCAAATAATTTTACATTTACCTCTCATGGAACTATTTTGCAGGTCAGTTGTTTGCCCAATGCCATATTTCACATTATCTTCTATCTTTTCATTCTTTTAATTTTGTTTTATAATTTCTTGGTTTCTAATGAAGTCATTAGCTTCCATCTGCTCCATTTTACTTTTTAAAAACTGTTTTTTTTTCAGTGAGATTTTAAACGTCATTTTTCATTTGGACAGTTCTGCTTTTTAAAGAATTTTTCTCCTCTGGCTTTTTTTTTTTACCTCTTTTGCCATTTGGGTTAATCTATTTTTAAAGTTGCTATTTTTCAACAATTTTGAGATCTCTTTTAGCAAGCTGTTGACTCTCTTTTCATGACTTTCTTGCATCACTCTCATTTCTTTTCCCAATTTTTCCTGCACTTCTTTTGCTTGATTTTCAAAATTCTTTTTGAGCTCTTCCACAGCCTGAGACCATTGCATACCTTTTGGAAGTTTTGGAAGTAGAAACCTTGACCTTGCCCTCTTCCTCTGATGGTATGTTTCACTTTTCCTCATTGGGAAGAAAGGAGGAAAATACCTTTTCACCAAGAAAGCAACCTCCTATGTCTTATATTTTCCCCTTTGGGGGCATTTTCCTAGCCAGTTACTTGACTTTGAGTCCTTTTTCAAGTGAAAGGTATAGTATCCTATAGGCTTCAGAGGTTTTGTGCACTTGTTCTCTGAGATATCTCTATAGACCTGTAAGTTCTCAGTTCCTTCAAAGTGGCATAATCAAGAGAGAAGAGTTTACTCCTTCTCTGACCTGTGCTCTTGTCTATGAACAACCACAAGCATTCTTTTTTATTCTGGAACTTCGAGTAGGATTCTTTCTTCACAGCTGCCACCAGCTCCCCCACGCCAATGCTCTTCCTCACCTAGGACCTCCACTCAGCCCTGAGAGCCAGATCAGCTGTTAGATTCCCCCAGGGTCTTTTCACCAAGGGCCCCAAAAGTCTATGCTGCTGCTGCAAATGACTGCTGCTACCCTGGGGCCAGGACTGGGACTGGACTTTGCTTCCCTCTCACCCAGGTGAAAAAGCTTTTCTCCTCAGCTTTGAAGCAGTCTTTGTTGTTTGTGGGTTGAGAAATCTCAGAACAGCAGCAGCTACCTGTGATTCAGCTCCCTGAAGCCTTCTCCAGTCCTTTCTTTGTCACACAGCCTGGGGGGCTGGACTCGGCTGCACTCTGATAGACCTTTCATGTCAGCCTTCCAGGCTGTTTTGGGCTGGAAATCTGTTTCAATTTGTCATTTTGTGACTTCCGCTCTAGAATTTACTTAGAGTCACTTAACAGGTATTTTGTGGGCTATGAGGGGAGAGCTAGAACAGGTCTGACTTCTAATCCACCATCTTGGCTCTGTCCTCTTGATACAGTACTTCAAGGAATTATTAATGAGGGCAGAGCCAAGATGGAGGACTAACAGCATGGACTTGCTACCACTCTCCCCTCAAATCCAGACAAATGCCTATTAAAAGTGACTGTAAACAAATTCTAGAGCTGCAGAACCCACAGAATGAAAAAGTGAAACAAAGCTCCAGCCCAAGACAGCGTAAGGTCACTGGAAATTGTCTATTGTGCTGTCCTGGGAGCACAATATAGTCCAAGTACAGGTCACACTGGCACAGATAGCACCCAAGTAGGCCTGGAGGGGACTGAATCTCAGTCACCTGTGGTGGTTTCTAGACTTCATGACCCCCAAATTCCAGTGAGAAACTAGAAGGTCAGTGGAAAAAATTGTGGGACCTGTGTGACAGAGTTTAGTGTGGTGGAGGGGATGGAGGAGCCCATGGCAAAAGCAGTAGCAGCAGGGGCAGTCTGTTTGTGGAGTTCTAGGCCCACATATTGTGGGTAGATAGAGTGACTGACAAGACACCCCCAACCACACTGGAAGCAGAGAACTACTTTGACAAAGAGCTCAAAAATCAAGTAAATAGCTGGAAAAGTGAGGAAAAAAATCAGAAAAAAGAGTCCAAGAATCTTACTTTGGTGATAAGGAAGACTGAACAAAAGATAACAAAGTCAATACTGCTCCATCTAAAGCCTCCAAGAAAAATATGAATTGATGTCAGGCCATGGAAGAGTTCAGAAAGGATTTTGAATATCAAACAAGGGAAGTAGAGCAAAAAGTTGGAAAAAAAATGAGAGTAATGCAAGAAAATCATGAGAAACACATAAATGGCTTGCTAAAGGAGACCCCAAAAAATGCTGAAGAAAGTAACACTTTAAAAAATAGACTAACCTAAATGACAAAAGAGATACAAAAAAACCAATGAGGAGAAGAATGTCCTAAAAAGAAGAATGGGACAGATGAAAAAGGAAGTCCAAAAGCTCACAGAAGAAAATAATTCCTTAAAGATTAGAATGGAGCAGATGGCAGTTAACGATTTTATGAAAAATCACGAAATTGTAACACGAAGCTAAAGAAAAATGAAAAAAAAAATAGCAGACAATATGAAGTAACTCATTGGAAAACAGATTCAGGAGAGACAACTTATAAAGCTATTGGACTACCTGAAAGCCATGATCACAAAAAGGGCCTAGATATCATCTTCCAGATATTATCAAGGGGAAACTTCCCTAATATTCTAGAATAGGGGGTAAAATAGATATTGAAAGAATGCACCAATCACCTCCTGAAAGGAACCAATCACCAAATCACCAAAAGGAACACTTTTTGGAATAGTTTAGACAAATTTCATAGATTTCAGGGTAAGGAGAAAATATTGCAAGCAGCCAGAAAGTAACTTTTTAAGTTCTGTGAAAATACAATCAGAGTTACACAAGATCTAGTAGCTCCTGTATTAAGGCATCACAGAACTTGGAATATGATATTCTAGAGGTAAAACGATAGTATTAAAACCAAGAATTAGCCACCCAGCAAAAGTGAGTTTAATACTTCAGGGGAAAAAAGTGATCATTCAACGAATTAGAGGATTTTTAAGTATTGTAATTGAAATATCCAGAATTGAATGGAAAATTTGACTTTCAAACACAAGAGTCAAGAGAAGCATGGAAAGGTAAACAGGAAAGAAAAATTATAAGGGCTTTACTAAAGATGAACTGTTTACATTCCTACATGGAAAGATCATATTTGTAACTCTTGAGACTTTTCTCAGTGTTAGGGTAGTTAGTGGGGTTATATACATACAGATTGAGGGCACATGGTGAGTTGAATAGGTAGGGATGATATTTAGAAAAAACATTAAGGGGTGAAAAAGGAATATATTGAGCAGAGAAAGAGAAAAACAGAATGGGACAAGATACCTCATATAAAAGAGGTAAGAAAAAACATTTTCAATGGAGGGAAAGAGAGGTGAGAGGGAAGGAGTGAACCTTACTCTCATCACATTTGATTTCAGGAGAGAATAACATGCTCATTCACTGTAGTATGAAAATCTATCTTACATTACAGGAAAGTAGGGAGGAAGTGGGGTGGTGATGGTGGAGATGATAGAAGGGAGAACAAATGGGAGAAGGAGTAATTAGTAGCAAATAATTCTGAGGAGCAAGAGGGTCAAAAGGGACAACAGAATAAATGTGAGGGCATGATAGGATGGAGGGAAATATAGTTAGTCTTTAACAATGTGACTGTTATGGAAGTCTTTTGCCTAACTGCATATGTATACCCTATATTGAATTGCTTGCCTTTTCAGTTGGAATCTGTGAGGAGGGAGGAAAGGAGAGTAGTTGAAACTCAAAGTTTCATAAATGAATGTCAAAAATTGTTTTTATATGCAACTGGGAAATTAGATATATAGGCAATGGAGTACAGAAATCTATCTTGCTCTACAAGAAAACAAAGGGGATGCAGATAAGAGAAAACAGGGGTATAATAGAAAGTCAGGCAGACTGGAGGAAGTAGTAATCAGAATGCATACTCTCTTGGTGTGGGTGGAGGGGAGAGATGGTTAGAAAATTCACAACTCAAAATCTTTTGGAAGAGTCTGTTGAAAACTTAAAATAAATAAATATATTTTAAGAAAAGAAATTATTAATGAAAATTGCCCTTCAGTTCTAGAATAAGAGGGTAAAATAGAAATAAAAAAAACAATCTACTATTCACTACCTGAAAGAAATCTCCATAGGAAAATTTACAGAAATATCATAGCCAACTTTCAAAACTTCCAGGTTAAGGAAAAATTTTTGGAAACAAAAAGGAAAAACAATTTAAATATTGTGGAGATACAGCCAAGATTTTGCAAGGTTTAGTCGCTTGTACTTTGAAAGGCTATAGGTCTTGGAATATTATACCTTGAAGAACAAAAGAACTGGCCTTGTGACCAAGTATAAGTTACCGAGCAAATTACAGTATAATCCTGAATACAGAAAAGAATATTTAATGAACTGAAATACAAAAAGACCAGGACTAAATTGAAAATTTGATATGTAAAATCCAGGAGAAATATAAAGAAAAGGTTAAAGACTAATTATAATGGATTCATTAAGATCAAACTGCTAACTTCTTAAACATGAAAATGTTATTAGTATCTTAATACTGATATCATAACAGAACTTTCATCATATCTGGATTAAAGAAGGAGCAAAATACATGCAAACATATGTGTTTATATGTACATGCACACTGATATATACATATATGCATATGTGCACATATCCACAATATATGTGTTTATACACACATATATTTGCACATATACACATTATATATGAATACATATGGATTAAAGTCTTCTTAACACATAAAGAAATAAGAAGACTAGGGGACAAGCAAAAGGAATGGCTCTTAGGAGGATTGATAGAATAAATAAATAGGAGGGTAAGGGGAAAGGAGAAGTTAATAAGTATAGGATAAAAAGGGAGACTGAAAAGGACAATGAGGAGGAGGGAAATTCAAAAACAGTAATAATAACTTTGAATGTGAATGGGATAAACTCATTCACAAAAAAGAAGAGGATAGAAGATTAAAAATCAGAATACTAGTGATCTAGTTCAGATTCAACCACTTACTAACTGTTCAACTTTGGCAAATCAGTCAGCTCCTCCAAACCTCAGTTTGCTCATCTGTAAAATACAAATAATAATCACTTCTCCATATATCTTTAAAGGATGTTTTATAAACCCAATGTAATATTAGATAAAGAAAATAAATTGTTATTGCATCCTTTCAGTTGTGTCAGAGTCTCTATGACCCCATTTAGTGTTTTCTTGGACAAGAAATTGAAGTGATTTGTCTTTTTCTTCTCCAACTCATTTTACAGATGAAGAAACTGATGAAGAAACAATGAAGAAACAGGGTTAAGTGACTTGCCCATGGTCATACAGCTAGTAAGTATTGAATTCAGAAAAATGAGACCCAGTACTTTATCCACTGTACAAGCTTTCTGTTTAAGCCAGACAATCTAACAGGAAAGGAACTGATAATAGTCTTTGGAGTACAGTTTTTATTTCAAGTATTTGTTTTATCACTACACAATGTCTACTACTTGTGAGTGGTAAGAAGGTGAGGAAAATAAATCTCATGTCATGATTTGGGATACATTGTTGAGTCAAGATTTAGGTAAATAAAATTCCATTTTCATTACAAATGTTGTCCAAGCACTGACCTTTTTCATCAGTATGGGCAAGAAGCTTGGCTATCCTTACTCTATATAAGTAACCGCTGCTGTCAAAATAGATCACAGGCCTTAGTCATGGAGGAGGGCCGATGTTCTACTTATTAATTCTATTCACTAGCCATTTATTAAGCTCTTACTATGTACCAGGCACTGTGCTAAGACTGGGGATGCCAAATGAAGCAGATTAGAGTCCCTGCCCTCAAGGGACTTACAGTGTATCATACAATGTATGGTCTGATGTATGCACTGAGGACCTTCCTTGGGCTTCTTTTGGACATGGTGATGGCGTTGGCAGGATGTGTAACTAGGCTTCACTTTCTTGACTTCCTCTTATGTGACTGGTAGGTCGAGTCCTGTATAATATATTCATTTTCATGGCTATTTTAGGTATGGATCCATGGTATTACCGAGGCAATTTGTCAGGTACTGGCTCGAACAACCATGTTATTCCATTTGGATTCCTTAGGGAAAGGTTCCCTTTCAATAGGCAGATATATAGGTAACACACACTAGTCAGGTTTTCAATGGTTGTTATACAGGCCTAGAGAGATGCCTCTCTGTTTACCCCTGAATGTTTAGTTGGACTTGATCTCCAATTAGATTTTTTATTATTTAAACAAGACATGATGACTACCACAATTCCCAAAGTTTGAATCAGTAAAAGTAAATATATTCTTTTGAGTGCTCAATTTGAATGAAGAGTATTGATTACAGTTCTCTGTCCATTCGGCTGACTATTGATACGAGTGATGTGAATGAGGTGTTCATAATATCTCCATGTCATTTGAAAACCGCTCTATTCCACTAGACTTAACCATTTTTAACGTGAGAGTTTCAATCATCAACTATAGCTCTGTACCTTCTGGGAAGCTGGACGAATGAGAACACCAAGTCTCCAGGGCCATAGGCAGTGCATTACTTTTGGGTGTATCTTCTGAATGGCTTGGTCAACAACTTGTAAAACTTATTCTTCCCTCTGGGTCCATTTTCCAACCGATGTCTCTAGTTCTCCAGCTTCTTTTTCAGGACTTATTCTGGGACAGAATTGGAGCATGAGGGACTCAGGTCTCAATATGATGGGAATGTTGCCAGTCAGTTTTTCTGTTTCAGTCAGGACCCAGGAACAGGCTAATTACAATCAGATGTCTGGACTGTGTATTCTTTCCATATCTTGCAGAAAGGTGGAGAAAGCAGTGTTGGGGGAGAGAGTTTTGGTCTATTGGAGAAGAATCCTGTCAACTTAGCATTTCTTCCAATTCTTTCTCTTCTTCCTAGGTGCTGGAAGTTCCGTTGTGATACATTGACCTCCATCCCTCTGGTTTCCACTATGGCTCCTCCTCTTTCTGAGCATCTGGTTTAAATGAATTTTCCTGACTGATCAGTGGGATCATCTTCCTCTGGTTCCTCCTATTTTGATACTGCCAAACCTCTCTCTCTTTCCCCTCCCTCCACACCTGTATATTTCAAGTATGGGAAAGTATTAGGAATCTATTACACATTTCCCCAGGATACTCAATAATCTAAAACCACCACTGTATAACCTTTCTGTATTGAAGTCTCTTTCAGATCCCTTTTTTTCTGACTTCTCATAAGCAGAGTTATCTCTTGAAAGATCCCCACCCCTTATCTCAACTATTTTCTTGTTGGTGCTCTTGTTTATTAACAAAACATTCCTGGTTCTTTACCATAGTAAATTGGTGAAAGAAGTTTTCTAGATAGATCCCCAGATATACAGTGGTTATAATGTGGATATGAGGAGAACATATGAGGTCATTCATAGGGGTACTCTGTATCTTTTAATGAATTTACTTTATTCCAGTTTATGTTCTCATCAGGGAAGTCATAACCACTTTCCTTATCATAAAGTTTCTTTGTGACTGCCTTTTGTTTCAGGAGAGAAATAGCTTCTTTGGTAGTTGTAAACTGTCTCTTGGGAACCACTTGGAAATCTGCCTTAATTGGGATACGTTTGTTTGATGCCCACATAAGGTGTTCAAATACAGTAGCTTCCTGTCCTACTCTGCCCACTGAGTAGCCACTGTATTAGTTATCCATTTAGAAAAGTCATAAGTCTCCTAAAGCAATCCATTCATCTTCCATAATGAGAATCATTCTGGTATGTCTATCAATAGTGTCAACTCTTCTTGATTCTAGGGATTCCCCAGTATTTAGCAGCTACTGATCTCAAAAGCTAGTAAGTTCATTTTCCCTATGTATTTGTACTTCCTTTGAGAGTCATTCATTTTCCAAACAGTTTGTGGTGGTTAGTAAGCAGTGTCAGGCCATTTGTGCTGTTTTGGAACATGAGCTTTCCCTTTTCAAGCCCTCTCTCTCCTGAGGCAGAGTTTTATCATTTGCTCAACAGCCAAGATGTAGTATCCTTGGGTCCCTTGAAGTTAATTTCTTGTTCCATAGAAACTCATTACTTGTGATTCATAGATTTGGGGAGTTAGAAACAAGCTCTCTCTGCCACTGAAAACATTTTAAATTTGTCTCCTAAAAGGCTGGCAACTGGAGAAGATTCAGATCTCTTGGCACTTCATTTCCTCCTCCTCCTTCTTTCATTCAACAACAAAAAAATATTGTATTCTGTAATGTACACTGGATACCCTCCAGAGGTCTCCAGATTCACTTTTAAAGAAGATCAAATACAGTGGCCCCTTTCCTCCAAGTTATCTTTTGAAAGCATGACTCCTACTCATAAGGGCAGCAGAGGTGCAGGCAGAGAGTCTCAGGGTGGGCCTCTGTTCCAGCAGTGGAAACCACATGTTGGAACTGGAGGAAAGAAACTTAGAGGTACAAACCATGCTCCAGTTGAAAACTCTGACACTCTTAAGGCGTTCAAACAAATATATTGTTTCAGACAAGGAGCCTTATAATACCATTGGAATACTGGCTTGTTTCTCAAAGGACCATTAAAGGAAAAGTATTTTCTAATTAACTTAATAAGGAGTGAAGAATGGCAAGCAGAAAAATAGAAATGAGGAGGAAGAAAGTGGGAAATTAAACCTTAAAGTACAATTCCAGTAAGAGGCTGAAAAAAGGGCTTGAAGTCCAACAGATTTTCATAGGCTGTCACTTGTGTTCTTGCAACCCCTTTAACTTTAGGTAGTTTTCTTTTTATCATCATTGCCAATCTGATTGGTATTGTTTTAATTTACATCACTCACCTAATAATTGGTTTTACTTTATATCATTTGCCTTATTATTGGGGGCATTTCTCCTGTGCATATTGCTTGCTTGGATGCAGTTCTTGAAAACAGTCAAATCATATCATTTGACCATATTTCTGTTGCAATAGTGGCCTTGGTTTTATAAATTTGAATTAATCACAGTATTAAGCAACTTAGATTTATAAGAACAAGAGATATATCCTATCTCTGTGTATATATGCATTCACACTGTGATAGTAAGAACCTCAACATAAATGGGGGGTTTGCTATAACAGGTTCTTTGATCTGATTCTCTAAAAAGAAAGGCAACTTTTGAGGAGTTACCAATCACTTTAATTAATCATATATATCATTCAGTTAGTTCAGGGGAAAAATTCAACACCCTTAACTTAAGAGAAAATAAAGATCAACAGACAGGGCTTCCAATTGTCTAACCATAAGCAATGCATATGTCACAAATCAACAAAAAGATCCAACTGTCTGATCATATTCACCAGAGAGGGAAGCACCAACATCTAAGTTTTCAAAGTCAGGG
The DNA here is from genome assembly GCA_023548195.1 of Bettongia penicillata ogilbyi. Classification (NCBI taxonomy): domain Eukaryota; kingdom Metazoa; phylum Chordata; class Mammalia; order Diprotodontia; family Potoroidae; genus Bettongia; species Bettongia penicillata. The sequence continues at coordinate 645,536 of JAJHZJ010000479.1, read as the reverse complement.
GGCTTCTTAGTGGCTTTTCAGAGTCTCACCTGGCCACACAAACTTTCTTTCAAAAACTAAGCCCCAAAGTAAAACCTCATCTCAGAATATTTATAGACTTTTTAGAACCAGAGGGCGTCACAACCCTTGAGAATCAGTGCCTCATTAGCAAAAGATGTGGGTCTTCCTATAAATCTTCCCAGGCCCATCACTAGGTAGAGAAGATCTTCTTGGATGATATTCAAATAGAGTCATTAGACTTCCTGATTATGCTAAAACAAAAACAGCAAACTATTCTACTTTGCTTGCCTTGACACACTTATGTATTAAAATATATGTATATATAATTTATAAGAATAAGAATCAAATACACACATATGTTTACACACATATGTATACACATATATGGGAAATGAGTCCTTCATCATAGAAACCTGCAAAGATTTTTTCTTGTTTATGATTTCCCTTCTTAGTGTTTATGCAAAAAATTCTCTTTTATTTACCATAATTAAAATTGTCCATTTGATTTTCCACGATCCCTTTTATCCTTTTCTCATCATGAACTTTTACGCTCTCTATAGAGCCAAAGGTCAGTTTTTTCCTTTCTCTTAATTTGCATGTTATGATATCTCTTTTGTCTAAGACATATAGCAAATAGAAGTTTAATCTTGGAACGAAGTGTAAGTTATTGTTCCATATAATATTTCTGACAGGTTGCTTTCTGGATTTTTCCAAAAGAGAGGAAGTGTACTGACACCAAGATCTTTGGGTTTATCTGACATCATGCTTTTATGTTCATTTCCTTTTCTCTTCTGTTCATCAGATCAGTGCCACTGATCAATCTCTATATATTTTCAAATGAAAACTCAGTTATTTGAATGATTTTTATTTCTTACTAAAATTTGATATTTGGTGCTGTCACACATCTGCTTCTTCAATTATTCTACATTATTTCCTCTGAGATTCTTGGCTTATGCTTCTCTAGAAAAATGCCATTATTACTTTTTTTCCTAGCTCTAGTATGTGATGATCTGGTTGTTTATTAATGGTGTTAGAGATTTTTGAAAATGGAAGTCATATGATGAAACATTTTCCTGAGAAATATTTTGCAGTTATTTGGAGAGGATAGATTGAAGGCAGACCTGACATAGAGTTAAATTTGATCATTTGGATATTCTGCCTGAGACGTAATGGGGATCTAAGTAAGGAAGAGGACCCATATGAAAACGAAAAGGAATTATTAAAGATTGAATTTTTGTCTTTCATCTATCTTTGTGTCTCTTAAAGTTTTTTCTTCACCAGAGGCTGCAATATTGTTGGTTCAAACCTATGTAGCATTGCCAGCAGAATATTGGTGCTTCCAGAAATGCTTCTGTGTGTATATGTGTGCTGGGGAGCAGCCTGGATCACAGAAAGGGTTGCATAACTTCTCAGATGCAATTCTGCAAATTTTAATTTTCTTCTTCAGTTATAGCCTACACTCATCCATCTATGTTTAGTTCAATGGGCTGTCCATTCTATTCCATATAATGACTAGTTCAATATTCAGTATTGATCATTCATTTTTTTTGATGGCCATGAATTTCATTCAGTCAACTAATTCAAGAGATCAGGTCTCATAGAATACTCACATTTGCTTTGGTAATGGTGGAATACTTTAGTTTGATTACCTCCCTCATTTTGAACACTATATTTCCCTCAGTAAATTCTAATCATTAATATTAGACATATGCCGTCTCACACTGTTCACTCATACCCAGCTTGTAGAAATCTAAAAGATCCAGATGATTCTTTTTTCTGTTTAGTATTTTATTTTTTTCCCAATTACATGTAAAAATAATTTTAACATGCATTTTTTAAACTTTGAGTTTGAAATTTTCTCCTTCCTTCCCTGTATCACCTGTCCTTGAGAAGGTAAGCAGTTTGATATAGGTTATACATGTGCAGTCCTGCAAAACATTTCCTTAAGAGTCATGTTGTGAAAGAAAATACCAACAAAAAAGAAAAATAAAAACAAGTTTCTATGGAAGGATTAAGTAAGATGCTATATTGTAAGGGGTTAAGAAGAGAAGGGAAGTAGAAAAAGAAGACGAACCTATCATAGACAGACTTATTGAAGAGCTTAGCTACAAAAGGCAAGAGAAGATAATAGTTAGGGGGATGAAAGGATTAAGGGGGAGATTTGTAAAAGGAGGAAAATCCAATATTCTTATGTTAAAACCCACATTTAGACTTCATGGAAAGGATTTGCCTTTGGCATATAATCATTGTTGGGCACAGGATAGATATTGTTTCACTTTCATCACTAATAAAATATTGCCATGTAAGGGACGCAAGGGTCCTACAAACGAGGATATAGAGGATAGAATATTGGACATAGAAACAGGAAAACTTAGGTTCAAATGCTGGCTTTGACTTATTTGTTGTGTAATCTTAGACAAGTCTCTTAATCTACTAATATTTTGATTTCCTTGTCTGGAAAATTAGATGGTTAATATTAATGAACATTAAAGGGAATCTGTGATCCTACAAAACTTCTCAGGTCCACAACTTACCTAAATGGAAATTGAATCTAGGGTTGTCCTACAGAAATTCCTTTTGATGGTATCATTTATTGGTAATCCCTTCTGGATTTGTAGTTCCAATCTGTAATCGAGTTTTCCTTAAGAAGAGAAACATATTTGGAGGGCTGCTGAGCAACATTTCCCATCTAACTTGTACTTTCCATCTATCTCCTTTGCTTTCATCCTCAGGTAGGAAATATGAAAATGATTATTTTCCTTCTCCAACAACTATGGCTTTGATCTTTGAAAATGACTGTATTAAAAACCATAGTATCTATAATCCTAATATTTCCTGACTACAACTCCAGTTCTTTTAATTATACCATATTATGCCTGGGAAATGTAGGAGAAAGGGAAGCTATGGGGCAAAGTGGATAGAGTACTGGCTCTAAGGTCAGGAAAGCCTGAGTTCAAATTTAATCCCAGACAATACACTTAATAGTTGTGACTCTGGGGAAGTCACTTGCCATAATTACCTCAGGGCAAAAAGAAGGAAGAAAAGAAAAAGTAGGAATGAGCATTTCTGAACTTTAGGACATAGTTGAAAATAGGATCTAGAATCTTGATAAAAAGGTTCATAGAGTGTTTTGTTCCTTAGAACAAAAAAATCTAAGAAAGTCATTGACCACATACAGCTTTCCTGAAAGCACTCTTGACACTTTTGTTTCTCAAGCTGTACACCAGAGGATTCAGCATGGGAATGGCCATGGTGTAGAACACTGACACAATTTTGTCCATGTCCATGGAATGACTGGAGCTGGGCTTTAAGTAAATGAAACTGATTGTTCCATACAAGAGACAGACTACTGATAGGTGAGAAGCACAGGTAGAGAAGGTTTTCTGCCGACCCTTGGCAGAGTGCATCCTCAGTATGGCTATAAAGATGAATAGGTAAGACTTCAAGATGACTAGCATGGCACTAAAGACACTGAACCCTCCTAATAAAAAAACACCCATTCAGTGGTGCGAGTATCAGAACAGGGGAGAGCCAGGAGGATAGGAATATCACAGAAGAAGTGATGGATCACATTGGACCTACAAAAGGACAGACAGAAGGTAAAATATGTATGGATGGTAGAATTCAGAAAGCCACAGACATAGGAACCAAATGGCAGAGCAGTACACACACTTGGAGTCATGGTGGTGTTGTAATGGAGGGGCCTACACACAGCTTCCTGGTGATCATAGGCCATAGCAGCCAAGAAACAATTTTCAATGGATGCAAAGGCTACAAAAAAGAACGTTTGTGTAGCACATCCATTGTAAGTGGTGACCTTATTCCCTGTGAGAAACCCAGCCATGACTTTGGGTGTAATAACTGAGGAGTAACCAAAATCCACCAGAGAGAGATTACTGAGGAAAAAGTACATGGGAGTGTGGAGATCGGAATCCCAGGAGATCAAGGCTATCATCCCCAGGTTCCCCACCACAGTCATGAGGTAGATGAGGGTGAACACAATGAAGAATGGCACTTGAAGCTCTGGGGCATCTGTTAATCCCAAAAGAATGAACTCTTTCACCCGTGTCCTATTCTCCACAGATGCCATTTCAGAGTTAGGTCACTGACCTGTAAAACAGAAAAAACATTAGAATTAACTGCCTGCAATTAATCATTGTCAAAGACTTCTTTAGTAGCAGTAGTGATGATTAGGAGGGTCTGAAAACATGTCAGTGATGCCATGCTGAATGTTTAGGACCAGTAGATTGGATGATCCCAAGCTCCTTTGAGGAAAGGGGCCCTTGTCTACCATTATTCAGTAGGTGCTGCCAGCTGCCAGAGAGGATAGAGAACTAGAACTTCTCTCAGGAAATTCTGAGACACTTGTATCTCTATGACCTTGGGCATGTCATTTAGACTCTATCTGCCTCAATTTCCTTAGCTGTGAAACAAGGATAATAATTGCATCTACTCCACAGTGTTGCTGAGGTTGAGATGGGATATTTGTTACGTATTTGTAATCTTAATATTGCACACACATATGTATGTGTGCATATATCCACATGTATAAACATAACACATAAAATTCAGGTATGTATATACATATGTTATATAGAAAATAGTGTATTATAATATTCATATATAGGTATATAATGTATGCCTCTATATTTGTTTATGTATACACCTTATCTATGTACTTACCTGTATGTGTGTATGTACATAAAATATGCAAAGATCAATTAAGGATGCGTATAAATATACATAAATGCATACATATTCTAAAACATATATGGACATACATGTATATATAAAGTCAAACCAATAGCATTTTGACATTAAGACAGATACACACATATACATGCACAAAGGCCAAGAAACCAACAGACCAACTGGACTGTCCTCAGGAAAGGCTCTACACAAGAGCTCTAATTAGAACAATGATGTTGATGGTGAGAAAGGAGGGTGTTTTTGATATCAAGGTCCATGTCCTGAATAAGCAAAAGGTTGTTAGCTCAGGTCGACCATAATATTGAATATGTGAAGGGCCGTAACATGACATACAAAAAGAATGACACAGGGGAACTACATTTGGGAGATCTTTGAATGGTACACTGAGGAATTTGTATTCTGTCCTGGAGACAATAGAGAAGCAGTGAAAACCTTTGAGTATAGGACTGTCATGTTCAGATCTAATTTTCCTGGTTATGAAAATGAATCAAGAGAAAGACCAAGCTTGACATAGTGAAGAAACAACTGGCTCTGGTGCCAACAAGACCTGGTCTCAGACCTTGCCTCTATGCTTACTTCCTGTCTGACCTTGGGTAATCACTTGCTATCCCTTTCAGCAGTTTCCTCCTCTGTAACAAAAGGGAATGGACTCAATAGCCTTTTAGATTCTTTCCAGAAATGTATTATTGTGTGGACTGATTCTCATTTGATGCCTCTTAGAACCATCTGGCAAACTTGGCAATACCCTGCCATTATCAGTTAAAAATATGAAGAAGATCACCGAGAAGATTGGGAGCAAATTTATTTTTATTTGGTTGCATTCATGAATTGCCACAACTAAAGCAAACCATTACTTGGCAGTCAGACTTCAGTGGTGAGGTTCTCTATGCAAAGCTAAGCTAGTCTTAAGATATAAGAACAATGTTCACTCCATCAAAAGGCTGTTCTAGAAGACTTTTAATTTGGGGCAGTACTGCCAGACTCTGCCCTTCCCTACCCTCATTTTAGGTAACTATAATTATCTCTACAACTTTGGAAGAGTTTTAGAGGAACCTATCATATTTGATTTTTTTTTGCACTGAATGTGGTGACTTTATTTGTGGTACAAAATACAGGACTCTAGGCTTCCCCCCCTTACTATGGGGGTGGATTGGGACAAGGATGTGAAAAGGACGTCGTATCCCCAGTACAGGAACATAAGTTAGGAATGTAGGCTCCCCAGTAGTGGAACTGCTTTTTTGACTGGTGATGAAGATACATGACTTTCCCCTTGGAGGCCTTGTAGACCATGAGGTCTACTACATGGTTACTGTAACCATACTCATTGTCATACCAAGAAATGAGCTTGACAAAGTGGTCATTGAGGGCAATACCAGAGCCAGCATCAAAGGTGGAAGAGTGGGTGTTGCTGTTAAAGTCACAGGATACAACCTGGTTCTCTGTGTAGCCCAAGCTGCCCTTCAAGGGTCTGCCCTCTGATGCCTGCTTCACCACTTTCTTGATATCATCACATTTGGCAGGTTTCTCCAGGAGGCAGTTCAGATCCACAACAGATACACTGGGAGTAGGAACATGGAAGGCCATGCCTGTGAGCTTCCCATTCAGCTCAGGTATGACCTTGCCTACAGCCTTAGCAGCACCGGTGGAAACAGGGATGATGTTTTAGGCAGCACCACGCACATCACACCACAGCTTACCAGAGGGACCATCTACTGTCTTCTGGGTAGCAGCAATGGCATGGACTGTAGTCATGAGTCCTTCCACAATGCCAAAGTTGTCATGAATGACTTTGGCCAAGGGGGCCAAGCAGCTGGTAGTGCAGGAAGCATTACTAACAATCTTAAGGGAATTATCATACTTTTCATGGTTCACTTCCATCATGAACATTGGGGCATCAGCAGAAGGGGAAGAGATTATGACCCTCTTGGCTACACACTTCAAGTGAGCCCCAGCCTTTTCCATGGTGGTAAAGACTCCAGTGGACTCTACAACATACTCAGCTCCAGCATCTCCCTATTTGATATTGGTGGGATCCATCTCCTGGAAGATGGTAATGGCTTTTACATTGATCACCAGCTTCCCATTCTCAGCCTTGACAGTACCCTTGAACTTGCCATAGGTGGAATCATATTGAAACATATAAACCATGTAGTTGAGGTCAATGAAGGGGTCATTGATGACCACGATGTCTACTCCACCTGAGGTGAATGAAACCCTGGTCACCAGGCGCCCAATACAGCCAAATCCGTTGTCTCTGACCTTCACCATCTTGTTTCTGGGATTCGCCTGAAATAGCAGATCCTGGCACCAAGCTTGGGAGAAAAGCCAAAAGTCATTATATTTGATAACAACAACTTTTTTTTGTGAGGCAATTAGGGTTAAGTGACTTGTGTAGGGTCACAGAATGGAGTGTATGAGGCTAGATTTGAACTCAGATCCTCCTGACTTTGGTCCTGTGTTACATTCACTGTGCCACCTACCTGCCCCTACATCACAACTTTTCGATGGAAAAGACACATTTCTTAAGATAAAATTACAGAATCTCAAAGTAGGAAGAGAGAAGCAAGGCCATTCAATTAGGGGTATACAGTACAGCAGTTCACATGAGGGTCTTCTGTGTGACAACTAGTTTTCAGATGAGAGATGACCTATTTGTGCAGTGTACTTCAATTACAACATATTTTAGCAAAGGTCACCAAATAAGAAAATATGACCATACCCATATTCAGTTTTCAGTGTCATGATGTGATTTATTATATGAAAGTTTCCCCTACCAACTTCAGCCTTGGTAACTTGACAGTAGGAGACTTTGCAGCCTCCAAGGCAGTACCTACATTTGGTGGTGGTGAGAGATGGGGCAGCTCCAGAGGTGGGCGCATAGCCTTTCCTTTTGCTATAGGCAATGCCTCAGTTCCCTCATCTCTGGAATGGAAACAATAATAGCACCTACTTACCAGGCTTGTGAGGATCAAGTGAGACAATGCTCTTTTAGGATATAGTTGACTGATTTATTGATTATTATTTACTAATATAGTCCTGCCTCTGATCATGCAGGTTTAATAACCCTGAGCAAGTTACCATGGTAACTCGTGGTGCCATAGGCAACTTTTGAAGACTACCGGGTGAAGGGAAAGTGCCTATCTGCACTGATTAATATCAATATTTTAACCATGAGAGTCTGAGACCATATCATACATGTAGGCTGTAAATGCCTGCTTCTGCCATGAAGCCCTGCCATTAACACATCTTTCCTTAAGGAGAGCTAGTACTCTGTCTCTCTCTTGTTAAATATATTTCTGCTAGTCACATTGCCTTTAATTCAAGCCCAACCTATGACATAACTTTCTGAAAGTCACCTGCGACTTTACCTCATGACTGTTGCTTTATAACTCTTGGTATTAATAAAGACAAAAGCTAACAATTACTAGAACTGAAAATTTGCAAAGTCCTTTATATAGAATCCTATATAGGTCCTAGAGTCACAAACACTGCTCTAGAGGAGTTCAAATGTGGCCCCAGATAATTATTAGCTGTGTGACCCTGGGCAAATCATTTAACCCTGCTTGCCTCAGTTTCCTCATTGGTAAAATGAGCTGGAGAAGAAATCACAAGTTACTCCTGTATCTTTACCAAAAAACCTCAATGAGGTCATGAAGAATGAAAAAAGTCTGAACAACAAAATTACATATTTAATTTGATCCTCATAACATACTTGTGAGGCAGATGCTTTTTTTACCCTCATTTTACCAACCCAAGGCTGAAAAACACCAGGTGATTTGCCCAGAATCAAATAGTAAGTCTTCCGAAGGAGTATTGCACTCTTGCAGGTTGTCTCCTCTACTAAGCAATGAGGCCCTTGAAATCATAGAGTATTTTCATCTTTTTGTATCCCCAGAACTCAATGTAGCACTGAGCAGGTGCTTAATGAATACCAGTTGATCAAGTGAAAAACATTGATTTCAGTTTCCTTTTGTGAAATGGAGATATTATTACTCACAGGAACTATGTCATAAGGTTTCTTGTTTCCTTTGTTTTGGAGGAGAGAAAGCTTCACACCTGAATAAAGAATTAAAATTCTTATATAAAATAAGTTCACCCTAATTGATATGAGGACTAGGAACTGAAATGCAGGCCCGTGAGAATGTAACCGCTCTGTGAACTTTATGACTTGGCTCAAGCTAACAGACCTGGATAGTGATTCTAGTAACTAGCCCCTCCTGGAATTGTTTATGCAAGGGGATCTGGCTACTCCCCTCCTGCATAATCTTGTTAAAACATCAAAGGGCAGTCTGTTTCTTCATCAAGAACGATTGAAAGTCCTCAGTTTCATTGAAAGACCATATTTTCCCTTGAAGTATTATACTCAGTTTAGCTGGGTAGGTGATTCTTGGTTTGAGTCCTAGTTCCTTTGCCTTCTGGAATATCCTATTCCACGCCCTTCGATCCCTTAATGTAGAAGCTGCTAGATCTTGGGTTATCCTGATTGTATTTCCACAGTACTGGAATTGTTTCTTTCTAGCTGCTTGTAAGATTTTTTCCTTGAGCTGGGAGTTCTGGAATTTGGCCACAATGTTCCTAGGAGTTTCTCTTTTTGGATCTCTTTCAGGTGGTGATCGATGGATTCTTTCAATACTTATTTTGCCCTCTGGTTCTAGAATGTCAGGGCAGTTTTCCTTGATAATTTCATGGAAGATGATGTCTAGGCTCTTTTTTTGATCATGACTTTTAGGTAGTCCCATAATTTTTAAATTGTCTCTTCTGGATCTATTTTCCAGGTCAGTTGTTTTTCCCATGAGATATTTCACATTCTCTTCCATTTTTTCATTCTTTTGGTTTTGTTTGGTGATTTCTTGGTTTCTCATAAAGTCATTAGACTCCATCTGTTCCATTCTAATTTTGAGAGAACTATTAAATTCAGTGAGCTTTTGAGCCTCTTTTTCCATTTGGCTCATTCTGCTTTTGAAAGCATTCTTCTCCTCATTGGCTTTTTGAACCTCCTTTGCCAATTGGGTGAGCCTATTTTTCAAGGTGTTAATTTCCTCAGCATTTTTTTGGGTCTCCTTTACCAAGGTATTGACCTGTTTTTCATACTTTTGTTGCATCTCTGACATTTCTCTTCCCAGTTTTTCCTCCACCTGTCTAACTTGCTTTTCAAAATCCTTTTTGAGCTGTTCCAGGGCCTGAGCCCACCCACCACCCGCCTGGGGTGTCTGGGGTACTGAGGCCCCGCCCTCCACGTCTTTCCCTGATGGCAAGGATACGTCGTCATCATCAGATCCGAAGGTCGGGATCATTTGCATTTGTTGGAAAAAACTCTCTAAAGTCTTATTTTTCTTCCCTTTTCTAGGCATTTTCCCAGCCAGTTACTTGACTTCTGAGATTCCTTTCCACCCCCACCTGGATCCGCCCAGCTAGTGCTTGGCCTCTGAGATTTAAATGGGCTTTCCTCCTGCCGGCTGTCAATCAGTGAGCTTTAGTTCAGGTGCTGGGGTGGGGCCAGGGCCGCCTCCGAGACTCTGATCCCTCGGGGGCTTTATGCAGAGACTTTCAGGAATGGAACGGGTGGGGGCGGGGTGGGGGGCCCGCCTCCCAAATCCCGCTCCCTTGGGGGCTTTAAGCAGAAGCCTTCAGTAACAGAGCGGGGTGGGGGCAGGGCCATCTCCCAGGCTCAGCTCCGTCCGGTTTTATGCAGGAATCTTCCGTAATGAAGATCCTGCCTGCTGTTGGGGGATTCCTGAGTCTTGGGCCACTGCCGCCTCAGCCGCTGCCCACACCTCTGCCTCCCCCGCTTCCTGCTCCCGTCCCCTCCGCCGCTTCCTCCCGAGGGGGCCCGAGTCACGGAGACGCCCTGCTTCCCCTCTCCTTCAGCCCGGCCTTCTTTCTCACTGACCTGTAGCTTCTGTGGGAGGAGGGACTTTCCCGGCTGCTGGAGCTTCCGTCTCTGAAGCCTGCTCGGATCAGCTTCTCTGGGGCCTCGGCCAGGGCAGCGCTGGGGGTCGGGTCCACTTTCCGGGGCGCGCCGGACCCTGGGGACGGGTCTTCAGGGCTCCCTGGAACGGAAATCTCTTCCACTCTGTTTCTGCACACCTTGTATTCACCCAGAAGTTATGGGGGACTCTTTTTACATTAATTCTATGGGCTTTGGTTTTGGAGCTCGTAAACGTGCGTCCTTCTACTCCGCCATCTTGGCTCCGCCCCCCGGGCAGTCTGTTTCTTGCACCAAGCCATAACACTCCACTCAAATAGTTGATTAATTGACTTATTTCCCACTTTAAGTCACGTATGCAGAATCCTATTCCCAGGACTAGTTGGCTGAGTGCCTTCTTTGTCTAAAGACCTATATTAGCTAGCAAGTCTCAGAGCCTCTTTGGAATCTCACCCATGGAGATGACTATCTGCTTGGGACCTTCCCGTTCGGGACTCAAAGGCTGTGAACCAGGATTCCCCAGCCATGATTGTTAGGGTTGGTGCTCCTCGAATCGGTGATGTTTTCTTTACCTATTTCTATTATTCTTCTTATATTGTGTATACTTTTTGTTATTTGTGGTATTTGGTGTTTTTGTAAGCAGCCTATTCCTTGTATAAAAAATGTAACTCATACCTTAAATGATTGTATCGATACTGATAAAGGTGCAGTCTGTGGGATGATGACCCGGCAGTTGGAGCCCTGCCTTCTCCCGCATTCTTCTAACCTTTGTATTTTCCTTTTACACTGGCAGGGTGATGATTTTTTATTTTTCCCCTGATACAGATGTTATTCAGAATTTAGCATGGGTACCCAAAATGTTATCTCTCCCTCAGATTTCTCTATCTTTACAACCTTTAATCGATATTCTCAATCGATCTTATGTCCTGAAAAGAATGTTAGAGTCTAATCAGCGCGCCTTAAACGAACATCGAATTCAGACTCACATAGTTGTAAATCAACTTCTCGAGGACTCACATTTAGTTACTTCTGATACTAATTATCATTGGTATGATTTTTTGTTTAAATCTCAAAGTGCTACTCGTTATTTTAATAGTTTAACTATTCCCATATTATTATTATCCATTTTCTTAGTATTATATAATTGTACATAATGAAATTTTATTTTCATTTTTATCTGCTGTGTCCGAGTGTCATTTACAGGAGCGAATCCGAACCATAATAAATTCTCAAAACAACACCCCACAAAGTGCTTAGGCATTGCAGTTTGAATTATCTCTATAGACTACGGGGTTTAAATATGAAAACACATGTAAAAGATTATGAGGAGCATACAGTCACCAGGAGAAAAGGAAAGATAATATCCTAAACCATAAGCTCTTTGAGACAGTAAGGAGTCATGGATAAAGGACTAGACTAGGAGTCAGGAAGACCTGAGTTTGATTTCCACCTCAGACACTGATTAGCTGTAGGAACCTGGGGGAGACACTTAAAGTCTTGGCCCTAATGGTAATACTCATTATGGCGTTTATTTCAAAGAGTTGCCCTACTTGTTTTTGGAGTTAACTCATGAAAAACTTCCTAAAATGTGACTTATCACTGTAGTCAAGAACCATGTCTTATCGAATTTTGTATCATTCTCCCTCCAATCTCTGTTCCTCTCTAACATCATCCTGATGCTCTGTATGTATTTTGCAACTATTTTTTTTTTTTGTTAAGGTCCCATCTGCATTAAACTCACAGCTCTGACTCATTCTCAGATACCTGAAAATAATCCTTGAATTATTGCAGAAAACTCACATTGAAAACCTGCAGCATTGTAGATAGCAGTTATTAGAATTAATACACCCTTTAGAGTTTACAAAATATTGTGCATACTTTATTTCATGGGAAAGAACTAGAGTCATTATTAGCTTCCATTTTACTAATGAGAACACTGAGTTTCAGAAAGTTTTTGAGTACTTGACTATAGTCACACTGCTATTAAGTGTCAGGGGCAGGAACTAGTCCCAGATGTCTCTGTCTATAAGTACATCCCTCAATCCAGTATCACATATACCCCTGCCATCCATGCATTCTGGAATGTAGAATTTGATGTCTTAGATCCTACCTCATGTTTACAAAAAGACTGATGTTGCTCCAGAAGAAGTCAGTCAAGGATCTCGTCATGTGAGTATTAAGATGAGTAACAAATATCAAATAAATAAATGAATGACTCTGAGGGGTTCTGCCTACACCCAGGGAACCCTAAGAGAGTCACGTTTGGTTGTGAGTGGCCGGGGAGTATGATCAATAGTAGGGGCTTTATTCAGGCCTGGGAGATCAGTCTCCTCAGCACAGTTATTTACTATCCCTTGAGGAAACAGCACAGCTTCAGAGCCAAATCATGAGTATAATGAGTCCTTAAACTCTGTTCTAACCATGAGAACCTAACCTGATTGTTCAGGGAGCTCATTTTCCCATTTTCTATTTCTACTTTAACTCATTATTACCTCATTATTGGATGTGGTAGTTCAGAAGGCTCAGCTTTTAATATTTATTTGATCATATCCCTACTGATTTCATCAGATCACACAATTCTTCCCATTTCTCATTTCCCAAAGAGTAAATTTCTCATTTTACCTATCTGTAAAGTAGTAATAATAATCTTTTTTCTGTATACCTTAAAGGGCTAGAATCATATGTAATACTAGATGTAGAAAAGATCATGTGGTGTCTCTAATGATTGATACAATCTTAGAGAAGTCACATTGTCTGAATCTCAGTTTCCCACACTGTAAAAATGATGATTCTTTTCTCCCTCCCTCCCTTCCATGGATAAAGTGAGAAAAGTGCTTTGTTAAGCTATAAATACATGTGCTGTTATTTTTTCATTACTATTACTCTTTCAGGCTTCCCTGAAGTCTAACTAATGGGACTGAATCCCATGTATTCACTTTTCACTGTTTTCCTCTGCTTAGTGGATTTATTTCTGAAGGACACATATACATAGAACTTCACTGTAATAATAGATCTGGGAAATTCTATAAGTTTCATTTATCTTTCTTTTACCAAAATATTTGCCAAATTCTAAAAGATGGGGAGAAATGTACGCTGGAGGCTATTATAACGAAGTTAGTTCAGGATTGGTGGAATCAATAACTTCAAAGTCAAGTCACTGATGGAGAGATGACACTTAGAAAATAAAACCTAGATTGCCCCAGAGAGTTTTCCTTGGAGTGATGGTGTTTTATTAATGACTTGAATGCAGGTCTAGACGTTAAAGTTATCAGATGAACAAATATGGTAGGCAAAGCTAACTATTTGGATGCCATTCAATTAGTACAGTGCTTAGAGTACTGAACTTGGAATCAGGAAGATCTGAATTCTTACCCAACCTCAAATACTTACTAGAAGTTTGAGTCTGGTTATCACTTATTCTCTATATGCCTCAGTTTTGCTCTCTCTAAAATGTGAATAACAATAGCCTCTGTCTACAAGATTGTTCTAAGGATAAAAGGAGATAATATTCGTATGGTGCTTTGCAAACTTAAAGAACTATATGAACATGTTAATAACAGCTATTATTAGATTTTGATAGAGTAGAATGTTAGCCTAAATATGATTACATGAAATTTAAAAATATTGATATAAAGTTTTACTCTTTTTAAAAATGAGATCCACAAGTACATGACAGAGGAGAATTGAGTAGGTAGCAGTTTGTTAGGAAAAAAAATGGAAGTATTTGTGGGCTACAAACATCATGTCATGAAAATGCGTGGTGTATCCACCAGTAGTAATATTAATAGCTAGTGCATATATGGTGCTTTAAGATTTGTAAATTGCATACTTAATACCATTTGTTCTACAAAACCCCTTATTAATTTAGACTGCATTTAAAGTGATGTAATGAAGAGAACGAAAGGGGTAATAATTTCCATTGGTCTTCTGCCTTGGTCAGATCTTAGTGCTTCTTCTAGGATAGGTGAGAAATTGACTAAAGGAGGCTATCCCAGATAATTTGAGGTTGCTTATTATGGCATATACAACTTAGTCAGAGGAATTTAGTTTATATAGCCTAAAAACTCAACGGGATCATGATGGCTATCTTGAAGTAGTGGATGATCTGACATGTTTAGAAGAGATTAGGCAAAAGAAGGGGGAAAACTATGAATAATGAAAAAAGAAATAGATTTAAGCTTGATGTGATGAAAATTTCTTCAAAAATGGACCTATTTAATAGTGGAGTGTACTGCTTTCAGAAATATTGGAAGTGTTAATGATAAGAACGAATGACTATATCAATCAACCATTGATTCATTCAATCAATAAACAGTAAACATTTATCAGTAGCTGTTAAATGTCTCGTGCCAGGTACTGTGCTAGGCCCTGTCTAGAGTGCAAAGATAAAATAAAACAATTTCTGATCTTACCACATTTAAATTCTTTTGGGGATATGATATGAACAGTAAGAGTTACATATAAAATGTACACAAAATAAATGTAATTTCATCAGTGAGAGACCTTTTCATCCAGGAGAATCAGAAATGTCCTCATTTAGGAGGAGATAATGCTTCATCTAAGATTTGAAAGAAATTAGAATCTAGGAGGCAGAGCTGAGGAGAGATTACATTCAGACATGGGGATAACCTATTCAGACAGGGAAGGGAGATGAGTGGTGCTGTGTGAAAGAAATATAAGTACCACTTTGCTGGACCACAGTTTAAAGGAAGAAGTTGTCATAAATAAATTGTTTAAGATAGACTGGGGCTTCACTGTGATGGACTTTAAATTCAAGAGTAAATTGATAAGTTTATAGTGATTCAAGAGGCAAGAGGGAACCATTGGAGATGAAGGATTTTAAAGAAAAATTAATATTTATTTTTTTCTCCATCTCATTTCCTATCCCACCCTACCTCCAAATGAACAATAAAATGAGTAGCTAGATAAAAAGGAAGGATGGAAAAAAAGAAACATAAAAACCTTGGAAACAAGTATGCAAAAAATGGAAGAGAATATGAAATATCTTATTAGAAAAACAACTGATATGGAGAACAGAATATGGAGTATGTAAGAATTGTGGAATATCTGAAAGTTACAACAATAACGAATCTTGATACAATATTTTTTTTTGAAAACACATTCTCCCATTAGCAAAGAAAAAGACTTTATTTTCTTTTTTCTTTTTAATTTATTTTTTTATTTAACTTTTTACATTCATTTTCACAAAATTTTGGGTTCCACATTTTCTCCCCTTTTATCCCCTGCCCCCACCCTAATACAGCAAGCATTCTAATTTTACCTATCACCAATCTGCCCTCTCTTCTACCACCCCTCCCCTCTCTTGTCCCCATCCTCTCTTTTGTCCTGTAGGGCCAGTAGACTTTCAAATCCCCATTAACTGTATTTCTTATTTCCTAGTAGCAACAACAATACTCAACAGTTGTTCCTAAAACTTTGAGTTCTAAATTCTCCCCATGCCTCCCTCCCCACCCGTTCCCTTTGGGAAGGCAGGCAATTCAATATAGGCCATATCTGTGTAGTTTTGCAAATGACTTCGATAACAGTCGTGTTGTGTAAGACTAACTGTATTTCCCTCCATCCTATCCTGCCCCCCATTGTTTCTGTTCTGTCTTTTGATCCTGTCCCTCCCCGAGTGTTGACTTCAAATTGCTCCCTTCCCCCATTGCCCTCCCTTCCATCATCCCCCCCCCCTTGCTTACCTCCTTCTCCCCGACTGTCCTGTATTGTAAGATAGGTTTTCATACCAAAAGGAGTGTGCATTTTATTCCTTCCTTTAGTCGAATGTGATGAGGGTAAACTTCTTGTTTTTTTCTCAGCTCTCCTCTTTTTCCCTCCACTAAAAAGTCTCCTGCTTGCCTCTTGAATGAGAGATAATTTACCCCATTCCATTTCACCCTCTTTCCTCCCACTACATTTCTCTCTCACCATTTACCTTAATTTCTTTTAAGATATGGTCCAATCCTATTCAATTCACTCTGTGCTCTCTGTCTCTGTATGTGCATGCATGTGTGTATGTGTGTGTACGTGTGTGTGTGTATGTGTGTGTGTGATCCCACCAACTACCCAGATACTGAAAAATTTTAAGAGTTACAAATATTGTCTTTCCATGTAGGAATGTAAACAGTTCACTTTTGGTAAGTCCCTTCTGACTTCTCTTCGCTGTTTACTTTTTTATGCTTCTTCTCATTCTTGTGTTTGAAAGTCAAATTTTCTTTTCAGCTCTGGTCTTTTCATCAAGAATGCTTGAAAGTCCTCTGTTTCATTGAAACATATTTTCCCCTGAAGTATTATACTCAGTTTTGCTGGGTAGGTGATTCTTGGTTTGAGTTCTAGTTCTTTTGACTTCTGGAATATCCTATTCCATGCCCTTCAATTCCTTAAGGTAGAAGCTGCTAGATCTTGTTATCCTGATTGTATTTCCACAATACTGGAATTGTTTCTTTCTAGCTGCTTGCAATATTTTCTCCTTGACCTGGGAATTCTGGAATTTGGCCACAATGTTCCTAGGAGTTTCTCTTTTTGGATCTCTTTCAGGTGGTGATGAGTGCATTGCTTGAATACTTATTTTGCCCTCTGATTGTAGAATCTCAGGGCAGTTTTCCTTGATAATTTCATGGAAGATGATATCAGGGCTCTTTTCTTGATCATGACTTTCAGGTAGTCCCATAATTTTTAAATTGTCATCAGAATTGAAAGGCGGGAACATCTGTACCCCCTCAAAATAACTTTTTATAGTCTTATTTTTCTTCCCTTTTTTGGGCATTTTCCCAGCCAGTTACTTGACTTCTGAGAGTCCTGTCCACCCTCGCCTAGATCCGCCCAGCTAGTGCTTGGGGTCTGAGATTCAAATGGGCTTTCTCTGGCAGGAGGGGCTGCTATTCAGTGTGAGCTTAAGTTCTGGTTCTTGGGTGGGGGCAGGGCTGCCTCCCAGGCTCAGTTCCCTCAGAGGCTTTACGCAGAGGGAACTGAGCCTGGAAGGCGGCCCTGCCCCCACCTGCCCCATTACTGAAGGTCTCTGCATCTCCGGAGTGCGATGGACCCCTGGGGACGGCTCTCCAGGGCTCTCTGGAACAGAAATCTTTTCCATTGTGTTTCTGCATGCCTCGCAGTGCTCCACAATTTGTGAGGATTTCTTTTTGCAGGAAATATATGGGCTGTGGGTTCGGAGCTAGCATACGTGAGTCTTTCTACTCCGTCATCTTGTCTCCACCTCCTGACTAAGTGATTCTTAATCACAAGCCCATTTCTTTTGTTCTTCAAAATATAATGTTCTAAGACCTACAGTCATTTAGAGTAGAAACACCTAAACTTTGTGAAATACTTACTGTATCTCCTTGTTATTTAAATTTTTTTTTGGTTATTTCTAATAATTTTTCAGTAACCTGGAAGTTTTGAAACTTGACTGTGACACTCCTTCAGGTTTTCCCACGAGGATTTCTTTCAGATGGTAAATGGTAGATTTTTTTTCTATTTCTTCTTTACCCTCTTTTTCTAGAACTCCAGGACAATTTTTAAAAATAATTTCTTGAAATATTGTATCAAGGAGTGGAGCCAAGATGGCAGAGTAGACTCAAGTATGCTAGCTTCAAACCCACAGCCCATATATTTCCTGCAAGAAGAACTCCCCATGAATTCTGGAGCACTGCAAGGCACGCAGAAACACAATTGAAAAGATTTCGGTTCTAGAGAGACCTGGAAAGCCGACCCTAAATGTCCGTCGTGCTTCGGACAGTGGAGTCCACCCCTGTGCTGCCCTGGCCGAGAGGCCAAGAACAGCAGATCCGAGCAGGTTTCAGGGACGAAACCTCCGACGGCCAGGAAGGTCCCTCCGCCCACAGACGCTACAGGTCAGTGAGAGTGACGTCTGGGCTGGCCGAGAGGGGAGAAGGGTGTCTCCGTGACTCGGGCCCCCTCGGGAGGCAGCGACAGAGGCAGAAGTGGTTGCTCGGACGCCCTGCCCCGACCCAAGCACCAGAACTTAAACTCACATTGAATAGCAGCCGCACATGCCGCAAAAAGCCAATTTGAATCTCAGACCCCAAGCACTAGCTGGGCAGATGTAGGCAGGGGTGGACAGGAATCTCAGAAGTCAAGTAACAGGCTGGGAAAATGCCCAAAAAAGGGAAGAAAAATAAGACTATAGAGAGCTACTTTGAGGGGGTACAGATGTTCCCGCCTTTCAATTCTGATGACGAGGAACTGTTTTTACCACCAGGGAAAGATGTGGAGGTCGGGGCCTCTGTATCCCAGACATCCCAGATGGATGTCCGGTGGGCTCAGGCCATGGAAGAGCTCAAAAAGGATTTTGAAAATCAGGTTAGACAGGTGGAGGAAAAATTGGGAAGAGAAATGAGAGAGATGCAAGAAAAGCATGAAAAATGGGTAAATACCTTGGTAAAGGAGACCCAAAAGAATGCTAAAGAAAATAACGCCTTGAAAAATAGGCTAACTCAATTGGCAAAAGAGGCTCAAAAAGCCAATGGGAGAAGAATGCTTTCAAAAGCACAATTAGCCAAATGGAAAAAGAGGTTCAAAAACTCACTGAAGATAATAGTTCTCTCAAAATTAGAATGGAGCAGATGGAGTCTAATGACTTTCTGAGAAATGAAGAAATCATTAAACAAAACCAAAAGAATGAAAAAATGGAAGAGAATGTGAAATATCACATTGGAAAAACAACTGACCTGGAAAATAGATCCAGGAGAGACAATTTAAAAATTATGGGACTACGAGAGAGCCATGATCAAAAAAAGAGCCTAGACACCATGAAATTATCGAGGAAACCTGCCCTGAAATTTTACAATCAGAGGGCAAAATAAGTATTGAAAGAATCCATCAATCACCACCTGAAAGAGATCCAAAAAGAGAAACTCCTAGGAACATTGTGGCCAAATTCCAGAATTCCCAGGTCAAGGAGAAAATATTGCAAGCAGCTAGAAAGAAACAATTCCAGTATTGTGGAAAAACAATCAGGATAACACAAGATCTAGCAGCTTCTACATTAAGGGATCGATGGGCATAGAAGAGGATATTCCAGAATTCAAAGGAACTAGAACTCAAACCAAGCATCACCTACCCAGCAAAACTGAGTATAATACTTCAGGGGAAAATATGGTCTTTCAATGAAACAGAGGACTTTCAAGCATTCTTGATGAAAAGACCAGAGCTGAAAAGAAAATTTGACTCTCAAAGACAAGAATGAGAAGAAGCATGAAAAAGTAAACAGCAAAGAGAAGTCATAAGGGACTTACCAAAAGTGAACTGTTTACATTCCTACATGGAAAGACAATATTTGTAACTCTTAAAACTTTTCAGTACCTGGGTAGTTGGTGGGACCACACACAGACACATACACACACACGCACACATGTACACATGTGCATGGACACACATACACACATGCATGCACATACAAAGAGAGAGAGCACAGACTGAATTGAAAAGGATGGGACCATAACTTAAAAGAAATTAAGGTAAATGGTGAGAGAAATGTATTGGGAGGAAAGAGGGTGAAATGAAATGGGGTAAATTATATCTCATTCAAGACGCAAGCAGGAGACTTTTTAGTGGAGGGAAAAAGAGGAGGGCTGAGAAAAAAAACAAGAAGTTTACCCTCATCACATTCGAATAAAGGAAGGAATAAAATGCGCACTCATTTTGGTATGAAAACCTATCTTTCTTTTTTTTTAATATTAACTGTTTACTTGCTCAAAATTTACTGCTTGTTTGGAGTTATTTCTCTTCCACAGTACACACTGTGTGTTAATTTCAATTTTAAATTTATTTATCTATCTATCTATCTATCTATTTATTTATTTGACTTTTTACAATCATTTTCACAAAATTTTGGGTTCCAAATTTTCTCCCCTTTTAACCCCTCCCCCCACCCCAATACCCCAACAATCTAATTTTTCCTATCTCCAATCTGCTCTCTCTTCTGTCATCCCTCCCTTCTCTTGTCTCCATCTTCTCTTTTCTCCTGTAGGGCCAGATGACTTCCTATTCCTCATTAACTGTATGTCTTCTTTCCTAGTAGCAACAACAACACTAAACAGTTGTTCCTAAAACTATGAGTTCCAAATTCTCCCCATCACTCTCTCCCCACTCATTCCCTTTGGGAAGACAGGCAACTCAATATAGGCCATACCTGTGTAATTTTGCAAATGTCTTCCCTTATAGTCGTGTTGCATAAGACTAACTGAATTACCCTCCATCCTACCCTGCCCCACATTGTTTCTCTTCTGTCTTTTAATCCTGTCCCTCCCCAAATGTTGACTTCAAATTGCTCCCTCCTCCCTTTGCCCTCTCTTCCATCATCCCCCCTCCCCTTGCTTATCTCCTTCTCCCCCACTTTCCTATACTGTAAGATAGGTTTTCATACCAAAATGAGTGTGCATTTTATTCCTTCCTTTAGTCAAATGTGATGAGGGTAAACTAATTGTTTTTTTTTCTCAGCTCTCCTCTTTTTCCCTCCACTAAAAAGTCTCCTACTTGCCTCTTAAATGACATATAATTACCCCATTCCATTTCACCCTCTTTCCTCCCAGTACATATCTCTCTCACCATTTACCTTAATTTCTTTGAAGATATGATCCCATCCTATTCAATTCACTCTGTGCTCTCTGTCTCTGTATGTGTGTGCATGTGTGTATGTGTGTGTGTGTGTGTGTGTGTGTGCATGCATGTACATGTGTGTGTGTGTGGTCCCACCAACTACCCAGATACTGAAAAGTTTTAAGAGTTACAAATATTATCTTTCCATGTAGGAATGTAAACAGTTCACTTCTGGTAAGTCCCTTAAGACTTCTCTTTGCTGTTTACTTTTTCATGCTTCTTCTCATTCTTGTGTTAGACAGTCAAATTTTCTTTTCAGCTCTGGTCTTTTCATCAAGAATGATTGAAAGTCCTCTGTTTCATTGAAAGACCATATTTTCCCTTGAAGCATTATACTCAGTTTAGCTGGGTAGGTGATTCTTGGTTTGAGTCCTAGTTCCTTTGCCTTCTGGAATATCCTATTCCATGCCCGTCGATCCCTTAAGGTAAAAGCTGCTAGATCTTGTGTTATCCTGATTGTATTTCCACAATACTGGAATTGTTTCTTTCTAGCTGCTTGTAAGATTTTCTCCTTGACCTGGGAGTTCTGGAATTTGGCCACAATGTTCCTAGGAGTTTCTATTTTTGGATCTCTTTCAGGTGGTGATCGATGGATTCTTTCAATACTTATTTTGCCCTCTGGTTCTAGAATGTCAGGGCAGTTTTCCTTGATAATTTCATGCAAGATGATATCTAGGCTCTTTTTTTGATCATGGCTTTCAGGTAGTCCCATAATTTTTAAATTGTCTCTCCTGGATCTTTTTTCTAGGTCAGTTGTTTTTCCCATGAGATATTTAACATTCTCTTCCATTTTTTCATTCTTTTGGTTTTGTTTGGTGGTTTCTTGGTTTCTCGTAAAGTCATTAGACTCCATCTGTTCCATTCTAATTTTGAGAGAACTATTAAATTCAGTGAGCTTTTGAACCTCTTTTTCCATTTGGCTAATTCTGCTTTTGAAAGCAATCTTCTCCTCATTGGCTTTTTCAACCTCTTTTGCCAATTGAGTGAGCCTATTCTTCAAGGTGTTATTTTCTTCAGCATTTTTTTTGGTCTCCTTAACCAAGGTATTGACCCGTTTTTCATACTTTCCTTGCATCTCTCTCATTTCTCTTCCCAGTTTTTCCTCCACCTGTCTAATTTGCTTTTCAAAATCCTTTTTGAGCTCTTCCAAGACCTGAGCCCACCCGACATCCCCCTGGGGTGTCTGAGGTGCTGAGGCCCCACCCTCCACGTCTTTCCCTGATGGCAAGAATATTTCCTCGTCCTCATCAGATCCGAATGTCGGGATCATTTGCATTTGTTGGAAAAACTCTCTATAGTCTTATTTTTCTTTCCTTTTCTAGGCATTTTCCCAGCTGGTTACTTGACTTCTGAGATTCCTGTCCACCCCCGCCTAGATCTGCCCAGCTAGTGCTTGGGGTCTGAGGTTCAAATGGGCTTTCCACAGCAAGCTTTAGTTCTGGTGCTGGGATGTGGGCAGGGCCGCCTCCCAGGCTCAGCTCCCTCAGGGCCTTTATGCAGATGCCTTGAGTAATAGAGCAGAGTGGGGCAGGGCCATCTTGCAGGCTCAGCTCCCTCAGGGGCTTTATGCAGAGACTTTCAGGAATGGAGTGGGTGGGGGCAGGGCCACCTCCCAGGCTCAGCTCCCTCAGGGGCTTTATGCAGAGGCCTTCAGTAAAATAGTGGGGTGGGGCAGGGCCGTCTCCCAGGCTCAGCTCCCTCAGGTTGTTTATGCAGAGACCCTCCGTAATGAGGATCCTGCCTGCCGCTGGGGGGAGTCCTGGGCCGGCTGCAGCCGCTGCTGCCTCCGCTGCTGCTCACGCCTCTGCCTCTGCTGCTTCCTGCCCCAGTCTCTGCTGCCGCTGCTTCCTCCCGAGGGGGCCCGAGTCATGGAGACACTCCGCTCCCCTCCTCCAGCCTAGCCTCTCTCACTGACCTGTAGCTTCTGTGGGCGGAGGGACTTTCCCGGCTGCTGGAGCTTCCATCCCTGAAGCCTGCTCAGGTCACCTTCTCTGGGGCTGAGGCCAGGGTAGCGCTGGAGTGGTGTCCGCTTTCTGGGGCGCGACGGACTCTGGGGACGGGTCTCCACGGCTTCCTGGAACGGAAATCTCTTCCACTCCATTTCTGTACCCTTTTCAGTGGTCCAGAAGTTATGGGGGACTCTTTTTGCGTTAATTCTATGGGCTGTGGTTTCGGGGCTCGTAAACGTACATCCTTCTACTCCGCCATCTTGGAAAACCTATCTTACAATACAGGAAAGTGGGGGAGAAGGAGATAAGCAAGGGGGGGTGATGATGGAAGGGAGGACAATGGGAGGAGGGAGCAATTTGAAGCCAACACTCGGGGAGGGACAGGATGAAAAGACAGAATAGAAACAATGGGGGGCAGGATAGGATGGAGGGAAATACAGTTAGTCTTATACAACATGAGTTTTATCGAAGTCATTTGCAAAACTACACAGATATGGCCTATATTGAATTGCCTGCCTTCCCAAAGGGAACGGGTGGGGAGGGAGGCATGGGGAGAATTTAGAACTCAAAGTTTTAGGAACAACTGTTGAGTATTGTTGTTGCTACTAGGAAATAAGGAATACAGTTAATGGGGATTTGAAAGTCTACTGGCCCTACAGGACAAAAGAGAGGATGAGGACAAGGGAGGGGAGGGATGATAGAAGAGAGGGTAGATTGGTGATAGGTAAAATTAGATTGCTGGGTGTATTGGGGTGGGGGTAGGGGATAAAAGGCGAGAAAATGTGGAACCCCAAATTTTGTGAAAATGA
This sequence comes from Bettongia penicillata ogilbyi, assembly GCA_023548195.1. Lineage (NCBI taxonomy): Eukaryota > Metazoa > Chordata > Mammalia > Diprotodontia > Potoroidae > Bettongia > Bettongia penicillata. The sequence goes on along the minus strand of JAJHZJ010000479.1, from coordinate 621,525 downwards.
ATGTAAAAAGTTAAATAAATAAATTTTTATTAATAAAAAAGGAAAAAATAGAATCATTTACCCAGCAAAGTTCATTATAATCCTGAATAAAAAGGAAAAGTTCATTTAATGACCGGAATGATTTTCAGCTCTTTGTGAGAGAAAGACCTAGGCCAAATGAAAAATTTGATAGGTAAGTTCCAGAGGACATATTGTGAGAACAATTAAGACTAATTATAAGAGACTCATTCAGATCAATCTGTTTACTTCTTTGATTTTAAAATTTTGTCAGTATCTTAATACTGTCATTGTAACATAGCTGTCATCAGATATGGGTTAAAGAAGGAACAACACAGATACATACATACATAAATGCATACATACATACTTATATACACACTATCTATAACTATCTTTCTAAATGTATAAAAAAAAATTAAAGAGGGCAAGGTAAGGGAATGGCCCTTAGGAAGGGGGATAGAATAAAGATTAGGAGGGTAAGGGAAGAGGATATGGTAGTAATATAGGGTAAAAAGAGAACCTGAGAAGGACAATGGTGAGTAAAAATAGGATGGATGAAAATTCAAAAATAATAGCTATAACTTTGAAGGTGAATGGGATTAACTCAATTATAAAAGAGAAAGGGGTACAAGAATGGATTCAAAGTCAGAATCCAACATGTTGTTTATAAGAAACACATGTAAAAGTGAGAGATACACACATAGTTAAAATGGAGGGCTGGAGTACAATTTGTTATTCTTCAGTTGATGTGAAAAAGGCAAGATTAACCTCATCTTGGAGAAAGTTAAGATTTAATTTAATTATTTAACTTAATAATTTAAATTTAAATTGTTTAATTTAATTTAAATTATTATTTAAATTTAATTATTTAACTAAAAGAGATACAGCAGATAACTATATTTGGATAAAAGATACCATAGACAATGAAGCAATATCAGTACCGAATCTATGCCAAATACTATAACATCTAAAATAAAAAAAAAACAGTAAAATAAATTACAGATAGTGATAGATAGTTGTAATGTAATATTGAGGTATTGTAATCTTCCTCTATCAGAACTAGATAAATTTAACCAAAAAATAAATAAGAAAGAAGTTGGGGAAAGGAATAGAATTTTAGATATGACAGATATCTGGAAAGAATTGAATGGGAATAGAAAAAATTACACCTTTTTCTCATCAGTTAATGGTAGCTTGATACCTTTCTAAAAATTAACTATATATCAGGACATAAAATTTATATGTATATATATTTATACACACACACACACACATATGTCCCAAGGAGGGGCTCTTGGAAGAACAGGTAGGTTAAGGAATAGGAGGGTGAGATAGGGGTTAGAAATAAAGTAGAGATGTAAGGAGGGATAGGAATAGAGTGAAAAGTATAGTAAGGAATAATAACTTATAGTGTGAATGCATTGGATTTACCCATAAAATGGAAACTGATATCAGATTGGAAATTTGAATTCAACAATATGTTGCTTTAGGGAAATACTATAAAAATGAGAAATATACACAATGATTAAATAAAAGTAAGTTGTAGAATTTATTATGCAAACACAAGTTTAGTAATCATAATCTCAGAAAAAGTTAAAGCTAAATTAGATTTAATCAAAAGAGAAAAATAGGGAAACTATACTATGTGTCAGCAATATTATTGAATGTTATTTTAGACCATTTAAAATAAATAAAGAGTATAAAATATTTGAGAGTATATTTGCTAAAACAGACAAGGAACTATTTGAGCATGAATATAAAACACTTTTTTATACAAATGAAGTCAGATCTAAATAATTAAAGTAATATTTATTATTGATGGGTAGGTTTATTTAGAAAAAACATGGAAAGACTTGGACTTATGAAGATGCTATCTACCTTCATAGAAATAGAAGACAGGAGGAAATAAACACAGCATGACCTTGCATACATGTATAAGAGTGTCAGTGTATTTATATATATATATATATATATACACATATGTTTATTAATATCTATGTATATATATACAAATAAATCCATTCTTAACAATAGTCCTCTTTAAGATGGGGAAGGAGCATGGAGGGGAAAAATAAGGTAAACAAATATACGGCATAGAACAAAAGAAAACCTACAGGGAGACAAAGAAAAGCTGGGCAACATCAAAAACAATGTGTAGTATTTGTTATATAGGTTTTCTTTTTTTTAATATAAATTTATTTCTTTAACTTTTTCCATTCATTTTCACAAAATTTTGGGTTCCAAATTTTCTCCGCATTTCTCCCCTCCCCCCACCCCAATACACCGAGCATTCTAATTTTACCTATCACCAATCTGCCCTCTCTTCTACCACCCCTCCCTTCTCTTGTCCCCATCTTCTCTTTTGTCCTCTAGGGCCAGATGACTTTCTATTCCCCTTTAACAGTATTTCTTATTTCCTAGTAGCAAGAACAATACTCAACAGTTGTTCCTAAAACGTTGAGTTCTAAATTCTCCCCATCCCTCCCTCCCCACCCGTTCCCTTTAGGAAGGCAATTCAATATAGGCCATATCTGTGTAGTTTTGCAAATGACTTCGATAACAGTCGTGTTGTGTAAGACTAACTGTATTTCCCTCCATCCTATCCTGCCCCCCATTGTTTCTGTTCTGTCTTTTGATCCCGTCCCTCCCCGAGTGTTGACTTCAAATTGCTCCCTTCCCCCATTGCCCTCCCTTCCATCATCCCCCCCGACCCTGCTTATCTCCTTCTCCCCCTCTTTCCTGTAATGTAAGGTAGGTTTTCATACCAAAATGAGTGTGCATTTTACTCCTTCCTTTAGTCGAATGTGATGAGGGTAAACTTCTTGTTTTTTTCTCAGCTCTCCTCTTTTTCCCTGCACTAAAAAGTCTCCTGCTTGCCTCTTGAATGAGATATAATTTACCCCATTCCATTTCACCCTCTTTCCTCCCACTACATTTCTCTCTCACCATTTACCTTAATTTCTTTTAAGATATGGTCCTATCCTATTCAATTCACTCTGTGCTCTCTGTCTCTGTGCGTGTATGCATGTATGTATGTGTGCGCGTGCACGCATGTACATGTGTGTGCGCGTGTGTGTGTGTGTACGTCTGTGTGTGGTCCCACCAACTACTCAGATACTGAAACGTTTTAAGAATTACAAATATTGTCTTCCCATGTAGGAATGTAAGCAGTTCACCTTTGCTAAGTCCCTTATGACTTCTCTTTGCTGTTTACATTTTTATGCTTCTTCTCATTCTTGTGTTTGAAAGTCAAATTTTCTTTTCAGCTCTGGTCTTTTCATCAAGAATGATTGAAAGTCCTCTGTTTCATTGAAAGACCATATTTTCCCCTGAAGTATTATACTCAGTTTAGCTGGGTAGGTGATTCTTGGTTTGAGTCCTAGTTCCTTTGCCTTCTGGAATATCCTATTCCATGCCCGTCGATCCCTTAAGGTAAAAGCTGCTAGATCTTGTGTTATCCTGATTGTATTTCCACAATACTGGAATTGTTTCTTTCTAGCTGCTTTCAATATTTTCTCCTTGACCTGGGAATTCTGGAATTTGGCCACAATGTTCCTAGGAGTTTCTCTTTTTGGATCTCTTTCAGGTGGTGATCAATGGATTCCTTCAATACTTATTTTGCCCTCTGGTTCTAGAATCTCAGGGCAGTTTTCCTTGATAATTTCATGAAAGATGATGTCTAGGCTCTTTTTTTGATCATAGCTTTCAGGTAATCTCATAATATTTAAATTTTCTCTCCTGGATGTATTTTTCAGGTCAGTTGTTTTTCCCATGAGATATTTCACATTCTCTTCCATTTTTTCATTCTTTTGGTTTTGTTTGGTGATTTCTTGGTTTCTCGTAAAGTCATTAGACTCCATCTGTTCCATTCTAATCTTGAGAGAACTATTTTCTTCAGTGATCTTTGGAACAAGAAGGTAAAGTAGAAATAGAAAAAAAACTAAGATTCACCACTTGAAAGACATTCCTGGAGGAAAACTTATAAGAATATCATAGTCAAATTTCAAGACTCCCAGGTGGAGGAAAAAGCACTGCAAGCAATAAGAGAAATAAATAAATGCAGTAGAAGAACAGTCAGTATTTCACAAGACATGGCAGCTTCTCTTTGAAAAGGTCATAAGACTTGGAACATTGCCTTTGGAAGAGCAAAATATCTGGAGTTTTGTTCAAGAATAAGTTACACAGCAAAGTTGAGTATAATTCTGAATGAAAAAAATGCACGTCTGATGAATTGAAAGTCTTTCAGGTAGTTTTAACAAAAAGATCAGAACTGATTGGAAAATTTGATATAAAAGATCTAGAAGAAATATAAGGAACATTAAATATTAACATTATTTATAAGGCACTCATTAGGCTCAAAGTATTTATATATATACATATACATGCATACACACATATACATTTATGCATATACATATGCACATATATAGACACAAACATACATCTCTGTCTCTCTGTCTCTCTGTCTTTGCCTCTCTGTCTCTGTCTCTATATAAACATGAAAAAAATATATATGTATATGAAATATTATCTACATTCTTAAAACTGTCTTCATTACTAAGGTAGTTTTAAAGAGAGGTTAGGACTGAGTTTTGAATGATGGACTGATTCTAAAGAAGAAATGAGTCAAAAAAGATAAAAGGGAGAAATTATATAAATTGGATCATAAAGGAAGAGCTAATACAGAGAAAGAACGTGGGAATGGAGGGCCAGTAATAGCGTCACCTTACTCCCATCTGGGATGAAGAGGAAGCAGTGGTATATCGGCAAGGCTATAGAAGTCTTCTGAACATGTAAAGAGGTGGAAAACTGAGGAAAGACTCTTAGAGGGGTCTGTAGATTGGGAAGGTGGGGAAGAGAATGCGGAGGGGCTCTTGGAGGGTCAGAGGGAGAGAGTGGGAGAAGACTCTTGGAGAGGTGGATGAGATGTGCAGTGGAAGGGTAGGGGAGAAAATAAGGTAACAGGGATAGAGTAAAAAGAGAAACTGAGAAAGAAAATAGTAAGTAAAAATAAGATAGAATAAAATTTACAAATGATTATTATAACTTTGAATGTGAAGGAGATCTTCATAGCAACTTACTTTGTGGTGGCAAAGAATGGGAAACTGCAGAGATACCTAGCAATGGCTGCACAAATTTGTGGTATATGGCTGTGATAGAATAATGCTGTATGAGTTCAATGATCTTAGAAAGGCAGGGAAGAGTGAGGAACAAAGTGAACAGAACCAAGAGATCGTCATGTATAGTAACAGAAATATTGTTTTAAGAACGACTTTGAATAACTAAATAATTTTTACTATTATAAACACATTAAAATGCAGCATACATGAAGGAAGATGCTATTTACATCCAGAGAAACAACAGACAATTACAAGGTTGCATAGAATAATTTTACAGATACATACTTGTGTGTATAGACGTATATGTATGTATGCATGCATGTATGTGTATTTATACACATAGCTGTGTGTCTAATTGTGGTCATCTATAGGGCACAGTGGAGTAAGGAAAGAAAAAAATGTGATAATTTATTATGTATTTAAAATACATACAAACAATTGTATGTAATAGATTTGCAATTCCATGTGTAATTTTTTTATTATACAGTGTTATGGGAGGATTTGTTTATGCCATAAACTAAAAATAAAATAAATTTTAAAAAAGGGTGTTTGGTAACTCTTTTTGTCATGGCATGGAATTAGAAATGAGGACATGCCCATCATTTGGAGAATGGCTGAACAATTTGTGGCATATGATTGTAATGGTATAGTACTGTGCTATAAGAAATGACAAAGGGAATGCTTTCAGAAAAACCTGAAAAGGCTTACATGAACTGATGCACAGTAGAGAAAGAACAAACAGGAGAAAACTGAACATGATAACAGCAATATTGTACATGGACAACTCTGGATGACTTAACTATTCTTGGTGATATAATGATCCAAGACACTCCCAAAGGACTCTCATGAAGAAAAATTCTAACTACAGAGAAAAATTGATGTAATCTGAATGCACATCATAGCATGCTATTTTCCTTCCTTCCTTCCTTCCTTCCTTCCTTCCTTCCTTCCTTCCTTCCTTCCTTCCTTCCTTCCTTCCTTCCTTCCTTCCTTCCTTCCTTCCTTCCTCCCTACCTCCCTTTATTTCCTTATTTCTTTCTCTTTTTCTTTTTCCACCTCTTCTTTCCTTCCTTACTTTCTTTCCTTCCTCCTTCTCTCCCTCCCTCCCTCTTCCCTTCTTCTTTCTCTTCTTTCTCTCTTCTTTCCCTTTCTTCTTTCCTCCCTTTGTTTCACAAAATGACTAATACAGAAATATGTTTTACATGATTGCAATTTATACCCTTATCAGATTGCATACTGTTCCAGAAAGGGAGAGAATTTTTAACTTAAAAATTTTAAATTTATTAAACATTATTTTTGCATGAAACTGTGGAAAAATAAAATATTATTTAGGCAAAATGATGCTGTATTCCTTTTTTCCCTTTCATTTGATAGATGGAAATCTGAGGAATGTAAAAAAAATTCTGTAGCATTATTATTCCATGAAATAGTCAGATGAGATTAATATTAAGAGAAGGCAGGCTTTCAGTTAAACAAAAATTACAGGTGCAATGTCCCTGCATCTCAATAAAAAGCAATAAAGGAAAATTTTAAAATCCTCATAAGAGTTTATAGAATTCTCATGACAATCCCAAAAGGAAGCTCAATTTAAGGAACGAATACTTACCCTGCATAATGAGCAGGCTAGGGAGGAGCAGTGAATGGATGGTAAAACTGATACAAGTACTAGTATGAGAGATGTTTTAGATTTGTTTTGTTTCCTGATTGTGGGGAAAAAAAAGTATCTCTCAGTCTTTCCTATCCTCCCTTCCCTTGACTGTTTGTATTTAATTGGTTAAGGAAACAGTGTGATAGAGTTAGAATTAATAGCACTGTATAGGAGATATAAAGACATAATTAAAGGAATGCATTACTGCAGTGGAGAGAGTGCTTAGTTTGGATTCAAGAACTGTCTCAGAATGTAATCCTGGGGACATCTCTTGACATCTCTTAATTTCGGTTTCCTTACCTGTAAAATAGGACAGTTGAACTGTATGATCTCTAAGGTCTCTTCCAGCTACAAATTTGTGATCCTATAATGTAAGTAAGGTAAACATTCTACACTGAAGTAATATCCCTACGCTAGACTGCAAAGTCCTTGAAGATCAGTCTTAATCAAATATTTCTGTTTCTGCCAGTGCCTAACACAGAGCAGTTTGAAAGAATTTGTTGAATTACATCCCACAAGCTCTAACAGGTTTGTTCTGAGTGGAGAAAAGTGGTGGCTTCTCCACAATTTACCCAGCGTAGGACCCTGGGATTCTCTTTCTTCTTACTAATAGTTATGGTTTTTTTTCATAGTAGGTAAACCCTTTTGGATTCTGTGTGTTGGTTAATCAAATGTTGCATCAATGCCAATATAAATATCAGATAAACTCAGGGAAGGTCCCCAGGGTATTGTGTACCTGTAGTGCAGAGAGTATATAAAAGTGCATAAGCATGAATCGGAAAGGGTAAGATGGTTAGGATGGATGGTCACTGGTACCTATAGGAGGGTGATCCTCCATATATGAGGTCAATAGATCTGTTTTGTTTTGTATTTTTTTAAATCAATGTAACTATTTAGGAAATGGTCTGCAGAACTTGGTTTTAATAACCTCAAAAGGGAACTAAGTTTTCAGAAAATGAAAAAAAAAAAAAGAAATCTCCCTGAATTATCTGCCTTGAGGGAAATAACTTCTTCATTACAACTCATGATTATAAACTTGACTATTTCCTCAAACAAAAAAAGAGAATCACTGGTGCCTGATGACTGCTGCGCCTTGGACTCTAAAACTCCAGACACTTAATTACAGAACGATGAAGGAACAGGGACAATGGGAATATATTCTTTTCACTCCCTTGGTATCTGATGAAAATGACACACAGAGATGGGAGATTAGTCTTGGACTGTGTCCAGCAACTTTTCTAGGTTCAACCTAAGATTTCCATTTTAATGAACAACAATTTGATGTATACCTACTGTGTATATACCAATGAGTGGGATTCTAAGAGACATACCAGAGATTACGGGCTCAGTAGTTAAATAATAATTACAGAATGTTAAAGTTAGATGAGGCCTTGGAGATTTGATCTTTGGACTTACCCCATGAGATTAATTTCTCTTTCTTAGGCTCATTCGATAAAGAGAACTTGCCAAATATAATTCATATTTACCTTGGGTTTTGTTTTGGCAAAGATTCTAACAGGGTCTGCTACTTCCTTACAAGGACTCTAAAGGACAATAGTATCAGATATCATAAAACTTTTCTTTTCCCTATACTATTAAAAACACGGTACATGAAGACTCATTGGATCTCATTAGTAAATGAAGAAAATTCCTCAAGGGACCCACAGTAGCCCACAAACCATCAGTATAATACTGCCCATTTCCATTTTCATGTTTTTGTTGTTTCAGCCATGTCCAACACACAAGGAGGGAAGTTTTGGGATTAGTTTATTTTTCTGTCTTCCAATCAGAGGACAAAGGAAACTGAAGGAGTTGAGAAAATGTTGAGTATGAAAAACTGAGTCAATCTACATGGTTATGAGATTTCAGGTGACAGAGGATGTTCCATGGAGTTAAAGCCAAAGCAAAAGCTTCAGAGATCTTGTCTATAAAATCTATTCTCTGATGGATTGTGAGCTAAAGTAGTTCCCATTAGCTACTGTTCAAAGGTAGCATGACTGTCTCTCTGGAGTAGGGATCTGCTGCACATAAATGAAATTCTTGGTTACCTGCTTAACTGTTTGGCCTCTCCTCTCAAGTAAAATGGAAGATGGAAGATAAATCTCCCAAAAAGACTCATAATGAATCATTCTTTCCACCTCCAGAAAAAGAACTGATGGTGTCTAAATACGGACTCAAGCATGCTATCTTTCTTTATTTGTTTCTTTCTTGATTTCTTTTCTTGGATTATTTTTATTACTTGAATCTTCTTATACAAAATGACTAATATGGAATTGGTTTACAAGACTCCATATGTATAACCTATATCAGGTTGCATACCATCTGAGGGAGGGGGCAGGGAAGGGAGAGAGGGATAGAATTTGGAACTGAAAACTTAAAGCTAAAATTTTGTTTTAACATTTAATTGAAGAAAAATTAAATATTATATAAAACAGAACTCCCCCTAACCTCAAAGAACTAATAATGACTATAAACTTGCTTCCATCGCCAATATAAAGGAGAGTCTTGCTTAAAGAGTACATCTTTCCAAGAGTTTGACTCCACTAGTTCATCTTGGAACAATTCCAGTTGCAAAGGCTTAACTAGTATTTGGTTGTGCTTTGTCCTCTTAACTATGGGTCAATGAGACTCAATAGAGAGAACTCACAGAACTCCCACATAAGACTCCATCCTGTAAGCTCCTCAAGTTGATTAGGAAACACCTCTGACAAACCTCTTCAATCTATAAATGAAGGGGTTGGTCTAAAAGATCTTAATGATATCTGCCAACTCCAACTTTCTATGAAATCTATGAGATCACTTCTGCCCCATGCTAAGGATAGAGAATATTTGGTAGATGTTTCTAAAGTAATGTCATGAGCATTGGAAAGAGCTCTGGATTATGAGTTAGATGAATTTAAATTGATTACTGTCTCTTCTTTTTATTACTTGAGTCATCTTAGACAACTCATTTGTATTTGATCTCTGGGCATTGGGTTTCTTCTTCATACAATGTAGGGATTAAGATGCAAATATATAGAATCTCAATGAGACAATTAATGAAGAGGAAACAGTATAATGGCTGTAGATTTCTTAATACCTTGAAGCATCCCCTACTTCTTTAGTCATCTGGGAAAGAACTCTGATATGAAGCCTACGTTTGCTTTAGGATACCATTGAGACAGTTAGGTGGTGCAGTGGATGGAGCACTTGACCTGGAGTCAAGAAAACTCATCTTCCTTACTTCAAATCTAGTGTCAGACACTTAATATCTGTATGACCTTGGGCAAGTCACTTAACCCATTTTGCCTCATCTGTAAAATGGGCTAGGAATGACAAACTACTCCAATATCTGTGCCAAGAAAATCCCAAATGGGATCACAAAGAATTGGACATGACCGAAAATAAAAAATAATAATAATAAAAAAAAAACCAAAACACAACAAGCTACTGCATCAGACCTCCTGGAAAGTTCTTCAATTTCTTCCCTTCTCTTAACTTTGTATTACATACAATGAGGATCCATGATCTTCAAAGTTTGCATGATTTCCTAGGAAGGAAAGACATTGGATGTATAAGCTCTCTGAATGGACTTCATATAAGTGATGGGGAAAGACTTTGGTGTATGAGGGATTTGGAGAAGAGAAATCTTTTGAAGTGTGAGGGTAGGCATACTAGAGAGGCTTCTTATATTGTTGTTTTGAATGACTTGTAGCAACAGTAAACCCAGAAAAGACTCTGATTGTCCCTGCCCCCCTCATCAACAATTGCTATCTAGTGCTCTTCTCCTGGAAATTATTTTGCATATATTCTATACTTAATTTTATATGTGCATGTTATCCTCTATCCCAATAAAGTGTAAACTGCTTGAGGGACGAGCCTCTTGTCTTTGTATTTAAATCACGTGCATCTAGTGCCTAACACATAATTAGCACTTCATAAATTTAAAAAATTCTGTGCAATTATTGAAATTTCTATTGTAGTTGCTCAGTAGTTTCATCATTTCTGACTCTTCCTGACTCCATTTGGAGTTTTCTTGGCGAAGCTAATGGAATGTATTACCATTCCTTTTTCTAGCTCATCTTATAGATGAGGAAACTGAGGCAAATATGATTAAGCAAACAGTCCAAGGTCACACTGCTAGTAAGTGTCTGAAGATAGATTTGAACTTATATCTTCCTGACTGCATAGCCAGTGTTCTATCCACTATGTCCACCAAACGGCACGAATATTCTATAATTTGAGGTCTAATGAAAGATGATGAAAATTCTGACTGAAGAAACTATTGCCCTTACAGAAAAAAAGAGATACTAAAAAAACATAGCATTACTATTAGATGTAGAAAGTATATTAGATAATTCTTGTGATATTAGGACAACTGAATGCCAATTGTGTTCTAAATATATGAGCAAGTATAAGCCAAGCTATGACCCCATAAAGAGTAATTGAGATCAAAGCTTGCATAAAACAGCAGAAACCTGAGGTTACCTTATATTTGTTCTGTATGTATCATGTTTGTATATATTCTATGTGCATTGTCTTTCTCATTAGACTCTAAATTCCTTGAAGACCAGAATAGATATCACCTTTCTGAGGAGAGCAGAGCAGTACAGCATTAAGGGCCCAATTACCTGCTTCCCACCAGGCAGAAGTCAAAGCCTCTTTTGGAGAGGGGTGGACAACATTTCAAAGATATTTATTCATGCTTTCCTGTGAATCTCATATAGACAAACCCATGTGGACATATCTACAACCTACATGAACAGCACATGTATCTTATAGTTTTATTAATAACTGATAATTTGCATATAGAAACGTCTTTTATTGGGGAAAAACATGACAAAGCATAGATTCAATGGTGCCTGAGTACTTGTGATGCTTGGAATATAATAACCATTTAATAAATGCTTGTTTACTGAATACTGGTCAAAGTTCAAGTCATTGACTGCATAAAAACGGAAAATCAGGCTGAAACCTGATGTACTTCATTGGGATGCTACATTGCTGATTCCTGAGATCCAAATAAAAAGAAATATGGTCAGAAGATTTTGAAACTTCAACACTTACTAAATGTGTCAACAAGAGAAAGTTATTTAATGCCTTCAAATCCCATTTTTCTTATTCAAAATTCAGCGATTTCCAGTTCAATATTCAGAACCAAGTAGACTGTGCAGTGAATAGGTCACTGGACACCTAAAGCTAAGAAAAACTGAGTTAAAATCTGGTCTTACACAGATATGAGCTTGTTGTACTGAACGGGTCACTTAATAACTGCATGCCTCAGTTTCCTCATCTGTAAAATGAAGATAACAATAGCACTTACTTCTCAGGGTTGTTGTGAGGATAAAGTCAGAAAAAAACATTTAAAAAAATTTTTTCTTTATGTGTTTTAATGTTTTTAACATTTATTTCCACCAAATTTTGAGTTCCAAATTTCCTCCCCATCCCTCCCTTCCCCCCAAAAAACATCATGCATTCTAATTTCCCCTTCCACCAATGTGGCCTCCCTTCCAACACCCCTCCTTTCCCTTATCCCCATCTTCTCTCTTTTCTTGTAGGACAAGATAAATTTCTTTACCCCACTACCTGTATTTCTTATTTCCCAGTTGTACACAAAAACAATTCTAACATTTGTTCCTAAAACTTTGCGCTCCAACTTCTCTTCCTTCCTCCCTCTCCACCCATCCCCACTGAGAAGGGAAGCAATTGAGTATAGGCTACATATGTGGAGTTTTGCAAGTGACTTCCATAACAGTCATGTTGTGTAAGACTAACTATATTTCCCTCCATTCTATTCTATTTTTAGCTCTTCTATGATCTGGGGTCACTGCATATTTATTTTGGAGGTTTTGGATGCAGAAACCTTGACTTTTTTGTCTTCCCCTGATGGTAAACATTGTTCTTCCTCATCCAAAAGTATGGAAGATAATACTTGTTCACCAAGAAAGTAGCCTTCTGTAGTTTTATTTTTTTCCTCTTTTTTGGGCATTTCTCCAACCAGTTACTTGACTTTTCGGTCCTTGGTAAAGAATAGAGTATATTCTGGGGACCTGTAAATTCTCAGTTCCTCCAACGTGGCACAATCAAGGGAGTGGAAATGACTCCTCAGGGGTCTTCAGCTCAGCCACACCCCAGTGCCCTGCTCCGGGCTGAGATTTGGAACAGCTGCTCAGTTCTTCCAGTGGCTTTAAACTGAGCACTCCAGCAATGGACCCTGGTTGTTGCAGCCACCACCACCACAGCATAGGGTCACGGCTAGGGCAGGACCCTTCTCCCTTCTCATTCTGTTTGAAAAAGCCCTCTCACTGACCCTTGGTGCCTGTGGGTTAAGGGATCTGCGAACTGCAGCCACTGCTGGGGACAAAGTCTACTCTGGTCTTGCTCCTCCCAGTCAAGCCTGTGCTGGGTTCCTCTCTGTGTCCAGTGCAACAGATCTTTCCCGTCAGCCTTCCAGGTTATGCTGGGCTGGAAATCCCCTCAACTCCGTTGTTTTGTGGCTTCTGCTGTTCTAGAATTTGTTGAGACTCTTTCTTTACAGGTGTTTTATGGGCTGTGGGGAAGAGTTAATGTATACGCATCTCTCTACTCTGCCATCTTGGCTCTGCCCCTTATAAAACAACAATTTGTAGAGAATTTTGCAAACCTTGAAGAGTTATATAAACAGTAGATATGTCAGCAGTGTATTGGAACAACCAATTGGCTTGAACAAACTCTCAAGCATGGATTGCATGCATGTGAGTCTGCATCTCAGTGGAGGACTATAGCTGAAATCTACTGGCAAGGTGAAAAGCTGAAAGAAAAAGGCAGAGGAGAGATTTAAAATCTACAATATCCCTAGTGAGCATTGTATCAGATACAGTACCACAACTAAAAAGGTATATGTTGCTTCATATGAGGAGCTGAGATGCAAAGGAAAATCAGAGATGTAATACACAGAGGGCAAATAAAGGAAAAATATTATTTCATCAATAGAATAAAGTGCCAAAAATGTGAACTGCCCCTCCATAATACATCTTGAACTCATTTATACACTATGCCCACTTTCACTATTTAGGTAAAATTTTTGCATGAGTATTGTGGTTGTTTGAACTTAGGTTATGAGGAAAAGATTTTCTTCTTGTTTTAATTATCAAAACATTTCATTAACTACCTTTATTTTAATATGAGTATATTGCAATGGGTTGTGACTTAAGTATTAAAAATCTGGGAAAATTTATGTGGGCCTCAATGCAGGAAGGTTTGGGTACAACAATCATATTTTAATTCTATCACTAACTCATAATGAAAGGAGTTACCCTAGGATTAGGGGTAAGATTAGAGGAAAGAAAGGAAAATCAATAATTCCTACTTATATAGCATTTTAATGTTCATAAGCATTTTATATCTATTGTCTCAGTGAAATTTTACAATGTCTTCACGAATTAGAAAGTGTATGTGTCCATTTTACAGAAAAAGAACTCCAACTCAGATAAGTGAAGTTACTTCCTCAGTCGCATGTCTAGGAAGTGTCAGAGTCATTATTCATATCTGCATCTGGGACCATCTCCAGTCTTCTTGACCTATATCTTGTCATTGGACTCAGATGACATTGGAGCAGAGAGTAAGGATGATGACTTTGCTTAGCTCTGCCTCATTCTAATCCAACTCACCCGCAAATAAAGACTTCACCTTCCTGATGTCATTGATTCTATTTGAGAATGAAGGACAAAAAGTGACAATTAACTGAAAAGAGTGTAATAAGAGGATTTGGATAAAACTCAGATATGAGTGATGGTTCTGACACTTCTTAGATGAAGTGATGGTGAAGTTATATACTGATTCAATCATTCTGGAGAGCAATTTGGTACTTCACCCAAAGGGCTATAAAACCATGCATACCCTTTGAGCAAACAATACTACTACTAGGTCTATATCTCAATGAGATAAAAAAAAGAGACAGAAGAATATATCTATATGTGCAAATATGCATATGATTTCTCTTTTCTGTTTACCTTTTTATCTGTCTTTTATGCTTCAAATATAATCATGTATTTGGAAGTTAAATTTTCTATTCAATCCTGGCATTTTTGTCAGGAATGTTTGAAAGTCTTGTATTTCATTGAACATCCATTTCTTTCCCCTGAAGATTTTTTGCAAGGTAGATGATTCTTGGTTGTAAAATAGCTATTTTGTCCTCTGCGATATTGTATTCCAACCACTCTGGTTCTTTAACATAGAAGTTTCTAAATCTTGCATTATCCTGACTGTGCTTTCACAATATTTAAATTGTTTTTATCTGCTTACAATATTTTATTCTTGATCTAAGAGCTCCAAGGAATACCATTTTGGGATCTCCTTCAGGAGGTTATTTGTAGATTCTTTCAATTTCTATTTTACCTTCTAATTTTAGAATATAATGCCAATTTTCCTTTGTCAGTCCTTGAAAGATAATGCCTGTTAGGGTAGTCAAATAATGCTTAAATTATCTCTTCTGAATCTTTTTTCCAGGTCAGTTGTTTTTCCAAAGAGATATTCCACATATTCTTCTATCTTTTCATTCTTTTAATTTTGTTTGATTACTTCTTGATGTCTTCTAAAGTCATTAGCTTCCACTTGCCCAATTTTAACTTTCAAGGAATATTTTCTTCAGCGAGTTTTTGTACCATCTTTTCCATTTGACTAATTCTACTTTTTAAGAAGTGTTCTGCAGTGAATTTTTGTTTATCTTTTTCCATTTGGACAATTCTGCTTTTCAAGGCTTTCTTCTCCTCATTGGATTTTTTTGCCTCTTTTGTCATTTGGCTTATTCTGCTTTTTTTTAAGGTGTTATTTTCTTCAATATTTTTTTTTGCCCCCTTTACCTAGCTTTTGACTCTTGGTTTTTGTGATTTTCATACATCACTCTTCCTGATTTTTTTCCACTACCTCTCTTTCTTGATTTTTTATATAAATTTATTTGACTTTTACATTAATTTTCAAAAAATTTTGGGTTCCAAATTTTTTCCCCATTTATCCCCTCCCCCACCCCCAATACACTGAGCATTCTAATTTTCCCTAACACCAATCTGCCCTCTCTTCTATCATCCCTCCCTTCTCTTGTCCCCATCTTCTCTTTTGTCCTGTAGGTCCAGATCACTTTCTATTCCCCATTAACTGTATTTCTTATTTCCTGGTAGCAAGAACAATACTAAAAAGTTGATCCTAAAATGTAGAGTTTCAAATTCTCCCCATCCCTCCCTCCCCACCCATTCCCTTTGGGAAGGCAGGCAATTAAAAATAGACCATATCTGTGTAGTTTTGCAAATGACTTCCATAATAGTCGTGATGTGTAAGACTAACTGTATTTCCTTCCATCCTATCCTCCCCCCATTGTTTCTATTCTCTCTTTTGATCCTGTCCCTCCCTGAGTGTTGACTTCAAATTGTTTCCTCCTCCCATTGCCCTCCCTTCCATCATCTCCCCCCCACTCTGCTTATCTCCTTCTCCCCCATGTTCCTGTATTATAAGATAGATTTTCATACCAAAAGGAGTGTGCATTTTATTCCTTTCTTTAGTCGAATGTGATGAGGGTAAACTTCATGTTTTTTTCTCAGTTCTCCTCTTTGTCGCTCCACCCCATTTCATTTCACTCTCTCTCCTCCCACTACATTTCTCTCTCACCGTTTACTTTAATTTCTTTTAAAATATGGTCCCATTCTATTCAATTCACTCTGTGCTCTCTGTCTCTGTATGCGCGTGCATGTGTGTGTGTGTGTCTGTGTGCGTGCACATGTGTACATGTGTGTGTGTGTGTATGTGTGTGTGTAGTCCCACCAACTACCCAGATGCTGAAAAGTTTTAAGAGTTACAAATATTGTCTTTCCACGTAGGAATGTAAACAGTTCACTTTTTGTAAGTCCCTTATGACTTCTCTTTGCTGTTTACTTTTTCATGCTTCTTCTCATTCTTGTGCTTGAGAGTCAAATTTTCTTTTCAGCTCTGCTCTTTTCATCAAGAATGCTTGAAAGTCCTCTGTTTCATTGAAAGACCATATTTTCCCCTGACGTATTATACTCAGTTTTTTTGGATAGGTGATTCTTCGTTTTACTCCTAGTTCCTTTGACTTCTGGAATATCCTATTCAACACCCTTCGATCCCTTAATGTAGAATCTGCTAGATTTTGTGTTTTCCTGATTGTATTTCCGCAATACTGGAATTGTTTCTTTCTAGCTGCTTGCAATATTTTCTCCTTGACCTGGCAATTCTGGAATTTGGCCAAAATGTTCCTAGGAGTTTCTCTTTTTGAATCTCTTTCAGGCGGTGATCAATACTTATTTTGCCCTCTGGTTCTAGAATCTCAGGGCAGTTTTCCTTGATAATTTCATGAAAGATGATGTCTAGGCTCTTTTTTTGATCATGGCTTTTAGGTAGTCCCATAATTTTTAAATTGTCTCTATTTTCCAGGTCAGTTTTTCCCATGAGATATTTCACATTCTCTTCCATTTTTTCATTCTTTTGGTTTTGTTTGGTGATTTCTTGGTTTCTCCGAGAGTCATTAGCCTCCATCTGTTTCATTCTAATGTTGAGGGAACTATTTTCTTCAGTGAGCTTTTGAAGCTCTTTTTCCATTTGTATAGTTCTGCTTTTGAAAGCATTCTTCTCCTCATTGGCTTTTTGAACCTCTTTTGCCAATTGAGTTAGCCTATTTTTCAAGGTGTTATTTTCTTCAGCTTTTTTTGGGTTTCCTTTTGCAAGGTATTGACCAGTTTTTCATGCTTTTCATGCATCTCTCTCATTTCTCTTCCCAGTTTTTCCTCCACCTGTCTAACTTGCTTTTCAAAATCCTTTTTGAGCTCTTCCATCTCCTGAGCCCATTGGATATCTATTTCGGAGGTTTAGGATACAGAGGCTACGACTTCTATGTCTTTCCCTGATGGTAAGCATTGTTCCTCCTCATCAGAAATGAAAGTGGGAAACATCTGTTCACCAAGAAAGTAGCCTTCTATGGTCTTATTTTTCTTCCCTTTTCTGGGCATTTCCCCAGTCAATCACTTGACTTCTGAGATTCCTCTCCACCTCTGCCTAGATCCGCCCAGCTAGTGCTTGGGGTTTGAGATTCAAACGCTGCTCCCCAGCCCCAGGGCTTTCAGTGGTGGGCACGTCTGCTATTCAATGTGAGCTTAAGTTCTGGTGCTAAGGTGGGGGCAGGGCCACCTCCTAGGCTCAGTTCCCTCAGGGTTTTTATGCAGAGATATTCAGTAATGGTCCTGGGCTCCTACCTCCTCTGGGAGTCCCAGGCCACTGCTGTCTCTGCCTCTTCCACTTCCTCCCAAGGGGGCCTAACTTATGGAGACACCCCACTCCCCTCTCGGCCAGCCCAGAAGTCTCTTTCACTGACCTGTGCACCTTTGGGTGCAGGGACCTTCGTGGCCGCTAGAGATTCCATCCCTGAAGCCTGCTCAGATCTGCTCCTCTCGGGGCCATGCGACCAGGGCAGGGCAGGGGTGAGATCCACTGTCTGGTGAGCGATGGACCTTTGGGGTTGGTTTTTCAGGGCTCTCTGGAATGGAAATCTCCACTGTGTTGCTGCATGGCTTGCACTACTCCAGAATTTGTGGGGAGTTCTTTTTTACAGAAAATTTATGAGCTGTGGGTTCAGAGCTAGCATACGTGAGTCTTTCTACTGCACCATCTTGGCTCCTCCCCCTCTTTCTTGATTTTTAAAATCTTTTTTGAGCTCTTCTGTGACCTGAAACCAATTCACATTTTTCTTTTGAAAAATTTGGGCTTTGAATGTAGGACTTATGACGTTGTTATCTTCTTTGGAGTGTGTATTTTTATATTCCTAGTCATCATAATAACTTCCCATGGTCAGATTTTTTTCTGTTGCTTGCTCATTTTCTAGCTTATTTCTTGACCTCTAATTCTTGATAAACTTCCCAAGTGGAAGGGGCAATGTCTCAAGTTTCAGGTTTTTTGTCCAGTTATATTCAGATGTAATTTTATAAATTTTTTATTCTTTCAAGGTGGTATGATCTAGGAAGAGGTGTGGGTACTCCTCTCCTGTACTGTGCCTTGGTTTGTGAGTGACCATAAGCACTCTTTTCAACCCTGGAACTTTGACCAAGGTCCCCATTTTCCTGTGACCACAAACTCTGCTGTACTACTGCTCCTCTTTTCACTGGCACCAAGATCCAGGACTGAAACCCAGATCTTAATATAGGCAATGCAACAGAATTCTCTTCCTGGAGCCAGCAAAGGGACCCCTACAAATCTCCTTCTCACTCCTTTCCAAATTCCCTTTCTGTGAGGTTTGGAAACTGCCACTCTTGCCACTGATTGAGTCATGACGCTACTTGCTGCTGGCTTGCTGGGGACAATTCTGTGCTGTCATGGCCTGCTCTGGACTGTGCTCCTTCTCTCATCCTGGTGCAACAGACTTTTACCTGATGAACTTCTAAGTTGTCTTGGGCTAGAAAATTGTTTCATTCCATCATTCAGTGGGTTCTGCTGCTCTAGAATTTGTTTAGAGTCATTATTTAAACATTTTGAGGGTGTTTGGAGAGGTCAAGTGAGTCCCTCTCTTTATCTTCTTGGCTCCACCTCCACTATCTCGGTTTTTTTTAAAAAATGCTAGACCAAGTAAGTAGTGAAGAAAAAATATCTAAACCCCAAACCCCAAAGTAACTTTGCATTTTGATAAGATCAACTTGAATTTGATAAAATATTTGGTGACTAGAGTTCAGAGAAGCCATATCGGAATTATCCCTTCTCCTTAACTATGTTTGTTCAGTTATTTAGCCAAGTATGACTCTTCATGAGTTTATGAACTTGTCCATGTGTTTTTCTTGAAAAGGTATTATCCCAGTTTACTATTTCTTTCTCCAGTGTTTCCTCATTTTATAGATGAGGAACTGAGGCAAAAAAGGAGTTGTGACTTTCCCAGGATCATATAGTTAATAAGTGCCTGAGGCCAAATTTGAACTCAGATATTCCTAATTTCAGGCTTAGTGTTCTATCCACTGCACCACCTATTTGCCCCTCTCCTTTCTTAGAATAAGGCTAACAATTCTAATAGTTTTTCTGAAAGCATTCTTGACATCTTTGTTTCTCAGACTATAGACCAATGGGTTTAGCATGGGAATGATCATGGTATAGAATACAGAGGCCATTTTATCTGTATCCATGGAATGAGCTGATGAAGGTTGTAGATACATGAAGATGGTTCCTCCATAGAATAAGGACACTGCAAATATGTGAGAAGCACAAGTGAAGAAGGCTTTCTGGCGACCCTCATTAGAGCGGATTCTCAAGATGGCAATGAAAATTGAGAGATAGGAGGTCACAATGACCAGAAGAGCAAAAGCCATATTAAATGCCCCTAAAATACAGACCAACAACTCAGTGTAGTGTATATTTGAGCAGGAGAGAGTCAAGATTGGAGGAATATCACAAAAAAAGTGATTCACAATATTGGAACCACAGAAAGAGAGGCTGAATGTACAGCCAATGTGGATGGAAGAGTTCAATGAACCACAGACATAAGAACTAATGGTTAGACCAATACACATCTTTGATGACATGATGGTAGAGTAATGTAGGGGCTTACACACAGCCACATGGCGATCATAGGCCATGGAGGCCAATAGATAATTTTCAGTAGTGGCAAAGGTTACAAAAAAGAACATTTGCGTGGCACAATCATTGTAGGAGATGGTCTTGTCCCCTGTGAGGACCCCAGCAATTACTTTGGGAATAATAGCTGAAGAAGAGCCTAAATCCACCAGAGAGAGACTAGTGAGGAAGAAGTACATGGGAGTGTGGAGAGTGGATTCCTTCCAAATCAAGGATATCAAGCCCAGGTTTCCTACTAAGGTGATGAGGTAGATAAAGGTCAATATTATGAAGAGCAGAACTTGAAGCTCTGGAATATTTGTTAATCCTATAAGAACGAATCCATTCACTTCTGTGCTGTTATCCAGAAATGCCATTGGGGAGCACGATCATTGATCTACAATCAGAGGAAAAATAATTATTTCTGCACAATGGTAAAATAGTCAAAACCCTGTCCATAGATCTATCTTTTTCAAATGGTGGAAATAATTACTTGAATGACCAGGAAAACCTAGTTGATAATCATAGCAGCTGCTCCATAACTTCATTGAACTTATTCTAGATTACTCTTTCAAAAATAATTTCATGGATAATTTGTTATATCACAGGGCATCTAAGTGCCTGGAATGCTAGGCCTGGAATCAGGAAGACTTCTCTTGCTGAGTTCAAATATGATCTCAGACATTGAATAGCTATGTGACTCATCTGTAAAATGAGGTGGGGAAGGAAATTATAAACTACTCCTTTATCTTTGCCAAGAAAATCCCTAAAGGGATCATGAATTATCAGACATGTTTAAAAAATGACTGAACAGCAACTTTTATGTTACATTCAATCCCAAATGTTTCCCTTCTTATTCAACTCATTCTACCTCTATGAGTCTTCTCTTGGAACAACAATTTTAAGATAAAAAAACAGTTCAGTAAAACTTATCAATAAACGTATGCTCTCTAAAATATATAGCCATACTCAAGGTCCCTCATCTCTATATTGAAAGCAGTGAACTTTTTTCTCAAATCATCTCTAGAGCTAAACTTTATTTCAATTGCATATCATTCATTTTTATTTTATTTTTTTCTACATTTTGAATATGTGATGTTTTCATCATTCTTATTTCTTTCTGCATCCATTAGTGTTTCCATAATGATTTTCCAAATTCTTCACATTCACAATTTCTTAATGAATATTTATATTCAGTATTATAACTGTACCAAAACTTATTCGACATGTTTCTAATCAATGGACACTTTCTTTTTTTTCAGTTTTTGGTTATTAGAAAAAATACTACTATTTTGAGGCCCTCCCCCACTCTCTCTCCCTCCCTCACCCTTTCTTCTTTCTTTGCTTCCTTTCTTCTCTTCTTTTCCTTCCTTCCTCCTTCCCTTTTATATGCTTTACCTCAAGTTTGCTAAATTTACTTAAAATGTTAATGTGCCTTTACATTTTCTTTTTGATTTGGTTTCTACTATACTTTAGATCTTTCTTTTCCTCTGTACAACTAAACATGCATTTTATAATTTTTCACCACTCTTACAATCCCTAACCTCTTAGTTTAAGTAATATTATTTTGTGATGTTCTCTTCCAGTAAACTTTCCTTGACTTTGTCCCTCTTTCTTATTTCTTTCTACACCCCTTTAACCTTATTCCTGAATCCTGCTTGCCAAGTTCTAGTTTATTTACTGCCTAATTTGTTCTTCTTTAGTCTATGTCCTTCATGATGGTAGAGATTTCAGAATATCAGATTTAAACTCCCTCCTACACCTCATGTTTACATTTTTCTATTTGTAGATATTATCACCTAATGTATATTCTGGTATGCTTCACTCTTAGAGTTATTATATCATAAAGGAAGCAACCTGAATTGCAAGAAATACTACATAACAGAAATTTCTCTGAGTCATTTCTACACTCCCATCACTGCTCTGGGTGCTGTCTTGTCTTGGGGATGCACATTTTATCTCATGGAGTTTGTAGAAAGACAACCAGTTCTTCTCATATAATGGAATCTATTAATTTGCCCATGAGGCCCCAGAGAAAGAAAAATACAAGACCTCTTCTCTTGTCTCAGATATCTGTCTCCTTCCACAATAAGAAATAGGGCTTTAATGAATTTCCTCTTCCTCTTTAAGTGCAAGATTTTACTTTTAACCTTCCCCTCCATTCATTTGAGTTAGTGCCTATGTTCCATTGCTTTTAAACTGTTCTCCCACAGCTCCCACTGTTTTTAGGATATAAAGAAAATAAGACAGACAGGTATAAAACTTCTGTACTCCCCTCCAATTTTATATATAGATATAGACAGATATAGATATAGATAGATATATACAGAAATATAGACATATCTCTATACATATATATATATATATTATATCTTTATGTATTTAGGTAGTAAGATAGATAGACAGACAGACAGACAGATAGACAGAGAGATAGATCGATAGATAGATCGATCTCAGGAAGCTAGATGGTGCAGTAAATGGAGTGTTGGACCCAGAGTCAAAAAGATCTTAATACAAGTCCTGCCTCAGATACGAATTAGATGATAGTAACTTAAGTGAGATAGTAACTTAGCAACTCTCAGTCTTTGATTCCTCACTTATAAAATGGGGACAATAACAGCATCTACTCTACCGCATTGTTGAAAGGATCAAATGAGATAATATGTAATATTCTGCTCCCAATTTTTTATTTGTTGATTTCACTTTTCAAGGTCCAATTTTTATAATTGATCATTAGATTCAGATTTAATAGCAATGTTATTTTGGAGTTGATGTTTAACTCCCCCTTTTTTTGGGAATATACTATTCTACTGTTTTCTTTAATTTATCATGACTAGCAATTAATTCCAGTTTATAACTGGTATATTTTCATAACTGAAAGTGTCTTTAATGACTGCTTACAAAATCCATTTTGTTTTTTAATTGAAATTGTGAAGTTTAATCAACTGAAGTCTTGAATTTTTAAGCATATATCTATTAGAGATCTTTGAAAGATCATGGAAAACAAGGAAAACAACTGTTGAAGGATTGTAGGGAAGGGGAAGTAAATCCAGTCTACAGAATAAAAGTACAATTTTTATTAGAGGCATATTTTAGATCATATTCTAGAGATCATTAGTGAATATCTAAAAAAAGAAAGCAGTCATGGCAAGGCTGTAAAATGGCTTCATCAAGAATAGTTCGTATCAGACTATATGAATTTCCTTTTTTTTTTTTTAAAGCAAGGCTAGTGAACAGAAAGATTAGAGGAATGCTGCATATAGTATTTGCCTGGATTTGAAAAAAAAATCTGTTTTGCTATTCTTGTGGGAAAGATTCAGAGATGTAGATAAGTTAATTGTGGTATTTGGAGGAGACAGAAATGTTTGAATAATAGTAGTCATTAATGATTTTATAGAAATTCAGGAGCTCCTCAGTGGAGTTAGTCGTGTCCATATCTGGCCTCATAAAAATTTAAGAATTTCATTAATGACTGCTTAAAATAATTGAAAATGGCACAATGTTTGTGATCATAATTAACTCAAGGAATTACAGTCCTCATACTAAAAAAAAGTATGGCAAGCTAGAACATTGGAAAGTCTTACACTTGAATTGAAAAAGATAAAATTTTTGAAGTTCATAATTAGGGAGACATGGTTATACAGAAGTTTATCTGAAGAGAGTCTAATGATTTTAGTGAATTGCAATTACAACCTATATCACGGGAATACCATACAAATCAGGAAAGGTAATTCAATCATAGTCTGCTTGTAGTGAGGCAAAGAATCTAGAAATTAGGAGAAGTTGATCTCCCTGTACTTGGCATCTAGAGCATTTATTTAGATATGACCTTCATACTTTAGGAAGCAGGTCAATAAGCATTAGTAAGGTGTCATAAAACATTTTTGCATGTATCATAGAACATTGAGAGAATTCTGGTGAATGCTTCCCAGAATAAGGATTTTAAATGCATAAAGCATAAAAATTATGAAGGAAATAAAAAATTCATCATGATAAATATGTATTTTTCATAATTCCAAGTTCATAGATCTCTCTGAAATCTAACCATGTGTTATACATGTCTGAAGATTCCAGGTAAAGAATTACTGATCTGTATTGGGAAAAAGGCACCAACATGGAGAAGGTCATCAAAATGATGTGATGTGGGTATTGGTAATAATAGCTAACCTGTGCATATTACTTTAAAGTTAGCTCTGTAAAGGTATTATTTTATGCTTATGATAGCCCTGACAGATAAGCGCTATTATTTTTTCTATTGAGGAAACTGAAACTGAGAAGGGTTAAGTGATTTGCCCAAAGTCACGTAAAGTTAGAGATTTGAACCTAGGTCATAGTGATTCCAAGTCCGAAACCAATCTATTCAGTGCAGCATGCTGATTCCCACTCTAAGGTAAGTACTGAATTCTTGAATTGGATTTCCCAGGACCTACCTGAGTCATTAATAAATGTCAATGAGGTTCCAAATGAATGTCAAGCACTTTCACAGAATTGGGGTTAAAGTTCCAAGCTTAGGAAGCAAGTGATATTGTTAGAGAAAGTGTTCCATTGAACCAGGTGCTAAGTGTTGAAAGGTGCTTAGATCAAGAAAAGTCATCCCTAGCTACTGCTGCTACATTGATGGCAGTAGTCTTAGGTACATTCTGTTCAGTCACAAGAGGAATGAAAGAAGTCAGATGAACGAGTGAAAGTCTCAGATAACTCCTGATTCATGTTGCTTTCATGTCAATGAATCACCATAGAGCCCCGTTTGCATTTGAATGATTAGAAGTAGATGTTGGAGGAGACTTAATAGAGATCTGAAAACGCATTGACTCTTAGGAGACTATGTCCCCTTGGAAACACCTGGAAAGTCTACTGACATTTGTAAACAAAAAAAGTCATAAATTTTTTTAATGACTCCAGAGATCAAATCCTGATTGCCTAGGGAGATAGTTTCTTGAGTGTGTCTTGGTCTTTCTTGGCTCATTGTTAGTGAAGTGAAACGGAAAGAGCTCTGGATTTGAGAATAAGAAGACCCCATTCTGTATTCTAATTCTGGCTCTACTCTGTCCTGGTAATGTGGTCTTGGGCAAGCCACTGACTGGCTCCAAGCCTCAAGTAACTTATAGGTAAAAAGGTCATAATAATATCTGTCATACTGAATTCAAAGGGTTGTTTTGAATATCAGATATGTCACTTGATGTGAAAAATAAAGTGTGGGATAAGAAAAAGACAACTAAACTTTGTGATAAGAAAATCAGTCAAAGCTCTACTCGTTACCGATGTAACCTTAGACAAATTACTTAACTTGCCTGAATTAGAGTTTCCTTTTTTATAAAATAGGGATTTCATGATCGAAATCACAGGACTATTGTGAGAAAAGGACCTCATAAAATATGAAATGTTATTTCTATATTGTTACAAATATTGTTATTTTACTTCATGGATTCGCAGCCTGATTTTGCTGACTAAACCCCAAATTTCAACTTTATTCTCAATCCACTCTGATGAGTGCATTTCTTCCTAGAGGTTATATACACCCCAAATATATTATGGAATTATAGACTATAAGAATGTATTCAGTGTGGTTTTCTAATTTTATAGTGAATTGCCTGGTGCCCATCCTTGGAAAAGATAGAGAATTATAGTATAGACAAAAGTAAAGGTGGTCCAAAAACTGGTTGAATTGCCAAACCCAAGAAGTGGTTCTTAGGGGCTCATTGTAAAGACATCTAGTTCAGTGGCCAGAAATGCATTTATGGCCATCTTGTATTTTAAAATGGATTGGTTTTCATATCTTTATATCCAAGTGACCAGTATACTATCATATTATGCAAGGTGCTTAATATTCATAATTAATGGAATTGATGACAACTTATAGAAATAGATATCAAAGTTATCTTAAAATTTTAACATTTTATTATGGATTCAATTGTCAACAAACAAATGTTCAAACAAGAAAAAAGCAACTGAGTGTCATATATGAAACTGTGAGCTTTTGTTGTATATTTTAAGTGATATTAAATTTAACAAGATAGGACCAAAATCATTGAATTTCTTCCACCTCTTTGCTTTCTCTTGTGTACTTTTATATTCATTATTGTTGCATTAATCACTTCCCAATAATTCATCCCACCCTTTGTAACAGTTAAGTATAATCAAGCAAAATAAATTGATACCTTGGTCATATTTGAAAATATCTCTCATTTACCTCTTTTTAGAGTTAAAAATAGTATGTCATCATCCATCTTTTGAAGCAATAATTGCTTCATTTCATTCATTAGAATTCTATAACTTTTCATATGTTTCTTTACCTAGTTCTTGTCTCTTTCCTAATTATTTCTTCTATTGCTTAAATTGATTTTTAAAATCATTTTAGCTCCTTCTTTAACTCTTCTAAAATTTTTTTTGGCTTTGCCTCCAATCTACATCTTTCTCTGGTACCATGCCTGATGCTTTGCAGATAATTTTCAAGCTATTATTTTAAGCATAGTAACTCTTTAGTTCATTCATTTTGTTTGTTTGTTTACTCATTCTTACAGCATCTTTGTCTTTGTTAGTGTTGGTCTCTAGTAATTTTGAGGGGACTATATATTTATGACTTGAGATTCTGTCCTTTTATGTCATTCTGGTGCTTTTGCAGTTTAATATGGGGATCCCAAGAGTTTTAAATGCTTCCAAAGTGGTGTGATGCAGGAAGACATCTAGTTCCTGTCCTCCTGGTCTGAGCTCTTCCAATTGGCTGGTGTATAGGACTAGTACTCAAAGAAAGAAGGTTCAGTTTGTGCTTTATTTCTAATCAAAAGGAGAAGCTTAATGAAGATTTTCCTTCAGAAGCTTTCCTGGAAGCACCTTGAGCTCTTTGTTCCTCAAACAATGGATAAGGAGGTTCAACATGGGAATGACCATGGTGTAGAAAACAGATGAGAATTGTTTGTATCCATGGTGTGATTAGAAGTGAGTTGGAAGCACATGAAAATTATTGTCCTATAGAATGCAGACATTACAAAAATGTGGGAAGCACAAATGGTGAAAGCTTGCTGTCATCCCTCAATTGAGTGGATCCTCATGATGGTGATGAACAGGTAGGTGGTAAAGATGACCAAGAGTGTGTAAGTGGCATTTAATTCTCCTGTGATAAATATTAGTATACACATATGTGAGTGTGTGTGTTTATGTGTGTCTGTGTATGTTCATGCATGCATGTGTGTGTCTACAGACACCTATATGCACATAAGAGAGAGAGAGAGAGTCAAGAGTGAGGGAATATTGCAGAAAATGTCATGGATCATATTCAAACTAAAGAGAGGCAGAAGGTACAGCTAGTGTAGATAGAAGAATTCAGAAGACCATAAACAAATGATCCAGTGACCATGGAAATGTGTACACTTGGTGTCATGGCAGTGGAGTAATGTAAGGGCTTACATATAGCCATATGATGATCATAGAACATGGAGGCCAAAAGACAATTTGCAACAGTGACAAAGGTTGTGAACAAAAATATGTGTGTAGAACATCCATTGTAGGAGAAGACTTTGTCCCCCATAGAAACCCAGTCATCACTTTAGGGCTAATAGATGAGGAGTAACCAAACTCATCTAGAGAGAGGTTACTGGGGGTGGGGGGAGTACATTGAAAGGTGGAAATGAGAGTCTCAGAAGAACAAAATTACCATTCTCAGGCTCCCTTCCATGATGAAGATGTAGGCAAGGGTAAACAATATGAAGAGGAAGATCTGAGTCTCTGGGGCATTTATTAATTTATTACCTTAAATGCTATCCAAGTTTAATTTGCTTACTTGACTTTCTTGTCAAGCTTTTAAAAAGTAACTTTTACTCCCCCTTTTGCTCTCTTATTTTTTCAAATTCCCCCATCATTCTTCCTCAGAAAGTGTCATGGGTGAGTTTACATTTAAATTTATATTTCTTTTGCTTGTCATCTTTCCCTCTCAAATCCTTCTCTGCTTACAGACTTGCTCAGGCCATGATAGAGAAAATCACAACAGTGAAAAAATGACGAAATTTTATGTGTTTACTAAAACAAGATTCATAGAGTGTTCGTACTATAGCAATGAGGTGCCTAGACTAGAAATCAGGACATCTAGATTTTTAGTTTAATTCTGCTATTACCAAGCTATGTAACCCTGAGCAAATTAACCATCTGTTTAAGTGGAATTAGATGATATCTTATTAGAGAGGTCAAATAACAGAGCTATCCCCTGAACTTAGCACAATGATGTCCATCTTGTAGGTGCTCAGGAAGTGCTTGTTGACTAGACCTGTTAACTTGTTTTAGAAGTCAGAGGACCTATGTTGAAATCCCATCTCTGAAACATACTACTTATGTGATCTTGGATTAACCTCTCTAAAACTCAGTTTTCTCAGCTATAAAATGAGGGAGGTAAACTGGTGCCTCTGTATTCCTTTCATTTTTAAACCTATGAGTCTATGGGGGCAAGGAATCTGCAACCTTTATGCCAAATTTGACCCTCTAAATCCTCTAATGGAGCTCTTTGACTGAATCTTTCATCGAACAAATCCCTATAATAAAAGAATTTGTTCCATAAAACTTCAACTCAGTCAAAAGGTCACAACCAAGGACCTAGAAAGCCACATGTGGCCTCAAGGCCACAGGCATCCCAAACATAGAAAAAAGGCAGTCATTCAATAATTTGCATTGCCACCACCAAACAATGACCAGACCATGAAGGATCAAAGAGGATAATGATAATAACCTCAGGAAGCATACAGTAAATTTACTAATATATATATATATATATATATAATATATGTATGTGTATATTCATATATACACATATATACATACATATGCATATGTATAAATACACCTAGGTGTGAGTGTATCATAAAGTTTTAA
The DNA here is from genome assembly GCA_023548195.1 of Bettongia penicillata ogilbyi. Classification (NCBI taxonomy): domain Eukaryota; kingdom Metazoa; phylum Chordata; class Mammalia; order Diprotodontia; family Potoroidae; genus Bettongia; species Bettongia penicillata. The sequence continues at coordinate 592,350 of JAJHZJ010000479.1, read as the reverse complement.
TATATCTTGGATTGCTGTTCAGTTATTTCCAACTTTTAGTAGTACCATTTGGAATTTTCTTGGTAAAGATAATGGAGTAGCTTGCTATTTTCTTCTCCAACTCATTTTACAAATGAATAACTAAAGCCGATTGAAAGAACTTACTAAGTGTAGATACAAGGTTGTATAAATACTCAATAGCTACAGTAAAATGTTTCTTTCAGTAAAATGATGGGTGAATATGAATAATTTTCTGTGTTTGGGATGTTTGGTATCATCTATACAGGATTCGTGTTTTCGTCTAGTTCTTAGAAAGGTTACAAGTTAGCACCATTAAAAGGTGCAAAAAAATTAAAACTGCTCAAATAGGAAGAGGTCATTAATGTTATAAGCACTAGCATGATCAGTGGAATTGTGTCACCCATACATTAATAGGAAGACAAGGACCATTTATTAAGTATAATTTCAAATTCTTAAAGTATTCCTATCATAAGAGTACAAGTATAGAAATGAATGAATAAGATGTAAAATAACTTGTTCAGGGACAGAAAACAGGAAAATGTCTAAAAGAACATTACCATCTGATCTTTCCTGATTCCAAATACAACACTGCACAACACTTTCTCTGGAAAAAGTTCAAACCAACAGTTCTTTACTTCAGAAATTAATCAAATTTAGAGATGTAGTCTAGTGACAGGAAATTTTTTCTGGGATTATTCCCCAGTTAACATTGATGAAGTATAACTTCAAATTCTAAAAGTCCTTTACAATTTTTTTATAAGTCTAGTGAATATTTTCTCCCAATAGCTTTCCTGAAAGCATTCTTGACTTCCTTGTTCCTCAAGCTGTAGACCAGAGGATTTAGCATGGGAATGATCATGGTGTAGAACACTGATGCCATTTTGTCTGTGTCCATGGAATGACTTGAGTTGGGTTGGAAATACATGAAGATGATTGTCCCATAGAAAATGGACACCACTGTGAGGTGGGAAGCACATGTAGAGAAGGCTTTATGCCTACCCTCAGAAGAATGAATTCTTAGAATGGCAATGGAGATGAATATATAGGAGATCACAATTATCAAGAGGGCAAAAGAGACATTAAACCCAGCTAAAATAAAGACCACCACCTCATTAATATAAATATCAGAGCAGGAGAGAGCCAAGAGAGGAGGAATATCACAGAAAAAGTGATGGATCACATTGGAACTACAAAAAGAGAGTTCAAATGTACACCCAATATTAATGGATGACTGAAGGAAGCCACATATATAAACCCCAATAGCCAGGCGAATACACACACTCAGTGTCATGGTGGTGCTATAATGTAGGGGCTTACATATTGCTGCATGGCGATCATATGCCATCACAGCTAGCAGGAAACAGTCCATACTGGCAAAGGCCACGAAGAAGAACATTTGTGCAGCACATCCGTTATAAGAGATGACTTTGTCCCCTGTGAGGAATCCAGCTATTACCTTTGGAGTAACAGTTGAAGAATAACCAAAATCTACCAAAGACAGATTACTGAGAAAAAAGTACATTGGGTTGTGAAGATGGGAGTCCCAGGAGATCAGCACTACCATACCAAGGTTCCCCAACAGAGTGATCAAATAAATAAGGGTGAAAATTATGAAGAGGGAGATCTGAAGTTCTGGGTCATCAGTTAAACCCATAAGAATGAATTCATTCACCTCTGAGTGATTTTCAATATATGACATTTCAAGGTAGGGTCAATAACCTGTGACAAGAGAAAAACCAACAAGTAACTCAGTATAGTTAATTCTGAAACATAAATGATGATCAGAGATATATTTAATATGATAAGGGGCAATAGGAGCAAGAGGGATTAGGGAAATCACTCTAGTTACTACTGTAACTATATATAAACGCTTAACTAGTGATTCCAACTTTTTTTTCAACCTACCACAGCCTTAATAATTTCAAAGGTATTAAAGTAAACCACATTGTCAGGGAAGGTGCCTTTCTTCTGCTGAAAAATCATCATTAAGTGAATATGATGAGTAGGTGAATAGAGCAGGAACACTTTTCTCATGAGTTTGGTCTACTCTGAAGGAGAAAGAAGAGAAAGAAAATGGAGACAGTAGACAGAAATAAGGAAAGACAATTACAAAAGGGAAGAGAGGTAATGATGGCCAGGGGTCAAGTGGGTATTTCTAGGATCAGTCCAAATGCTGATTGCATGTATTTGCAGTGGGAGTTAAATTATTACTCTCTCACTCAATCCTTGAATATTTGTGGATGTCAAGCTTTTCCATATGAATATCCAGCTAACATTTAAGTATAAATATTTTATTGTAAACTAAATTTTGTTAACACTATCTTGCTCCCTTTTCAATGCTCTAACAGGCCTTGAAACACATTGTATCCTCTAGTATATGTCTTGGTTTGTTAAAGAAATTTTCCACTGAAGGACAGCTTTGTACTACCTTTTGTTCAACTTTGGACAAGATCAAGTCAAATACCTGGTTTTACTTAAAGTATTCCTTGAGTAGAAGGACAAGTTAAAGTATTATCCTACTCTAATAATCTTTTAAGACCTAGCTTCATCATTCTTTGACACTGAGATTTTAGTGGAGGACGTTAGTGATGAACTAAAATAAGCAGCTGCATGTTAGCCCAGATAGCGTGAACTATGAAATAACTAAGCCATTTTTGAAGACACAACATTAAAGCAAGGAAGGACCACAAGTTTGACTTATATCTGACTGATAATTGCCTCTACAGCATCCTACAATGAGTATGTGAAGGACTAAAAGAAAATAAGTGAGACTGATTAAGTTAAAATAATAAAGACAGTTCTATTGAGATTTTGGTGCCCTCTAGTAATATATCCAACAAGTAAGATAACTTAGAAATATCAATATAAAGAGATATATTTGTCCTCAATGATATCACTGAGACTTCGTGAGGTGATAAACAAATGCCCACAATACAGACTTTGAAAAACCTACATTATTCAAAATAAACATGATTGGTAGAAAAAAGTTTGGAGAAGCATTATATTGTAAGAAAATATATAGCAGAAGAAATTCTGGAACCAGAAAGGTAATGTGTGATGAAAAGTATTTGGATAAAGATCAGTGGAGGCAGAAAAAGGAGAAGCAATGTTATCAGAGGTGACCACGAATAATATGAAGAAAAAGAGAAAATGATTGAAGAATTTGGGAAACATCACAAGCCTGAGGAAAGGGAATCATCGTTATGTTTTTTTTAATCTTCTTTTTGAAGAGAGGTGTAAGAAAGTTCATTTTAACAACTCACTCTGGGTTTGTTCTGGGAGTTTCACTTCACATCATAGCAAATACATGAAAGAGATTATTGCCAGCTTGGTAATCAGACATAGTTATATCAATCACAAACATGGTACTTTCACACTCCCCTAATAGGTACAATGACTTAGCCAATTACATGTAGACATATTCTTAAAACATCTCCCTGATGTATTTAAGAAGAGGTGGTTTTGAACTCACATAGAATCTTTATGGGCAAACAGAAGAGAAAAATGATTTTTATTTTTTTACAATACTAGTAGTTCTTATTTATATTGCCCTTAAAGTTTGGTAAAATACTGTACACATTTATCTCCATTTTTACTCACAACAATCATGAGAGGCAGGTGCTATTGTTATCCCTACTTTACAGATGAGAACACCATCACAAGGAAATCTTGCCCTGGGGTACACAAGTTATGAGTTTTAATGTAGCTTTAAAATCAGGTCTTTTTTTACTCCAAATCCAAAGGTCTATCTGCAGGATGACTTCACTAATAAGCCACTGGATAATCATATATTATAAAAATTATTGGACTAGCATCCCAGAGGATTCGGATCTAAATTCTACCTCAGACATTTTACTACATGTATAACCCTCAGAAAGTCCCCCCAACTTTTCTTATTCTCTCTTTGGTCAGGTGTAAAGTTGGAATATAAATAATTATTGCACCTTTCTCATAGAGTTGTGAGATTAAAATGAGTCACTGGATGTCACCCACTATTAAAAGTGAGCTCAGATGATTGAGAGAAGGAATATTATGTTATATAAAATTTGTATCACTCTCAAAGTCTAACACAGTGTTTTGCAAAAGGTATGACCTTAATAATGTTTGTCAATAAGTTTTTAAGGTTTCATTAACATTAAGCAATTCTGATACACTACGCTGTTGTTCAGTAATTTTCAATCATGTCTGACTATTCATGACTCCATTTGAGATTTCGTTGGTAAAGATCCTGGAATACTTTTGCTTTTCTTCTTCAGCTCATTTTACAGATTGGAAAATTAAGGCACATAATACTAAATGACTTGCGCAGCCATACACAGCTAATAAATATCCGAGGCTAGATTTGAACTCAGGAAAATGTATCTTCCTGACTTCAGGTATGGCACACTATCCACTGTACTTTCCAGTGCTCAGTATACTCTGTGCCCTCTCAAAATGCCCTTTCAGTTACATGCAAATAAAATGCAAAATTACATTTTAAAGTTTGAAAATATCACATTTCTTTAAAGCAGTTATTACAGGTGTTCTTCTCATACCATTACAGCAGCAGAAAACGAGGCTAAAATTCCTTCACTAAGGCCACACACACATTTTCTGTCAGTTGTGCTAGTTGTTTCTAGTTCCAGTGAATTATGCCATATTATCCTTCAAATAAACGCTGAGATTATGGGTTGAACTTTTTAGAACCTACTTAACTGGAGATGGTAGAGACAAATAAGCACCTTCACATGTGGGCCTTGAGTCTGAAGTCCTAATACTAGGAAAGAAGTTATTCTGCCGAAGAAACTCCTCCTTTGTCCCTAATACCCTGCTCAGTGGTCCCTGTTTCAAGAGAAATCATCGTTGATCGCTGCTGCTTTGCATGGCAGTAGAATTAGTGAATTTCTCTTCTCTAGCTTCTCAAGACCAATAATAATTGAATGATTCAGAAGACTCCTGCCTCCAGGTTGATCTTATTAATTAAGTCTAATCTTATTAACTAAGTTTAATGGGGCATTGTTTAGATGTTAGTAGTTGAAGGTAGGAATCAAGGAGCACTTTATATAGACCTAGGCATAAAGCAATTCTTAAGAGAACCATGGCACCTTAGGGAAACCTGGCAGTGCTTCACCTGGTTCCTGAACTAAACAAATCATTTCCCTCTACTGTGACAATGGGGACCAAGTCTTGATTGTCCAAAGAGACAATGCTCTCATAGGTAACTTTGTCGTTCTTAGTTCACAAGTTAGTTATTCTTAATTTCTGCAAAGAAGAAGCCCTGGAGGAGCAGATCTAAAAGCATAAGTACAAATCATATACCTTTCATAAGCATGAATAAGGAATGAATTACTGCTCAAGGAAAAGATATATAAATTTTCTTTAAAAAGAAAATAATATAATTTAGATTACACGATTTTTCTTTTTAAAAAGTCTTTGCATAAACAAAATTAAAATAGCTAAGCCAAGAAATTGGTAGAAAAAAGTTGTATGAAATATTTCCGGAAAGAGAGTGATATCCAAAATATAACACAGAAATGTTTACCACCAAAAGTCATTCCCCAGTAGAGAAATAGGCTAAGATAAGACGTGATGAACTTAACCTGGGAGAGGCATTTTGTTCCATGAATTTGCAGCCAGGCAGAGCAGCAGAAGCAGAATGGAACACTCTCCAGAAGAGTGTTTCTCTTCTACCACAAATATTCCAAGTTTCTTCATTTGATTCTTAGACGAGCACTTCCTGATTTCACTCTTCTGGGCATGCTCCGGGTGTCACTTGTATTCAGAACTTCAGGCCAATCCTCCAGATGTGGTTTGAGGCAAAGCACAATCGTTGCTACCTTCTTGGTGCATACTATATCTCTGTTAAAATAGGCGAGGATTATGTTAGCATGTTGGCTGTCATGACACAATATTGATTCCTATTAAGTATCCAGTGTAGTCAAACTCCTGATTCTTAACACAGAAGGCATGAGTCATTTGTACACTGACAAAGTGCCAGCTGATTTTCAAGTACAATGAATTTTAATAGCACTAAGAAAATCTCAGAAATATTGCCAGCTTACTTCAAACGCCCAGAAAAGCCTATTTTTGTCCAACTGAATATCAGGGAAGTGTTTTTTTGTTGCTTGTCTTAATTTCTGATTCTGTACTTGGCCATGGTGCAAGTCATTTGCCCTACATGCAATAGAAAGGAGAGCAAAGGAAAACAAAACACTTTTGTAACTGATGGACTGATGTATTTTCTTTCTCATTCTTGAAGTTCAAATCGAAAAATCTATCAACTTTTACACTTGAGATTTGTACTCAAACCCCAATTTCAAAACCTACCAGCTATGGGATAAATGTGTCTGAATTTCAATTTTCTCATTTATCGTTGAATCAAGAAATTCCAGTTTAGCACTTTTTAAATATCTGTTTTGCCCGAGTTAGTATGCTAGCCTCTAAATACAATAGATTACAAGTGGAAGATACCTCCTCTAGACATTATAGTTTTTTGAGTTCATAAAAATATATACGCAGATAGGTCTAATGCAAAATACAGTGTGACAAAAGTGAGGAAGAGATATAAGCAAAAAAATTAAGGGAAATATGGGGGGGTGGGGAATCAACAAATGAATCAAGAAAGAGGATCTGTGGAAGGTGTGCAGTGAAGTCTAGGTCCTGGAGAAAGACAATACTTTAACTTTAGGTGATGAGGAGGATGAAGTTTATTTTAGGCATGATGAACGTTTTGTGTGAATATTCAGAATCAATTGGGGGAAGGGCAAGCCTACCCATTAGATCATTTTAATTGAAACATCCTGAACTAGGGGTGTTTTAAAATAGATACAATTATGTACAAAGTTTATTAAAGACTATGTAGAAAGAAGTGAGGGAAAAGTCACTAATCTTTCTAATGTCTTGCAGTCAGCCTAGACCTCATGCATAGAACAGACGAGCATAATATGGGAGACTAATAGCAATTAACAAACCACATTTTCACTCAGTTTTGTTCATTTTGAGGAAGTAGAAATGCAGGCATATATTTATAAGCCAGTCAGGAACTATAAGTATTATAGAAGGAGCTTCTTAATCACAAGTCAAATGAATGTCGAGACAAAGAACTCATAGGAATAAGTAAAAGATGAGGGAACTCAAGGAAAAGATGATCTTACAAGGATAATTGCTATGTTCTGTGACAAGCGAAGATATGGAAATGTTGCTACTTATTTTATTGAAATGTTGCAGAGAGGCTTATTAACCATAGCAATCACGGTGAATGGAGGGCAATATTTGGCAGCTTTGAAAACAGAACCTCTGCTTCAATGGGGTCCAATTAGAGTCTGAAGAGGTGACTGTAATCCTTGGACAGGGGAGGGGCTTACTAACTATATAGTACTCTGACTTGATACTGTACCAGGTATTAGGTGATTCTGAAGATAGCTGTTTAGGTCAAAACCAGCTGGAGTGAGATATATCTTGCACAGTAGGGAGAAGTATAGATGTGATGCCCAGCATGGAGGAGCTGATGCTTTTCCTGCAAGCATTCTTGATGTCCTTTTTCCTCAAGCTGTAGGCCAGTGGGCTTAGAATTGGGATAATCATAATATAGAGTACATATGATATTTTGTCTATGTCCATGATATGATTAGCACTGGGCTGTAGGAACACCAAGATAATTGTCCCATATACACTGTCCTGCAGACACACTAATACTGCTATGAGTTGGGAGGCACAGGAGGGGAAGGCTTTCTTCTGACGCTCAGCAGAATGGATTCTCAGAATGACATTAGGGATAAACACACAAAAGGTGAAAATGTTCATGAGGGTAAAAGAGATATTGAATCCCCCCTAATATAAAGAGCACCCACTCATTCATGTGGATATTACAGTAGGAGAGAGACAGGAAAAGGGAAATATATATTAGATGATTCTGAAGATAATTGTTTAGGTCAGGACTAGTTGGAGTGAGATATATGTTGTTCAGTAGGGAGAAGTATAGATGCGATGCCCTTCATAGAGGAGCTGATACTACAACACAGAGGCTTGCAAAGAGCCACATGATGATCATAGGCCATGGGAGCCAAGAAGAAACTTTCAACAGCAGTAAATGTTGTAAAGAATAACAACTGCGTAGCAGATCAATTATAGGAGATGAACTTTTCCCATGTGAAAAATTCAACCATCACCTTGGGAGTAACAGGTGAGACACAGCCCACATCCACCACAGACAGGTTACTGAAGAAAAAGTACATAAGAGTGAGTTGATGGGATTCCCCAAATATCAGGACTACCATACCCAGGCTTCCCACTAGTTTGATGATGTATGTGAGGATGAGTAACATAAAGAGGGGCTAAAGAGGGGCATTTCAAGCTCTGAGGCATCTTAGTCCCAGAAAAATGAACTCACTAACCTCTGAGCCATTCTTCCTAGATACTACTGAGAAGTTAGGTCATTTATGTATAAGAAGAAAGATGGCATCAAAAGAATGAACTTAGACCTATGAATGACTCAGTCATAAAATAGGACCACAGATACTTGTTTTTATATATATATATATATACACACACATGCATATATATAGTATACATATATATGTATAATGAATTTTATCTATACTTAATATATATATTGTGAATTATATATACATGTATATGTGTGTATACATATATATATGTGTGTAGATATTATATATATATATATGTATATATATATATATATGTATACACACATATATAGTGGATGGTGGAAATATTGGCATGAATGAGAAGGAAGGATTAAAAGATTTTCATGGAAACTGATCCAGCACCTATCATCTCACTGACTTCAGATTTCTCTTTGGAGAGAGGCCCTTGAGACTAGATTGCTATTTTTCTTATCAGTCTCTGAGATCTAGGTTTCTCATACTTATTGCCACTAAGGTAGACTGAAGCCTTTGTGTTCTTCTGGAGAGTTAAAGAGGGCTTTATTGTAGAGAGTAGCAGAGCTAGGGTCTTGTTAAAGAATATACTCCACTCTGACAAACAGGAGAGAAAAATAATATAAGAGAGAAGAAAGAAACGAAGAGAGGGCCTAAGAAACAAATGGCGCAAGTGAATCAAGATGCCAGTGAGACTTTGAACAGCCACAGACAAATGCATGTGAGGCTTACAGCAACAACTGGGGCCCATGTAGTGGAATGAAGTGATCAGTCACTGGATAGGACCCCTACCAACCAAGTCCAGTTAGATAGCTATGGAAATTGAGTCAATCGGAATGATCACAGAATTATTTAACAACAAATTCATTGTTTCTAAGTTGAATATTCTTTACATTCTATCTTCACATATTCTCAATATTTTATTACCAAAACTATGGAAGCAGATGGGGCCCTCATATAGGACTGATGGTTATTTTGTTCTGTTATTCATTTAAATTGATTCCAGTATACCAAATATCCATATCTATCTACCTACCTACAAACATATGCACATACACACAAGCACACATACTATATAGAGATATATACATATATGTATATGTATACATATAGAGAGAGTTGTAGATAATGAAGATATGTCATGTATAGACATAGATAGAGATACATATATTAATCCAGATTCAGTTATAGATATCTCTTAGCAGTCAGGCTTCTCTCTCCCCTAAGTCTGGATGGACATTAGGAACAAGACTTGTAGTCCATCACAAACCCACTCTCATTCTTTACAACTTGGACAGACCTTACAGTTTTTGCTTCCTAGAGAACCTAGGAGTAACTCTGTATGTAATGAGGCACTAGACTTGAGGAAGGCCCAAGTGGAAGACATTAGTAGACAGTCTCATGGAATCCATGCGAATTGTCACTATGAAATAGCCATTAAAGAAGACACAATATCATGATTTTATAGCAGAGGATATTCAGTTTCTCATAAATTTAACATATGAAAAAAATCACTTCAATTGCAAACATCACCAGCAAAGGTACATATAATTGGAAACTGAAAAAGGAGGAATGATAGTCAATAGATGGATAATTTTAGTGGTATGTTGATACTCCCCAATGGTGATGTGAGGAGTTAAAATTCACTTTATATCTATCACTGGGACTTGGACAGATGAGATATACCTGGAACATGCTTCTGGGAGGTTGTACAGTAAATGAACTAACACCCATCAGATTGCCAAAGTTAGCAAAAAAGGCAAATGACAAATGTTGGAGGGACTTCAGGAAAATAGGAATAAAAAAGGTCCTTGGGTAGAGCAGTGGAACAGTCCAGTCATTATGGAAAGCACAAGAGAATGATAGCTCTCCTTAACCTGTGTAGTAATGAGAGCAAAGAAAGAGGAAGAGGACATCAAATGCATAAAAGTATTCATAGTTGGACTTACTGCAGTGGCAAATGATTGGAAAATGAGATCTTTATCAGTGCCTAATTTAATAAATTATGGTATATGAATATAACCAAATATAGTTGTATTATAAGAAATTATGGAAGAAATGATTTCAGAGAAACCTAGGAAGCAGTCTAATAACCAATAAAGCCAAAGGAGTAGAACAAGATTTGTTATTTTTTGGTTGTTGATTTTTCATGACCTCATTCAGCATTTTCTTGGAAAAGATACCAGAGTTGTTTGCCATTTCATTCTCCAACTCCATTTATAGTTGAGGAAACTAAAGTAAGTAGGGAAAATGATTTGCCCAATGTCACAGAGCTAGTAAGAGTCCGAGGCCATATTCGAACTTGTGAAGATGAGTCTTCCTGACTCCAGGGTTGGTGCTCTATCTACTGCATCACCTAGCAAGCTTCCATAGAGCCAGGAAAACAAGTGTACAATACAGCATTGTAAAAAGTGAACAGTTTTTTTTTTTTTTATGACTTCAGATCCCTGACCCACTCAATGACACAGAAACATTCTGGATGACATTGATGAAGCATGACATGATGAAGCATCCCTACTGAGGGATCACATACTGAACTACATAATGAAACATACATTTTTTATGATGCCAGTGTATAAATTTATTTTGCTTTACTATGTATATTGTTTTCTTTATCATTTTGGGACAGAGAGGGGGAAGTGGGAAAGAGAGGAAAATATGTGTTAATTGAACAAAAAAGCAAAGTTTTGTATACCAGTTTTGTATACCAAGAAGAAATGCTCATGTGATCATATCCAATAATGGAAGTGATAAACATGGTGAAAATCATGCGGGTGAAGTATTTGGAGATTTGGTTGCAGACATAAAAGGACTATTGTCATAAGAATAGATTCCTGATCACTTAAGGTAGAATAGGAAATATGAGGCTTTTGGGAAAGGCATCATGCAACAGGTTCAGGAGCAACAGCAACACTAGCAGTAGCAGCAACAGTAACAGCAGCAACAGCAAGAGCAGCAGTAGCAAGAGCAGCAGCAAAACCAACAGCAGCAGCAGCAGTAGCAAGAGAAGCAGCAACAGCAACAGGAGCAGCAGCAGCAAGAGCAGCAGCAACAACAGCAGCAACAGTAGCAACAGTAACAACAGCAGCAACAGTAGCAGCAACAGTAGCAACAGTAACAATAACATCAGCAAAAGCAACAACAAGAGCAGCATCAATAACAGCAACACCACCAGCACAAACGGTAGCAACATCAACAGTAGCACCAGCAGCAAAAGCAAGAGCTGAAGTAGCAAGAGCAGCAGCAATAGGAATGTATGTGTAGAACGTATATGTATGTATATAAAATTGTATGCCATCTCAGGGAGGCAAGGGGGAAGGCAGGGGATAGGAGGGGTAGAGTGGGGGGAAAAATATAAATTATAGTGTAGTGATTGTAGAACAGTGAAAAAAGTAAAATAATTTTTAAAAAGAATAGGGAATATTAAATTACCTAAATGTTGGAAGAATATGTGATTCCATCCATTTCAAATGCAAAGAACATGCCAAACTAATCGGTAGAAATATCTTTCTAATGTCAGTAGTAGAGGGATTGGACCTTAATCAAAACCAAAACCTTTTACATACTAACAATCAGAAGGGGTCCCCATGGTTCCTGGAGACATATACTAGAAAGTCTCTCAGTTTCTAAAAGTGATTCTGAGAGACAACAAACATTAACCAACCTCAAAGGCCAAAGCTCCACAATGCAGATATCCAAAAATAAAGCTAAAAATCAATCAGAAAGAAAGAAAGAAAGAAAGAAAAAGAAAGAAAGAAAGAAAGAAAGAAAGAAAGAAAGAAAGAAAGAAAGAAAGAAAGAAAGAAAGAAAGAAAGAAAGAAAGAAAGAAAATGCGGGGCTAGTCGTCCAGAAGATTTGGGTCTAAATTCTACCTCAGACATTTTCCTACCTGTAAAGCCCTGAGAATGTCCCTGAACTTTTATTATCCTCTATTTGGCTAACTGAAAAAAAAAATGAGGATATAAATAATTATTGCACTTATCTCATAGAGTTGTGAGATTAAAGTGAATCATTTGATGTAAACCATTATTAGACGTGAGCTGAGAAGATTGAGTGAAGGAATGATGTCTTTTTTAAACTTCATAATTCCCTCAGAGTACAACCCAGTGCTTTGCAAAACATATGTCCTTAAATAATGTTTGTGAATAAGTTTTTTAAGGTTTTGTTAACATTAAGCATGTCTGACATACTATGCTATTGTTCAGTTATTTTCAATCTTGTCTGACCATTCATGACTCCATTTATGTTTTCTTGGCAAAGATACTGGAATGGTTTGTCATTTCCTTCTCGAGTTACTTTTGCAGCTGGGGAAACTAAGACAAACAGCATTAGGTGATTTGCCAAGGCATATTCAATTTATAAATGTCTGAGGCTAGATTTGAACTCAAGAAGGTGAATCTTTCTGACTCCAGGCCTGGCACACTATCCATTGTACCATCTATATGGTGCTCAATATACTTTGTGCCCTCTCAAAATGCACTTTCACTCAATGGAAAATAATAACTGGCATTTTAAAATCACTTTAAAATTTGAAAATACCACATTTCTTGAATGCAGTTGTTCAGGAATTCTGATTATGGTATTACAGTTGAAGAAAACGAGGCTAAAATAACTTGACCAAGGTCATACAGACAGTGTCAGAGTGGAAGCACTTGAACACAGTTGTTTCAAGCTCCAACGAACTATGCCGTATTATCCTTCAGATCAACCCTGGAATTGTGGGTTAGGCTTTTTAGAACCTAACTATCTGGAAATGGTAGAGACAGAGAGGCACCTTCACATGTGGGCCTTGAGTTTGAAGTCCTAATACTCGGAAAGAAGTCATTCTGTTGAAGAATCTGCTCCCTTGTCCCTAATCCTCTATCGAGTGGTCCCTGTTTCAAGAGAAATCATCCTTTGTCACTGCTGCATTGGATGACAATAGAAGTAATGAATTTCTCTTCTCCAGCTTCTCAAGACTAACAATGATTGAATGACTGAGAAGACACCAGGCTCCAGGTTGATCCTGTTGCTATTAACTCTAATAGGGTGTCATTTAGATGTGAGTGGCTGAATGTGGGCATCAAGGAGGGTTTTATATAGACACTGGCATAAAGCAACTTTTAGGAGAACAATGGTACCTTGGGAAACCTGACAGTTCTTCACCTGGCTCCTGAGCTAAACAAATCATTAACTCTGCTGTGACCATTAGAACTAAGTTTTGCTTGTCCAAAGAGACCATGTTCTTACAGGTAACTTTGTCTTTATCAGTTCATTGTAAGTTAGTTATTCTTAATTCATACTAAGAGGCCCTAGAGGAGAGGATCTAAAGGCATAAGTACTGATCATATACCTTTCCTAGGTATGTATAGGGAAAAAATTATTAATCATAGAAAATACAAACACTACTTAGAAAGAAAATAATATAATTTGAATTGCGCAAAATTAAGAATAAACTTTAGCAAAAACAATATAGTTAAAGTAAGAAGGCAAGCAATTGACTTTTGAAAAATAGTTGTATCAAATATCTCTGGAAAGAATGATGTTCAAAATATAACACAAAAATGTGTAAGACCAACAGTCATTCCCCGACAGAGAAGTGATCTACGATTAGAGATAATAAATTTCATCTGGGAGAGGCATCTTTTTCCTTGAATTTTCAATCAGGCAAAGCAGCAGGTCCAGAGTGGAGAATTTTCCGGAAGAGTTTTTCTTCTCTACTACAAATATTCCAAGTTTCTTCAACTGCTTCTTATACGAGCACTTCCTGGAGTTACTCCTCTTGGCATGTTGCAACTATGAGTTGTACTCAAGACAATCCTCCAAATCTGGTGTGAGGCAGAGCAGGATCATTCATGGTTCAAACTATATGTCTGTTAAAATAGAGTAGGATTATGTTGAGGTGCTGGCTATCATGACACAATATTTATTTATATTATACTTTCTCTCCCGTCAAACTCCTAAATCTCTTCACAGAAAGCATGAGTCACTCACACTCCAACACAGTGCCAGCTGATTTTCAAGTACAATGAATTTTAGTAGCACTAAGAAAAGCCCCTAATTTTACCAGCTTACCCCATACTCATGGAAAGTCCTATTTTCATACCACTGAATGTCAGTGAAGAGGGTTTTTTCTTGTGTGTTTATTTTTTTAATATAAGTTTATTTATTTAACTTTTTACATTCATTTTCACAAAATGTTGGGTTCCAAATTTTCTCCCCTTTAACCCCTCCCCCCACCCCAATACACCGAGCAACCTAATTTTCCCTATCACCAATCTGCCCTCTCTTCTATCATCCCTCCCTTCCCTTGTCTCCATCTTCTCTTTTCTCCTATAGGGCCAGATGACTTTCTATTCCCCTTTAACTGTATTTCTTATTTCCTAGTAGCAAGAACAATACTCAACAGTTGTTCCTAAAACTTTGAGTTCCAAATTCTCCCCATCCCTCCCTCCCCACCCATTCCCTTTGGGAAGGCAGGCAATTAAATATAGGCCATATCTGTGTAGTTTTGCAAATGACTTCCCTGATATTCATGTTGTGTAAGACTAACTGAATTACCCTCCATCCTATCCTGCCCCCCATTATTTCTATTCTGTCTCTTGATCTTGTCCCTCCCTGAGTGTTGACTTCAAATTGCTCCCTCGTCCCATTGCCCTCCCTTCCATCATCTCCCCCCCTTGCTTATCTCCTTCTCCCCCACTTTCCTGTATTGTAAGATAGGTTTTCATACCAAAAGGAGTGTGCATTTTATTCCTTCGTTTAGTCGAATGTGATGAGGGTAAACTTCATGTTTTTTTTCTCAGTTCTCCTCTTTGCCCCTCCACTAAAAAGTCTCCTGCTTGCCTCTTGAATGACATAAAATTTACCCCATTTCATTTCATCCTCTCTCCTCCCACTACATTTCCCTCTCACCGTTTACTTTAATTTCTTTTAAAATATGGTCCCATACTATTCAATTCACTCTGTGCTCTCTGTCTCTGTATGTGTGTGCATGTGTGTATGTGTATGTGCGTGCACACGTGTACATGTGTGCGTATGTGTGTGTGTAGTCCCACCAACTGCCCAGATACTGAAAAGTTTTAAGAGTTACAAATATTGTCTTTCCATGTAGGAATGTGAACAGTTCACTTTTGGTAAGTCCCTTAAGACTTCTCTTTGCTGTTTACTTTTTCATGCTCCTTCTCATTCTTGTGTTTGAAAGTCAAATTATCTTTTCAGCTCTGGTCTTTTCATCAAGAATGCTTGAAAGTCCTCTGTTTCATTGAAAGACCATATTTTCCCCTGAAGTATTATACTCAGTTTTGCTGGGTAGGTGATTCTTGGTTTGAGTCCTAGTTCCTTTGACTTCTGGAATATCCTATTCCACGCCCTTCGATCCCTTAATGTAGAATCTGCTAAATCTTGTGTTATCCTGATTTTATTTCCACAATACTGGAATTTTTTCTTTCTAGCTGCTTCAATATTTTCTCCTTGACCTGGGAATTCTGGAATTTGGCCACAATGTCCCTAGGAGTTTCTCTTTTTGGATCTATTTCAGGCGTTGATCGATGGATTCCTTCACTACTTATTTTGCCCTCTGGTTCTAGAATCTCAAGGCAGTTTTCCTCGATAATTTCATGGAAGATGATGTCTAGGCTCTTTTTGTGATCATGGCTTTCAGGTAGTCCCATTATTTTTAAATTGTCTCTCCTGGATCTATTTTGCAGGTCAGTTGTTTTTCCCATGAGATATTTCACATTCTCTTCCATTTTTTCATTCTTTTGGTTTTGTTTGGTGATTTCTTGGTTTCTCTGAGAGTCCTTAGCCTCCATCTGTTTCATTCTCATGCTCAGAGAACTATTTTCTTCAGTGAGCTTTTGAAACTCTTTTTCCATTTGGCTAATTCTGCTTTTGAAAGCATTCTTCTCCTCATTGGCTTTTTGACCCTCTTTTGCCAATTGAGTGAGCCTATTTTTCTAGGTGTTATTTTCTTCAGCATTTTTTTGGGGTTTCCTTTTGCAAGGTATTGACCCGTTTTTCATGCTTTTCTTACATCATTTCTCTTCCCAATTTTTCCTCCACCTGTCTAACTTGATTTTCAAAATCCTTTTTGAGCTCTTCCATCTCCTGAGCCCATTGGATATCTATTTCTGATGTTTGGGATACAGAAGCCTTGACTTCTATGTCTTTCCCTGATGGTAAGCATTGTTCCTCCTCATCAGAAATGAAAGTGGGAAACATCTGTTCACCAAGAAAGTAGCCTTCTATGGTCTTATTTTTCTTCCCTTTTCTGGGCATTTCCCCAGCCAATCACTTGACTTCTGAGATTCCTCTCCACACCTGCCTAGATCCGCCCAGCTAGTGCTTGGGGTCTGAGATTCAAACGCTGCTCCCCAGCCCCAGGGCTTTCAGTGGTGGGCACGGCTGCTATACAATGTGAGCTTAAGTTCTGGTGCTAAGGTGGGGGCAGGGCCACCTCCCAGGCTCAGTTCCCTCAGGGGGTTTTTGCGGAGTCATTCGATAATGGCCCTGGGCTCCTGCCTCCTCTGGGAGTCCCAGGCCGCTGCTGCCTCTGCCTCTTCCGCTTCCTCCCAAGGGGGCTTATGGAGACACCCCGCTCCCCTCTCAGTCAGCCCAGAAGTCTCTTTCACTGACCTGTGCACCTTTGGGTGCAGGGACCTTCGTGGCCGCCAGAGATTCCATCCCTGAAGCCTGCTCACATCTGCTCCTCTCGGGGTCATGCGACCAGGGCAGGGCAGGGGTGCGATTCACTCTCTGGTGAGCGATGGACTTTTGGGGTCGGTTTTTCAGGGCTCTCTGACACAGAAATCTCCTCCACTGTGTTGCTGCGTGGCTTGCACTACTCCTGAATTTGTGGGGAGTTTTTTTTACAGAAAATTTATGAGCTGTGGGTTCAGAGCTAGCATACGTGAGTCTTTCTACTGCACCATCTTGGCTCCTCCCCCTCTTTCTTGATTTTTAAAATCTTTTTTGAGCTCTTCTGTGACCTGAAACCAATTCACATTTTTCTTGTGAAAAATTTGGGCTTTGAATGTAGGACTTATGACTTCGTTATCTTCTTTGGAGTTTGTATTTTGGTATTCCTAGTCATCATAATAACTTCCCATGGTCAGATTTTTTTCTGTTGCTTGCTCATTTTCTAGCTTATTTCTTGACCTCTAATTCTTGATAAACTTCCCAAGTGGAAGGGGCAATGTCTCAAGTTTCAGGTTTTTTGTCCAGTTAAATTCAGATGTAATTTTATAAATTTTTGATTCTTTCAAGGTGGTATGATCTAGGAAGAGGTGTGGGTACTCTTCTCCTGTACTGTGCCTTGGTTTGTGAGTCACCATAAGCACTCTTTTCAACCCTGGAACTTTGACCAAGGTCCCCATTTTCCTGCGACCACAAACTCTGCTGTACTACTGCTCCTCCTGTCACTGGCACCACGATCCATGACTGCAACCCAGATCTAAATATCGGCAATGCAACAGAATTCTCTCCCTGGAGCCAGCAAAGGGACCCCTACAAATCTCCTTCTGACTCCTTTCCAAATTCCCTTTCTGTGAGGTTTGGAAACTGCCACTCTTGCCACTGATTGAGTCATGACGAGACCTTGCTCCTGGCTTGCTGGAGACAAGTCTGCGCTGTCATGGCCTGCTCTGGACTGTGCTCCTCTCCCATCCTGATGCAACAGACTTTTCCCTGATGAACTTCTAAGTTGTCTTAGGCTAGAAAATTGTTTCATTCCATCTTTCAGTGGGTTCTGCTGCTCTAGAATTTGTTTGGAGTCATTATTTAAACATATTTGGAGGGCGTTGGTGGAGAGGTCAAGTGAGTCCCTCTCTTTATCTTCTTGGCTCCACCTCCACTGTCTCGGTTTTTTTTTAAAAATGCTAGACCAAGTAAGTAGTGAAGAAAAAAATATCTAACCCCCAAACCCCAAAGTAACTTTGCATTTTGATAAGATCAACTTGAATTTGATAAAATATTTGGAATTGGTGACTAGAGTTCAGAGAAGCCATATCTGAATTATCCCTTCTCCTTAACTATTGTTGTTCAGTTATTTAGCCAAGTCTGACTCTTCATGAGTTTATGAACTTGTCCATGTGTTTTTCTTGAAAAGGTACTAGCCCAGTTTACTATTTCTTTCTCCAGTGTTTCCTCATTTTATAGAGGAACTGAGGCAAAAAAGGAGTTGTGAGTTTCCCAGGATCATATAGTTAATAAGTGCCTGAGGCCAAATTTGAACTCAAATGCACCACCTAGTTGCCCCTCTCCTTTCTTAGAATAAGGCTAACAGTTCTAATAGTTTTTCTGAAAGCATTCTTGACATCTTTGTTTCTTAGACTATAGACCAATGGGTTTAGCATGGGAATGATCATGGTATAGAATACAGAGGCCATTTTATCTGTATCCATGGAATGAGCTGATGAAGGTTGTAGATACATGAAGATGGTTCCTCCATAGAATAAGGACACTGCAAATATGTGAGAAGCACAAGTGAAGAAGGCTTTCTGGCGACCCTCATTAGAGCGTATTCTCAAGATGGCAATGAAAATTGAGAGATAGGAGGTCACAATGACCAGAAGAGCAAAAGCCATATTAAATGCCCCTACAATACAGACCAATAACTCAGTGTAGTGTATATTTGAGCAGGAAAGAGTCAAGATTGGAGGAATATCACAAAAAAAGTGATTCACAATATTGGAACCACAGAAAGAGAGGCTGAATATACAGCCTATGTGGATGGAAGAGTTCAATGAACCACAGACATAAGAACTAATGGTTAGACCAATACACATTTTTGATGACATGATGCTAGAGTAATGTAGGGGCTTACACACAGCCACATGGCGATCATAGGCCATGGAGGCCAATAGATAATTTTCAGTAGTGACAAAGATTACAAAAAAGAACATTTGCGTGGCACAATCATTGTAGGAGATGGTCTTGTCCCCTGTGAGGACCCCAGCAATTACTTTGGGAATAATAGCTGAAGAAGAGCCTAAATCCACCAGAGAGAGGCTAGTGAGGAAGAAGTACATGGGAGTGTGGAGAGTGGATTCCTTCCAAATCAAGGATATCAAGCCCAGGTTTCCTACTAAGGTGATGAGGTAGATAAAGGTCAATATTATGAAGAGCAGAACTTGAAGCTCTGGAATATTTGTTAATCCTGTAAGAACGAACCCATTCACTTCTGTGCTGTTATCCAGAAATGCCATTGGGGAGCACGATCATTGATCTACAAACAGAGGAAAAATAATTATTTCTGCACAATGGTAAAATAGTCAAAACCCTATCCATAGATCTATCTTTTTCAAATGGTGAAAATAATGACTTGAATGACCAGGAAAACCTAGCTGATAATCATGGCAACTACTCCATAACTTTTCATTGAACTTGTTCTAGATGACTCTTTCAAAAATAATTTCATGGATAATTTGTTATATCATAGGGCATCTAAGTGTCTGGGGTGCTAGGCCTGGAATCAGGAAGACTTCTCTTCCTGAGTTCACATCTGATCTCAGACATTGAATAGCTATGTGACTCATCTGTAAAATGAGGTGGGGAAGGAAATTATAAACTACTCCTTTATCTTTGCCAAGAAAATCCCTAAAGGGATCATGAATTATCAGACATGATTAAAAAATGACCGAAGAGCAACTTTTATGTTACATTCAATCCCAAATATTTCCCTTCTTATCCAACTCATTCTACCTCTATGAATCTTCTCTTGGAACAACAATTTTAAGATAAAAACCAGTTCAGTAAAACTTATCAATAAACGTATGCTCTCTAAAATATACAGCCATACTCAAGGTCCCTCATCTCTATATTGAAAGCACTGAACTTTTTTTCTCAGCTCATATCTAGAGCTAAACTTTATTTCAATTGCATATCATTCATTTTTATTTTATTTTTTTCTACATTTTGAATATGTGATGTTTTCATCATTCTTATTTCTCTCTGCATCCATTAGTGTTTCCATAATGATTTTCCAAATTCTTCACATTCATAATTTCTTAATGAATATTTATATTCAGTATTATAACTGTACCAAAACTTATTCGACATGGTTCTAATCAATGGACACTTTCTTTTTTTTTCAGTTTTTATTAGAAAAAATACTACTGTTTTGAGGCCCTCCCTCACTCTCTCTCCCTCCCTCACCCTTTCTTCTTTCTTTGCTTCCTTTCTTCTCTTCTTTTCCTTCCTTCCTCCTTCCCTTTTATATGTTTTACCTCAAGTTTGCTAAATTTACTTAAGATGTTAGTGTGCCTTTACATTTTCTTTTTGATTTGGTTTCCACTATACTTTAGATCTTTCTTTTCCTCTGTACAACTAAGCATGCATTTTATAATCTTTCACCACTCCTACGATCCCTAACCTCTTAGTTTAAGTAATACTATTTTGTGATCTTCTCTTCCAGTAAACTTTCCTTGACTTTGTCCCTCTTTCTTATTTCTTTCTACACCCCTTTAAGCTTTATTGCTGAATCCTGCTTGCCAATTTCTAGTTTATTTACTGCCTAATTTGTTCCTCTTTAGTCTATGTCCTTCATGATGGTAGAGATTTCAGAATATCAGATTTAAACTCCCTCCTACACCTCATGTTTACATTTTTGTATTTGTAGATATTATCACCTAATGTATTTTCTGGTATGCTTCACTCTTAGAGTTGTTATATCATAAAGGAAGCAATCTGAATTTCAAGAAATATCACTTAACAGAAATTACTCTGAGTCATTTCTACACTCCCATCACCGCTCTGGGTGCTGTCTTCTCTTGGGGATGCACATTCTATCTCATGGAGTTTGTAGAAAGACAACCAGTTCTTCTCATATAATGGAATCTATTAATTTGCCCATGAGGCCCCAGACAAAGAAAAATATAAGACGTCTTCTCTTGTCTCAGATATCTGTCTCCTTCCACAATAAGAAATAGGGCTTTAATGAATTTCCTCTTCCTCTTTAAGTGCAAGATTTTACCTTTAACCTTCCCCTCCATCCATTTGATTTAGTGCCTATGTTCCATTGCTTTTAAACTGTTCTCCCACAGCTCCCACTGTTTTTAGGATATAAAGAAAATAAGACAGGTATAAAACTTCTGTACTCCCCTCTAATTTTATATATAGATATAGACAGATATAGTTATAGATAGATATATAGAGAGATATAGACATATCTCTATACATATATATATATATTATATCTTTATGTATCTAGGTAGTAAGATAGATAGACAGACAGACAGACAGACAGACAGATAGACAGAGAGATAGATCGATAGATAGATCAATCTCCGGAAGCTAGATAGTACAGTAAATGGAGTGTTGGACACAGAGTCAAAAAGATCTTAATACAAGTCCTGCCTCAGATACGAATTAGATGATAGTAACTTAAATGAGATGGTAACTTAACAACTCTCAATCTTTGATTCCTCACTTTTAAAATGGGGACAATAACAGCATCTACTCTACTGCATTGTTGAAAGGATCAAATGACATAATATGTAATATTCTGCTCCCAATTTTTTATTTGTGGATTTCACTTTTCAAGGTCCAATTTTTATAATTGATCATTAGATTCAGATTTAATAGCAATGTTATTTTGGGGTTGATGTTTAACTCCCCCTTTTTTGGGGAATATACTATTCCACTGTTTAATTTATCATGACCAGCAATTAATTCCAGTTTGTAACTGGTATATTTTCATAACTGAAAGTGTTTTTAATGACTGCTTACAAAATCCATTGTGTTTTTTAATTGAAATTGTAAAGTTTAATCAACTCAAGTCTTGAATTTTTAAGCATATATCTATTAGAGATCTTTGAAAGATCATGGAAAACAAGGAAAACAACTGTTGAAGGATTGTAGGGAAGGGGAAGTAAATCCAGTCTGCAGAATAAAAGTACAATTTTTATTAGAGGCATATTTTAGATCACATTCTAGAGATCATTAGTGAATATCTAAAAAAAGAAAGCAGTCATGGCAGGGCTGTAAAATGGCTTCATCAAGAATAGTTCGCATCAGACTATATGAATTTCCTTTTTTTTTTTTTAAAGCAAGGCTAGTGAAGAGAAAGATTAGAGGAATGCTGCATATGGTATTTGCCTGGATTTGAAAAAAAAAATCTGTTTTGCTATTCTTGTGGGAAAGATTCAGAGATGTAGATAAGTTAATTGTGGTATTTGGAGGAGACAGAAATGTTTGAATAATAGTAGTCATTAATGATTTGATAGAAATTCAGGCGCTCCTCAGTGGAGTTAGTCAAGTGTCCATATCTGGCCTCATAAAAATTTAAGAATTTCATTAATGACTGCTTAAAATAATTGAAAATGGCACAATGTTTGTGATCATAATTAACTCAAGGAATTACAGTCTTCATATTAAAAAAAGTATGGCAAGCTAGAACACTGGAAAGTCTTACACTTGAATTAAAAAAAGATAAAATTTTTGAAGTTCATAATTAGGGAGACATGGTTATACAGAAGTTTATCTGAAGAGAGTCTAATGATTTTAGTGGATTGCAATTACAACCTATATCAAGGGAATACCATACAAATCAGGAAAGGTAATTCAATCATAGTCTGCTTGTAGTGAGGCAAAGAATCTAGAAATTAGGAGAAGTTGATCTCCCTGTATTTGGCATCTAGAGCATTTATTTAGATATGACCTTCATACTTTAGGAAGCAGGTCAATAAGCATTAGTAAAATAAAAGTAAAATAAAAAAAAGTCATTAAACATTTTTGCATATGTCATAGAACATTGAGAGAATTCTGGTGAACGCTTCCCAGAATAAGGATTTTAAATGCATAAAGCATAAAAATTATGAAGGAAATAAAAAAATCATCGATAGAGATGTATTTTTCATAATTCCAAGTTCATAGATCCCTCTGAAATCTAACCATGTGTTATACATGTCTGAAGATTCCAGGGAAAGGATTACTGATCTGTATTGGGAAAAAGGCACCCAACATGGAGAAGGTCTTCAAAATGATGTGATGTGGGTATTGGCAATAATAGCTAACCTGTGCATATCACTTTAAAGTTTACAAAGCTCTGTAAAGATATCATTTTATGCCTATGATAGCCCTGACAGATAAGTGCTATTATTATCTCTATAGAGTAAACTGAAACTGAGAAGGGTTAAGTGATTTGCCCAAAGTCACGTAAAGTTAGAGATTTGAACCTAGGTCTACAACCAATCTATTCAGTGCAGCATGCTGACTCCCACTCTAAGGTAAGTACTGAATTCTTGAATTGGATTTCCCAGGACCTACCTGAGTCATTAAGAAATGTCAATGAGGTTCCAAATGAATGTCAAGCACTTTCACAGAATTGGGGTTAAAGTTCCAAGCTTAGGAAGCAAGTGATATTGTTAGAGAGAATGCTCCATTGAACCAGGCGCTAAGTGTTGAAAGGTGCTTAGATCAAGAAAAGTCATCCCTAGCTACTGCTGCTACATTGATGGCAGTAGTCTTAAGTACATTCTGTTCAGTCACAAGATGAACGAAAGAAGTCAGATGAACGAGTGAAAGTCTCAGATAACTCCTGATTCATGTTGGTTTCACGTCAATGAATCACCATAGAGCCCCGTTTGCATTTGAATGATTAGAAGTAGATGTTGGAGGAGACTTAATAGAGATCTGAAAACACATTGACTCTTAGGAGACTATGTCCCCTTGGAAACACCTGGAAAGTCTACTGACATTTGTAAACAAAAAAAGTCATTAATTTTTTTTAATGACTCCAGAGATCAAATCCTGATTGCCTAGGGAGATAGTTTCTTGAGTGTGTCTTGGTCTTTCTTGGCTCATTGTTAGTGAAGTGAAACGGAAAGAGCTCTGGATTTGAGAATAAGAAGACCCCATTCTGTATTTTAATTTTGGCTCTACTCTCTCCTGGTAATGTGGTCTTGGGCAAGTCACTGACTTGCTCCAAGCCTCAAGTAATTTATAGGTAAAAAGGTCATAATAATATCTGTCATACTGAATTCAAAGTGTTGTTTTGAACATCAAATATGTCATTTGATGTGAAAAATAAAGTGTGGGATAAGAAAAAGACAACTAAACTTTTTGATAAGAAAATCAGTCAAAGCTCTACTCGTTACCTATGTAACCTTAGACAAATTACTTAACTTGCCTGAATTAGAGTTTCCTTTTTTATAAAATGGGGATTTCATGATCGAAATCACAGGACTATTGTGAGAAAAGGACCTCATAAAATATGAAATGTTATTTCTATATTATTACAAATATTGTTATATTACTTCATGGATTTCCAGCCTGATTTTGCTGGCTGAACCCCAAATTTCAACTTTATTCTCAATCCACTCTGATGAGTGCATTTCTTCCTAGAGGTTATATACACCCCAAATATATTATGGAATTACAGACTATAAGAATGTATTCAATGTGGTTTTCTAATTTTATAGTGAATTGCCTGGTGCCCATCCTTGGAAAAGATAGAGAATTATAGTATAGACAAAAGTAAAGGTGGTCCAAAACCTGGTTGAATTGCCAAATCCAAGAAGTGGTTCTTAGGGTCTCATTGTAAAGACATCTAGTTCAGTGGCCAGAAATGCATTTATGGCCCTCTTATATTTTAACATGGATTGGTTTTCATATCTTTATATCCAAGTGACCAGCATGCTATCATATTTATGCAAGGTGCTTAATATTTATAATTAATGGAATTGATGACAACTTATAGAAAAAGATATCAAAGTTATCTTAAAATTTTAACATTTTATTATGGATTCAATTGTCAACAAACAAATGTTCAAACAAGAAAAAAGCAACTGAGTGTCGTATATGAAACTGTGAGCTTTTGTTGTATATTTTAAGTGATATTAAATTTAACAAGATAGGACCAAAATCATTGAATTTCTTCCACCTCTTTGCTTTCTCTTGTGTACTTTTATATTCATTATTATTGCATTAATCACTTCCCAATAATTCATCCCTCCCTTTGTAACAGTTAAGTATAGTCAAGCAAAATAAACTGACACCTTGGTCATGTTTGAAAATATCTCTCATTTACCTCTTTTAAGAGTTAAAATGAGTATGTCATCATCCATCTTTTGAAGCAATAATTCCTTCATTTCATTCATTAGAATTCTATAACTTTTCATATGTTTCTTTACCTAGTTCTCGTCTCTTTCCTAATTATTTCTTCTATTGGTTAAATTCATTTTTAAAATCATTTTAGCTCCTTCTTTAACTCTTCTAAAATTTTTTTTTGGCTTTGCCTCCAATCTACATCTTACCCTGGTACCATGCCTGATGCTTTGCAGATAATTTTCAAGCTATTATTTTAAGCATAGTAACTCTTTAGTTCATTCATTTTGTTTGTTTGTTTACTCATTCTTACAGCATCTTTGTCTTCGTTAGTGTTGGTCTCTAGTAATTTTGTGGGGACTATATATTTATGACTTGAGATTCTGTCCTTTTATGTCATTCTGATGCTTTTGCAGTTTAATATGGGGATCCCAAGAGTTTTAAATGCTTCCAAAGTAGTGTGATGCAGGAAGACATCTAGTTCCTGTCCTCCTGGTCTGAGCTCTTCCAATTGGCTGGTGTATAGGACTAGTACTCAAAGAAAGAAGGTTCAGTTTGTGCTTTATTTCTAATCAAAAGGAGAAGCTTAATGAAATTTTCCTTCAGAAGCTTTCCTGGAAGCACCTTGAGCTCTTTGTTCCTCAAACAATGGATAAGGAGGTTCAACATGGGAATGACCACGGTGTAGAAAACAGATGAGAATTGTCTGTATCCATGGTGTGATTAGAAGTGAGTTGGAAGCACATGAAAATTATTGTCCCATCGAATGTAGACATTACAAAAATGTGGGAAGCACAAATGGTGAAAGCTTGCTGTCATCCCTCAATTGAGTGGATCCTCATGATGGTGATGAACAGGTAGGTGGAAAAGATGACCAAGAGTGTGTAAGTGGCATTTAATTCCCCTGTGATAAATATAGGCATACACATATGCAAGTGTGTGTGTGTGTATGTGTGTGTGGACTTATCTGACCAGCGGTGCCTGTTGGCTTTGGTGGAGTGAGCTGTAAGTAATGAATGAGGCAGGAGACGAGATAGTGAGCAACTCCGTTCATTGTAACAGCAAACAGTGCTTTTATATCTTTCCCTACACTAGAGCCCTTAGTGGACCTATCAGCAAATAGTTTGTCCTAATAAGGAAATCCCTATACTTTATACCAGGACTGCCACATAGCCCCTAGGTAGCAAACATCTTGGGCCTTCTTTGTTCTCCCAGGATCCAGGAAATAGCCTTGAGCAAAGCAGGGGTGGAACCCTTCCTCCCAGCGCCATCTTGTTCATGCCTTACCAGTCTCTCCTCGGTTTACCTGAGTCATGACTAGTGAATGCCGTCCAAGAGGCCGGGGGTTGGCAATTCCCTTACACACCAACAGCACATGTACTTGGAAACTGAAAAGTGAGGCGTGATAGTCAATATATGGATAATTTTAGTAGCATGTTGGTGCCCCTCAATAGTGAAATGAGGAGACAAATTTTACTTTATCACTGAGACTTGGAAGGAGGATATATAACTGGAATATGCTTCTGGGAGGGAATAAGTGACCCAGGATAGGTAAAAGCATACACCAGACTGCCAAAGTTAACAAAAAAAAGGCAAATGACAAATGTTGGAGAAACTACAGGAAAACAGGCACAGAAAAGATCCTTGGGGAGAGCAATGAATTTGTCCAGCTGTTAGGGGAGGCGGAAGTGAATGATACTTCTACTTAGCCTGTACAGTAATGAGAACAAAGAAGAAGAGGACATCAAATGCATAAAAAAAATATTTATAACTGAACTTTTTGTAGTGGCAAAAGGCTGAAAACTGAGGAAGTCTTCATCTATTGGTGTCTAATTTAACCAATTTTAGCATATGAACATAATCAAATACTGTTATATTATAAGAAATGATGAAAGAAATGGTTTCAGAGAAACCTAGGAGGTCTATTAACTGATACAGTCAAAAGAGTAGAACAAGATTTGTTCATGTTCGTTATTAATTTTCCATGACCCCATTTAGTGTTTTCTTGGCAAAGATACCAGAATGGTTTTCCATTTCCTTCTCCAGCTCCATTTAAAGATGAGGAAACTGAACCCAACAAGGTTAAATGACTTGCCCAGGGTTACACCATTAATAAGTATCTGAGGCCATATTTCACTCCAGAGATGACACTCTATCTACCGCATCCCCTAGCTTCCTGAAAATCAGGAAAATAATTTTGTGGTACAGCATTGTAAACATGGAACAGTTTTTGTGACTTTAGATCCCTGACCAATTCAGTAACAAACCAATGTTCCAGAGGATGGTGATGAAGCATGCTATCTACCTTTTGAAAGGTCATATGTTCAACTGCAGAATGAAGTATACATTTTTGTATGAAGCTAATATACAAATTTATTTTGCTTTACCATGCTACCATGCATATGTTTTCTTTATCATTGGGGAGCAGAGAGAGGGAAGTTGGAGGAAGGGGAAAATGTGTGTTAATTGAGCAAAAACCCAAATTCACCAGTATTGGATATCAAGATGGAATGCTCATGTGATAAGATCCAACAATATAAGAGCCAAACATGTTGGAAATCATTTGGATAAAGCATTTAGAGATTTGTTGGAAGAAATAAAATGAGTTTTGCCACAAGAATAGGTTATTGACCACTTGAGGTAGAATAGGAAATATGAGCCATTTGGGGAAAGATCACAGGTTCATCATGAAGTCACAATTATATTTTCATCATATGGTATTTAGTATAAATGTAGTATTTTGTTATGGAAGTCTGACATCATTTATTTGAAAATCTACCAGATCTCTCTCTTTCTCTTTTTCTCCCCCCTCCTATCTTTCTCTTCTTCTCCTTCTCCTCCATCCACCTCCTTCCACCACCTCCTCCTCTTCTTCCCCCAGTGATTTCTTGACTTAAATATAGCTTCCTTCTTCAAAGAAACCAACACAGATAAATTCTCTTGTGTATCTACTTATCAACTTGGAAGAATTGGTAACAAAAAGAAATAACAGGAACTACAACTGTTTAGGGATGAACTCACTTTGGGGTTTCAGAGGCAGCAGCAATGAATCCTATTTTTCATTCAATGAAGGTATTATTGATAAAGTTTACCTAAACGTTTTTTTGATAATTCGATAGTCTCTCATGAAACTCTTTTGAGAAAGATATAGAGAAAAAATTAAGAGGTTTGCTAGATAATAGAAAAAATAGGAAGACTCAACAGTAATTAATTATAGCACACCAACCTCTAAAATGAATGGCTAAACATTGACTTGCAAGATATTCTCCAGTGAATTATGCCCAGGTAATTGTAATAAAAGACAGCATTTCTATACGATCTTAAGATTTGTGATGTGTTTTGCTTGTTTTCTCCTTTGATTCTTGCTATGACCCTGTGAGATAGATACTATTGTTATCCAATATTTTACAGATGGGAAAGGTGAAACAGAAAAAGATTACATGACTTGCCTAGTGTCCTTTAGTTAGCAAGTGTCTGGGGCAGGATTTGAACTCATGTTTCCATAACTCCAAGTTTAACCATCTATTCATGGTTTAATATCTTCTTATAAGAGGTTCTCCAGTGGTGTACCCTAAGTACTTACTGTTGGTGAGGTGTCATTTAAAAAATCAGTAACTTGGCCAAAATCATAAATGACAGGACTATCAAGTTTGCAAAAGGAAAAGCTGGAAGTTGAGAAATAAGGCCATGATATAAAATATTTAGAGAGTAGCCAGCAAGGTGGATAGAATACCAGGACTGGAGTCAGAAGACTCATCTTTCAAAATTTAAGTTCAACCTCAGATATTTACTAGGTGTGTGAATCTTGCCAAGTCATTTAACAATATTTGCTTTGGTTTTCTTATATGTAAAATGAGATGGAGAAGGAAATGGCACTCCAGGATTGCCAACAAAACCCCAAATGGGGTCATAAAGAGTCAAGTGTGACTGAAACGACCAAATGACACAAAAATCCAGAATTGGAGCTAAGTTATCAAAGCCCCTTTGGTTAGAGGTACAGATCTTGGAATCACCTGAATAGAGATGATATGAAATTAATAAGATATAATGAGATTGGAGGGTGCAGAAAGAGAAGCGAAGAGGACAGTTTTGGGGGATAAGCATACATAGAAGACATATTGTAATCTTACAAAGGAAACTGAAAATAAGTCATTGCAACCTGTAAAGATTGTAGTCAGAAAAAGCCAGTGGACAGAAAATACCTGGGCAGAGAGGGAAGCCAATAGTTTCAAATGCTGCGGAAAAGTCGAGATGGGAGAAGAGAACTATCCGATTTTAGAAATTAAATTCTCATTTGTAACCATAGAAGGTAGTGTCAGCGATAAGTTTGAGTGGATTTTCAGATCAAATAGAAGTTTGTTTGGAACAGCTAGGTGGCACAATAGATAGAGTGCCAAGGCTAGAGTAGGGGAAACTCATCTTATTGAGTTCAAATCTGGCCTCCAATCTCTACTTAGCTATGTGATCCTGGGCAAGTCACTTCAGCCTGTTTGCCTCAATTTTCATCTGCAAAATGAGCTGAAGAAGGAAATGGCAAACTACTCTAATATCTTTTCCAAGAAAACTCCAAAAGAAGTCACAGGGAGTTTGACACAACTGAAGTGCTCAAACAAGGCCAATTTTCCCCAATATTAACAATAAGTAACATTTACCAAGTGCTTTAAGTTATGCAAGCCACTTTACAAATACTACCTCATAGTCTCACAACCAAGTTAGGAGGTAGGTATGTCGATTTTCTAGATGAGGAAACTAAGGTAAAGAGAGGTTAAGTGACTTGCCCAGGGTCACGCAGTAAATGTCTGAGGTTAGATTTGGACTTAAGTTCCCATATCAATGTTCATCATTCCATCCACTGTGCCATTTAGTGATCTCTATGGTTATTAGTTTTAAAATAAGTTCTGTTGGATATGTCAAATCACTTTAAAAAGAGGAAAACAAACTATCTATAATGGAACTAGCAAAGAAAAAACATCCTTATCCACATAGATTTACAAGCAAATTCTGTGAAGAGCTTAAAGTACAATTAATACATAAAAATTATTTTTATTTATGATAATTACAATAGGTAACACTTAAGTAGCATTGTAAGATGTGCAAAGTGCTTTACCTATACTATGCTTTGAGAAGTATAAATATATAGTGAAAAGAGGAAAGAAAAAAAGGGTGACTGTCCCTTCAGGACAGAATCTTTTGTTTAAAAATGCTGTTTCCAAGAATTTAAGAAACTTCTCTAGAAATGACAGGCATTTATTCCATGTTTGTTGATGGATTGTTAAATTGCTCTGATTCATTCACTACACCTCACCAAATGTCTGTCTAGTAACTGCTGGAAAATCAACTATACGGTTTGCACAAAATCATTATTATCGTTCAGTTGTGCTGAACTTTTCATGACCCAAGGAACACAGTATGCCAGGCCCTTTTATGCTCTTCTATCAATCGAAGTCTGTTCAAGCTCATGTTGGTTACTTCCATGACACTATCTATCCATCGCATCCTCTGTCATCCCCTTCTCCTTTCACTTTCAGTTTGTCTTAATATCTGGGCCTTTTCCAATGAGTTCTGTCTTCTCATCATGTGGCAAAAGTATTTGAGTTTCAGTATTTGTCTTTTGAATGAATAGTCTGAATCAATTTCTTCAAGTGTTGCCTGATTTTATCTACCTGTCATCCATGGTGCTCTCAAAAGTCTTTCCAGAAGCACATTTGAAAGTGTAGACTCTGCAGCACTTAGCTTTTGTTATAGTCCAACTCTTACAGCTGTACAATGTTCCTAGGAAAGCCATAGCATTGACAACAGGGACTTCTGTCAGCAAGGTGATGTCTCGGATTTTTAGCATGCTGTCCAAATTTGCCATAGCTTTCCTTACAAGGAGCAAGAGTCTTTTAATTTCATGGCTGTAGTTGCCACTTGCAGTAATCTTTGAGCTCAAGAATATAAAATGGGAAATTGCTTCCATTTCTTCTCCCTCTACTTTCCAGGAAGTGATAGAACTAGATGACACGATCTTTGGGAATTTTATGTTCACCTTCAGGCCAGCTTTTATAGTTTTCTCTTTCACCCTCATTAAGAGCATTCTCAATTCGGCTTCACCTTCTGCCATTAGAACGGTACTTTCTGTGTATCTGAGTTTGTTGATATTTCTCTTGGCCACTTAAATTCCAGCTTTTGATTCCTCCAACCCGGCATTTTGCATATGGTGTACTATATTTAAGTTAGGCAAATAAGGTGACAATATACAATCTTAAATCAGTCAGTTGTACTATATTTGTCTCTACCTGTTGCTTCTAGACCCACATACAGATTCCTCAGGAGAAAAAATGATCTGATACACCCATCTCTTTGAAGACTTACAAGATTTTATTATGACCCACATAATCAGATGATTTAGTGTAGTTAATGCAGCAAAGGTATGTTTTGCTCTTTTTTTTTTTGGAACTCCCTTGCTTTCTATATAATCAAGTGAATAATTCAGTTGACATTTTGGTCTACAAAAATAATAATAATATAATTTACACAGTATATTAAAGATTGTTAATGATGCTAAATACACTATTTCATTTAATCCATTTGGCAACTCTTTAGAAATGTATTAAACGTATTATTATTCCATTTTATAGATGCCTGAAAAAAGGTTGAGGAAGCTCTCAAGGAGAAAATGGCCAAAGTAGGTTTGAATATTGATCTTGAGTTAAAAGTCTTATTCGTAAGAATCAAATGACCTAGTTAGAGACAATTTTCCTTGTCTCCTGTAATTAAGTTGTCCAAAGTCCCCTGACTGTAGAAAGATAGCTATTGACTACTGTTGTTGCAGGAAAAGCAGTAGCCTCAGTGCCTTCCATCTTACTGAGTCTCAGGGTGGAAAAATGGGTTCCTCAAGGGACTCCTTTTTCTAGCTTGGTCCCACAACAGTGAGTCCTCATAGAATCATATCTAGATGTCATTGGATTAAATAGAGGTCACAGTAGTTCTGATAAAGCTCAGGGACCTCCAAAGCATTTAGGTGACCATAGTACCTTGAAGACACTTGAGAGCTCTTCAAGCAACTCCTGAATAAAGCGAATCATTAGCTTTGCATTGCTCATAGGGACCAAATTCTGATTGCCCAAAGGAGACCATTTTCTCCTGGATGCCTTTGTTAATATTAGCTTTTTGTCAATGAGGCAGACCACAAACAATCTTGATCATAGAGATAATAATGCTTCTAGACCTCCCTCTACCATGCTGTGTTTGTGAGACTTCAACGAAAGTGATGAACTGGTGCATGCCTCAGTTAATCCACCTATAAAGAGAAGACAATTATTTCTGCCCTGCTTGACAAAATGTTCCTAGATCCAATGTGGCACTGCATCTTAAAAAAATGTGGTGGAATGAGTAAAATACTGTATTGGGACTTAGAAAATCTGGGCTGGAAGCCAACTCTGTTCTTATTAGCTGTGTAACATTATGCAAGTTTAATAAATACTCTGAGCATCATTTGTAGAATGAGGTTTTTAATTCAAAGAACTACTTTACTTATAAGACTCTTGTAAAAAAGAGCTCTGTAAAATTGAAAAAATAGAACTGTCATATTAATTATAACTAATATTGTATTATTAAAAATTTATGCCCATCTCTAATTTGACTGACAGTGTCCCAAACCTTACCCTGACTCACACTTTCTATTATGTGTCTTCTTGAAGATCATATACAGATAAATATAAGATGGACTGGTAGATCAAAGGATCTACATGAGATCTAATTTTCCTTGGTTTAAGCAAAGTCTTGGACAAGGTCCCCATGCAATTTTTGTGGAGAAGATGCAAAGCAGTAACCCAGAAAGTAGTAGCAGATTGCACTCATAACCAGTTGAACTGCCATACACAAGAAGGAGTGATTAGTGACTCAATGTCAACTGATCTTTAATGGAGCAACCCAGGAATATATATTAGTCCCTGCACCATTTCATATTTTATCATTGCCTTGGAGGCAGGGTCTATTTTTAGAAAAAAAATCTTTGCAATTTTCCCCAAAAGTTAATAAATTGTGACTTCTTATATCTTTTACATAATTCATTGAGATACCTTGTAATTCAATCCCTCAATCCCCTTATAATCATAGCATTGCAAGTATAGATATTTTCTATGTACATGAGGTTAAATTTAACTACTTTTCCTATCTATTTTTTCTTTCATATCTTTCTACTTTCTGTATAAATATATCAAGGTCTATGATATTAGGACCCAAATTTGATGGCTTTACTTTCTTTGATAACAAAAAAAATATAATTCTTGCCCATTCTATTTGTTGGCTTCCTATTTTTATCATTAACTGTTATCCCAGTTTACTTTGCTTAGTTGGCTTTCTTGTCAAGCTTTTAAAGCTGTTTTTACTCAGTCCTTTTTGTTTTTCTCTGCTTCATTCAGAATTACCCATCATTTTCCTTCAAAAAGTGTCACTGGTGAGTTTATATTTAAATTGATGTTTCTTTTGGCTGTCATATTTTACTCTCAAATCTTCCTCTTCTTTGAGACTTACTTAGGCTATCTTCCAGTAAACCATGACGTGAGAAATGATGCAATTACACTTGTTTACTAACATAAAATTCATAGAATACTTGTACTGTAGCAATGAGATGCTTAGATGGGAAATCAGGCAATTTAGATTTCACTTTTTGTTCTGGTGCTAACATGCTGTGTGACCCTGAGCAAATCAATCATCTTTTGAAGTACAGTTGTAAGTATCTTGCTAGAGAGGATGATATGGCAGAGCTAGGCCCAGAAGCCAGCATAATGACACGCATCTTATATGTGCTTAAGAAGAACTTACTGAACTCTTGACTTGTTTTAGAAGTCACAGGACCTATGTTGAAATCCCATCTGTGACATGTCCTACTTATGTGATCTGGGTTAACCTCTCTATATCTTAGTTTCCTCAGTTGTAAAATGAGGGAGATAAATTGGGTGGCCTTTGTCTTCCCTTTCAATTTTAAGTCTATGAGATTATGATAAAGTCAGCCACTCAGTTACTTCCTAAACTCCCTACCCCCAACAGTTACTAAGCCATGGAGAATCAAACATAATAAAACACATATACCCTAAGCTTAAGAAGCATACAATAAACTTACTAATAGATATAGATATGCACACATACATACTTAAGCATGTAAATATATGTTTATGTATACATATATCTATATATAATATGTTCATGTATATATACACATATATATGTGTATACATCTTAAATATTTAACATATCTTGGACTATTTTTTAATTATTTTAGTTGTTACCAACTCTGTGACACCATTTGAGATATTCTTGGCAAAGACACTGGGGTAGTTTTCTATTTCCTTATCCAGAACCTTTTGCAAATGAGGAACTGAGATGATTTGTCCAGGGTAAAATAGTAAGTATCTGAGATCAGATTTGAACTCAGGAACATGAGTCTTCCTAACTTTAGGCCTGGTCCTTTATCCACTGTACTACCTAAATGTTCTCTGTGATTTAACATATGGTAATGTTTTTAAAGTTTCATGTGGTGTGTTGCTTTAAGTAGTAAAAAAAAATTAATATTTAAAATATAACATTACTCCAAAGTTTAGTCAGTGATATGATAACATAAAAATCTAAAGTCCTGTGTTTCATGTGGTATATTCACCTGGCAAGATAAAACAAAAGCAATAGTGTTTTTAAATAGTGATTGGGAGAAAAATATGATATTGAAATTACCTTGTGCATAATTGTAAAATGTTATAATTTGATTTCAAGGTATTAATATAAAACATAAAATATGGAATACTTATTTAGACATTTGTATATTCACAGTGACACTATAAATGCACCCATACACCTCATCTCTCAAATCCCAGAAACAACAGAGAAGAAAGAAAGATAAGAACTATGAAATAAAAAACTAGTAGATATGAAGGTGCATAAATAATCAGCAGCTGTATAAAAATGGTTCTACTACACTTGGCATCACCTACTTCAGACCTGTGTCTTTACCTAGTTCCTAGAAAGACCATAAGTTAGTAGCATAAAAGCTAAAAAAAAAAACAAAAACTAAAATGGCTCAAATAGGAAGAGGTCACTAGTATTATAAGTACTAGCATGATCATTGGAATCAAGTGCGACTCATACCATATTAATGGGAAGAAAAGAACCATTTATTAAGTATAACTTCTCATTCTCAATGGACTCCTACCATAAGAGTATCAATGAAGGATGGAAGAGATTAAATGACTTGTTCAGGGACACAAAACAGGGAAATATCCCAATAAATTTACCGTCTGATCTTTGCTGATTTCAAGTATAATACTGCAAAATGCTTCTTCTGGAAAAAAATAAAATCAAGATCTCTTTACTTCAGAAATTAATCTGAGCTCAGAGCTAAAGTTCAGATATAGGAGATTCATAAACGGATTTTTCCCCAATAAGCAATAATGAATTTTAATTTCAAAGTCTAAAATTAACTTCAAAATTTCTTATAAACCTAGTGGATATTTATTCCCTGCAGCTTTCCTGAAAGCTTTCTTGATTTCCGTATTCCTCAAGCTGTAGACTATAGGATTTAGCATGGGAATGACCATGGTGTAGAATACTGATGCCATCTTGTCTGTGTCCATGGAATGACTTGAGTTGGGTTGGAAATACATGAAGATGCTTGTCCCATAGAAAATGGACACCGCTGTGAGGTGGGAAGCACACGTAGAGAAGGCTTTATGCCTACCCTCAGAAGAGTGAATTCTTAAGATAGCATTGAAGATGAATACATAGGAGGTTACAATTACCAAGAGGGTAAAAGATACATTAAATCCTGCTAAAATAAAGATTACCACCTCATTGATATAGATATCAGAGCAGGAGAGAGTCAAGAGTGGGGGGATGTCACAGAAAAAGTGATGAACCACATTGGAACTACAAAAAGAAAGGTGAAAGGTACACCCAGTGTTAACAGATGACTGAAGGAAGCCACACATATAAACTCCAATAACTATGCGAATACACACACTCAGTGTCATGGTGGTGCTATAATGTAGGGGCTTACATATTGCTGCATGGCGATCATATGCCATCACAGCTAGCAGGAAACAGTCCACACTGGCAAAGGCCATGAAGAAGAACATTTGTGCAGCACATCCACTATAAGAGATGACTTTGTCCCCTGTGAGGAATTCAGCTATTACCTTTGGAGTAACAGCTGAAGAATAACCAAAATCCACCAAGGACAGGTTACTGAGAAAAAAGTACATTGGGTTGTGAAGACTGGAGTCCCAGGATATCAGCACTACCATGCCAAGGTTCCCCAAGAGAGTGATCAAATAAATAAGGGTAAAAATTATGAAGAGGGGAATCTGAAGCTCAGGCATATCTGTTAATCCCACAAAAATGAATTCATTCACCTCTGAGTGATTTTGTATAAATGACATTTCCCCTGTGAGAAAAGAGAAACCAACAGAAGTAAATCAGCAAAATTATTTCTAAGGCAAAAATGATGATCAGAGACATGTTTATGTAATAAGTGGGAATAGGATTGTGAAGGAGCAGGGAAATCTAGGTGATCATTGCAGCAGTTACTACTGCAACTACATATAACCTGTTGATTAATGTTTCCAACATTTTTTTCAATATACCACAGGCTTAATAATTTCAAAAGTGTAATAGTAAATCTCATTGTCAGGGAAAGTGCCTTTCTTCTGGTGAAAATCATCATGGGAAGTGATGAGTAGGTAAATAGAGCCATAAAATTTTTCTCATGAGTTTGGTCTGTTCTGATGAAGAAGAAAGAAGAAAAAGACAATGGAGACAGTAGAGAGAAATAAGGAGAAAAAAAAGACTTGATGACAAAAGGGACGAGCAGTAATGATGGCCAAGGAGGAAGTGACAATTTTTAGGACAGGTCCAAATGCTGATAGGACATCTTTGCAGTGGGAGTTAAAATTATTGCTCTCTCACTCCTTAAATATTTGTGGAAGTCAAGGTTAAAAAAAAGAATACTCAGCTATCCCTTATGGATTAATATTTTATTTCTAAACTAAATTTTCTCCTCCCTTTTCAGTGCTCTAAAAGGCCTTGAAGGATATTGTGTCCTCATGTCTATTTTGTGGTTTGCCAAAGAAATTGTCCATTGAAGCAAACCTTTGTACTATCTTTTGCTTTAGACAAGATCTAGTCAAACACTGGGCTTTACTTAAAGTTTGCTTTGATTAGAAGGACAAGATAAACCTGTATCTACTCTAATAATCTTTTAAAGCCTATTTTCAGCACTCTTTCACACTAGATGTCGGTGGAGGAAATTAGTGAAGGACTATAAAGTAAGCTTCTGCATGTTAGCCAAGACAGCTTGCACTGTGAAGAAATCCAACTATTATTGAAGATACAGTGTCAAAACAAAAAGGGACCAAAATAAATGTGACTCATATCTAACTGATAGTTGCCTCTACAACATCTCTCAGTTAGCGTGTGGAAGATTAAACAAAAGAAAGTAATGTTTAGTTAAAGCAATAAAAACCATTAGATGAGTAGTTCTATTGAGATTTTGGTGCTTTCTAGTATTATAGCTAGTAAGCAAGATGATTTAGGAATCCTAGTGTAAGAGGATATACTTGTCTTCAATGATGTCACTGAGATTTTGTGTGGTGATAAGTATATTACTGAAATACACTTTGAAAAACATACATTATTCAAAATAAACAGGATTGGACAATAATTATATACTAAAAGTATATATAGCAGAAGAAGTTCTGGAACTAGAAAGGAAATGTGTGATGAAAGGTATTTGGATAAGGATCAGTGGAGGCAGAAACAAGAATAGTGATATTGTCAGAGCTGACTAGGAATAATCTGAAGAAGAAGAGAAAACAAGTGAGGAATTTGGGAAACATCACAAGCCTGGGCAAAAGGAATCATCTACATGTTATTGCATCATATTTTTGAAGAAGAGAGTAAGAAAGCCAATTTTTAAAATTCACTCTGGTTTGATCTGGTAGCTTCAACTCACATCATAGGAAATACTTCAAAGAGACTATTGCTAGCTTGGTGTTCAGTTATCTCAATTTCATACATGCTACTTTCACACTCACCTGATAGATACAATAACTTTTACAATAACTAACTAGATTTAGCATTATAGACTTTAAAATGGTCTTCCTGATTTACTTAAAAGTAGGTGGTTTTGAGTTTCCGTAGATAGAGTTCTTATGAGTAAAGTGATGGCACAAAGGATTTTTCTTTTTGGTAATATTAATAGTTCATTTTTATATTGCACTTAGAGGTTCGCAAAATACTTTTGACATTTTTTTCTCATTTTGAACTCGCAACAATCCTGGGAGGGAGATGCTGTTATTATCCCTACTTTGAAGAATAGAAAACCAAGTCAGAAGGAGGCCTTGCTATGGCATACCCAATTGTTTCATTTGATGCTACGCTTAAACTCAGGTCTTTTTAACTCCAGATCCAAAGCTCTATCTGCTGGGTGACTTCATTAATAAGACACTGAATAATAGTATGTTAAAAAAGTACAGTTTGGGTCTAAATTTTGCCTCAGACATTTGACTAGCTATATAGCCTGAGAAGGTCCCTTAACTTTTCTTATTCTCTGTTTGGTCACCTGTAAAATGGGGACAAAAATAAATTATTGTACTTTTCTCATAGAGTTGTGGGATTAAAATGAGTCATTGGATCCAAATTATTATTAAAGATCAACTATGCTAATTGAGAGGCACTTGCCCAGGATGACACAAGTAGTAAATGTTTGAGGCTAGATTTGAACTCAAGATGATGACACTTCTTTACTCCAATCCTGATCCACTATCCATTGTGCCATCTTGCTCCTCAGTATTTTCGGTGCCCTCTCAAAATGCCTTTTCAGTTCATGGCAAATAATAATTGTCCTTTTAATAACATTTTGAATTGGAAAATACCACTTTTCTAAAAATTAATTTATTTTTACTTTTCAAGATTCTCTTGCACAAGATTTTGAGTTCCAATTTTTCTCCCCCACTCTCCATTCCACCCACCCCAAGACATCATGCATTGTTATTACCCCTTCCTCCAATCTGCCCTCTCTTCTATAGGACCTCTCCCTTCTTTCATCTCCTTCCTCACAGTCTTCTTTTAGGGTAAGATAGATTTCTATATCCTATTGCCTCTATATCTCATTTCCCAGATGCACATAGAAACAGTTTTTAATATTCATTTTTAAAACGTTGGGTTTCAACTTCTCTCTCTTCCTCCCTCCTCATCCTTCCCCATTGAGAAGGCATGCAATGTGATATAGAATACTACTTCATTTAAAACAGTTATTACAAGTATTCTGATCATAATATTGCAGCTGAGGAAAATGAGGCTAAAATGACATGACCAAGGCCACACACACAGTTAATATCAAAAATAAAGTGAATTGAATCCAGTTGTTCCTAGCTCGAATGAACTATGCCATATTCCTTCATACAAACCCTGGAATTGTGTGTTGGGCTTCTTTGAACCTACCTACCTGGATATGATAGAGAGCAACAAGCACCTTCACATATGGGCCTTGAGTTTGAAGTCCTACTC
This sequence comes from Bettongia penicillata ogilbyi, assembly GCA_023548195.1. Lineage (NCBI taxonomy): Eukaryota > Metazoa > Chordata > Mammalia > Diprotodontia > Potoroidae > Bettongia > Bettongia penicillata. The sequence goes on along the minus strand of JAJHZJ010000479.1, from coordinate 552,408 downwards.
ATAAGAAGGAAGTTATTCTTTTGAAGAAACTCCTCCTTTGTCCCTTACACTATGTTTAGTTGCTACATCAGGAGAAATCATACTTGGTCACTGCTACTTAGTGTGGTAGTGGAATTGGTGAATGTTTCTTCTCTAGCTTCTCAAGACTAATAATGTTTGAATGATGGAGAAGACTCCTGCCTCCAAGTTGACATTATAGTCATTAAATCTAATGGAGCATCATTTAGATTTGAGTTGCTGAAGGTAGGCATCAAGGAGGGTTTTATATAGACCTAGGCATAAAGTAATTCTTAGGAGAACCATGGCACCTTGGGAAAATTCAATAGTTCTTCACAGAGCTCCTGAGCTAAACAAATCATTAACTCTGACGTGACCATGGGGACTATGTCTTGATCATCCAAAGAGACCATGTACTCAAAAGTAATATTGTACTTCTTAGTTCATTGGAAGTTAGTTATTTTTAATTCATGGAAGAAAGAAGCCTGAGAGGAGGGGATCGCAAGGCATAACTGTTGATCATATACATTTGATATGCATGAATAGGGAATGAACTATTGATCAAAGAAAGAATACATGCTATTTTAAAAGAAATATAATTTGGACTGTGCAATTAAAAAAAAACTTTTGCATGAACAAAATTAATGTAAAGTAAGAAGGCAAGCAGTAGATTGGTGAAAAATAGTTGTATCAAATGTCTCTGGAAAGAATTTGATATCCAAAATGTAACACACAAAGGTATAAGACGAAAACAATTCACCAATAGGGAAGTGGTCTAAAGTTAAAGGTGATGAACTTAATCTGGGAAAGGCATCTTGTTCCATGAATGTGCAAATGAGTCAGAGCAGGGGGTAAGATACTTCATAAGAGTTTTTCTCCTCTAGTATAAATAGTCCAAGTTCCTTCAATTGATTCTTATGTGAGCACTTCCTGAGTTCACTCCTCTGGGCATGTTGTGGGTATCAGTTGTATTCAGAATTTCTAGACAATCCTCCAGATGCGGCGCAAGACAGAGCAGGATCATTGCCACCTTCATGGTGCATACTATAGCTCTATTAAATAGGCTACAGTTTTGTTGGGGCATTGCCTATCATGACACAATATTTATTCCTATTAAGCTTGTAGTATAGTCAAACTCCTAAATGTTTTCACAGAATGTGTGAGTCACTCATACTCTGACATGGTGCTAGCTGATTTTTAAGTAAAATAAATTTTATATGCACTAAGAAAAACTCAGAAATATCACTAGTGTATGCTCAGCTTTTGGAAATGCCTATTTCTGTTCATTGATAGAGAAGAAATTTTTGCTATTGTTTTCTTTTACTATGCAGCTCTGTACTTAGCTGTGGTGAAGTCATTTACTCTGCATGTGATAGAAAGGAGAGAAAAAGGAAACAAAACATTTTTGTAATTGAAGGACTGATGTATTGCATTGCTCATCTTGAGGCCCAAATGAAAAGATCTATGGACTTGTATACTTGAGAACTACACTCAAATCCCATCTCAAAAACTTACTAGCTGTCGGACAGGTGTGTCTAAATTTAAGTTTTCTCATTTCTTATGGGCTCAACAAAACCTAATTTAGCATTTTTAAAATATCTTTATTTCCTAAGTAAGTGTGATAGCCTCTGTAAATACAAAGAATACAAGTGGAAAAGCCTTCCTCTAGACATGACAGTTTCTTGGGGTGATGAGAAAAATTATGCACAGATAAGCAGAATTCAAAATAGAGTGTGAAAAAAGGCAGATGTAAGCAAGGGATTAAGGAGAATATGAGGAGGGAGATCAACTGAGTGAAATAGATATGAGGCTTTATGGAAGATGTGCAGTGGGGTCAGCATTCTGAAGAAAAAGACTGCAACTTCAGGTGATTAAGAGGATGAAATTTATTTCAACGATGACGAACATTTTGTGTGAAGATGTACAATCAACAGGGATGTAGGAGAAGCCTGGCCATCACACCATTTCATCTGGAACATCCTAAACTAGGAGTATTTCAAAAGAGATACAATTATGTAGAAAGCTTGGAGAATGACAAGGTTGAAAGAAATAAGAGAAAATTGAAAGGCCTGGAATATGATATTCCAGATCTCAAAGGAACTAGGATCAAAACCAAGAATCCTACCCAGCAAAACTGAGTATAATACTTCAAGGGAAAAACTGCTCATTCAATGAAATAGGAGACTATCAAGCATTTTTTGATGAAAAAACCAGAGCTGAATAGAAAATTTGACTTTCAAACACAAGAATCAAGAGAAGTATGAAAAAGTAAAGAGGAAAGAGAAATTACAAGGAACTTACTAAGGTTGAACTGTTTGTATTATTACATGGAAAGATAATATTTGTGACTCTTGATACTTTTCTCAGTATTTGGATAGTCTGAGGGATTGTATACATATAACCATAGGGCACAGGGTGAGTTGAATAGGAAGGGATGTTTTTTTAAAATAAAATGAAGGAATTATGGAGGAAAATATTGGGAGGATAAAGGGAGAAATGGAATGGGGTAAATTGTCTCTCATAAAAGAGGTAAGAAAAAGCTTTTTCAAAGGAGAAGAAAAGGGGGGAGGAGAGAGGGAAAAGGTGACGTTTACTGTCATCACATTTGCCTTAAGGAGGGAATAACATGCACACTCTATTTGGTATGAAAATCTATCTTACACTACAGGAAAATAGGGGAGAAGGAGATAAGTGGGGTGTAGGTAGGATAATAGAAGGGAGGGCAAATGAAAGTATGGAGTAATTAGAAATAAACACTTTTGTAGAGAGACAAGGTCAAAAGAGAGAATAGAATAAATAGGGGACAGGATCGGATGGAGAGAAGTATATTTAGTATTTCACAACATGACTGTTATGGAAGTCTATTACATAACTACACATATGTGGCCTATATTGAATTGCTTGCCTTTACAGTGGGGATTTGTGGGGAGGGAGGAAAGGAAAGAAGTTAGAACTCAAAGTTTTAGGAACGAGTTTTGATGCGGGTGATGGGTTATAGAAATCCATCTTTCCCTACAAGAAAAGAGAGAAAATGGGGATATGGGAAGGGAGGGATGTGCTAGAAGGGAGGGCTGATTGGGGGAATGGGTATTCAAAATGCACGATGTGTTGGGATGGGGGGAGGGAAGAGATAGGGAGAAAATTCGGAACTCAAAGTCGTGTGGAAATGAATGTTAAAAACTAATGTAAATAAATTTTTTTAAAAAAAAAATTATATGGAATAGGCTTCTAGGAGGAAGTGAAGAGAGAGGAAGAGAAAGATACTAGGAAAAATTCTAGTGAAGCTTAAAAAAACACAAAAACTGAGCACTAAAAGATGAAAGAGTCTTATTTTTTAAAATATTTACATTCTTTTTTTATAATTACATGTAATAACAATTTTTAAAATTTTTTGAGATCCAAATTCTCTACTTCCACCTTCCCCCCTCTTTGAGAGGGCAAGCAATTTGATATAGATTATTCTTGTTCATTCCATATTAGACATATTACAAAAGAGAATGCAGACCAAAAAAACCCAAGAAAAATAAAGGAAATTTTAAAAATAAAACAAAAATAAGTTTCTGTTCTTTTTAAAAATTATTTTCTTTGTTTTCAGTGTTCTACAATCACTTCCATATAACTTAGATTTTTTCCCCTCCTTTCCCCTCCTACTCCCCCTTCCTCCTCCCTCCGTAAGATGGCATACAGTTTTATATAGGTTCCACACATATATTCCTATTAAATACATTTTCAACTTAGTCATGTTGCATAGAAAAATGAAAATGAATGAAAGAAATCATAAAACAAACCAAAATGTAATACAAAAGAAAATGATCTGCTACATTTTATGATCGAATTCCATAGTTCTTTCTCCGGATGTGGAAGGCATTTTGCCTTAAGAGACCACTGGGAATTTTTTAAGTCCTTGCATTGCAATGAAGTACTAAGTCCACCAGAAAAAAAAAATCCTCCCACACTGTTGTTGCTGCTGTGTACAAAGTTCTCCTGGTTCTGCTCCTTTCGCTCAGCATCAGTTCATATAAATCTTTCCAGGTCTCTCTGAAGTCTTCCTGTTCATTTCTTATAACACAGCAGTGTTCCATTACATTCATGTACCACAATTTATTCAGCCATTCCCCAATTGATGGGCACCCTCTTTATTTCCAGTTTTGGGCCACCACAAAGAGATCTGCTATGAATATTTTTGTACACGTCGGACCCTTTCCCATTTTTATGATCTGTTGGGGATGCCATCCTAGATGCGATATTGCTGGGTCAAAGGGTATGCATATTTTTGTAGTCCTTTGGGCATAGTTCCAAATTGTCCTCCAGAATGATTGGATCAACTCACAGGTCCACCAACAATGAATATGTTCCAACTCTCCCGCATTTTCTCCAACATTTATCGTCATCCTGTTTTGTCATGTTAGACAATCTGATAGATGTGATGCGATATTTCAGAGTTGTTTTGATTTGCAGCTCTCTAATCACTAGTGATTTAGAGCATTTTTTCATTTGAGTATAGATAACTTTAATTTCTTCATCTGAAAACTGCCTGTTTATATCCTTTGATCATTTATCAGTTGGACATCTATGGTCTTTTACTTTCTGGTTTGCTTCTTGTTCATAATGGTCACCCTTTTTCTAGCTTGTAAAGTGGATCTCTGCTTCTGTGACACAGGTCTCTCTGTCCCTTTGTTCTTGCGCTTAGATCTTGAGGCTTTGTAAATTGTGGCCTTTTGTTCTTTCAGTTTGAAACTAAAATGCTCCAGCTTACTTGGTCCTGAGCTGGCTAGTATGCCAAAGCAGTGGCCAGGTGAAGTCTTTCTCAGTTTCCCAGTAGTTACCCTGGGGCTTGCTGCTTTTAGGATGGTGGTAGGTTGGTCTGACTTTAGGAGGTGACCTCTCCTGAGTTAGAGTATAGGCAAGCTCAGCAGGTGGTGAACCTTGTCTGCACTTGTGTCTTCCCAATTTCCCTGACTGTTCTGAGGCAAGTCTAGGGTTCAGTTCGCTGAAGTGGGGCTGTCTGGGACAGCTCTGGCCCTACACTTGTCACCTTCAGCAAGAGGGAACCCCCTTTTCTATTTTCTTACCCTCACAGGCTAAGAGACTGTTCACTCTTTGGGCTGTTTCCAGTATATATATTCCAGTATTTTTCCTGGGGAAATATTCTCTGGGTTTTTCGAGGTCAACGAGGGGAAATGTAGAGCCATCTTGGTTCCCAGAAGTACAAGTAGATGACCTAAAGATTATTTAATCTGCAAGGCTTACAATTTCAGGAGCAGTTGTTTCTATTACCTGGTGTGCTGCCGTTCTCTCTCGCTCAGTTCCACTGGACTCCCTTTATGGACTGATACGTTTCAGAATCCTCAGTACTTCAGACTACCTAGGGTTTCCTGCTCACGTTTGCTATGGAGGGATCTGAGCTGATACAGCCTGTGCACACTGTGCTCCACCAGCCACATACAATGGATCCTTCCCATAGACCTTTCAAACTCTCCTGGATTGGAAATCTGCCACACTCTGTCTCCTAATGTTTTCTGCCACCCTAAAATTTGTTCAGATTCTCTTTTTAGAGGTATCTGAAGGAGTTTGTCTTAGAGCTTACATGAGTCTTTGCTCTTACTATGACATCTTGGATCGGACCCCCAGTATTACATTTAAGAGAGAAATATTCATTTCACACATTTCTAACTCCTTCTCATAACTGCTTTATGAAGGACCTAGAAAGAGCACAAGATTAAGACATGGATAAGAAATCTGAGGAAAATGCCCTATAAAAGCAGAAGAGGGTCCCCAGAAAACAAAAACTAAGCCTCAAAATGTCCAGGCATTCCTGCCAATAGGGTGGAAACTCTGGCTTCACAAATGATGGTTCTAAGGACTTAAAATCTAGATTTTGTAGTTGAGGCAAACAAGCATCCCTTCTCTCCCTGAGAGAGATTGGACTATCGTAATTTTTGTGCCAAGAGTTGGACTTGAATCATGCCTTGGAATTTTGAAGAGTACACAGTCTGTGAGCTAGTGAAGAATGAAGGTTATTGAGGGAATCCTTTAACTAAGCAGTAGTGTCAGCTGTAGATACAATGTCCTCAGAGCTCAACTGGAGAGATAAAGAAAGCAGAGGGTCAATGAAAGATCAGAAAAAAGAAAGGAAAGTTGAATGGTAACAGAAAAGAAGGTTTGCAAGAAGGGTAGCAAGGTAGCACAATGAATACAGTTTCGCATCTGGGATCAGAAAGATCTCACTTAAAATTCCTATCTCAGACAACTAACCCCCATCTGATCTTGGCAAATCACTTAACCTCTGTCTGTTATGTTAATCTCATCTGCCTAATGGGAATAATGAGTCCTATCTGTTATTATTTGACCATCAGTTCTTGATAGATTACTTGGAACAAAGTATTAGTACTAAAACTGCTCCGTGCAGCCACCTATTTTAGGTCTAAGGGGAATTCCAAAATAAATATTATCTCCCCAAATTCCCTATCCTATTGGTGCTAAATAAGAAGCATTACTATATATTCTTTCATATATTATTTTTCATTTTTATACCTCTAATTTATTTTCTTTATCTTGAGTGTATTTTATGTAAAAACTAAAGGGTCACTCTTGAAAGATTATATGCTTAGTCTATCCTGAAAAATCAAGGCTGGAGTAAGCCAGGGATTAGCTGGAAATTTCATTCACACATGTGGGCACACATATATGCATACAGGGATGTATAGATGTATATATAGATGTATGGGTGTATATATACACACATATTTATCTTATTTGTTATTATTTATTACTATATCTTGCTCATAATTAATTTCAGATTATGATGTTATGTCTGCACTATGACCTCTATTCCCTTTATCTCTCCCAGAACATTATCCCTCTGCTAGTCACTTGCTCCTTTTTTTGGCCTTTTCTTAAATTAATTCACCTGTACACTATCTTTCTCCCCAGTTCCCTTATCATATTGCTGATTACACCCAGAGAAACATCAGTCTTCTTTAAAAATTTAATTAAATTATTGTTTTCAGTTTTCAACAATCACTTCCATAAGTCTTCAATTTTCTCTCTGTCCTTCCCCTTTCCTCCCCAAGACAGCATACAATCTTAAATGGGGTCTACACACACATTCTTATTAAACACATTTTCATGTTAGTCATGTTTCAATGAAGAATTAAAATGAATGAGAAAAACCATGAGAAAAAACAATCCAAGGATGACAGAGTAGAAAAACGCACATACGTTAGCTCTTCCCCAACAGCCCATAAAATACCTGTAAAGAAGGACTCTCAACAAATTCTAGAGTAGCAGAAATAACAGAGCAACGAAGTGACCTGAAAGACTGACAGGAAAGGTATGTTACACCAGATGCAGATTAGAGCAGAGCCCAGTCCAGCCTTGGCCATGCAGCACTAGGAGAAACAGGACCAAGCAGACTTCAGGGACAGAATCTCCAGTGGTCCCAATCCACAGGCACTAAACGTCAGTGAGACGGTTTATTACGCTGGCTGAGAAGGGAGCAGGGTGCCCCCATAACTCAGGTCTCCTCAGGTGGCAGCAGCAGAGGCAGCAGTGGATGGAGGCTCCCAAGGCAGGCAGGAGCCTGCATCCATTGTTGAAGGCTTCATTGTAAAACCTCGAAGGAAACTGAGTCCTGTATGGCTGACCTGCCACCCCACCCCCGAACAATTGATCTTAATCTCACACTGAATAGCGGCACTGCCCCCACCTAAAGCCCCTGGGAGATTGGAGTAGCTCATCTGAATCTCAGCCCCCAGTGCTGGCTTGGCGGAACTGGAGGCATGGTGGTTGTGGAGAGGAAACTCAAAAATCAAGTAACTGGCTGGGAAAATGCCCCAAAAAAGGGAAAAAATAAGACCATAGAAGGTTACTTTCTTTGGTGAACAGGTGTCTCCTTCCATCCTTTCAAATGAGGAAGAACAAGGCATACTGTCAGAGGAAGTCAAAGTCTCTACCTCAAAATTACGAAGGACCAAATGGAAAGAACAAAGTTTCCTAATACCAATTCATCTTTGACCCTTCACGTGAATATGAATCAACAAAGTCTTTCTAGGCTTTGAGCTCACTCTCTATCATCAAGAATGGATATTCTGGAAAAGCAGAGGAATTTATTCAAGAATGGAGAATTGGATAACAGATGGAGAATACTGCTGGTTCACTGACGCTCCTAAATATATGAATGACTGAATGAATGAATGAAAAGCTTCCTACATGTTGACTGACTTGATGCTTCATGGAGGATTTGTGGCAAACCAAGGACAAAATGGGATAACATTAGAAGACATGGACAAGTTTCACTCTATATAAATGGAGAAAAATAAACATGTCATGGAAAGAGATACCCCAGCAACAAAATACTGACTTCTTTAATATGATATAATGTCATTGAAAGGGGAGGAGGGCAAAATTTCCTGCATTAGTGAGCAAATGGTGATCAGTTCATCTTAATGGAATTTTTCTGAGATGCCTAACAGGAATCCCATGATGAGGATAAAACATCCTCAAACCTTTCTTTATTAAGAACCAATTAAAAGAGAAGTGAAGAACATTTGAATAATTCTCTTTGGTTTATAACTTTCTCTGAAAATCGTGAGAAAGAATACAAAGGCCTGCCCATACACTTGGGCTGGAGCATGAATTAGAATTTCATAGGATCGTAGATCTCGGACTACTAGAGTTCTTGGAGGTCACCTCTTTCTACTCTCTCATTTGACTCCCCATGTCTCCCCTTTCTTCTTATTTTTATGTGTTGTGTTCTCCAAGTAGATGGCAAGAACCTTTGAATCCGGACTTTCTGGTTTTGTGTTTTTATCCCCAGCACTTAGTACAGTGCCTGCCACTTAGTAGGCACTTAATAAATGCTTACAACCTGATTTAGGTACAGGGGTCTTAGGTAACTCCTAAAATCACATAGGGAGAAAGCTTTAGAGGCAGTCTACAGATACTCTGTATCTCCCTGATGGAAGAGAAATTGAAACTGAATAGAGTGTACAGGGAGGGAGACAGGTTGGGGAGAGTAGTTTCACAAAAACTCCTAAACACATTTAAAAAGCCCAGCCATTTCTTAGCACTTCTGTCAAATTCTTTCGATCTGTTTGCAGAAAGAACATGCCAGCTTAGTGTCAAGATTCATAGAGATGGTGACGAAATATCTACTTTTTGAATGGACTTGTTGATAGCCCTTCTGGAAACACTCAAGATAACAAAATGATTTTCTTTTATTCATAAATTCCAAGGTATTTAAATATTATTTTAGGGGTAAAAAAGGTATTTCATAATAAGTCAGAATATGTGAGTTCTAATTCTGGTTTAGGGGATCTAGCAGGTCTGGAGTGAGGCAGACATGCCTTCAAATCTGGCCTCAGACACTACTGTCTGTGTGACCCTGTGCAAGTCACTTAACCCTGTTTGCCTCTGTTTTCTCATCTGTAAAATGAGCTGAAGACAGAAATGGCAAACTACTCCAATATCTTTGCCACAGAAATCTCCCTTCCAAATAAAGCAGCGGGGTATGAAGAATGGACCTCAACTGGAAATGACTCATCAACTCTTGTAACTTGACCACTAATTGGTTGTGTAACTGACGCTCCGTAGATTTTCTAGAATGACAAAGGGTTGTACTTATTTTAGCACATCCAACTTCAGTTCCATTGGAAACATAGAACTCATCTTTCTGTGGTTACTTCCTGGATTCCTGTGCATGTCCTTTACATCTCATTCATTTTGATCAGAGTGAGATAAAGGTTATACCCAGTGCCCATATGGTACATTTCCTGTGCCTATAGCAGTTGGGAAAATCTCCATTTGGGGAAACCGCAGCTTTACATGAGTTTAACATGTAACTTTTTGGAAGACTTTCTTAGATGAAATCTAGTCTGGAACAGTGAGCAAAAAAATAGAAAATAAGTCTTCTGTCAGACCCCCAGTATTCATCCCAGTCTCTCTAAAACAATCGGTACTTCCCTAGCATATTAGTCTTAGAGAGTCCCCTAGGGAGACAATGCATATAACTTGGCTTGGCCGAAGACAGTCTGCCAATATACATCACAGGCAGTACCTGAGCTGAGGTTTGCCTGATTCTGAGGCTAATTTTCTAACCACCATGCCTTTAGTCTCTGAAGTGTGTGTGTGTGTGTGTGTGTGTGTGTGTGTGTGTGTGTTTCTGTAGGGATGGTAAATTTTAATCACTGAACCATCTCAAGATATCTTGTGGTTTATGGCATGATGCCTTTCTTAAAGACCATATCTTAAAACAAAATCACTCCAGTTCTCATCGATTGGTCAACAATGGTTCCTCTCCCAAGCTTCACGTGGTCATTTTTGAGCTCTGATGATTCAGAGTGAGGTAAATAGAAATCTTTTTCTGGTTTAGCCAGAAAACCTGAGGGTCTTCCTTCCCAGATTGATTTTTTTACTTTTCTTTTTCTTTCCTCATTTCTTAATCACTGAATGGGTGTTATCTCAGACAAAGTGAGACCTTAGGAAAGACCTTAGCTTAAAAAGGCAAAGGTCTCCCTTGACATCAGGGGCCATTTCTAGTCATACTGATCTATATCTTGTCATAGGGCCCCTATGGCTCCATAGAAGAGGATGAAGCAGGTGACATTGCACAGCCCTTCCTTACTTAAATCCAATTCACTTACAAGTGAAGACAACTCCTTTCTGATGATATCTCCTCTTGCAACAACAATACATTTTTTCTATGTTCTTATCTAAGTAGATTTTTTATTCTTAAAGTGAGACATAAATTGATTGAGGGCACATTTGACTTGTATCCTTAGCAACTCTCCAAATGAATGGAATGTAGTAGGCACTAAGTGAATTAAGTTATTGAATATCCTTGTCTATAAGAGGATAATGACATTTATATTACATAAGTCAGAAAGTGTTTACAAAGAGAGTCTAAAATTTAAAGGGCTGTAAAACTTGGAGTTATAAAAAGCCTTTGGCATGTATATGTGATAATGATGAGGCATTTCTCTGTAAAGGATATAAAGTTTTATTGACACAGTTATGCTTGGTGGATAGAACTAAGGGCTTAGATTTGTGGAAGACTTGGAAAAAATCCTACCTTAGATACTTATTAGCTTTGTGAGCCTGAAAAATTTACGTAAATTCTTTCATTCTCAGTTTTCCCATCTGAAAAATGGAGATAACAACTGTAGCACTTACCTTTCAGGATCATTTTGCATTTGAAATGACATCTTTGCTTTAAAGCATTTTCAAAGCCCTAAAGCAAAATATAAATAAAAGATATTCGGACGTGGGCTTGAAACCATGTCTTTCCTAATGTTCAATCTGTCCCAGACGTAAACACCATAATCTGTACACAGTACAACTCTTATTATTAATGACTGATTTCTTGTTAAATGTTCATTATCATCAGAAAGAATCCTCTCAGATTGTTCTTTTGCTTAAAGTAAGAAAATAGCTAACAAAGACAGGAGCATAGTACAAAATATTGAATGTTATTTCTAAGGCCTTTAACTTTTCCAATATATCTTCTGTATTTTGTTTTATTTTAGCATTTTTTATCTTATTTTAGCTTTATTTTATCTTATTCGGCTTTATGAGGAAGATGTTATACATGTTATCATCTTGATTTTATAGTTGATACTAAGACTCAGAGAGATGAAATGAGCTGTCCATGGTTTCACAAGTAATTATTTGTTTATTTATAAATTTATTTATTAAACTTTTTAAAATCATTTTCACAAAATTTGGGGTTCCAAATTTTCTCCTCATTTGTCCCCTCCCCCCACCCCAATACACGGAGCATTCTAATTTCCCCTATCACCAATCTGCCCTCTCTTCTATCATCCTTCCCTTCCCTTGACCCCATCTTCTCTTTTGTCCTGTAGAGCCAGATAACTTTCTATTCCCCATTAACTGTATTTCTTATTTCCTAGTAGCAAGAACAATGCTCAACAGTTTTTCCTACAACTTTGAGTTCCAACTTCTCCCCATTCCTCCCTTCCCACCCATTCCCTTTGGGAAGGCAGGCAATTCAATATAGGCCATATCTGTGTAGTTTTGCAAATGACTTTGATAACCGTCATGTTGTCTAAGAATAACTATATTTCCCTCCATCCTATCCTGCCCCCCATTGTTTCTATTCTGTCTTTTGATCCTGTCCCTCTCTGAGTGTTGACTTCAATTTGCTCCCTCCTCCCATTGCCCTCCCTTCCATCATCCCCCGACCCTGCTTATCTCCTTCTCCCCCACTTTCCTGTATTGTAAGATAGGTTTTCATACTAAAATGAGTGTGCATTTTATTCCTTCCTTTAGTCAGATGTGATGAGAGTAAACTTCGTTTTTCTCTCAGCTCTCCTCTTTTTCCCTCCACGAAAAAATCTCCTGCTTGCCTCTTCTATGAGAGATAATTGGCCCCATTCCATTTCTCCCTCTCTCCTCCCAATACATTTCTCTCTCACCGCTTAACTTCATTTTTTAAAGATATGATCCCATCCTATTCAGTTCACTCTGTGCTCTCTGTCTCTGTTTGTGCATGCATGTGTGTACGTGTGTGTGTGCACACGCACATGTGTGTGCATGTGTGCATGTGTGTATGTGTGTGTGTGTGTGTGTGTAATCCCACTAACTACTCAGATACTGAAAATTTTCAAGAGTTACAAATATTGTCTTTCCATGTAGGAATGTAAACAGTTCACCTTTGGTAAGTCCCTTATTACTTCTCTTTGCTGTTTACTTTTTCATGCTTCTTCTCATTCTTGTGTTTGAAAGTCAGATTTTCTTTTCAGCTCTTGTCTTTTCATCAAGAATGCTTGAAAGTCCTCTATTTCATTGAAAGACCATTTTTTTCCCTGAAGTATTATACTCAGTTTTGCTGGGTAGGTGATTCTTGCCTTTAGTCCTAGTTCCTTTGACTTCTGACATATCATTTTCCATGCCCTTGGATCTCTTAATGTAGAAGCTGCTAGATCTTGTGTTATCCCGATTGTATTTCAAAAATATTTGAATTGTTTCTTCCTAGCTGCTAGCAATAGTCCCATAATTTTTAAATTGTCTCTCCTGGATCTATTTTCCAGGTCAGTTGTTTTTCCAATGAGATATTTCACATTCTCTTCCATTTCTTCATTCTTTTGGTTGTGTGATTTCTTGCTTTCTCAGAAAGTCATTAGCCTCCATCTATTCCATCCTAATTTTGAGAGAACTATTATCTTCAGTGAGCTTTTGAACTTCTTTTTCCATTTGGCTAATTCTGTTTTTGAAAGCATTCTTCTCCTCATTGGCTTTTTGAACCTCTTTTTCCAATTGAGTGAGCCTATTTTTCAAGGTGTTATTTTCTTCAGCATTTTTTTTGGGTCTCCTTTAGCAAGGTATTGACTCGTTTTTCATGCTTTTCTTGCATCTCTCTCATTTCTCATCCCAGTTTTTCCTCCACCTGTCTAACTTGATTTTCAAAATTCTTTTTGAGCTCTTCCATGGCCTGAGCCCATTGGATATCTATTTCGGATGTTTGAGGTACAGAGGCCTTGGCTTCTGTGTCTTTCCCTGATGGTAAGCATTGTTCTTCCTCATCAGAAAGGAAAGGAGGAAACATCTTTTCAGAAAGTAACCTTCTATGGTCTTACTTTTTTTCCCCTTTTCTGGGAATTTTCCCAGCCAGTTACTTGACTTCTAAGATTCCTGTCCACTCCCTCCTCAATAGTGCTTAGGGTCTGAGATTCAAATGCTTCTTCCCAGCCCCAGGGATTTCAGCGGGGGGGTGGGGCTGCTATTCAGTGGGATTAAGTTCAGGTGCTTAGGTGGGGGCAGGGCCACCACACAGGGCTCGGTTCCCTCAGGGGGTTTATTCGGATATCTTCAACAATGGATCTGAGCTCCTGTCTGCTTTGGGATCTCCGGTCTGCTGCTTTCCCTGCTGCTTCCGTCTGAGGGGCCTGAGTTATGGAGATACCCCACTCCCCTCTTGGCCAGCCGAGAAGTCTCTCTCACTGACCTGTAGCGCCTGTAGGTTGAGGGACCTTCGCAGCTGCCAGAGATTCTGTCCCTGAAGCCTGCTCCAATCTGCTCCTCTCAGGGCCGCGCAGCCAAGGCAGTCCTGGGCTCTGCTCTGGGTCTGGTGCGCGACGGACCTTTGGGGTCAGTTTTTCTGGGCTCTCTGGAACAGAAATCTCCTCCACTCCATTGCTGCATGGCTTCCACTGCTCCAGAATTTGTTGGGAGGTAATTTATGGGCTGTCGATTCAGAGCTAGCATATGTGAATCTTTCTACTCTGCCATCTTGGCTCCTCCCCAACAGGTAATGATTTTTAGACATAAGAACTGATACTAATCTTCCATGTACTAGATGGAAAACACTACAGCATTTATGCCATATTGTAACTCAAAAGAGTTTTGGAATCTTAAGTTGGATTTTTCAGAACCTAACCGGCTCTTGGTGGAAGGCTGTAGGGGAAAGATGACCAGGTACCTTCACAGCGTGTCTAGGACCTGAAATCTGAGGAAGCCTGAGAAAGAAAATTAAAATGATGAATAAAATCTTCTCCAGTACCTCGCACTGTCTTCAAAAGTCCTCAGATCTGGAGAGATCAAACTCGACCTTGCTGCTACATGGAAGACAGAAGATTTAGTGATCTTTCCTCCTGTCAAATTTCAGAATGAATAATGGAAACCAAATAAATGAATTCCTCAAAGAATTCCTTCACAAGGTGCGTCTCATAGAATTTTGTCTTGAAAAAGACACATTTGGATGACTGTGGCTGAAGATAGAAATTAGGGACAGGTTTTATACAGACCTGCGAAACTGTGCCTCTTCGAAGATAATTAGTTCTGCAGTCAACAGACAATACAAAACTAAACATTAAATTATTCCCTGGCCATAGGGAGCCCACACACATTAGGACAATGACATGAATCTTGTAGGTGCTCAAAAAGTGCTTGTTGACTTAACCTGCTGATTTGATTTGGAAGTCAGAAGACATGTTGAAATCCCATCTCTGAAACATACTACTTATGTGATCTTGACTTAACCTCTCTAAATCTCAGTTTCGTCAGGTATAACATGAGGGAGGTAAACTGGGACCTCTGTATTTCTTTCAATTTTAAACCTAGGTGTCTACAACAGTGAGGAACCTGCAGCCTTGAGATCAAATGTGACCGTCTAGGTCCTCATGTAGGGTTCTTTAACTGAATCTAAATGTCATAGAACAAGCCCCTTTAATAAAAGGATTTCTTCTGTAAAACTTGGGCTCAGTCAAGAGGCCACAACCAAGGACCTAGAAGGCCACATGTAACCTTGAGGCCAAAGGTTCCCCAACCACGGATAAAGGTAGTCATTCACAAATTTTCATTACTTCACCAAAGAATTACCAGGGCAAGGAGGATCAAAGATGATGATGATGATGATGATGATGATGATGATGATGATGATAACCTCAGGAAGCATACAGTAACCTTCTATATATATCCATATATATGGATATAGATATACATGTATATGTGTGTACATATATATATATACATATATATATACTTTCACACAGATGTGTATTTACACATATACACCTATACAAACATATATATATATATATATATATATATATATATAAATGCACACATGTGGGTATATCATATATTTTTAATATATCTTGGATTGCTCTTCACTTTTTTCAGTTATTCCAATTTTCTGTAATACCATTTGTGGTTTTCTTGGCAAAGACATTGCAGTAGTTTGTTATTTCCTTCCCCAGTTCATTTTACAAATGGATAACAGAGGTAAATAGAGTGAAGGGACTTATTCAGGGTAGATATCAGACTGCATAAATACTCAATAGCTGCAATAATATGGTCCTAATACTTTTGGTATCATCTACATTTGACCTATGTCTTCATCTAGTTCCTAGAAAGCCAGAAGTTTGCACCATAAAAGGTATGAAAAATTAAAATGGCTCAGATAGAAAAAGGTCATTAATGTCATAAGCACTGCATCATCAGTGGAATCAAGTGTCACTCATACCATATTAATGGGAAGAAAAGAACCATTTATTAAGTATAACTTCAAATTCTGAAAGTATTCCTCTTAGAGTACAAATGAAGAAATTAATGAATAAGAGATTAAATGACTTGTTCAGGGACAGAGAACAGGAAAAGGTCATAATAAATATTATAATCTGATCTCTTCTGATTCCAAGTATAGTACTACACAATGCTTGCTCTGGAAAAGATAAAATCAACAGCGCTTTACCTTAGATGTTAATCAAGCTTAGAACTGTAGCCAAGTGGCAGGTGATTCTTACTGAGATTTCTCCCCAATTACCATTGACAACGTAGAATTTCAAATTCTAAAAGGACTTCATAATTTCTCATAAACCTAGTGGATATTTTCTCCCAGTATCTTTCCTGAAGGCATTCTTGTCTTCCTTGTTCCTCAAGTTGTAGACTAGAGGATTTAACATGGGAATGACCATGGTGTAGGATACTGGTACCACTTTGTCTGTGTCCATAGAATGACTTGAATTGGGCTGGAAGTACATGAAGATGATTGTCCCATATAAAATGGACTCACCTGTGAGGTGGCAAGCACATATAGAGAAGACTTTGTGCCTACCCTCAGCAGAGTGAATTCTTAGGATTGCAATGAAGATGAATATACAAGAGGCCAAAAGAGATATTAAGTCCTGCTAAAATAAAGACCACCATCTCATTGACATGGATATCAGAGCAGGAGTGAGATAACAAAGGGGCAATATCAGAGAAAACATGTTAGATCACATTGAAACTACAAAAGTAAACTACTGGTTCAAATGCTAGTGGGTTGTGTCTGCAGTTGTAGTAAAATTTTTACTCTCCCACTCACTAGTTGAATATTTCTGGAAGTTAAGCTTTTCAAAATGAATACTCAACTCTCACTTAAGGATAAGTGTTTTATTTCTAAATAAAATTTTCTTAATACTGTATTCCTCCTTTTTCAGTACTCTACCATACCTTGAAAAACATTGTGTCCTCATGTCTATTTCTTAATTTGCCAAAGAAATTTTCCACTGAAGGACAAATTTGTACCATCTTTTGCTTGATTTTGGACAATATCTAGTCAAATACCAAGCTTTACTTAGTCATCCTTGATTAGAAGGAACAATTAAAGCTATATCCTAATCTAATAATCTTTAGAAATCTAGCTTCATCATTTTTTCACGCTGAAACTTTGGTGGAGAACGTTAGTGAAATATTTAAGCAAGCTGCTGCACGTTAGCTGAGACAGCTTGTGCTATGAAATAAATCATTTTTTGAAGACACAATCTCAAAGGAAAGAGGGACCATGAGTGTGACTCATATCAGACAGATAATTGCCTCTACAGCCTCTACCAATGAATATGTGAAAGATAAAAAAGTGAAGCTGATTAAATTAAAATAATAAAGATAAATAGATGAACCATTCTATTGAGATTTTGGTGTTCTCTAGTAATATAACTAACAAAAAAGATGACTTAGAAATCCTAATATAAGGGAATACACTTGTCCTCAATGATATCATTGCGACCTTGTGAGGAAGAATTATACAAGACTACAGTACAGAATTTGAAAACCATACATTTTTAAAAAATAAACAGGATTGGTAGAAACAAGTTGGAGAAGAATTAAATAGTAAGAAGATATACAGTAGAAGAAATTCTGGATCAGGAAAGGAAATGTATGATGGAAAGTATTTGAGTAAAGATGAGTGGAGGTAGAAAAAGGAGAGATTACTAGGAAAAATCTGAAGAAGAAGAAGAGAAAATGAGTCAGGAATTTGGGAAATATCACAAACCTGGGCAAAGTGAATCATCTACATGGTATTTAATCAACTTTTTGAAGAAGAGTGTAGGAAAGCCCATTTTAACAATTTGCTCTGAGTTAGATCTGGGAGTGTCACTTCACATCATAGCAAATGCATCAAAGAGAATGAAGTCTGATCTTGGTGCTCAGACACAGTTATAACAATCCCATACAGGATACGTTCACAGTCACCAGATGGTTATAATAATTTAGCCAGGGGGGCGGAGCCAAGATGGCGGAGTAGAAGGACGCATGTTTACGACTTCTGAAACCAAAGCCCATAGAATTAATGTAAAAAGAAACCCCCATAACTTCTGGGTCAATACAAGGTGTGCAGAAACGGAGTGGAAGAGATTTCCGTTCCAGGGAGCCCTGGAGACCCGTCCCCAGGGTCCGTTGTGCCCCGAAAAGCAGACCCTGCCCCCAGCGCTGCTCTGGCCATGGCCCCAGAGAAGCTGACCTGAGCAGGCTTTAGACAGGAAGCTCTGGCAGCCGGGAAAGTCCCTCCGCCCACAGAAGCTACAGGTCAGTGAGAAAGAAGGTTGGGCTGGATGAGAGGGGGAGCACGGCATCTCTGTGACTCGGGCCCCCTTGGGAGGAAGTGGCAGCAGCAGAGACGGGGGCAGGAAGCGGTGGAGGCAGAGGCGTGGGCGGCGGCTGAGGCAGCAGCGGCCCAGGACTCAGGAATCCCCCAGCAGCAGGCAGGATCTTCATTACGGAAGGTTTCTGCGTAAAACCTGAAGGAGCTGAGCCTGGGAGACGGCCCTGCCCCCACCCCGCTCTATTACTGAAGACTTCTGCATAAAGCCCCCGAGGGAACTGAGCCTAGGAGCCTGGCCCCCTCCCTGCCCCCACCCGCTCCGTTCCTGAAAGTCTTTGCATAAAGCCCCTGAGGGAACTGAACCTGGGAGGCATCTCTGCCCCCACCCCAGTGTCAGAACTAAAGCTTGCCGCCGGAAAGACCATTTGAATCTCAGAGGCCAAGCACTAGCTGGGCGGATCCAGGCAGGGGTGGAAAGGAATCTCAGAAGTCAAGTAACTGGCTGGGAAAATGCCTAGAAAAGGGAAGAAAAATAAGACTTTAGAGAGTTTTTCCAACAAATGCAAATGACCCGACCTTTGGATCTGACGAAGATGAGGACATATTCTTGCTATCAGGGAAAGACGTGAAGGGCGGGGCCTCAGTACCCCAAACACCTCAGGGGGGTGGCGGGTGGGCTCAGGCCTTGGAAGAGGTCAAAAAGGATTTTGAAAAGCAAGTTCGACAGGTGGAGGAAAAACTGGGAAGAGAAATGACAGAGATGCGAGAAAAGTATGAAAAACGGGTCAATACCTTGGTAAAGGAGACCCAAAAAAAGGCTGAGGAAATTAACACCTTGAAAAATAGGCTCACTCAATTGGCAAAAGAGGTTCAATAAGCCAATGAGGAGAAGAATGCTTTCAAAAGCAGAATGAGCCAAATGGAAAAAGACACTCAAAAGCTCACTGAATTTAATAGCTCCCTCAAAATTAGAATGGAGCAGATGGAGTCTAATGACTTTACGAGAAACCAAGAAATCACTAAACAAAACCAAAAGAACGAAAAAATGGAGGAGAATGTGAAATATCTCATGGGAAAAACAACTGACCTGGAAAATAGATCCAGGAGAGACGATTTAAAAATTATGGGTCTACCTGAAACTCATGATCAAAAAAAGAGCCTAGACATCATCTTCCATGAAATTATCAAGGAAAACAGCCCTGACATTCTAGATCCAGAGGACAAAATAAGTATTGAAAGAATCCATCAATCACCACCTGAAAGAGATCCAAAAAGAGAAACTCCTAGGAACATTGTGGCCAAATTCCAGAACTCCCAGCTCAAGGAAAAAATCTTGCAAGCAGCTAGAAAGAAACAATTCCAGTACTGTGGAAATACAATCAGGATAACCCAAGATCTAGCAGCTTCTACATTAAGGGATCGAAGGGCATGGAATAGGATATTCCAGAAGGCAAAGGAACTAGGACTCAAACCAAGAATCACCTACCCAGCTAAACTGAGTATAATACTTCAAGGGAAAATATGGTCTTTCAATGAAACAGAGGACTTTCAATCATTCTTGATGAAAAGACCAGAGCTGAAAAGAAAATTTGACTTTCAAACACAAGAATGAGAAGAAGCATGAAAAAGTAAACAGCAAAGAGAAGTCTTAAGGGACTTACCAGAAGTGAACTGTTTACATTCATACAGGGAAAGACAATATTTCTAACTCTTAAAACTTTTCAGTATATGGGTAATTGGTGGGACCACACATACACATGTACACGCATGCACACACATACACACATGCACACACATACAGAGACAGAGAGCACAGAGTGAACTGAATAGGATGGGACCATACCTTGAAAGAAATTGCTTGGGATATTGGGGTGGGGGGAGGGGATAAAAGGGGAGAAAATTTGGAACCCAAATATTTGTGAAAATGAATGTAAAAAGTTAATGAAATAAATAAAAAAAAGAGAAGGAAAAAAATAATTTAGGCAATTACATGTAGATATATCATTAAAAAGTCTGTCTGATGTACTTAAGAGTAGATGGTTTTGAATTTTCATACAGAGAGTCTTTATGGGCAAACAGAAGGCAAAAGTAATTTTATTCTTTTTGATATTAGTAGTTATTTATATTGCACTTAAAAGTTGGAAGATTACTGTACAAATTTATGTACTTTTTTATTCACAACAGTCATTGGAAGAAGGCGCTATTATTATGCCTACTTTACATAAGAGAAACTCTTTACAGAAAGAGCTCTTGCCCTGGGGTACACAGAAGTTATAAGAGTTTGAAGCTAGATTTAAACTCAGGTTTATTTTTTTTAATAAAAATTTAATTACTTAACTTTTTACATTCATTTTCACAAAATTTTGGGTTCCAAATTTTCTCCCCTTTTATCCCCTCCCCCACCCCAATACACCGAGCAATCTAATTTTCCCTATCACCAATCTGCCCTCTCTTCTATCATCCCTCCCTTCTCTTGTCCCCATCTTCCTTACTTCCTAGTAGCAACAGCAATATTAAACAGTTGTTCCTAAAACTTTGAGTTCCAAATTCTCCCCATCCCTCCCACTCCACCCATTCCCTTTGGAAAGGCAGGCAATTCAATATAGGCCCTATCTGTGTAGTGTTGCAAATGACTTCGATAATAGCGGTGTTGTGTAAGACTAACTGTATTTCCCTCCATTCTATCCTGCCCCCCATAATTTCTATTCTGTCCTTTGATCCTGTCCCTCCCGAGTGTTGACGTCAAATTGCTCCCTCCTCCCATTACCCTCCCTTCCATCCTCCCCTCCACCCTGCTTATCTCCTTCTCCCCCACTTTCCTGTATTGTAAGATAGGTTTTCATACCAAAATGAATGTGCATTTTATTCCTTCCTTTGGTCGAATGTGATGAGGGTAAACTTCTTGTTTTTGTCTCAGCTTTCTTCTTTTTCCCTTCACTAAAAAGTCTCCTGCTTGCCTTTTGAATGAGATATAATTTACCCCATTCCATTTCACCCTCTTTCCACCCACTACATTTCTCTCTCATCATTTACCTTAATTTCTTTTAAGATATGGTCCCATCCCATTCAATTCACTCTGTGCTCTTTTTCTCTGTATGTGCGTGCATATATGTATGTGTGTGTGCATGTACACGTGTACATGTGTGTGTGTACGTGTGTGTGTATAATCCCACCAACTACCCAGTTACTTAAAAGTTTTAAGAGTTACAAATATTGTCTTTCCATGGAGGAATGTAAGCAGTTCACTTTTGGTAAGTCCCTTATAACTTCTCTTTGCTGTTTACTTTTTCTTGCTTGTCCTCATTCTTGTGTTGGAAAGTCAAATTTTCTTTTCAGCTCTGGTCTTTTCATTCAGAATTCTTGAAAGTACTCTGTTTCATTGAAAGCCCATATTTTCCCCTGAAGTATTATAGTCAGGTTTTCTGGGTAGGTGATTCTTGGTTTGAGTCCTAGTTCCTTTGTCTTCTGGAATATCCTATTTCACACCCTTCGATCCCTTAATGTAGAAGCTGCTAGATCTTGAGTTATCCTGATTGTATTTCCACAATACTGGAATTGTTTCTTTCCAGCTGCTTGCAATATTTTCTCCTTGACCTGGGAATTCTGGAATTTGGCCACAATATTCCTAGGAGTTTATCTTTTCGGATCTCTTTCAGGCAGTGATCGATGGATTCTTTCAATACTTATTTTGCCCTCTGGTTGTAGAATATGATAGCAGTTTTCCTCCATAATTTCATGGAAGATGATGTCTAAGCTCTTTTCTTGATCATGACTTTCAGGTAGTCCCATAATTTTTAAATTGTCTCTCCTGGATCTATTTTCCAGGTCAGTTGTTTTTCCAATGAGATATTTCACATTCTCTTCCATTTTTCCATTCTTTTGGTTTTGTTTGGTGATTTCTTGATTTCTCAGGAAGTCATTAGCCTCCATCTGTTCCATTCTAATTTTCAGAGAAGTATTATCTTCAGTGAGCTTTTGAACCTCTTTTTCCATTTGGCTAATTCTGCTTTTGAAAGCATTCTTCTCCTCATTGGCTTTTTGGACCTCTTTTGCCAATTGAGTTAGCCTATTTTTCAAGGTGTTATTTTCTTCAGCATTTTTTTGGGTCTCTTTTACCAAGGAGTTGACTCATTTTTCATGCTTTTCTTGCATCTCTCTCATTTCTCTTCCCAGTTTTTCCTCCACCTGTCTCACTTGATTTTCAGTATCCCTTTTGAGCTCTTCCATGGCCTGAGCCCAGCAGATATCCACCTGCAATGTCTGGGATACAGAGGCCCCACCCTCCATGTCTTTCCCTGATGGTAAGAATATTTCCTTGTCATCATAATTGAGACCGGGAACATCTGTTCCCCCTCAAATTACCTCTCTATAGTCTTATTTTTCTTCCCTTTTCTGGGCATTTTCCCAGCCAGTTACTTGAGTTCTGAGATTCCTGTCCACCCCCGCCTAGATCCGTCCAGCTAGTGCTTGGGGTCTGAGATTCAAATGGGTTTTCTGCGGCAGGTTAGGCTGCTATTCAGTGTGAGCTTAAGTTCTGGTGCTTGGGTGGGGGCAGGACTGTCTCCCATGTTCAGTTCCCTCAGGGGGTTTATGCAGGGACCTTCAGTAATGGCCCTGAACTTCTGCCTTCTTGCTCCGGGAGTCCCAGACTGGTGCTGCCTCTGCCCCTCCCTCTGCTGCTTTCTTCCAAGGGGGCCCACGCCACGGAGACACCCTGCTCCCCTCTTGGCCAGCCCAGTTCTCTCTCTCACTGACCTGTAATGTCTGTGGGAGGAGGGACCTTTGCAGCCACCGGAGATTCTGTCCCTGAAGCCTGCTCGGATCTGCTCCTCTGGGGCCACGGCCAAGGCAGCACAGGGGTGGACTTCGCTTTCTGGGGTGTGGCGGACCTTTGGGGTCAGCTTTCCAGGGCTCTCTGGAACAGAAATATTTTCCATTGTGTTTCTGCGCGCCTTGCAGTGCTCCAGAATTCGTGGGGAGTTCTTCTTGCAGGAAATATATGGGCTCTGGGTTTGGAGATAGCATGCGTGAGTCTTTCTACTCCGCCATCTTGTCTCCACTCCCCAGGTTTCATTAACATTAAGGAACTCTGACATGCTATGCTATTTCATTTGCTCATTTTCAATCATGTATGACCTTTTAATAATCCATGTGAGAAATTCTTGGCAAAGGCACTGGAATAGTTTGCCATTTTCTTCTCCAGCTCATTTTTCAGATGAGGAAGATTCAGGAAACAGTACTAAGTGATTGCCCAGCCATACATAGGTAGTGAATGTCTGAGGTTAGATTTGAACTCAAGAAGATGAATCTTCCTCACTCCAGGCTTGACACACTATGAACTGTACATTTTAGCTGCTCAGTATACTCTGTGCCCTCTCAAAAAGCCCCCTCTCTTAGTGGCAAATAATTACTGGACTTTAATATCATTTTAAAGTTTAAAAAAATCACACTACTTTAAAGCAGCCATTACAGGTATTCAGATCATAATACTACAGCTTAGGAAAATGAAGCTAAAATGCCTTGATCAAGGTCACACACACAGACAGAGTTTGTGTCAGAGGGAAAGCACTTGAACTTAGTTGTTTCTAGTTCCAATTAACTATGCCATATTATCCTTCATATAAACCTGGGATTGTGAGTTGGGCTTCTTTGAACCTACCTATTTGGAGATGGTAGAGACAGATCAGCACCTTCATATGTGGGTCTTGAGTTTGTAGTGAAGAAGTTATTCTGTTGAAGAAACTCCACCCTTTTCCTTAATACCCTGTTCAGTGGACCCTATTTTAAGAGAAATCATCTTTGGTCATTGCTGTTTTGGATGGTAGAAGAATTAGCGAGTTTCTGTTCTCCTGTTTTTCAAGACTAATGATGATTGCTTGAGAAGTCTCTTGCCTCCAACTTGATCGTTTATCGCTTATTTCTAAAGGGGAATCATTTCGATGTGAGTGGCTGAAGGTGGGAATCAATGATGGCTTTTATATCGACCTAGGATAGAGCAATTCTTAGGAGAATCTTGGTATCTTGGGGAAATCTGGCAGTTTCTTGAGCTTAAAAAATCTTTACCCCTGCTGTGACCATGGGGAGCTAGTCATGAACGTTCAAAGAGACCATATTCTCATAGGTAACTTAGTCTTTCTTAGTTCATTATAAGTTAGTTATTCTCATTTCATACAAAGAAGAAACCTTAAAGGAGGGGATCTGAAGGCTTAAGTACAGATCTTATAACTTTCCTAGTTATGCATAAGAAATGAACTATTGACAAAAGAATGGTTAAATACTATTTTAAAAAGACCAATATGTAACTTGGATTCGACAAATTTGACAAAAAAAAAAAAACTTTTTCATGAACAAAATTAATATAGCTAAAATGAGAAGGCAAGCAGTTCACCAGGAAAAAATGGTGGTATCAAATAACTTTGGAAAGAGTGTGATACTCAAAATATAACACAGAAATGTATATGATGAAAAGTCATTCCCCAATACGGAAGTGGTATAAGATTAGAGGTTATGAGCTTCATTTGGAAGAGGTATCTTGTTCTATGAATTTGCAGCAAGGCCGAGTCATAAGTAAAGATTAGAGCATTCATCAGAAGAGTTCTCCTCTAGTACAAATATTTCAAATTTTTTCAATTGATTCTTACATGAGCACTTCCTGATTTCACTGCTCCAGGCATGCTCCAAGTCTCAGCTGTATTCAGAACTTCTAGACAATCCTCCAGATGTAGTCTGACTCAGAGCACCATCATTGTTACCTTCTTGATGCATACTATATCTCTATTATAATAGGCTAAGATTATGTTGACGTATAGGCTATCATGACATGATATTTATTCCTATTAAGATTGCAATCGCGTTAAATTCTTAAATGTTTTCACAGAAAGTATGAGTCATTCACACTCTATCTTAGCTCCAGCTTTTCAGAACTATGAAAAACTCAGAAATACCATCGATTTCTTCCCAGCTTCTCAAAAGGCCTTTTTCTATCCAGTGAATGTGAGAAAAGGTTTTGCTGTTGTTTGTTTATTTTAATATCTGACTCTGTGCTTGGCCCTGGTACAAAGTCATTTTCCTTGCATGCAATAGAAAGGAGGGCAAAGGAAAACAAATCAGTTTTGTAACTGAAGGGCTGATGTATTGTATTGCTCATTCTTGAGGCCCAAATGAAAAGATCTATGGACTTGTCTACCTGAGATCTGCAAGCCAAGGAGAGCAATAAAACTTACTAGCTGTGGGAACAATGTGTCTAAATTTTAATTTTATCATTTCTCACGGGCTCAACAAAATCCTACTTAGCATTTTTTTAAATATCTATTTTGGCCAAGCCAATGTTCTAACTTCTGGAAATATGAAGAATACAAGGGAAAGGTCCACCTGTAGACATTATAGATTTTGGGGGTAATGATAAAAAATAGACACAGACAAGCATAGTGCAAAACAGACTGTGACAAAAGTCAGCAAGAGATATAAGCAAAAAATTTAAAGGAAATATGATGGTGTGATCAACTGATGAATCAGGCAAGAGGCTTTATGGAAGGTGTGGAGTGGAACCTGGATCCTGAAGAAAGATAAGATTTCAGCTTCAGGTGATGAAAATTCTGTGTGAATACTAAGAATCAGCAGAGTGGAAGGACAAACTTAACCATTAGGCCATTTTCTCTGGAACATCCTTAACTAGGGGTATTTCAAAGTAGATACAATTATCTTAGAGAGAGACTAGGTTGGAAGAAGTGAGCAAAAGTCATTAACTTTTCAATGTCCTACAAGTCTAGCCTTCAAGAATTGCATAGAACAGGGGAGCATAATATGAGAGATTAATACCAAACCACCACATTTTACTCATTTCTTCTTCATTTTGAGGAAGTAGAGATCCAGAGATATATTCATGAAGCAATTAGGTGTAATAAAGATTGTAAAACGAATTTCTGATCACAAGTCAAATGAGTATTGAGCCAAAGAACCCACAGGAGTAAGTAAAGTATAGGGAAGTACAAAGAAAAGATGAACTTACAAGGGTAATTGCTATTTTCTGTGATATAAAAGAAATGAAAATGTTCCTACTCATTTTATTTCAGATAGGCAGAGAGGCCTAGTAACCAAAGGAATCACAATGAATGGAGGACAAGATTTGGGAGCATTGAAAATAGAGCTTCTAGTAAAATGGTGTCAAGTTAATGTCTTAAAAACTCTTATAATCTTCTTAGGCAGGGGAGGGGCTTACTAGCTATATAGTACTTTCATGTGACATTATACCAGGTGATTAGGTGATTCTGAAAATAATTGTTTGGGTTAAGACCAACTGGACTGAGATGCATGTTACCCAGTAGGGAGAAGTAGAGATGTGATGCCCACGAAGGAGGAGTTGATGCTTTTCTTGAAGGCATTCTTGACTTCATTGTTCCGCAGACTGTAGACCAGAGGATTCAGCATTGGAATAATCATAGTATAGAATATAGATGCCATTTTGTCTATGTCCATGGAATGACTAGAGCTGGGTTGCAGGTACATGAAGATGATTGTCCCATAGAATATGGACACTGCTGTGAGGTGAGAAGCACAGGTGGAGAAGGCTTTCTTCCGACCCTTAGTAGACTGAATTCTCAGAATGGCAATGAGGACAAACAGGTAAGAGGTGAAAATGACCATAAGGGCAAAAGAGATATTGAATCCCCCTAGTGTAAATAGCACCCACTCATTAATGTGGATATCAGAGCAAGAGAGAGCCAGGAGAGGGGGAATATCACAAAAAAAGTGATGAACTACATTGGAACCACAGAAAGAGAGGCTGAAGACATCTCCTACACTCACTGAGGAGGTCAGAAAGCCACAGATGTAGGATCCAACAGCCAGACGTGTACACACACCTGATGTCATTGTCATGGTATAATATAGAGGCTTGCACACAGCCACATGACGATCATAGGCCATGGAAGCCAGGAAGAAACTTTCAACAGTGGTAAATGTTGCAAAGAAGAACAATTGTGTAGCACATCCATTGTAGGAGATGGCCTTATTCCCTGTGAGGAGGTCAGCCATCACCTTGGGAGTAACAGCTGAGGAATAACCAAAATCCACCACAGACAGATTACTGAGGAAGAAGTACATAGGAGTGTGTAGATGGGAATCCCAAAAGATCAGGGCTACAATCCCCAGGTTCCCAACTAGTGTGATGATGTAGACGAGAGTGAATAGTATAAGGAGGGGTATCTGAAGCTCTTGGGCATCTGTTAGTCCCAGAAAAATGAACTCCTTCACCTCTGAGTCATTCTCCATAGATTCTACTGGGAAGTTAGGTCGTTTACCTGTAGGAAGGAAGAAAGCATCAGAAGAATGAGTCGAAAAATATGACCGCAGATATACACATCTACTGTGAATGGTGGAAATTCAGGTGTGAGGGAGCAGGGCTTAATAACAATATTTATAGCTGTATGTTTTGTAGTGGCAAGAGATTGGCAACTTAGAAGGTCTTCATCTTCTGGTGTCTAGTTTAATAAATTATGGTATAAGAATAAAATCTAATACTGTTGTGTTGTAAGAAATGGTGAAAGAAGTGATTTCAGAGAACCCTAGGAAGTCATCTAATAACTGATACAGTCAAAACAGGACAAAAAGATTTGTTGCTCTTCAGTTGTTTGTCAAATTCATGATGCTTCATCGTCTCATTTAGTGTTTTATTGGCAAAGACACTGGAGTGGTTTGTCATTTCCATCTCCATCTCCATTTACAGATGAGGAAACTGAAGCAAACAGGGTTAAGTGACTTGCCAAGGGTGGCAAATCTAGTACGTGTCCCATGCCATATTCCTACTCATAAAGATCATATTTCCTGCCCTGGAACTCTATCAGCTGTACCTCCTAACTACCCTAGAACCAGGAGAACAATTGTACAATAACAACATTGTAAAAAAGGAACAGTTTTTTATTACTTCATATCTCTGATCAATTCAGTGATGAACCATTATTCCAGAGGATGCTGATGAAGCATTTTGTCTCCCTACTAAGAGGTCATATGCTCAATTGTAAAATGAGACATGCATTGTTGTCTGTGGCCAATGTAAAAAATGTATTTTGCTTCACCATGCATATATTTTCTTTGTCATTTGGGGAAAGAAGAAGGAAAGTGGAATGGAGAGAAATTGTGTGTTAATTGAACAAGAAAGCAAAGTTCACCTATGTTGTGTATCAATAAGGAATTCTCATGTGATCATAGCCAGTAGTCTAAGAGGTAAACATTGTGGAAAACATTTGGATGAAGTAAATGGAGATGTAGTGTCAGAAAAAAAGCAATATTGTCATAAGAATAGGCTCTTGACAACTTGACCTAGAAGAGGCAATATATGAGGCATTTCAGAAAGAGGTCACAGGTTCAACATGGAGTCATGATTATAGTATCGTGACATGGTATATAGTATAAATGTAATATATGATTGTGGAATGATGGACATAAATTATTTGGAAATCTTCTCTCTCTCTCTCTCTCTCTCTCTCTCTCTCTCTCTCTCTCTCTCTCTCTCTCTCTCTCTCTCTCCAATGATTGCTTGACTTAACTATAGTTTCATTCGTCACAGAAACCAACACAGATAAATTCTATTGTGTATCTACTTATCAACAGGGAGGAACTGGTAACAAAAGGAAATAATAGGAACCATAATTTTTAGTGATAAACTAAATTTGTGGTTTAGAGTTAACTTCAGAAGATCTTATTTTTCATTCATTGAAGGGATTCCAAGGCTTCTCAGTTTGGGTATCACATTTAAGGAAGAATACTGAAAAACTGGAGAGGTTTCTAACCATTAGACAGAGAATGGCCAATTAGATAGAGAAAAGTTTCCACACAGGGCTATGGCACGATCGGTAGAAGGAACTGATAGCTGTTGGCATAGGGGGAGCAAAGAATCATGGACTTATAATGGCTGTATCCTAGGCTATCAGGGAAGAGTGCTTCCACTTGTTCTGCTTGACTGTGGGGTGGCTGGATGAATGCGGAGTGAGGGGAGGTGTTTCCAAAGGGGACTTGATGGGAAGAAGAGTTTGCTAAAAAGGAGAGCCACTTCAAAGTCATATGGGTGGCTCAGGAGATTGGGTATTTTCTCTCATTTATGGTCTTTGGCCAAAGACTCAATGATTACTTGCCAAGTATATTGTGGAGAAAATTCACTCTCATGTATGAGTAGGGTGAGATGGCCAATGGAAAGCCTTCCGACTCTAAAATTCTGTAACATTTCATAATTAATAGAGTAAGACTAAGGCCTCTACCACAAAAAAGAAACAGAGATGATGGCACAAAAATGTGGAGAATGCAAAATGCACATGAGGAGAAAAAAGTACACACAGAAGAAAATGCAAAGCCACCCAAACCAAATATTGAAAGGTTTTTACAGATTAGTTTTCTTTTATCATGGGAGCTGTGGAATGTAGGCAGATGGTAAATCAGGTGAATACTGTTGATAATTTACTTAGTATTTATTTGATGAAATCTCTCATGAGATTCTTTTGGAAAATGGAAAGTTTTGCTAGAAAATAATGCAATTAGGAGAATTTAGCGTAATTAAACTGCCAGACCCCAAATTTAGTCATTAATGGTTAAATTCTAATTGGTGAGAATTAAATTCTTCAATTCTTTAGATAATAGTAACAATGACTGGCACATCTATAAGTCAATAAATGAATTCTCCTTTCTGGACTTCGATTTATTCCTCTGTAATATCCAAAGAATAAAATTTGGAATACTTGCTTCACTGGGAAATTTTGAGAGTGTAAGAGTTAATAAATATAAGCGATTTTCTACATAAACCTTAAAGTGCTAAAGAAACACTTGTGATTGTTATTAATTTATTTATTATCACTACTGTTACTTCTAGTGCCACATTGGGCAAGCACTTATCATTTCAGGGTCTGAGTTTATTCATCTGTAAAATAAAAAAAGCTTTTAATTAGATCATGAAGTTTTTACCTTGGTCTACGAACTTTAAAAAATGAATATTTGGATTTTTGTATTTCAGTATAATTGTTTAACTATGTAAACCTACGTATTTTATTTTGTGAATTTAAAAACATTATTCCGAGAAAGGGTTCATAGGCTTTACTTGACTGCCACCAGGGTCTGTAACATAAAAAAAAAAATAAAAAAAACAAAAACAAAAAAAAACTAGGAACTATGGTACTAAATTACTTATGATGTCTCTTCTAGCTCTTAATGTATGAATTTTTTGATCACTTTCATACATACGAGTCTATCAAAATATAACTTTAAAATAATATGGTAATATTGAGCCCTTAGCTTAAGACAGAGTGAATATTAAGATGTTATTTCAGAACCTGCTAAAGGGAGAATTAAGAATAGCAACATATTCACTCTGGAATTTTCTTTACACATTCACCACAAACACTAAAAATTCTAAAAATAGAATATAGTCTGCTTTATGACAAGATTTATGGTAATAATCTCATTACTACAACTTTTGAAAAATCATCAGAGAATCCATTGTGCATGAAACTAGTCTGTGGTCACATTTTTACTGATGTACTTTGACTAAGAGGTCCTAAGTCACCCCTCTAAGTCTCTTCTGGGCACATAGAGAAGTCAGAATGATTACTTCTCTCTACAGAAATCCCCAGCTATGAGTAAGGCATTGTTTAAAAGAGCATTGCACAAGGAGTCATAAGACCTGGATTCTAATCCAAACTTTATCACTATTATGTTGCAGAAGGTCAGTTCATTCCTCCTCTGATCTTATCTGTAAAATGGAAATAAAAACACTTGTGTAATATTAGTCAACATGTTTTGTGAGGACTACTTGTTTAAAAGCTAAACTACTTTAGAAATGGGAGTTACAAGAAACCTTTAATTCTCATGGAGAGCATGGTGAGGGGACCTAGTGAAGAGGTCAGGGTTAGATTAGAGTGAGTCATGATGGGGTCATATCAGGGAGTTATTTGCTAAGAGGATCTACATACTTTTTTCTGTCCTTAGATGGATGCCTTCACCATTCTGGAATCTTCCAGACATGATGTAGATTCTTTGTATCATATTTTGGTCCTTAAAATTACCAGACTCCAAAGTTGTTTATATTCATCAGTCAGACACTATTGTATTACAAATGATTTTTAATCACTAAATAGTGCATAGAAACAATGATAAAAAAGACAAAATTTCTAATGCTCAGAAATAACCAATGTGAATTAAATATTCAATAAAGCATTAAATCTCATTAAAATCTATATTCCTATTAAGTCTTACTCAAGTAGTTCAGACAACCATTCAAAGGTTGTCTAGTTGGTTCCAAGCCTTTACACCCAGTATCATTATCACATATACCATGAAGTATATGACTTCATAGCTTTATTACCGTTACATGCTTTGTATGTTGATAAACCACAAAAAAAGGGAAATGTTTTTACTTAGACCATAGGGTTTACAGATAGCAAAAAGAATACCTGACAATACCTGAAAAGAATACCTTTAAATATAAAAATATAGCTGGTTCAGTGGATTGGAGTCAGAAAGACTCATCTTCCTGAGTTCAATTCTGGTCTGAGACACTTACTAACCCTGGACAAGAAATTTAACCCTGTTTGCTTCAGTTTTCTCATCTGGAAAATGGGAAATGGCAAACCACTGCAGTATTTTTGAGAACAAACAAGTGGGGTCACACAAAGTCAAACATAATTGAACAGCAGCCAGTATTTCTATATAGGGTGCTTTACAATTCTTATTTCAGTGTCCTTAGGTTCTCTTGTATATAGCTTGATTGCACATATTTGTTTGCTTCTCATTTTTGTGGTTGGATGATGTGTTCCTTGAGGTCAGGCACTGTCTGTTTGCTTCTTTTTGTATCCTCAGTACTTAGCAGAGAACTTGGCACATAGTAGGAACTTCATAATTGTTTATTGATTGACTATGAAGATAACAATACTAGGAGATAAGTGCTTTTACTATCCTCATGTTGCAAATGAAGATATTGAGACTGATAACATTAAGTGACTTCCCCTGAGTCACACAGTCAACAATGATCTGGGGCAGGTTTTGAAAGTAATTCTACATAAATCCAGGGCCTTTTCTCTGTCATTATGTCTCCTAGTTACCTAGCTATCATACATGATATAGAATGTGTTCTGGCTAAAATAAAATAAAACAAGTAGATAATAGGGAACGAGAGGCAGTATTTTGTAGTACATAGGGCAATGAAGTTAGAATGAAGAAAATTTGGGTTCAAATTTAGCCATGGCCACTTCCTGGGCATTTCTAGTCCCTTCTCTGAGCCTCCGTTTCCTTGTCTGTTAAATGGAAATAATGAAATGCCTTTGGAACTTTCTTCCTGCAATTATCCTTAAATTCAAGTGAGATATTGGATGCACAACACTTCGTAAACCGGAAAAGTGCATAAAATGTGAGCTGTAACCAGCAGCCAAGTCTGTTCTAATCTTGGGATCTTGCCCAGAATTTTGCATCACTATCTAGGGATAGCATGTACTTAAATTAACATTTATTAGCGTTAGAATTCTGCCTCGATCTCCTTACAAATACCTTCTCAAGACTATTCCTTGAATTACTGGAAGGTTGAAAAGCAGCAAACAATGTAGAGAATATTAATTTGAGTTTCTGATTCATGTAAACAACTTGCCATACATTAACTTACATAAGTTTCACAACAACCCTCTAAAATGGACACCATAGGTATTTATTTAGTGACTGCTGAATATGAGGCTCAGAGATTTAAGTGTTTTGAAATGATCAAAAAGAAAACAAGTATCAGAGACAAGATTTGAACCAAGGTTATGTTGACTCCAAGTCTAGAAAGCTATTCTCTATCCCAAGTTTCTTCCCAAACAAACTATGAAGCTTTGAATCAAATATCCCAGCACTTACCTGGCATGTACAGAAAGGCTGGATGTGATGATGGAAAAGAAAGATGAACAAAAAATTTCACACAGAGGTCTTGAACCTTTAGTCCCCTTTCCAGGAAGCAGTCAGACCTATTGGGAAAATG
The DNA here is from genome assembly GCA_023548195.1 of Bettongia penicillata ogilbyi. NCBI lineage: Eukaryota > Metazoa > Chordata > Mammalia > Diprotodontia > Potoroidae > Bettongia > Bettongia penicillata. The sequence continues at coordinate 519,106 of JAJHZJ010000479.1, read as the reverse complement.
TTCCCCTATTTCTTGTTCTTATATTCAAATATCCCTGGATTGGAATGGGATACATCCAGCCTGTATAGATGATCAAGCTGTGATTTTTCTTTTAGCTCAGTCTCTGGATGAATAATGGGAAATAAATGAATTATTTAGTAACTCAGGTCATTCTGACCCACAAGGATGTAAAACAATGTACCTTAATAATGAATATTATCAATGTTAAGAGGTGAAGTCAAGGATAAGGAAATTATTTTATGCAGATGTGAGAGATCCTCAGCTCTTAGGAGATGGTGTACCCTTAGAGACAATTGATTAGCTTACCATCAATTTGTGAAAGAACCCCAGTCATTATCTTCTGCTCTGATCATGGAGCACATACCTTGATTGTCCAGGGAGTCAATTGTCTCATGGGTATTTTGTCATTCTTAGCTTGTTGTTAGCAAAGTAAGGTTAAAAAATAACCATGTACAAGGGGACAACAAACTGCTAATATAGCTATGGTCCTCCAATATCCTACCTATATGACCTTGAAGAAGTCATTGAATCTATTCAAGTCTCAGTTTAGTCATCTTTGAAATGAGAATAATTTTCTCTTATATGATTATATTGAAAGGACTGTGGTGAAGGTTAAATATGATATTTCTTCTGAAATGCCAAGGTAGAGTAGGGAAACAAACACTGGATTTGGTGTTAGAAGATGTGGGTTGGAGGTTTAGCTCATTATGAAACCTTAGGCAAGTTACTTACCATGCCTGAGCTTTATTTTCCTCATCTATAAAATAGAAATAAGCATTGACACATACTCCACCTACCAGGATTATTGTGAGAATAGTGTTTTTCATTATCAAGATATTGTTTTACATATATATATATATGCATTATATTTATGTTTACATATATACATATGTATATATAGACATATATATGTATATATATATATATATATATATATAAAACATTTATTTTTCAGTTCTCAACATTCACATCCATAGGAATTTGAATTGCAAATATCCTCCCCCTCTCTCCATACCTCCTACCCCAGGACATCATGTACCTCATCCACCCCTTCCTCCAGTCTATCCTCCCTTCTCTTACTCCCCCTCTCTTCTTCCATCTTCTTCCAATCTATTTTCCTGTATGGCAAAATAAATTTCTATCCCCCATTGCCTATACATCTTATTTCTCAATTGCCTGCTAAAACAATTTTTTAACATTCATTATTGAAGCTTTGAGTTCCATATTCTCTCCCTTCCTCCCTTCCTACGCACCTTCATTGAGAAAGGAATCAATTCCATATAGGTCGTACATGTGAGTCATGCAAAGAACTTCCATAACATTTAAGTTGTGAAAGACTAACAACAACATTTCCCTCTATCCTGTGCTGCCCTCCATTTACTCTGATCTCTCCTTTGAGCTTTCCTCCCAAAATAGTGTTTGTTTCTGATCATCCCTTTTCCCAAATTATTGTGCTTTCTATTATCTTCCTTCTCCTATCCTCTTTCCCCATGCCTTCCTGCAGGGTAAAAAAAAATGTCCTTATCTAGTTGAGTGTGTGCTATTCCTTCCTTAAGCCAAATCCCATGAGCATAAGGTTCACTTATTCCCTTTCATCTCCCCAATCTTCCCCTCCATTTTAAAAGTTCTTTCTTGATTGTGCTATGTGAGATGATTTGCTACATTCTACCTTTTCCTTTCTCTTACTCTAATACATTTTTCATTCATCAGTAAATTTTATTTTTTAGGTATCCTCCCTTCATATTCAACTCATCCTGTGTTTATGCGTTTATGCGCATGTATATATGCACACACATATATAATATAAATATATATATATACACCCCCACACACATATAGATATATACATTTATATGTATACATAAACATACACTCATGTGCATATACATGTATAACATGCATGTGTATATATGTATGTATGTATACACACATACATACATACACACACATACCTTCATACACACACATATGTATGTATGTATGTATTTCCTCTGACGACCCTGATACTTCAAAAGGTCTCATGAGTTACAAATATCACCTTTCCATGTAGGAACGTACACAGTTCAACTTTAATAAGTCCCTTGTGGCTTCTCTTTGCTGCTTATCTTTTCATGTTTCACTTGGTTCTTGTATTTTAAAGTAAAATTTTCTGTTCAACTCTAGTATTTTTCAACAAGAATGCTTGGAAATCCTCTATTTCATTGAAACTCCATTTAATCCTCAGAAATATTGGGGCAAGGAGCCAAGATGGCAGAGTAGAAAGACTCATGTATGCTAGCTCTGAACCCACAGCCCATATATTTTCTGCAAAAAGAACTCCCCACAAATTATGGAGGGCTGCAAGGAGCGCAGAAACACAGTGGAAAAGATCTCCATTCTGGAGAGCCCTGGAGAGCCGTCCCCAGGGGTCCATCAAGCTCCGGACAGCGGAATCCACCCCTGCGCTGCCCTGGCTGCAGGGCCCCAGAGGAGCAGATCCGAGCAGGCTTCAGGGACAGAATCTCTGGCAGCCGTGAATGTACCTCCGCCCACAGGTGCTACAAGTCAGTGAGAGAGACTTGTGGGCTGGTCAAGAGAGGAGCGGGGTGTCTCCATGGCTTGGGCCCCCTCAGGAGGCAGTGGCAGAGGCAGTGGCAGAGGCAGCAGAGGCGGCACCCGGGACTCCTAGACCAGCAGGCAGAAGTTCAGGTCCATTACCGAAGGTCTCTGCATAAAGCCCCTGAGGGAACTGAGCCTAGGAGACTGCCCTGCCCCCACCCGAGCACCAGAACATAAGCTCACATTGAATAGCAACTGCGCCTGCCCAGGAAAGCCCATTTGAATCTCAGACCCCAAGCACTAGCTGGGCGGATCTAGGTGGGGGTGCAGAGGAATCCCAGAAGTCAAGTAACTGCCTGGGAAAATGCCCAGAAAAGGGAAGAAAAATAAGAGTATAGAAAGCTACTTTGATGGGGTATAGATGTTCCCACCTTCCAACTCTGGTGACGAGAAACAGTTCTTACCATCAGGGAAAGACGTGGAGGAAGGGGCCTCTGTATGCCAGACATCCCAAGTGGATGTCCGGTGGGCTCAGGCCATGAAAGAGCTCAAAAAGGATTTTCAAAATCAAGTCAGACAGGTGGTGGAAAAACTGGGAAGAGAAATGAGAGAGATGCAAGAAAAGCATGAAAAATGGGTCAATACCTTGGTAAAGGAACCCCAAAAAATGCTGAAGAAAATAACACCTTGAAAAATAGGCTAACTCAATTGGCAAAAGAGGTTCAAAAAGCCAATGAGGAGAAGAATGCTTTCAAAAGCAGAACTGGCCAAATGGAAAAAGGGGTTCAAAAGCTCACTGAAGATAATAGTTCTCTCAAAATTAGAATGGAACAGATGGAGGCCAACGACTTTCTTAGAAATCAGGAAATCACCAAACAAAACCAAAAGAATGAAAAAATGGAAGACAATGCAAAATATCTCATTGGAAAAACAACTGACCTGGAAAATAGATCCAGGACAGATAATTTAAAAATTATGGGACTACCCAAAAGTCATGATCAAAAAAAGAGCCTAGACATCATCTTCCATGAAATTATCGAGGAAAACTGCCCTGATATTCTACAACCAGAGGGCAAAATAAGTATTGAAAGAATCCATCAATCACTGCCTGAAAGAGATCCAAAAAGAAAAACTCCTAGGAACATTGTGGCCAAATTCCAGAATTCCCAGCTCAAGGAAAAAATCTTGCAAGCAGCTAGAAAGAAACAATTCCAGTATTGTGGAAACACAATCAAGATAGCTCAAGATCTAGCAACTTCTACATTAAGGGATTGAAGGGCGTGGAATAGGATATTCCAGAAGGCAAAGGAACTAGGACTCAAACCAAGAATCACCTACCCAGCAAAACTGAGTATAATACTTCAGGAGAAAATATGGTCTTTTATTGAAACAGAGGACTTTCAAGCATTCTTCATGAAAAGACCAGAGCTGAAAAGAAAATTTGACTTTCAAACACGAGAATGAGAAGAAGTATGAAAAAGTACACAGCAAAGAGAAGTCATAAGGGACTTATCAAAAGTGAACTGTTTACATTCCTACATGGAAACACAATATTTGTAACTCTTAAAACTTTTCAGTATATGGGTAGTTGGTGGGACCACACACACACACACACACACACATGTACATGTGTGTGTGCACACACACATACCCACATGCATGCACACACAGAGACAGAGAGCACAGAATAAATTGAATAGGATGGGACCATATCTTAAAAGAAATTAAGGTAAATGGTGAGAGAGAAATGTAGTGGGAGGAAAGACGGTGAAATGGAATGGGGTAAATTGGATGTCATTTAAGAGGGAAGTAGGAGACTTTTTAGTGGAGGGAAAAAGAGGAGAGCTGAGAAAAAAAAAGACAAGAAGTTTAACCTCATCACATTCGACTAAAGGAAAGAGTAAAATGCACACTCATTTTGGTATGAAAACCTATCTTACAATACAGTAAAGTGGGCGAGAAGGAGATAAGCAAGGTGGGGGCGTGATGGAAGGGAGGGCAATGGGAGGAGGGAGCAATTTGACGTCAACACTCGGGGAGGGACAGGATCAAAAGACAGAATAGAAACAATGGGGGGCAGGATAGGATGGAGGCAAATACAGTTAGTCTTACACAACACGACTATTATCGAAGTCATTGGCAAAACTACACAGATATGGCTTATATTGAATTGCCTGCCTTCCCAAAGGGAATGGGTAGGGAGGGAGGGATGGGGAGAATTTGGAACTCATAGTTTTAGGAACAACTGCTTAGTATTGTTGTTGCTACTAGGAAATAAGAAATAAAGTTAATGGGGAATAGAAAATCATCTGGCCCTACAGGACAAAAGAGAAGATGGGGACCAGAGAAGGGAGGGATGATAGAAGAGATGGCAGATTGGTGATAGGGAAAATTAGAATGCTTGGTGTATTGGGGTGGGGGGGAGGGGATAAAAGGGGAGAAAATTTGGAACCCAAAATTTTGTGAAAATGAATGTAAAAAGTTAAATAAATAAATTTATATTAAAAAAATAAAAAAAAAAAATCCTCCCACGTATTTTACTCAGTTTTACTGGGGTAAGTGATTCTTGGTTTTAATCCTGTCTCCTTGAACTCTGGAAAAACATTTCCCAAGCCTTTCAGTCCCTTAGTGCATAAGCTGCTATAAATCCTGTATTTTCCTGATTGTATTTTCATGATAACTTGAGTTGTTTCTTTCTGCTTGTTTGTAATATTTTCTCCTTGACCTGTGAACTGCAATTTGGCTACAATATTCCTAAAAGTTTTCTTTTTGGTGTGTCTTTCAGGGTGTGATCAGTGAATTTCTCCCATTTCTATTTTACCCTCTACTTCTAGAATGTTAGGGCAGTTTTCCTTGGTAATTTCTTGAAAGGTGCTTTCTAGCCTCTTTTTTGCATCATAATTTTCAAGTAGACTGATAATTTTTAAATGATCTCTCTTAAATCTGTCTTTCAGGTTAATGATGTTTCCAGTGAGCTATTTTGCATTGTCTTCTACTTTTTCATTCCTTTGTTCTTGTTTTAAAATTCCTTGATTTCTAATAGTCAGTAACTTCCATGTGCTCCATTCTAACTTTTAAAGAAATATTTTCCTCAGGGGGCTTTTGGACTTCTTTTTGTATTTGACCAGTTCTGCTTTTTAAGGCATTCTCCTCCTCACTGGCTTTTTGCACTTCCTTTGCCATTTGGGTTAGTCTATTTTTAAAGGTGTTATTTTCTTCAGCATTTTTTGGGTCTCATTTAGTAAGATGTTGACTCGATTTTCATTATTTTCTTGAATCACTCTTATTTCTCTTCCCAGTTTTTCCTCCGCCTCTCTAACTTGATTTTGAACATACTTCTTGAGCTCTTCCATGGCCTGAGATCATCGCATATCATTTTTGAAGACTTTGGATGTACATGCCTTGACCTTGTTTTTTTCCTCCAGTTGTATGCTTTGTTCTTCCTCATTTTTGAGGGTGTCTTTGGTGTTTGTGTGTTGAGAAATCTGGAAACCACAGCAACTGCCTGTGATTCAGCACCCTGAGGCCTACTCAACTCCCCTCTGCTCTTTGTGGCCCACAGTGGACCCCCCGCCCCATGCCCAATGTGATAGACCCTTCCTGTCAGCCGTTCAGGCTCTCTTGGGCTGGAAATTTGCTTCACTCTGTTATTTTGTGACTTCTGCTGCTTTTGAATTTATTTAGAATCATTTTTAGTTATTTTGAGGGCTTTGGGAGGAGAGCTTGAGCAGATCCCTGCTTCTACTCCACCATCTTGGCTCTGCCCCTCTGAGGACATTGTTCTATGTAAATTACGGACTGCTATTATTCTCACGGATACTACTACTAGCAATTTTCGGATTATAGTTTGTTCCCATTTTAGCTATGTCCCCAGCCACCACCTTGACTTGACTCACTCTGCTTAGTAGCTCTGGTTCTCAATGATTCATATGCCCTCACATTCTAATTCAATAGAAACTCAGAGGAATGCTGTAGTAATCATTTGTTAAAGATTTAGCATTGTCTTTGACCACCTTCCTCCTATTCTTGTAGATAAATGCAGTGATGTAGTCTAAATAGTAAAGGGTATAGTCTAGTTTATAAAGAGCTGTATGAATATTTAGATTTAAGAAAGACTCATTTATTGGTCAATTTCAGATTGCAATATGATTTTTCTTAATACTTCTATGTAAAATAACTTAATATTTATTGTTTACATATTTTTATTTAATTATATGCATGTATGTAGTTTCACCACAAAGAATGTGTTATCATTTTGGGGAAAGAAAGCCTTACTTTTGCTTTTCTATCCCCAGAACCTATTACTGTCCCTTGCTCGTTATATATCCTTTGGACATATTACTAAATTGTCTACAGAGTTGTTGAATCATTTCTCAACTCTACCACCAGTGCACCATTTTTTCTACATCCCCTCCACCATCCATTATTTTCCTTTTCACTCCTATTAGGAAATTTAATAGGTATGAAACAGTACCTCAGAATTGTTTTAATTTGCATTTCTCCAGTCAATAATGAATTAGAGCATTTTTTTTCTAATATGGCTATACACAGATTTCATAATTGCACCTAAGAACTGTTCATATCTTTTGAATTGGGTAATGGCTCTTAATTTTTATGAATTTGACTCAGTTCTCCATATGTTTGAGAAATGAGACCTTTATTAGAGAAACTTGCTTCAAATTCTTTTTCACTGTTTTATTCTACCTGTATTTCCCTTCATCCTATCCCCCCTGTTTTTACTCTTCTCTCTCCCCTTTCACCCTGTCCCTTCTCAAAAGTGTTTTGCTTCTGAATACACCTCATTCAATATATCTTTCTTTCTATCAGCTCCCCTTCTTTTCTTCTTTGCTCCTATTACCTTCCTGCAGAGTAAGAAAGGTTTCTATAGTCAATTGAGTGTGTATGTTAGTCCTTCTCTGAGCCCATACTGATGAGAGTATGGTTCAGTCACTCCCTTTCTCCTCCCTGGTGTTTCCCTTAATTGTAAAAGTTTTATCTTTTATCTTTTGTGTGAGCCAGTTTACCCCATTCTGCCTGTCCATTTCCTCTTTCCCCAGTACATTTCTCTCTCACCTCAATTCTATTTTTCCTAAATTCTTAAAATATCATTCATTAATATTCAACCTGTGCCCTTTTTTATATATAGTCTTGTCTTCCCCAATAATGACAAAGTTTTTATGAGTTACAAGTACCATCTTCCCAAGTAGAAATGAAAATAGTTTAACCTTATAAAATCTCTTATAATTTCCCTTTTATATTTACCTTTTTATGCTTCTCTTGAGTCTTGATTTTGAAAGCCAAATTTTCAATGCATCAAATTTTCTCATCAAGGGTGCTTGAAATCCCTTTATTTCACTGAATGTCTATTTCTCCCCCTGAAGGATTATACTCAGATTTCATAGGTAGGTGATTGTTAGTTATAATCTGGCTCCTTTGCCCTTAGGAATATCATATTTCAAACCCTCTGATCCTTTAATGAGGAAGCTAATCAATCTTACATTTTCCTGACTGTGGCTCCGCAGTGTTTGAATTGTTTCTTTCTAGTTGCTTGTAATATTTTCTTGTAGATCTGTGAGCTCTAGAATTTGGCTGTAATATACCTTCAAGTTATCATTTGGGGATGTGTCAGGAGGTAACAGGAGGATTCTTTCAATTTATATTTTACTCTCTAGTTCTAGAATAGGAAAGCAGTTTTCCTCAATAATTTTTTAAATGATGATATCTATGCTCTTTTGTTTTGATCATAGCTTTCAGGTAGTCCTATGATTTTTGAAATTATCTCTCCTGGATCTATTTTCCAGGTCAGTTGTTATTCCAGTGAGATGTTTCAAAGATTCTTGTACTTTTTGTTTATTTTGAGTATGTTTGATTGTTTCTTGATTTCATTTTTAATTGAATTATTTTATTTGTTTTCAGTGTTTGACAATCACTTCCATATATCGCAGCATTTTTTTTTTCCACTTGCTCTTCCTCATTCACTCCTCCTTCCCTATTCCCTCTGGAGACTGTGTACAATCTTATATAGGTTTTACATGTCCATTTGTATTAAATGCATGTTGCATAAAGGAATTAAAATGAATGGGGGGAAACCATAACACAAAACAAAATAAAACTTAATACAAAAGAAAATGATCTGTTTCTATCTGTGATCCAATTCCATAGTTTTTTCACTGGATGTGGAAGGCATTTTTAATCAAAAATCCATTGGAAATTTTTTAGGATCATGCATTTCAGCAAAATACTACCAGAAATATTCCTTGCACATTGTGGTTGTTGCTGTATACAAAGTTCTCCTGGCTCTATTCCGTTCACTCAGCATCTGTTCATATAAGTCTTTAAAGGCTTCTCTGAACTCTTCCAGTTCATCGTTTCTCATAGCATAATAATATTCCATTACATTCATATATCACAACTAGTTCAGTCATTCCCCAATTGATGAGCGTCCCCTTGATTTCCAGCTTTTGGCCACCACAAAGAGAGCTGCTATAAATATTTTTGTATATGCGAGACTCTTTCCCATTTTTATGATCTCTTTGAGATAGAATGCCAGAAGCAATATTCCTGGGTAAAAGGGTATGCACATTTTTTTACCCTTTGGGTATAGTTCCAAATTGGTTGGTTGGATGGTTGGAACAGCTCACAACTCCATCAACAATGAATAATTGTTCCAACTCTCCCACATCTTCTCCAGCATTTATCATCTTCCTGTTTTGTCATGTTAGCCAATATGATAGGTGTGATGTGGTAACTTAGTGTTGTTTTGATTTGCAACTCTCTAACCAATAGTGATTTAGAGCACATTTTCATATGACTATAGATAGCTTTGATTTCTTCCTCTGAGAATTCCTTGGTCATATTCTTTGACCATTTATCAATAGGGGAATGACTTGCATTCTTGAATATTTTACACAGTTCTCTATACATTTTAGAAATGAGGCCATTATCACAGAAACTAGTTGCAAAATCTCACAGTTTTCTGCTGCCCTCTTAATCTTGGTTGCATTGGGTTTGTTTGGCAAAAACTTTTCAATTTAATGTAATCTAAATTATCCATTTTGCACTTCATAATGCTCTTTATCTCTTGTTGAGTCATAAATTTTTCTATTCTCCATAAATCTGCCAAATACACTTTCCTTGGTCCACTAATTTGTGTATAGTGTCAATGTTTACATCTAGATTATGTATCCATTTGGAATTTATTCTTGTGTATGGTGTCAGGCATTGCTCCATGCCCAGTTTCTGCTATGCTATTATTCAGTTTTCCCGGTAATTTTTGTCAAACAGTAAGTTCTTATCCCAGAAGCTGGGGACCTTGAGTTTATTGAACAGTAGATTGTTATAGTCATTGACTTCTATGTCTTGTGTAACTAACATATTCCATTGGTCTACCATTCTGTTTCTTACTCAGTACCAAGTGGTTTTGATAATTGCTGCTTTATAGTACGATCTGAGATCTGCTAGAGCTAGGCCACTTTCTCTGCCATTTTATTTTCATTAGTTCCCTTGATATTCTAGACCTTTTGTTCTTCCAAATGAATTTTGGTATTTTTTCTAACTCTACAAATTAGTTATCTGATAGTTTGATTGGTATGGCACTGAGTAAGTAAAATAAGTTGGGTAGAATTGTAATTTTTATTATATTGGCTAAGCCCAACCACAAGCAACTGAGGTTTTTCCACTTACTTAGATCTAACTTTATTTGTGTGAAAAGCGTTTTGTAATTGTGTTCATAGTCCCTGGATTTGTTTTGGCAGATAGATTTCCTAATGTTTTAAAATGTCTACTATAATTGTAAATGGGATTTCTCTTTCTACCTCTTGCTGTTGGGCTTTCTTAGTAATACATAGAAATGCATTAGATTTATGTGGGTTTATTTTGTAATCTGCAACTTTGCCAAAGTTGTTTATTATTTCATGTAGTTTTTACTTGAATCTCTGGGATTTTCTAAGTATATCATCATATAATCTGCAAAGAGTGATACCTTAATTTCTTCTTTGCCTGTTCTAATTCCTTCAATTACTTTTTCTTCTTTTATTGCTACAGCTAACATTTCTAGTACCATATTGAGTAATAGTGGTGATAATGGACATCCTTATTTCACCCCTGATCTTACTGAAAATGCATCTAGTTTCTCCCCATTGCATATAATGTTTGCTGAAAGTTTTCAATAGGAATGGGTGTTTAATTTTGTCAGAAGCTTTTTCTGCATTTATTCAGATAATCATTTGGTTTCTGTTAGTTTTGCTGATGATGTGATTAATAATGTTAAGTTTTCCTAATATTCAACCAGCCCTACATTTCTGATATAAATCCTACCTGATTGTAATGTATTATTCTCATGATAAGTTGCTGTATTCTTTTTGCTAGAATCTTACTTAAAATTTTTACATTCTATATTCATTAGAGAAATTGATCTGTAATTTTATTTGTCTGTTTTGGCTCTTCCTGGTTTAAGTATCAAAACCATATTTGTATCTTAAAAAAGAATTTGGAAGGATTCCTTCTTTCCCAGTTTTCCCAAATAGTCTATATAGTATTGGAATTAACTGTTCTTTAAATTTTGGAAAGAATTCTCTTGTGAATCCATCTGGCCCTGGAGATATTTTCCTAGGGAGTTATTGGTTTTTTGTTCAATTTCTTTTTCTGAGATGGGTTTATTTAAATATTAGACTCCCTCTTCTGCTAGTCTGGGCAATTTATTTATTTTAAAATAATCATCCATCTCTTTTGGATGGTCGATTTTATGACCATACAGTTGGGCAAAGTAATTCTATTTATTGTTTTAATTTCCTCCTCTTTGGAGATGAGTTCACCTTTTCATTTTTGATGTTAGTAAGTTGGTTTTCTTTTTTCTTTTTTTAATCAAAATGACTAAAAGTTTATCAATTTTATTATTTTTTTCATAAAACTAACTCCTAGTTTTATTTGTTAGTTCAATAGTTTTCTTAATTTCAGTTTTATTAATCTCTGCTTTGGTTTTCAGTATTTCTGATTCGGTATTTACTTGGGGATTTTCAATTTGTTCTTTTTTAGAGCCTTTTCAGCAGCATGCCCAATTCATTGAGCTCTTCTTTCTCTGTTTTATTCTTGTAGGCACTCAAAGATATAAAACTTCCCCTAAGAACTGTTTTTTCAGTAACCTGTAAAATGTGGTAGATTATCTCTTTATTGTCATTCTCTTGAATGAAGTTGTTGTTGATTGTTTCTATAATTTGTTGTTTAACTCACTCATTCTTTAGGAATAGATTGTTTAGTTTCCAATTAATTTTTGGTTTGTGTTTCCATGGCCTTTGATTACATAAAAGTTTTATTGAATTATGATCTGGGAAGGATCCATTGACTATCTCTGCGTTTCTGCACTGGATTGTGGGATTTTATGGCCTAGTATATGGTCAGTTTTTGTATATGTGCCATGTACTTCTGAGAAAAAGGTATATTCCTTTTTATCTCTATTCAGTTTTATCCACAGATCTATCATATCTACCTTATCCAGAGTTCTATTCACCTCTGTAACTTCTTTCTTGTTTAATTTGAGGTTAGATTTATCAAGTTTAGAGAGGTCAAGGTTGAGGTCCCTCACTACTATAGTTTTGCTGTCTCTTTCTTCCTGTAATGCCCTTAACTTCTCTAAGAATTTGGATACTATACCACTTGGAGCATATATGTTTATTAATGATATTGCTTCATTGTCTATGGTGCCTTTTAGCAGCATATATTTTCCTTCCTTATCTCTTTTGATTAGATTTATTTCTGCTTTTTCTTTGTCTGAGATTAGGATTATTACCCCTGCTTTTTCTTACATGAGCTGAAGCACAATATATTCTTTTCCAACCTTTTACTTTTACCCCATGTGTATCTTGCCATTTCAAATGTGTTTCTTGTAAACGACATATTGTTGGATTATAGTTTTTAATCCATTCTTCTGTCTCCATTTTATGGAAGAGTTCATCCCATTCACATTCACAGTTATGATTATTATTTGTGTCTTTCCCTCCATCCCCTTTCCTACTATTTGTGCTTTTAGGAATTGTTTTTTGGCATTATTTAAAAGTGTACAGATGGGTTTTGGGGACAGCTTAGGTGATCTGCTGCTTCTCCACCTTGAGAAAATCTTGAATAGAGATTCCCAACACTTGTTCTTTTCTGTATGAGAAGGTAGAAAAGTAGAAAAAATCTTGGTTCTAATATAATAATTAGGTATAAAATTTAAGGGAAAATATTCATTTCTCACATTACTAACTCCTTCTCATACCTACTTTTATCAAGGACCTAGAAAGAGCACCAGACTGAAACAGGATTAGGAAAACCAAGGAAAACATGGATATAAGCAGCCCAAATATGCATAAATACACCAGTAGATATCTCTAGGCACAAGGGTAACGTTGTAACCAGGAAGGTGCCATAGAGTTTTAAAGGATGAGGGCTGCACTGGGCTTTGTGGTTGGTTCTTAGAAGAAGAAATCATCCTAAACCTAGGATGGATGAGTCTGATGTTGAGGAACAGGCACCAAATGCTTCTTTTCTTGCTAGTACCTAAGAGCAGCAATATGGATCAAGGAGATTACCAAAACTAGGATATACTAAGTACATTAAGGAAAGGAATGGAAAAAGTTGGAGGTCTATGTCCGGGATTCCACAGCTTATGGCTCTGTCCTTAGATCAAAGCTAAGCTAGGGAGCTAAGGAAGGCAGAAAGTTATTGATAACTCAGGGAAAGGGAAAGTTGAAGGGCAGCAAAAAAGAGGGTTTGCTGGAAGGGTAGCAAAGTAGCATAATGGACACAGTTGTGGATCTAGAATCAGAAAGATTTCACTTAAAATTTCCATCTCAGACAATCCCTGCGTGATCTCGGGCAAGTCACTTAACCTCTGTCTGCCTCATCTGCAGAATGGGTATAATGAATACAACCTGTCATTATTAGACTATCACTTGGAAAATTAAATATTTAGATATTAGAAATTAGAAATATTAGATATATCCCTTGGAAAAAATTACTTTCATTAAACTGCTTCTTGTAATCACATCTTCTAGGTCTAAGGGAAATTCCAAAATAGATAATATCCCCCCCCAATTTCCTATCCTACTGAATGTCCAATAGGAAGGATTGCTATGTATTCTTTCATATTTTTCCTTTCTATATATCTAATTTATTTTCTTTCTCTTGAGCATATATTATGTAAAAACTGAAGACTCAAACACGAAAGATTATATGCTTAGTCTAACCTGAAAAATCAATGCTGAAGTAAGTCAGGGGTTAGCTGGAAATTTCATAGACTGATGTGTGCACACATATATACATATGTATATATTCACATGTATCTTATTTGTTATTTATTATTTTTTCTTAATCATGATTAATTTCATGCTATGATATATCTGCCCTATGACCTATAATCCATTGATCTCTCCCAGGAAATTTCTACTATGCTAGCTCCTTTCCTTTCCAATTTGACCCTTTGGTGAATCAATTCAACTGTACACTGTCTTCCTCCCCAGCCCACCTATCATGCTACTGATTACACCCAGACAAGCCTCAGTCTTAGAACATACCCCATTCTCTGCTTTCTTTTCCATACATATGAACTCAGATGGAGATAATCATGAAACCATTCGGGCTGTGTCTATTACAGACTGAAGTTACTCAACCTCAAAGCTGCAAACCAATCCTCCTCCTCATTTTCTATCACTGAGATGCCTTGTGTGAGTATCTCAGTCTTCACTACCTTCCCATGATGATGAAGTGACCTTATTCTTTTTTAAGGTTAACACTTATTTACGTGATCCTATTCCATACCACCCCCTTCAATAGAATTTCCCCTCTTTCATGCCCACTTTTTCCATATATTTGCAATATTTTCCTGTCATCTGGATAATTCCTACTGCTTACAAACATTCTTAAAGCACTCCAATCCTAAAGAAAACCCCTCACTTGATCATTTCATCCCCACCATTAACCTAAATCTTCCTCTTTTGAAGCTAAACTCCTTATAAAGACCATCTACAATAGGTGTCTCTACTTTCTCTCATTCTCTTCTTAACTTTTTCCAGTCTGACTTCTGACATAATTTCATTGAAACTGCTATCACCTAAGTTTCCCAATGAGAGACATGAACCACAGAAAGAGAGGAGAAAAAAGAGAGAAAAAAATAGGAAGAGGGAATGAGAGATGAAGAAGGAACAGTTAGTTCATTTTTATTGGCCAAATGAAGGGAAATTACCTGTGAGGAAATCAGCCTCAATCATTGGGAGATATTATGAACCTTTGTAATTCAATGACTAAGAGACTTTCATTTTATGTCACTGAAACCCCATTGCCTAGTACACAACAGACTCTAAATTAATATTTCTTTGTATATTGTTTAGTCTACAGTAATTTAACAGTAATCCTGTTCACCTATTTTCTCATTCACCATTATTATAAAAATTATGAATTTTGAACTGGAAAAGACTGAGAAGTTCACTTGGTCCAATCTTCACTATGGAGACAAGGAAACTAAAGCCTTTAAAAATTTTCTGGTTTCACACATAGTGAATATAAGAAGTGGGATTTGAGCTCAGGCACTGTCACCTTGGAACTGCAATATACTAATGAATAATACCTGTCACAGATCCCTACAAATCAAAAGTACAGCCTTTCTCAAGGTTCCAGGACTAGTAAGTGTTAGAATCAGTATCCAACCCCATTGTCTCCCCATTCTAGGGATAATCTTTTTTTATACTATATCATGATATCTAGGAAAGGTAGATTTGAGTTTAAGAATACTGAAGAAAGGGGGGCGGAGCCAAGATGGCGGAGTAGAAGGACGCACGTTTATGAGCTCCGAAACCAAAGCCCATAGAATTAATGTAAAAAGAGACCCCCATAACTTCTGGGTCAATACAAGGTGTGCAGAAACGGAGTGGAAGAGATTTCCATGCCAGAGAGCCCTGAAGAGCCATCCCTGGGTCCGTTGCGCCCCGGAAAGTGGACCCCACCCCAGCGCAGCCTTGGCCGTGGCCACAGAGAAGCTGATCTGAGCAGACTTCAGACATGGAAGCTCTGGCAGCCGGGAAAGTCCCTCCACCCACAGAAGCTACAGGTCAGTGAGAAAGAAGGCTGGGCTGGACGAGAGGGGGAGCAGGGTGTCTCCGTGACTCGGGCCCCCTGGGGAGGAAGCCCCGGCAGCAGAGACGGGGGCAGGAAGCGGCAGAGGCAGAGGGGTGGGCGGCGGCTGAGGCGCAGCGGCCCGGGACTCAGGAATCCCCCAGCAGCAGGCAGGATCTTCATTATGGAAGCTCTCTGCATGAACGGCCTGAGGGGGCTGAGCCTGGGAGGTGGCCCTGCCTCCACCCCAGCGCCAGAACTAAAGCTTGCCGGGGAAAGCCCATTTGAATCTCAGAGGCCAAGCACTAGCTGGGTGGATCCAGGCGGGGGTGGAAAGGAATCTCAGAAGTCAAGTAACTGGCTGGGAAAATGCCTAGAAAAGGGAAGAAAAATAAGACTATAGAGAGTTATTTTCCAACAAATGCAAATGATCCCGACATTCGGATCTGATGACAAGGACGTATTCTTGCCATCAGGGAAAGACGTGGAGGGCGGGGCCTCAGTACTCCAGACACCCCAGGAGGATGTCAGGTGGGCTCAGGCCTTGGAAGAGCTCAAAAAGGATTTTGAAAAGCAAGTTAGATAGGTGGAGGAAAAACTGGGAAGAGAATGACAGAGATGCAAGAAAAGTATGAAAAAACGGGTCAATACCTTGGTAAAGGAGACCCAAAAAAATGCTGAGGAAATTAACACCTTGAAAAATAGGGCTCATTCAATTGGCAAAGGAGGTTCAAAAAGCCAATGAGGAGAAGAATGCTTTCAAAAGCAGAATGAGCCCAAATGGAAAAAGAGGCTCAAAAGCTCACTGAATTTAATAGTTCTCTCAAAATTAGAATGGAACAGATGGAGTCCTAATGACTTTACGAGAAACCCAAGAAATCACCAAACAAAACCAAAGAACGAAAAAATGGAAGAGAATGTGAAATATCTCATGGGAAAAGCAACTGACCTGGAAAATAGATCCAGGAGAGACAATTTAAAAATTATGGGACTACCTGAAACTCATGATCAAAAAAAGAGCCTAGAACTCATCTTCCATGAAATTATCAAGGAAAACTGCCCTGACATTCTAGAACCAGAGGGCAAAATAAGTATTGAAAGAATCCATCGATCACCACCTGAAAGAGATCCCAAAAGAGATAACTCCTAGGAACATTGTGGCCAAATTCCAGAACTCCCAGCTCAAGGAAAAAGTCTTGCAAGCAGCTAGAAAGAAACAATTCCAGTATTGTTGAGAATACAATCAGGATAACTCAAGATCTAGCAGCTTCTACATTAAGGGATCGAAGGGCGTGGAATAGGATATTCCAGAAGGCAAAGGAACTAGGACTCAAACCAAGAATCACCTACCCAGCTAAACTGAGTATAATACTTCAAGGAAAAATATGGTCTTTCAATGAAACAGAGGACTTTCAATCATTCTTAATGAAAAGACCAGAGCTGAAAAGAAAATTTGACTTTCAAACACAAGAATGAGAAGAAGCATAAAAAAGGAAACAGCAAAGCGAAGTCTTAAGGGACTTTACCAGAAGTGAACTGTTTACATTCATACAGGGAAAGACAATATTTGTAACTCTTAAAACTTTTCAGTATCTGGGTTAGTTGGTGGGACCACACATACACATGTACACGCATACACACACATACACACATGCACACACATACAGAGATAGAGAGCACAGGTTGAACTGAATAGGATGGGACCATACCTTAAAAGAAATTAAGGTAAATGGTGAGAGAGAAATGTAGTGGGAGGAAAGAGGGGGAAATGGAAGGGGGTAACTATATGTCATTTAAGAGGCAGGTAGGAGTTTTTTTTTTAGTGGAGGGAAAAAGAGGAGAGCTGAGAAAAAAAATAAGAAGTTTACCCTCATCACATTTGACTAAACGAAGGAGTGAAATGCCCACTCATTTTGGTATGAAAACCTATTTCACAGTATAAGAAAGTGGGGGAGAAGGAGATATTGCAAGGGAGGGGATGATGGAGGTGAGGGCAAAGGGAGGAGGGAGCAATTTGAAGTCAACACTTGGGGATGGACAAGATCAAAAGACAGAAGAGAAACAATGAGGGGCAGGTTAGGAGGGATGGTAATCCAGTTAGTCTTACAAAACACGACTATCAGGGAGGTCATTTGCAAAACTACACTGATATGGCCTATATTGAATTGCCTGCCGTCCCAAAAGGAATGGGTGGGGAGGGAGGGATGGGGAGATTTTGGAACTCAAAGTTTTAGGAACAACTGTTTAGTATTGTTGTTGCAACTAGGAAAGAAGACATACAGCTAATGAGGAATAGAAAGTCATCTGGCCCTACAGGAGAAAAGAGAAGATGGAGATAAGAAAAGGGAGGGATGACAGAAGAGAGGGCAGATTGGAGATAGGGAAAATTAGATTGCTTGGGGTATTGGGGTGGGGGGAGGTGATAAGAGGGGAGAAAATTTGGAACCCAAAAATTTGTGAAAATGAATGTAAAAAATTAAATAAATAAAAAAAAGAATACTTAAGAAAACATCATGACTAGAAGTCTACAGTCAAGAAAAAGAAGGTTAAAATTTTGTTTTCTCTTAACAAAAATGTTGAGTTTAATGACGTCTTTCCCCCCACATAGCTTTCCTGAAAGCAACATGGACCTCTTTATTCCTCAGAGTATAGACTAGAGGGTTCACCATAGGAATGACCATTGAGTAGAATACAGAAATTACTTTGTCTGTGTCCATAAAATGACTAGCACTGGGTTGTAAGTACATAAAAATTACTGTCCCATAAAATATGGACACCACAGAAAGATGAGAAGCACAGGTAGAGAAAGCTTTCTGGCGGCCCTCAGTAGATTGGATTCTCAGAATAACAATAAAGATGAACAGGTAAGAGATGCAGATAAACAGGAGTGCAAAAGTGACAGTGAACCCTCCTACAATAAATATGATCACTTCATTAATGTATACATCAGAGCAAGAAAGAGCCAGGAGAGCAGGAATGTCACAAAAGAAGTGATGGACTACATTAGAACTGCAGAAGGACAGGCTAAAAGTCTGACTGGTGAAAATAGTAGAGTTTAAAAATCCACAGAAATATGCAACAATTGTCAGATAAGTACATACACTCGACGTCATGATGGTAGTATAATATAGGGGCCTACACACTGCTGTGTGTCGATCATAGGCCATAACAGCCAGCAAATAATTTTCAGTAGTGACAAAAATTGAAAAGAAGAATATTTGTGCAGCACACCCATTGTAAGATATGACCTTGTCCCCTGTGAGCAGCCCAGCCATAACCTTGGGTGTGACAGCTGAGGAATAACCAAAATCTACCATAGAGAGGTTACTGAGAAAAAAGTACATTGGAGTATGCAGACAGGTGTCCCAGGAGATAAGTACCACTATCCCCAAGTTCCCCACGAGGATGATGAGGTAGATGACTGTGAACATTATGAAGAGGGGAAGTTGAAGCTCTGGAGCATCTGTTAATCCTGTGAGAATGAACTCACTCACCTCTGTTCTATTCTTCATAGATGCCATTTTGCATGTTGCTCATTCACCTGCAGTGAAAAAAAGGAAATTTATCTGAAGTTCTAGAACAACAAAGTAAAGTATTCATTGAAAGATAGGAGTTCCCCAACTGCTGAGCCTGCCTATAATCTAGCTCAAGAGGGGACACCTCCTGCAGCCAGATCACCCCTTCCTCACACCTCGTGCAGCAAGCTGCAGGGTAAGTGTGGGGAAAATCAGGAAGACTCCACTTGGCCTCTGCTTTGGCACTCCAGCTGACTCAGCACCAGATCAACTACAGCTTTCTAGATCTAGTTGAGGGAACTAGAGGCCACAATACACAATGTCTCGTGTTCTCAGCCCAAGAACTGTGGGTCAGAGCCTCCTGTGCACCAAAAGCAGAGATCCACCTTAAAGGGTGGGAAAAAGACAATCATCATGAGCAGAATGCAAACCAGAAAGACCGCAGAATCTTACTATGGGGACAAGGACCAAAATACAAATTCATTGAGATTGTACTCCCATCTGAAACTTCACAATAGAATATGAATTGGTCTCAAACCCAAAGAGCATTCCTGGAAAAGCTCAAGAAGGATTTTAAAAGCCAAATTAGAGAGATAGAAGAAAAGTTGCCTAATTTTTGTAAAAATATGAAAAAGGATTTCATGAAAGGATTTAAAAATAAAATTGAAAAAATGAATAAATAGTTCCAAATCCTAACTGGAACAATTAGACAAATGGAAAAGGAGATGGAAAAGTTAACTGGAGAAAACAATCTATTAAAAATTAGAATTGTACAAGTAGAAGCTAGTGATGCTATGACCCATCAAGAATCCATCAAACAGAATCTAAAGAATGAAGAAATAGGAGAAATCGTAAAATATCTCATTGGAAAAGCAACTAACCTGGGAAAATGATCCAGAAGAGAAAAATCTGAAAATTATTGGTCTACCAGAAAGCCATGATGAAAAAAGATCCTGGGCAATATTTTCCAAGAAATCATCAAGGGAAACTGCCATGAGCTTCTAGATCCAGAGAGCAAAATAGTCTTCTAAAGAATTCACCTATCACCTCCTGACAAAGATACCAAACAGAAAACACCAAGCAATATTGTTGCCAAATTCCAGGACTATCAAATTAAGGAGAAAATACTGCAAGCAGCCAGAAAGAAACAATTCAAATATTGAGAAACTACAGTTAGGATCACGCAGGACTTTGCAGCTTCTACAATAAAAGTTTGGAGGGATTGGAATATGATACTTTCCAGGGCAAAAGAGCTTGGAATACAAACAAGATCTATTACCCAGCAAAATTGAGCATAAAGTTTCAGGTAAGGAAATGGACGTTCAATGAAATAAAGGATTTCCAGACCTTCCAGATGAGAAGGCCAGAACTCAGCAGAAAATTTAATCTTCAAATAAAAGTCTCAAGAGAGGCATAGATAGGCAAACAGGGAAAAAATAACTTGTTATTCAATATGGGCAAACTGTTTACATCCCGTTAAGGGAAGATGATTCTTGTTAATCTTGAGAATTGTATATTTATTATTAAACTTATCAGAGATATACATAGATAGAGGGAACGGGTATAAATTAAATGATATGAGGATTAAAAATGTGGCTTATGTGTGCAAAGGGATTGCAACGGGAGATGTGAAAAAAAGAGGCAGAAAAAGATGAATTAAGTAACAGAAAGTGGCACAAAAACATATTGCAGTAGAGGAAAGGAGGGGAGGGAGGTGAGCATCACTTGTGATTTACTCTCATCTGATTTGTTTCAAGGAGGGAACAACAAATTCAGTTAAGTATGGAAATGAAACTTGCTCTGTAGGCAGTAGGAGGGGAAAGGGGAAAGAAAAGGGAAGGGAGGCTAAAAGAGAGGGAAGAGGTAGTAAGCTAAAGGAGAAATGAAAGGGTGGGGTTGATAGAAGATTGGGAAGACTGAAGGATGCAGTGTTCAAAAATTAAAACTCTGTTGTGTAGTGCAAAGGAGAAGGGGGGACTAAAAGCATAAACAGTGGAAAATAGGATGAAGGGAAAACACAGATAGTAATCATAACTGTGAATGAGAATGGGATGAATTCTCTCATAAAATGGAGGTGGATAGTAGAATGAATTAAAAACCCATAAGCCAATAATATGTTGTTTACAAGAAGCACATTTAAAACAGGGGGGACAAGGCAATGTAAATGTAAAAGGCTAGAGCAGAATATATTGTGCATCAGTTGATGGAAAAAAAAGAAAAGAGGTGTAGCAATCCTGATCTCATACAAAGGAAAAGCAGAAACAGATCTAATCAAAAGAGATAAGGAAGGAAACTATATCCTGCTAAAAGACACCATCGTTAATGAAGTAATGTCATTACTACACATATATATGCACCATGTGGTATACCATCCACATTCTTAGAGGAGAAGTTAAGGGAGTTGGAGGAAGAAATAGGCAACAAAACTATACTGGTGGGGGACCTCAACCTCCCCCTCTCTGAGCTTGATAAATCTTACCTCAAAATAAGCAAGAAGAAGCTAAGGAGGTAAATAGACCTCTGAATAAGGTAGGTAGGATAGATCTCTGGAGAAAATGGAATGGGGGTAGAAAAGAATGTACTTTTCTCTCAGTGGCACATGGCATATATACAAAAATTGACCACGTACCAGGGCGTAAATACCTCATAGTCCAGTGCATAAAGCCAGAGATAGTCAAGGCATTCTTCTCAGATGATAAGGCCATGGAAAGACAGACCACAAATTAATTGGAAAACGATAAATCTTAGAAACTATCAATAACTTCATCCAAGAAGATGACAATAATGACATAACCTACCAAAATTTATGGGATGCTGCAAAAGCAGTTCTTAGGGGAACTTTTATATCATTCAATACCTATATGAATGAAACAGAGAAAAAGAAGATCACTGAACTGGGTATACAGTTGAAAAAGCTAGAAAAAGAAAAAGTTGACAATATTCAAGTAAATACCAAATTAGAAATACTGAAAATCAAAGGTGAGATTAATAGAATCGAAACTAAGAAAACCATTGAGCTAATAAATAAAACTAGAAGTTGGTTTTATGAAAATCCAATACAGTTGATTAACTTTTGGTTAATTTGATTAAAAAAAAGAAAGAAGAAAACCAAATTACCAATATCAAAAATGAAAAGGATGAACTCACCTCCAATGACTAGGAGATTAAAAGAATAATTAGAAATTACTTTGCCCAACTGTATGTTCCACAATTCGACAATCTGAGATGGATCTATCTATCTATCTATCTATCTATCTATCTATCTATCTATCTATCTATCTATCTATCTATCTATCTGTATATATATACACACATATATATATATACATATATATATACATACATATATGTATATGAATTGCCCAGATGAGCAGAAGAGGAAGTTGAATACTTAAATAACCCCATCCCAGAAAAAGAAATGGGAAAAGCCATCAATAAATTCCCTAGGAAAAAAAATTTCCAGGGCCACGGAGTTACAAGTGAATTCTATCAAACATTTAAAGAACAGTTAATTTAAACACATTATAGACTATTTGGGGAAATTAGGGAAGAAAGAGTCCTATCAGATTCTTTTTATGATACAAATAATGGTTCTGATACCTAAACCAGGAAGAGCCAAAACAAAGTAAATTATAGACCAATTTCGCTAATGTATATATATGCAAAAAATTTTAAATAAGCTATTAGCAAAAAGAATGCAGCAACTTATCATGAGAATCATACATTATGAGATACAACAATGCAGGGCTGCTTCAGTATTAGGAAAGCTACCAGCATTATTGATCATATCAAAAACAAAACTAACAGAAACCATATGACTATCTCAGTAGATACAGAAAATGTTTTCAACGAAATGCAATACCTATTCCTATTGAAAACACTGGAGAGGACAGGACTAAATGGAGCTTTCCATAAAATAATAAGCAATATCTATCTAAAACCATCAGCAAGCATTATATGTAATGGGCATAAGCTAGATGCATTTCCAATAAGATCAGGGGAGTAACAAGGATGTCCACTATCACCACTGCTACTCAATAGGGTCCTAGAAATGTTAACTTTACCAATAGGAGAAGCAAAAGAAATTGAAGGAATTAGAATAGGTAAAGAAGAAAGTAAGTTATCACTCTCCATAAATGATATGGTAGAGTATCTAGAGAATTCTAGAGAATGAAGTAAAAAAAAAACGACTTGAAATAATAAATAACTTTGGCAAAGCTGCAGGTTACAAAATAAACCCACATAAATCATCTGCATTTCTCTATATTACTACTAAAGCCCAACAAATAGAGATATAAATAGAAATCCCACTTAAAGGTGTGGTTATACAGTATGAAATATCTAGGAGTTTACCTGTCACAACAAACCCAGTGATTCTATGAACACACCTTTTGCACAAATAAAATCAGATCTAAGTAAGTGGGAAAACATCAGTTGCTCATGGGTAGTCAAGCTAATATAATAGAAATGAAAATTCTGTCTAAATTTATTTGGTTATTCACTGTTGTACCAGTCTAAATTACTGGAAAATTATTTTCTAGAGCTAGAACAAATAATGTCCAAATTCATCTGGAAGAACAAAAGATTCAGAATATCAAGTGAATTAATGAAAAGAAATGCTAGGGAATGTGACCTAGCCCTACCAGGTCTCAAATTGTATTATAAAGCTGCAATCATAGACCAGTGGAATATATTGGGCACTCAAGACACAGTAGTCAGTGAATATAATGATGTACTGTTTGACAGATCCAAGGACTGCAGCTTCTGGTGTAAGAACTCACTATTTGACAATAACTGCTGGGAAAACTGGATAATAGTGTGAAGGAAATTGGGCATAGAGCAATGCCTGACATCATATGCAAGAATAAAGTCCAAATCAATAGATGATCTAGGAATAAAGAATCATACTATAAACAAATTAGGGGATCAAGGAATAGTGGATTTGTCAGGTTTATGGAGAATGGAGAAATTTATAACAAAATGTGACAGAGAACGTTATGAAGTTCAAAATGGATAATTTTGATTACATTAAGTTGAAAAGTTTTTGCGCAGACAAACCCAATTCAACCAAATTTAGGAGGGAAGCAGAAAAGTGGGAATTAATTTTTGGAACTAGTGTCTGTGATCAAGGCATCATTTCTAAAATATATAGAGAACTGATTCAAATTGACAGGAGAACAATTCATTCCCCGATTGATAAATGGTCAAAGGAAATGAACACGCAGTTTGCAGAGGAAGAAATTAAAGCTATCCACAATCATATGAAGAAATGCTCTAAGTAACTGTTTATTAGAGAGATGCAAATCAAAACAACTCTGAGGTACCACATCACACCTATCAGATTGACTATCATGAAAGAACGGGAAGATGACAAAGGTTGGAGAAGATGTGGTAGAGTTGGAAAACTAATTGTTGCTGGAGCTGTGATCTGATCCGATCCTTCTGGAGAGCAATTTCGAACTATGCTCAAAGGGCTATAATTGTGCATATCCTTTGACCCAGCAATATCACTTCTAGGATTGTATCCCGAAGACATCATAAAAATGAGAAAAGGTCCCATCTGTACAAAAATATTTCTCGCAGACATTTTTGTCGTGACGAAGAACTGGAAATCAAAGGGATGTGAATCAATTGGGGAATGGTTGAACTGGTGGTGGTATATGAATGTAATGGATTACTATTGTGCTATAAGAAATTATGAACAGGAAGACTTCAGAGCGCCTCGAAGGACTTACATGAACTGATGCTGAGTGAAAGGAGCAGAACCAAGAGATCATTGTACACGGTAACAATAACAGTATGCAGGGAATTTTTGTGGTAGCCTTAGGTCTTCTCAGCTATGCAAGGACGTAACCAAACACTCCCAAAGGACTCGTGGTAAAATTCCATCCACATCCAGAGAAAGAATTATGGAATAGGAACACAGAATAAAGCAGAATATTGTCTCTTTTGTTATGTTTTGTTTTTTCTCATGGTTTCTCCCATTCATTTTAATTCTTCTATGCAACGTGACTAATGTGAAAATATGCTTATTAAAATATATATTTAGAACCCATATAAAATTACATCCCTTTTTGTGGAGGTAGAAAATCTAAGTATTATGAAAATGATTGTAGAAATGGAAAGAGAATGAATAAAAAAGAAAAACAGAGTAAGTGGGAATGAGGAAAAATAGAAGGAAAAACTGTTCAAGAAAACTAGAAAAAGAAATTTAACTAATTTAAAAAAGAGTAGTGAAGTTATAAGGAAGAATACCTTCTTTAAAGTATAGTTGGGCAAGTGGAATGATATGATATTATAAGATACCCAGATATAATAAAACCATACAGTGTAGGAGAGAATCTGAAACATCACATTAGAAAAACAAAACTTGAGAACAGATCAAGGAGAAGTAATTTAAGACAAAAAAAAAGAATCTGGATACAAATACAGTAAATTACAAAAGAAAATTAACCTGAATTTCTAGAACAAGAAAATAAAGTATAAATTGAAGGACTTGACCAGTCACCCCCTGAAAGAGATCCTAGCAGAAAACTAACAGGAATGTCATAGCCAAGTTCCTGAATACCCTGTTTAAAGAAAAAATGTTGCAAACAACAAGAAAATAAATAAACACTGCAGAAAACGTTAAAATTTCATAAAACTTAGCATCTTCTACAGTACAAGTCTGTAGGTTTTGTAACATCAAATTCATGTAGAAGTCAAAATATCACTTGTGATGTCATTGGTCCTCTTTGCAAGTAAAGGTTTAACAACTACATATCTATCTATCTATTTATCTATCTATCTATCTATCTATCTATCATCTATCTATCTATCTATCTATCTATCTATCTATCTATCTATCTATCTATCTATCTATCTATCTATACGTATGTGTGTATGTAAGTAAACTTGAATTTGACATTTCTTACCGCTATGCACTATCTGTTTTCCAAGCTATATCATGAACTAGGAGTCTTTACATAGGACCGCAATGCATATTGACTTTTTGTCCATTTCTTGATTTACAATCACCCAAAGTACCCCAAATGATCCCTTGGCAGCCAGCCACTGGTGATGAACATTTCTTCTTTAATGTGGGATGCTTCTGGATGACAGAAACATCACTAGAAAATGCTAGAAGCCTTTTGATCTTTTGAGGTCCCTTGCAATGATTACTCCTCTGCAATAATCTTAGAGAATCCAAGATCATAACTACATCACAAATGAGGATTGAGCATGGGACTTATTTCACAGATATAATTGGACAACTTCCTCTGGTCAAGGCAAACATCTCTCATGAAACAAAACAACCATGACTACAGAATTCCAGATACTTTGCACAGTAAAGAATATTTGTGGCCATCTGATCATTTCCCTCTGGAAATCGTTCCCACGACCTTGTAATAGGAAAGGACTGCAGGTTACATTTCCCCTCTTTCAATTCATGTAGTAAGCACTGCAGATAAAGCTACCACAGATTGAAGGCAATATTTGAGTTCATATGCACGTGACACTATAGTGTATATGCCTTATTAATTATTTTTTTAAAAAAGACATGCTAAGGATAGAATCAGGTAAAACAAAGGTATTTGATGAAATCACAGAATGAATCAGACTTAGATAGACATTGGATCTGAGGTTTATTTTTTTCATAAAGCCTCTCTAATGAGGAAACTCTCTCTACTGATGGAGTTTGGCACCTTCTCTGTAATTTATATCCAGAATTTCCTAGGACTCTAAGAGATTAAATGACTTGCCTTCAGCCACATAACTGTGAGGTGCAAAAGTGAGACTTGAATACATCTGTTTCTGACCCCAAAGGTTGTTCTTCCTTTACCTTACCAAGGTAAGGTAACTAAAGTATCAATCAAACATTTCCTCCTTTTAACCTGGAGCACAGTTTCCTATGAAGAGACAATATTAATGGGCACATGTAGGAAATTATCATGGAAACTGTTGTTGAACCAATGTCCATGGTGCTTGCATGGAGAAATACTCCTTAGGGAATGCATATGGCTAAGATATAATGTATGTGAAACAGTTCATGCACTTGGTCAAATGTCTTCTGATGATGTCATCAATTTTCCTCATGCCAGACTTGGTGCCTGTTGGTGTCAAATAGTGTATAGTCTCCTTCAGACCTAGAGTAGCAACTGAACTCATTATCTCCAGAAATCTTACACAAATTCTTTAAGTAATGCCCCCTACTTCTATGTTTGATTCTATCCTTTGAAAAATATTTGCTAATCACTGAGGTCCATCTCTTTGTCAAGGGTCTTTTTATAATCTAAGGCTAGTGCAACAATGCAACATGATTTGGGCATGCTAAATTACATTTAGCATAATTTTTAGAATCTGCCAGGGGCTCTCAGTATATGAGATTATGAGTTTCTTAATCCTCCAGTTCTTCTACTCTCATATTCAGATGATTTAGAATGATAATGAAAATGATATAACACTAATAATAACAGCATTAGCATTTGTATGTTTTCTTAAGACTTATGTAACAGCGATATTTTCTTTTCACAATGACCTCATCAGGTAGAAACTTTTCTATTACTCATTTAACGGAGAAAAAAACTCAGTGCCAAAGGCCACAAGGCTGACAAATATTGGAGGATGGATTTGAACTCATCTTTCTTATTTCAGGTCCAACATACTACCTAGCTGCCTCCTTTTTGTTGTTCATCCTTTGTTCTCAAATTCTTACCTAGCCTTTAATCATTGAATAGGTGCTACCTCAGCAAGGACCTTAGCTTCACAGATCCTTCTTAGTCAGAAGGAGAAAAACATTTTTATAAAACTGAAACTAAGGAACAAGGCTGGGCAGAGTAAACATGACTGAGTAAAAGCAGGGCCTTGCTTGATCTCTACCCCAAGACCCTCCAAAAACCTGAAAAAATGAACCTACACAATTTCTAGAGCTACAGAATTCACAAAATGACAAAGTGAAACAAGTTTCAAGACAGCCTAGAAGATCAACAGAAAGGGTCTCTGTGACTCAGAAGGTGAGCAGGCAGCATAAAAAAAATCAGAATATAGAATCTTACTTTGGGGACAAAGAAGATCAAAACATACAACTAGAAGAAAGCAACAAAATCCAAAATCAAAGCTTCTATATCAAAAGACTCCAAGAAAAATATAAATTGGTCTCAGGCTATGGAAAAACTAAAAAATGAATTTGAAAATTAAGTAGGAGAAGTAGAGGAAACATTGTGTGAAGAAATGAGGGTGATGCAAGAAAATCATGAAAAACAAGAGACCCCCCAAAATACTTAAGAAAATAACACCTTTATAACAGACTAACCCAAATGGCAAGAGTGCCAAAAAGCCAATGAGGAGAATACCTTAAAAGACAGAATTGGAGACATGGAAAAGGAGGTGCAAATGTTCATTGAAGAAAATAATTCGTTCAGAATTAGAAAAGAGCAAATGGAAGGAACAAGTTTTCCTAGTACCGACTCATCCTTGATGCTTCATGTGTATATTAATCAACAAAATCATTCTAGTCTTTGAACTCACTCTCTACCAATGAGATTGTATGTTATATACAAGAAATGGAATTCATTCAAGAATGGAGAACTTGATGACAGATGGAGAATACTGCTGGTTCACTGGCACTCCTAGATATATAAACAACTAAAGCAAAATCATTCTTCATGTTGATTGATTTGATGTTTCCTGGAGGATTTGTGATAAACCAAGGACAAAAACAGATAACATTAGAAGATATGAACAAGTTTCTCTGTATATTAATGGAGAAAAAATAAACATGTCATGGAAAAGAATTACCCCAGCAGCAAAATCCTGGTTTCTTTAATAGGATCTCATGTCACTGGTAGTGGTGGTGGTGGTGGCAATAATTCCTACATGAGTGAACAAATAGTCATCAGTTTATCTTAATGGAATTTCTCTGAGGTGGATAATAGGAACCCCAGGATGAGGATAAAACATCCTCAAACTTTATTCAGAACCAATTGAAAGAGGAGTGAAGAATATTTGAATAATTCTATTTGGCTTATAAATTTCTCTGAAAAGCCTGAGAAAGGAACACAAATGTATGTCCATACACTTGGGCTGGGATATGAATTAGTATTTCATAGGATCATATATCTTGGGCTACTATGGTACTTAAAGGTCACCTCTTTCAACTTTCTCATTTGACTCCCCCTCCCTCCCTTTTCCACTTCTTTTCATGTGTTGTATTTCCCAATTAGATGGTAAGAACCTTGGAATCTCGAATTTTTTCTTTTATATTTGTGTCCCCAGCACTTAGAACAGTGTCTGCCACTTAGTAGGCATTTCATATATGCTTACTACCTGATTTAGGTACAAGGGGCTTAAGTAACTCCTAAAATCAAATAGGGAGAAAGAGGCAGTCTACAAATATTCTGTATCTCCTGGATGGAACAGAAGTTGAAACTGAATACAGTGTACAGACAGGTGTGAGGGGAGATAGGTGGGAGAGAGTAGTTTCACAAGAAACACCTAAACATTTAAAAAACAAAGCCATTTATCCTCACTTCTAATTCTTTCGACCTGTTTGCAAACAGAACAGCTTAGTGCCAAGATTCATGACCTACCTACTCTTTTAACGGACTTGTTTATAACTCTGGTGAATTAAAACTTATAGAGTTTGCAAGACTTCTGATGTACTCAAAACAATTTGACTTTGAATCTTCATATCTACGATCCTTCTGGAAACTCTCAAGGTCACAAAAGGATTTTCTTTCATTTATAAATTCCAAGGAATTTAAAAATTCTTTTGGGGAATATAAAAATACAGCACAAGAAGACAAAATATGTGAGTTCTAATTCTAGTTGAGGGTAAGCTAGCAGGTCTGAATGAGGACATGAGTTCAAATCTACCCTCAGACACTTACTGTCTGTGTGACCCTATGTATGTCACTTAACTCTGTTTATCTCATTTTACTCATCTGTAAAGTGTGTTGGAGAAGGAAATGGAAAACCACTTCAGTATCACCAAAAAAGGGGTGGGGTCCGAAGAATTGATCTCAATGAAAATAACTAAACAACTCTCTTAACTTGACAACTAATTTGTCTGTATAAATGCCACTCCCTGGATCTTCTAGAATGACAGAGGGCCATTCCTATAGAAAGTCCAAGTTCAGTTACATTGGGAAGGTAGGACTCATCTTTTTGTGATTATTTTCTGGTTTTCTGTGCATGTTCTTTAGATCTCATTCATTTTGTTCAGAGAGAAATAAAGACTGTGTGCCTACTGGAGTTGGGGACATCTCCATTTGGGGAAATCTAGGTATGATATCAGTTTTACATGAACTTAAAATGAAAAGGCGTTATGAACACTTTCCTAGATTAAATCTAATTTGTGCCATGATCAAAAAAATAGAAAAGGATATGTTGTGACAGACCTCAAGTATTCATCTTAGTTTCTCTAAAACCCATAGCCTTATTGAAGTGGAGTGGGGGACAGAGCCCAGAGATATTCTTTACTATATGCTTTTTATTAAATTGTACCTTTGATTTATTAGCAAAAGGAATTTTCAATGAGGAGACCTCTACCAAAATATATCAGTACCTTCTCTAGAATATTACAGTCTTACAGAGTCTCCTGGGGAGACAATGTATATAAAGTGGCTTGGACAAGGACAGTCTTCCAATACACATCAGAGGCAGTACTTAAACTAAGGTTTGCCGGATTCTGAGGCTAATTTTCTAACCACTATACCTTTGTCTCTGAATTGTAGGTGCATTTTTCTTCTTATGGGATGCAAGTTTTAATCACAGAAACATCTCAAGATGTCTTGGGGCTTATGGGCTAGATTTCTTTCTTAAGACCATGTCTTAAACCCAAATCCCTCTGACTCTCATAGATTGGCCAGCAACGGGTCCCATCCCAAATGTCACTTAGTCATTATTTGGATTTTGATGGTTCATAGTGAGAGTAAAGAGCAATTGGTTCTGTTTTAGTCACAAAACCTGAGGGTCTTCCCCTCCCCGATTGATTATTTTTCGATTAGGTAAAAGAGGCCATTTCTTTCCTTGTTTTTACCAAGGTTTAATCATTGACTGAGTGTTGCCTCAGACAAACTGAGACCTTGAGAAAGACCTTAGTTTGAAAAGTCAAATGTCTCCCAGCAGGAGCTGTACCTAGTCATCTTGATCTATATCTTGCCATAGCACCCCTATGGCTTCAGAGGAGAGAGCAAAGCTGGTAACTTTCTATACCCCTCCCTCACTTCAATCCAGTTGACTTGGTAGTCAAAATGTCAGCTTTCTGATACCATTGGTCCTCTTACAACAGCAACAATGTTTCTTTTTCTTTGTTCTTATCTAGGTACATGTTTTTTCTTAAAGTTAGACATAAATTCCTTGAGGGCACATTTGATTTGTATTCTTAGTATCTCTCCAAGTGAATGGAATGTAGTAGGCATATGGTGAATTAAATTGAATTAAACTGTTAAATATCTCTGTCTATAAAAGCATAATAACATTTATATTGCATAAGTCAAAAAGTGTTTATAAAGAGAGTATAAAATTTAAAGGACTATAAAACTAGGAGTTACAATTTCCCTTAAAGGCTTTGGCATCTATATGTGATTATGATGAGGCATTTCTCTCTAAAGCATATAAGGCTTTGCTGACACAGTTAGGTTTCATGGATAGAGCTGAGGACTTAAATTTGGGGAAGACTTGGAAAAGAATCCTACCTCAGATACTTATTAGTTATGTGAACCTAACCAATTCACATAAATTCTCCCATTCTCAGTTTTCCTATCTGGAAAATGAAGATAATGGCAACTGTAGCACTTACCTTTCAGGATCATTTTGCATTTCAAATGAGATCATTTCTTTAAAGCATTTTCAAAGCTCTAAAACAAAATATAAATTAAAGATATTAGTACTGGGGCTTGAAACTATGTTTTTCCTAATTTTAAATCTGTCCCAAACTTTAACACCATGATGTGTACACAGTACATCCTTATTATCCACTGATTTCTTGTTAAATGTTTGTTATCACCAGACAGAATTCTCTCAGTTTGCTCTTTTGCTTAAAGCAAGATGATAGGTGGCACAGACTGGAACATGGTCCAAAGTAATGACTGCCATTTCTAAGGACCTTAAAGTTTGCACAACATCCCCTGTATTTTATCTTATTTTAGTCTCATAATCAGCTTCATGAGGAAGATGTTATACATGTTATCATCTTGATTTTATAGTTCATACTAAGACTCAGAGAGATGAAATGATTTGTCCATGGTTTCACAGCTAATCATTTTTAGAAATAAGATCTGAAACTAATCAGTGTATCACATGTAAAACCCTGCAGAATTATGCCTTCTATGCATCCCCAGATGAATTTTGGAATCTTAAATTGAATTTTTCAGAACCTAACTGGCTCATGGAGGAAGACCAATGGATCTCTCTAGGGGAAAGATGACCAGGCAACTTCACAAGGGATCTAGTATTTGAAATCTAAGACTAAGGAAAATAATGAAGAAAGTCTTCCCTAGTACCTGGTATTATTAAGTATTCAGAAGTCTTTAGATTTGGAGAGATCAAACTTGGCTATTGCTGCCACGTGAAAGGCAGAAGATTTTGTGATCTTCCTTGCTATTGAATTTCAGAATGAATACTGGAAACCAAATGAATGGGTGACTGAAATAGCTACTTTCCAAGGTTGGTCTCACTGCATTGTGCCTTGAAAGAGACACATTTGGATGACTGTGGCTGAAGATAGGGATTAAGAAGGAGTTTTATACAGACCTAAGGGCTGTGTCCCCTTGAAGATAATTAGTTCCACAGCCAACTAATATACAAAACAAACCATTAAATTCTTCTCTGACTATGGGGAGTAAACACCGATTGTCCATGGGGATCATTTTCCTCTGGTTGCCTTTGTCTTTCTTACTTCATTGTTAGGGACATAAAGCAGAAAGAAGCTTGGTTAATGGGAGTCCTGGTCTTGAGCTTCTAGCAATGGGACCTTGAGCCAGGCTCTTTACTAGTATTTATTCAGCACACTCATCTTTCAAATAGAACCATTACTCAGAATACTCACAACTAATAATAAACCAATGTTCAAAATGGCATTGCTCACCAGATTGTTATGAGATTCAAATATCATACTGAAATATGAAAGAAACAATGTACTGGTGGGCAAAATGTATTCAAACTTAGATTTCAGAGAGCCAATGGGAATCCTTCATCTTAAATAAGATCTTCATCTTATTTATTAACTTAATCAGTTTCCTGATCTGATAGGATCAGGATAGTTGGATATTTATATATCCATATATAAAGTGTTGGATTTTATATATGGATAATATCTAAAGCTAGATAATTATAATTGTCCAAGTCTTTATAATTGTCCAAGTCTTCTTAGATGTTATGTTCCTTAAGGACATGTGCATATGAAGGTCTAGTAGACTAATGAATCAAAGGCATACTAGAGATATAGTTTAATGAGTTTTAAGCAAATTAATTTACAAAGTTTCTCATTTTATGCTGGGGACAAGATAGAGCTATGGTAAACATGAGTATACTTATCGGAACTAATCAGAACTGGTTGTGTTGCCAGACCAAGGAGTAACCAATGACTTACTTCAACTTGGGAATTAGACTAACAGAGTCCATGAATCTGTCTTTGGTCCTAACATTTTTGTTCATCACTGCAATAATAAAATGATAAAAATAATAAATAATATCACTATTGTTGGTTTCTCTAAAAAGTAATATAAATGACTCTCCATTTCATACACAATTATCCATAGTACCAAGATAATATTGAGAAATCCTTTTTTTCATCTTACAAAAAAATCAAAATATGTCATAAAAAAACCTCACAAGAACCATTCAACAAATGCAGAAACATATAAACCCAGATAACTGATTAGTTAAAACAGAATTGAAATTGGGGCTGTCCTCAGGGTACTATGCTGATATCCTATTGTAATTCATTTTCTCCATAGGGTTACACAGAAACCCTGGGTTCCTAGGGCCACTTTGTGATTTATATTCCTTCCTATTTGTGTTCCTACATTGGATGCTGCTGAATAAGCAATATCCTTCCCATTAAATCTGCACTATCCAAACAACTTACTGGTTTTACTCTCCAAATATGAGGCTGTGTGGGAATTAAATCATTGATCCTCTTTCTTAAATGATGCTGATGATTTCTAGTGATGATGATAATGGCATTGATTATCAACTAACATTTACACAGTACTTTAAGGTTTGCAAAATACTTTTGTATTATCTCCTTAATTCCTCACCGCAACTCTGGGATGCTGGCACTATTAACATTTGTATGCATGCTCATAGATAATTCATAGAAGTCAAAGAATCTCAGATCCATCTAGAATTACAGAATAATTGTCTGAGAAAGGATCTGAACTGAGGTGTTCCTGACTCCAGGGTCCGTTCTCTCTCTACTATATTGCTTTGTTCACTTCCCCACCCCTATACTAGGAATGCCTGGTTTAGCTCTCCTAGTAGGATGGTGAGCACGAACTATCTTGATGATGCTCTCCTTCCTCCAAAGACTATGATGTGCCAATAAACCCTTCTTCCTTTAGAAGTTTCAGTGTCCAAATGAAAACTCCAGAATGTAGGTCATGGATTTCTACAGCAAATTCTCTAAGTGTTTAACTGCTACCATCTCAGGTACTAGGGAAGTCAATTGTTAGATAGGTATCTGATCTGTTCTCAGACTATGAAGAGAAAGGCAAAAATGTCCAGAAACTTGTGTTCCCCTTTTCAGTTTCTAGTTAAGTGCATTTGACTCACTATGTCCCTCTACCGAAAGTTGTCGTTCCTATTCCTGGAGTGACTGCAAAAGATATTACACATTTGCACAGAATTCAAGTCTGTGCTGCTACGCTATAGCATGGAGAGAGGGTGGGATGGAGAGGGAGAGACAGAGATACAGACACAAAGAGACAGACACAAAGAGAAAAGCAAAGAAGGCAGTCAGAGAGGGAGAAATAACAAAAGTGATGAAGAGACAGAGAGAAGCAGATTAGAGACAGAGACTGAGACATGCAGAGCCAGTGATAGATAAATACAGAGATAAACAAACAAAAGAGAGAGACAAGTAAGGAGAGGAAGGTGAAAGGAAGGTAGGAAATGAGGGATAGAGACAGTGAAAGACAGAAAGATGGATACAGAAATACACACAGGCAGAGAGCAAAAGACACACAGACACATAAAAGAGAGATAGATTGGGGGGAGAGAGGGAGAGAGAGTGAGAGGGAAGGAGACAGAGGGATGGACAGAGATACAGATCCAAAAAGAAGAGACAGAGAGAAAGGAAGGAAAGGAGAAGGAGAGAGAGAGAGAGAGAGAGAGAGAGAGAGAGAGAGAGAGAGAGAGAGAGAGAGAGAGAGAGAGAGAGAGATGGAGAGCCAGAGAAAGGCAGATACAGAGAAAGAGATTGAATCAAAGACATGCTCAGACCTACAGAGATAAAGAAAGATGTGGAGAGACACAAACAACAAAGGGAGAGAAAGGAAGGGAGGAAGTCAGGGATAGATAGAAATGGTAATAGGCAAAATAGACAGAGACTGATACAGAGATACTCACAGACAGAGATAGAGAAACAATAGAAAGGGGAGAGGGACAGACAGAGAGAGAGGCAGAAATTACAACTCCTTTTCGATACTATCGGTAAGAGTTGTTCCTCTAATGAAAATCTATCCCCTGAGATTGTCATCAATTCATGTGAAGGCAGACTCAGTCGATGAAACTTAGATCATCAGGGGACAGTGAATATATCTACAATTTGGTGATCCTATTAGCAGTTTGAAAATTCTGCCTGGTGCTGGCATAAACCTTAATATTTTTCAAAAGGCTGGTTTCTGAATTCCTTTCCAGATGAGACCTATGATTCTATTCAACTAATCTCATAAGGTAAAAGAAATAAAATACCAGAAACATTTTCATGTAGAAAATTTCACTGCCCATTATTTTACATGTTTCATCATATTTTATTTTCACAAGAAAACAAGAAGATAGTTAATCCAAATATTTTCTTCATTTACAGACAATTAAACTGCATCTCAGAAGTGCAGAGATTTGCCCAGATTTGCTCTGTGTGATTACATGGGCAGAAAGTGTGAGTGCCAGTATTCAAATCTAGATTTCCCTTCCTTTCAAGTCCAGAGTTACTTCCATGATGCATGGAGATACTTCCATGATACATGACACTCTCTCTAGAAAAATACAACTAAACTCCTGAGTGTATAAGAAAAATCAGTAGAATTTAAGGTTGGATTCAAGAGAAGGAAGGTTCAGATTGTACTTTGTCTCTAAGAAAAGAGATGATCTAATTCAAATCTTTGCCCCCTGACAGTTTTCTGGAAAGCCCTCTTGACCTCTATGTTTCTCAAACTATAGATCAGAGGGTTCAACATAGGGATGATCATGGTGTAGACAACAGATGCTATTTTGTCCGTGTCCATTGAATGACTTGAACTAGGTTGGAAGTACATGAATATGATTGTCGCATAGAATATGGACACTGCTGTGAGATGGGAAGCACAGGTGGAGAAGGCTTTCTGGCGGCCTTCAGCAGAATGAATCCTCAGGATGGCAATGAAGATGAACAGGTAGGAAGTCAAGATAACCAGAAGGGGAAAAAAATACAGTGAATATTCCTAAGATAAATATTACCATCTCAGTGTGGTGAATATCAGAGCAAGTTATAACTAGGAGAGGGGGGACATCACAGAAGAAGTGATGGATCACATTGGACCTACAGAAGGAGAGGCTAAAAGTGTTTCCTGTAACTATGGAGGAATTTAAAAAGCCACAGAGGTAAGCGACACTGGCCAGATGTGCACATACAGTTGATGTCATCGTGGTGGTGTAATGTAGGGGCTTACACACAGCTGTATGACGATCACAGGACATGGAAGCCAAGAGGAAACTTTCAACTGTGGCAAAGGCCACAAAGAAGAAAATCTGTGCAGCACATGAATTATAGGAGATGACCTTGTCACCTGTCAGGAGCTCAACCATCACCTTGGGAGTCACAGCTGAGGAGTAGCCAAAATCCACCAGAGACAGGTTACTGAGGAAGAAGTACATAGGAGTGTGAAGCCTAGAATCCCAGGAGATCAGAGCTACTATCCCCAAGTTTCCTACCAGAGTAGTGAGGTAGATGAAGGTGAACATGATGAACAGAGGAACCTGAAGATCCGGGGCATCTGTTAATCCTACAAGAATGAACTCATTCACTTCTGATCTGTTCTCCATACGTATAATTTGAGATTATTGTCATTCACCTGCAATAAAAGAGCAAACATCAGAAAAATGCATTCTCAATAACGAATGACTCTAAGACTTGGTCTTATTGGCTCATTTATTTAAGTGGCAACTCTTCCTTTATGAGAAAGCTAAGGTAGCCTTTGGCAAATACATGATCCATCCCCAGACTCCATCATAAGCCTTTACAGCTAGGAAGGACCTACCACAGTTATGTTTTGCTAGTTTGGAGTACTTCATTTCATCTCCAACACCATGAGACATTAGAAGAAAGTTTTCATAGAAATTATAAGTAGGTTGCTACACGTTATGTATAACAAGATGTATCTTGGGAAAAAAAACATAGCAAGCAGAATCAGAGAATCTCAAGTCATTATAGTTCCTCACAGATCACCCACCTGAGTTTACATGTGACCAGGAGTCACTTCTACAAAAGCCTGTCAAAAGATATGTAAGGTTAGAAAAGGAGTAGATCTGATTAGGTAGGAAGAGTGAAAGGGGCACAATAGCTCTGGTAGACTTTGGGGGTCCTCAAGGAATTATATGTCTGACAAGCAGGATGAACTGGAATCTCTAACACAAGATATAAGATCTAGATAACAAGGTCATATTTAGACTTGAGGGAAGACACTCGTAACTGTAATGTGATTCTAGAAAAGTTTCTCCCTTATTTGAATTGAGATAGGTAACAGCAGGCTATTCTTCAAAAACAAACAAACAAAGCAAAACAAATCAAAAAGAACAAAACAGACTATACATTCATAGGATGAAATCCAGGAGCCAGAATGGAGAAATATGGTAGAGAGCACTTATCCTGATAGTAGCATGACAGTATAGTGCTATAAATAACAATTAATTGGGAGAGGAAATAGATTGTGAATTTGGTAAGTACAAAACTGGCATGAAGGAATGATACATTACCAACTAGGGATTTCAATTTTCCGGACA
Organism: Bettongia penicillata ogilbyi; assembly: GCA_023548195.1. Lineage (NCBI taxonomy): Eukaryota > Metazoa > Chordata > Mammalia > Diprotodontia > Potoroidae > Bettongia > Bettongia penicillata. The sequence goes on along the minus strand of JAJHZJ010000479.1, from coordinate 480,788 downwards.
TCTCCTAGAATTTTCTGTGTCATTCTGTCTTGCTATTTCTTTCTCTCTCTGTCTATCTGTATCATTACCTCTGTCTCATTTTATCTACTTCTGTTCCCTTTTTCTGTCTACCTGTTTCTCTCTCTATGTCTCTCTCTATGTCTCTATGTCTCTATGTCTCTATCTCTCTATCTCTCTATCTATCTATCTATCTATCTATCTATCTATCTATCTATCTATCTATCTCTTATTATCTATCTACGTATGTATCTATCCTTCTCTCTTCAAAGGACAGCAATTGTTTTTTTGATGACAGATATTTTTATCCATCAAAAGTGAAAGAACCTATATGAGGAAACTATTTTGCATCTTATTCTCAGAAGTAAATAAAGAAAGGAAAGCTAGCTATTAAGTTTGGGGTGGGTTAATTCCAGCCATTCCAAAGGAAGGGTGAAGTAGGAGCCTACAGATAATTCAAACCTGAAGGGATAGAAAGATCTCAAGAACAAAATTTTAAAAATACAAGAAGAAAAATTGTCAAGTAAGTAGACTCAGGTATGAAAAAAAACTCTGCAGTAAGAAAAAAAAGAGAGGTAACCAAGGATGAATGAGAAAACATGTCCTTATCTTATGGTAATGGAGTTAGAAGAGTGTCAGAGCTCAAGGTACAGAAAATTGCAAAAAAGTGTTAGTTCTTTTTTATATTTATATTTATTATTAATATATATAAATATTTATAAATATTTATTTTTTTAATTGAAAAATTGACCATTCAGGTAAGCAAAAATTAATCAAATAAGGAATTAAACTGATTCTCTAGGTTGATGAGGCAAGTATGATGAATGATAAGCCAAAGCACAGCTACTCAGTGTATATTTTGCCTTTCTTTTCATTGACAAGGAGATCAATGTGGTATAGTGCAGAGGGCTTTGATCTTTGACTCGAGAAGATGTGGATTCTAATCCCACTTCAGACCCCTATTAACGGCATAACTTTGGGCACATCACTTATGTCACGCAGTCTCAAGTTACCTGTAAAAGAGCAATAAAAATAATGATATTAATTTCACACAGTTTTGGGAAGATTAAAATGAAAAAATTGATATAAAGTACGTTGTAAATTTTAAGCAATTTTTTTTTGGTTTAGTTTCAGTATAGTCAAACACTTAGTGACCCCATTTGTACATAAATGGGAGCTATTATCATTTAGGGCAAGGATTAGATCTCACCTATAGCAGTGCCCTACATACAGTATCCCCTTTATCAGCAGTATTTAATTAAATGTCCATTAGGACTACAGGGACATCAGTCCCTCAGATTGCTTCTCCACTTATTTAAAGGATAAAAACCTTGAAGAGCAGAAAAGCAAAAGACAATAACTGGTGTTTATAGAACACATTTAAATACAATTTACATATACTACTGAAAACAATGTATACACATGAAATCATTTAAGCCCCTACATAACCATATGAGATAAGTACTGATCAATTATGGACAGCTTATGGATTTTAAAAAAGATATGAAGTTAAGTGACTTACCCATGGGAAAATAATGAGCTAGCATCAGAAATAGAGGAGGTTTGTATCCAAGTCTTCCTTCCTCCAGATCTAGCAATGTTTACACGATACCATGTTGCTATCTATATGAAAACTACAGTCTTATATTGGATATTCTAGCACATAATTGGCTTGATATGGAGAAAGATGACCAGAACTCCAAAGAGGAGAGTTAGTTCAGAATTTTAAATTTAAGATTTGGCTTGAAGTCCAAGGCTTAGGAAGCATGTGATCCTAATGAAAAGCAAACAAACAAACAAACAAAAACCAACTCTTCATTCATCACTGGGACAAATAATTTAAAGGTTCCTGGAGGCAGAGATGTCACTTCTGGCCATTACTGCTTCATGGATGGCAGTTGAGTTAATAATTGCCACTCTTACCCTCCATTCAGCTCATCACTAAGAAACAAAAAAGGAACTGGATGAATAAGTGAATGACTTGGGGAATTTGACTCAAAAGCTGGTACCACAGCATTGACTTCTATGATGAAATCATTCAATGTCAGTAGCAAGAGCCCAGGAAGAAGCTGGGACATGATGCAGACCTGGGAGCCCTGGAGTTCTTGGGAGGTAGTGCTCCCTCAGAGACACCTGACAATTCTGGTGCCAACTTATGAACAGAACAAGCTATTAAATTCTTCTCTAACAATTCAAAAAGAGATATTCTCTCATAGGCACTTTGTCCTTCTTAGCTTTTTGTTAGAAAAATGAAGCAGAAAGGGGCCTGGAGAGGGCAACTGATAAAAACTGGATGCTAGTCCTGCTTCTACCACCTCTTTGCTATGAAACATTGGCCAACTAACCACATATCTCCAAGTCTCAGAGTATTCATTTTTCAAATGAGTATAATAATGCAAGACTTGAAAACAATCAAAAAGTTTTGGTGATGATCAAATGTAATGCTCAACATGAAAGTGATGTGGGGTAGTGAAAAAATCTCTATGATCTCCAAAAAAATCATTTAGGTTGGTGTTGATTTGTTATGGAATTACTGGTCATTGTGAAACTTTAGCTAAATTACTTCTCCTTAATGAACTTTGATTTCCTCATTTGTAAAATGTAAACAAGTATATTTTCATGATCAAATTCTCAGGACTATTGTGAGAATAGAAATTTGTAAAATATAAAGGATATTATTATTATCAATATTATTGCCCTTTTAAAAAAAAACTACTCAGAACACCCAAATGACCTTTCTCCCCAAACTGAATTTTGTGCTGTCTAACTCTGCTTCATAGCTCTGGTCCCTGAGAACTCATGCCCCAAATTCTAGTTAAATAGTAACTAACAAGAATACTATAGTAATCATTCTTCATGGTTTAACCTTTTGATGAGTTCCCTCCTATTGTTCTTCAACATAAGATGCAGAAAAAGGCAGTCAACATGTGAATGTGAGAGATTCAGAATTTGTTGAATCCTGAGAACTGAACAAGATGCAATAATGGCTCCTTACTCACTTGGAAGGCCACCTATCCTAATAACCCTGCTTGCTAGCATTGCCCATAACTGAAAAATAATTTTGAATTTACTATTTTATGCTGTATGTTAACTTACATGTATATATGTAGTTTCATTCAATAAAATTTGGCATCTAATGGACAGACTATTTTTTTGTCTTAATATACCCATAACTTACCCTGGGGCCTAGTGAGTTTGATGTAATATTTTCACAAATTGACAAATTGTGTTCATGGACATGTCAGTTTCAAATTGCCGCAGCAACAAGGCATAAATGCTTCAAACATGTGCATACTTGATGTTGTCAAGAACAAAGAGATTTGTAACAAAATCGAGTAACTATTTATTGCTTCTGGCACCAATAAAATTTGATTAGCTCCAATTCCTTAGACTACAATTATGAGCCCCTAGAGAGAGGTTCAGAACGACTAAATGAGAAACAGCACACTAAATCATTTTAGCTCTACTCTTTCAAACTATTCTGGCTTCTAGTTCAGTCTATAACATAGTAGGTCATTCATAGACATTTGCTGAATTTCTTTAAAAAAGTGAATGGAAGCTCAATTCTGACCCAAATGCACAACGTGTGCTTAGTAGTGATGTCCACAGAATGAACATTCTTCAAAACATTTGGGTTGTTCCCTGATAATAATGTGCTATTTTTCTGTTAGGTAAAAGCTACTGCGTTTTGCTGAAGCAAATCATACAAACCTTGTGTGATGTTCTGGCAACTACAAAATGTAATAATGAACAGATGAATGAAACAAAAGCTTTTATTCCATGCAAAGTATGGTGCCAAGTGCTGGGAATACATATTGAAAGCAAAACAGCCTCTGCTGTCAGATGCTTACATTCTAAACAGGGATATGACACTTGTAGGTCGTTTCAGATGTATGTGTCATATATAGGAACAGGCTGCACCAACAAAGCATTTTTCTGTTTGCAAACATCATTTTCAACAGGGATTACGGTCCTCTGTAGTATCTGCAATATTATTATTACTAATTATTTCATACATTTCTTTTGCAACAACGGAGCAGGAGATGCAGTTTCACGGTAGAAAATGGCAAGGGTAGATTTGACCTAGAGTTGAAACTGTGTAGGTGCATCCTCAGAGGCTTTCAGTATGTCAGGGGAGCTAAGCCACTCTGTTCTGAACTTCCGAGACCATGCAGCTTCATCAACATGCACCTGTCATTTTCTCGCTTTTCTTCCCTGCCACCACTTCTACTTCTGCTATTGCCCCCAACCTAATAAATGCAGGCACACATAAACTCCCACTCTTCTTTCAATATTCTTTTTTCCTTCTTTTTAAAATAATATGCTATTATTCCCAGGTACACGTAAGGACAATTTGTAACATTCATTTTAAAAATACATTTGAGTTCCAAATTTTCACCCTTTCTCCCTCCCCTTAACTCCTAAGATGGTAAGAATTTTAAGTTGTATATGTGCAATCACATTAAACATTTCCATATTAGCCATACTGTGAAAGAAGAAACAGAAGAAAAGGAAAAGACACCATGAGAATGATAAAGTGAAAATTATATGCTTCAATGTACAATCAGTTCTTTCCCTGGATGTGGATAGCATTTTCCATCATGAGTGTTTTGGAATTGTCTTAAATCAAGCTAAATTATTTAAAATAGATCATAACACAATATTGCTCTTACTGTGTACAGTGTTCTCCTGGTTCTGCTCACTTCACTTTGCATCAATTTATGTAAATCTTTCTAGGTTTTTCTGAAGTTTGCCTACACATTATTTCTTACAGCATAATAATATCACATGACATTCATAAATCACAACTGTTCAGTCATTCCCCAATAAATGGGCATCCTCTCCATCCTCAATTCTTTGCCACCACAAAAAAGCTGCTATAAATATTTTTGTACATGATGGTCCTTTTCCAATTTTTTTTATGATCTCTGTGGGATACAGACCTAGTAGTGGTAATTGCTGGATCAAAAAGTATGTGCATTTTGATTGACCTTTGCACATAGTTCCAAATTGCTCTCCACAATGACTTTCTATGTATATATTTTAATAATCATATGATTTTTGTTGGTTTTGTTACTGATATGGTCAATTACATTGATAGTTTTCCTAATATTCAACCAGTCTTGCATTCCTGGTATGAAGCCTACATGGTCATAGTGTATAACCCTGGTGAAATATTTCTTCAATCTCCTTGCTACTATTTTATTTAAAATGTCTGCATGCCCATTCATTAAGAAAATTGTTCTAAAGTTTTTTTTCTCTCCTTTGACTCTTGCTGATTTAGGTGTCAGCAAAATCTTTGTTTCATAAAAAGAATTTGGTAGGAATCCTCCTTTACCTATTTTTTACTTTTTTTAATAAAAATTTATTTATTTAACTTTTTACATTCATTTTCACAAAATTTTGGGTTCCAAATTTTGTTCCCTTTTATCCTCCCCAACCCAATACACTGAGCATTCTAATTTTCCCTATCACCAATTGGACCTCTCTTCTATCATCCCTCCCTTCTCTTGTCCACATTTCGCTTTTGTCCTGTAGGGCCAGATGACTTTCTATTCCCCATTAACTGTATTTCTTATTTCCTAGTAGCAACAACAATACTCAACAGTTGTTCCTAAAACTCTGAGTTCCAAATTCTCCCCATCCCTCCCTCCCCACTCATTTTGCAAAGGCAGTCAATTCAATATAGGTCCTATCTGTGTAGTTTTGCAAATGACTTCGATAATAGTCGTGTTGTGTAAGACTAACTGTATTTCCCTCCATCCTATCCTGCCCCCCATTGTTTCTATTCTGTCTTTTGATCCTGTCCCTTCCCAAGAGTGTTGACTTCAAATTGCTCCCTCCTCCCATTACCCGCCCTACCATCATCCCTGCACTTGCTTATCTCCTTCTCCCCCACTTTCCTGCATTGTAAGATAGGTTTTCATACCAAAATGGGTGTGCATTTTATTCCTTCCTTTAGTTGAATGTGATGAGGGTAAACTTCTTCTTTTTTTCTCAGCTCTCCTCTTTTTCCCTCCACTAAAATGTCTCCTGCTTGCCTCTTGAATGAGATATAACTTACCCCACTCCATTTCACCCTCTTTCCTCCCCCTAAATTTTTCTCTCACCATTTACATTAATTTCTTTTAAGATATGGTCCCATCCTATTCAATTCACTCTGTGCTCTCTGTCTCTGTATGTGCGTGCATGTGTTTATGTGCGTGTGTGTGCACGCATGTACATGTGTGTGTGTGTGTGTATGTGTGTGTGTGGTCCCACCAACTACCCAAATACTGAAAAATTTTAAGAGTTACAAATATTGTCTTTCCATGTAGGAATGTAAACAGTTCACTTTTGGTAAGTCCCTTATGACTTCTCTTTGCTGTTTACTTTTTCATGCCTCTTCTCATTCTTGTGTTTCAAAGTCAAATTTTCTTTCCAGCTCTGCTCTTTTCATCAAGAATTCTTGAAAGTTCTATGTTTCATTGAAAGACCATATTTTCGGTGGAGCCAAGATGGCGGAGTAGAAGGACGCACATTTACAAGCTCCGAAACCAAAAGCCCATAGAATTAATGTAAAAAGAGTCCCCCATAACTTCTGGGTCAATACAAGGTGTGCAGAAGCAGAGTGGAAGAGATTTCCATTCCAGGGAGCCCTGGAGACCCATCTCCAGGGTCCGGTGTGCCCTGGAAAGTGGACCCCACCCCCAGCGCTGCCCTGGCCACGGCCCCAGAGAAGATGATCTGAGCAGGCTTCAGAGACGGAAGCTCCGGGCAGCCAGGAAAGTCCTTCCGCCCACAGAAGCTGCAAGTCAGTGAGAAAGAAGGCCGGGCTGGAGGAGAGGGGAAGCAGGGTGTCTCCGTGACTCTGGCCCCCTCGGGAGGAAGAAGCGGCGGCAGAGACGGGGGCAGGAAGTGGCGGAGGCAGAGGTGTGGGTGGCAGGTGAGGCAGCAGCGGCCCAGGACTCAGGAATCCCCCAGCAGCAGGCAGGATCTTCATTACGGAAGATTCCCGCATAAAACCTGATAGAGCTGAGCCTGGGAGACGGCCCTGCCCCCACCCCGCTGTATTACTGAAGGCTTCTGCTCAAAGCCCCCAAGGGAACTGAGATTGGGAGGCGGGGGCTCCCCACCCCACCCCCACCCGCTCCATTCCTGAAAGTCTCTGCATAAAGCCCCCGAGGGATCAGAGTCTGGGAGGCGGCCCTGCCCCCACCCCAGCACCTGAACTAAAGCTCACTGATTGACAGCCGGCAGGAGGAAAGCCCATTTAAATCTCAGAGGCCAAGCACTAGCTGGGCGGATCTAGGCGGGGGGTGGAAAGGAATCTCAGAAGTCAAGTAACTGGCTGGGAAAATGCCTAGAAAAGGGAAGAAAAATAAGACTATAGAGAGTTTTTTCCAACAAATGCAAATGATCCCGACATTCGGATCTGATGACGAGAACGTATCCTTGCCATCAGGGAAAGACGTGGAGGGTGGGGTCTCAGTACCCCAGACACCCCAGGGGGGTGGCGGGTGGGCTCAGGCCCTGGAACAGCTCAAAAAGGATTTTGAAAAGCAAGTTAGACAGGTGGAGGAAAAACTGGGAAGAGAAATGAGAGAGATACAAGAAAAGTATGAAAATCGGGTCAATACCTTGGTAAAGGAGACCCAAAAAAATGCTGAGGAAATTGACACCTTGAAAAATAGGCTCACTCAATGGGCAAAGGAGGTTCAAAAAGCCAATGAGGAGAAGAATGCTTTCAAAAGCAGAATGAGCCAAATGGAAAAAGAGGCTCAAAAGCTCACTGAATTTAATAGTTCTCTCAAAATTAGAATGGAACAGATGGAGTCTAACGACTTTACGAGAAACCAAGAAATCACCAAACAAAACCAAAAGAATGAAAAAATGGAAGAGAATGTGAAATATCTCATGGGAAAAACAACTGACCTGGAAAATAGATCCAGGAGAGACAATTTAAAAATTATGGGACTACCTGAAACTCATGATCAAAAAAAGAGCCTAGACATCATCTTCCATGAAATTATCAAGGAAAACTGCCCTGACATTCTAGAACCAGAGGGCAAAATAAGTATTGAAAGAATCCATCGATCACCACCTGAAAGAGATCCAAAAAGAGAAACTCCTAGGAACATTGTGGTCAAATTCCAGAACTCCCAGCTCTAGGAAAAAATCTTGCAAGCAGCTAAAAAGAAACAATTCCAGTACTGTGGAAATACAATCAGGATAACCCAAGATCTAGCAGCTTCTACATTAAGGGATCGAAGGGCGTGGAATAGGATATTCCAGAAGGCAAAGGAACTAGGACTCAAACCACGAATCACCTACCCAGCTAAACTGAGTATAATACTTCAAGGGAAAATATGGTCTTTCAATGAAACAGAGGACTTTCAATCATTCTTAATGAAAAAACCAGAGCGGAAAAGAAAATTTGACTTTCAAACACAAGAATAAGAAGAAGCATGAAAAAGGAAACAGCAAAGAGAAGTCTTAAGGGACTTACCAGAAGTGAACTGTTTATATTCATACAGGGAAAGACAATATTTCTAACTCTTAAAACTTTTCAGTATCTGAGTAGCTGGTGGGACCACACATACACATGTACACGCATGCACACACATACACACATGCACACACATACAGAGATAGAGAGCACAGATTGAACTGAATAGGATGGGACCATACCTTAAAAGAAACTAAGGTAAATGGTGAGAGAGAAATGTAGGGGGAGGAAAGAGAGGGAAAGGGAAGGGGGTAACTATATGTCATTTAAGAGGCAGGTAGGAGTTTTTCTTAGTGGAGGGAAAAAGAGGAGAACTGAGAAAAAAAAAAACAAGAAGTTTACCCTCAACACATTTGACTAAACGAAGGAGTGAAATGCACACTCATTTTGGTATGAACACTTATCTTACAGTATAAGAAAGTGGGGGAGAAGGAGATATTGCAAGGGAGGGGATGATGGGGGGGAGGGCAAAGGGAAGAGGGAGCAATTTGAAGTCAACACTTGGGGAGGGACAGGATCAAGAGACAGAAGAGAAACAATGAGGGGCAGGTTAGGAGGGATGGTAATCCAGTTAGTCTTACACAACACGACTATCAGGGAAGTCATTTACAAAACTACACAGATAGGGCCTAAATTGAATTGCCGGCTGTCCCAAAGGGAATGGGTGGGGAGGGAGGGATGGGGAGAATTTGGAACTCAAAGTTTTAGGAACAACTGTTTAATATTGTTGTTTTAACTAGGAAAGAATACATACAGTTAATGAGGAATAGAAAGTCATCTGGCCCTACAGGAGAAAAGAGAAGATGGAGACAAGAGAAGGGAGGGATGACAGAAGAGAGGGCAGATTGGAGATAGGGAAAATTAGATTGCTTGGGGTATTGGGGTGGGGGGAGGGGATAAAAGGGGAGAAAACTGGGAACCCAAAAATTTGTGAAAATGAATGTAAAAAATAAAAAAAAAAAGAAAATTTTCCTTGTTCACCACAGTTGAAATACTTTTTCTAGATCTGGCTTTTTCCTCTATTACCTTCTACCTTTTATCATATTTGCTTGTGTACATATCACTACTGGAGAACTTCTCAGCCTGGTTTCCTAGAGAGTCCAGAAAGAATCTCATCCAACAGGGAGCCTGGTAGACTAGAGGTTAAATGAAGTAAGTAGTAAAACTGAAAGGGAAAGAAATCTATCAGAATGCTAAGGGTGATGGCAGTCTTTTCTTCTTATTGTACAGATGTGTTTTCTATATCTTTTCAAGATGATTTATACACCTCTTATGTATACTATAACTTCTTATGGTCAGATAGATGAATAAAAAGTTTTTTATTAGGGAAATAAAACATTTCTAGGTAATGGTAAAAAAAAAAAAAAGAAAAAAAAAGAAAGACCATATTTTCCCCTGAAGTATTATACTCAGTTTTGCTGGGTAGGTGATTCTTGGTTTGAGTCCTAGTTTCTTTGACTTCTGAAATATCCTATTCCATGACCTTCGATCCCTTAATGTAGAAGCTGCTAGATCTTGGTTATCCTGATTGCATTTCCACAATACTGGAATTGTTTATTTCTAGCTGCTTGTAAGATTTTCTCCTTGACCTGGGAATTCTGGAATTTGGCCACAATGTTCCTAGGAGTTTCTCTTTTTGGATCTCTTTCAGGCAGTGAGCGATGGAGTCTTTCAATACCTATTTTTCCCTCTGGTTGTAGAATATCAGGGCAGTTTTCCTCGATAATTTCATGGAAGATGATGTCTAGGCTCTTTTTTTGATCATGACTTTCAGGTAGTCCCATAATTTTTAAATTGTCTCTCATGGATCTATTTTCCAGGTCAGTTGTTTTTCCCTTGAGATATTTCACATTCTCTTTCATTTTTTCATTATTTTGGTTTTGTTTTGTGATTGCTTGGTTTTTCAGAAAGTCATTAGACTCCATCTGTTCCATTCTCATTTTGAGAGAAGTATTATCTTCAGTGAGCTTTTGAACCTCTTTTTCCGTTTGGCTAATTCTGCTTTTGAAAGCATTCTTCTCCTCATTGACTTTTTGCACCTCTGTTGCTAATTGAGTGAGTCTATTTTTCAAGGTGTTATTTTCTTCAGCATTTTTTTGGGTCTCCTTTAGCAAGGTGTTGACCCGTTTTTCATGATTTTCTTGCATCTCTCTCATTTCTCTTCCCAGTTTTTCCTCCACCTGTGTAACTTGATTTTCAAAATCCTTTTTGAGCCCACCGGACATCCCCCTGGGATGTCTGGGATACAGAGGCCCCGACCTCCACATCTTTCCCTGATGGTAAGAATCCTTCCTTGTCATCAGAATTAAATGGCGGGAAGATCTGTACCCCATCAAAGTAGCTTTCTATTGTCTTATTTTTCTTCCATTTTCTGGGCATTTTCCCAGCCAGTTACTTGAGTTCTGATATTCCTGTCCACCCCCACCTAGATCTGCTCAGCTAGTGCTTGGGGTCTTAGATTGAAATGGGCTTTCTGCCACAGTAATGGCTGCTATTCAATGTGAGTTTAAGTTCTGGTGCTCGGGTGGGGGCAGGGCCACCTCCCAGGCTCAGTTCCTTCAGAAGGTTTATGCAGAGACCTTTGTTAATGGCCCTGAACTTCTGCCTGCTTCTGCCTGCTGTCCCGGGCCGCCACTGCTCCCTCTGCCATTGCCTCCCAAGGGGGCCTGAGTCACGGAGACACCCCGCTCCCCTCTTGGCCAGCCCACACGTCTCTCTCACTGACCTGTAGAGCCTGTGGGTGGAGGGACCTTCCCAGCTGCCGGAGATTCTGTCCCTGAAGCCTGCTCGGATCTGCTTCTCTGAGGCCGCACCGCCAGGGCATCACAGAGGTGGACTCCGCTGCCCGGAGTGCAACGGACCCCTGGAGATGGCTCTGCAGGGCTCTCTGGAATGGAGATCTTTTCCACTGTTTCTGTGCGCCTTGCAGTGATCCAGAAATTGTGGGGAGTTCTTGCTGGAAATATATGGGCTGTGGGTTCGGAGCTAGCATATGTGAGTCTTTCTACTCCACCATCTTGGCTCCACCTCCTTTACCTATGTTTACAAATAGTTTATGTAGTATTGAAATGAATTGTTCTTTAAATGTTTGGTAGAATTCATAAGTGAATCTGTCTGGCTCTGGAGATATTTTTGTAGGCAGCTCACTAATGGTTTATTCAATTTCTTTTTCTAAAATGAGTTTACATATTCTATTTTCTCTTCTGTTAATCAGGGTGATTTATATTATCACAAATATTCATCCATGTCACTTAGATTGTCAGACTAATTGGAAAACTGTTGAGAAAAATATCTTTAATATTTGCTTTAATTCCTTCTTCATTGATGGTGAATTCACCCTTTTTGTTTTTGATTCTGATAATTTGGCTTTCTTAAGTTTTAAAATCAAATTGACTAAAGTTTTATCTATATCATTATTTTCCCTCATAAAACCAGCTCTTAGTTTTTTTATTATTATTATTTCAATGGTTTCCTTACTTTCAGTTTTTGAATCATTCCTTTGATTTTCAGTAATTTCAATCTGGCATTTAACTGAGGATTTAAAATTTTTTTTTCTACCTTGTTTGGTAGAAGGCCCAATTCATTCATCTGTTCTTTGTCTAGTTTATTGATATAAGTATTTAGGGATATAAATTTTGCCCTGAATAATTCTGTGACTGAGTTCCATATATTATATTATATTATCCCATTGTTGTCATTCTCTTTGGTGAAATTAATGATTGATTATAAGATGTGTTGTCTGATCCACTCTTTTATTCCTTTAAATTCAATATTTTATTATTTTTAATTACATGTAAAAACAATTTTAACTTTTTTTCAAATTTTGAGTTCCAAATTCTTTCTCACCTTCCCCTCTTCCCCTCATTGAGAAGGCAATTAACTTCATGTAGGTTTTACACGGGTAGTCATGAAAAACACATTTTCCTGTAATCATACTATGAAAGAAAACACAGACAAAAACTTCGAAGAAAAAAAATGTAAAGAAAAAATATCTTCAGTCTGCATTGTTTCCCCCAGTTTTTTCTCTCGAGAATGATAGCACTTTTCATCACAAGGCCTTCAGATTTGTCTTAGATCATTGTATTGCTGAGAATAGCTAATTTATTCAAAGTAGATATTCATAAAGTATTGTTGTTACCATGTATAATCTTCTTCTGGTTCAGCTTATTTCATTTTTTTTTAAATTTATTTATTTATTTAATTTTTTAAAATTCATTTTCACAAATTTTTGGGTTCCAAATTTTCTCCCCTTTTATCCCCTCCCCCACCCCAATACCCCAAGCAATCTAATTTTCCCTATCTCCAATCTGCCCTCTCTTCTGTCATCTCTCCCTTCTCTTGTCTCCATCTTCTCTTTTCTCCTGTAGGGCCAGATGACTTTCTATTCCTCCTTAACTGTATGTCTTCCTTCCTAGTTGCAACAACAATACTAAACAGTTGTTCCTAAAACTTTGAGTTCCAAATTCTCCCCATCCCTCCCTCCCCACCCATTTCCTTTGGGACAGCAGGCAATTCAATATAGGCCATACCTGTGTAGTTTTGCCAATGACCTCCCTGATAGTCGTGTTTTGTAAGACTAACTGGATTACCATCCCTCCTAACCTGCCCCTCCTTGTTTCTCTTCTGTCTTTTGATCTTGTCCCTCCCCAAGTGTTGACTTCAAATTGCTCCCTCCTCCCTTTGCCCTCTCTTCCATCATCCCCCCCCCTTGCAATATCTCTTTCTCCCCCACTTTCTTATACTGTAAGATAAGTGTTCATACCAAAATGAGTGTGCATTTCACTCCTTCGTTTAGTCAAATGTGATGAGGGTAAACTTCTTGTTTTTTATTTTTTTTCTCAGCTCTCCTCTTTTTCCCTCCACTAAGAAAAAACTCCTACCAGCCTCTTAAATGACATATAGTTACCCCCTTCCCTTTCCCTCTCTTTCCTCCCCCTACATTTCTCTCTCACCATTTACCCTAGTTTCTTTTAAGGTATAGTCCCATCCTATTCAGTTCAATCTGTGCTCTCTATCTCTGTATGTGTGTGCATGTGTGTATGTGTGTGCATGCATGTACATGTGTGTGTGTGGTCCCACCAACTACGCAGATACTGAAAAGTTTTAAGAGTTAGAAATATTGTCTTTCCCTGTATGAGTGTAAACAGTTCACTTCTGGTAAGTCCCTTAAGACTTCTCTTTGCTGTTTCCTTTTACATGCTTCTTCTCATTCTTGTGCTTGAAAGTCCTCTGTTTCATTGAAAGACCATATTTTCCCTTGAAGTATTATACTCAGTTTAGCTGGGTAGGTGATTCGTGGTTTGAGTCCTAGTTCCTTTGTCTTCTGGAATATCCTATTCCACGCCCTTCGATCCCTTAATGTAGAAGCTGCTAGATCTTGGGTTATCCTGATTGTATTTCCACAGTACTGGAATTGTTTCTTTCTAGCCGCTTGCAAGATTTTTTCCTTGAGCTGGGAGTTCTGGAATTTGGCCACAATGTTCCTAGGAGTTTCTCTTTTTGGATCTCTTTCAGGTGGTGATCGATGGATTCTTTCAATACTTATTTTGCCCTCTGGTTCTAGAATGTCAGGGCAGTTTTCCTTGATAATTTCATGGAATATGATGTCTAGGCTCTTTTTTTGATCATGAGTTTCAGGTAGTCCTATAATTTTTAAATTGTCTCTCCTGGATCTATTTTCCAGGTCAGTTGTTTTTCCCATGAGATATTTCACATTCTCTTCCATTTTTTCGTTCTTTTGATTTTGTTTGGTGATTTCTTGGTTTCTCGTAAAGTCGTTAGACTCCATCTGTTCCATTCTAATTTTGAGAGAACTATTAAATTCAGTGAGCTTTTGAGCCTCTTTTTCCATTTGGCTCATTCTGCTTTTGAAAGCATTCTTCTCCTCATTGGCTTTTTGAACCTCCTTTGCCAATTGGGTGAGCCTATTTTTCAAGGTGTTACTTTCCTCAGCATTTTTTTGAGCCTCCTTTACCAAGGTATTGACCCGTTTTTCATACTTTTGTTGCATCTCTGTCATTTCTCTTCCCAGTTTTTCCTCCACCTGTCTAACTTGCTTTTCAAAATCCTTTTTGAGCTCTTCCAGGGCCTGAGCCCACCCACCACCCCCCTGGGATGTCTGGGGTACTGAGGCCCTGCCCTCCACGTCTTTCCCTGATGGCAAGGATGCGTCCTCATCATCAGATCCGAAGGTCGGGATCATTTGCATTTGTTGGAAAAAACTCTCTAAAGTCTTATTTTTCTTCCCATTTCTAGGCATTTTCCCAGCCAGTTACTTGACTTCTGAGATTCCTTTCCACCCCCGCCTGGATCCGCCCAGCTAGTGCTTGGCCTCTGAGATTTAAATGGGCTTTCCTCCTGCCGGCTGTCAATCAGTGAGCTTTAGTTCAGGTGCTGGGGTGGGGGCAGGGCCGCCTCCCAGACTCTGATCCCTCGAGGGCTTTATGCAGAGACTTTCAGGAATAGAGCGGGTGGGGGCAGGGTGGGGGGCCCGCCTCCCAAACCCTGCTCCCTTGGGGGCTTTAAGCAGAAGCCTTCAGTAACAGAGCGGGGTTGGGGCAGGGCCGTCTCCCAGGCTCAGCTCCGTCAGGTTTTATGCGGGAATCTTCCGTAATGAAGATCCTGCCTGCTGCTGGGGATTCCTGAGTCCCGGTCCGCTGCCGCCTCAGCCGCTGCCCACACCTCTGCCTCCACCGCTTCCTGCCCCCGTCTCTGCCGCCGCTGCTTCCTCCCAAGGGGGCCCAAGTCACGGAGACGCCCTGCTTCCCCTCTTCTCCAGCCCAGCCTCTCTCACTGACCTGTAGCTTCTGTGGGCAGAGGGACTTTCCTGGCTGCCAGAGCTTCCCTCTCTGAAGCCTGCTCGGATCAGCTTCTCTGGGGCCGCGGCCAGGGCAGCACTGGGGGTGGGGTCCACTTTCCGGGGCACGCCGGACCCTGGGGATTGGTCTCCAGGGCTCCCTGGAATGGAAATCTCTTCCACTCTGCTTCTGCACACCTTGTATTGACCCAGAAGTTATGGGGGGCTCTTTTTACATTAATTCTATGGGCTTTTGGTTTCGGAGCTCGTAAACGTGCATCCTTCTACTCCGCCATCTTGGCTCTGCCCCCCCTTATTTCATTTTTTTCTGAGAGCCTCCTGCTCATCATTTCTTATAGCACTGTTGAGGGCCAAGATGGAGTACTGCTGGCAAAGTTCAGGATAGACCTTCGGAGAAACTGTTCTTTGAGACTGTGCTCATTTTCATCCAGAATGACTCTCCAGGTGACTGCCTCCCCCCCCCAACCCATGTTGTTGTCTCCTTTAAGTAAACAAGAGAGCTATAGAATACAAGGGATATGTAAAATAGATGCCCTCGAGGGTAACAGTCTTTAAGACAATAAGACTGGCCTAATTACTAGGACTGGAGACGAGAAGAATGTCATATAGACTTTCAGTTTCTGCCTACAAATACCCTGACCCTCAGATCAATAAACGTAGTTGCTCTATCTTCTCTCGCCTGCCCATTTCTTTCTCTTTTTATCACTGTCATCAAGCCTTGTGGTGACGCTGTCCAGCCACCACATAGCACAATAGACTTCTATCACAATCGTGTATATAAAGTTGTTCATCTATTTTCCAGTTGATGGACATCCCCTCAATTTCTAATTCTTTGCCACCACTAAAAGAGTTATTATAAATGTTGATGCTTGAGGACTCACTGGTAGCCCACTGAGCAGCTGGCCCATTGAGTCACAACCAAGGGGCCTCAATTGCTTATAAAGCCAGCTTCTTCCTGGGTTGCCCCAATGGTTCCTGCATTGGGTTGCAGTCCCCTTTTACTCAAGTGAAACAAATCTTTCCTGTTTTCCTTCTAAGTTATCTTGGACTGGAAAATTGTTTCATCACATCTTTTGTGAGTTCTGTTGCTCTAGAATTTGTTTTGAGGCATAATCTTTGAGGCAAGTTCTTTCAGGGGCAACTTGGGAGAACTCAAGTAAGTTTTTGCCTCTGTCTCATCTTCCTACAACCTTTTAATCAGATCACCACCACTATTGTCTTTGAAAACGCAATGGATAGCTCTATTATTGCACTCATTACATCTGCGACCTCCCAGTACCCTTCAAAGTGCTTTACACCCCTTACAATTACATTCAAATTGCACTTTTATGTTTCTGAAGCATTTTATACATGCCACCTCTTTAAATCTGAACAGCCATATAAGACAGATGCCATAGTTATTATCATTTTATAGTTCAAGAAATTGAAGCTGAGAAAGGTTAAGTGACTTGACCAAGCTCGCACAGCTACTGAAACACTATTGTAGCATTAAACCTTGGCTCTCTTGATTTCAGTTTGAGATCTCTGTCCTCTAAATGACTGAGATGTTTATTGAATCATAAACTCTTTGAAGGTAGGATATGTCTTTCTCTTGAATTTGTTTTCCTACTTAACAAGATGAGTGCGTGGCACTAAAAAACTTAATCATTGTGACTTTATTTATTCATCTTTTATGAAAGTAACATGGAAGAAGCTGGGAAATCAGAAACAAAAACCCATAGATTCTATCCTGCATGGAGGTTTTTAAAGAAATAAACATTAAGAAATAAATTGTTCTCATTTGATTAATGCAGAAGGATATTAATATTTTAAAATATGCCTGAATATCCTAATCATTTCACATTCCATTTCTAACTTGTTGAGGCAGTGGTGTAGTGTTTGACATTTTATGTTTTGCAATTCACAATTATCATGATGTGTAAGGATTTGGAGAAATGAAGCAAAAAGTTTGCTGTGTCCCAATAAGGCCCCATGTATCTGAAAGAAGTAATATTATGCAAATAGTAGACCAGGCATCAAAGGTCCAGCTGAAATCTTGAGAGGGAGAGAGTAAAAGAATCACAGAATCTCAGAGCCAGAGTGGTCCCAGTGATCATTAAATCTAATCCATACATGGAAATGACATGCAGTAGTTGTTTACCCTTCATGAAAGCCTATAGTACCAGAGAATTCTGACAACTTTGAATAACATCATTTGTTTGGAAAACTTTTCCTTACATTGAGTCTAAATTTACCTCTGAAAAGTACAGCCATTTGTCCCTGTCCTGCTTTTCAGGACCAAGCAGAATATGTCTAACCATTCTTCCACAAGATACATCTTCAAGTACTTCATCCACACACACTTAAATTTTCATTCTCCAAGATGAATATGCTCAACTCTTTAACTATTCCTCATATAGAATAGGATCAAGTAAACATTCTGTATCCAAATTGTGACCCCCTATGTTTGTATACATACATAAACACATTATATATGTATATATACGTAAATATATATATTCATATGTGTGTGTGTGTGTGTGTGTGTGTGTGGGGTGTAGCCTTGGCAGCTAGACCCCAAAGTGGGGAAACTACAGATTCAATTTTCTCTCTTAGAAAGAAGATTATCCAATTGAAGTCTTTGTCCCCTCACAACTTTCCTGAAAGCATTCTTGATATCTTTATTCCTCAGAGTATAGACCAAAGGGTTCAACATGGGGATGACCATAGTGTAGAACACTGATAACATTTTGTTTGAGTCCACAGAATGCATTGAACTGGGTTGTAAATACATGAAGATTATTGTCCCATAAAATATAGACACTACTGTGAGATGGGAAGCACAAGTGGAGAAGACTTTCTGGCGGCCTTCAGCAGAACGGATCTTCAGAATGGTGATGAAGATGAATAAGTATGAAATAAAAATGAAAAGAAATGGGAAAAAGACAGTGAATGACCCTATGATAAAGATTACTGATTGAATGAGGTGAATCTCAGAGCAAGAGAGAACTAGAAGGGGGAGAATATCACAGAAAAAATGATGGACCACATTGGATTTACAGAAGGAAAGGCTAAAAGTGTTTCCTATGAGTATGGAGGATACTAGGAAGCCACAAATATGAGCACCACTGGCCATATACACAGATACTGTTGAAGTCATGATAGTGGTATAATATAGAGGCTTGCACACAGCTGCATGACGATCATAGGCCATGAAGGCTAAGAGGAAACTTTCAGTAGTCGCAAAGGCCCCAACAAAGAATAACTGTGTAGCACAGCCATTGTAGGAAATAATTTTGTTGTCTGCGAGGAGCCCAGATATCACCTTTGGAGTAACAGTTGAGGAGTATCCAAAATCCACCAGAGACAGGTTGCTGAGGAAAAAGTACATGGAGGTGTGGAGGTGGGAATCCCAGGAGATCAGAGCTACTATCCCCAGGTTACCCAGTAGGGTGATGAGATAGATGAAGGTGAACATGATCAAGAGAGGAACCTGAAGTTCTGGAACATCTGTTAATCCTATGAGGATGAAGTCATTCACTTCAGATCTGTTCTCCTTAGATGCCATTTGAGAGCGCTGCCATTCACCTGCAACAAAAGAGGAACCATAAGAAAATTCCGCTCTGCATGAGGAATGACTCCAAGACATAAAACATGGTCAGAGACACATCATATTTAAGGGCAGAAATAAGTAATTAAGGAACTAAAATCTTAAATGTAGTTGACATTGCAATTACTCTAGCTCTCCCAAATCCATTGATCCAGTTTTTCATAGAGTCTTTCTGTATTAATTCCCCACTTTGTTTACTATTACAATCTTGACAGTCTCCAAAATGGCACGTTAGACTTCAGAAAAAGAAACAAACAAACAAACAACTGCCTTCTTACATGGAAAAATTCAGTTTAAGAAGGGAAAGTAATGTTTAGGGTTGGGGAATTAGATTTTTTTCTTATGAATATTCTTCACTCTGGTAATGAGAGAAAAAGAGGAATAAAGGACAAGAGCGAGGAATAAAATAAAAGGAAAGTTAAAAGAGAGGAGAGGAAAAGATAAAAATATTGGCTGAGATTTTTTGAGATTTGACTTAATCTGCGTTTCATTGTGTCTATAAGGTCTATGTAATTGACTAAAGTCACCTGTTCCTGAGGAAGAACACCTGCCAGTTAACACCAGTTACGTATTTGTGGGAGTCACTTGTTCAAAAGACCATTTGTAAATGTATGATTTCTAAATCTGTTTTCTTCACACAACCTGCCTCTTTTCAGTTCTCTACCATTGCCACAATGGAAGTAAAAGGCAACCATAAGCAGGAACACTGTCCTTTTGCTCACTACATGAGTTTCGGGTCCCAGAGAAATCAATGATTTTTGATGTAGACTCTTTTAATATCGTGCTAAAATCCCACCTGCAGTATACTTTTCTGATCCACTTCAATTCCACAGCCTTCCTTCTTTTGTTACCTCCCATTTCTTCTTTGATATAATTTGTTTATACATAATTATTTGTATGTGGTCTAGAGATGGGAAGAGAAGAGATTTCATTTTTGCTTTGCTTTCTATTCTCAAGGCTTAGTATGGTGCTGGGCATGTAATAGGCACTTAATAAATGTTTAAGGGCTCACTGATTATCCAATAGTAACCATCCCTGTCTGAACTAAGCCAAGGTGGCCTTTGAGTATCACAGAAATACATAGTCCATTCCCATACACCACCATAAGCCTTTACAGTTTGGAAGGTCCTGAAATAGTTATGTTTCATTAATCTAGACTTATTTTCATCTCTAGCACCATGACACATTAAAAGAATGAAGTTATAAGTAGACTGCCATATGCTTTCTATAGCAAGTTGTATCTCAAAAAACAAACCCATAGAAAACAACACCAGAGAATCTTGATTCATGATGGTTCTTCAGAAGTTACCTACTTCAACTCAAATCACCAGGATTCACCTCTACAAAAGATTGCCATACGACATGTGGGATTGAAAAAAAGGGAAGAACTTTTGAAGGAGAAAGAATGAAAGATAAGAGTTGTGTAACTCTAGTAGCCTATTGGGGTCCAAGTAATTATGCCTAATAAGTAAGATGGACTAGAATCTCTATTGCAAGAAAACAAATCTCATTGGTAAATTAACATTCAGCCAGAGGGATGGGACTCATAGTGAAAACAGGGTTCTGGACTGTTTCTCCATTATTTGAATGAAAAGAGATAGGTAACTGCAGGCTGTATTATTTTTAAAGAATGGTCCACATTAGGAAATCCAGGAATCAGAATGAAGTAACATCATGGAAAGCATTTTCATTGTTATTAGCATAAAAGATTGCTTTAATATACAACATTTATATGGGAAGAGGAAATAGATCTCCAAGTTGGTATGAACTTCACTTGGCATGAAGAAATTATATATTAGTTCTGGAGAACTTTACTTATCTGGGAATTTGATAGAATATTGTCTCATCCTGTGCCTGTAATTATCTCTCTTTGTATTGTTCTTTTACTTTCTCTGTCTCTTCTTGTTTGTGTCTGCTTTTCTCTTTGTCTCTGTCTTCTTGTTTCTCTCTATTAACCTATCTAATCTATTTTCAGCTATTTAAATACCTAAATAACTCTATCTCATGGAAGAACACCCATAAAATTCTTGAATGAAAATGATATTTTTTCCATCAAAAGTTCAAAAGTGAAAGAACCAAAATAAGGATTCGATTCTCATAAAAATGAGGAATTTTTAAGACAAAATAAATAGCAATGTTACAGGAGTTAGAGGAAAGTAACTGAAACATCTTAAAGTTTGAGATAATTTTTTTTTGAAAAAGGAAAAGCAGTATTTTTCAAACATGCACATTAGGTTCAAGTAGGGTCAATTCCAGATATTCCAGAGGAAGGATAAAGTAGAATCCTATGAGTTAATTATACATTAAGTTCAAATTTAAAGTACAGAGAGGTCTTAAGAACGTAGTTTTAAAGATAGAAAGAAATTTCCAGTTATGTAGATTTAGATATGAAAAACTCCAAAAAAGGGGAAAAGGAGAGAAAATCAAGGATGAATGCCAAACAGAACCTATCTTACAGAAATAATTTTATAGTAATAGAGTCAGAGGAGTGATAGGGCAAAGGATGAACTGAAGGGAGCACAGAAATCTAAAGACTATCAGATGCTGGATTTTTTGGGAAAATTGGCTATTTGGGGGATCAAATGATAATGAAATAAGTAATTGGACCAATTCTCAAGGTAAACAGGACAAGTACAATGAATAAGGAAAGACAAAGATGTTCAATTTATATTTTCCTTCTATATTCTGTGACAAGGAGACTGTTCTTTGAATTTAGAAGTGAACAAGTATACTTTAGAGTGTTTGACGCTACAGATAATAAGAACTGTCATTGATAATAGGGAAGGGAAGGAAAGACACCTTTGTATAGTGTTTATTAAGTGCCAAGGACGGTGGAAAGTGCGTACTTTATTAATATCTTCTCATCTGATTCTCATCTTGCAGTGTAGATGTTTTTATTATCTCCATTTTAAAGTTGATGGACCTGAGGCAAACAATACTTGATTAACTCTCTCAGAGTCAGATCCTAAGTATCTGAGGCTAGATTGGAAATTAGGACTTCCTGACTCCAGTCTCAGTGTTCTATATCACATAGCAGAGCTGATTCTCTAAATTTTGCTAAGTGCTTTAAATACATAGAATAATTTTATCCCCACAACAATTTTTGACATACATGGCTAACAAAGAAACTACTTTGACTTTATGCTGAAGGGTGTTTAGTGGAAAGAAGTCAGTCAGTGCTGGGGTTTGGAATCGTTATCTTCAGGTATCTTCAGGTCTGTCAAAAGGAAGAAAGATTTGACTTGCTCTATTTGCACCCAAAGGGAACAACCAGAAGCAAAATGCAGAAGATAAGTAGAAAGAAACTTGGGTTTAATGTAAGGAAAATATTCCAGAAACATTGCTATTCAAAAAAGGAGAGGGCTACCCTAATAAATACTGGATTTCCTCTCACTTGAAGTTTTGATGGAAGGGCTGGTTAACTACTTTTTCAATATAAATCATGCGTGTGTGTATGCATATGTATATATATATATGTATATGTATATATGTATATATGCGCATATATATGTATATATATGCATATATGTGTGCATGTTTATGTATGTGTATATGTATGTGTCAAACATGTATGAAAGAGAGGAGATTGAAGCAGAGACAAAAATGATCTATTTCTCATTTTCTGGGAAATGTGATACCTAGCTCTTCTTTCCTGTCACTGTGACCATGGAAAAATCAACTCACCTCTGAGCCAAATTTTACTCATATCTCGAAAGACAGTAAGTTTCATGGTACGTACATCATAGGGCCCTTCTGATCATATGAGATAATTATGTAAATTGCTTTGAAAAATTTAAAGCTTTTTATAAGTTATTTTGCAATTGTTGTTTTTAATTACTAATACTATTGCTATTTCCTGTATTATCTATCAAAAATCCCCTTGAGATTTTTTACTCGTACAATACTATGGACTTCAGTTTGCTCATCAATAAAGAAAACACATTAGACTAGATTAGACTCTGAGTTCCTTTCAAGTTCTGGATAGATGATCTAATGATACTTTCAACCTCTATGGATTTTAAAGCTTTTCATTAGTCTTCATAACACCACAATAAATGAACCTTTTTTTATTTTCTAATGTAGTTTATTTGGGACTTCTAGGTAAGGACAAAATGATTAAACTTTACACCATGAACTATCAGAGACATAGAAATAAAATCTCTTTTTGCAACTAACAGCAACGAAGACTTTCCTTTAACACATCAGGAATTATACTAAATAGAATACAAACAATTAACATAGAGTTAAGATTTATAGTAAAGTTGGTCTCACGCATGGTAATCATGAGCCATTTTGGTGGTCAATATAACTGAATCAAATATGTGTAGATATAGTGTATGTCTCAGATAATCCTTCATACTGATGTATTAAGTGTTGGTTCATCTTTATTTTCCATGTCTAGAGAGAGCCCTTATCATCATAATCATCATCATCATCATCATTGTCATCATCAGGGCAGACAATGTGATTTGTTTTCTATACAAAAATGCCCAGGTAGATAGCATTGCTTTTGAAAAGAGCCCCTTGTTAGGATGCTGAAGACTTGGGCTCTTATATTGCTTGGATTTGAGCTAACTTTCTCCATGATTTCACAGAAGCCAATCAGTCTTTCTGGGTCACTGTTTCCTCATTTGTAAAATGGAATTAATATTTCTTTGGATGTAATGCTTACCTGTAGTGAATGTAAGGGGAATTTTTTCAAAGAATCAAGTGCTATAGTCGTGACAGTGACCATGTTATTGGACTGATACGTGAACATGTGCTCTGAGAAACACAAAGACAAGAGAAAAGAGGAAAGAGGTGCTGCTCTAATGTAAAGTACTAGAGAGAGAATGTGGTGTAGTGGAGAGGGCTTAGATCTTTGAGTTAAAAAAGATGTGGATTTAAATCCCACCTGAGGTCCTTATAAGACGAAAATTGACATAAAGCTCTTTCCAGATGTATTAGTCCTATACAAATATGAGTTATTATCCTTGAGGATAAGGACTACATCTCATCTAAATTTTGTTTTCCATGCCCCTTCTCAGGAATTTAATGTAGTGCTCTGCACACAGTATTCCCTTAATCAATATTGTTTAATAAAGTGTTCATTGGAACTATACAGTTGCCCATATCTCAAATTGTTTCCTTAGTTATTGAAAGATGATGAACAAGAAAAGCTTCAAATAGAAAATAATAACTGGTTTTTAAAGAGCACTTCTTTGTTTAAACACAATTCCCATACATGATCTCATTTAAACCTCAAGACATCTCTGTGAGAGACGTACAAGTGTAATTATACACATTTAATGGATAAGGAAAGGGAAGAAGTAAAGTGACTTACCCATGGAAAAATAGTGAGGTAGTGTCTGACATGTAGAAAGTTTTTATTCAATTCTTCCTGCCTCAGTGGTACACAGGTGTTTCCACTGCAGTCTTGGACAGGATATCCTAAAACCTACCTAACTTGATATGGATGAATATGGTCAAAATTCCAAAGGGGAGAGTTAGTCAAGAACTTTATATTTAAGGATTCACCTTGAAGTCCCAAGCCTAGGAAGCATGTGATCTTATAGGGGACAAAAATATCTCTTCATTAGTCACTTGGAGGAAGAGTTCAAAGGTTCCTAGAAGCAGAAATGTCACTTCTGGTTATTACTGCTTCATGGATGGCAGTAGAGTTAATAATGCCCTCCCTTACTCTCTATTCAGCCCAGCCCTAGGAAACAGAAAAGGAACTCTACGGATTAGTGAATGATTCAGGGAATTTGACCCACAAGCTTGTATCACAGTGTTGAGCCCTATGATGAGATATTTCAACTTCAGTAGTCAGAGTCAGGGAAAAGACTTTATGCATGCCTCAGAGCCCCGCACCTCTTGGGAGATGGCGCTTCCTCAGAGACATCTGGCAGCTCTTCTGTCAATTCATGAACAAAAGAAGCCCTTAAATTATGCTGTGACCATGAGAAAAGAACTATTTTCTTATGGACATTTTGCCCTTCTTAGCTTTTGTTTTTTTAGTAAAGTGAGGCAGAAAGGGGTCAAGACAAGGCAATTGACACAAGCTCAAAGCTAGTCTTGCTTCTATCACCTCTCACCTATGTGACATTGGACAAGTCGCTGAACAGACTCTCCAAGCCTCAGTTTCTTCACCTTTTACTTGGGTATGGTAATCTCAGACTTGAATATAATCGAAACGTTTCGTGAGATCAAATATGATGCTTAACATAGAAGAGAGATGCATCCAGTGGTGAAAAGATCTCTCTTTCTCTGGTGAGGAAGTAGAAAGATCACTGAAAGTGGTATTCAAAGATTGGTTATGAAATTTCTGATCATTGTGAAACTTTAGGTAAATCACTTCTCATGAATGAAGTTTGATTTCCTCATTTATAAAATTCAGATAAGCATATTTTCACATTCTAATTCTCAAGGCCATTGTGAAAATAGTGATTTGTAAATTATAAAGAATATTCTTTATATTATTAAATTATAAAAAATATTCGTGAAAATCATTGTTTTTTTTGAAACTACTCAGAACCCCCAAATAATCTATCTTCCCAAATTGAATCTTGTCCCCTCTGACTCTGCTTCATAGTTGTGGTTCCTGTGTACCCATGTCCTCAATGTTCTAGTTAAGTGGTAACTGACAGGAATACTGTAGTAATCATTTGCAATGGTTGAACCTTTTTTCAATTTATTAATTTATTCATTTTTAGTTGTCAACATTCACTTACATGTTTTGAATTTTCTCTCTCCTTCCCTCATCCCTCTCCAAGACAACATGCAATCTGATGTGTACTTTACACACTCATTCCTATCAAACACATTTTCACATTAGTCGTGTTACACAGAAGAATTATAACGAATGAAGAAACCAAAAGAAAGAAAAAAAAAACAGAACAAAACAAAAAGGAAAGTAGTCTGCTTCACCTGTCATTCTGACTCCAGGTTCTTTTTCTGGATTTGGATGGCATTTTCCATCGTGAGTCCTGTGGAATCATTATAGGATTGCTGAGAAGGGCCAAGTATATCAAAAACAGTCATCACACACTGTTGCTGTTACTGTGTACAACGATTTCTTGGTTCTGCTCACACTACTCAACATCAGTTCATATGTCTTTCTAGGTTCTTCTGAAGTCTGCTTGTTCATCATTTTTTATAGCACTGTATTCCATGACATTTATATGCATCCTCTTGTTCAGCCATTCCCCAATTGATGGACATCCCCTCAATTCCCAGTACTTGTCCACCGTAGAAGAGCTGATATTAATATTTTTATACATGGGGGTTCTTTTCCAATTTTTATTATCTCTTTGGGATACAGCCTTAGTAGCAATATTTCTGGATCAAGTGGTATGAATACTTTTGTAGCCCTTTGGCCATAGTTCCAAATTGTTCTCTAGTATGGTTGTATCAGTTCACATTTCCACTAACAATAAATTAGTGTTCCAATTTTCCCATATCTTCTACCACATTTATCATATACCTGTTTTGTCATGTTAGCCAATTCAATAGGTGTGATGTGGTGCCTCAAAATTGTTTCGATTTGAATCTCTCTAATCAATAGTAAGATTTAGAGCACTTTTTCGAATGACTATAGATAACTGTAATATCTTCTTCTAAAAATTGCTTGTTCATATATTTGACCATTTATCAATTGGGGAATGACTCATATTCTTGTGTATTTTACTCACTTCTCGATATATTTTAGAAATGAGGCCTTTGTCATAGACACTAGTTGCAAACATTCTTTCCATGTTTTCTGCTTCCCTCCTAATCTTGGTTGCATTGGCTTGGTTTGTGCAAAAACTTTTCTATACAATGTAAACAAAATTATCCATTTTTTATCTTGTGATGTTCTCTGTCTCTTTTTTGGTCATAAATTTCTTCATTCTCCATAAATCTGACAGATACACTATTCTTTGCTCCCCTAATTTGTTTATAATATCAGCCTTTATACCTAAATTGTGTACTCATTTGGACTTTATTTTGGTATATGGTGTCAGACTCTAGTCTATACCCACTTTCTACGATAGCATTTTCCAGTTTTTCCAAGTAGTTTTTGTCAAATAGTGAAGTAGGGTCTTTGGGTTTATTAAATAGTAGATTGTTACAATCATTGACTACTGTATCTTGTGTACCTAATGTATTCCACTAGACTACCCCTCTATTTCTTAGCCATTACCAAGTAGTTTTGGTGATTGCTGCTTTATAATACAATTTAAGATCTGGTATGGTTAATCTATTTTCATTAATTCCCTTGATATTCTCTAACTTTTGTTGTTCCTGATGAATTTTGATATTATTTTCCTAACTCCATATAATAATTTACTGCATAAGAAATTAATTTAGATAGAATTGTCATTTTGATTATATTAGCTTAGCCTACTCATGAGCATTTGATGGTTTTCCAATTATTTAGATCAGACTTTATTTGTGTGAAAAGTGTTTTATAATCATGTTCCTATAGTTCCTCAGTTTGTTAGGGCAGGCAGACTTCCAAATATTTTATAATGTCTAAATAAAATTTCCCTTTCTATCTCTTGCTGCTGCACTTTGTTCATAATATACGGAAATGCTGATGATTTCTGTGGGCTTATTTTATATTCTGCAACTTTGCTAAAGTTTTTTCTTTATTATTTCTAGTAGTTTTTGACTTGATTCTCCAGGATTCTCTAAGTATATAATCATATCATCTACAAAGAGTGATAACTTAGTTTCTTCTTTGCCTGTTCTAATTTCTTTGATTTGTTTTTCTTCTTCTAACAGTTTAAACTTTTGATAAGCTCCCTCCTACTCTTCTTCAATGTAAGATACAGAAAAAGACAGTAAAGAAAAGACTGTAATAGATTTAGGATTTGTTGAACCTTGAGAACTGAAATGGATACAATAATGGCTCCTTAACCACTTGGAAGGCCACCTATCCTATTCCCCTTCCTGCTAGTATTGCAGACACTGAAAAATAATTTTGTATTTACTATTTTATATTTTCTCTTCCCTTACAAGTATATATGTAGTTTCACCCAATAAAATTTGGATCTTGATGGACATGCTACATTCTTTGTGTCTTCAAATACACAGAACTTACACTGGTCCCAGTGAATTTGATGTAATATTTTCACAAATTTCTAAACTGTGTATGTGATCATATTAGTTACAAATTGCTGCATAAATAAGCCTAAAATGCTTCAAACATGTGCATGCTTGTGGTCACCAAAGACAAAAAGATTTGTAACAAAGTTGAGTAATTATTTATTGCTCTGGCCTCAATTAAATTTATTAAGCTCTAACTCCTTGCATTGTAGTTGTGAACTCATAGAGATATTAAGGATGACTAAAGGGGAAACAACACACTAAATCATTTTAGCTTTACTCTTTGGAACTATTCTGGCTTCTAGCACATTGTTTAACAAAATAGGTGCTTCATAGACATTTTTTGAATTTCCTGAAACAAAGTGAATGGAAGCTCAACTCTGACCCAAATACCCCATGTGTGGGTTGTAGTGGTTTCTACAGTATGTACATTCTTCGAAACATTTAGATTGTCCCCTGACAATAATCGCTCTGATTTTACTGTTAGGTAAAAGCCTATTGTGTTTACTGAAGGGAAACATGTGGCCTACCATGTATGCTGTACTGGCAACTATAAAATGTTTTAATGAACAAATGAATGATGAAGAAGAATTTATTCCATTCAAAGTGTTCTGCAACGTGCCAGGAATACATATAGAAAGCAAAACAGCCCCTGCTCTCAAGGACTTACACCGTAAACAGGGACATGACACATGTAGGTCGTTTCAGATGTATTTGTCATATGTAGGACCAAGCTGCATCAACAAAGCATTTTTCCAGAGGGGTTACAGTTCTTGATAATATCTTAAAAATTACTATTATGAATTATTTCCTACATTAGTTTTGCAACAACAATATGAGTAGGAACAGCTTCAGAGCAGAAAATGACAAGGGTGAATTTAGAGTGCAGTAGAAAATTTGCGTCAGTGCATCCTCAGAGTGCCTTCCGGATGTCTGGAGCATATCTGTTCTGAATTCCCAACAACTTATAGCCTAATCTGTCCTTTTCTGCCCTACCACTTCTTGTACTTCTGCTATTGCCCCAACTTAATAAATGCCTGCACACACAAACAAACAACAATCATTTTCAACATTTTTTTCCTTTTTTCAAAGTATTTTATTTTTTCCAATTACATTCAAGAGAATTTGTAACATTCAGCTTTTAAAACATTTGAGTTACAAATTTTCTCCCCTTCTCCCTCTTCTTCCACCCTCTCTAAGAAGGTAGGAATTTTAACTAAGTTATATATGTGCAATCACATAAGTGTGTTTTCATATTAATCACGTTGTGAAGAAAAAGATAAAGAAAGTGAAAATAAACTGCTTCAATGTACATTCAGACTCCATCATTTCTTTCTCTGGACGTGGATAGCATTTTCCCTCATGACTTCTTCAAAATTGTCTTAGATCGTTGTTCAGAAGAGCTAGCTAAGTTATTTAAAGGAGATTATCACACAATATTGCTTTTACTTTGTACAATATTCTCCTGGTGATGCGTCAAGCCACACTCTTCTCTGCCCTCCCCTTCTCTGTCTCCTCTGCTCTGCCAGCAGCTCTTCAGGTTTGCCCCTCACTCTTTGAGAATGTACACCTGCACCAAGTTCATCTCTACCCCTCCCTTTGTGAGAAGCAGCTCTCAACTGCTGAGTAGAACCTTATCTGTAGTGGTGCTAAAACGGTCAGAGTTTTGGAGAGATGAGAACCTCAGCATTTTGACAGCATTAGGTCCCTTGACCTCACTTGTCTCCAGATGTGGATTACAAACTACTGCTGTCTCAAGGAACATTGACACAGCAACCACGTTCATTGTGATTAGGGCTGCCACTGTGGGGATGGCTGGCTATGGAGTTGGTATTGGGACTATGTTTGGAAGTCTCATCATTGGTTATGCCAGGAATCCATCCTTAAGGCAGCATCTCTTTTCCTACACCATCCTGGGCTTTGCACTGTCTGTCTGAGGTCATAGGTCTTTTTTACCTGATGGTGGCTTCCCTCATCCTCTTCGTCATGTGATGGAGCCATTTCTATCCCCCAATATTTCTGAATGTTCCTCCTCGTCCTTCCATTTCTCTTGCAGCCTGTGAATACCACCCCACTCTTTTATCACGTAGCCCTAGGTAAAGTCACAGGCTCAGGGTTTGACAGAGGGAAGATAAATAAATATTGTATTAATAAACTGTTAAAAATATTCTCCTGGTTCTGCTCATTTCACTTTGCATTCGTTTATATAATTCTTCCCAGGTTTTTCTGAAATCTGTCTGCTCATCTTTTCTTACTGCACAAGCATATACCCTTACATTCATATATCACAACTCTTCAGTCATTCCCCAATAGACAGGCCTCCCCTAAATCTCCAATTCTTTGTCGTGGCAAAAAAGAGCTTCTATAAATATTTTTGTATGTGTGGGTAATTTTCCCTTTTTATGATTCCTTTATGATAGAGACCTAGTAATGATATTATTGGATCAAAAAGTATATACAGTTTGTTTGCCCTTTAGACATAATTCCCACTTGACCTCTAGAGTGTTTTATTTTCCTGCATCGATTATAATAATCATATAATTTCTGTTCTTTTTGTTACTTTTGTTACTGATGCGGTCAATTACGTTGATAGTTTTCCTAATGTTGAACCAGTCTTGCATTTCTGGTATGAATCCTATCTGGTGCATGATATTGGTGACATAATGTTGCAGTCTCCTTGAGATTATTTTATTTAAAATTTCTGCATTCACTTTCATTAGGGAAATCATTCTAATTTTTTCTTTCTCTCCTTTGGCTCTTCCTGGTTTAGGTGTCAGCAGCATATTTGTTTCATAAAAGAAATTTGGCAGGACCACCTATTTTTGAAGTAGTTTATATACTACTGGAATTAGTTATTCTTTGAATGTTTAGTAGAATTCACTGGGCATTGAGATTTTTGTAAGGATCTCACTAATACCTTGTTTATTTTTTTCTAAATGGCGTTATTTAAGTATTCTATTTTCTCTTCTGTTAATCATCACATTTTAAATGTCCATTTCATTTAGATTGTCAAATTTATTGTCCATTTTTGTTCATTTCATTTAGATTGTCAAATTTATTGGAATATACTTATGAAAAAAATTTTTAAGTATTGATTCAATTTCTTCTTCATTGATAGTGAATTCACCCTTTTCATTTTTGATTTTGATAATTTTGTTTTCTTGCCTTTTTAAATCAAATTAAGAAGTGGCTTATCTATTTTATTGATTTTTTCATAAAACTAGTTCTTAGTTTTATTTGTTACTTTAATGATTTTCTTACTTTCAATTTGTGAATCATTCCTTTGATTTCAGTATTTTCTATTCAGTGTTAAACTGAGAATTTTGATTTGTTCTTTTTCTAGCTTTTTTTAGTTGACGACCCAATTAATTGAACTGTTCTTTCTCCATTTTATTGATTTAAGTGTTTACAGATATAACATTTCCCCTAAGTAATGCTTTGGATAATTCCCCTGTACTTGACATGCTATCTCATTGTTGTCATGCTCTTTGATGCAATTTTTGATTTCTCCTGTGATTTGTTGTTCTACCCACTTATTTGGTTTTTACTTTAAATTATTTTCCCCAATTACATGCACAATTAATTCTAACATTTGTTTTTCAAATTTTGAGTTCCAAATTCTTTCTCACCTTCCCCTCCTCCCGTCATTGAGGTGTGGAAGCCATTCTATAAACAAGCCTCTCCCTAAGCAAGCTCCTCCTTAGTCAATTCCCTACCCCTGTAGCACCCAATGCAGGATTCACAGCACCTATTGTGGTCGTGAATATCCCAGTGCAATTCTGAACCACAAAATACCACAGACTCTCCACAAGGAAGGCAGAACCAAAACATTTATTCAGACACCAGAAAGCCAAGTCCATCACAGTAGTAAAATTCTATATGCAATAACAGTGCAGAGAACAACACCATGCCCAATCATTCCCCCTGCTAGGCTTCCCACAAAAAAGGTTCCCTGAACAAATAACAAGCAGATTCCCTTAAACAGAATCACAAACAAGCTCTTTTACTCACACTAGTCAGCAGCCTGCATCCTTCTTAGCTGTGACTGTTATCAAGACTAACTTCCTCTCAGCTCTCCTCTAGCTCCACCTCTTTCTGTTCTACCCTTCCTGTTCCACCCGTTTAGCAAATTCTTCCCACCACAGTCTCCATGTGACCCAGGCAGGTCACATGGGCCTATTAATGAATATGAAATCCTCCCCATTTAAATTGCTATTACATGTAGCTCCAACATCTTTCATATTCATTACCAATGTGGATGGGGCAACTGGTGTCAACAGAACTTTACAACAGTATAACAAGGATCACACAAAATGATCACACAAAACAATATGTTATGGTAGGAGTTGAGCACAAAAACTCTATCACCCATCCAAGTAATGGGGTCCAAAATCCTGGGACAATGGGTGAAATTCTCTTCTTCTATGACTGCTTCCTGCTGAAATTGGATGCAGAGCTATCCCTGCCCCAAGACATCCTATTTGAAGGGTCAATTCCTCAGATGGCATCTGGAGTTGGTTGATGCCAAGTCTAGGGGTGACACAGGGGGTGACATCTGATTTAAGCCATCAGGCATGTACAGGAAGAGGATACTAGATCCACAGAAAACAAATCTGACAAACAAGGTGAACAGACAAAAAGCCAAAAAAGAAACAAGGAGACAAAAACTAGAAGCATGGCAGATATAGCTTCAGCCATGCTTCTGGAGTCATCGAACCCACTACCATGGCCTCATTCACTGTTGTTTACTGTTTTCTAACTTGCAGTTTTGGTCATCATTCTGGGTAGAGGTATACTTTCTTCAACCTGAGCTGGAGCTGGCCAACCTCCCATTTTCCCTGAACGTGTGAACCTGGATACAGTGTTTCTGAATGATCAGCTGGAGCAGTTCTCATCTCCCTGCTCATTCTAAAATCAAGCTTCTTTCCTTGATATATTTTTATGTAGTTCATTAGTTATAATGCCATCCATTCTTCCAAAATCTACCCGTGCTCTCAATGAACCTGTAAATAATTATTTTCTTGTTAATTTATTTTGACTTTGAAACCAGAGTACTTGCTCTTCTCTCAAGGATATTTATCTTTTTCACTGATGAGCACCATCCAAAGTATCAATGGTTCTCCCATCCTTTGGGTGAACTGAATCAAAATATCCATAAACTCCTGCTGAGTCAAATCCTTAATTACCTCCCCAAACACTGTGGGGACTCCTAATTCTCCTACTTCCTTCTTAGCACTGTTTGAACTTCAGCCTCCTCATTGGTTTCATTCTCCTCCCACACATCCACCTGGCCTGTGTTTAGGCCTGAATCAGGTCCAGCTTGTGCAAAGGCTGCATTCACTTTCCTATTGTTAACTTTTCACCTCCTGTGAGGTAAGCCAAAAACAGCTTTTCTTCCACAACCTTCTACCTTCATCTCCTAAAGGATGGTTTGAACACTGCAGGATAAAAAGCTTCTGTTGAAAACCAGCCAACTCTCTTTCCATCTGAGCCTTCTTCTCCAGCAGCTTGGCTCTGCTTTTACATACAATTTGATAGCAAGGCCCAGCCTCTCTCACATACTCTTGCTATTTTTTCCCCTGGTGCTATTCCCTGCAAACATCTTTCTAAGTCTCTGGGTTCTCCCTTATGTAGCCTCAGTTCTCAGTTTCCACAAAGCCCTGTGCTTTTAGATCATTCTTTTGCCAGGGAGGAACAAAGCAAATCATCCCATCCCAGGACATGTTTTTCTTCCTCTTTCTTCTCTACCTTTCCATCTCCAAATAGAGGTCTGATATTTCACGATCCCATCTCAGTCCCCATTTCTTGCACCAATGCAATATTCACAGTGCCTACTGTGGCCATGAATTACCCAGGGCAATTCTGAATCACAAAATACCACAGATTCTCCACATGGAAAGCAGGACCAAAACATTTATTCAGACAACAGAAAGTCAAATCTCCATCATAACAAAAATCTATACACAATAACAATGCAGAGAACAACACCATCCCCAAGCCTTCCACCTGCGAGGCTTCCCAAAATCAAGTCCATTAAGCAAATCACAAGCCAGTTTCCCTTAAGCAAAATCACTCATGCTGCCTAGGAGTCTGCACACTTCCTAGCTAACTGCTCTCAAGACTAACTTCTTCTCAGCTCTGCCTCTTTCGGCTCTACCCATTCAGTAAACTCCTCCCACCACAGACTCCATGTAACCCTAGTAGTCCACATGGACCTATTAATGAATATGGAAGATCTCCCCATTTAATTTACGATTACACCCCTATTGGACTCCATATTAGGCCTCTTAATGGGCAGGGAAGATCTTATTAACATTATTATTATTATTATTAACATTAACATTGCACTCTATATTTCCACTCATTATTTCTATACCTCCTAGAACAGATTATTCTTCTCTGGCCACCACATCCCTCAAAGTGTTTTCTCCCTGCCACAATTATACTCAAAAGGCACTCATATTTCTGAAGCAATTTACATTTGCTACCTCGTTAGATCTGAACAGCAACAAATAAGATGAATGGTATTATTATCCTTATTTTACAGATGAAAATCACTAAAGCTGAATGAGGTTAAATGACTTGACTAGGGTCGCATAGCTACTTAATGACTATTGTAGGATGCAAAAGTGGACCTCCTTGACTTCAGTTACAGATCTCCATCCCTTATATCACCAACCTGCTTACTGAATCATAAAGTTTTTGAAGACAGAGATTGTCTTGCTTTTGTGTTTGTTTTCTTACAACTTATATGCATATTTCCCTTTTGAGATTTTTGAGTTCCTTGTCAAGTAGAGGGTATACTCTAGGCACCTGTAAGTTCTCAGTTCTTCCAAGGTGGCATGTTCAAGGAAGAGGAGTTTACCCATCTCCTGGACTGTACTCTGGTCTGGGAGCAACCACAAGCTTTTCTGCCCAGGATCTGTGAGTGGGAATAGTTCTCCAAAGCCTCCACCAACTCAATCTCACCAGTGCTCCTCCTCACCCCAGGACCACCACTCAGGACTGAGACCCACATCAGCAGCTCAGTTCTCCCAGGATCTTTGTGCTGAGGACTCCAAAAATGGACACTGCAGCTGCAGTGGTGCCATAGCCCTGGAACTGGGACTGGGGCTAGACCTCATTGCCTTCTCACCTAGGTGAAAGAGCTTTCTCACTGACCTTTGAAACTATCTTTGGTGTTTGTGAGTTGAGAAATCTGGGAACCACAGCTGCTATCTGTGATTCTATATCCTGAAGCCTGATCCAGTCCTGTCTGTGCTATAAGGTCAAGAATGGGTAGGCTCTTCTCTGAGTCTAGTGCAATACATTTTTCTTGTCAGGCTTCCAAACTGTCTTGGGCTGGAAATTTCTTTCACTATGTCTTTCATGGCTTCTGCTGCTCTAGAATTTGTTCAGTCATTTTTTACAGGTATTTTATGGGCTGTGGAGGGAGAGCTTTTCTACTCCACCATCTTGGCTCCATCCCCCTCATGGAGGTTATAAAGAGATTAAACACTAAGAAATAAGTTGATCTCATTTAGTTAATGAAGAAAGATATTAATATTTTAAATATACCTGAATATCCTAATAATTTCATATTACATTTAAAACTTGTTGAGGCAGTGGTGGAGTGCTTGACATTTTTATGTTTTGTATTCTACATTCCTGATGACATGTGAGGATTTAGACAAATGAAGGAAAACGTTTACTATATCCCAATAGGGCCCCAGTTATCTGGAAGCAGTAGTATTATGTAAACAGCAGGCCAGAATCACAGAATTTTAGATTCAGAGATCTTCCAGGGGTCATTAAATCTAATCCATGCTTGAAAGTTACAAGTAAAAGTATTAACATCTTATAAAGACCTACAGAACAGGAAAATTCTTCTGCTAATTTTAAATAGGATCATCTATTTGGAAAATTTTTCCTTGCATTGAGTCTAAATTTAACTCTGAAGATTCCAGCTTTTACTCCCTGTTCTCCTTTCTAGGGCCAAGCAGAATAACTCTAATCGTCCTTCCACAAGGTATATCTTCAAGCACTTCACCCACCAACACTTA
This sequence comes from Bettongia penicillata ogilbyi, assembly GCA_023548195.1. NCBI lineage: Eukaryota > Metazoa > Chordata > Mammalia > Diprotodontia > Potoroidae > Bettongia > Bettongia penicillata. The sequence continues at coordinate 444,783 of JAJHZJ010000479.1, read as the reverse complement.
AATTTTCATTCTCCAAGATTAATATACTCAGTTCCTTAACTATTCATCATGCAGAATAGTATTCAAAATATGACCTCCCAAAGACTGAATAAAATATTTAATTGTATTCTGAAAAGGATAGCAATATGATCACTTCCCTCATTTGGGGCAAAACATTTATCAATGTGTTGATGTATGGCACTAATATTTTTGATTTTGAGTGCCTCTATTGATTAGATTTATACTAATAGTCCACTAATATCAACTGACCAGTTTTTCAGATGAAACATGCCTTCTTAATGGTAACCTAGGACAAGTTGATTTGACTTCAAAGCAATTAAAAACCCAAAGGAAGACGGTATGGAGTTGGGGAAGGAGTACCAAATACATATGAGAGCCCTTCATGCCTCACTTTGGGCTCACATGAATCAAGTTAAATCCTAAAAATGGATTTGTACAAAATTATTTTTTTCTCTCTTATTAGTTAATTACTGCCATAACAAAAATCTGCAAGAGTAAATGAGGCACAGAGATTTGAACACCATAAATTTATTAGCAAAGCCAGCAACAATACATAAAAGGAGTGTAAGAATGTTCATTAGTCAAGTATTCCCGTGACTGTTAAAGAAACTCCTTTATATAGTTGGTTGCATAAGGTACCAGACGCAGTCCAGTTATGGAGACTAAACTAAGACTACTATTGGTCACACAAAGATTAATGGTGGGTTTTGCTTAACTTGACTGAGAGCAGAAAGATCCATAAACCAGGGAACAGGGAATTGACAATCATCCACAATTAAGTTTAAATTTTTACAAACTGGGGCTCCACAACTAAGTCTAAATTTCACATACATAAATTGATTCTAGTTATTAGATTCGATTCTCAATAAATAATTTATAAATAATATAAAACAAAGTGGGGTATCAAGAGCTATACAAATGAAAACTTTTTTTCTCTTTAATAAAAATTTATTTATTTAACTTTTTCCAAATTTTCTCCCCTTTTCTCCCCTCCCCCCACCCCAATATGCCGAGCATTCTAATTTTCCCTGTCACCAATCTGCCCTCTCTTCTATCATCCCTCTCTTCTCTTGTCCCCATCTTCTCTTTTCTCCTGTAAGGCAAGATGACTTTCTATTCCCCATTAACTGTATGTCTTATTTCCTAGTAGCAACAACAATACTAAACAGTTGTTCCTAAAATTTGAGTTTCAAATTCTCCCCATCCCTCTCTCCCCACCCATTCCCTTTGGGAAGGCAGACAATTAATATAGGCCCTATCTGTGTAGTTTTGCAAATGACTTTGATAATAGTCATGTTGTGTAAGACTAACTGTATTTCCCTCCATCCTATCCTGGCCCCCACTGATTCTATTCTGTCTTTTGATCCTGTCCCTCCCCGAGTGCTGACTTCAAATTGCTTCCTCCTCCCATTGCCCTCCCTTCCATCATGCCCCCCACCTTGCTTATCTCCTTCTCCCCCACTTTCCTGTGTTGTAAGATAGGTTTTCATACCAAAATTAGTGTGCATTTTATTCCTTCCTTTAGTCAAATGTGATGAGGGTAAACTTCTTGTTTTTTTCTCAGCTCTCCTCTTTTTCCCTCCACTTAAAAAGTCTCCTGCTTGCCTCTTGAATGAGATATAGTTTACCCCATTCCATTTCACCCTCTTTCCTCCCCCTACATTTCTCTCTCACCATTTACCTTAATTTCTTTTAAGATATGGTCCCATCCTATTCAATTCACTCTGTGCTCTCTGTCTCTTTATGTGCGTGCATGTGTGTATGTGTATGTGCGTGCACACGTGTACATGTGTGTGTGTGTATGTGTGTGATCCCACCAACTGCCCAGATACTAAAAGTTTTAAGAGTTACAAATATTGTCTTTCCATGTAGGAATGTAAACAGTTCACTTTTGGTAAGTCCCTTATGACTTCTCTTTACTGTTTACTTTTTCATGCTTCTTCCCATTCTTGTGTTGGAAAGTCAAATTGCCTTTTCAGCTCTGGTCTTTTCATCAAGAATGATTGAAAGTCCTCGGTTTCATTGAAAGACCATATTTTCCCCTGAAGGATTATACTCAGTTTTGTTGGGTAGGTGATTCTTGGTTTCAGTCCTACTTCCTTTGACTTCTGGAATATCCTATTCCACACCCTTCAATCCCTTAATGTAGAAGCTGCTAGATATTGAGTTATCCTGATTGTGTTTCCACAGTACTGGAATTGTTTCTTTCTAGCTGCTTGAAAGATTTTCTCCTTGGGCTGGGAGGTCTGGAATTTGGCTACAATGTTCCTAGGAGTTTCCCCTTTTGGATCTCTTTCAGGCAGTGATCGATGGATTCTTTCAATACTTATTTTTTCCTCTGGTTGTAGAATATCAGGCCAATTTTCCTCGATAATTTCATGGAAGATGATGTCTAGGCTCTTTTTTTGATCGAGGCTTTCAGGTAGTCCCATGATTTTTAAATTGTCTCTCCTGGATCTATTTTCCAGGTCAGTTGTTTTTCCAATGAGATATTTCACATTCTCTTCCATTTTTTCATTCTTTTGGTTTTGTTTTGTGATTTCTTGGTTTCTCGTAAAGTCATTAGCCTCCATCTGTTTCATTCTCATGTTCAGAGAACTATTTTCTTCAGTGAGCTTTTGAACCTCTTTTTCCATTTGACTAATTCTGCTTTTGAAAGCATTCTTCTCCTCATTGGCTTTTTGACCCTCTTTTGCCAATTGAGTGAGCCTATTTTTCAAGGTGTTATTTTCTTCAGCATTTTTTTGGGTCTTCTTTACCAAGGTATTGACTAGTTTTTCATGCTTTTCTTGCATCTCTCTCATTTCTCTTCCCAGTTTTTCCTCCACCTGTCTAACTTGATTTTCTAAATCCTTTTTGAGCTCTTCCAAGGCCTGATCCCACCGGACATCCCCCTGGGATGTCTGGGAGAGAGAGGCCTCGACCTGATGGTAAGAATAGTTCCTCGTCATCAGAATTGAAAGGTGGGAACATTTGCACCCGCTCAAAGTAGCTCTCTATAGTCTTATTTTTCTTCCCTTTTCTGGGCATTTTCCCAGCCAGTTACTTGACTTCTGAGATTCCTGTCCACCTCTGCCTAGATCCGCCCAGCTAGTGCTTTGGGTCTGAGATTCAAATGGGCTTTCCATGGCAGGCATGACTGCTATTCAATGTGAGCTTAAGTTCTGGTGCTTCAGTGGGGGCAGGTCCGTCTCCTAGGCTCAGCTCCCTGAGGGGCTTTATGCAGAGTCCTGAGCTTCTGCCTGCTTCTTGGGGAGTCCCAGGCTGCCGCTGCTGCCTTTGCAGCTGCCCCTGCCTCTGCCTCCACCGCTTTCTGCCCCTGCCTCTGCCTCCGCTGCTTCCTCCCGAGGGGGCCCGAGCCACAGAGACACCCCACTCCCCTCTAGGCCACCCCACACGTCTCTCTCACTGACCTGTAGTGCCTGTGAGTGGACGGACCTTCCCGGCTGCCGGAGGATCAGTCCCTGAAGCAGGCTTGGATCTGCTCCTCTCAGCCGTGGGGCCAGTGCAGCGCAGGGGTGGACTCCGCTTTCTGGGGTGCGACGGACCCCTGAGGACGGCTCTCTAGGGCTCTCTGGAACAGAAATCTTTTCCACTGTGTTTCTGAGTGCCTTGCAGTGATCCAGAATTTGTGGGGAGTTCTTGCAGGAAATATATGAGCTGTGGGTTTGGAGCTAGCATACGTGAGTCTTTCTACTCCACCATCTTGGCTCCACCCCAAATGAAAACATTTGAGATAGTATTTAAATTCATGTCTCTCCTTAATTCACTTCTATGACATTTTCTACCATGTGATACTCCCTTCAAAAAATTTGAATTACACTTCTCTGTGCATAAGTAAAATACAATGACTTGATGGCTGGAACCCAGAGTGGAGAAAGTACATACTTGATTATCTCTCTAACAAAAAAAGATGATCTAGTTGAGTTGGTTGTCCTCTCACAGCTTTCCTGAAAGCATTCTTGATATCTTTGTTCCTCAGACTATATACTAGAGGGTTTAACATGGGGATAGCAATGGTGTAGAAGACTGACACCATTTTATCTGAGTCCATTGAATGGCTTGCACTAGGTTGGAAGTACATGAAGATGATTGTCCCATAAAATATAGACACTGCTGTGAGATGGGAAGCACAGGTAGAGAAGGCTTTCTGGCGGCCTTCAGTAGAATGCATCTTCAGGGTGGTGATGAAGATTAAGAAGTAAGAAGCAAAGATGATAAGAAATGGGAAAAAGGCAGTGAATGATGCTACGATAAAGACTACTGACTGAATGAAGTGATTATCAGAGCAAGAGAGAACGAGGAGAGGGAGAATATCACAGAAAAAATGGTGGACTACATTAGATTTACAGAAGGAAAGGCTAAAAGTGTTTCCTATGACTATGGAGGAGGCTAGAAAGCCACATATATGAGCAGTACTGGTGAGATACACACATATTGTTGGAGTTATGGTAGTGGTGTAATGTAGGGGTTTACACACAGCTGCATGGCGATCATAGGCCATGGAGGCTAAGAGGAGACTTTCAGTAGAAGCAAAGGCCCCAACAAAGAACAACTGTATAGCACATCCTTTGTAGGAAATAACTTTGTCCCCTGTGAGGAGCCCAGACATTATCTTGGGAGTGACAGCTGAGGAGTACCCCAAATTCACCAGAGACAGATTACTGAGGAAAAAATACATGGGAGTGTGGAGGTGGGGATTCCAGGAGATCAGAGTTATGATTCCCAGATTTTCTACAAGGGTGATGAAGTAGAAGAGGGTGAACATGATAAAGAGAGGAACCTGAAACTCTTGGACATCTGTTAATCCTATAAGGATGAACTCATTCACTTCAGATCTGTTCTCCATAGATGTCATTTGAGAGTGATATCATTTACCTGCAAGAAAAGAGGAACCATCAGAAAAATACATTCTACATGATGGATGATTCCAAGACATAAAATATGAGCAGAGGCATATCTTATGTGAGGGGCAGAAAAAAGGGTTTATTGAACCAAAAGCAAAAAAGGCGTTGTCACTGCAGTAACTCAATTTCCTCAAGATTCATTGATCCAGTTTCTCCTACAGTCCCTTATTATTAATTTCCCCCTATTTTCTCTCTATTGCAAGCTTAATAGTCTCTAAAATAGTATTTCTGACTTCAGGAAAAAAAGATGCTTTCTTATCTATCAAAAAATCTGCATAAGAAGTTGACTTAGGATTGGAGAACTAGCTCTTATGAATATCTTTCACTCTGTTAATAAGCATAAAAACTAATAAAGGACAAAAGGGAGCTATAAAATAAGAGGAAAGTTAAAAGACAGAGAAGAGAGGAAAAGATCAAGAAAGCTGGCTTAGATTTCTTGGGATTCCACTAAGGCTAGGTTTTGTTGTGGCTGTAAGGTCTATATAGTGGACTGAAGTTACATGTTCCTGAAGTAGAACAACTGCCAATTAACACCAGTTGAAAAGTTGTGGGAATCATTTGCCCAAAAGGCCATTGGTGGATCACACAGAAATGTGTATGATTTATAAATCTGTTTCCTTCACACAGCTTATTCCTTTTTCAATTCTCTACCACTGCCACCATGGAAGCAAAAGTGACCACAAACAGGGACACTTTGTCTTTTCATTCACCATGTGATTTTCTGGGTCCCAGAGAAATTGTTGATCTTTGGTTTTGACTCTTTAAAGACTGACCTAAAACCTCACCCACAAGATGCCTTTCCTGATCCATATCAACTCCAGGGCCTTTCCTCTTTTGATTACCTTCAATTTATTCCTTGATATAAGTTGTTTATACATAGTTATTTTAATGTTGTCTAGTGATGTTGAGCACCTTGAATGCAGGGATTCCATTTTTACTTTTCTTTCTATTCTCAATACTTACTATGGTGCTGGGCATATAACAGGCATTTAATACACGTTCAAGTGCTCACTGATTATCCACTAGTAACCCTCCCTGTCTTAAATAAGCCAAGATGACCTTTGGACATCAGACAAATGCATAGTCCATCCAAATATACCACCAAGAGCCCTTACACCTTGAAATGACCTGCCATAGTTATGTTTCATTAATCTAGATTTAGAATACTTAATTTCATCTCTACCACCATGAGACTTGAGAAGAAAGGATCTTTTCTGCCTTTATAAGTAGGCTGCCATATGCTTTCTATAGTAAGTTCTATCTCAAAAAACAAACAAACCTGTAGAAAACAACACCAGAGAATCTGAATTCATGATGGCTCTTCAGAGGTCACCTTCCTCAGCTCACATCTGACCAGTAGTCACTTCTACAAGCCTGTCATGTCATGTAAGATTGGAAAAAGGGAAGAATATTTTAAGGAGGAATGAAAGATAGGAGTTGTGTAACTCTAGTAACCTATTTGGGTCTCCCATGAATTATGCCTAATAAACAAGATGAACTAGAATCTCTCATACAAAAAAACACATCAAGTTGGCAAATTAACATTTAAACTAGAGGGATGGGACTCAGTGAAAACAGAATTCTGGATAGGTTTCTCCCTTATTTGAATGAAAAGAGATAGGTAACAGAAGGTTGTTCTAGTTTTAAAGAATGACCTCTATGAGGAATGTGTTATGTGTATGAATGAAAGAAAGGGGAGAGTCCTAATTAGAGGAAAAATGGATCTAATTCTCATTTTATGGGAAATTTACACCTAGCTCTTCCTTATTTTCACTGTGACCATGGGAAAATCGCTTCACCTCTGAACCTAATTTCACTCATGCGTCAAAAGACAGTAAAATTCATAACACCTATGAAATACTGGTCTTTCGATAATAGGACATAATTCTATAAATTGCTTTGAAAACCTTAAAGCTCTTTATAAGTTGTTTTAATTACTAATTCTACTGCTACTGCCAGTATTCTCTATCAGAAATCCATTTGAGATCTTTTTCTCATAGGATACCATGGACTTCAGTTTGCTCATCAATAAAGAAAAGATATTAGACTAGATTACCTCTGAGATCCTTTCTAGTTCTAGATATAATTTCAACCTGTCTTGATTTTATTCATTAGTCTTCATAATACTACAATAAAAGAATCTTTTTTTCCAATATAGTTTATTTGGGACTTCTAGGTAAGAACAAAATGAATAATTACAACTTTACATCATGGACTATTAGAGAAGTAGAAATAAAATCTATTTTTTCGACTACAACAATGAAGACTTTCTTTTAACCTAACAGGAATTATACTAAATTGAATACAAACAACCAAATTTGAGTGTATATGTGTATATATATATATATATATTAATACTAGTCTCACACATGGTGATTATGAGCCATTTTCATAGTCAGTACTATTGAATCAAATACTTGTAGATATATTCTATGTCTCTGATAATCCTTCTTACTGATGTGTTCCTTGTTGAATCCTCCTGATGTTCTATGTCTAAAGAGGGCGTTTGCAATAATCAGGGCAGACAAGTGATTTGGGTTCTATTCAGAAAAGCCCAAGTGTTTCTAGAGGGTACTATTTTGGAAAGAAGACTTGATTAGGAGACTAAATACTTGGACTCTTATGTTGCTTGAATTTGAATTGATTTTCTCTGTGATTTCAAAAAGTCAATTAATCTTCCTGGGTCACTGTTTCACTTGAAAAAATGAAGTATTTGGGCATAATGCTTACACATAGTGAATGTAAGGGAAATGTTTGCCAAGAATGAAGTGATAGATATATGAGTTACCATAATTGGCACAGATTATTGAACTTGTTCACAAAAATGTGGATACTCTGAGAAACAAGATGTAGAGAAAAGAGGACAGAGGTGTTACCATAATACAAAGTACTAATGTGGCAACGTGTTGTAGTGGAGAGGGCTTGGATCTTTGAGTCAAAAAGACATAGATTCAAATCCCATCTCAGATCCTTATCAGTTCTATATATCTAGACAAGACACTTAAGTCATTTAGCCTCAGGTTACTTACCTGTAAAAGGAGAATAATGTCAGTAATATTTATGTCATGGAGTTCTTGGGAGATTAAAAGAAGAAAATTGATGTAAAGCTCTTTGCAAATATTTCATCCCATGTGAGCTATTATCATTGAGGACAAGGACTATATCTCATCTAAATTTTGTTTTCAATGCTCTCAAGAATTTAATTCAGTGCCCTTTACACAATATGCCATTAATTAATATTATTTAATTAAGTGTTTATTAGAACTATACACTCGTCAATCCCTCATATTAGTTCTTAAGTTACTGAAGGATAATGAGCAAGGAAAGTTTCAAGTAGAAAAAAATAACTGATGTTTAAAGATCACTTGCATATTTCAACACATTTTCCATACATAAGACAACTCTGTGAGAGAAATACCACAAGTTTAGTTATACACATTTGATGCATATGGAAAGGGAAGAAATCAAGTTACTTACCTATGGAGAAACAACGAGTTGGTGACTGACGTAGAGAAAATTTTTATCCAAGTCTTCCTACCTCCAGGTCCTGAGATGTTTCCACTGCAAGCTTGTCCTGGGTATCCTAGAATCTAGCTGACTTGATTGACATGGAGAAAGGTGGTCAAGATTCCAAAGGGGAAAGTTAGTCAAGAACTTTAGATTCAAAATTTCACCTTGAAGTCCCAAGTCTAGGAACCAAGAGATGCTGTTGGAAGAACTCTTCATTCGTCACTGGAGCAAGGAGTTCGGACATTCCTAGTGGCAGAGATATAGATTCTGGCCATTACTACTTTATAGATGGCAGTAGACTTTATAATGCTGACCTTTACCCTCTATTTAGCTCAGCACCAGAAAACAGAAAAGGATCTGCATGAATGTATGAATGACTCAGGGAATTTAACCCACAAGCTAGTTACCCAGCATTGAGGCCTATAATGAAATGTTTCGATGTCAGTAGCCAGAGCCAGGGAAGAGTCTGGGACTTTATGCAGACTGGGAGCCCTGCAGCTCTTGGGAGGTGCTTCTCCCTTAGAGACACCTGGCAGCTCTGCTTCCAAGTCATGAACAAAGCAAGCCATTCAAATCTTCTCTGATTATGAAAAAAGAACGGTTTCCTCATAGGTGCTTTTGGATATCTTAGCTTTTTGTTAGCAAAGTAAGGAAGAAAGGGGTCAGGACAGGGCAATTGACAAAAGCTGGATGCTAGTCTTGTTTCTACCATGTTTTAGCTATGTGACATCGGACAATTAACTGAACCTCTCCAAGTCTCAGTTTATTCATCTTGTACATGGGTACAGTAACCTCAGTCCTGAATATAAACAAAAGGCTTTCATGAATATCAAATATGATACTACACATGAGAGATAGGATACTGATCTTTATGATGTGGGCTAGTGAAAAGATATCTGAAGATGGTGTTGGAGAATTGTTATGGAATTGTTAGTCATTGTGAAACTTTAGGCAAATCACTAATCCTGTACATTGATTTACTCATTTTAAAGTTGAAAATAAATATATTTTCATGCTCTCTCAGGACCATTGTGAGAATAGTAATTTGTAAATTATAAAGGATACCCTCATCATGAGTATTACTGGTGTTTTTAAACTACTCAGAACTGCCAAATGGCCTATCTCCCTAAATGAAATCTTGTCTGTCTCACTCTGCTTCATAGTTGTGGTCCCTAAGGATCCATGACCTAAATATTATAGTGAAATGGCAACCGGTGAGAATACAGTGGTAATCCTTTGTCATGGTTAAGCCTTTTGACAAGCTCCTTCCTACTGTTTTTCAATGTAAGACACAAGAAAGAGAGTCAAGAGCACAGTGTGATAAATTCAGAATTTGTTGAATCCTGAGGACTGAGAGGGATATAATAATGGCTCCCTGTCCACTTGGAACCCATACTGTGAGCAGTATCCCGAAATGGAAAAACAATTTTGCATAACTCTTTATATTTTGTATATTCACTTACATGCGTATATATATATATATATATATTTTCACCAAATAAAAATTGGTTCCCAAAGGATGTACCACATTTTTGTCTTAATATGACCAGAACTTGCAGTGGTGCACTGGGCCTAATAGGTTTGATGTAATATTTTCACAAATTCACAAATTATGTACATAGTCATGTCAGTTTCAAATTATTGCACAAACAATTCTAAAATGCTTCAAACATATGCATGCTTTTGGTCACCAAGGACAAAGAGATTTTCATCGAAACTGAGTAATTATTTATTGCTTCTGGCACCAATAAAATTTGGCAAGCTCTAATTTGTTTGATTATAATTGTGAACCACTGGAGAAGTTGAGAATCACTGAATGGAAAATGGCACACTACATCATTTTAGCTCGGATCTTTGGAATTATTTTGACTTCTAGTCCAGTTTTTAACAAAATTAGGTACTCCATAGACATTTGTTGAATGACTTGAAAAAAGTGAATGGAAGCTCAACCGTGAACCAAAAGCCCTGTGTATTGCTTGTAGTGATGGCTACAGAATGTACCTTCTTCAAAACATTTAGATTGTCCCCTGATAATGACTGTGGTTTTCCTGTTAGTAAAAGCCTATTGTGTTTAAACAAAGGCAATTGTTTGGCCTACCATGTATGAGGTACTGACAATTATAAAATATCATAATGAATAGATGAATAAAGTAAAATCTTTTATTCCATGCAAAGTATGGTGCAAAGCGCTGGAAATACATATCGAAATCAAAACAGCCTCTGCTCTCAAGTGCTTACATTCTAAACAGGGACACGACACACGTAAGTCATTTCAGATGTGTCCGATAAAGGACCAGGTTCCAACGAGAAAGCATTTTTCTGTTTGGAAACACATCATTTTCCACAGGAGTTACACTTTTTGATAACATCTACAATATTACTACTATTAATTATTTCATAAATTTGTTTTGCAACAGCAGAGCAGAAGAAGCAATTTCAGGGCAGAAAATGACCAAGGTGTATTTGACCTGGAGTATAAACTGTGTAAGTGCATTCTCAGAGGGCTTTCCGTATGTCAGGGTAACTAAGCTACTCTGTTCTGAACTTCCAGGAACATGAAGCCTCATCCACACCTCTGTCATTTCCTCCCTTTTTTACCCTGCCACTAATTCTACTTCTGCTATTGCCCCAACCTCATAAATGCATGCATGTGTAAACACCCAATCCTCTTTCAACCATCTCTTTTACTTTTTAAAATAGTATTATATTTTTTTCCAGTTCAGTGTAAAGACAGTTTTTAATGTTTATTTAAAAAATTGAGTTCCAAATTTCCCCTTTTCTCCCTCCCCTTCAACCCTAAGAAGTTAAGAATCAAAAACAAATTATATATGTCTAATCACATAAAACATATTTCCATATTATCCATGTTGAGAAAGAAGGAGCAGAACAAAAGAAAAAAATGAGTAAGACAAAGAAAATGAAAATAATATGTTCCAATGTACATTCAGTTCCTTCTCTGGGTGTGGGTAGCATTTTCCATCATGAGTGCTTTGGAATAGTCTTTAATCATTGCTTAGAAATGTTAGCTAAGTTATTTAAAGTACATCATGACACAATATTCTCCTAGTTCTATTCACTTCACTTTGCATCAGTTTATGTAAGTCCAAGTTTTTCTGAAATTTGGCTACATATCATTTCTTTTAACACCAATTTCTTTACATGAATGTGATATATGAATATATCACAACTGTTCAATAATTCCCCAATAAATGGGCTTCACCTCCATCTTCAATACTTTGCCACCACAAAAAAAGAGCTGCTATTTTTGTATATGTGGGTCATTTTCTTTTTTGTGATCTCTTTATGACACAGACCTAGTAGTTGAATTGTTGGATAAAATGCTATGCATGGTTTGATTGAACTTTGGGCACAATTTGGCATAATTCCAAATTGCTCTCCACAATGGCTTTTTCTGCATCTATTGAAATAATCATATGATTTCTGTTGGTTTTGTTACTGATGCGGTCAATTTATGTTGATAGTTTTCCTAATATTGAACCTCCTCTGCATTGCTAGTATGAATCTGAACATTGAACTAGCTCTGTACTCCTGGTATGAATCCCACCCGGTCATAGTGTATTATCCTAGTGACATATTGCTGCAAATCTCCTTGCTACTATTTTATTTAAAATTTCTTTAAAATAATCTATTAATTATTAAAAATTATTTAAATTAAATATTAGTTAAATATCAAAAGAATATACGATATAATATATAATTAATTAATATATATTCATAAGAGTAATGATTTCATTAGGGAAATTATTCTAAAGTTTTCTTTTTCTCCTTTGGCTTTTGCTGGTTTAGGTGACAGTAGCATATTTATGTCAAAAAGAAATTTGATAGGACTCCTTCACCTATTTTTTAAAATAGTTTATATATTATTGGAATTAACTATTATTTAAATGTTTAGTAGAATTCACTTGTGAATCTGTCTAACCATGGAAATTTTTCATAGACAACTCATTTATGGCTTATTTAATTTCTTTTTCTAAAATGGAGTTAAATATTCTGTTTTCTCCTTTATTTGGGAAATTTATATTGTAAATATTCATCTATATCACTTAGATTGTCAAATGTATTGGAAAACTGTTGTGAAAAATCCATTTTAATTATTTCTGTAATTTCTTCTTCATTGGTGGTGAATTCACCCTTTTCATTTTTGATACTGATAAATTATTTTTTTTTACTTTTTTAAATCAAATGGATCAAAGGTTTATCTATTTTGTTGATTTCTCCTAAAACCGGCTGTTTGTTTTATTTATGATTTCAATACTTTTCTTAGTTTCAACTTTGTGAATCATTCTTTTGATTTTCAATATTTCCAATTTGGCATTTATTTCTTATTTTTTATATTTATTTATTTAACTTTTTACATTGATTTTCAAAAAATTTTGGGTTCCAAATTTTCTCCCCATTGATCCCCTCCCCCACCTCAATACACCAAGCATTCTAATTTTCCCTATCATCTATCCGCCATGTTGACTAATCTGCTTTAGAAGTGAGTAAAAATTCACAGATTTGAGTCTATGTGGCTGGATGCATAGGAATATGGAAATTAAAATTAAAATCTTACAAAGTTTTTATAAACTAGGGCTACGCAATTAAGTCTACATTTGATATACAGGTATAGATTTTGTTTAATAGATGCAATTCTCAATCAATATAGTATAAATAATACAAAATAAAGGGGGATATCAATTTTCCATTCCACTTTATCCTTAAAAAGAGCTGTTCCTAGAAAATTAGCTTACTTCTTAATAGTATAGTATTTGCTAAGGAATGAAGATGGCCCCTCCAGCTCCTATAATTCAAAATAACAAATAATAGACAGCCTTTATTTCATCCCAGAGAAAAATCACAAACTTCTTTAAAAATCCTCACAAAATCTCTCTATTCAGACACACATAACTAAAGCATCCAAGCAATTGATATTGAGGTGAACATCAGAACACTACATTAACATTACAGTAAAATATTTCTTTCCTACATTATCAGAGTTCTTTCCAGGCTCTAAGAATCACAGTGGTTTGTATTCCTTCCTAAAGGCAGACATACTACAATTGTGTTCTGGAGCCATCTCCAAGTGGCTCACAAAGACATCATTGTGTTTTAAGTGGGAATATTTAGACCATATAAATCAATAAATTCTATAAATCAACAATTAATTTATTGTTTTGTGGATGATCTAGGTTTTAGGGAGTGAAGGAGAAAATAATAAGGCAGATTACATTTCAAACTATGTCAGGGCTACATTTTTTCCCAGACAACTTACTCTTAAACATTTAATAACACACCTCTCATTTAGGTCATGCTAAATAAGCAATGATCATTAATATCAGGGTTACACCTTTTTAAAAAACTCAATGAATTTGCTCTCCAAGTACTAAGTTGTTAAAAATAAGATGGAACTGATCTTCCTCTTTCTAGAAGAATATCAGCAAGCATTACAACATTGCACCTAGATGTACGTGTATTGACTTCAAAACTTATCATTAATTCCACATAACAATCTTATAAGATAAGGGATAATATTAAGACTTTAAACCTGAGGAAACAGGCTGAGACTTTAAGTGATTTACCAAAGTTTATATAAATAAAAGTAACTGAGACAGAATTTAAATTCATGTCACTCCTAATTTCAAATCTATGACACGTTCTACTTTGTGATGTTCTCTCTGAAAAAGGTTTGAATTGCACTTGGAATTACCTAAGAAAAATACACTGACTTGGCGGCTGGATGCAAGAGTGGAGAAAGTACAAATTTAATTGTGTCTCTAAGGAAAAAGATGATCTAATTGAGGTCGTTGTCCCCTCACAGCTTTCCTGAAAGCATTCTTAACATCTTTGTTCCTCAGACCGCAGACAATAGAGTTCGACATGTGGATGACCATGGTGTAGAACACTTACACCATTTTGTCTGAGTCCATTGGATGACTTGAGCTGGATTGGAAAAACATGAAGATGATTGTACCATAAAACATAGACACTGCTGTGAGATGGGAAGCACAAGTGGAGAAGGCTTTCTGGTGGCCCTCACCAGAACGGATCTTGGGAATGGTGATGAAGATGAGTAAGATGCAAAGATGACAAGAAATGGAAAAAAGACGGTGAATGATCCTGTCATAAGGACTACTGACTGAATGAGATGAATATCAGAGCAAGAGAGAAAGAGAAGAGGGACAATATCACAGAAAAATGGTGGACCACATTGAATTTACAGAAGTAAAGGCTAAAAGTGTTTCCTATGACTTTGGAGGAGGTTAGAAAGTCACAGATATGAGCACCACTGGCCAGATGTGCACATACAGTTGATGTCATGGTAGTGGTGTAATGTAGGGGCTTACACACAGCTGCGTGGTGATCATAGGCCATGGAGGCTAAGAGGAAACTTTCAGTCGTAGCAAAGGCCCCAACAAAGAACAATTGGGTAGCACACCCATTGTAGGAAATAATTTTGTCCCCTGTGAGGAGCCCAGTAATTACTTTGGGAGTAACAGCTGAGGAGTACCCAAAATCCACCAGAGAAATGTTACTAAGGAAAAGGTACATGGGGGTGTGTAAGTGGGAATCCTAGGAGATCAGAGCTACTATCCCCAGGTTTCTTATCAGGGAGATGAAGTAGATGAGGGTGAACATGATGAAGAGAGGCATCTGAAGCTCTGGGACATCTGTTAACCCTAAAAGGATGAACTCATTCACTTTAGATATGTTCTTCATGGTTGTTATTTGACAGTGAGGTCATTCACCTGCAACAAGAGGAACTATCAAAAAAATACACCCTACATGATCAATGTCTCCAAGACAAAAATATGTTCAGAGATGTATCTTATGTGAGGTGCAGAAATAAGGAATTAAGGAATCAGAAGCATAAAGGTAATTGTCATTACAGTTACTCTAGCTCCCACAAATCCATTGATCCAGTTATTCTTAGAGTTCCTTGTGATTTAAATCCCCACTATATTTTGTCTACTAAAACATTAACAGCCTCCAAAATAGCATTTCCCACTTTAGGAAAAAACCAAACAAATAACTACCTTCTTATCTGGAAAATTTCAGCACAAGATTGGGGGTTGTGATTGTTGCTTAAAGTTGGAGACTTTCTTTTCTTATGAATACCCTTCATTATGATAGTGAGAGCAAAAGGAATTAAGGACAAGAGGGAGGAAAGTTTAAAGAGAAAGAGGAGAGAGGAAAAGATCAAAGATAGTTGGCTGAGATTCCTGGGATGCACCTTAGTCTGGGTTTTCTTGCGACTGTAAGGTCTATGCAACGAACTGAAGTCACCTGTTATTGAAGAAGAGCAAATGCCAGTTAAGACCAGTCACATATATGTGGGAGCCTTTTGTCCAAAAGGCCATTGGTAGATCACAAAACAACATGTATGATTTCTTAATGTTTCCTTTACACAGCCTGCCCCTTTTCAATTCTCTACCACTGCCACCATGGAATCAAATGTGACCACAAACCGGGATCCTTTGTCCTTTCATTCACTACATCGTTTTCTGGGTCCCAGAGAAATCACTGATCTTTGATTTGATTTAGACTCTTTCACGGTTGAGCTAAAATTCCACCTACAGGATGCCTTTCGTGATCCATCTCATTTCCACAGATTCCTTCTTTGAGTCATATCCTTATTAGTTCCATGTGCCCAAGCAAGTTACTTAGTTCATTTAGCCTCGAGCTACTTACCTGTGAAGGCGGAATAGTATTAGTAATATTTAAGTCATGGAGTTGTTGGAAGACTAAAGAAGAAAACTGATATAAAGCTCTTTGCAAATGTATCAGTCCTATTAAAATGTGGATTGTCGTTAAGGGCAAGGGTTATTCCTCATCTAAATTTTTTCTTTAATGCACTCTCAAGAATTTAATAGTGTTCTACACACATTATCCCCTAAATAAACATTATTTACTTAAGTGTTCAGTAGAACTATGCAGTTGCCCTTCCCTCCTCCAGTTACTAAAGGATAATGAGCATGAAAAGCTCCAAATAGAAAATAACATCTGATGTTTGAAGAGCACTTCTTTGGTTGAGAACAATTTCCAGACATAATCTCATCTGAACCAAAGACAACACTCTGAGAGACATACCAGACATGCAATTATGCGTATTTGGTGGATAAGGAAAGGGAAGAACTCAAGTGACTTACCCATGGGGAAATGGCAAATTAATGTCTGACAGAGACAAAATTTCCATCCAAGTCTTCCTCAGTATAGGTCCAGAGATGTTTTCACTGAAGCCTTGGACTGAATATCCTAGAAGCTAGATGGCTTGAAGTGGATAAAGGTGATCAAGATTCCAAAGTGGAGAGTTAGAAACTTTATATTCAAGGTTTGACCTTGAAGTTCAAAGTCTAGGAAACGTGATCCTGTTAGAAAACCTCTTCATTAGTCACTGGGGCAAAATCTTCAAGGGTTCATAGAGGTCACTTCTTGCCATTGCTGTTTAATGGATGGCAGTAGAGTTAACAGTGCCCCACACTTATCCTCCATTCAGCTCAATCCCAGGAAGTAGAAAAGGAACTGGATGAATGAATGGATGAGTAAAGGAATGAATGAATGAATGAATGAATGAATGAATGAATGAATGAATGAATGAATGACTCGGGGAATTTGACCCACAAGCTTGTTCCCCAGTACTGAGATCTATAATGAAATGTTTCAATGTCAGTAGCCACAGTCAGGGAAGAGGTTGGGACTTTATGCAGCCCTGGAAGATATGCAGCTCTTGGGAGATGCTGTTCCCTCAGAGACACCTGGAAGTTCTACAACCAACTCATGAACAAAACAAGACATTAAATGCTCCAGTCATCAGAAAAAAACCCTTTTCTCATGGGCACTTTGTCCTTCTTAGCTCTCTGTTAGCAAAATGAGGCAAAAAGGGGCCAGGAGAGGGAAATTGACAAAAGCTGGATACTAGTCTTGCTTCTATCACCTATTAGCTATGTGACATTGACCAAGTCATTGAACCTCTCCAAGTCTCAGTTTATTCATCTTTTAAATGGATATAATAATCTCAGAGCTGAATATAATCTTAAGGTTTTGTGAAGATCATATATGATACTAAACATGAAAGAGAGATTGAGAACTGAAAAGATCTCCTTGATGTGGGGTTGTGAAAAGATCACTGAAGTTGGTGCAAGAAAATTTGTTATGGAATTGTTGGTCATTGTGAAACTAGGCAAATGTCTTGTCCTGAATGAACGTTGATTTCCTAGTTTGTGAAATATAAATGAGCTTATTTTCACGTTCTAATTCTCAGGACCACCGTGAGAATAGTAATGTGTAATTTAACGGATATTCTTATCATGAATATTACTGCTCTTATTTTAAAATTCTTAGAACTTCCAAAGAATCTATCTCTCCAAACTGAATCTTGTCCTGTCTCACTCCTCTTCATAGTTTTGGTCCCTGAGGACGCATACCCTTAATGTTCTATTTAAATGGTAACTGAGAAGAATACTGTAGTAATCCTTTGTCGTGTTTACTTCATCTAATTTATTAATTTATTTATTTTTAATCTTCAACATTCATTTCCACAAGTTTTAAATTTTCTCACTCTCCCGCCCACCACCCCTCCTCAAGACAGAGTGTAATCTGATGTGGCCACTATATGTACATTACTATTGACATATTTTTATTAGTCATATTGCAGAGAAGAATAACAAAAGGGAGAAATCATGACAAACAAAACAAAACAACCAAAAACTAGTCTGCTTTTCTCTACATTCCGACTCCAGAGTTCTTTCTCCGGATGTGAATGGCATCTTCCATCATGAGTCCTTTGGAATTGTTTTAGGTCCTTGCATTGCTGAGAAGAGCCAAGTTTAACAAAATCAGTCATCTCACACTGTATCTGTTACTGTGTACGATGATCTCCTGCTTCTGCTTACTCCACTCAGCATCAGTTCATTTAAGTTTTTCCAGATTTTCTGAAGTCTACTTGTTCATCATTTCTTATAGCACAATAGCCTTCCCTTACCTTCACATACCACAACTTGTTTGGCCCTTTCCCAGTTGATGGGCAGATGCCCTCAATTTCCAGTTCATGGCCACCACAAAAAGAGCTGCTATAAATATTTGTGTACACATGTATCGTTTTCCCATTTTTTATCATCTCTTTGTGAAGCAGCTTTAGAAGCAATATTGATGTACCAAAGAGAATTCATGTTTTTATAACCCTGTAGGCATAGTTCCAAATTGCTCTCCAGAATGGTTGGATCAGTTCACAGCTCTATCAATAATAAATTACTTTTCCAACTTACCCACGTCTCTTCCAACATTTATCATTTTCCTATTTTGTCATGTTAGCCAATCTGAGAGGGGTGAAATGGTACCTCAGAGTTGTTTTGATTTGTATATCTCTGATGAATAATAATTTTGAACATTTTATCGTATGACTATAGATAGCTTTAATTTCTTCCTCCGAACATTGGCTATTCACATCCTTTCACCATTTCTCAATGGGTGAATGACTTCTATTCTTGTAAATTTGGATCAGTTCTATAATTTGTTTAGAAATTAGGCCCTTATCACAGACAGTAGTGATAAAAATTGTTTCTTTGTTTTCTGCTTCCCTCCTAATCTTGGTTGGGTTTTGTTTGTGTAAAAAATGTTTCGTTTAATGTAATCAAAATTATCAATTTTTTCGTTTCATAATGTTCTCTATCTATTTGTGAACACAAATTCTTCCATTCCCCATAAATTTGAAAGATAAACTATTCCTTGTTCCCCTCATTTGATTACAGTAACATCCTATTATACCTAAATCCTGTAACCACTTGGACTTTATTCTGGTTTATGTTGTCAGGTATTGGCCTTTCCCCAATTTCTTTTCCAGTTTTCCCAGCAGCTTTTGTCAAATAATAATTTCTTATCCTAGAAGTTGAGGTTTTTGGTTTATAAAACAATAAATGGTCATAATCATTCACTACTGTGTATTAGGTACTTATTTCACTGGTCTACCACTTTATTTCTTAGCAAGTAGTTTTGATGATTGCTGATTTACAATAAAATTTAAGATCTGGTGTGGCTAAACCACTTTCTCTAACCTTTCCTTTCACTGTTTTATTACCTTGATATTCTGGAACTTTGGTTCTTCCAGGTGAATTTTGAAGATATTTCTTCTAGCTCTATCAAATAAATTTTTGGTAGATTGATATGGCACTGCACGAATAACTAATTTAGGTAGAATTTTTTAAATTACATTACCTTAGCCTACCTATAAGCAGATGATGTTTTCTGAGTTATTTAGATCTGACTGTGGGTGTGTGAAAAGGGTTTTGTGTTGATATAGTTCCTGGGTTTCTTTTCGCAGGTAGACTCCCAAACATTTTATAAGGTCTACAATACTTTAAATGGACTTTCTACTTTTATCTCTTGCTGTTGGTCATTTTTGTTGTTGTTGTCGTTGTTGTTTTTGCAATAAAAATTTATTTATTTAACTTTTTACATTCATTTTCACAAAATTTTGGGTTCCAAATTTTCTCCCCTTTTATCTGCTCCCCCCACCCCAATACACCGAGCAATCTAATTTCCCCTATCACCAATCTGCCCTTTCTTCTATCATCCCTCCCTTTCCTTGTCCCCATCTTCTCTTTTGTCCTGTAAGGCCAGATGACTTTCTATTCCCCATTAACTGTATTTCTTTTTTCCTAATACCAACAACAATAGTAAACAGTGGTTCCTAAAACTTTGAGTTCCAAATTCTCCCCATCCCTCCCTCCCCACCCATTCCCGTTCGGAAGGCAGGCAATTCAATATAGGCCTTATCTGTGTAGTTTTGCAAATGACTTCCATAATAGTCGTGTTGTGTAAGACTAACTGTATTTCCTTCCATCCTATCCTGCCCCCCATTGTTTCTATCTGTCTTTTGATCCTGTCCCTCCCCAAGTGTTGACTTCAAATTGCTCCCTCCTCCCATTGCCCTCCCTTCCATCATCACCCCCCTTGCTTATCTCCTTCTCCCCCACTTTCCTGTATTGTAAGATAGGTTTTCATACCAAAATGAGTGTGCATTTTGTTCCTTCTTTTAGTCGAATGTGATGAGGGTAAACTTCTTGTTTTTTTCTCAGCTCTCCTCTTTTCCCTCCACTAAAAAGTTTCCTGCTTGCCTCTTGAATGAGATATAATTTACCCCATTCCATTTCACCCTCTTTCCTCCCACTACATTTCTCTCTCACCATTTACCTTAACTTCTTTTAAGATATGGCCCCACCCTATTCAATTCACTCTGTGCTCTCTGTCTCTGTATGTGCGTGCATGTGTGTATGTGTGTGTGTGTGCACACGTGTACATGTGTGTGTGTGTGTGGTCCCACCAACTACCCAAATACTGAAACGTTTTAAGAGTTACAAATATTGTCTTTCCATGTAGGAATGTAAACAGTTCACTTTTGGTAAGTCCCTTATGACTTCTCTTTGCTGTTTACATTTTTATGCTTCTTCTCATTCTTGTGTTTGAAAGTCAAATTTTCTTTTCAGCTCCGGTCTTTTCATCAAGAATGCCTGAAAGTCCTCTGTTTCATTGAAAGACCATATTTTCCCCTGAAGGATTATACTCAGTTTTTCTGGGTAGGTAATTCTTGGTTTCAGTCCTAGTTCCTTTGACTTCTGGAATATCCTACTCCATGCCCTTCGATCTCTTAATGTAGAAGTTGCTAGATCTTGTGTTATCCTGATTGTAATTCCACAATGCTGGAATTGTTTCTTTCTAGCTGCTTGCAATATTTTCTCCTTGACCTGGGAATTCTGGAATTTGGCCACAATGTTCCTAGGAGTTTCTCTTTTTGAATCTCTTTCAGGCGGTGATCAATAGATTCTTTCAGTACTTATTTTGCCCTATGGTTCTAGAATGTCAGGGCAGTTTTCCTCGATAATTTCAAGATGATGTCTAGGCTCTTTTTTTGATCATGGCTTTCAGGTGGTCCCATAATTTTTAAATTGTCTCTCCTGGATCTATTTTCCAGGTCAGTTGTTTTTCCAATGAGATATTTCACATTCTCTTCCATTTTTCATTCTTTTGGTTTTGTTTTGTGATTTCTTGGTTTCTCAGAAAGTCATTAGACTCCATCTGTTCCATTCTAATTTTGAGAGAACTATTATCTCCAATCAGCTTTTTAATCTCTTTTTTCATTTGACTAATTCTGCTTTTGAAAGTATTTTTCCCCTCATTGGCTTTTTGAACCTCTTTTGCCAATTGAGTGAGCCTATTTTTCAAGGTGTTATTTTCTTCAGCATTTTTTGGGGTCTCCTTTATCAAGCTATTGACCTGTTTTTTATGCTTTTCTTTCATCTCTCTCATTTCTCTTCCCAGTTTTTCCTCCACCTGTGTAACTTGATTTTCAAAATCCTTTTTGAGCTCTTCCATGGCCTGAGCCCACCGGACATCCCCCTGGGATGTCTAGGATACAGAGGTCCTGACCTCCACGTCTTTTCCTGATGGAAAGAATAGTTCCTCGTCATCAGAATTGAAAGGCGGGAACATCTGTACCCCATCAAAGTAGCTGTCTATAATCTGATTTTTCTTCCCTCTTCTGGGCATTTTCCCAGCCAGTTGCCTGGCTTCTGAGATTTCTGTTCACCCTGGCCTAGATCAGCCCAGCTAGTGCTTGGAGTCTGAGATTCAAATGGGCTTTCTCTGGCAGGCACGGCTGCTATTCAATGTGAGCTTAAGTTCTGGTGCTGGGGTGGGGTCAGGGCCGCCTCCCAGGCTCAGTTCCCTCAGGGGCTTTATGCAGAGACCTTCAGTAATGGAGCGGGTGGGGACAGGGCCGTCAACCAGGATCAGTTCCCTCAGGGGGGTTATGCAGAGACCTTCAGTAATGGCCCTGAACTTCTGCCTGCTGCTCCAGGAGTCCTGGGGGCCACCGCCACTGCCTCTGCCACTGTCTCTGCTGCTGCCTCTATCACTGCCTCTGTTGCTGTCTCCCAAGGGGGACTGAATCATGGAGACACCCCACTCCCTCTCGGCCAGCCCAGAAGTCTCTCTAGCTGACCTGTAGCGTCTGTGGGTGGAGGGACCTTCCCAGCTGTCAGAGGTTCCGTCCCTGAAGCCTGCTCGGATATGCTTCTCTCCACCGTGTGACCAGGGCAGCACAGGGGTGGACTCTGCTTTCTGGGGCGCACAGACCCCTGGGGACTGCTCTCCAGGGCTCTCTTTAACGGAAATCTTTTCCACTGTTTATCTGCGCGCCTTGCAGTGCTCCAGAATTTGTGGGGAGTTCTTCTTGCAGGAAATATATGGGCTGTGGGTTCAGAGCTAGCATACGTGAGTCTTTCTACTCCACCATCTTGGCTTCACCCCTCGGTCTTTGTTGATAATAAATAGAAATGTTGATGATTTATGTGGATTTTATATCCTGCAACTTGCTAATGTTTTTTAAATAGTTTTTTCTTGATTCTCTAAGATTCTCTAAATATATCGTCATAGCATTTGCAAAGAGTGAAAACTTAATTTCTTTGTCTATTCTAATTTCTTCATTTTGTTTTTTTTTTCTTTTTTAAATGGTTTAACCTTTTGACAGGCTCCATCGTACTATTTTTCAATATAAAATGCAGAGAAACACCATAAAGGTCAAAGTGTGAAAGATTCAGAATTTTTTTAATTCTGGGAACTGAGAGGGCTTCAATGATATCTCTTTGCCCAATTGGAATGCCACCTGTCCTAATCTCCTGCCTGCAAGCAAGAGCTGCTATGTTTTTATACTTGTGGGTACTTTCCCCTCTTTTATGATCTCTTTGGGATGCATACCTAGTAGTGATATTGTTGGATCAAAATGTATGTATAGTTTAATTGTCCTTTCAGAATAATTCCAAATTGCTCTCCAGAATGGCTTCAGCATCTATTAAAATAATCATATCATTTCTGATAGTCAATTATGTTGATAGTTTTTCTAATATTTAACTGATCCTTCATTCCTGATATGAATCCCACCTGGTCATAGTGTATTATCTTGGTGACATATTCCAGCAATCTCCTTGTTAATATTTTATTCTAAATTTCTGCATCCACTTTCATTAGGGAAATTGTTCTAAAATTTTCTTTCTCTCCTTTGACTCTTCCTGGTTTAGCAGCCTGCAGCATATGTGTGGCATAAAAGGAATTTAGTAAGACTGTTTCACCTATTTTTCCAAATTGTTTATATGTATTGGAATTCCATATTCTTTGAATGTTCAGTAGAATTCACTTGTGAACCTATCTGCCCCTAGGGATTTTTTGTAGGCAACTCACTAATGGCTTATTCATTTCTTTTTTCTAAAATGGTGTTATTTAAGTCTTCTGTTTTCTGTTAATCAGGGAAGTTTATATGGTTTTAACATTCATCCATTTCACTTAGATTGTGAGATTTATTGGCATAAAGTTGGGAAAATACTTTTTAATTATTGATTTAATTTCTTCCTCATTGGGAGTGAATTTACCCTCTTTATTTTTGATATTGATAATTTTGCTTTCTTCCTTTTTTAACCAAATTAATCAGTCATTTATATATTTTATAGGTGGTTTTTTCAAGAAATCAGCTCTTAATTTTATTTTTTATTTCAGTGGTTTTTTGGTTTTCACTTTTGTGAGTCATTTCTTTGATTTTCAGTATTTCCAGTTTGGTCTTTAATTGACTGTTTTTAAACTGTTCTTTTTCTGTTTTTTTGGTTGAAGGCCCAGTATAGTGATCTGTTCTTTATCCATTTTATTGATGTAAATGCTTATGGTTACAAATTTTCCTCTAAAAATTGCTTTGCCTAAATCCCATCTCTTTGCATATAGTGACTCACTGTTGTCATGCTGTTTGATGAAATTTTTGATTTTTTCTATGACTTGTTGTTTGACCCACTTATCCGTTTGTTTTTCCTTTAAGTTAAATATTTTATTTTCCCAATCACATGTACAAACAATTCTACCATTTTTTTTTCAAACTTTGAGTAAGAAATTCTTTCTCACATTCCCCTTCTACTCTGATTAAGAAGGCAATTAATGTGACAGAAGTTATACTTACATAGTCATGCAAAGCACATTTCCACGTAACTTATGCTGTAAAAAAAATACAAATAAAAAACAAAATGAGAAAAATGAAGAAATAAAGGAAAAGTATCTTCAATCTGCACTCAAGCTCCACTAGTTCTTTTTCTGAAGATGAATAGTACCTTTCATCTTAAGTCCTTCAGAATTCTCTTAGATCATTGTATTGCTGAGAATAGATAAATTACTCAAAGTAGATATTCGTACAATATGGCTGCTTCTGTGTACAATCTTCTATTTCTGCTAATTTCATTTTATATGAATTCATGTAAGTCTTTCCAGATTTTTGTGATAGTATCCGGCTTATCATTTCTGGCAGCACAATAATATTCCATCACAATCATATACCACAACTTGTTCAGTCATTCCCCAGTTGGTTGGCCTTCCCTCAATTTTCAATTTCATTGTCATCACTTGAAGGGACAAAATATCTGGGCTAGAGGCCTCACTGGTGAACCACTGAGCAATTGGCTTTCTGAGCCACAGCCAATGAGTCTCACATGTTATTCTGTGTTGGGAAACAGGCCTCCTATTGAGTTGCTCCAATAATTCCTGCACTGGGCTGCACTCCCCGTTTTCCCAAGTGAGATAAACCTTCACTGTAATCCTTCCAAGTAAACTTGGGCTTGAAAATTGTTTCACACCATCTTTTGTGGGTTCTGTTGCTCTGGAATTTGTTTTGAGACATGATTTAAAATGTTCTTTCAGGGGAAACTTGGGAGAGCTAAGGCTATTTCCTGTCTGTACTCCACCATCTTGGCTCCACCCCACCTTCTTTCAACCTTCTAGTCAGATCATCACCACTACTGTCTTTGAAAAAGCTTTGGATGGCTCTATTATCCCACTCATTATATCTAGGATCTCCCAGAAGAAATCATTCTTCTCTGGCCACCAGACCCCTCAAAGTGTTTTCCTCCTACAATTACACTCAAATTGCACTATTATGTTTTTGAAGCAATTTACATATGCCACCTCATTCGATCTGAACAATAACCATATAGGGTGCATGCTATTATTAAGCTCACTTGACAGATGGAGAAACTGAAGATGAGCGAGGTTAAGTGACTTAACCTTGGTGACAGAGTTACTCAATAACTATTGTAGCATTCAGAGCTACAATAATGTAGCATCCTTGACTACAATTTGAGATCTCTATCCTCCACATGACCACGCTACTTATTGAATCATAAACTCTTTGAAGACAGAAACTGTTTTGCTTTTGCATTTGTTTGTTTATTTATTTTGCTGCTAAGTAGAGTGCTTGGTACTTGAGAAATAATTAATATATTGTTATTAATTTTTTTTTAAGAAAACATGGTAAAGGCTGGGAAACCAGAAACAAAAACTCATAGAACCTGCCCTTCATATAGGTATTGAAGAGACAGACACTAAGTATGAGAAATAAAGAAATAAGTTTGTCTCATTAGATTAATCCATAAGAGTATTTATATTTTTAAATATCCTAATTATTTCACATTCCATTTTAAACTTGTTGAGATAGGGTGGTTTACTTTTTGTTTTGCAATCCATATTCATGATGGCATGTGAAGATTTAGACAAATGAACCAAAGAGTTTGCTATGTCCCAATAGGGGCCCAGATATGTGGAAGCAGTAGTACTATGTAAACACAAGGCTAGGCACTAAAAGTCCAGAGGGAAATCTTGGAGGAATAGGGTGACAGAATCACTGAATATTAGAGTCAGAGAGCTCCCAGTAGTCATTAAATCTAATCCATGACTGCAAATTGCATGTGATAAGTATTTACACCTCATGAAGACCTGCAGTAAATGAGAATTCTGCCAATTTTAAATAGCATCATTTGTTTGAAAAAGTTTCCTTGCATGAAATCAAAATTTATGTACAATATTTCCAGAATTTACTCATTGTTTTGCCTTCTAGGGTGAAGTAGAATATGTCTAATCATTCTTCCACAAGATACATCGTCAAGTATTTCACCAACCAATGCTTAAATTTTAATTTTCCAAGGTATATTCAATTCCTTAGCTGTTCTTCATACAGAATAGCAAATATTCTCTATCAGCAATGTGACATCCCATCAGGACTGAATAAGATACTCAGATCTACACTGAAAGAGATAGCAATATAATGATCTACCTCTTTTAGGGCAATATGTTTATCAGTGTGGACATATATGGCAGTAGTATTATTCCTTTCGAGTCCCACTATTGACTGATATTATACCAGTGGTCCACTAATAACAATTGAACTTTTTTCAGATGAAAAGTAAAAGTAACTTAGGGCCAGTTGATTTGAACACAAAGAAATTCAAATTCCAAAGGGAGATGGTATGGAATAGGGGAAGGAATACCAAATACATACTAAATACATACTAAAGTCCTTCAACCCCCAACAGGCCTTCTGGACTCACAAGGACCAAGTTTAATACTAAAAAATGATCTTTGCAACATGATTTCTTTCTCTCTTATAAACTCATTACTATCACAATAAAAGTGTGCAGTAAAAAGAAAATGAAGCACAAAGGTCTGAGAACAACAAATTTATTAGCAAGCTCAGCAATAGTACATAAAAGGCATGTGAGAATCCTCGTTAGCCAAGGATTCACCTGACAGTCAGAGAAGTTCTTTTATATGGTTGGTTACATAAGGTACAAGATGCAATGCAGTAATTCAGACTAAACTAAGACTGTTCTTTGTCACTCAAAGATTAATGATGGCTTTTTCTTGGCTTGGCTGAGATGAGGAACATCCAAAGGAGGAAAAATATCATTGACTAACATCCTCTGGAAAGTGGTCGTTGGGCAGCATTCTGTGACCATGTTGACTAATGTATCTGCAAGGTCAGTAAAAGTTCACAGATTTTGAGTATTTGTGGCTGGTCTTTAGATCATAGGAATAGGGAAATTAAAATCTTATAAATTTTTACAAATTAGTGCTCCACAATTAAGTCTAAGTTTGTTATACATATATTCATTCTAGTGATTTTCAATCAGTAGTTTGTAAATACTACAAAATAATGAGGGTATCAATTTCAATTCCACTTTACCTTCAAAGAGAATTGCTCCCAGAAAATTAACTTACTTGCTAAAAGTATAGTATGTTGTTAAGTTTCTCCTAGTATGATCAAGATTGCTCTCCAGCTCTTATAATTCAATTTAGCAAATATTAAATAGCCTTTATTTCATCCCACAGAAAGATCAAAAGATGCTTTTAAGAAATCTCATAGAACCCTTCTTAAGACACACAAACACATAAAGAATCCAAGGACCTGTTAACTACAGTACAATTGATACTGAGGTGAATATCAGGATGCTATGCCAATATAATAGTAAAATAACTCCACAGTATCAAAGTTCTTTCCAATTTTGAAGGACCCCACTGGTTTATATTTCTTCCTAAAGGCAGTCATCCTGAAGTAGTCTGCTGGAGACAGCACCAAGTGGCTCACAAAGAGATCACTGGATTTTAAGGGGGAATATTTAGACCACAAAAATCAGTAAATTGAAAAATCAGGCATTATTCAGAAATGATGGAACTGATCTTCCTCTTATGATATTGCACGTGTGTGTGTGTGTGTGTGTGTGTGTGTGTGTGTGTGTGCAGATGCAAATACTTACATAGCAAACTTATGAGATAGGCAATATTCTTAAGGTCCTTTAAACATGAGAAAAGAGGCTCAGACTTTAAGTGATTTACCAAAGTTTGTACAATTGACACTATCTGAGACGGAACTTAAATTTATGTCTATCCTAACTTCAAGTCTATGAAACTTCCTAATATGTGATGTTGCCTCTGAAAACGTTTTAATTATACTTCTCTGTGCATAATAAAAATGTACTGATTTATGGGTTCAGTTGAAGAGTGAGGAAGGTACAGATTCAACTTTCTAAACTAAAAATGATCCAATTGAAGTCATTGTCTAATTGTTTTCCTGAAAGCATTCTTGACATCTTTGCTCCTCACACTATATCCTAAAGGATTCAACATGGGGATAACCATGATGTAGAACACTGATATCATTTTGTCTGAGTCCATTGAATGGATTGAACTGGGTTGGAAGTACATGAAGATGATTGTTCCATAAAATATGAACACTGCTGTGAGATGGGAACTACAGGCGGAGAAAGCTTTCTGGCGGCCTTCAGTAGAATGGATCTTCAGGTGAAGAAGATTAACAAATATGAAGCAAAGATGACAAGAAATGGGGAAAAGACTGTGAATGATGCTGCGATAAATATTGCTGACTGAATGAGATGAATATCAGAGCAACAGAGAACTAGGAAAGGGGGAACATCGGAAAAAAAAATGATGAACCACATTGGAGTTACAGAAAGAAAGACTCAATGTGTTTTCTATGACTATGGAGGAGGTTAGAAAGCCACAGATATGAGAAACACTGGCCAGATGCCAAATCAACATGTAGTTGATGTCATAGTAGTGGTGTAATGTAGAGGCTTGCAGACAGCTGTGTGGCAATCACAGACCATGGATGCTAAAAGGCAATTTTCAGTGGTAGCAAAGGCTCCAAAGAAGAACTGTGTAGCACATCCATTGTAAAAAATAGCTTTGTTGCCTGTGAGAAGCCTAGACATCACCTTGGGAGTAATAGCAGAGGAGTAGCCAAAATCCACCAGGGAGTGGTTACTGAGGGAAAAGTACATGGGGGTATGGAGGTTGGAATCCCAGGAGATCAGAGCTACCATCACCAGGTTCCCTACCAAGGTGATGAGGTTGATGAAGGTGAACATTATGAACAGAGGAACCTGAAGTTCTGGAACATCTGTTAATCCTATAAGGATGAAGTCATTCACTTCAGATCTGTTCTCCGTAGATGTGATTTGAGAGTGTTGTCTGTCATTCACTTGTAATAAAAAAGGAACCATCAGAAAAATCCACTCTGCATGATGAATGAGTTCAAGTCAAAAAACTTGGTATGCGAGGGGCAGAAAAAGGAATTAAAGGACCAAAAGCATAAAGCCAGTGGTCATTGCAGCAACTCCATCTCCCCAAAATCGATGGATTCAGTTTCTCAGAGTTATTTGTGAATTAATTTTCCAGAATTTTCTGTTTATTACAGTCTTAACAGTCTGCAAAGTGGCATTTCCCACTTCAGGGAAAAAAATCCCTTCTTATATGCCAAAAATGAGAATAAGAGGGGGAAGAGCCAAGATGGCAGAGTAGAAGTATAGACCTTCTGTACATCTCCAACCATAACTCATAAAATACCTGTAAAAATGACTCTAAACAAATTGTAGAGCAGCAGAAGCCACAAAAAGACAGAATGAAAGAGATTTCTAGCCCAAGGCAGCCTGGAAGGCTTATAGGAAAGGTCTATCTAAGCTGAGTGCAGCCCACTGTACATAGCCCAGCCTTGCCCACACTGTGCAGCATGGAAAAGACCAGAGTAGGACTCAGGGCTCAGAATCACGGGCAGCAGCTGTGGTTCCCTGATTTCTCAACCCATAAACATTAAAGATAGCTTCAAAAGTCAATGAGAAAGCTCTGTCTCCTGGGTGAGAAGGGAGGAGGGTCCTGCCCTAGGCCCAGACTCAGGTGGCCCCAGGAGGTGGCAGCATCCATTTTTGGAGCCCTAGCTCTAAGGTACCTGCGGAAATTGAGCTGATAAGATTGATCTCCATCCTCAGTGGCGGCCCTGCAGTGAGAAGGAGCACTGGCTGGTAGAGTTGGTGGAGGTTCAGGAGAGGAAATTCTGCTTGCAGACCAGGAGAGGACTAAACACCTCTACCTTGATTGTGCCCTCTTGGAGGAATTGAGAACTTATAGGTCCACAGAGTATACCCTCCACTTGACAAAGAACTCAAAAATCAAGTAACTGACTGGAAAAATTCCCCCAAAAGGAAAAAAAAATAAGACTATAGAAGATCACGTTCTTGGTGAACAGATATTTTCTTCCATCCTTTTTGATGTGGAAGAACAATGCATACAATCAGAGAAAGACTTAAAAGTCAAGGCTTCTGCATCCAAAACCTCAAAAATAAATATGCATTGGTCTCAGGTTAAGGAAGAGCTCAAAAAGAATTTTGAAAATCAAAGAAGAAAGATGCAGCAAGAACTGGGAAGAGAAATGAGAGTGATGCAAGAAAATCAGCAGCCTGCTTAAGTAGACCCTAAAAATGATAAAGATAAACACCTTTAAAAATTGACTAACTCAAAAGCAAAAGAGATCCAAAAAGCTAATGAGGAGAAGAATGCTTTAAAAAGCAGGATTAGGCAAATGGAAAAGAAAGTTCAAAAACTCACAAAAAAAGTAGTTCTTTGAACATTAGAATGGAGCAGATGGAAGCTAATGACTTTATGAGAAACCAAGAAATTACAAAACAAAACCAAAAGAATGAAAAAACAGAAGATAATGTAAAATATCTCATTGGAAAAACAACTGATCTGGAAAATAGATCCAGGAGAGACAATTTAAAAATTATGGGACCACCTGAAAACCATGATCAACAAAAGAGCCTACACACCATCTTTCATGAAATTATCAAGGAAAACTGCCCTGTTATTCTAGAACCAGAGCATAAAATAAATACTGAAGGAATTCACCCATCATCTCCTGAAAGAGATACAAAAGAAAAACTCCTAAGAATATTGTAGCCGAATTCCAGAGCTCCCAGGTGAAGGAAAAAATATTGCAAGCAGTCAGAAAGAAACAATTCGAGTATTGTGGAAATACAATCAGAATAACACAAGATCTAGCAACTTCCTCGTAAAGGGATCAAAGGGCTTGATTATCATATTCCAGAAGTCAAAGAAGCTAGGATTAAAACCAAGAATCACCTACGTAGCAAAACTGAGTACAATACTTCAGGGAGAAAAAATGGTCATTCAATGAAATAGAGGACTTTCAAGCATTTTTGATGAACAGACCAGAGTTAAATAAAAAAGCTGACTTTGAAACACAGGAATCAAGAGCAGCATGAAAAGGTGAACAGGAAAGAGAAATGATAAGGGATTTACTAAAGTTGAACTATTTATGTTTCTGCATGAAAGATAATATTTGTAACTCCTGAAACTTTTCTCAGTGTTTGCTTGGATGGAAGGATTAAATACATATAAACAGACAGAAAGCACAGGTTAAGTTGAATAGGAAAGGGATGATATCTAAAAAAGTTAAATTAGGGGATGGGAGAGGAATATATTGAGAACAGAAGGGGAGAAATGAAAAAGGATAAATTACCTCTCATAAAAGAGACAAAAAGAAGTTTTTTTCCAATGGAAATGAAAAGGGTGGGAGGAGAGAGGAAAAAACACCACATTTGGCTTAAGGAGGGAAAAACATGCACACTTAATTTGGCATGAAAGCCAATCTTACATTGCAGGAAAGTAGGGGAGAAGGTGATAAACGAGGTATGAAGAGATGATATAAGGTAGGGTAAATGGGAGGAGGGAGTAATTAGAAGTATACACTTTGGGAGGGACAAAGTCAAAAGAAAAAATAGAATAAATGGGGGGCAGAATAGAATGGAGGGAAATATAGTTATTCTTTCACAACATGACTATTATGAAAGTCTTTTTGAAAGTCTTTTGCATGGCTATACAGACATGACCGATATTGAATTGCTTGCCTTCTCAGTGGGGATAGGAGGGAGTAAGGAAGAGAAGATGGAACTCAAAGTTTTAAGAACGAATGTTGAGAATTGCTTTTGCATGCAGCTGGCAAATAAGAAATATAGATAATGGGATATACAAGTCTATCTTACCCTAAAAGAAGAGAGAAGATGGGGATAAGGGAAGGGAAGGGTGTGACAGAAGGAAAGGCAGATTAGGGGCAGAGATAATCAGAATGCATGGTGTCTTGGGGCGGGAGTCAGGGAGAGATGGGGAGAAAATTCTGAACTCAAAATCTTGTGGAAAACGAATGTTGAAAACTAAAAATAAATAAAACTTCAAAAAAAAAAGCCACATAAGAAGGGGTCTTATTGTTGCTTTGGTTTGGAGAACCATCTCTTTTTTCATGAATATTCTTTATTCTGATAATTAGAGAAAAGAAGAATAAAGAACAAGAAGGAGAAATAAAATGAAAGGAAAGTTAAAAGAAAGAGAGAAGAGAGGAAAGGATCAAGGAAAGTTGGCTGAGATTTCCTCGGATTCCAATTAAGTTGAGTTTCATTGTCGCTGTAAGGCCTGTACAATTTCCTGAAGTTACCACTTCCTGAGGAAGTACAGCTTCCAGTTAAAACCAGTTACATGGTTGTGAGAGTCATTAGGCAATAAGGCTAACATGGATCACATTGCAATATACGTGATATCTAAATCTGTTTTCTTCTTATAGTTTGCCCTCTTTTTAATTCTCCCCTATTACCAGCATTAAAACAAAAGTTGACCACAAGCGGGGACACTTTATTTTATTCACTACATGGTTTTCTGGGTCTCAGAGAAATCTTTGTTTTTTGGTTTAGATTCTTTCAAAGCTCAAATAAAATCCCACCTAGAGAATGCCTTTCTGTTTCTTTCCCCTTTCTACGGCCTTCCCTCTTTTGTTTAACTCCAATGTACTCCTGGATATAATTTGCATGTTGTCTAGAGATGATGAACACCTTGAATACAAGGACCATTTTGACCATTTCTTTCTATTCTCAGTATTTAATATGGTGCCGGGCATATAGTAGGCACCTAATAAATGTTTATGGGCTCACTGATTAGTCAATAGTAAACTTTTCTTTCTGAACTAAGCCAAGGGACTTAGATGTGAAAAAATAGTGCAGTAAGGGAAAAAGGAGAGATAACCAATGATGAATGCTAAAGCAGACCTGAACTTACAATAATAGAGTCAGAGGAGTGCCAGGACTCAGAATGAGGTGAGGGAAGCCCAGAAAGCTAAAGATTATCAGATACTGGGGTTTTTGAAGTTGCCAATTTGGGGATTAAAAGATGATCAAATAGTAACTGGACCAATTCTCTAGATGGACAGGGCTAGTACAATACACAGGGAGAAAAAGCAGAGGTGTTAAATTTGCATTTTGCTTCTATTTTCTGTGGCAAGGAGAATGTTTTTTTTTTTTTTTTGATTTAGAAGTGATAAACTGTGATCTAGAGGGAGTTGATACTATAGATAATAGGAACTGGCACTGATATTAGTAAAAAGAAGAAGGGAAAAAATCATTTATATAGTGTTTGTTAAATGTCAAGCTGTGAAACATGGGCAGCCTACCAGTGCCATACCAGGAAACTGAATCGCTTCAATTTGAACTGTCTTAGGAAGATTTCGAGGATCACCTGGCAGAATAAGGTACCAGACACTGAAGACCTTGCTCGAGTTGAATACCAAACATTCAAACTATGCTTCAGAGAGTGTAACTTCGATGGGCTGGCCAAGTTGTTCGAATGCAAAATGTGCACTTGCCAAAAAGACTATTTTACGTAGAACTCTTCATGGAGCAGACGATCACATGGTGGTCAGTAGAAGCGATACAAGGACACTCTCTAGGTCTCGCTCAAGAGATTTGACTTGGATTTGACTGTGTAACATGGGAGACACTGGCACAGGACCACTCAGCATGGCATGCCCACGTCAGAAAGGATGAACAAAGCAGAATTGAGACAGCACAAAGTAATTATTGGGTGCCCAAATTTGGAGTATCTACCCCAAAAATTAATACGGACTATCTGTGGCCAAGCTGTGTAGAGCATTTCGAGCTCGTATTAGTCTGATCAGCCACAGTTGGACACACTGAAACTTCGCTTTATCATGGTGATGTCATTTTGGTTCTCTTCAAAAACGAAGGACAACAACAAACCAACCATTAAATGTCAAGGACTGTTCTAAGCTTGCCCCTTAATAACATTATCTCATCTGATTTTTACTACAACCTTGCAATGTAGATGTTTTAGTTATTTCCATTTTAAAGTTGATGGACCTGAGTTAACCACTGCTTCAGTGACTTGCTTAGGGACACACTCTAAGTATCTGAGGCTAGATTGGAACTCAGGATTTTGTGCCTCCAGTCCCCATGCTCTATCTCCTGTACCTGAAGTACCTCTTTAAAGTTTGTCAAGTACTTTAAAATACTTTGAATATTACAATCCACACAACAATTCTGTGACATACATGGCTAATAAGAAAACTGATCTGACCTTATATTGAACAAAAGGCACAACATCCAGGCATACAGAGATAGTCCACTGTGCTGTGCATTTGGAGCCACATCTTCAGTTGTCACTTCCACACTTCAGAATGGATATTGATAGACTAGAGATTTTCCACAGGAATTCAGCAAGGATGGAGATGGATTTTGAAATCTTGTCATATTGGATTGGTGGAAAGAACTGAGGATGTTTAGTGTAAAGAAGATAAAAAAAAGTTAGAATTAGTTAACTTCAGGTATCTGCCAGACTGTCACAAGGAGGAAGGTTTTCAATTTTTCTATTTTCACCAAAGAGAAGAACCAAAAGCAAAATGCAGAGGTTAAGTACGAACAAACTTAGGTTTAACATAAGGAATTTTTTCCTTACATTGCTATTCAAAAGAGCAAGCGGCTGCTCTAATATGTACTGGATTTTCCATCAGTTTAAGTCTTGATGGAAGGGCTACTTGACCATTTAAAAATATACATAATATATTTACACATATGTTATATATGTACACCTACATATTTGCACATATTGCACAAGTGTGCATGTATTCATACACATGCATATACATTCATACATGAATAGATTCACACATACGTTCATATATATACACACATATACATACATGTGCACAATGCACCCATATAAACATACACATATACACATGTGTGTATATGGGTGTTTGTATATATTTGTGTATACACATACACGCAGATGCATGAACAATATAGATATAACATATATACATGCACACATGTTATATGCATATGCACACACGTGCACACATATGTCTATATCTTTATATTATTTCCATTTCTATCTATCTCTATCACTATCTCCCTCTCTCTCTCTGTATATATATATATATATATACATATACATATATATGTGTGTGTGTGTGTATGTGTGACGGAGAATAGAGATACTTAATGAGAGACAAAAAAAGTCTATTTCTCATTTTAACAGAAATTTGAAACCTAGTTCTCCTTTATTGTCGCTGTGACCATGGGAAATCATTGTACCTCTGAGACTAATTTGACTTATATGACAAATGACAGCAAAATTCATGCCACCTACATAACTGGGCTGTTCTGATCATAGGAGATAATTCTGTATATTGCACTGAAATTCTTAAAGCACTTTATAAGTTATTTTCTAATTATTATTTTAATTAACAACACTAATGCTTCTACCTATATTATCTATCCAAAATCGCCTTGAAGTCTTTCCTCATAGGATACTAAGATCTTCAGTTTATTCATCAATAAAGAAGATATTTTAGACAGGATTGCCTCTGATATCCTTTCTAGTTCTAGATAAATTCTCTCGTGATACTTTTAACCTGTATTGATTTTAAAGCTTATTATTTGCCTTCATAACGCCACAATAAAAGAACCTTTTTGTATAATGTAGTTTATTTGTGAATTTTAAATATGGACAAAATAAATAACTAAAACTTTAAATCATGGACTACAGAATTAGAAATAAAATCTATTTTTTCCAACTAACAATAATGAAGACTTTCCTTTAACATAACAGGAATTATACTTAATAGAATACAAACAAACAACTTTGAGTCAAGATTCACACATGGTAATCATGAGCTACTTTTTTTACTCAATACTATCGAATCAAATATTTGTAGACATAGACTATGTCTGTGATAATTCTTCTCCTTGATGTGCTCAATGTTGAGGTCACTTGAGGTGCCATTTCTAGAGAAAATCATTGTCATCATAAGGGCAGAAAAAAGTGATTTGATTTCTATTAGAAAATACTCAGGTGTTAATAGACAGCACTATTTTTGTTTTGTTTTGGTTGTTGTTTTTTTAAATTTATTTATTTAAGTTTTCAACTATCATTTCCACAAAATTTTGGGTTCCAAATTTTCTCCCCATTTATCTCCTCCCCCACTTCAAAGTGCCGGCCATTCTAATTGCCCCTATCACCAATCTGCCCTCTCTTCTAACATCCTTCCCTTCCCTTATCCCCATCTTCTCTTTTGTTCTGTAGGGCAAGATAAACTTCTATACCTCATTATCTGTATTTCTTATATCCTAGTTGAAAGAACAATACTCAACAGTTGGTCCTAAAACTTTGACTTCCACCTTCTCTTCACCCCTCCCTCCCCACCCATTTCCTTTGGGAAGGCAAGCAATTCCATATAGGCCATATCCGTGGAGTTTTGCAAATGGCTTCCATAATAGTCGTGTTGTGTAAGATGAACTATATTTCCCTCCATCCTATCCTGCTTCTGATTGCTTCTATTCTCTCTTTTGATCCTGTCCTGCCCCAAGAGGGACTTTAAGTTGCTCCCTCCTCCCACTGCCCTCCCTTCTGTCATCCCTCCCAAACTGCTAATCCCCTTCTCCCCCACTTTCCTGTATTGTAAGATAGGTTTTCATATCAAAATGGGTGTGCATTTTATTCCTTCCTTTAGTCGAATGTGATGAGAGTAAGCTTCATGTTTTTTCTCTCAGCTCCCCTCTTTTTCCCTCCACTGAAAAGTCTTTTACTTGCCTCTTTTATGAGAGATAATTTTTCCCATTCCATTTCTCCCTTTCTCATCCCAATGCATTTCTCTCTCACCGCTTAATTTCATTATTTTAAGATATGATCCCATCCCATTCGATTCACCCTGTGCTCTCTGTCTCTCTGACTCTCTCTCTGTCTCTCTCTCTGTCTCTCTCTCTGTCTCTCTCTCTCTGTCTCTGTGTGTGTGTGTGTGTAATCCCACCAAGTACCCAGATACTGAAAAAAGTTTCCAAAGTTACAAATATTGTCTTTTCATGTAGCAATGTAAATAGTTCAACTTTAGTAAGCCCTTATGATTTCTCTTTGCTGCTTACCTTTTCATGCTTGTCTTGATTCTTGTATCTGAAGGTCAGATTTTCTTTTCAGCTCTGGTCTTTTTGTCAAGAATGCTTGAAAGTCTTCTGTTTCATTGAATGACCATTTTTTTCCCCTGAAGTATTGTACTCAGTTTTGCTAGGTAGGTGATTCTTGGTCTTAATCCTAGTTTCTTTGACTTCTGGAATATCCTATTCCATGCCCCTCGATCCCTTAATGTAGAAGCTGCTAGATATTGCGTTATCCTGATTGTATTTCCACAATACAGTATTGTTTCTTTCTAGCTGCTTGCAATATTTTCTCCTTGACCTGGGAACTCTGGAATTTGGCCACAAAGTTCCTAGGAGTTTCTCTTTTTGGATCTTATTCAGGAGGTGATCGATGGATTCTTTCAATATTTCTTTTGTCCCTTGGTTCTAGAATATCAAGGCAGTTTTCCTTGATAATTTCATGAAAAAAAGTGCCTAGGCTCTTTTTTTGATCATGGCTTTCAGGTAGTCCCGTAATTTTTAAATTGTCTGTCCTGGATCTATTTTCCAGGTCAGTTGTTTTTCCAATGAGATATTTCACATTATCTTTCATTTTTTCATTCCTTTGTGATTTTGTTTTGTGATTTCTTGGGTTTCTCATAAAGTCATTAGCCTCTACCTGTTCCATTCTGATTTTTAAAGAACTATTTTCTTCAATGAGCTTTTGAACCTCCTTTTCCATTTGGCTAATTCTGCTTTTGAAAGCATTCTCCTCCTCATTGGCTTTTTGGACCTCTTTTGCCAACTGTTAGCCTGTTTTTAAAGGTGTTATTTTCTTCAGCATTTTTTTGCGTCTCCTTTAGCAAGGTGTTGTTGACCTTCTTTTCATGCTTTTCTTGCATCTCTCTCATTTCTCTTCCCAGTTTTTCCTCCACCTCTCTTACTTGATTTTCAAAATCCTTTTTGAGCTCGTCCATGACCTGAGACCATTGAATATTTATTTTTGATGTTTGGGATACAGAAGCCTTGTCTTTTATGTCTTTCCCTGATGGTAAGCATTGTTCTTCCTCATCTGAAAGGATGGGAGGAGATATCTGTTCACCAAGAAAGTAACCTTCTATGGTCTTATTTTTTTCCCCCTTTTTTGGGCATTTTCCCAACCAGTTACTTGACTTTTGGGTCCTTTGTCAAGAGTAGGGTATACTCTAGGAATCTGTAAAATCTCAGTTCCTCCAAGGTGGGACAATCAAGCATGTACTTGTCTGGACATGGGAAGGGATTTTTTTGCCCAGAATCCTAGCAGTTACCTCTCCACAGCCACCTGGTCTCACGTTCCACCAAGTCAGGACTGAGGGCTGATTTTCATATAAGGTGGATGGACAGGGCATCCATTCAGTGTGAGACAAAGACCAGCTTGCTCAGGACCTCCACACAGGGCCCAGTCAAAATCAGCTCCTCAGTTTCCCCGGGGTTTTGATGCTCCAACAATGGATTGGGCTGCTGCGCTTGCAGATGTGACCTCTGTGGCAGCTGCCTAAGGCTGGATCTATGGGAGGGTCCTTCTCCCTTTCTGGCCAACTGAAAAAAACTCTGTCACTGACCTTTGGAGCCTGTGGGGTGAGGGATCTGTGAACCTGCTGCTGCTGCTGCAACTGGAGATTCCTCCCCTGAGGGCTGTTCGGGAGTCGAGTGCCATGGCCAAGTCTTGGCTGGGCTCTGCTTCACATTCTGTGGGCTTTTCAGGTTACCCTGGGCTGGAAATCTCCACTTTGTTGTTCTCCACTTCTGCTGCTCCAGAATTTGTTGAGAGTCCCTTTCTACAGGTATTTAATGGACTGTGTGGGGAAAGCCTCCATATCTGTGCCTTTCTACTCTGCCATCTTGGCTCCACCCCCTATTAATTTCATTCTTAAGAAAAGAAAAACTACTCAGAGTTCTCAAGTGACCTGTCTCCCCAAACTACATCTTGTCCTGTCCTGCTCTGCTTGGTAGCTCTGGTCCTTTAGCACACATCCTCTAAAGGTTCCAGTTCAATAATAACTGGGGAGGAATCCTGTAGTAATCATCTGTCATGATTTAACCTTTTGACAAACTCCTTCCCAGTATTCTTCAATATAAGATGAGAAAGACAGTAAAGAACACTATGAGAGATTCAGAATCGGTTGAATACTTAGACCCAAGAAGAATTTAACAATGTTTGATTGCTAATTTGAAGCATAGTATCTCTTAATCTCCTGCTTTTGTTTATCTCCCCCACAATGAAAAATCTTTTGGCATATACTGTTTATATAGTTTTGTTCATTTACATATATATATGTATATATATATATATATATATATTTGTGTGTGTATATATATATATATATAGTTTCACCCACTAAAATTTGTCTCTCAATGCACACACTATATTCTTTTTGTCTTTTTATACCCAAAACTTGTGCTGGCTCTAGTGAGTTTTATGCAATATGTCCATATACCCACAAATTCTTGCGTACATGATCATGTCAGTTTCAAATTGCTACAGAAAAAGATCCTCAATGCTTCCTTCGTGTGAATGCTTGTAGTCACTGAGCAAAAAGAGATTTGTGATATAATTGAGTAATTTGGTGCTTATGGCATCAATAAAATTTGTTGAGTTCTAATTCCTTGACTTATCATTGTGAACCCTAAAGCATCTGTGAACTGCTAAATGAGAGGCACCACCTCTACTGTTTAGAACTGTTCTGGTTACTAGTTCAGCCTCTACCAAAGTAAGCCCTTAGTAGATATTTGTTGAATTTCTTGAAAAATAATGAATGGATATTCAAATCTGGCCCAAATACTCAATATTTAGGGTAGTAATGATGTCTAACAAATATATTTTCTTCAGAAACTTCAGATTCTCCCCTGACAATGATGGTGATTTTCTTCCTAGATAAATCCCATTGTGTTTATTGAAGGGAATCTTGTGGCTTATCCTTGTATAGTGCATTGGCAACCATAAAATCTACTAATGAATAGATGGATGATGAAAAAGCATCAGTTACATTCTAAGTACTGTGCAGGGTGCTAGGAATACATGAAGAAAAACAAAACAGCCCTTGATCTTGAGGGTTTATTTCTAAGCAGGGAGATAACTGGGATAAGTAATTTTAGATACAAGTATCAGGTGAAGGACCACCATTCGTTTACAGACCATAATCCCATTTGAGAATACATCTTCTCAACAGGGATTATATTTATGGACAATGAATGTAGAATTATTTATAATTATAATTTTACTAATTATTTCTTAAATTAATTTTGGGCAACAGCAGCAGTAGAAGCAGAGTCAGGGCTGAAAATTCCAGTTGATTTGAGTCCAAAACAATTCAAATCTCAAAGAAAGAAGTTGTGGAGTCAAAGTAGGGGAGGGGGACACCAAAAACTTGCCAACGTCCCTTACGCCTCACAAAGACTTTTGGTCTTACATGGACCATATTTAACCCTGGAAAATGACTTAAAAAAAGGTTTTTCTCTCTCATGTTAGCTCATTACTGTCACAATAAAAATCTGTGATAAAGAGAAACTGAAGCAGAATGGTCTGATCACAAATTATTAGTAAGGCTAGCAATTGACCATAAAAGGGATCCAAGGCCAAGCAGGAATCTAACAGATTTTATAGAAGTTTTTATAGAAGTTGATATATAACGTACCAGAAGCAGTTCAATGACCCACGCTAAACTGAGTGTGATTGGCCACACAGAGATGAAGATTAGACTTTGCTTGGCTTGACACAGAGTAATGATTTCCATAACCCAGGGCAAGAGGAAAAATATTGAGTAGCATCCCTTGAAAAATCTCATGGTGATCAAATCTTGTGTCCAGGATCACTCATCTCCCCACATGGTAAGCAAAAACTCAGATATTTGAGTCTTTGTTGTTTGATGCTAGATCATAGCAATAGGGAAGTTAAACTGTTAAAAATTTTGCCAATGGGGTCTATACCATTACGTCAATATTTGATGCACACACATTAATACCAGGGATAATATATAATTCTCAAACAATAATTAATAAACAATACAAAATAAAATGAGGGATCAATTTTCAATTTTTGTCCTTACAAAATCATCACGTTCCTAAGTTTCTTCCAACATGGTCAAGATGGGTCTCCAGCTCATATACGATAATTTATATTACCAAGTATCAAATAGCCTTTGTTTCAGCCCACAGAAAATTCAAAATATGTAAAAAAATTACAACTTCTTTTCAGACACAGAAACACATAAAGCATCTAAAGATGGACGGGAATTGATGTTGAGGTATTACAGTGAAATCCAACTTTTGTACAGGACCATTTAAAGTTTCTTTCAGGTCATTAGGACCACCCTGTGGTTGATATCCTTCCTGAAGACAGCCGTACTCCAGTTTTATGCTGGGTGCAGCTCCAAATGGACCACAAAAGGATTGTTAAATTTTGATTATGAGTACTTAGACCATAGAAATCAGTGAATGATGCAAATCAGGGCTTAATTTATTGTTTTGGTGATGATCTAGAGTTCTGAAAGTGATAGAGAAAATAATAATTATATTAAATTTTAATGTGTCTCATGGTTCTTTTTTTTCCCCTGAAGAGATGGTCCATAAGCACTTAACCTCACACCTCTGGTTTAAGTTCTCCTGAAAAAGTAATGTCAATAACATTAAAGCTATACTTTTCAAACAACTCAGTGGCATTGCTTTTCCAGTACGATACTGTATAGAATGATGTAAATGATCTTTCTCTTTCTAGAAGGATAATAGTCAGATTTGTTATATTATGCTTCTGTGTGTTTGTGTGTGTGTACACATACATCATTCTTTCCACACAACGTTCTTATAAGATAGGAAATAAAATTAAGTCTCTTAAACACGAGAAAACTGAGGCTGAGACTTTAAGTGACTTTCCTATGGTGACACAATATGAAAATAGATGAGACCGAATTGAAGTTCAGGTCGCTTGTAACTTCAAGTCTTTCCTACAACATACTGTTATCTATGAAAAAGTTTGTTTTCCACTTCTCTATGCTAAAGAAAAATAGCCTGAATTGGGGGTTAGATCCCAGCATAGGGAAGGCACATATTGGATTTTCTTTCTAAGGAAAATGATGATC
The DNA here is from genome assembly GCA_023548195.1 of Bettongia penicillata ogilbyi. Classification (NCBI taxonomy): domain Eukaryota; kingdom Metazoa; phylum Chordata; class Mammalia; order Diprotodontia; family Potoroidae; genus Bettongia; species Bettongia penicillata. The sequence continues at coordinate 402,351 of JAJHZJ010000479.1, read as the reverse complement.
TAATTGAAGCTGTTTTCCTTTCACAGTTTTTCTAAAAGCATTCTTGACATCTTTGTTCCTCAAGCTATAGACCAAGGGGTTCAACATGGGGATGACTGTGCTGTAAAACACTGACACCATTTTGTCTGAGTCCATTGAATGGTTTGAACTGGGTTGGAAGTACATGAAGGTGATTGTCCCATAAAATATGGACACTGCTATGAGATGGGAAGCACAGGTGGAGAAGGCTTTCTGGCGACCTTCAGCAGAATGGATCTTCATGATGGTGATGAAGATTAAGAAGTAAGAAGCAGAGATGACAAGAAATGGGAAAAGAACAGTGAATGACCCTATGATAAAGAATACCAACTCGATGATGTGAGTATCAGAGCAAGAGAGAACTAGGAGAGGAGGAACATCACAGAAAAAGTGATGAATCACATTGGATTTACAAAATGAAAGAGTAAATATGTTTCCTGTGACTATGGAGGAGATCAGAAAGCCACATATGTGACCCCCACCGGCTAGAAGTGCACATACTGTTGAAGTCATGGTAGTGGTGTAGTATAGGGGCTTACACACAGCAGCATGGCGATCATAGGACATGGAAGCCAAGAGGAAACTTTCAACTGTGGCAAAGGCCACAAAGAAGAAAATCTGGGTAGCACACCCATTATAGGAGATGACTTTGTCACCTGTGAGAATTCCAACCATCACCTTAGGAGTAACAGCTGAGGAATAGCCAAAATCCACGAGAGAGAGGTTACTGAGGAAAAAGTACATGGGAATGTGGAGGTGAGAATCCCAGAAGATCAGACCTACTATGCCCAAATTCCCTACCAGAGTAGTGAGGTAGATGAAGGTGAACATGATGAAGAGAGGAATCTGAAGCTCTGGGGCATCTGTTAATCCTACAAGGATGAACTCATTCACTTCAGATCTGTTCTCCATAGATATCACTTAAAAGTGAGATCATTCACCTGCAATAAAAGAGGAACCATCAGAAAAATATATTTTTCATGTTGAATGACTGCAAGACATAAAACAGGGCCAGAGACACATCTTATGTGAAGGCTAGAAATAAGGAATTAAGGGAACAAGAATATCTACGTAGTTATCATAATAATTACACCAGGTCTCCAAAATTCAATGATTCATTTTCTCAAGGAGTGTCCTCATCATTTTTCAATCTACTAAAAATTTATCAATTATCAAAGTGACATTTCCTTCTTTAGGAAAAGTATGTATCTTATTCTCTGGCAAAAATCAGCATTACAAGTGGGATTGTTGTTGTTCTGAGTTGGAGTTGGAGAACTATTAATAAGCTGAACTCTGATGAAGAAGAGTGAAAAGAGGAATAAAGGAGAAGAAAGAGGAAACAAATAAGATGAAAGTTAAGACTGAGAGAAGGGATCAAAGAAAGTTGGCTAAAATTTCACCAAGCTCCTTCTTTGTCCTAGAGTCATTATAGCCACAAATTGTACTCTACGCAATAGACTGTAGTGATTATTTCCTGAGGAGGAGCACTTGGATACCACTTGTAAAGTTGTGGGAGGTATCTGTGGCAAAGACCACTGGTGGATCATGGAACGGTAAATGTATGATCTCTAAATTTATGTCCCTACCACAACCTTTCCCTTTTTCAATTTTCCAGCACTGCCACTGTGGATACAGAAGGTGACCACAAACAAGAACATTTTGTCTTTTCCTTCACATTTCTGGGTTCCAAAGAAATTGCCAATCTTTGATTTTGACTACTTCAAGTTTGAGCTAAAATCCAACCTCCATGTCAGTTACAGCGAATTCCCTCTTTTGATTATTTACAATTTGTCCTGGATATTTCTATTTGTATGGTTACTTGCATGTTGTCTAGAGATTGTGAGTTCTTTGAGGGCATGGATTATATTTTATCTTTCTTTGTGTTCTCGGTGCTTAGTGTGATGCTGGGCACACGGTAGGCACTTAAATGTTTATTGGCTCATTTATTAAAGTTGTAACTCTTTCATTATGAACAAAGTTAAGGTGTACTTTGGGCTTTTTGGGTAAACACATAGTCCATCCACATACTCCACTATAAATTTTACAATTTGGAAGACTTGCCACAGTTATGTTTCAGTAGCTTGGAGTTTAGTTCGGAGTTAGTTTTATCTTTATCAAAACGGAACATTGGAAGAAAGCTTTCAAAAAAACGGTACAAGTAGAATGCTATAGGTTATCTACATTATGTAAAACATGTTGAAAAATTATAGCAAATATAATTAGAGAATTTATGTATACATAGTTATTTATATACATAGTTATACAGTTATATAGCTATATAGTTATAGAACAATGTAGTTCCTCAAAGGTCACTACCTCAGCTCACAGTCACCGACAAAAGTATGGCGAAAGTCATAGGAGACTGGAAAAGGAATCGAGCTGGTTAGGTGAGAAGAGTGAAATAAAAATATAAATAAATATTTTTTAAAAAGACTCGAATAGCCTTTTGAGTCCCCAATAAATTATACCTAACAAGCAAGGTGAACTAAAATCTCTAACACAAGAAATCAAATCTAGCTAACAAGCTAATATCTAGCCTTGAGCAAAGAGACTCATAACTGGAGTGTGTGTAGTTAGGAGAAAAATTGTTCCGTTATTTGAATGAAAGGGGATAGGAAACAGCAAACTTTTTTTTATTTTTTTCACAGACTATATACTCATATGAGGAAATCCAGGAGCCAGAAGGAGGAAATATGATGGAAAGCATTTATACCAATATTACCATAGAATATACTGTTACAAATAACAATTGGAAGAGGAAATGAATCAAGAATTAATAAACATTTAAAACATTGGCAAGATGGAATGATATTTTAGTGATAGGGGATTTCAATTATCTAGGCATCTGCCTGAATGTTCATTCTCATATTCTCTCTCTGTCTCTTTCTCTTTCTCTGTCTCTCTCTCCATATAGAAGTTTACATATATATATATATATATACATATAATATATGTATATATATAGTGTATATACACATATATACATAAATGCACACATATACATACATGCATATATATATACATACATATATATATATATATATATATATATATATATATATATATAATCTTTGTATCTATCTGCAGACCTTGCTGTCTTTTCTATTTTCCCCTTTATATCTGTCTGCCTGTTATTTCCTGTCAGTCTGTCTCGCTCATTGAATCTACCTGTTCTCTATCTACTATCATTTACCTATCTACTTATGTATTTCTCTGTCCCACTGCTCAAAGAATAGCTACTGATAACTTGATGACAAAGACATTTTCATACAACAAAACTTCAAAAGTCAAGGAACAAGCATGAGGAAACTCTGTCCTGTTTTTAATTTTTATTTTTTTAAGGCATGAGGAATTGTTAGTTAGGGTCAAAACAAATGAGTATATATTAAGAATACGGGAAAAGTAATTAAATCAGACTCAATTTTCAAATAGGTAAAGGAAAACCAGCAACTATCAGACATGCATATTAGGCTTGGGAAGAATCAGTTCCCGGCATTCCAAAGAAAGGATAAAGTAGCCTCTTAGGGATTAATTCTTTTATTTTTTAATACAAATTTATTTATTTAACTTTTTACATTTATTTTCACAAAATTTTGGGTTCCAAATTTTCTCACCTTTTCTCCCCTCCGCCCACCCCAATACATTGAGCATTCTAATTTCCCCTATCACCAATCTGCCCACTCTTCTATCATCCCTCCCTTCTCTTGTCCCCATCTTCTCTTTTGTCCTGTAGGGCCAGATGACTTTCTATTCCCCATTACCTGTATTTCTGAATTCCTAGGAGCAACAACAATACTAAACAGTTGTTCCTAAAACTTTGAGTTCCAAATTCTCCCCATCCCTCCCTCCCCACCCATTCCCTTTGGGAAGGCAGGCAATTCAATATAGGCCTTAACTGTGTGGTTTTGCAAATGACTTCGATAATAGTCGTGTTGTGTAAGACTAACTGTATTTCCCTCCATCCTATCCTGCCCCCCATTGTTTCTATTCTGTCTTTTGATCCTGTCGCTCCCCGACTGTTGACTTCAAATTACTCCCTCCTCCCATTGCCCTCCCTTCCATCATCCCCCCACCCTGCTTATCTCCTTCTCCCCCACTTTCTTATATTGTAAGATAGGTTTTCATACCAAAATGAGTGTGCATTTTATTCCTTCCTTTAGTCTAATGTGATGAGGGTAAACTTCTTGTTCTTCTCTCAGCTCTCCTCATTTTCCCTCCACTAAAAATTCTCCTGCTTGCCTCTTGAATGAGACATAATTTACCCCATTCCATTTCACCCTCTCTCCTCCCACTACCTTTCGCTCTCACCATTTGCCTTAATTTCTTTTAAGATATGGTCCCATCCTATTCAATTCACTCTATGCTCTCTGTTTCTGTATGTGCATGCATGTGTGCATGTGTTTGTCCATGCACACGTGTACATGTGTGTGTGAGTGTGTGTGTATGTGTGTGTGTGGTCCCACCAACTTCCCAGATACTGAAAAGTTTTAGGAGTTACAAATATTGTCTTTCCATGTAGGAATGTAAACAGTTCACCTTTGGTAAATCCCTTATGACTCCTCTTTGCTGTTTACTTTTTCGTGCTTCTTTTCATTCTTGTGTTTGAAAGCCAAATTTTCTTTCCAGCTCTGGTCTTTTCATCAAGAATGCTTGAAAGTCCTCTGTTTCATTGAAAGACCATATTTTCCCCTGAAGTATTATACTCAGTTTTGCTGGGTAGGTGATTCTTGGTTTGAGTCCTAGTTCCTTTGAATTCTGGAATATCCTATTCTGCACCCTTCAATCCCTTAATGTAGAAGTTGCTTGATCTTGAGTTAGCTTGATTGTATTTCCACAATACTGGAATTGTTTCTTTCTAGCTGCTTGCAAGATGTTCTCCTTGACCTGGGAATTCTGGAATTTGGCCACAATGTTCCTAGGAGTTTCCCTTTTGGATCTCTTTCAGGTTGTGATCAATGGATTCTTTCAATACTTATTTTGCCCTCGGGTTGTAGAATATCAGGGCAGTTTTCCTCGATAATTTCATGGAAGATGATGTCTAGGCTCTTTTATTGATCATGGCTTTCAGGTAGTCCCATAATTTTTAAATTGTCTGTCCTGGATCTATTTTCCAGGTGAGTTGTTTTTCCAATGAGATATTTCATATTCTCTTCCATTTTTTTCATTCTTTTGGTTTTGTTTTGTGATTTCTTGGTTTCTCAGAAAGTCATTAGACTCCATCTGTTCCATTCTAGTTTTGAGAAAACTATTATTTTCAGTGAGCTTTTGAACCTCTTTTTCCATTTGACTAGTTCTGCTTTTGAAAGCATTCTTCTCCTCATTGGCTTTTTGAACCTCTTTTGCCAATTGACTTAGCCTATTTTTCAAGGTGTTATTTTCTTCAGCATTTTTTTGAGTCTCCTTTACCAAAGTTTTGACCTGTTTTTCATGCTTTTCTTGCATCTCTCTCATTTCTCTTCCCAGTTTTTCCTCCACCTGTCTAACTTCATTTTCAAAATCCTTTTTGAGCTCTTCCATGGCCTGAGCCCACCGGACATCCTCCTGGGATGTCTGGGAGAGAGAGGCCTCGACCTCCACGTCTTTCCCTGATGGTAAGAATAGTTCCTCTTCATCAGAATTGAAAGGTGGGAACATCTGTACCCCATCAAAGTAGGTTTCTATAGTCCTAGTTTTCTTCCCTTTTCTGGGCATTTTCCCAGCCAGTGACTTGAGTTCTGAGATTCCTGTCCACCCCTGCCTAGATCCGCCCAGCTAGTGCTTGGGGTCTGAGATTCAAATGGGCTTTCTCTGGCAGGCATGGCTGCTATTCAATGTGAGCTTAAGTTCTGGTGCTTGGGTGGGGGCAGGGCCACCTCCCAGGCTCAGTTCCCTCAGGGGCTTTATGCAGATACCTTCAGTAATGGAACTCCTGCCTGCTTGGTGAGTCCCGGGCCGCTGTCACTCCCTGTCCCACTGCCTGTGCCACTTCCTGTGATGCTTCCTCCCGAGGGGGCCCGAGCCACGGAGACACCCCGCTCCCCTCTCGGGCAGCCCAGACATCTCTCTCACTGGCCTGTAGCATCTGTGGGTGAAGGGACCTTCCCGGCTGCTGGAGGTTCCGTCCCTGAAGCCTGCTCGGATGTGTTCCTCTGGGGCCGTGAGGCCAGGGCAGTGCAGGAGTGGACTCCGCTGTCTGGAGCATGACAGACCCCTGGGAATGGCTCTCCAGGGCTCTCTGGAACGGAAATCTTTTCCACTGTGTTTCTGTGCATCTTACAGTGCTCCAGAATTTGTTGGGAGTTCTTCTTGCAGGAAATATATGGGCTGTGGGTTCGGAGCTAGCATATGTGTCTTTCTACTCCACCATCTTGGCTCCACCCCTTAGGGATTAATGCTTTAGGAAGGTTAAACTTGAAAGGATAGAAAGATTTGAGGAATGAAAGTTTGAAGATACAGGAATAAAAATTGACAATCAAAAAAATTGGAATATGAAAAAATATCTGCTGGAAAAAATGACAGGTAACCAAGGATCAATGCCAAAGCAAATCTTTTCTTACAGTAATAGAGTCAGAGGAGTGCCAGAACTCAAGTGAGGGAAACCCAGAAAGCTTAAATCCACAAAGAGATATGACCTTTTGAAGTGGCTATTTAGCGAAACAAAGGATAATCAAAGAAGGAATTCCACTGATTCTAAATGTTGATAAAACAAGTACAATGAATTATAAATGAAGGCAGAGGTGCTCAATTTGATTTTTGTTTACATTTTCCCTGACAAAGAGAATGATCTTTGAAATTAGAATAGCACAATTTTAAAAGAGAGTTAATGCTACAATAAAAGGTGCCAATACCTCTGTTAGTGGAGAGAATGGAAGAAGCAATTATATAGTATCTATTATTTGCCAGTTTATGTGCTAAGCACTTCATTATCTCATTTTATTTTACAATGACTATGTAACATAGATTTTTAAGTTTCTCATTTTAAAATTGAGGATGCTGAGGTTAAGTGACTTGCTCAGGGTCACCCTGTAAGTGTTTGTGGCAGTATTTGAACTCCAGTCTTCCTGACTCCAATCTCTGTGCTCTATGCACTCTACAAAAACTGCATCTTTAATGTTTGTGAAGTACTTTAAAGGTGTTGATTCATTTCATCCCATCAACAACTTTGTGACATAAATGTCTAACCAAAAAACGAATTACACCTTACAATTGATGGAGATGAACAATATCCATTCATACAAAGGAGGTCTTCTGTACTCAGCATTTGGAGCAACATGTGGGTTTTGTTTACATGAAAACTCGGTTAGAGAAAGGGCAACAGGCCAATTGCATACATTTTATGATTCAATCAATTAAACACTTCCTCAAGAATATAACGGTTACATAGCGCCATGGAGTCAGAATCAGAACTGGCCGACTAAGTACAGAAATTGACTGTCTTAAGTACATTTTGCCATGAGAAAGGAGTTCTCTTAGATAAACACATTGTAAACAAAGTAGTGTCAGTTGGGTTTTATGATCCCAGGTTATGGGCATCTCCTTTCCATAGCATCTCTTTGTGATTTAAGATAAGGAAAAAGTCTCATCACCTAGATTACAGACATCCTGTCCTAAACAGGCCTTTGAAGTTGTGGTATCTTAACAGAGTTGACAAAGGTGAAGTTACAACCCAGGTCTTATCACTAAGATGCCAGAAGAAGGATCTGGTAAGGAAGTCCCATTTGCTTGCTTGACATCAAAAGGTGTCCTCTAAGTTAAACAAAGGGAACTATTAGGTCCAGGCTCTTCTTAATTCAAACTTTGGCCCTTATTAAAGTCTAAAATTTATATTAAATATTATCAGTTTCAAACTTTATGAAGGACATTTATAGGCTAGAAAATTTCAAGAGAAGTTCAGTCAGGATGGAGAAGGACTTTGAAATCTTGCCATATTGAGATTGGTGTAAGACACTGAGACTGTTTAGCTTAGAGAAGATGAAAATGGGTGTCAAGGCAAGGCTTGGGATTAAATTAATCTTCAAGTATCTGAAGGCATGACATGTGGAAGAAGGATCTGATTTGTTTTATTTATACCTAAGGGGAAGAATCAAGAGGAAAGGTGAGAACGTTAAATGACTCAAATTTAGGTTTAACATAAGGAAAATTTTCTAAAATAATACTAAACAGATGTGGAAGGCACTGATTTGATATATGTTGGATTTCCCCTTGTGTGAAATCTTGAAGGAAGGGATAGTGGTCCACTTATGCATATATTGCCAAAAATTAAGTGTTCTGAACATGAGGATTACCATATTCAGCAGAGGTTCTTGGGTTTGTACATGATATGCGCATATATATATATATATATATATATATATATATATATATATATATATATATACATACATACACACACACATATATATATACATATACACATTTTGTGTACATATATGTGTGTACATATGTGTATATATTGTGCAGGGAAGGAGAGACAGAGATCAAGAAGACTTATGTCTCATTTTATTGGAAATTTGGACTCCTAGCTCTTCTTATCGTCACTGTAACCATGTACAAGTCACCTCACCTCAGCGCCTCTGTTTACTCGTAATTCAAAAGTGGATAAAATGAATGGCATCTACATCGTAGGATTTTTCTGAGAAAAGGAGTTGATTCTGGGAAGTTCTTTGCAAACTTTAAAGCTCTAGTTAAATATTCTCTACCAGTGTTTTTTTTCCTTACTAACACTACTGCTGATGCTGCTATTCTCTTTCAAAAATCCCTTAAGGTCTTTTACTCCTACGATACTATGGACCTCCATTTGCTCATCAACAAATAAAAGATATTAGAGTAGATGACCTGTGAGATTCTCTCCACCTCCAAAGTGATGATCCTATTATATTTTTAACATGTATAATATGAAGATACTTCGATCTCTTCATAATATTAAAGTAAAAATAACTTTTTTCTAATGTGATTATTGTGGAACTTACAAATAATGACAACGTAAATAGTTAAGACTTTATGTTATAGATTGTTAGAAAACAAAAACATTTATTTTTACAATGAACCACATCATGAATTTTCCTAAGTGAATAGGAATAATATTAAATTGAATACAACCAGTCTACTTAGTCAAGATTTATAGCCATATACGTCTCATCCATGATGCTTTTGAACCATTCTGGTAACTGGTACTACTGAATTAAATCTGTGTAGACATAGTCTGTGACAATCTTTCAAACCAGTGCACTCAAGTTTGGTTATTCTTATATTCCCAAGATTAGAGAGAACACAGAGAGTGTATGAGAGAAAAGTGGTTGCCAAGAATAAAGTGCCACAGATATGAGAGTTACTGTGATCAGCATAGATTATTGAGCTTTTACATGATTGTGGAAGAGTAGGTACTATGAAAAACACAAAGAAATGGAGAAAATAACAAAGAGGTACTACTCCACTCCAGAGTCGGTGTGGCAGTGTGGTATAATGGAGTGGAATTTGTTCTTTGACTCGAGAATTTGTGGATTTAAATAATTGTATTACGTTCACAGAAGTCACTAAGTCTCCAATTATTTAACCTATAAAAGGAGGCAATAATAATGGTATGCATCTCACCCCATCTGGGGGAGATTCAAATGAGAAAATTTTCATGAAGAGCTTTGCAAATATTGAAGAGCTATATTTCTGTTATTCAATAGAATCCAACACTTTATGATCATATTTGTGTCTAAATGGGGGAGAAAATGTACTATATTCAATTAAACTTTGTTCTCAATCCACTCCCTAAAGAATTTAATAATATCCTGCACACATATCCTTGGTCAATATTTTCTAATTAAGTGTTCTTTAGGATCACAGTTGACCATACCTTGAATTACTGCTTCAATTACTGAACACTGATAAACTTGAAAAACTGCAAGTAGAAGATATGTTTATGCCCTTAGATGTTTGAATACAATTTCCATATATTATATTATTTGAGCCTGAAGACTACCCTAAGAGAGAAATACCATAAGTGTAATTCTGCACAGTTTAGAGATAACATAATGGAAGTCAAGTAACTTACCCATGAGAAAACTGAGTTAGCATCTGAGATAGAGAAGGTTTTTATACAATTCTTCCTGCCTCCTGGTCCAGCAATGTTTCATTATGTCATGTTACTGTCTACATGAGCACTACAGTCTTGAATTGGACATCCTACAACCTAGGTGGCTTGACATGGAGAAAGGTGCCCAGGTCACCAAAGAGAAGAATCAGCCAAGAACTTTACATTCAAGGTTTGACCTTGAAATTCCCAGTCTAGGAAGCAGGTGATGCTATTGAAAATCTCTTCACTAGTATATAGGGCAAAGAGTTCAAAGACTCCTAGAGGCAAAGTGATCACTCCTGGCCATTGTTGTTGCATGAATCTCAGTACAGCTAGCAATGCTCACTGCTACCCTCCATTCAGCTCAGCCTCAGCAGACAGAAAAGGAATTGCATGGATGAGGGAATTACTCAGGGGATTTGATGCCCACAAGATGGTACCACAGCACTACACCCTAAAATGGAATGTTTCAAAGTCTGTAGCTGGAATCAGGGAAGAGACTGGGACTTTATGCAGTCATGAGAACCCTGAATCTCTTGGGAGATGCTGCTCCCTCAGAGACACCTGGCAGCTCTTCTGCCAAATCATGAATAAACAAGTCATTAAATTTTGCTTTGGTCATGGAGAAAAAACATTTTCTCTTAGATTCTTTGTCAATCTTAGCTTATTTTTAACAAAGTGAGGTAAAAAGGACCCTGGATAAGTCCACTGAAAAAGCTGGATATTAGTCCTGCTTCTACCATATCCTACCTCAGTGAAACGGTCCAAGACACTGAGCATCTCCAAGTCTCATTGAATTCATTTTTCAAATGGTTGTAATAATGTCAGACCTGAATAGAATGAAAAGGTTTCAGTGAAGATCAAATGTGGGCCTGAACTGAAAGAGAGATAAGGTAGTAAAAGATTCCTGAATTTGGTGTTAGAAAATCTGGGATTGAATTGGAAATCACTGAAAATTGAGGCAAGTCATTTATCCTGGTTGAACATTGATTTCCTTATTTGTAAAATGTGAATAACTGTATTCGCATGCTCTATCAAAATCAGTCAAGATGGTAGTTTGTAAATTATACATGATCCTATTATTGTAAATATTACTTCCCTTTTTATTCTTCTTAAATTCATTTAAGTTTTCAACATTCATTTCCACAAAATTTTGGGTTCCAAATTATCTCATCATTTCTCCTCTCCCCCACACCAAAACGCCAAGCATTCTAATTACCCCTATCACCAATCTGCCTTACCTTCTAACATCCCTCCCTTCCTTATCCCCCTCTTCTCTTTTGTCCTGTAGGGCAAGATAAATGTCTATACCCCATTACCTGTATTTCTTATTTTCTAGTAGCAAGAACAATACTAAACAGTTGTTCCTAAAACTTTGAGTTCCAACTTCTCTTCTTCCCTCCCTCCCCACCCATGCTCTGGAAGGCAAGCGATTCAATATAGGCCATGTCTGTGAAGTTTTGCAAATGACTTCAATAATAGTTGTGTAGTGTAAGACTAATTATATTTCCCTCCATCCTGTCCTGCCCCCCATTTATTCTATTCTCTTTTGATCCTATCTCTCCCCAAGAGGGTTGACTTCAAATTGGTCCCTCCTCCCATTGCCCTTCCTGCCATCATCCCACACACCCTGCTTATCCCCTTCTCCCCCACTTTCCTGCATTGTAAGACAGGTTTTCATACCAAAATGAGTGTGCATTTTATTCCTTTCTTTAGTCAAATGTGATGACAGTAAGCTTCACGTTTTTTCTCTCACCTCCCCACTTTGTCTCTCCACTGAAAAGTCATTTACTGGCCTCTTTTATGAGAGATAATTTGCCCCATTCTATTTCTCCCTTTCTCCTCCCAATGTATTTCTCTCTCATCCCTTCATTTCATTTTTTTAAAGATATGATCCCATCCTATTCAATTCAACCTGTGCTCTCTGTCTCTCTCTCTGTCTCTGTCTCTCTCTGTCTCTCTCTCTCTCTACATATATATATATATATAATATATGTGTGTGTGTTTGTTTGTGTGTGTGTGTGTGTAATCCCACCAACTACCAAGTTTTCAAGTTACAAATATTATCTTTCAATGTAGGAAGGTAAGTGGTTCAACTTTAGTAAGTCCCTTATGATTTCTCTTTGCTGTTTACCTTTTCATGCTTGTCTTGATTCTTGTACTTGAAAGTCAAATTTTCTTTTCAGATCTGGTCTTTTCATCAAGAATCCTTGAAAATCCTCTATTTCATTGAAAGACCAATTTTTCCCCTGAAGTTTTGTACTCAGTTTTGCTGGGTAGGTGATTCTTGGTTTAAATCCTAGTTCCTTTGACTTTTGGAATATCCTATTCCACACCCTTGGATCCCTTAAGGTAGAAGCTGCTAGATTTTGTGTTATCCTAATTGTATTTCCACAATACTTGAATTGTGTCTTTCGTGCTTACAGTTTTTCTCCTTGACCTGGGAACTCTGGAATTTGGTCACAATATTCTTAGGAATTTCTCTTTTTGGATCTCTTTCAGGAGGTGATCAGTGAATTCCTTCAATATTTATTTTGCCCCGTGGTTCTAGATTATCAAGGCAGTTTTCCTTGATAATTTCATGAAAGATGATGTCTAGGCTCTTTTTTTGATCATGGCTTCCAATTTTTAAATTGTCTGTCCTGGATCTGTTTTCCAGGTCTATTGTTTTTCCAATGAGATATTTCACATTATCTTCCTTTTTTTTCATTCTTTTTGTTTTGTTTTGTGATTTCTTAGTTTCTCATAAAGTCATTAGCCTCCATCTGTTCCTTTCTAATTTTTAAAGAACTGTTTTCTTCAGTGAGCTTTTGAACCTCCTTTTTTCCATTTAGCTAATTCTGCTTTTAAAACATTCTTGTGCTCATTGGCTTTTTGAGCCTGTTTTGCCGATTAAGTTAGACTATTTTCAAAGGTGTTATTTTCTTCAGCATATTTTTGGGTCTCCTTTACCAAGGTGTTGATCCACTTTTCATGCTTTTTTTTTTTTTTTTTTGCATCTCTCTCATTTCTCTTCCCTACTTTTTATACATACATATTTGTGCATGTGTTGTTAAGGGCTCATTAAGAATGCACAGTTCTCACCCCTCGGCTTTTCTCTTCAGTTACTGAAAGGCAGTTTAGATAACTATAAATAGAGAATAACTGGTCTTGATACAGCACCTTCATGCTTGCAAAACACTTGGTGTAAATGATGTCGCTTATTTCTGAGGGCAAGCCTACGAGATAAGTATACAGGTGTCATGTGCATTTTCTGGAGGAGGAAGCTGAGTTTCAAAGAGATGAGGTGACTTATCCATGGGGAACAATCAGTTTCAGAGCTAAAGATATTTGTCAGAAAGTATTTATTATTCACTTACTGTATGATAGGCATGGTGCTAAGTGTTGGGGATACAAAAGAAGCAAAAGCAAGGGTCCTGTCCTCCAGAAGCTCATCTTCTAGATGGGAGATAAACAAATAACCATGTACACATAAAGCTTATAGGTTGTCAGTGGGAGATAATCTCCAAAGCAATGGTTTCATTAAATTTTAAATTTATGAAATGAAACAAGGATTTCCATAATACAGTATAATAATAATAATAATAATAATAATAATAATAATAATAAAAGTTGCTTGTTGTTGAAATTGCAGATCCATGATGTTAACCTGGCTAGTCCTTTTAAATACACTGTAAAATTATCCTGAAATTTTTTTCTCTGCCCTCAAGAGGTGGCATTCATTACATATATGTGTGAATACATGTAAAATTATTCTATATATGTTTTTATCAGTTACGTCTCCGGATGCTGATAGTATTTTTCTTCATATGTCCTTTTTAGTCAATTTGGGTATTTATAGTAGTGAATGTAACTTATTTCCTCATTGACTCTTAAAACAATATTGCTATTACTGTACACAATGTTCCCCTGGTTCTGCACATTTCACTCTTCATTACTTTGTATATTACATTTTCCATCCTTTTCTAAGATCATTGAGCTCATCATTTCTTATATCACAGTAGTATTGCATCACAATCATACATCATAACTTGTGCAGATATGGTTTTTATCTATATCTTTCTGACAACAGGTTCATAACTTTTTCCGCTTTACTATAAAGTTCTCTACATGAGCCCCTTAGCCTTACATTACCCTTCTCAGAACCAACCTGACATGTAGAAATAGGTAGATGGGAAGGAAAAGGGGAGATTTGGCAAGTACCTTCATATGAATATCTTGGGTTTGAAGTCTCATCCTTACTATATACTCAATGCTTTTCAGGAACCTCTTCCATAGTCCCTGCTGCTATCTGTTTCAAAGGACTTAAATGATGAGAAGTTATCCCTGGTCATTCCTGCTGCAAGGATAGAGGAAGAATGAATGACCTTCTTTAAACAACTTTCTCAGGAAGATCAGTGGAAAGCAGATGAACGAGTGAGTGACGCTACGGATTGTTGTCTCTGGGATGGTTCCATGCCAATGAGTCTTAGTAGTGAAATACTTGAAAGTCAGTAGCTTAAGTCCCAAATGAAGCTGGATTCTTATACAAACCTTAGAGTACACCAGCTTTTAAACAAATACACACACATATGTGTATATATATATATATATATACACACACACACACACACACACACACACACATACATGTGTGTGTGTGTGTTTTCTATAATCACTTCCATAAATCTTAGATTTTCTGCCCCTCCATCCTCCCTCCCTGAAACAACAGGCCATCTTATGTGGTTTCTATGCATATATTCTTATTATGTACATGTTCACATTAGTCATGTTGCTTAGAGGAGCTAAAATGAATGGGAGAAACCATGAGAAAAAACAAATCAAAACAAAACATAACACAAGAGATAATATTCTGCTTCATTCTGTATTTCAATTGCATAGTTCTTTCTCTGGGTGAAGATGGCATTTTCCCCAAGAGTCCTTTGGAAATATTTTAGGTCCTTCTATTGCTGTGAAGGGCTAAGTCTACCAGAAAAACTCCTTGTACACTGTGGTTGTTACTGTGTACAATATTCTCCTGGTTTTGCTTCTTTCCCTCAGCATGATTTCATATAAGGTCTTTCAACCCTTTCTGAAGTCTTCCCGTTCATCATTTCTTATAGCCAAAAAGTATTCCATAACATTCATATGCCATAACTTGTTCAGCCATTTCTCAATTGATGGGCATCCCCTCGGTTTCCAGTTCTTGACCACCACAAAGAGAGCTGCTGTAAATGGGAACTCTTTCCATTTATATGATCACTTTGGCATGCAGTCCTAGAAGCGATATTGCTGAATAAAAAGGTATGTATATTTTTATAGCCCCTTGGGCATAATTCCAAATTGCTTTCCACAATGTTTGGATCAGCTCACAGCTTCACTAGCAATGCATTAGTGATCCAACTCTCCCACATTTTCTCCAACATTTATCATCTTCCTGTTTTGTTATGTTAACCAATCCAATAAGTGTGATGTGGTAACTCAGACTTGTTTTGATTTGCATCTCTCTAATCAACAGCTATTTAGAGCATGTTTTCATGTAACTATGCATGACTTTAATTTCTTCCTCTGAAACCTGCCTGTTCACATCCTTTGAACATTTATCAATTGAGGAATGACTTGTATTCTTGTACATTTGACTCAGTTATCTATATGTTTTAGAAATGAGACCTTTATCACAGACACTACTTGAGAAAATTCTTTCCCAGTTTTATGCATTCTTCCCACAACAGCTTTGACAGATAATTTTCCTTTAAAGACAATTGCCTACTGCACAGTCACCATATAGAAAACATGCCATTAAACTCTGCTCTGACCATAAGGACCAAACTCAAGTCTTCCAGGAAACCATTTTCTTGGCTGTGTTCCTTTGTTAATCTGTCTCATTGTTAGGAGTATTAGAAGGAGTCCTTGACATGAAAGTCAAGGATTAGTTTCTAGTCATGGTATTTCCTCATTGTGAATCCTCAGAAAAGACCTTGAACTTTTCAAAGTTTTAGTCTATTCATTTACAAAATAAGGATAAAAATCCCAGTTCTTTACATCTTGAGAGGATATTGTGAGGATCAGTTATTCATTGGACTAGAAAGACGTAGTGTTATGTAGGGGGAAAGTTATTGGACTTCAGATAGAAATACACGTTTGGAATTCTTGCTCTGTCCCTTCTTAGTAGATACAAAATACACACTGATAAAATTCAATTGAATCAAACCATCAGTAATATGAACAAAGGTATCAGGTTTAACACATCTTCAGATCACTCATGTCCAAGAAAGCTAGCTAGCATTAGAGGAGTATAATTCTTAATACTTTACAATTCACATTCACGATGGCATGTGATTATTTAGATCAAGAAAGCAGCATATCTATCTATCTATCTATCTATCTATCTATATCTATCTATCTATCTATCTATCTATCTCTATCTATCTATCTATCTATCTATCTATCTATATATATATATATATATATATATATATATATATATATATATATGTTACAGGTATCTGAACGCAGTGATATTATGTGAACAAAAGGCCAAGCACCAAAACCCAAAGGGAATTCTATTTTTGGGGAATGGGTGTGAGAAGGCAATTAGGGTTATATGAGTTGTCCAGAGTCACAGAGCTAGTAAGGGTGTAAGTCTAGATTGTAAATCAGGTCCTCCTGAGTCCAGGAATGATGCTTTATCCATTGCATCACTTAATTGACCCAATAGAGGAAATTCTTTAGAGGCATAGAGAGAGGGAATAGCAAAATCTTAAAATCAGAGGCCTCTCAGAGATCAACAAATTTAATATATAACTGAAAAGGAATATTCTCTATAATACACCTCATAAATGGAAAACTCCCCTGAAGACTTCCATTGAAGAATTATTCAAGGCAGACTGTCAATTGTGAATTTGTTAGTAAAACTTTTCCTTGCCTAATGTCAAAATATGCCTGTGAACATTCTAGCCATTTGCCTCTGTTCTGCCTTCCATGGCCCAGCAGAATGGGTCTAATCTCTCTTCCAAAAGACATATCTTCAAATACTTCATCCAACCACACTGAAATTTTCATTCACTAAGATAAATGTACCCATTCCTTAATTTTTTTTATATAGAATCTTCTTCAGTAAATCTCACCTTTGTATGATCCAGGTCTTTCCTAAAATGTGACAATCAGGACTGAAGAAAATACTCATGTGTACTCTGAGAGGGGACAACTGGATGCTACAGTGGATAAAGCACTGGACTTGGAGTCAAGAAGATCTGAATTCAAATCCAGTCTCGATATTTTCTAACTGTGTAAACCTGGTCAATTCACTTTATTTGCCTTAGCTTCCCATTTGTAAAATGGAAAGACACCAGAGAAAGAAAAGTTCAACCACCTCAGCATCTTTGCCAAAAAATTCTCAAGAGCAAAGTCCATGCTGTTGTTTAGAATAGGATACATTCAAACAATTGAACAACAAAAACTCTAGAAAGGACAGAGGATTGCAGCTTCATTACCTCCCTCATTTGGGACAAATGGTATCTCAGTGTGGTCATGCATGGCATTACAATTTTTGCTTCCACGTATAACATTCACTGATATTATACTAGTAGCAGAGAAGTATCCTCTGTATTTTTGCAGATTAAACCGTGACTTCATTATAATAGGCTAGTATCAGTTGATTTCAACATCCCTCAATTCAGTTCACAAATGGAGCATGGATAGTGTCACACTGTTGGAAGAAACACCAGAGACCAACTACATAATTAGGCCCCAGTTTCTTCCTCTGTGAAATCCATGACTGCTTTCAACTTGAAGTCCAACTGTAAGTAATTTCAAGGTCCCTCTCTCCCCATGAAGACTTCTGGGCACACATAGCCTTGTTTAATTCTGGATAGTGACTTACAAAATGATTTCTCTCTCTATTGTTAGCTTATGAATGCTGAATAGTGTTATTCCTGAAGAGGAATCAACTTACATGTTGATAGTATGGCATGTTCCTAAGTTGCTGCCAATTAGGTCAAGATAGGCCTCCAACTTTTATAAAATAATTCAAAGTCCTAAATCCTGGCCAGTCTTTATTCATCCAACCACAAAATCAAGAGTTAAAAAAAATCCCTCACAGGAACCCCTATTCAAATCTAGAAACACATAAAGCATCAAAAGAAGCTCTTATCATGAATGGAATTCATATTGAAGTTCCCATCAGGATATTGCACTGATGTTACAAAGATAACAAAAACACAAGAACAAAGGTCTTTCCATACCTTTAGGACCATTTTGTGGTTTATATTCCTCCTGAAAGTTAACCATACTGCAGTGGTGTTCTGGAGCCAACTCTAAGTGACTCACAAAAAGAAAATTACATTTTGAGTGTGAGGACTCAGACTGTAAAAATGAGGAAATGCTACAAATGAAGACTTGATTTACTGTTTTGTTGATGAACTAGTTTTCTGAAAGTGATGGAGAAAATAAGTTAAGTTGAATTCAAAGTGTGTCACAAATATAGGTTTGTTTTTTCTTCTGGAGATCTCGTTCTTAAGTATTTGCCAGCTCTTCTCTGCTTTAGAGGCTGCTGAATAAGCAATACCATTAACGTCAAAGTTATATCTTCAGGGACTGTCCCTTTGAAATTGTTAAAAAATTCTGTACCTGACCTTCCCATTTCTAGGAATATTTCTACAATTGGTATATAGCACTGAAATGTGTTTGTGGGAAGGGATCTATGTAGCACAGGGGAAAGAGCACTGGGCTTGGAAACAAGAGGAGTCATCTTCGTGACTCGAGTAGTGCCTCAGTAACTTACTAGCTGTGTGAGCCTGGACAAGTCTCGTACCCCAGTTTACTCAACTCTGAAATGAGCTAGAGAAGGAAATAGGAAACCATTTCAGTATCTTTGTCAAGAAAACCCAAAAATGAGGTCATGAAGAATCAGAAATAACTGAACAACAACAAGACAAGACACATATCATTCATTCCACATAGCAATCATATAAGGTAGAGAATATTATTAAGGTCTTTTAATCATAAGGAAACTGAAATTGGTACTGACTTTGTTCTCTACAACATGAAAGTGTCTAAGAAAATATAAACTCAGGTCTTTCCTAACTCCAAATCTATAACATTTTCTACAGCATAACATTACCTTTAAAAACGTTTGGGTAACACTACTACATGTATAAGAAAAATATTCTAATTTTGGGACTGGATACCAGACTATATTTTCTGTCTAAGGAAAAAGATGATCTAATTGAAATTGCTTCCCTTTCACAACTTTTATGACAGCATTCTTAACATCTTTGTTTCTAAGACTATAGACTAGAGGGTTCAACATAGGGATAACCATGGTGTAGAATACTGAAGCAATTTTGTCTGTGTCCATGGAATGGCTTGAGCTAGGTTGGAAGTACATGAAGATTACTGTCCCATAGAATATGGACACCGCTGTCAGATGGGAAGCACAGGTGGAGAAGGCTTTCTGGCGGCCTTCTGCAGAATGGATCTTCAGGACAGTGATGAAGATTAACAAGTAAGAGGTAAAGATAACAAGAAAGGGGAAAAAAGTATTGAGGGACCCTAAGATAAAGACTAGTAACTCAGTGATGTGAATATCAGTACAAGAGAGAACTAGGAGAGGGGGAATATCACAGAAAAAGTGATGGACCACATTGGACTTACAAAAGGAAAGACTAAACATGTTTCCTATGACTATAGAGGAGGTCAGAAAGCCACAGAGGTAAGCACCACTGACCATATATGCACATACAGTTGATGTCATGGTGGTGGTGTAATGTAGGGGCTTACAAATAGCTGCATGGCGATCGTAAGCCATGGAAGCTAAGAGGAAACTTTCAGTAACAACAAAGGCTCCAAAGAAAAATAACTGTGTAGCACATGAATTATAGGAAATGATTTTGTCCCCTGTGAGGAGACCAGCCATCACCTTGGGAGTAATAGATGAGGAGTAACCAAAATCCACCAATGAGAGGTTACTGAGGAAAATGTACATGGGAGTATGGAGGCAGGATTCACTGTAGATCAAAGCTACTATTCCCAGATTCCCTACCAGTGTGATGAGGTAGATGAGGGTGAACATTATGAAGAGAGGAACTCGAAGCTCTGGGACAGTGGTTAGTCCTGTAAGGATGAACTCACTCACATCAGATCTGTTCCCCATAGATGTCATTTGAGGGTGTTTTTATTCACCTGCAACAAAAGAGCAACCATCAGAAAACTCCACTTTGCATGATGAACACATTTCATAAAACATGGTCATTGACCTATCTTCTGTTAGGGCTAAAAATGAAGAATTAAGGTACCAAGAACATTTATATAGTTGTTACAGCAGTTACTCAAGGCACCCAAAATTCACTCATCCATTTTCTCATAAAGGAAGAGAATTCTTCAGGTATTACTTCTCACTTTGTTTAGTCTATTACACATTTATCAATCCCCAAATTGACATTCCCCACTTCAGGAAAGGGAAGTATCTTATTCTCTGTCAAAAGTCAGCATAAGAGGGTGGATTGCTGTTGGTCAGGATTGGCAACCAAGATTTTTTCTTATTCATATGTTTCACTCTGATAAATAGAGGGAGCAGAATAATAAAGAAGAGCAAGAGATCAAGTAAGAAAAAAGTTGAAAATCTGAGAGAAGGGAGGAGAAGATCAAAGAAAGTTGTCCATGAGGTTGCTAGAATCCTGCTCAGCCATGAAATCTTTGGAGTTTTAAGGGTTATGAAATATACTGAAAGCACCAGTTGGGGTATAGGAACAACTGTCAATGAACTCCAGGTGCATACTTGCGAGACTCATCTGTACAATAACCACCGGTGGATCACCTAAAAATAAATATACGATTTCCAAATTTGTTTCCTTCCCAAAGTCTGACCCTTTCCCAATTCTCCCCCATTGCCACTATGGAAACAGAAGGTGGCCACAAATAGGAATATTTGTCCTTCTATTCCCTATATGATTTTTTGGGTCCCAGAGAGATCACCAACTTTGGAGCTACCTTCCTTCAAGTTTGAGATAAAATCTCACCTACAAGGAGTTTTTTTGATCCATTCATCTAAATTTCAGTGCCTTCTCTAATGTGTCCTGGAAACAGTTTATTTGTGAAGTGATACTTCCACGTTATTTTTATAGATATTGTGGACTCCTTGATGACATGGTCTCTATTGAACCTTTCTTTGTATTCACATTGCTCAGCATGATGTTGGACACATAGTAGGTAACATAGTAGGTAATAAATGTCTGTTAACTCACCGATTGACCGGTAGTAAACTTCAATGTCCAAACTAAGCTAATTTATTCTTCAGGAATCAGATAATTACATAGTCCATTCCCAGGTACCACTTTAAGGCTTTAGATCTTGAAAGAACCTACCACAATTCTGTATCACTCACTTAGTCTTAGAGTGGTTTATTTCATTTCCCCCACATGAGATACTAAAAGTTTTCATAGAATTTATAATTAGGCTGCCACATGCTATTTATAATATTTCGTATCTTTAGAAACATATATAGTAAACATAAGCAGAAAATCTCAAGTCAGCATGGATCCTAAGAAGCCATCTACTTCAATTCACATCTGATCAGTAGTATCCTCTATGAAAGCATGCCAGAAAAAACACAACAGCTGGTTAAGGAGGAAGAATGAATGATAAGAGATATATAGGTCTAGTAACACTTTGGGATCCCCGAGGAATGATGCCTCATATGCATGATGAATTCGTATTTCTAATCCAGGAAAATAAATCTGGTTTCCAAGGTACCATTTAGATTTTAGGGATTCGTTTCATAACCGGAATATAGTTCTGGAAAAGTTTTCCCCTTATTTGCATGAAATAGCATAGATTATTGTAAGTTATTATAATTTTAAGGTGAAAAAATATACTCATTAAAAAATCTAGGAACCACAGGGGGAAAATGTGGTGGAAAGCATTTGTATTATCAGTATGTTACTGATGGGTGTCTTCACGTATCTGGACATCTGCCAAAATGTTCTCTCTTATTCTTTTTTTCTGTGTTTCAATGCTTCTCCCTTTCTCTGTCTCTCTGTGTCTACCTATGTATCTCTGGAAATTTATCTCTATCTCTTCCTGTCTCTGTTTTTCCCTTTCACTTTCTCTGCCGCTTTTTTCCTGTGTGTCTCTTTCTATCTGCACATCTGCCTACCTACCTCTGTCTCTCTCTTCAAAGAGTAACCAAATGAAGGAATAAATACGAGGAAATTCTGCATTTGATTCTTATGAACCATAAGCTCTTATTAGATAGGATCAAAATAAATGGGAATGTTACAAGAATAGAGGAAAAGTAATTGAATCATCCGAAAGTTTGACATAGATATAGAAAACTAGACATTTTAAGAAATGTGAGTTACTTTTGGGGAAAGTCAATTCCAGATATTTTAGAGGAAGTATAAGGCAGAATCTTATGGACTGATGCTATTAGAAACTCAAAGATAAAGGAATAGAATGATCTCAAGAATAAAATTTTGAAGATCTAAGAAGACAAATTAACAATCAGTCAGAGAGACATAAAATAATTGCATAAAAGAAAAAAATAGACAGATAACCATTGTGGATGCAAAATCAGATCCTATTTCATAGTAACAGATTCATGGAATGTCAGGCCTCAAGATGAGCTGAAGGAAGTACAGAAAGCTGAGACTACAAAAAGACTTGGTTTTTTAATTGAAAAAAATGTATTTTGGGGGAAACAAAGAATAATCAAATTAGGAACTGGGATGATTCTCAAGGGTGATGAGAAGCAAAAGGAATGTTAAGGAAAAGTAGAATTACTCAGTTTGAATTTTGTTTTCATTTTTTCTGAAGAATAGACTAATGGTTGGATATAGAATAACAGAAAAACTAAGAATTGATACAAAGATAATAAAAACTGAAACCCATATTAGGGAAGAGAAGGGAAGAAGTACTTTTATAGCATCTTTTATGTGCCAGACAATGTGCTACACCTCATCAATTCTAGCTTATTTTATTCTCACAAGACTGTGAACTAGATACTTTTATTATCCACATTTTAACGTTGAAGAAACTGAGGAAAATAGAGGGTTCAGGATTTACCCAGGGCAATATATTAAGTCTGTGATGGATTGAACTCAGGACTTTCTGAGTCCAGTCCCAATGATCTGTCCACTTTACCAGAGTTCCTTCTTTAAAATTTGCAAAGTCCCTTAAATACTTTGCATCATTTGATTACCACAACAACCTTGTGATGTATATGGCAACAAACAAACCGAAAAACAAACGCCTTGACCTTACACTGGATGGAGAGGTACAGTATCCGGGTGTATAGACCTGGTTCTCTCTAGTCTATATTTGGAGCAGCATTATAATTTACTTGTGGGTTCCACAGTTTGGAAGGACATCGATAAGCTGGAGATGCTATGGAAGAGTTCAGCCAAAATGTAGAAGGAACTTGAAATCTTGCCATACTGGGATTGGTGGAAGAAACTGAGGGTGTAGAACAAGATAAAAATGAGTTTGTGTGATGGAGTTGGGATTAGTTATCTTCAAGTAGTTTCAAGACTGATATATGGAGGAAGGATTTGGTTTATTGCATTTGTATAAAAAGAGAGGAAGCAAGAGGAAAGATCAGAAGGTAAGAAGAAACAAATTTGTATTTAATGTAATGAAACTATTCCAAAAATGTTTCTAATCAAAGGCGGAAGAGGCAGTTTTAACTGGATGTAATGGATTTTCTCTCATGTAAAATCTTGAGAGAAGAACTAGTTGACCCTTTGTTCCAAACAGCACAGATACACAGACACACAGGGATGCATACAGATTCATACAGAGGCACACAGAGACAAAGATACACCTGGACAGATACGTATCTATATGCATACAGATATTTCAATCCAGGAATTGATGATCCTATGACTAATATCAATTTTTGAAGATATTAGTCATAATATTAATCTTCATAACACCAATATCAATTTTAAAGATGTTCATTAGTCTTTATAACACTACACTGAAATAACTTTTTTTTTCTAATATGGCTAATGTGAGACTGACAGATAAAAACAAAGTGAATAAATAAAGCTTTATCTCATGGACTGAAGAGCAGAAAAAAAATCTGTCTTTACGACTAATGACAATGAAAGATTTTTCTTGAACATAATAACAACTATATTAATTGGAAAGCAAACAACCAACCTTAGAGTCAATATTTGTAGTAATATTTATCTCAGACGCAACATGCGTTCCTTTTTCATCATTGATACTATGGAATCAAATATGTATAAACATAGCCTATGGCAATCTTTTTCACCGATATACTCGAGATTGAGTTCTCTTGAGTTCCCATGTCTAGAGAGACCCCTTCTCAGTCACCAGGCCTGACAACGTGAATTGTTTTCTACTCCAAAATGCCCAGGTATTAGTGAGCAGCACTCTCTTAGAAAGACTATTGAGTAGAACTCTGAAGACTTGAGCTCTAATACTGCTTGCATACTCATTAATTTCTTCTGGAGTTTCATGGAAGTTAATCCTTCTGTACTTCTGCCTGCTCATTTGAAAATGGGAAAAATATTTCTTAAGGTATGAAGGTGGTCACACAGTTGTTTCAGAAAAGTTTCAAGAATCAAATGCCATAGGGATGAGACTTACCATGATCAGTGAAGGTTATTGGACTTTTATATGATAACAAATGAGCAGGGGGTCTGAGAAACACAAAAACATAGAGAAAAGAGGAGGGAGGTGCTACTATGCTACAAACTACTGGGGAGGCATTGTGGCGTAGTAGAAAGGGCTTTGATCATTGAATAAAGAAAATATGGATTTAAATTCCACCTCAGACTCTTATTAATTGTACATCTGGATAAATCACTTAAGTCAATCAACCTTAGATTATTACTATGTAAAGGGGGGAAGGACATAACAACAGTGGTATTTATCTTGGACAGTTGTTCGGAGATTTAAATGAGGAAGTCAATACAAAGCTCTTTCCAAATGTTATATGAATATGAGCGATCACCATTCTGGGTAAGGACTCTATATCACCTAAATTTTCTTATCAAACTCCTCCCCGAATTTTTTTACTGCAGTGCTTTGCAGACAGTATATCCTTAACCAACATTATCAAATTAAGTTTTTATTTGGACTACACAATCAACCATCACTCAAATGGTTCCTTCAATTACTGAAGGATGATAAGTTTGAAAAGCTTCAAGCAGTAGATAATAACAGGTGTAGATAGTGGCCTTGGATGCCTGAACAAAATCTCCATAAATTATCTCATTTTGACCCTAAGATAGCCCTAAGAAATAAGTACCACAACTATAATTATTCACAATTTATGGATAAGGAAATGGAAGGGAAATGACTTACCCCTGGGGAAAGTGAGTATCAGAGATACAGAAGGTTTTGGGGCAGCACTTCCTGCCTCCATGTCAAGCAATGTTTTCACTATACCTTTCTATTGTATACATAAAGGCTGCCATCTTCTAACTGCAAATCCTAGAACCCAACTGGCTTGATTATAGAGAAAGGTGTCGAAGACTCTGAAAAGGAGAGTTAGCCATGAACTTGAAGTGCCAAGCCTAGGAAACATATAATTCTATTGGAGAAACTCTTCACTGGTGACTGGGTGAAAGAGTTCAAAAGTTCCTAGTGCCAGAGCAGTCACTCCTGACCATTGCTATGGCATGGGTGGTAGTAGAGTTAGTGATGTCAATCACTACTCTGCATTTAGCTCAGCCTCAGGAAGTAGAAAAGGAATGAGAGCAATTAATGAATGGCTCAGGGAATTTGACCCACCAGCTCATTATCCATCACTGAGCCCTATAAGTAGTTGAAGTAATGAATGAGACATGGACTTTATTCAGACCCAGAAGTCCTGCAACTCTTGGGACATGGTGCTCCCTTGAAGAAACTTGGCAGCTCTACTGCTAACTCACGAACAAAGTAAGCCATTTAATTCTGCTCTGATCATGGGGAAAACCATTTTCTCATGGGTACTTTGTCGTTGTTATCTTGTTGTTAGCCAAATAAGGTAGAAAGTGACCGCAACAAGGCCCTTGACAAAAATTGGCTTGTAGTTACACTTCTGCCATGTCCTTGCTAAGTAACATGGTCCAAGTTATTGAACATTTCCAAGATTCAACTTATTCTTCTTTGAAATGGGAGTAATAATCTCAGATCTGAAAACAGTCAACGGGTTTCAGTGAAGAACAAAGTAATACTCAATATGAAAGAGAAGTAGATTATTGAAAAGATATTCAGAGAATGAGGTAGTGGGATGAAATTGGTGGTAACTACAAAGTTTTAGGAAAATCCCAGATGAGCCTTGATTTCCTCTTTCTTCTCCTGAAAATAAATGTATTTGCATGCTTTGATTCTTATGACCATTGTCAGGACAATAATTTATAAATTATAATCACTAATTATAAATGATATTCTTCTTGTCCTTAATATTATTGCAATTCTCTTTAGAAATTTACTATGGGTTCTCAATTTACCTGTTTACCTAAATTTGGTCTTAATCTGTCATTCTCTGTCACATAGCTATGAGTACACATGTTTTTAAAATTCTGATTTGATGGTAATTAGGGGAATAATGTACTAATCATTTCCCAAGGTTTAAACTGAGCATTCAACAATCTCCCTCCCATTATTCTTGAGGTGGAGAGAAAGGCAAATACAGAATTTTTTGAATACTTTGATTCATGAAAGAAAATAACATCTCATTATCAACTATATCTCCCCCACAATGCAAAATGAAGTTTTATTTGTTGTTTGTATATTTTATATTCATTTACAAGTGTATATTTATTTTGGCCCAAAAAACTGGTTCCACATGGACAGATACTACATGCTTGTTTTCTTGATATACCCAGAATCTACACTAGGTATTAATTAAAATAGTGGCAGATTGCCTTATTGTGGAAATCATACTAAATAAAATTGGCAGTAGATGGCCGAGTAGAATTACAGCCCTACTTTTGCTCTCCTGCCATAACCAATAAAATGCCTGTAAAAATGACTCTAAACAAATTCTCCAGCAGCAGAAACCACAAAACGACAGAGGGAAAGAGATTTCCAGCCCACTATGGCCTGAAAGACCAACAGGAAAGGTCTATGGCACCAGACTCTGAGCATGGCCCAGTCTTGTTGCATAGCACAGCAAGGACAAAACTTCAGCATGCATCCATGTGCAGAATTATGGGCAGCAACTGAGGCTCACAGATTTCTCAACCCACAAACACCAAATACAGCTTCAAAATGAGGAAAAACAGAGGATATACCAGAAAAACACACAAAAATCAAGACCCCTACATCCAAAACCTCCAAAAAAATATGCAATGAACTCAGGCCATGTAAGAACTCAAAAAGGATTTTGAAAATCAAGGAAGAGAGATTAAAGAAAAATTGGAAAGAGAAATGAGAGCAATGCAAGAAAATCATGAAAAGCAAGTCAACAGCTTGCTAAAAGAGAGCCAAAAAAAATGCAGAATAAAATAAAATCTTTAAAAATTTACTAACCCAAATAGCAAAAGAGGTCCAAAAAGCCAACGAGAAGAATGCCTTAAAAAGCAGAACTGGCCAAATAGAAAAGGAGGTTCAGAAGTTCACTGAAGAAAATAGTTCTTTAAAAATTAGAATGGAGTAGATGGAAACTAATGACTTTATGAGAAAACAGAAATTATAAAACAGAACCAAAAGAATGAAAAAGATAGAAAACAATGTGAAGTATCTCACTGAAAAAAAAACTGACCTGGAAAATAGATCCAGGAAAGATAATTTAAAAATTAGTAGTCTACCTGAAAACCATGATCAAAGAAAGAATCTAGACATCATCTTCCAAGAGATTATCAAGGAAAACTGCCCTGATATTCGAGAACCAGAGGGTAAAATATAAATGGAAAGAATTCACCTATCACCTCCTGAAAGAGATTCCCAAAGGAGAACTCCTAGGAATATTATTGTAAAATTCCATAGTTCCCAGATTAAGGGTAAAATATTACAAGCAGCCAGAAAGAAACTAATCAAATACTGTGGAAATACAATCAGAATAAGATAGGATTTAACAGGTTCTGCACCAAGGGATTGAAAAGCTTGGAATATGATATTCCAGAGGTCAGAGGAGATAGGATTAAAACCAAGAATCACCTACCCAGCAAAACCGAGTAAAATCTTCAGGGGGAAATAATGGAATTTCAATGAAATAGAGAACATCCAAGTATTCTTGTTGAAAAGACCAGAGCTGAATAGAAAATTTGCCCTTCAAATACAAGAATCAAGAGAAACATGAAAAGGTAACCAGGAAAGAGAAGCCTTAAAGAACTTATTAAAGTTGAACTGTTTACATTCCTACATGGAAAGATATTGTGTGTGACTCATGAAACCTAGTTCAATATTTGGTTAGTTAGAGGGAATGCATATATATATATATATATATATATATACACATATATACATATACACATACACACATGTATATATGTATGTAGGTGTGTATGGGTATGTATAGATATGCATATTACATATATGTAGTTATACATATATAATATATGTATATATACATAGATGCATGTGCTTATGCGTGTGTATACACACACACACACACACACACACACACACACACACACACACACTTAGACAGAGGGCACAGAGTGAGTTGAAAATGAAGGGAGAATACCTAAAAAATAAAATTTGTTGTTCAACGCAGTGTCTTAGGAGTAAGAGAAAGGGACAGGGAAAATGTAACAAATCATCTCACATACAAGAGTGAAGAAAGAGTTTCTACAGTGGAGGTGAAGAGGGGGTACATGAAAGGAAACAATTGAGCCTTAATCTCTTGGGATGTGGCTTAATGAGGGAATAACACACACTCAATTGGATATGGAAATCTATTTTACCCTGCAGGAAGGTAAGGGGGTAGGGGATAAGAGTAGGAAGATAATAGATGGGACAGCAAATTTGGGAAAGGTGTGATGAGAAGCAAACACTACTATGGGAGGACAGGTCAAGGGAGACAATGGAATAAATAATCATGAACAAGATAGTACAGAGGAAAATGTGGTTGGTCTTTTACCACATAAATATTGTGGAAGTGCATTGCATTGTTACACATGTATAACCTATATTGAATTGCTTATTTTTTCAATGAAGATAGGTGGGGAGGGAAGGAGAGAGTATGGAACTCAAAACTTTAAGAATAAATAAGAAAACTTTAAAAATTGTTTTAATATGCAACTGGAAGCTAAGCTATACAGTCAATGGAGCATAGAAATCTATTTTGCCCTAGAGGAAAATAGAGGGGAAGGGGGATAGAAGAAGTATGTGTAATAGGAGAGAGGACGGACTGGAGGAAGGGGTGGACGGGGTGCATACTCTCCTGGGGTGGGGAATGGGGAGAAAAATTTGATTTCAAATTCTTGTGGAAGTGAATGTTGAGAACTAAAAGTAAATAAATTATGTACTTAAAAAATAAAGAAATAAATACCATGGGCATTCTTATTAAATTCCCAGATGGGAAAAATCAAGGAGGGACACCTAATACACTGAGTGATCTACTCAAGATTCAAAAAATATCTCATCAGGCCAGAATTTCTAATTTAAACTAAAATGATGAAATTTTGAAAGTAAACGTGAAATTTTGCACTCATGTTACATGCTAGCCAATGTGTTTTCTCACCAAAATCGCACCTCATGTTCTAGTTCAAACAACCAGATTCAGGGTATGTGTGCATGTATGTGTGCATCTATGCATTCTTTTAATAACTTTGAAGTATAGATTTTGCCCAAAAATCTCCTAAGAAAATGAATATTATTCAATTATAATTATGAAATTCATAATTTTACTCTGTGAATAATTATAAACAAAGCTACAAACACAAATTTTTAAAACTTTAATTATTGCAAATATTTTATGTAGCACATTCTGGAAGTATTAAAAGAAATAATCCAAGAGGAATTCAAATGCTTAGTGCTATTTGTCAGATTTCCCACTAAATTTCTATGTCCTTTTTATTTTTTTGAATTGAAATAACATTTTAATAAATTGAGTGAGAAATTAGAATATATTTGCATGATATATAATTAGAATATATTTGCATGATATATAAATACATACACATATATATTTTTATACATATCAAATTAAAATTCAATACTAGTGGTTTTTTTATTTGAACAGAAGAGTATGATATTTGGTTTATCTCTAGACACGGACTTAAACCAGTTCTATATAAAATTTATGGTTGCATATTGATTTAAATCTAGAATAAAATGAAAATTCTTGGTCACATAAATTTGAGGTGGATATGGTAGGAGAATTTCTACGTTTTTGGTGGAAGAAAAATATGTATGTTTGAAAATTTAGCAATCTAACTAATCACTGAAAATATCTAGTTACTGCCTATAAATCTGTCAAGCAACAAATATTTGTTAAGCACCTACTAGGTACCAGGTATTTCTCTCAGTGCTGGAAATACAAAATGTGACAAAAGACAGCACCTTTTCTCATGGAGAAGAGCATGGAATAATAAATGTACTTGACATTCAATTGTACATATTGCCTTTTTAAAAAAAAAAAAACAAATGTGTGTGCGCGCACGTGTGTGTGTGTGTGTGTGTGTGTGTGTGTGTGTGTGTGTGTAAACTTTAGTAGGGTAATGCTTTATTCAGTTATTTGTTCTCTTAGAGGTAGTCTTTTGGCATTTTGAAGAGAGCATTGGACCTGTTGTTCAAATATATCCACAGGCATTAGCTGCGTGATATTAGACAAGTCGTTTAACCTCTATTTATTTCAGCTTCTTCAACTGTAAAATGTAGACAATAAGAGAACTTCTCTTCCAGAGTGATTATGAGGATTAAACAGCATTGTATTTGTAAAACCTGTCATATGATAAGTGCTACATAACTGCTAACACTCATCATCATCTTCATCATCACCATGATCACCATTACACAAGCACTGTTATGCTGGCTATACCCTTATAGAAAGTCTACTGAAGGACTGACCAACGTTGCCAATCAGGTCATTTGAAAAGTCACCAAGTAGAAGAACTGTAACAGGGTGGAGTCAAGATGGCAGAGTAGAAGTTCAGACCTGTAGAAGTTCCCCTGTAACCCATAAAATACCTATAAAAATGACTCTAAACGAATTCTAGAGCAGCAGAAGCCACAAAACGACAGAATGCAAAAGATTTCCAATTGAAGGCAGCCTGGAAGGGCGACAGGAAAGGTCTATTTTGTTGGCCACAGTGTGCAGCACAGCCTGGCCTTGGCCACGTGGAAGGGACAGGACTGGAGCCGACCTCAGAGTGTTGGGAATCCCTGACAGCAGCTGCAGTTCCCAGATACCTCAATCCATAAATGCCAAAGGTAGCTTCAAAAGTCAGTGAGAAAGTGCTTTCACCTGTGTGAGAAGAGAATGTGGACTGGTTGTATAGCCCCAGGATGGCAGTAGTTGCTGTGGTACACAGGAGCCCTCGGTCTAAAGCCCATGGGGGAATCACATGATCTGATCTGCATCTCAGCCCTAAGTGGTGGCCCTGAGTTGAGGAGGAGTGCTAGATGGCCTGGTGAAGCTGGTGCAGGCTCTGGAGAAGGAATTAGACTCACAGATCTTGGGCAAAAAAGAGTGCTTGTGTTTACTCCCAGAGCAGAGTATAGGTCAGGAGAGACGCAAACTCCTCTCCCTTGATTGTGCCACCTTGAAGGAAGTGAGAATTTACAGGTATCCAGAATATACTCTTCTCTCGACAAAGACCTCAAAAATCAAGTAACTGTCAGGGAAAATGTCCCAAAAAATGGAAAAAAAATGATACTATACAAGGCTACTCTCTTAGTAAACAGGTATTTTCTTCTGTCCTTTCAGATGAAGGAGAACAATGCATGCCATCAGAGGAAGACATAAAAGTCAAGGTTTCTGCATCCAAAGCATCCAAAATAAATATGCAATTGTCTCAGGACAGGAAAGAGCTCAAAAAGGATTTTGAAAATTAAGTAAGAGAAGTGAAGGAAAAATTGGGAAGAAAAATGAAAGCTATGCAAGAAAATCATGAAAAACAAGTCAACAGATTGCTAATGGAGACTGAAAAATGCTGAAGAAAACAACATATTTAAAATAGGCGAATTCAATTGGAAAAAGAGGTCCAAAAAGCCAATGAAGACAAGAATGCTTTTAAAAATAGAATTAGCCAAATGGAAAAGGAGGTTCAAAAGCTCACTGAAAAAATTCGTTCTTTAACAATTAAAATGGAGCATATGGAGGCTAATTACTATATGAGAAACCAAGAAATTACAAAACAAAACCAAAAGAATGAAAAAATAGAAGGTCATGTGAAATATCTTATTGGAAAAACAATTGACCTGGAAAATAGATCCAGGAGAGACAATTTAAAAATTATAGGAATACCTAAAAGTCATGATCAAAAAAGAGCTTAAAAAATATTGTTCATGAAATTATCAGGGAAAACTGCCCTGATATTCTAGAACCAGAGGGTAAAATAAATATTGAAAGAATCCACCAATCACCTCCTGAAAGAGATCTGGAAAGAGAAACTCTTAGGAATATTGTAACCAAATTTCAGAGTTCTGAGATCAAGGAGAAAATATTAGAAGCAGCTTAAAAGAAACAATTTGAGTACTATGGAAATACAATAAGGGAAACACAGGATCTGTCAGCTTCTACAATTAAGGTCTCAAAGGACTTGGAATATGATATTCCAGAAGTCAAAGGGACTAGTATTAAAACCAAGAATCACCTACCCAGCAAAACTAAGTATAATATTTCAGGGGTAAAAAGTTTTCATTCAATTAAATAGAGAACTTCCAAGCATTCTTGATGAAAAGACCAGAGCCAAATAGAAAATCTGATTTTCAAACAAAAGAATCATAAGAAGCTGAAAAGAAAAAACAGGAAAGAGAAATCTTAAGGGACTAAAGTTGAATTCCTTACATAACTACATGGAAAGACAATATTTGTAACTCTTAAAACTTTTCTCAATACTTCAGTGGTCGGAGGTATTATATACACACATACACACATTATATATATATATAAACATAGAGCATAAGGTGAATTGAATAAGAAGGGATGATATGTAAAATATAAAATTAAGGGGTGAGAGAAATACAACGGGAAAAGAAAGGGAGAAATGGAATGGGGCAAATTATCTCTCATAAAACAGGCAAGCAAAAGCTTTTTCAATGAAGGGGAAAGGGGGGAGGTGAGAGGGAAAAAGTGAAGCTTACTCATCTTATTTGTCTTAAGGAGGGAATAACTTGAACACCGAATTTGGTATGAAAATCTGTTTTACACTACAGGAAAGTAGGGGAAAAGGGGATAAGAGCAGTGGAGGGGGCATGATAGAAGGGAGGGCAAATTAGATGAGGGAGTAAGTAGAAATAAAGACTTTTGGGGATAGACAAAGTCAAAAGAGAGAAAAGAATAAATAGGGGGCAGGATAGAATGGAGGGAATTATAGTTAGTCTTATATAACATGACAATTGTGGAAATCTTTTGCAAAACTTCACATATATATCTTATGTTGAATTGTTTGCCTTCTCAGGGGGGATGAGGGGAGAGAGGAAAAGAGAGAAGTGGAAACTCAAAGTTTTAGGAATGAATGTTGAGAATTGTTTTTGCACACATCTGCGAAATAAGAAACGCAGGTAAAGGGGTATAGAAATCTATCCTGCTCTGCAAGAAAAGAGATAAGATGGGGATAAGGTAAGGGAGGAGTGTAATAGAAGGAAGGGAATATTGGGGCAAGGGGTAATCAGAATGCACAGCATTTTGGGGTGGTTGTAGGAGAGAGATGGGGAGAAAATTTGAAACTCACAGTTTTGTGTAAATGAGCGATGAAAACTAAAAATAAATAAATAAATGTAAAAAATGTTGGGTACGGGGAGCATGCCACAAACACTTCTCCCCTACGTCTCCTTTTGAATAGTACTTAGAGCAAAATAACAATTTTTCTATGATTTACAAAAGAGGAGTGAAAGGAGAGGAGAAAGGAAGCAATGTTTTTCAACTAAACTTCTGGCATTCCAAAAATAAGATATGATGAGAAAATAAGCAGTGTAGGGAAGAGTAGGGACCAGAAGAGTGGAGGAAGTAAATAGATATGAGGGGTTATGATTACAGATTCAGCAAAACTTGGCAACTGATTGACTGTCGGTGATGAGAGACTACTCTCTCATTAAAGTACGATTTTAAAGTACTAATCCTGGGAGATTGGAATGAAAAAAAAGGTAGGTCTTTAGAAGATAGATGCATGTATTGTTTAATGAAATTATGTATTCATTTTAAACATTCTCCTTTTGAAAAATTGAGTTC
This sequence comes from Bettongia penicillata ogilbyi, assembly GCA_023548195.1. Lineage (NCBI taxonomy): Eukaryota > Metazoa > Chordata > Mammalia > Diprotodontia > Potoroidae > Bettongia > Bettongia penicillata. The sequence continues at coordinate 368,017 of JAJHZJ010000479.1, read as the reverse complement.
CAAATTCTCTCTCTCTACCATGTCTCCCACCGATTTAGAAGACATATATTATCAAATATACATGTGAAATCATGCAAAACATATTTTTGTGTAATTTGCTCCTTAGCAATGTTATCAAAAAAGCAATAAAAACAAGAAATAAAAAGAATTATAACATGTAGGGATTATGATTAAATCAGCAAATTTCAGCCTTAATACTGAAATGAGAGGTAATAGGTCTGTTTCCACAGACCATCTATCATGGTCTATGATGATTTCAAGAAATCCTGTATTGAGAATGTCCAGTGAACCCGCTTTCTAAACAGTTTGATAGTTTGTCTTCAATATTTCACAGCTACTACAATACAATTACATAAGGTGAGAACGAAGGAAGGGAGCTACTCTGGGGCCATGGACAGAACGAAAAGGAAGGAATGCATTTGTGTGAGGCCATCCATTGAGAATCAATTTGCCTTCAAAAGTATAATGCTTGTGATACTTTGGAAACAACTTAAAAAACTGAAAAACTGAAAGAACCCCTCACATTTATCAGAAGTTGTCCAAGAGCAGGATGTAATATTTGTTCATGGCTCAAATTGTGCACATGGTCTGGACAGCTTCAAATTGCTGTAAAAGCAAATCTAAAATGCATCAAACATGTGCGTGCTTGTCATAGTGGGAAAAAGAGATTTATAAACTAATTCAGTGACTATTTAATGTTTATACTACCAATAAAATGTGGTGACCTGAAACTTCTGGTTCTATCTTTACCTATTGCCTAAGTGTTTGTGAACAACTCAATGGGAAACACGGCATTAAACCATTCTATCTCTAATCTGTGGAACTATTCTGGGTCTTAGTCCAGCCTTTCAAAAAATAGGTGCTTGGTTGATATTTGTTCAATTTCATTGAGAAAAGCAAAAAGAAGCTCAAGACTCTGATTCAAATACTCCATGTGGAGAGCAGTAATGATGTGTGGAGAATGTTAGTTCTTCAAAATCTTCAGATTCTCCCTTTGACAAAAATAACTATGATTTTCTTAGTGATGCCTGCCTTTATTGAATGGAGTCATGCAAATACTTGCACGCTCTGCTGCTGCATGATGTACCACCATTAGTAATGAATGAAAGAATAATGAAAAAGCATTTTTTAAGTGCCTCCTGTACAAAGTATTGTGCCAAGTGCCGGGATATGTATTGCAAAGCAAAACAGCCCTTGCTTTCAGGGCTGCTCTTGAAAAAGGAGAAGTCACCTTTAAAACTTTTCAGGTACAAACATCATGAAAAGGACCAGGCTGCACAGATAGCTCCCACAATATGATTTCCTCTGATATTATTATCAATTTACCATTTCATTGAAAAAAAGAAACTAAGTCAATACATAATGGTTAGCCATTTGACAGTGCAAATACCTTGGGTAGCAAGAATATGTCCTCCCTTAGGTCTTCAGTCACACTGATGGCAGAGAGGACAGGGAATGAAGAACTGGAGAAACTTTTGTCAGACTACAAGAGCTACTACCCTGACTTATTGCTTCAAGGACTGTGCTACTGGAAGCAGGGCAGATGGTCTCAGAGTTTCACTATTCTCAGGACATTTCTGTTCACCTGTCTTTTAATTGGAATTATTCAGTGATGGGTTCTACTGATAAGGATCATAGTAGACTTACCATTTTTTCTCCAGGTCATTTACATATGAAGAACTAAGACAAACATATGTGTGTGTGCATGTGTGTGTATGTATGTATATATGTGCATATATGTGTTTGTGAGTGTATGAGGCCTGATTTAAGCTAAGGAAGGTGAGTTTTCCTGATTCTCTATCCAGTGCTCTATCTATTGTGCCACATAACAACCCTGCCAATGCCTTATATAACTTCTAATACGTAAGGTTTATGGGAGGAAATGGAAAAAATGCTAGAGGATAAAAAGGTATGAATGGGTGGTATATATACTGATAGAGAGAAGATTCCTCTATCCTGAGAATTTTGAAGAAATTCTTTAGGTTGGGAAATAGAGAATCTGGTTTCAAAAAGCTGAGAAGAGGGAAAGCTTTTATATCAATCACAGTGAATCGATCAGGGTGCCTTAAGTTAAATAGCCTCAGTATTATAGAATACAAACTCAGATGTTCTTTCAAAAAAGCAACAACAAGAACATACAAGGACAATGATGCTTACTCTGACTGTAGAATCTGAAGCATATTTCTTTCTCAAGACACATTTTTTAAAGACGAAGCACTGATGATTCATGAAATCAGACATGACGGAAATAGGAGCAGATAAGATTTGGAAATGGTGGGGGGGCAGAGCCAAGATGGCAGAGTAGAAAGACGAACATACTCTAACTTCCCCCACAGCCCATAAAATACCTGAAAAGAAAGACTCTCAACAAATTCTAGAGCAACAGAAGCCACAGAACAACGGAATAGAGGAGATTTTCAGCTTAGGGTGAACTGGAAGGCTGACAGGAAAGTTCCGTTACACCAGACACAGAGCAGAGCACAACCCAACCTTGGCAGTATGGCATCAGGAGGAGCAGGGCCAGGAGCAGACCTCCCTAGCAGTAACAGAGGTTCACAGATCCCTCAACACACAGATGCCAGAGGCAGCTTAAAGGTCAGTGGAGGGTTTTTCATCTCCATAACAAGGGAGCCAGATACTCCCCAACTTCATCTCCAGGCAGTTGTGGTGGCAGCAGCAGTGGCAGTTGCTGTGGTGGCTGCTGTGGTGAAGGTGGCTACAGCAGGCATTATTGCAACTTCAGTTTAAAGTCCCTGGGGAAACTGAGTAGCTGATATGAATCTCAGCCATGAGCCAGGCCAGGGAATAAATTCCTCTCCCTTGATTGTGCCACCTTGGAGGACCCGAGAACTCACAGATTTCCAGAGTATACCCTACTCTTGACAAAGGAACAAAAAGTCAAGTAATTTCTTGGGAAAATTCCCCAAAAGGGGGAAAAATAAAACTATAGAAGGTTACTTTCTATAGGAACAGGTATTTTCTCCCATCCTTTCAGATGAGGAAGGACAATGTTTACCAGCAGGAGAAGACATAAAAATCAAGGCTTCTGTATCCAAAACCTCCAAAAAAAATCTGCAGTGGTCCCAGGCCATGGAAAAGCTCAAAAAGGATTTTGAAAATCAAGTAAGAGAGGTGGAGGAAAAAATGGCAAGAGAAATGAAAGCAATGCAAAAACTTGCTAAAGGAGACCCAAAAAACGCTGAAGAAAATGATACCTTTAAAAATAGGCTACCTCAATTGGCAAAAGAGATCCAAAAAGCAAATGAGGAGAAGAATACTTTAAAAAGCAAAATTAGGCTCAGATTCAGTCCAGTTCAGACCCTGTCTAGCTGAGATTCTATCTGGCCCGCTTGTGAATACAAGTGTCACAAATGCTAAGGTTCCTTAAGAGGCAACCCAATTAGGCGAATCCTTAATAAACTTTGTTTTCTTTGACTTTAAGAAGGCTTGAGTCTAATTCATTCAAGCATGACCTGGACTGTCTGTATTTTGGGGTCCACTCATCACCCAAACACCTCATCACTTTTTGGTTCCCTGATCCGGAAAGCTGCTAATCTCAAGTTCTTCTGCTCCTTTTTTTTTTTTTTTTTTTTTTTTGAGGGGAGAGGACTTCCAGCCCCACAGAAAAAAATGGGACAAAATTCATTAATCCCAAGGAATTCGCCTCTTGGTTGCCTTTTACAAAATCAGAAAAAAATCGACTTCTCTAAAGATCTTAAAAAGAAAAAGTTGATATTCTTTTGCAACACACTTTGGCCTGAGCATCACCTGGAGGACAACGAAGTGTGGCCCATATTTGGGACTTTAAAATGTAATATCCTTTTACAGTTACAATTATATTGCCTCCAAAAGGGAAAATGGATAGAAATACCTTACATAAGGGTCTTTGTCGAACTCTCTCAGGACCCCATTCTCAGAACAGATTGTAAGATGCTTGTAGCTAGAGCCGTCCCACAAAAGGGAAATGGGAGTGAATTGGATGTTTTGGATGACCCTCTGTTTATGGCTGGTAGGGTCTCGACTTCACTTCCTCCTCTGCCTCTGTTCCCAACCCCTGCTCAGTTCCCAGCCTCAGGGCTTGCTGAGGTGCCTCCCTCTGCAGCCCCTCTCACTGGGACAACAGTCACTCAGACCTCAGGCCCCATCCCCACTGCAGTCTCTACAATCTCACTGCCTGTAACCAACCCCTCCTTGGGGACTCTATCTCAGGCCTCAACTATGGGCCTTGCTGGGGTGCTTCCCTCTGTAGCCCCTCTTGGTGGGGCAACATTCACTCAGATCTCAGGCCCTGCTCTTGTGGTACTTTCTGGGGCATCTCCCCCTTTCATCTTTACTCTTCCTCGGGCACCAGTGGTTCTTTCCCCTTGCCAGCCAGATCCCCTTCCCTTGCAGCTTAATCCAGTCCAGCAGGCATTCCCCAGCCCCTCCCTCACAAGAAGTGGGACTTCCTATCTTCCTTCACAAGCCCCAGTCCCCACTGGGTCAGGGCTGTTTCCCTTGAGAGAAGTACCTACCTCACCCAGTGGGACAGCCAGGATGCATGCTCTGCTCTCTCTTCTGGATCTCACCCAGATTAAAGAAAAACTGGGGAGGTACTTGGAAGACCCCACTAGGTTCACTGAGGGTTTTAGGGACATATCCCTACAATCTGAACTTTCTTGGAAGGATCTGCATATTATTTTCTTTGTCTTTTGTACCGTTGAGGAGAAGGGGAGAATTTGGGAACATGGCCAAAAGTTTGGGGATTGTATGGCTAGCAATGATCCCATAAAATACCCCCCAGGAGCAGCTGCTGTTCTTACTAATGACCAAGGATGGGATTATCAAAAGAGTGAGGATACAGGAAAGAGAGGGCTTATGGTAATTTGCCTGTTAGAAGGTCTAAAAACTGCATTTCAAAAACAAGTAAAGTTTCAAAAGATTAGGGAAATTACTCAGAGAGAAAAGGAAAACCCTGCCCTTTTTCAAAACCAGCTAGTAGAAGCTATTAAAAAGTATACAAATTTGGATCCTGACTCCATAGAAGGAACAGCAATCCTTAGCATGTATTTTATTAATCAGTCTGCCCCAGATATTAGGAGGAAACTGCAGAAATTGGCAATGGGACCCCAAACACCTCAGGCCCAGTTGCTGGAGACAGCCTTCAGAGTCTTTAACAACAGAGACCTCGTTGCGGCAGAGGAAAGAGAACGAAGGAGAAGGGCCAGGGCCAGGGAGCACACTCAATTCTTGGCTGCTGCCTTGGCCAAGAAAAGACCCAGGGAGCACCCCTCCAGGGCACCCCCTTGGAGGAAGGCTGGCTACTTGGGCAGTGGGGAAACCTGCTTTCGTTGCCACAAGGAGGGTCACTGCTCCAAGGAGTGCCCCTCCAGGGCGCCCCGCCCCCCACAGGGAGCCCCAAGGAACCAATGCCTGTGGAACCGTGGCCATGTGACCAGAAGGGACATGGGAGGAAGGATTGTCCCCAAGGATGGAAAAGTAGTGGAGCCGCCCCCCAGTACCCTGTCCTCCAGTCTTCTCAAGACTTGGAAAGATGGGAAAGCCTGGGTGCTGGCAGTGCTCCCACTTTCTCTACCTCTCTCACGAAGCCCTGGGCAAAAACAAAGGCTGAAGGTAAGGTTACCCACTTTAACATGGCTAAATTCTCTGCTTTAACCAGTCACTCTGGCCCTATCCACCCCTTGACCCCTCGGGTCATAGACACTGAAGGGGAAACTAAGGAATGTCTCCAGACATATCCCCTCCCCAGCCTACTTGAGAATCTGTTGTTTAAACACTCCTTCCTTATGCCATCCTCTGACCCTTCCCCCTTGTTGGGAGGGGACCTGATGGTGAAATTGGGGAGCCAATTTTCTCTAGTTAAACCTTTCATCTCCCTTTTGCCTCTGTTCACTACATCTTTCCCGGTTTGCTTGAGAGTGTGGGAGACAGTCAGGCCAAATATTTGGGACACTGAAATTTCAGAGAGAACAACTTCTGCCACCCCAACTGTTGTTAGCCTCTAGGACCCAAAAGTGCTCCCCCATTTCAGCCACTATCTGATTAAGCCTGAGACCTGGGAAGGACTACAACCTTTTATTGAAAAATTCCTTAAGTATAGAATCTTTGTCCTTTGGCCATCTCCATGAAACATTGCATTCCTTTCCACAAAAAAAGTCTAATGAGAATGCTTTTTTACTTTTGAATGTACTTTTCCTAGGGAATCAAGTCCATATCAGCTAACATCGACAATTTCGCCCCAAAGCTTTCGAGATAACACTCACTTACTTGGCCACGCTTTGGGAAGGGATTTAAGGCACCTGAAACTCCCCACCCAGGAGGCTTCTTTGGCTGCTGTCATAGAAGCCCTTAATTTCTTGGGCATTCGAGGCTATAGGGTCTCTTGGAACAAAGTCCAGATGGCATGCCAGTCCATAAAGTATCTGGGCCATGAATTCACACCCACCTCTCTCTCCTTAACCTCTGAGAGAAAAAGGACAATCCTGATTATCCCTGGTCCAGCCACTAAAACAAGTTCGAGTATTTTTAGGCATGACTGGATTTTGTAGACTCTGGATTCCTAATTTTGATTTTATTGCTAAACCCCTTTATGACTCTATTCAGAGCATTGACTCAGATCAGGCTAAAGTTTTTGAGAGTCTGAAAACTAATTTGACCACCACCCCATCATTAGAGCTACCCAATCTGGGAAAACCTTTCACCCTCTGTGTTGATGAAAGGAGAGGACAGGCTTTGGGAATCTTAACCCATTCCTTAGGACCTGGCTGCAGGCCAGTTGATGTTTTTTTTTACTCAAAATATGCTTTCCTTGCTCTACATGCCCATGGAGCAATCTGGAAAGAAAGGGGATACCTGACAGGAAAAAACTACCCTATCAAAGATGTCCTTCTATGTTTTGGCCTTGCCACAGTCACCTTTAATTCTCTCCAGAGAAATTACCTTTTATGCCAGGGAAATTGTCTTTTCTTTATAATCCTTTTGTACCTGCTTGGTGTGTTTGCCTAACCTTCTTGCCAGGTTTGTCTTTTCCAGGGTACAAGTCATCAACTTACAGATGACAGCCCAAGCTGTATACCAACCTCCGTCTGAATCCTAGGTCTCCAGACCACTAGACCTGGCACCGCCCAGGTTCTGAAGTCTGGCCCCTTAAACAGGACCAATCTAGGCAGGGACAGCCCTACGCCCCTTGCCAGGAGGAAGAAGCTTCGCCCTTTACCCCAAAAGAATTTGGGTTCAATCTGTTTGAGGGGGAATGATGAGGTTCAGACTCTGGGAGCCTCCTCGAGCTCCCCTTGAATCTCCCCACTTAATCTGGCCTTTCTTACTCAAATCTAATCTTCCCATTTGTTCCGGCAGTCTCAGGAAGCCCAGGGTCTTTTCATTATCATTTCAGGTCTCCTGCACTCCCTCCTTGATCCCATCAAAATCCCATGCCCCAGGCTGCTGACCACTCCCATCAATATCTGTATCCATTCCCATACAGCCCCATCAAGATACCTGGATTGCCCCACCTGCTTCCCACCCAAACCCTCCATTGTCTGCTATTTCCTGATAGCCTCCAGCTGTTTCCAGCCTTGGATTCCCTCCTAGGACTTCTCCTCAAGACCGTTCCTAAACCCCTCCTCCCATCACCCTGGACTACCAGACCAACACCCCACACCCCCCTCACCTCCCCACCCCCGATTCCTCCTATAGTCTTTCCTGTATTTAAGTCCCACCTTGCCTCCCTGAAGGTGCTCAGATTCAATCCAGCTCAGACTCTGTCTAGAGCTGGGATTCTATCTGGCCTGCTTGTGAATACACAAGTGCTTGTGAATACACAAATGCTTGTGAATACACAAGTGCTTGTGAAGTCACAAATGCTTAGGCTCTGTAAGAGGCAACTCAATTAGGTGAATCCTTAATGAACTTTGTTTTCTTTGACTTTAAAAAAATAGCAGAATTAGCCAAATGGAAAAGGAGGTTCAAAAACTCACTGAAGAAAATAGTTCTTTAAAATTGAAATGGAACAGATGGAAGCTAATGACTTTATGAGAAACCAAGAAATTTAAAACTAAACAAAAAACTATTGAGGAAAACTGCCCTGATGTTCTAGAACAAGAGGACAAAATAAATATGAAAGAGATCCAAAAGAAACTCCTAGGAATATTGTAGCCAATTTCCAGAGTTCCCAGGTCAAGGAGAAAATATTGCAAACAGCTAGAAAGAAAACCTCGAGTACTGTGGAAATACAATCAGGATAACACAAGATATAGCAGCTTCTATATTAAGGGATTGAAAGGCTTGGAATATGATATTCCAGAAGTCAAAGGAACTAGGATTAAAACCAAGAATCACCTACCCAGTAAAATTGATACTTCAGGGGAAGAAGCAGTCATTCAATGAAACAGAGGACTATCAAGCATTCTTGATGAAAAGACCAGAGCTGAATAGAAAATTTGACTTTCAAACACAAGAATCAAGAGAAGCATGAAAAAGTAAACAGGAAAGAGAAATCACAAGCACATTACTAAAGATGAACTGTTTACATTCCTACATGGAAAGATAATATTTGTAACTCTTGAAACTTTTCTCAGTATCTGGGTAGTTGGAGGGATTATTCACACGCAAAGAGAGAGAGAGAGAGAGAGAGAGAGAGAGAGAGAGAGAGAGAGAGAGAGAGAGAGAGAGAGAGAGAGAGAGAGAGAGAGAGAGAGAGAGAGTAAAAGGTGAGTTGAATAGGAAGGGATGATATCTAAAAAAATAAAATTAAGGGGTGAGAGAGGAATTTATTGGGAGGAGAAAGGGAGAAATGGAATGGGACAAATTATCTCTCATAGAAGAGGCAAGAATAAGCTTTTCCAATGGAGGGGAAAAGGGGGTAGTACGGTGAGAGGGAAAAGTGAAGTTTACTCTCATCACATTAGTATTAAGGAAGGAATAATATGCATACTCAATTTGGTATGAAAATCTATCTTACACTACAGGAAAGTAGAGAAGAGGGGATAAACAGGGTGAGGGATGATGGAAGGGAGGGCAAATGAGATTAGGGAGTAATAAGAAGTAAACACTTCTTATTTGGACAAGGTCCAAAGAGAGAATAGAAGAAATGGGGGGGGCAGTATAAGATGGAGGGAGATATAGTTAGTCTTACACAACATGACTATTTTGGAAGTAATTTGCAAAACTATACATATATAGTCTATATTGAATTGCTTGCCTTCTCATTGGGGATGGGTGGTGAGGGAGAAAGGAAAAGAAGTTGAAAACTCAAAGTTTTAGGAACAAATGTTGAGAATTGTTTTTGCATACAACTGGGAAATAAGAAATACAGGTAATGGAGTATAGAAATTTATCTTGCCATACAAGACAAGAGAGAACATGGGGATAAGGGAAGGGAAGGATGTTAGAAAGGAGAGTACATTGATTGAAGTGGCAATCAGAATGCACAACGTTTTTGGGGAGGAGGGAAGAAATGGGGAGAAAATTTGGAACTCAAAATTTTGCGGAAATTAATGCTGAAGACTTAAAATAAATAAATACAATTTTAGAGAAAGATTTGGAAATACCATATACCCATTTCTCTCAAAAATCAAAGGATACACACAAGTAGAAACCCATTCTGAAAATAAACTATGAATATATTCATATCTAGGTCTTCATCTATGTCTACATCTATTTTATGTCTATGTCGACATCTGTCTGTATCTATATGTATAACTATACACATATCTACACATACATACGTATATATTCACATATATGTATAGTCATGTGTATTTATAGTGTAAGGGAGTTGGGTAACGGCATAATTATGTGGATATGTGTGTGTGACTGTGTGTGTGCATATGTGTGTGCATACGTGTTCAAGAAATGAGGTCTCTTCTGAAGGAATTAGGAAGTGCATATTTGGGGTAGAAAGGACCATAGAGAATAGATTCATTTTGTGAAACTCCTCAATTTTATAAAGTTTTTTTCTTTAGTGTTTTTTACCTTCATCTACAGTTAACTGTGAAATCTTCAAATACAGTTTAAATACAATTCATATTTCTTCATCCCAAAATGTAAGTAGTACATTTTGTACAAGTAGACTCCAAATTAAGCACTCGATGTATCCATAATATTTGGTAGGGAATACCCTTTATCTAAAATGTAGAAGATGTAATGGGTGAATGGAATTCACCTACCAAATGTAGAAGATTAAATATAAATATATATACACACATACATATGTTCATATATACATATACACATACATATATGCATACACATACATATATACACACATACATACGTACATGTAAACGCATATATGAATACTTAAAAATATATAACTATTTACACATATACATATATGGTATGTATGTGTATATGTATATAAACATGTGTGTATGTATGTATGTATGTATGTATACATGTTTTGAGGCCAACAGATTTAAGTGGCTTGAATAGTGTCACATAGCTACTAAGTTCCAGATTTGAACTCAGCAAGATGAGTCTTCTAGAATTCTAGCCTCGCACTTTATGCACTGTACCACTTAGCTGCCAACCTCTTGTGTTCCTTCTCCTTTAATTTTCTAAGTAAAACCATCTCTTGCATGGTACCACTGAGGCTTCATATGGCAGATTCTCAAGAAGCTCCCTAAAAAAGACCTATATTCATAGTCTTGTTATTTCAGATTCATCCAGATAACTTAGTGTCTTTCCTAAGATCTTCCATAGGGATCTAATTCATTGTTCAAGAGATGTTTTCCCAGAAGCTCACCTTCAATGATACCTAACTAAGGGTGAGGAAGAATTTTTCTACGATAAAGAAAAACAAGGAAAGGGCAAGGGGGAGGTAAGATTCTGTCATGCATGCTAATTATAGGTCACGCATATTACATGGGGACCAGGAGGATGAAGTCTCATTTCCTTCCACCCTCTTATCAGAAATTTAACCCACATTTTAGAAAATCTTAGCAATTGAAAATGATGATGATGACAGTTTGTACTCACACAAGATTCTTGGCAGGTTTGGGTTATAGTGAGAAGCTGGACAGAGATTATGGAGATCTAAGGATAATCTGTGTTGAAGTTAGTGTGTGGCTTGCTTTTGTATTTGTTTTCCAGCTGGTAAACTGGGTACTTGGTATACTTAGAGATACTTAAAGAGTGTGTATTTATTCATTCATCTTCTATGAAGCAGACATATTAAGGACTGGGAAATCAAAAACAAACAAAATCATAGATGCTGCCTTTGTTGAACTTATGAAGAGTAAGCACTAAGAAACAAGTTGACCTCATTAGATTAATGCAGGACCTTAATATTTTTAAATATTACCAGATATACTTATGATTTCACCTTCCATTTCAAACTTGTTGAGTGACTGGTATAGCACTTTTTGATGCTTTGCTGTATATATTCTTGATAGAGTGTATGCATTAAGACATGAACAAATGTACCAATTTGTTATGTACCAACGAATCCCAGATTACTGGAAGCAGTGGTACTATGTGAACACCAGGTCAGGCACCAAAGGTCCACAGAATTCTTGAGAGGGATAGAGTGAGGGAATGACAAAATCTTAGAGTCTGAAGGTTCCCAGGGGTCATCTGATTTAATTGATACCTGAAAAGCAATGTTCTCTGTGACATATCCAATAAATGGACACCTTACTTGAATATCTACAGTGCAGGAGAATTTTTCTGCCAATTTTGAATGACTGCCAAGTCGAAACTAAAATCAAGCTAAAATTTGCCTCTGGACATTATGACAATTGCTACATGTTTTGCTTTCTAGGGCAAAGCAGGCTATTTTTATTCTTCTTTTCCATAAGACAAATTTTCAAGTACATCACTCATCCACACTTAAGTTTTCATTCTCCAAAATAATTAAAGTCATTTCTGTAACTTTCTCTTTGGGATAGCTTGCAGTAAACCTCCTCTTTGCATATTCCAGGAATCAAGTTTTTTTTCCGAAAATGTAATACTTAGGACCGAATAACATTCTTGGACATACTCTAAAAATGACAGAGGATAGCATCACCTTACTAATTTGTGGCAAAAGATTTCAAAAGACAGATATTAGATTAGGAAGGAACATCAAACACCTACCATAGTCACTCATACCTCGCAAAGATTTCTGGGCTCTGATGGACTGTTTAGTCCAGGAAAATTACTTGAAAAATTGATTTGTCCTCTCTCTCTCTCTCTCTCTCTCTCTCTCTCTCTCTCTCACACACACACACACACACACACATTAACTCATTACTATTGAAAAAAAAACTATGATAAAGAGAAACTGAGACATAAGTGTCTGAGCACAGTCAGTTTATTAGCAAGGCTAGAAACTGTCAATAAAAGGCTCCTCAGGATTCCAAGATATATTTGGCAGTCTGAGTAGCTCCTTTACATAGGAGTTTATATAAGGTACCACAAACAATCCAGTGATACAAATTACATTAGTCTGTCATTATTCACATAGAGTGGAAGGATGGGCTTTGTCCCAGAGAGCATATTTTTATAACCCTGGACAACAGAGAAAACACAGAGTTTACTTATATCTCCTGAAATGTCTTATGGTGGATGAGCATCCTCTGACCAGATTGACTCATCTCTGCCAATGATCAGAAAAACTCAAAGATTTAGCTCTCTCTTAATTCCAGTCAATGATGCTTTCTATTACATTGCGATGCCCCTGGAAATAATTGTTTTACACCTCTGTGTAAAGCTAGTCTGATTAGGGAGCTGGATTGCAAAATGGGGAAAGTGTAAATTGAATTTTCTAAGACAATGTAGGATCTAATTGAAGTTGCTGTCCCCTCATCACTTTCTTGAAGGCATTTTTGACTTCTTTATTCCTGAGACTATAGACCAGAGGGTTCAACATAGGGATGACCATAGTGTAGAATACTGACACCATTTTATCTAAATCTATTGAATGATCTGAACTGGGTTGGAAGTACATGAACATGATTGTCCCAAAAAATACAGACACTGCAGTGAGATGAGAGGCACAGGTAGAGAAGGCTTTCTGGCGGCCTTCAGCAGAATGGATCTTAAGAATGGTGATGAAAATTAATAAGTAAGAAGTAAAGATAACAAGAAATGGGAAAAAGACAGTGAATGACCCTAAGACAAAGACTACTGACTCGGTGATGTGAATGTCAGAACAAGAGAGAAATAAGAGGGGAGGGATATCACAGAAAAAGTGATGGATTATGTTGGACCTACAAAAGGAAAGGCTAAATATGTTTCCTATAACTATGCAGGAGATCAGAAAGCCACAGATGTAAGAACCACTGGCTAGGAACGTACAGACTGTAGAAGTCATGGTAGTGGTGTAATGTAGAGGCTTACACACAGCAGCATGGCGATCATAGGCCATGGAGGCTAAGAGGAAATTTTCCATCGTAGCAAAGGCTCCAAAGAAAAACAATTGTGTTGCACATCCACTATAGGATATGACTTTGTCCCTTGTGAGGAGCCCAGCAATCACCTTGGGAGTAACAGCTGAAGAGTAGCCAAAATCCACCAGAGAAAGGTTACTGAGAAAGAAGTACATGGATGTGTGGAGGTGTGAATCCCAGCAGATTAAAGCTACTATGCCCAGGTTCCCTATCAGGGTAGTAAGGTAGATGAAGGTGAACATTATGCCGAGAGGAATCTGAAACTCTGGAATATCTATTAATCCAATGAGGATGAATTCTTTCACTTCAGATCTGTTCCCCATAGATATCACTGGAGCATGTTCTTATTCACCTACAACAAAAGAGGAAATGTCAGACAAATGTATTCAACGTGATGAATTAATCTAAGACTCAAAGCATGGTCAGTAACATACTTTATGTGAGGGGCAAAATTAAGGAATTATGAGGCCAAGAACATCTAGTATTAGTCATAGCAATTACTCTATGTTCCCAAAATTCATTGATCCAGTTTTTCATAAAGCTAGATTACCCCATGTATTACTTAACACCTTTTGTTCCATCTCATATAATTTTCCATATTACATATTTAATTTCCAAAGAGACATTTCCGACTTTAAGAATGGTCAATGCCTTATCGCCTGGTAAAAAAAAACAAAAACAAAAACAAACAAAAAAAAACAATCAGGATAAAATAGATATTGGGATCTTTTCCTGAATATGAAGAAGAGAAAAGAGAGGAAAAAAGGAGAAGAAGCAATGAAGTAAAAGGAAAGTTAAAAGACTGAGAGACTGGAGAAGAGGATCAAAGAAAATTGGCTGACATAGCAAAGGAATCTTGTTTAGTCCTAGAATCATAACAACTGAAGTCACTAAATGTTGAGAAGGAATAGCCACCACTGGATACTATTGACCTGGAAGTGGGAGTTATCTGTCCAAAAGACCTCTGGTGGATCACATAACAATATATGATTTCTTAATCTGTTTGCCTTACACAGCCTGTCCTTTTTCACTTCTCCCCCACTGCCACTGTGGAAGCAGGTAGAGGTGACAAAGACAAACAATTTGTCCTTTCATTCCCTAGTTTTTCTGAGTCCCAGAGAAATCACTATATCTGTGTTTTAGCCTCCTTCATATCTGAGTTAAACTCTTACATAAAGGAATGCTTTTCTAATCCATCTCAATTCCAATTCCTTTCCTTTTTTATTTCCTCAGTCTATCTTGGATATAGCTTTTTTAGAATGTAGTTACTTGGATGTTGTCTAGAGATTGTGAGCACCTTGAGGGCACGGACTCTATTTTACCTTTATTTTTTTGCAAATGCTTAGCATAGTGAAGGGTATGTATGAGGCACTTAATAAATATTTATTGGCTCCCTGATTAACCAGTGGTAACCCTCCCTGTAGGAACTAAGAAAGGTGGCCTTTGGGCATCACACAAACATAGTGCATCCTCAGACTCCAGTATAACCCTTACAGCTTGGAAGAACTTTTAACAGCTGTGTTTCACTAACTTAGGCTTAGAATACTTACTATCATTGCTGAAAACTATTAGACATTAGAAGAAAGTTTCCACAGAAGTTATAACTAGGCGGCCAGGTGCTAACTATGTCAATTTGTCACTTGAAAAAAAGCGTAGAAAACAGATTAAGAGAAACTTAAGTCAGTTTATTTCCTCAGAGGTCATATAACTCAGCTTACATCTGCCCAGGAGGAGCCTCCACCAAAGCATGCTAAATGTCATGTAATATTGGAAAAGGAGAAGTATTGCTTAAGCAGGAAAAATTATATATATATATATATATATATATATATATATATATATATATATATATATATGCATATGCACAAACATACATAAAACAAATTATTAGCTCATTGAAGTCCCTTACAAACTATGGCTAGCAAGAAAGATGAACTAGAATCTCTAATGCAAGAAAACAAATCTGGCTTCTAAGATCACATTTAGACTACATAGAAGGGACCCGTAACTGAAATGTGGTTCTGCAAAACTTTCTCCCATATTTGAGTGAAAAGTGATTGATAACAGTAGGCTGTTACTTTTTTTTTTTTTAGAGCTAGAGCTAGATATAAGGATATCTAGGGACCAGAGTGGGAGTACATGGTGGAAAGTATTTATACTGTTATCATTATAAAAATATTCTGCTGTGTTAATTATTTTTATTAGAAGAGGAAATTGATCAGAAATTTGGTAAATATCATAAAGTTGGAATGATAGAGGAAAGATACTTTAGCAATAGGGGACTTTATATACGTGTCTGCCACAATATTCTTTCTCATTTGCTTTCTCTCATTCTGATTCACTCTGTGTTTGTCTTCCACTTTCTCTGTCTCTATCTCTCTATCTCTGTTTCCACATCTCTCTCTGTCTATATGTCTGTCTTTCTCTACCTTTCTGTCTCTGTTTTATTTTCCATTTTCTCAGCTTAGATTTCTCTGTCTTTTTCCATGTGAATATTTATAATAATCTATCTTCTTAGCTAACTAGTTAGCTAGCCTGCCTAGCTGTCTTTCTTCTCAAAGTAAAGCTATTCATTTCTTGATGACAATGACATTTCTTTCCTAGTTCAAAGTGAAAGAACTAATATGAGGAAATTCTATTCTTTTTCTTTACAAAAAATGTTGAGCAACTGAGAGGTAGTGTCAAAATAATGGAGAATAGTATAGGAACAGGACGAAAGTCACTCAGTCATCTTAAAGTTTGAAGTAGATCTTTATCTTTACTTTCTTTAAAGGAAAACTCAGAATTGTTAGAAATGAAGATTAGTTTTGGGGCAGGACAGTTCTAGGCATTTCACAGGAAAGATAAAACCAAATGCTGTGAATTAATTCTAGAGGGAGTTCAGGCTTGAAGGGTTAGGGAGATCTAATAAACAAAAGTTTGAAAATGCAAGAAAAAATTGTGAATTGGGCTGACACATATGAAAAAATCCTGCAATGAAGGAAAACAGAGAGACAACCAAGGATGAATGAAAAACGAATCCTATCTTGTAGTAACAGAGTCAGAGCAGTTCCAGGGCTCAGGGTGAGAAGAAGAAGGCACAGAAATCTATAGAGTGTAAACAGATTTTTTGGAGGTGGGTGAAGGAGAATTGGCCATTTAGATGAGCAAGATATATAGAATTAGATTGCTCCTCAGGGTTAAACAGAAAAGTGCAGTAAATGACAAGCAAAGGCAGAGAAGTGAAATCTATTTTGCTTCTGTTTTCTCTGACAAGGGATTGATATTTGGTTTAGAAGAACTCAACAATTGTAGATAATTGGAAGTTACCTATATTGGTGGAGAAATGGGAATTATTTATACAGCGTCTATAAAATGTCAGGTGGGCACGTTAAAAATATTATTTTATTTGATTCTCACAACAACCCTTAAAATAGGTGATATTATTATTCCCATTTTAAAGTCGAAAAAACTGAGGTACACAGAGCTTAAGTGACTTGCTTAGGGTCACATCCTCAGTGCTTGAAGTTAGATTTGAACTGAGGGCTTCCTGACTCCAGCCAGGTCCAGTATCCTGTATCCAGTCTGCCAGAGTTGCCTCTTTAGAGTTGGCCAAGTATTTTAAATACATAGCATTAGATGATCCCCACAAAACCTTTGTGATATATGGATAACAAGAAAATCAATTTGACTTTACACTGAATGGAAGGCACAGTATCCAGCTGTATAGACGTGATCTACTGTACTCTGCATTTTTCAGGTGTGCATTTCACAATTTAGGCCTCCAGATGAGTTCAACCAGGATGGAGAAGGACTTAGAAATTTTGTTATATTGACACTGATGGAAAAAACTGAGGGTGTTTAGTATAGAAAAGATAAAAGAGGGGTGTCAGGAATGGTGTTGAGATTAATTATTTTCAAGTATCTATAAGAATGGAAGAAGGATTTAGTTTGTTTCATTTGTACCTTAAGGGAAGAATTGGGAGTAAAGAGGGGAAAAAGAACAAACATGTTTGAAGTAAGGAAACTATTCCAAAACCAGTGTTTTGCAGAAGTGAGTGCCTTGATATACACTGGATTTCTCCTCAGTTGACATCTTGAGGAAAGGGTTAGCAGACTATTCCTTCAAGATTTTTAGATAGATATACACACAGAAATGTGTGTCTCTGTACATGTTTTTGTGTATATATATATACACATACACTCATATACATGTATATATATATATATGTACCCATATATTTACATAGGTACATATATGTATATGCACCTATATATAGCTACATAGGTATATAACTACATATTTAGGTTTATGTACCATATACCAAAATATATAAATACAATTATTAGTGAGGCTAATAGAGTCAGAAGCAGAAAAATTTCTTTATCATTTTATGGGAAAACGTGACTTCTAACTTTTCTTCTTCTCCTTGTATTCATAGGAAAGTCACATCATCTAAGAGCTTCTGTTCATTTACATATCAAAGACGATAATATTCATGACCTCTACATCACAGAGTTCTTCTAAGTACAGGAGAATTGTTGGATAAAGTGTTTTGAAAACATTAAACCTGTATAGAGGTGTTATCTACTGTTATTATATCTATCAATAATATTATTACAATCTGTGTTATCTTTGACAATTTCCTCAAGGTCTTTTACCCCTAGGATACTATGGAGCTCAGTTTATTCACTGATAAAGAGGTGATATTAGACTAGATAATCGAGACTAGGTCTAGTTCTAAATCTATGATCTAAAACTAGATTCTAGTCCTAAATCAATGATTCACTGATACTTTTCACATATACTAATTTTAAAGATTTTTCAACAAATTGAAGGGTGAAAGAGCAGTGTACTGAGAGAAAGGGGGAGGTAGGAAGGGGTAATCTATGTCACATAAAAGAGGTAAGGAAAAGCTCTTACTGTAGAGAGGAAGAGAGGGGAGATGAAGAGCATTGACTGAACCTTACTCTCATCAGAATAGGCTCAAAGCGGGAATGGCATATGTACTCAACTGGGTTATTGAAATCTATCTTACTCTATGGGAAATTAGGAGGCAAATAGGGAGTGATAGAAGAGAAGACACAATAAGGGTGGGGGGAGTCAAAATCAAAACACTTTTGAGGAGGAACAGGGTGAAAAGAGAGAAAATAAACAAATGGGGGATGGAATGGGGAGGAATATAGTTAGCAGTAGCAAGTGAGAAAAAAATTCAAGCAAGTTTCACTGATAAAAGACTAATTTTTCAGACATATGGTGAACTGACTCAAAGTTATGAAAATAGGAACCATTCTACAATTGAAAAATGATCAAAAGCATGATCAGTTTTCAGATGAAGTAATCAAAGTTTTCTATCGATATATGAAAAATGCTCTAACTTACTATTGTTTGGAAAAATGCACATTTAAACAATTCTGCAACACTACCCCATACTTACTAGTGTGGTTAATAAGTCAGAAAAGGAAAATAACAAATGTTGGAGGGTATGAGGGAAAAAAATGAATCTTTAATGCATTGTTGCTGGATTTGTGAACTGATCCAATCATTCTGTAGAACAATTTGGAACTATCCACAAAGGGTTATAAAACAATGCATACCTTTTGACCTAGCAATACGACTGCTAGGTCTGTATCTCAAAAGAATTTTAAAAAATGAAAGGGACCTACATGTACAAAAATAAGTATAGAAGCTCTTTTCTGGAACCAAAGAATTAGACATTGACAGGAAGCCTATCATTTGGGTAGTGGATGAACAATTGTGATATGTGATTAGGATGAAATAATACTGTGTCATAAAAAAATAATGAGCAGAATGCTCTCAGAAAAACCTGGAAAGACTTCCATGGCCTTAGGTACACTGAATTTTCCTATGTACAGAGTAAAGTACAACTATAGAATGATTAGCTGTTAATAACTTAGCTATTCTCAGCAATACAATGGTTCAAGACATTTCCAAGGGCCTTAAGATGACAAATGCTATCCACCTCAGAGAAAGAACTGATGGTGTCTGAAATCAAGTTGAAGTATATATATTTTTTATATTTTTCTTGAGTTGTTTTTTAGTCTGTATTTTTCATTCACAATGTAACTCTTAGGGAAACCTGTTGCACGACTACACATGTATTACATATAGTGAATTGTTAACCTTCTCAGTATGGTGGGAATGTAGTGAGGGAGAAAGGGAGATTATTTGGAATTAAAAGTTTTAAAAAGGAATTTTTTAAAAATATAGCTGAGGAAAAATTTTAAAAAAATTAAAAAAGGTTTTCATTAATCTTCAAAACACTAGTGTTGTTGTCCTAATGTGGTTAATGTGGAACATGTAGGTAAGGACAAAATAAGTAATTGAAAGACTATTAGGGGTGTAGAAAAAAATCTATTTTTACAATTTAAGAAAATGAAGGATTTTTCTTTAACTTAGTAGAAACTACATTACATAGAATACAATCAAACATCATAGAGTCAGGATTTAGAGTAATGTTTCCTCATATATGAAACTCTGTAGCTACTTTGGTAATTAATATTATTGAATTAAATAGGTGTAGAAATAGTACATGACAATCTCATTAGAGAGACCATTTATCAGTTGCCAGGACAGATTAGATGATGTTTTCAACTCAGAAATTCTGAGATGTTGGGTGATAGTACTATTTTGGAAGTAGCACTTAACTAAGAGTCTGAAGACTCGGGTTCTAATCGTGTTTGTATTTGTGCTAATTTCTTCTGTGATTTAACTGAAGTTAATCACTCATCCTGCACTGCTACCTCATCATTTAGAAAATAGGAAATAAATTTTTCGAGTATGGAGGTCACATAGTATTTTGGAAGAAAGTGTATGCCAAGAATCAAGGACTGTAGATACGACAGTTACCATGATCAACAAGTTATTGGGCTTGTACATGAAAATGAATGAGTGCTCTGAGAAAAACAAAGACAGAGGGAAAAGAGAAGGGGTTATTACTACACTACAATGCACTGGGTGTCGCAATGTGTTGTGTTGGAGAGAACTGTTTTTAATCTTTACGCCATGAAGATTGGACATCCTTAAACCTTTTTTTAATTGTATATGTCTGGACAAATCATTTAACTCATTTAACCTCAAATTATTTCTCTGTAAAAAATGGAATAATAATAATGGCATTTATCTTTCCATCTTACGTGAGTACTGTAGGTACTTGAAAATAACTAATCCTAGTCCCAGTCCAGAAACCCATATTTTATCTTCTTTGCGGTAAATACCCTCATTTCCTTCAATCAATTCCAATATGACCATGATATCTACTAGTTGATAGGACAGACAAATGAGAAAATAAACATAAAGCTCTTTGTGAATATTTAATTCTATAAATATATGTACTGTATATCTATAATATATATAGTCATCTAAATTTTGTTATCAGTCCTGTAACTCAATAATTTAATTCAGTGCTCTGCACACAGTATCTCCTTAATCAACACTATTCAATGAAACTGTTATTTACACCACAGGGACATCAGTCCCTCAAATTGCCCCTTCAGTTACTTAAAGGATAATGACCTTGAAAAACTGAACATAGAAAGTCATTACTGGTATTATAGAGCACTTGCTTGCTTGAACATGACATTCATGTATTCATTAGAGCCCCAATACAACCCTATGAGATAAGTACAAGAGTAATTATGTGCAGTTTATGGATAAGAAAAGGTACAAAGTCAAGTGACTTACACATGAAGAAACTGGGATAGAGAAGGATTGTATCCAGGTCTTCCTGCCTCCAGGTCGTGATGTTTGACCATACCATGTTGCTGTATATATAAACACTGCATCCTTGGATAACATATTCTACATCTTAGCTCACTTGATATGAGGAAAAGTGGCCATGAATCCAAAGAGGAGAGTTAGAAAAGAACTTTATATTCGAAGTTTGACCTTGAAGTCCAAAGCCTAGGAAGCATCTGATCCTACTGGAAAATCTTTTCACTAGTCACTGGGACAAAGAGTTTCAGGTTCCCATTGGCATAAAGTTCACTCCTGGGCATCATTGTGGCACAAATGGATTATAGACTTAGCAATGCCAGTCTTTACCCTCCATTCTATTTATTCTCAGGAAGCAAAAAAGAAACTAGTGAATGAGTAAATGATTCAGGGAATTGGACTCACAATCTAGCACCACAGCACTGAGCCCTAGATCAACAGATGAAGTGAGGGATCAGGCAGACACTATATGCTGTTCTGAGAACCCTACAGCTCTTGGCAAATGGTGTGCCTTTGGAGATACTTGTCAGTTCTGCTTACAACTCATGAAGAAAATAAACCATTACATTCTGCTTTGACCATGAGGGAAAAGCCATGAGTACCCACAGAGACCATTTTCTCAGGAGGATTTTGTCATTCTTAGTTTGTTATTACCAACATGAAATAGAAAGCGTCCTGGACATGGCCATTAATAAAAAAATAAAACAAATCTAGATTCTGGTCTTCCTAGATATGTGACATTGGCTAAAGTTATTCCAAATCTCCAAATCTTGCTTTATTCTTCTTTGAAATAGATACATTAGTTTTAAAAAGGAATGCTAAAAGTTATTTTTATGTGGAACTGGGGAGTAAGATATATAAGCAATGGGATACAGAAATCTATCCTGCCCTACAAGAAAATAGAGAGGATCGGGATAAGAGAAGGGAAAGGTGTGATAGAAGGGAGGGCAGAATGGAGGAAATGGTATTCAGAACTCATGCTGTCTTGCGGTGGGCAGAGGGAAGAGATGGAGAGAAAATCTGGAACTCAAAATCTTGTAGAAGTGAATGTTGAAACTAAAAATAAATTAACTAATTAAAAAAACAAATAGGCATATTAATCTCAGAGCTGAATGCAATCAAACATTTTCGGTAAAGATACTGAAAATGAAAGAGATGTGAGATATTGAAAAGATAGTGAAATTGGAGTAGTGAAAAGATTCTTGAACTGAATTTTGAAGATTTGAGATAAAGTTACACATCACTGAGAAAATATAGGCAAGTCACTTTTTCTGGATGAACTTTGGTTTCATTTTTAACATGCAAACAAGCATATTAGCATGTTCTAACTCATGATTATTGTGAGGAAAGTAATTTGTAATTTAGTGAGGAGAGTAACTTATAAATTATAAATGGTCTTCTTGTTTTTAATTTTACTCTTATTCTTTCTTTATAATCTACTCAAAATTTTCAATTATTTATTTCCCCAAGCTTCATCTTATTCTATCCCACTCTGGTAGCTCTGGTTCTCAAGGATACATACGGTTCGTTAAAGTTCTACTTCAGTGCTAAGGAGGGGAATCCTGTTATAATCATTTGTCAAGGTTTGCGTAGAGCCTTGAACAAGCTTCCCCTGCTTTCGTTGAGGACAAGGTGCAGGGAAAGACAGTAAAGAGCACAATGTGGCAGATTCAGAATGTGTTAAATAATTAAACCCAAGAAAATTCAACAATAGCTCACTGTCACCTTGGAAGGTGGTCTATCCTAATTCTGCCTGCTAGTATCAAATGAAATAGTATTTGTTGAAAACCTGAAGGAATGTCTCACATTTATTCTTTAAAAAGTCTAAGACTTTGATGTGATATTTGCAAACAATCCTAAATGTTTTGTACATGGTCTTGATAATTCCAGTTGCTACAGAAACTAGTGTAAAATGTTTCAAACTTTTGCTTATGGTCATAAAGGAAAAAGAGATTTGTAATGTAATTGAGACATTATTTCCTGCTTATGGTACCAATAAAATTTGGTTGGCTCCAACTCCTTGGATTATCATTGCAAGTGCCACAAGTGTTTGTGAACCACTAATTGGGAAACGCTGCACTAATTAAATCATTTTATCTCTAATCCGTCGACCTATTCTGATTCCCAGTCCAGACAATAATGTTTGCTATGATTGTGGAATGTGAAGTTGTGGGTATCATTTGCAACAGATACATTTTTTTTTTTTACAGAGGATAAAATTTTATTGGCAACAGACTTCTACATACATTATTGAACAAATTATAAATGGATCAAAAATAATATTAACTACACAAGTTGTTACTAGCACTTACATTATATCACTTCTTAAATTTTGTGCATGTTATGTGCCAGGTTCCTATTAACAGGATGCAAGTGAGCAGATTATGAATATTTCAATCATATTGAAAGGAACTCAAAATTACTTCAGTTCTGACAGGGTTAACTTTCAAATATGAAGCATAGATACTATCACACAAAACAAAGCATTCAATATGTGAAACCCTGCAGACTCAAGAAGTAGGATATACAACGAGTACTGTCAGAGAAAACTGTGGGAATGAGTATTAGTTCACGTTCAACAACAACAAAAAAGATTATTCCTTTAATTTCCAGCTATATGTTTGGGTTCATAAAATATTAAATTTGAAACTTTAGAAAAGACAACTGTCTACTGAAGGTGAACACAACAGGTATCGTAGTTATATTGACTTTTTTAAAAAAGATTTTCAGTTTGCTCCATGACTCACCCTCTTTGACTTTTTGAACTATGGTTATAGAGATGTAAAGAAGAACACAATTCAAACAACTTTCTTTCCAAATTCTGTCACTTGAAACAATTAGTATTTCACTTAACTGAAAGACTAGGGAATTCCATCAACAGGTCAACTAGCTCAAAAGACCACTCTGTTCTTTTCACAGTCAAGACAAATACGGATCCTTCACTTTCCTCTACTGCCTAAAAGAATAGACAAAGACGTTCTGTATCACTTACAAGGAGATAAGAGACACGGAAATTTAAAGAGTCGTTGTGGCCCAATGTGAGTTAAGAAACTTCAATTTGGTCCTGGCTTTAATACTGGCAAGTTCCATGGTCTGAAAGACTAGTACCTGGGGAGGCTACCCCAACTGATTAGGTCTTTGGGGGCTGAACTAGATGGCATATAAGATCCCACCCAGTCCTTAAATTCTAAGTGAGATTAGGAATCATGCTTCATACTTTAGGAAGAAAACTAGAATGGAAGAAATAAAGAGCTATAAATTAGAGACCAAGAATATATATACATATATATTTAATAAAAATTTATTTATTTAACATTTTACATTCATTTTCACAAACTTTTGTGTTCCAAATTTTCTCCCCTTTTATCCCCTCCCCCCACCCGAATACACCGAGCAATCTAATTTTCCCTATCTCCAATCTGCCCTCTCTTCTATCATCCCTCACTTCTCTTGTCCCCATCTTCTCTTTCCTCACATGACTTTCTATTCCTCATTAACTGTATGTCTTATTTCCTAGTAGCAACAACAATACTAAACAGCTGGTCCTAAAACTTTGAGTTCCAAATTCTCCCCATCCCTCCCTCCCCACCCATTCCCGTTCGGAAGGCAGGCAATTCAATATAGGCCCTATCTGTGTAGTTTTGCAGATGACTTCCATAACAGTCGTGTTGTGTAAGACTAACTGAATTACCCTCCATCCTATCCTGCCCCTCACTGTTTCTAATCTGTCTTTTTATCCTGTCCCTCCCCGAGTGTTGACTTCAAATTGCTCCCTCTTCCCATTGCCCTCCCTTCCATCATACCCCACTTTGCTTATCTCCTCCCCCACTTTCCTGTACTATAAGATAGGTTTTCATACCAAAATGAGTGTGCATTTTATTCCTTCCTTTAGTCAAATGTGATGAGGGTAAACTTCTTGTTTTTTTTCTTAGCACTCCTCTTTTTCCCTCCACTAAAACGTCTTCTGCTTGCCTCTTAAATGACATATAATTTACCCCATTCCATTTCACCCTCTTTCCTCCCCCTACCTTTCTCTCTCACCATGTATCTTAATTTCTTTTAAGATATGGTCCCGTCCTATTCAATTCACTCTGTGCTCTCTGTCTCTGTATATGCATGCATGTGTGTATATGTGTGTGCGTACACATATGTACATGTGTGTGTGTATGTGTGTTTGTGTGATCCCACCAACTACCCAGATAATGAAAAGTTTTAAGAGTTACAAATATTGTCTTTCCATGTAGGAATGTAAGCAGTTTACTTTTGGTAAGTGCCTTATGACTTCTCTTTGCTGTTTACTTTTTCATGCTTCTTCTCATTCTTGTGTTTGAAAGTCAAATTTTCTTTTCAGCTCTGGTCTTTTCATCAAGAATGCTTGAAATCCTCTGTTTCATTGAAAGACCATATTTTCTCCTGAAGTATTACACTCAGTTTTGCTGGGTAGGTGATTCTTGGTTTCAGTCCTAGTTCCTTTGATTTCTGGAATATCCTATTCCATGCCCTTTGATCCCTGAATGTAGAAGCTGCTAGCTCTTGTGTTATCCTGATTTTATTTCCACAATACTGGAATTGTTTCTTTCTAGCTGCTTGCAAGATTTTCTCCTTGACCTGGGAGTTCTGGAATTTGGCCACAATGTTCCTAGGAGTTTCTGTTTTTGGACCTCTTTCAGTTGGTGATCGATGGATTCTTTCAATACTTATTTTGCCCTCTGGTTGTAGAATGTCAAGCAGTTTTCCTCGATAATTTCATGGAAGATGATGTATAAGCTCTTTTTTTGATCATGACTTTGAGGTAGTCCCATAATTTTTAAATTGTCTCTCCTAGATCTATTTTCCAGGTCAGTTGTTTTTTCAATGAGATATTTCAAATTCTCTTCCATTTTTTCATTCTTTTGGTTTTGTTTTGTTATTTCTTGGTTTCTCAGAAAGTCATTAGACTCCATCTGTTCCATTCTCATTTTGAGAGAACTATTATCTTCAGTGAGCTTTTGAACCTCTTTTTCCATTTGGCTCATTCTGATTTTGAAAGCATTCTTCTCCTCATTGGCTTTTTGAACCTCTTTTGCCAATTGAGTGAGCCTATTTTTCAAGGTGTTATTTTCTTCAGCATTTTTTGGGGTCTCCTTTACCAAGGTATTGACCCGTTTTTCATACTTTTCTTGCATCTCTCTCATTTCTCTTCCCAGTTTTTCCTCCACCTGTCTAACTTGCTTTTCAAAATCCTTTTTGAGCTCTCAGAGGCCCTGCCCCCCATGTCTTTCCCTGATGGTAAGAATATTTCTTTGTCATCAGAACTGAAAAGCGGGAACATTTGCACCTGCTCAAAGAAGCTCTCTATAGTCTTATTTTTCTTCCCTTTTCTGGGCATTTTCCCAGCCAGTTACTTGACTTCTGAGATTCCTGTCCACCCCTGCCTAGATCCACCCAGCTAGTGCTTGGGGTCTGAGATTCAAATGGACTTTCCGTTGCAGGCACGGCTGCTATTCAATGTGAGCTTAAGTTCTGATGCTGGGGTGGGGGCAAGGCTGCCTCCCAGGGTCAGTTCCCTCAGGGGCTTTATGCAGAGACCTTCAGTGATGGAGCGGGTGGGGGTAGGGCCGTCTCCTAGGCTCAGCTCCCTCATGGGGTTTATGCAGATACCTTAAGTTCTGCCTGCTGCTTGGGGAGTCCCGGGCCGCTGCTGCTGCCTCTGCCACTTTCTGCCCCTTTCTCTGCCTCCACCACTTCCTCCGCAGGGGTCCCGAGCCACGGAGACACCCCGCTCCCTTCTCGGCCCGCTCAGACATCTGTCTCACTGACCTGTAGCATCTGCAAGTGGAGGGACCTTCCCGGCCTCCGAAGGTTCCATCCCTGAAGCCTGCTCGAATTTGCTCCTCTGGGGTTGTGGCCAGGGCAGTGTAAGTGTGGTCTCCACTCTCCAGAGCATGACGGGCCCTGGGGACTGCTCTCCAGGGCTCTCTGGGACGGAAATCTCTTCCACTGTGTTTCTGCACTCCCTGCAGTGATCCAGAACTTGTGGGGAGCTCTTCTTACATTACATCCATGGGATGTGGGTTCAGAGGTGGCATACGTGAGTCTTTCTACTCCGCCATCTTGACTCCACTTAACCATATATATTTTTAAAAAGAATTGTCACTTAGAAATTCTTTGCAGTGTGCCTAAAAATTCATCTACACTTAGTGACCATGACTGTTATAAGTTAAGGCCTTCGGATAAAGAAAACCTTCATAAAATTTTGAAAAGGCTCTGACTAATTTGCCTAGGTGAGAGATCTCCAAAGTCCTCTGCACCAGGAGTCAGATTTTCTGCTTCTGAATTTAGAGAGCCAAAAATCAGGGACTGAAATGTAAAAGTGTTGAAAACATTCACAATTATATTTCCTTGTCAGATAGCCACTATATGAAAAACTAAATGAAATCCAAGACTGAATCTAATCAATAAGACAAGGACATCGAAATATTGTTCTAAGAGAAATAAAATGGAGATATAAACTCAGAATAAGTATTGTTTTTCCTTTACAGAATAGTAACAGTGACCCTCAGAAATTTTCTTTTTTTCTTTTTCTTTTTGCTGTGCAACACTCATTCTTTTTTAAGGTTCTTTTTAAATTAATTAATTTATTTGGTTTCAGTTTTTTACAATCACTTCCATATATCTTAGATCTTCCTCCCTCTTTCTCCCCTTCCACTCTAAGGTGGCATGCAATCTTACATAGGTTCTACATGCACATTCCTATTAAATACATTCTAACCTTAGTCATGTTGCATAGAAGAAATAAAACAAATGGGACAAACCCTGAAAACAAAACAAAACAAAACATAGCACAAAAGAAAATGATCTGTTGCATTCTGTGATACAACTTCATAGTACTTTCTCTGGGGGTGGAAGGTAATTTTCCTCAAGGGTCCATTGAGAATTTTTTTAGGTCCTTGCAATGCTGTGACCGTAATGTATTATTCTCGTGACAGGTTGCTGTATGCTTTTTGCTAATATCTAATTTAAAATATTTGCATCTATATTCATTAGAGAAACTGGTCCATAATTTTCTTTCTCTATTTCTTCTTGGTTTAGATATCAGAAACGTATCTGTATCACAAAAAAAAATTTGGTAGGACTCCTTCCCCAGTTTTCCCAAAGGGTCTATATATTATTGGAATTAACTGTTCCTTAAATGTTTGATAGAATTCGCTTGTAAATTCATCTGGCCCTGTAGATTTTGTCCTTGGGAGTTCATTGATGGCTTGTTCAGTTTTTTTTTTCTGAGGTGAAGTTATTTAAGTATTCGACTTCCTCCTGTGTTAATCTGAGCAATTTATATATTTTATATATTTATCCATCTCATTTAAATTGTCAAATTTCTAGGCATACAGTTGGGCAAAGTAATGTCTAATTATTGTTTTAATTTCTTCCTTGTGGGAGGTGAGTTCATCCTTTTCATTTTTTATTTTGATCATTTAGTTTTCTTCTTTCTTTTTAAATCAAATTGACTAAAAGTTTATCAATTTTATTGTTTTCTTTCATAAAACCAACTCTTAGTTTTATTTATTAGTTCAATAATTTTCTTGAGTTCAGTTTTTTAATCTCTCCTTTGGTTTTCAGTATTTTGAATTTGTTATTTACTTGAGGATTTTCAATTTGTTCCTTTTCAAGGTTTTTCAGTGGCATGCCGAATTCATTGATCTCCTCTTTCTCTATTTTGTTCATGTAGGCATTGAATGATATAAAACTTCCCCGAAGAATTGTTTTTGCAATATTCCATAAGATTGGTAGATTGTCTTGTTATTGTCAGTCTTTTCAATGAAGTTGTTGATTGCTTCCATGATTTGTTGCTTAACCCGCTCATTCTTTAGGATTAGATTATTTAGTTTACAATTAATTTTTTATTTATCTTTCCATGGCTTTTTATTATACATACATACATACATACATTATATATATATATATATATATATTTACTGCATTATGATCTGAGAAAAATGCCTTGACTATACCTGCCTGTACGTGTTCAGTTTTTGCACATGTGCCATGTGCTGCTGAGAAAAAGTTATATTCCTTTCTAACCCAATTCAATTTTCTCCAGAAATCTATCATATCTACCTTATCCAGAGTTTTATTCACCTCCTTAACTGCTTGCTTGTTTATTCTGAGGTTAGAATTATCAAGGTCAGAGAGGGGGAGTTTGAGGTTCCCGACTAGTATCGTTTTGCGCTCTATTTCTTCCTGTAACTCCCTTAACTTCTCCTTTAAGAATCTGAATACTATACCACTTGGAGTATATGTTTAGTTATGATATTGCTTCGTTGTCTATGGTGCCTTTTAGTTACCTTCCTTTTCTCTTTTGATTAGATCTATTTCTGTTTTTGCTTTATCTGAGTTTAGGATTACTACATCTTCATTTGTTACATCGGCTGAAGCACAATATATTCTGCTCCAACCTTTTACCTTTACCTTGTGTATATCCCCCTGTTTCAAAAGTGTTTCTTGTAAACAATATATTGTTGGATTATGGTTTTTAATTCATTCTGCTATCCTCTTCTGTCTTATCGCAGAGTTCATCTCATTCACTTTCACAGTCATAATTACTATCTGTGTCTTTCCCTCCGCCCTCCTTCCTTTTGCTTATGCTTTTAGTTCTCCCTTCCCCTCCACAATAGGCTTTTAATTTTTGACCACCTCTTCCCTCAGTCTTCTCTCTCTTCTTTCAACCCCCTCTCCCTTTTACTCCCCTTTCCCTTACTACTTCACTCTCTTTTTCTCTCCCCTCTCTTTTCTTTCCCCCTTCCCCTCCTACTGCCTATAGAGCTAGTTAGATTTCTGTACTTAACTGAGTTTGTTCTTCCCTCCTTGAACTAAATCAGAGGAGGGTAAATCTCAACAACGGTCATCTCCCCTGCCCCTGCTTTCCCTCTACTGTAATATGTTTTTGTGCCTCTTTCTGTGATATAATTTACCTTTTCCTGCCTCCTTCTTTTTGCATCTCCCGTTCCAATCCCTTCACACCCTTAAATCACATGTCTATCATAACTTCATTTAATTTATACCCATTCTCTCTATCCACGTATATCTCTTTTATGTACATAATGCATATACAATTTTCAAGATTTACAAGCATCATATTCCCTTATAGGAATGTAAACAGGTTGCCCAAATTTAATAATAATTTTCCCCTCTTTAATTTTTTATGCCTCTCTTGATACTCATGTTTGAAGATCGAATTTTCTATTGAGCTCCGGCCCTTTCAACAGGAAACCCCTTATTCCAATGAATGTCCATCTCCCTGCTTGAAATATTATGCTCAAATTTTCTGGATAACTGACCTTTGGTTGTAGTCTCAACTCCTTTCCCTTACGGAATGTCTTACTCCAATCCCAACAATCTTTTTTCCCCTTTTTGTTTTATTATTAATTTATTTGTTTTCAATGTTCTACAATCACTTCTATACATCTTAGATTGTTCCCCTTCCTCCCTTCCCCTCATCTCCCTACTCCTTTCCTCCGATGACAAACAATTTTATATAGGTTCCACAGATACATTTCTTTTAAGTACATTTTCACCTCAGTCATATTGCACAGAAGGATTAAAGTGAATGAGAAAAATAATAAAACAAACCAAAAGAATACAAAAGAAAATGTTCTGCTTCATTCTGCAGTGGAAATTCATACTTCTTTTCCTGGGTGAGGAAGGCATTTTGCCTTAAGAGACCACTGGGAGTTATTTAAGTCCTTACATTGCAATGAAGTTCTAAATCTACTAGAAAACATTCTCACACACTGTGGTTGTTGCTGTGTAGAAACTTCTGGTTCTGCTCCTTTCCCTCAGCATCAGCTCATATAAATCTTTCCAGGCCTCTCTGAAGTCTTCCTGCTCATCATTTCTTATAGCACAATAGTATTCCATTACATTCATATACTCCAGTTTATTCAGCCATTCCCCAATTGATGGGCATCCTCTGATTGCCAGTTTTGGGCCACCACAAACAGAACTGATATAAATATTTCTGTACATGTGGGACCCTTTCCCATTTTTACGATCTCTTGGGAATACAATCCTAGAACCGGTATTACTGGGTCAAAGGGCATGCACATTTTTGCAGCCCTTTGGGCACAGTCCCAAATTACTCTCCAGAATGGTTGGATCAGTTCACAGCTCCACCAACAACGAATTAGTGTTCCAACTCTCCCACATCTTCTCCAACATTTTGTCATGTTTTGTCATATCAGCCAATCTTATAGATGTGATTTGGTAACTCCTAGATATTTGAATTGTTTCTTTCTGGCTGCCTGCAGTGTTTTCTCTTTCACTTGATAGTTCTGGAATTTGGCAACCATATTCCTTGCTGTTTTCAGTTTGAGATTCCTTTCAGGAAGTAAATGGTGGATTTTTTTTTTTTTTGATGACTGTTTTACCCTCTGGATCTAGGACCTCTGGGCAGTTTTCCTTGAAGATTTATTGGAACATATTATCCAGGCTAATTCTTTTCATCAGGGTTTCTGGTAGACTAATAATTCTTAGATTTTCTCTCCTGGATCTGGTTTCCAGGTGGGTAGTTTGTCCGATGAGATATTTTACATTTTCTTCTGTCTTTTCTTTTTTAGATTCTTTTTAACTGACTCAATATCACATGGAGTCATTAGCTCCTACTTGCCCAATTCTAAGTTCTTTCACTTTCTTTTCTTCAGTTTCGCATCTCCTTTTCTACCTAATTATTCCCTTCATGGAGTTATTTTCTCCAGTTAGTTTTGTTCTTTTCCATTTGACCAATTTTTCCAGTTTAATTTTGGGCTTCCTTTTCCATTAGTTAATTTTTTTTATTCTTCCCTGATTTCTTTTTTTTCATGTTTTTATAATCATTGGCCAGTTTTTCTTCTAATTCCTTAATTTGGCTTTTAAAATCCTTCCTGAACTCTTCCAAGAATGCTCTTTGGGTTTCAGATCAGTTTATATTCCCTTCGTAGGTTTCAGATGGGAGTACAGTCTCAACGCTGACCTCTGTGGTATTTATGTTTTGGTCCTTGTCCACAGAGAAATATTCTATGTTCTTATCTTTTATGGTTTACTTCTTGATCATGATGATCACCCTTTTCCTGGCTTTTAAAGTGGATCTCTGCTTCTGGGGCACAGGTGACTCTGTCCCACGGTTGTTTTATTTAGAAATTGATGCTTCGTGTATGGTGGCCTCTGATTCTTTAAGTTAGAAGCTAGAATGCTGTAGCTTACCTGAGCTGGATATGCCAAAGCAGAGGGCAGATGAAGTCTTTCTGAGTTTTCCCCTATTTACCCTGGAGCTAGTTGCGTTAGATGTGGGGGATGGTTTTTCTGGCCACAGGAGGTCTTCTCTCCTGAGTACAGGCAAGCTGAGTGGTTAGTGAATCCCTTTTGCACTAGTGTCTTTCTGATTCCCCTGTGGAGACGCCCCTGGTGTCCTGGTGTTGATGATTATGGGCTACACTCCTCTGGGGCTCAGGATATCCTCCCAGTTTGCTGAGGTGGGGTTGTTTGTGGCAGCTCCGGTCCTGCACTGGTGCCCTTCAGCCACAGCAAGAGGGAACCCCTTTGCGATTTTCCTAGCCTCAGGTCCTAAGAGACTGTTTACCCCTTCAGCTGATCTCACTGTTCTGAGATTTTTTCTGGGGAATAGTGTAAAATAGCTAGTAAAAGCCGGATTTGAACTCAAGAAGATGAGTTTTCTAGAACTCAAGACTGGCACTCTATCCACTGTGCCACTTATTTCACCCTAACAAACCTATAAGGCAGGTGTTAATATTATTCTTATTTTACTAATGAAGAAACTGAGGCTGGGGCTTAATTGAATTGGCCATGATCAGAGAGCTAGTTAGTGTCTATGGTAACACTGAAATTTGGATCTTCTTGACTTCAGTTCCAGAACTCTAACCTTTATATGACTGGGCTGCTTATTGACTCACAAACCCTTTGAATTTAGGTCTGGTTTGTTTTTGCATTTGTTTTCCAACTACTAAACAGAGTGAGTGGCATGGAAGAGATACTTAATCAGTGTGTTTTTATTAATTCATCTTCTACGAAGCAGACATATTAAGGAGTGGGAAATCAAAAGCAAAAAATCATAGAGGCTGCCTTCTTTCAATTTACAAAGAGTAAACACTAGATTAAGGCAGGGCATTAATATTTTTAAATATTACTAAATATCCCCATGATTTCACATTACATTTTAAACTTGTTGAGTGACTGGTAGAGTACCATATATTTCCATGCTTTGCAGTCCATATTCATGATGGCATTTATATGATCAGAGATGAAGAAAATATACAAGTTTAATACGTTCTGGTGGGCCCCAGGTATGTGGAAGCAGTGGTGTTATGTGAACACAAGGTCAGGCACCAAAGATCCATGGAATTCTTTTTTTTATTAAAATTTATTTGTTTTCAGTGTTCTACAATCACTTCCATATAACTTAGATTTTTTTCCCCTCTCTCCCTTTTCTTTCCCCCACTTCCTCCCTCCCTCCTCGAGATGACAAACAATTTTACATAGGTTCTACACATACATTCTTATTAAAGACTTTTCCACCTTAGTAATGTTGCATGGAAGAATTAAAATGAATGGGAAAAATCATAAGACAATCCAAAACGCACACAAAAGAAAATGATCTACCACATTCTGTGATAGAATTCCATAGTTCTTTTTCTGGATGTGCAAGGCATTTTGCCTTAAGAGACCACTGGGAATTTTTAAGCCCTTGCATTTCAATGCAGTTCTATGTCTACCAGAAAAAATCCTCGTACACTGGTTGTTGCTGTGTACAAAATTCTCCTAGTTATGCTCCTTTCACTCAGCATCAGATCATATAAGTCTTTCCAGGCCTCTCTGAAGTCTTCCTATTCATTATTTCTTATAACACAATAGTATTTCATTATATTCATATACCATAATTTATTCAGCCATTCCCAAAGTGATGGGTATCCCCTTGATTTCCAGTTTTTGGCCACTGTAAAGAGTGCTGCTATAAATATATTGTGTATATGTGGGACTTTTTTCTATTTTAATGATGTCTTGGGGATATGGTCCTAGAAGCAGTATTGATGGGTGAAAGGATACACACATTTTGGTAGCCCTTTGGTCATAGTTCCTAATTGGTCTCCAGAATAGTTGCATCAGCTCTCAGCTCCACTAACAATGAATGTGTTCCAACTCTCCCACATCTTCTTCAACATTTATGATCTTCCTGTTTTGCAATGTTAGTCAATCTTATAGGTGTGATGTAGTATCTCAAAATTGTTTTGATTTGCATCTCTCTAGTCAATATTGATTTGAAGATTTTTAAATTAATTAATTTATTTTTAGATTTCGACATTCATTTCCATAAAATTTTGAGTTTTAATTTTCTCCCTATTTCTCCCCTGCACCCTCCCCATCATACCTTATATTGTGATTACCCCTTCCATCAATGTACCCTCCCTTCTATCACACCCCACCCTTCCCTTATCCCTATCTTCTCTCTTTTGTTGTGGGGCAAGATAAATTTCTATACCCCATTACTTGTGTTTCTTATTTCCCATTTATATGCAATAATAATTCTCAACATTCCTTCTCAATACTTTGAATCCCAACTTCTCTCCCTCGTCCCTCCATACCCATCTCCACTGGGAATGCAAGCAACTCAATACTGGCTATATATGTATCTTTCTGCAAAAGACTTCCATAATAATCATGTTGTGTAATACCAACTATATTGCCCTCTATCCTACCCTGTCCCTCCCTTTTTTTATTCTCTCATTTGACCTTATCCTTTCCCAAAGGTGTTTACTTCTAGTTACTCCCTTCTCCCATTTGCCTTCTCTTCTATCATCCCCCTCAATCCACCTGTCCCCTCCTCCCCTACTTTCAAGTAGTGTAAGATAGGTTTTCATACCAAACTTAGTGAGCGTGTTATTCCCTCCTTGAGCCATATGTGAAGAGAGTAAGCTTCACTTTTCTCCTCCCATCTTCTCCCTTTTCTCCTCCATTGAAAAGGATTTTACTTGTCTCTTTTATGAACTATAGCCTGCTGCATTCCATTTCTCCTTTTCTCCTCCGGATATTTTCTTTTCTCACTCCTTAATTTTATTGTATTTTTTAATGGATATTATCTCTTCTGATTCAACTCAGCCTCTAGTGTGTGTGTGTGTGTGTGTGTGTGTGTGTGTGTGTGTGTGTGTGTGTGTGTGTGTGTGTAATCCCTCCACTTGCCCAAATACCGAGAGAAGTCTCAAGAGTTACAAATATTATCTTTCCATGTAGGAACATAAACACTTCAACTTCAGCAAGTGTTTTATGATTTCTCATTCCTGTTTCCTTTTTCATGCTTCTCTTGATTCTAGTGTTTGAAAATCAAATTTTCTATTCAGTTCTGGTCTTTTCATCATGAATGCTTGAATGTTTTCTATATCATTGAATGACAATTTTTCCCTTGAAGTATTATACTCAGTTTTGCTGCATAGGTGACTTTTTGTTTTAATCCCAATTTCTTTGACTTCTGGAATATCCTATTCCAAGGCCTTCAATCCCTTAATGTAGAAGCTGCCAGAAACTGTGTTATCCTGATTGTGTTTCCACAATACTCGAATTTTTCTTTCTACCTGCTTGTGGTATTTTCTCGACGTGAGAACTCTGAAATTTGGCCACAATATTCCTAGGAGTTTCTTTTCATGTCTCTTTCAAGAAGTGATGACTGTATTCTTTCAATATTTATTTTTCCCTCTGGTTCTAGAATATCAGGGCAATTTTCCTTGATAATTTCATGGAAGATAACATCTGGGCTCTTTTTTTTTTTTTAATCATGAATTTCAGACAGTTGATAATTTTTGAATTGTCTCTTCTGGATCTATTTTCCAGGTCAGTTGTTTTTCCTATGAGATCTTTCACATTATCTTCTATTTTTTCAGACTTTTGGTTTTGTTTACTAACTGCGTGGTTTATCTCATAGCCATTAGCTTCCCTGGTAGCTAATTCTCCCTTTTAAAGAACTATTTCATTCAGTGAGCTTTTGAACATTGTTTTGCATTTGACTAATTCTGTTTTTTAAAACCTCCCTCTTCTCATTAGCTTTTTGGACCTCTTTTTCCAATTAAATTAACCACTTTTTGAAGGTGTTATTTTCCTTAGCATTCTTTTGGTTCTTCTTTAGCAGCCTGCTGACATACTTTTCAAGTTCTTTTATTGCCTAAGCCCATTTCATATTCATTTTCGAGGTAGTGGAGGCAGAGGCCTTGATTTCCTCTGAGAGTATGCCTTGTTCTTCCTTATCTGAAGGGATGGAAGGAGACACATGTTCACCAAGAAAGTAACCTTCTATGGTGTTATTTTTTCCCCTGTTTTGGACATTTTCCCAGCTAGTTACTTGACTTCTGAATCCTTTCTCAAGAGGACGGGCCTAGTGCTTCTCCTCTCCCTAGTACAAGGCTGAAATTCAAATCAGGTGCTCACTTTCCCCAGGGACTTTGTGTGGGGATGGGGTCACCATTGAGGGCTGAGGTTCAGATGAGCTACTTAATTCTGCCAAAAGCTTTAAGCTGAGCTTCCTGGACAGTGGACCCAGTCTGCTTCCTCCATTGCTGTAGCTGCCCACTTCCCACTGCTGCCACATCCTGGGAGTAGTTCTGGGGTAACTCCGTTCCACTCTCAGCTAGCTGGGAAAGCCCTCCCACACCGACCTTTAGAGCTATCTTTGTTGCTTGTGGGTTGAGGGATCTGGGATCCTCCATGCTGGGAATTCTGCCCAGGAGATCTGTTCATGTCCTGTTCCTCCCAGTGCAGCCTAACCAGGGCTGGGTTTTGCTTCACTCATTGTCCCATGATATAGACCTTTCCTGTTGGCCTTCCAGGTTATTCTTGGGTGGAAACTTCTTTCACTCTGTTTTTCTGTGTCTTCTGCTGCTGTAGAATTCATTCAGAGTCATTTTTACAATTTTTTTTTTTTTTTTTGTTTTTTTGTGGGCTGTGGGTGAAGCACTAGAGTATATGTGTGTTTCTACTCCACCATCTTGGCTCTGCCCACTAGAGCATTTTTTTCATATGAGTACAGATAGCTTTGATTTATTTCTCTGAAAACTGCCTGTTCATATCTTCTGACCACTTATCAACTGGGGAATGACTTGTATTCCTGTACATTTGACTTAATTCTCTATATATTTTAGAAATGAGGCCGTTATCACCAACCTTAGCTATAAAAATTCTTTCCCAGTTTTCTATATCCCTCTGAATTTTGGTTGCATTGGGTTTGGTTGTGAAAAACTTTTCAGTTTAATATAATGAAAATTACCCATCTTGCACTTCATAATGCTTTCTATCTCTTCTTTAGTCAAAATTTCTTCGCTTCTCCATAGATCTGATAAATACACTACTCCTTGCTCCACCAATTCGTCCATAGTATCAATTTTTATACCTAGACCCTGTACCTATTTGGATTTATTCTTGTGTACGGTGTCAGACTTTGGTCTATGCTTAGCTTCTGCCACACTTTTATCCAGTTTTCCCAGCAATTTTTGTCAGACAGTGACTTCTTATTCCAGAAGTTTGGGTCCTTGGGTTTATCAAACAGCAGATTGCTATACTCATTGTCTACTGTGTCTTGAGTACCTAGACTATTCCACTTGTCTACCTTTCTGTTTCTTAGCCAGTACCACGTGGTTTTGATCGTTGCTGCTTTACAATACAATTTAAGATCTGGTAGAGCTAGGCCACCTTCCTTTGCACTACTTTTCATTAGTTCCCTTGATATTCTGGACCTTTTGTTCTTCCAGATATATTTTGATACTATTTTTTGCAGCTCTACAAAATAATTATCTGACAGTTTAATCGGTATGGTACTAAATAAGTAAATTGATTTAGGTAGAATTGTCATTGTCAATTTTATTGTATTGGCTCACCCTACCCACGAGCAACTGATGTTCATATAGTCCCTGAATTTGTTTTGGCAGGTAAATTGCCAAATATTTTATAGTGTGTACCCTAGCTTTAAATGAGATTTCTCTTTCTATCTCTTGCTGTTGGGTTTTCTTAGTAATATATAGAAATGCAGAAGATTTGTGCGGGTTTATGTCGTAGCCTGCACTGTGGCCAAAGTTGCTTATTATTGCAAGTAGTTTTTTACTTGAATCTCTGGGATTTTCTAAGTATATCGTCATATCTTCTATAAAGTGTGATAACGTATTTTCTTCTTTGCCTATTCTAATTCCTTCAATTTCTTTATCTTGTCTAATTGCTGTAGCTAACATTTCGACTACTATATTGAATAATAGTGGTGATAACGGACATCCTTGTTTTACCCCTGATCTTATTGGAAATGCATCTAGTTTATCACCATTGCATATAATGCTTGCTGAAGGTTTTAGGCAGGTACTGACTATTATTTTATGGAAAGTTTCCTTTATTCCTATGCTCTCCAATGTTTTTAATAGGAATGGCTGTTGCATTTTGTAGAAAGCTTTTTCTGCATCTATTGAGATTATCATGTGGTTTCTGTTAGTTTTCTTGTTGACATGATCAATAATGCTAATAGTTTTCCTAATATTAAACCAGCCCTGAATTCCTGGTATGAATTATACTTGATCATAATACATTATTCTCTTCATAATTTGCTGTATTCTTTTTGCTAAGATTTTATTTAAAATTTTTGCTTCTATATTTATTATAAAAAATTGGTCTATAATTTCCTTTCTCTGTTTTGTTTTTTCCTGATTTAGGTATCAAAATAATATTTGTATCATATAAAGAATTTGAGAGTGCTCCTTCTTTCCCAATTTTCAAAAATAGTATATATAGTATAGGAATTAACTGTTGTTTAAATGTTTGATAGGATTCACTTCTAAATCCATCTAGCCCTGGAGATATTTTCCTAGGGAGTTCATTGATGACTTGTTCCATTTCTTTTTCTGAGGTGGGTTTGTTTAAGTATTCAGCTTCCGTTTCTGTTAATCTGGGCAATTTATACTTTTTTAAAATACTCGTCCATCTCATTTAGCTTGTCAAATTTATGGGCATAAAGTTGGGCAAAAGCTTGCATTCTCAAGAAAGAGGATGGGGTAAGAGTAAAGAAAAGAATTTTATAATCAATTTTTAAATGATTTTCTAAAAAAATAAATGTAATTGGGAAATATGTATTTTATTTTCCTTTTCTTCTTAATGCTTAGCAGGTGTTTAGGCATATGATAGGCACTTAATAAATGTTTATCATCTCCATGATTGGCCAGTGGTAACCGTCCCTGTCTGAACTAAACAAGGTGGCCTTTCGGCATCACAAAAATACATTGTCTATCCCCAGGCCCCAGCATAAACCTGTACAACCTGGAAGAACCTTCCACAGTTATATTTCACTAACTTTGTCTTAGAATACTTAGTTTCATCTCTAACAACTACTAGAAATTATAGGAAATATTTCATAGAAATTATAACTAGAGAGGAGGTGCTAAGATGGTGGAGTGAGAACAAGTATTCACCTATGCTCTAAGATAGACAGGTAGATAGATATAAAGATGATAGACAGAAAGAAAGAAAGAAAGAAAGAAAGAAAGAAAGAAAGAAAGAAAGAAAGAAAGAAAGAAAGAAAGAAAGACGGACAGATGGACAGACGCATGGATGGATAGACATACAGACACAGACAGAAAGACAGACAAACAGATAGATAGATAGATGATAGATAGATAGATAGATGATAGATAATTCTAGTGGCGCATTGGAGTCCTCAAGAAATTTTGCCTAACAAGATGAACTAGAATTTCTAATTCAAGGAAACAGATCTGGATTCTAGTAAAATAGCATTTGTACTACAGAGATGGGACCAAAAATTGGATTGTGGTTCTGGAAAATTTTTTCCCTTACTTGAATAAAATGTGATAGGTAACAGCAGGCTGTTACAATTTTATTTTTTTCTTTAATATAGGTTTATTTGTTTAACTTTTTACATTCATTTTCACAAAATTTTGGGTTCCAAATTTTCTCCCCATTTATCCCCTCCCCCCACTCCAATACACCAATCATTCTAATTTCCCCTATCACCAGACTTCCCACTCTTCTATCCTCCCTGCCTTCTCTTGTCCCCATCTTCTCTTTTGTCCTGTAGGGCCAGATGATTTTCTATTCCCCATTAACTGTATTTCTTATTTCCTAGTAGCAAAAACATTACACAACAGTTACTCCTAAAACGTTGACTTCCAAATTCTCCCCATCCCTCCCTCCCCACCCATTCCCTTTAGGAAGGCAGGCAATTCAATATAGGCCATATCTGTGTAGTTTTGTAAATGACTTCGATAATATTTGTGTTGTGTAAGACTAACTATATTTCCCTCCATCCTATCCTGGCCCCCATTGTTTCTATTCTGTCTTTTGATCCCCAAGTGTTGACTTAAAATTGTTCCCTCCTCCCATTGCCCTCCCTTCCATCATCCCCCCACCCTGCTTATCTCCTTCTCCCCCACTTTCCTGTACTGTAAGATAGGTTTTCATACCAAAATGAGTGTGCATTTTATTCCTTCCTTTAGTTGAATGTGATGAGAGTAAGTTTCATGTTTTTTTCTCGGCTCTCCTCTTTTTCCCTCCACTAACAAGCCTCCCACTTGCCTCTCAAATGAGACATAATTTACCCCATTCCATTTAACCCTCTTTCCTCCCACTACATTTCTCTCTCACCATTTACCTTAATTTCTTTTCAGCTATGGTCCCATCCTATTCAATTCATTCTGTGCTCTCTGTCTTTGTGTGTGTGTGCATGTGTGTATGTGTGTGTGCGTGCATGCGTGTACATGTGTGTGTGTGGTCCCACCAACTACCAAGATACTGAAAAGTTTTAAGAGTTACAAATATTGTCTTTCCATGTAGGAATATAAACAGTTCAACTTTGATAAGGTCCTTATGACTTCTCTTTGCTGTTTGCTTTTTCATGCTTCTTCTCATTCTTGTGTTTGAAGGTCAAATTTTCTTTCCAGCTCTGGTCTTTTCATCAAGAATGATTGAAAGTCCTCTATTTCATTGAAAGACCATATTTTCCCCTGAAGTATTATACTCAGTTTAGCTGGGTAGCTGATTCTTGGTTTGAGTCTTAGTAACTTTGACTTCTGGAATATCCTATTCCATGCCCTTCGATCCCTTAATGTAAAAGCTGCTAGATTTTGTGTTATCCTGATTGCATTTCCACAATACTGGAATTATTTCTTTCTAGCTGCTTGCAATGTTTTCTCCTTGACCTGGGAATTCTGGAATTTAGCCACAATGTTCCTAGGAGTTTCTCTTTCTGGATCTCTTTCAGGCGGTGATCAATGGATTCCTTCAATACTAATTTTGCCCTCTGGTTCTAGAATCTCAGGGCAGTTTTCCTTGATAATTTCATGAAAGATGATGTCTAGGATCTGTTTTTGATCATGGCTTTCAGGCAGTCCCATAATTTTTAAATTGTCTTTCCTGGATCTATTTTCCAGGTCAGTTGTTTATCCTATGAGATATTTCACATTCTCTTCCATGTTTTTATTCTTTTGGTTTTGTTTGGTGATTTTTTTGGTTTCTCAGAAAGTCCTTAGCCTCCATCTGCTCCATTCTAATTTTGAGAGAACTATTTTCTTCAGTGAGCTCTTGAACCTCTTTTTCCATTTGGCTAATTCTGCTTTTGAAAGCATTCTTCTTCTCATTGGCTTTTTGAACCTCTTTTGCCAATTGAGTTAGCCTATTTTTCAAGGTGTTATTTTCTTCAGCATTTTTTTGGGTCTCCTTTAGGAAGGTATTGACCCGTTTTTCATGCTTTTCTTGCATCTCTCTCATTTCTCTTCCCAGTTTTTCCTCCACCTGTCTAACTTGATTTTCAAAATCCTTTCTGAGCTCTTCCATGGTCTGAACCCATTGAATATCTCTTTTGGTTGTTACGGGTACAGTGGCCTGGACTTCTATGTCTTTCCCTGATGGTAAACATTGTTCCTCCTCATCAGAAATGAAAGGGGGAAGCATCTATTCACCAAGAAAGTAGCCTTCTGGGGTCTTATTTTTCTTCCCTTTTCTAGGCATTTTTACAGCCAGTTACTTGACTTCTGAGATTCCTCTCCATCCCCGCCTAGATCCGCCCAGATATTGCTTGGGGTCTGAGATTCAAATGCTGCTCCCCAGCCTCAGGGCTTTCAGCAGTGGGCGCAGCTGCTATTCAATGTGAGCTTAAGTTCTGGTGCCCGGGTTGGGGGCAGGGCAGCCTCCCATGCTCAGTTACCTCGGGGGCTTTATGCGGAGACCCTCAGTAATGGATCTAAGTTCCTGCCTGCTCTAGGAGTGCTTCTGCCTCTGCTGCTGCCTCCCAAGGGGGCCCGAGCCATGGAGACACCCCGGCCCCCTCTCGGCCAGCCCAGCAGTCTCTCTTACTTACCTGTAGTGCCTGTGGGTGGAGGGACCTTCGGGGCCGCCGGAGTTTCAGTCCCTGAAGCCTGCTCGGATCTGCTCCTCTCTGGCCTGTGTGGCCAGTGCTGGGCTCCGTTGTCTGGTGCGTGATGGACCTTTGGTGGCGATTTTTCAGGGCTCTCTAGAACAGAAATCTCCTCCACTGCATTGCTGCGCAACTTTCACTGCTCCAGAATTTGTGGGGAGTTCTTTTTACAGGAAATTTAAG
Organism: Bettongia penicillata ogilbyi; assembly: GCA_023548195.1. Lineage (NCBI taxonomy): Eukaryota > Metazoa > Chordata > Mammalia > Diprotodontia > Potoroidae > Bettongia > Bettongia penicillata. The sequence continues at coordinate 325,341 of JAJHZJ010000479.1, read as the reverse complement.
GGCTGTGGGTTCGGAGCTAGCATATGTGAGTCTTTCTACTCCACCATCTTGGCTCCTCCCCCTATAATTTCATTTTTTAGAACTGAAAATATAGAATCATATTAGGATATCTAGGAACCAGAGTGGGAAAATTTGGTGGACAACATTTATACTATTATCATCATAAAATATTATGTTACATCCATTATTGATATTAGACGAGGTAATTGGTCAGGAATTTAGTAAATATCATAAAATTGGAATGATAGCAATAATATATTAGCGGTAGGACATTTTGGTCTGCCAGAATAATCTTTCTCATTTGATTTCTTTCATTTTATTTCCCTCTGTCTGTCTTCCCCTTTCTCTGTCTCCAGGTCTCTATCTGTATCCCCACCTCTGTCTCTGTCTCTGTGTATATCTTTCTCTACTTGCCTCTCTCTGGTTTTTTTTTTTTACTTTTCCTCAGCACTTTTCAAGAGGAACAGGGTGAAAAGAGAGAATAAAATAAATGAGGAGATGTGATGGAGGGTTATACAGTTAGAAATACTAACTGTGAAAAAATATTAAGTGTGCTTGACTGTAAAAGGACTCATTTCTCCAGCGTATAATGAAGTGAATCTAAAAATAAAAACTATTCCATACTTGAAAAATGACCAAAAGATTGATCACTTTTCAGATGAAGTAATCAAAGCTCTCTACAGATATATGAAAAATATTCTCACTACTGATTGGAAAAATGCAAAATGAAAAAAATTCTGAGGTACTATCTCATATTTATTACATTAGTTAAAAGGAAAGAATAGGAAAATAACAAATGTCGGAGGGTCTGTGGGAAAAAAATAAATCATGAATGCATTGTTGGTGAAGTTGTGAACTGATTGAACCATCCTGTAGAGCAACTTGAAACTAGGCACAAGGACTATAAAACAATCCATACCCTTTGACCTAACAATACTGCTACTACATTCCATATGAGAATTCCATATGAGAATAAATAAAAAAAACAAAGGGTCATATATGTACAAAAATATGTACAGAAGTTCTTTTTTGACGGTAAAGAATTAGACATTGAGAGGATGTCAATCAATTGGGTAATGGCTGAGCAAGTTGTTGTATGTGATTATGATGGAATACTATTGCATTATAAATAATGATGAGCAGGATGCTCTCAGAAAAATCTGCAAAGACTTTCGTGGGCAGATGCACACTGAACTGTACTATGTACGGTGGAAAGCAGAGCTATAAGATCATCTGCAGTGAATGACTTAGCTATTCTCTGAAATATATTGATGTAAAACATTTCCAAGGGAGTTATGATGAAAAATGCTATCCACACCATAGAAAGAACTGACGGTTTCTGAGTACAGATTGAGGCACTTTTTTTTACATTTTTCTCGAGTTTTTCTTAGTCTATATTTCCTTTCATAATATAACTGCTACGGAAATGTGTTGCATTGCTGCACAGGTATTGCTTATAATGAACTGTTTCCCTTCTCAGTGGTGTAGGGTGTGCTGAGGATGGAAGGAGAGAATTTGGAATTAAAAGTTTTAAAAAAGGAATGTTATTTTTTTAAAAATATGACTGGGGAAAATGATAAAAAAAATTTTTTTAAAAGATTTTCAATAGTCTTCCCAGCACCACAGTAGAAGGATTGTTGTTCTAATTTGGTTAATTTGGAACTTGTAGATAAGGACAAAACAAGTAATTGGAAGACTAAAAAAAATCTATTTTTGCAATTTAAGACAATGAAGGATTTTTCTTTAACATAATAGGAACTACATTACTTAGAATACAAGCAGCCAACTTAGAGTCAAGATTTATACTAGTTTTTCTCTCTTACATGGAACTCGAGTCATTTTCGTAATGGCTACTATTGAATCAAATAGTTGTAGAAATAGCCCATGACAATCTCATTGATATACTAAGGTTTGTATCCTCTTGTGTTTCTATGTCCCGAGATATCATTTATTGGTTGGTAGGGCAGATTAGGTGATTGTTTTCTACTCAGAGATTCTGAGGTGTTGGGAGATAATATTTTGGAAATACACTTTATTAGGAGCCTGAAGACTTGAGCTCTAATCTTTCTTGTATTTGTGTTAATTTCTTCTGTGATGTAACTGAAGTTAAAGACCTCTGCAACCTCATTTGGAAAATAGGAATTATATTTTTCGAGTGTGGAGGTCATATAGTCACTTAGAAGGAAGTGTATGCAAAGAATTAAGGACTTTAGACACGAGGGTTTCCATGGTTAGCAAATGTTATTGGGTTTGTACATGCAAATGGATGAGTGAGTGCTCTGAGAAAAAAACAAAGAGAGGGAAAATAAAATATTACTGCAGTACAATATACTGGTATGGCAATGTGATGTGTTGGAGAGAACTTCGTTTAATTTTCAAATCAAGAAGATGTGGATTTAAATGCCACCTTAGAAATTTTAAAATTGTATATATCTGGACAAGTCATTAAGCTCATTCAGCCTCAAATTATTTCTCTTTAAAAAATCGAATAATAGTAATGGTATTTGTCCTTCCACCATATGTGAGTCCTGTAGGTACCTAAAGATAACTAATCACAGCCCTAATCCTGAAACTCATCTTTTATCTTTTTTACAAAAAACACTCTCAGTTCCTTCCACCAATCCCAATATGAAGATGGTATCTAATAGCTGTTGGGAAAGAAAATTGAGGAAATCAATATAAAGCTCTTTGTGAATATTTAAATCCTATAAATATGTGACCTATTATCATTGATGGCAAGGATAGTATGCCATCCAAATTTTCTTATCAGCCCTTTAACTCAAAAATTTAATGCATGCTCTGCACACAGTATCCCCTTACTCACCACTACTCAATTAAGCATTCATCAGCACCACAGGGACATCAGTCCCTCAAATTGCTCCTTCAGTTACTTGAAGGATAATGACCCTGGAAAACTGCATATAGAAAATCAAAGCTGGTGTTTATAGAGCATTTGATTTCTTGAACGCAATTAGAACTCATGAATTCATTGGAACCCCAACACAACCCTATGAGATAAGTACAAGGCTAATTATGCACAGAACTAGAAGAAAAGGGAAGAATTCACATAACTTACACATTGGGAAGCTGAGATAGGGAAGGATTGTATCCAGTTCTTTCTGCCTCCAGATTCAGTGATGTTTCACTATACCATGTTGCTGTATAAATAAACACTGCATACATGGATTATATGCTCTAGATCCTAGTTGACTTGACATGGCGTAAGGTGGCCATGACTCCAAAGAGAGGAATGAGAGAAGGACTTTATATTCAAAGTTTGGCCTTGAAGTCCAAAGTCTAAGAAGAATGTGATCCTACTGGAGAAACTTTTCACTAGTCACTGGGGACAAAGAGCTCCAGGTTCCCCTTTGCACAGAGTTCAATCCTGGGTATTGTTGTGGCACAAATGGATATAGACTTAGCAATGCCAATTCTTACCCTCCATTAAGTTCATTCTCAGCAAACACAAAATAAACAAGATGAATAAGTCAATGACTCAGGGAATTTGGCCCACAATCTGGCACCACTGCTATGAGACCTATGTCAGTAGCTGCTGGGAGAGATTAGTCAGGCAATATATGCAGTCCTGGGAATTCAGCAGCTCTTTGGAAATTTTGTGCCCCTGGAGATACTTATCAATTCTGCTACCAACTCATGAACAAAGCAAACCATTGCATACTGCTTTGAACATGAGGGAAAAGCCATGAGTACCCACAGAGATAATTTCCTCAAAGGAACTTTGAAATTCTTAGTTTGTTATGACCAAAGTGAAATAGAAAGGGATATGAACATGGTCATTAATTTAAAAAAAAAACTGGATTCTAGAACTCCTAGCTATGTGATTTTGGCTAAAATTACTGAAAATCTCCAAGTCTTGGTTTATTTGTCTTTGAAGTATGTATGTTAATCTCAGAACTGAGTACAATCAAACATTTTTGGTTAATATAATATTGAAAAAGAAAAAGATGTGGGATTGTGAAAAGATAGTGAAACTGGGGTAGGGAAAAGATCCCTGAACTGGATTTTGAAGATTTGAGATAAAGTTAAACATCATTATGTGAAACTATAAGCAAGTCACTTCTCTTGGATGATTGATTTCCTCATTTTTTAACATTCAAAGAGCATATTATGCTCTCATTCTCAGGATTATTGTGAAGACAGTATGTTGTCAATTAGTTAGGATGCTATCCACATCAAAGCTACGTTTTTCAAACAACTCTGTGACTTTCATCTCCTAATACTATACTGTTCAGAAATTATGGAGCTGATCTTCCTCTTTCTAAAAGGTTAATAGGTGGAATTGCTCTAGCTCTCTCTCTCTCTCTCTCTCTCTCTCTCTCTCTCTGTGTGTGTGTGTGTGTGTCTGTCTGTCTGTCTGTCTGTCTCGGTCTCTTTCTTTCTCTCTCTCTTTCTCTGTGTACGTCATTGATCCCACACAATAATTTTTAACAAAGGACATACTATTAAGGTCCTTTAATTACATGAAAACTTAGGCTGAGATTTTAAGTGACTTGTCTAAGGACAAACAACATAAAAATATATGACACAAAATTTCATTTCAGGGCTCTCTTAACTCCAAGTCTATTACACTCTCTAGGAAGCAATGTTACCTCTTAAAATTTTTGAATTAACTTCTGTGTGCATAAGAAAAATAGGCTGACTGGAGTGGGGAGCTGCATCCCAGTGTGGGGAATATATACATTGGATTTTCTCTTTATGAAAAATTATGATCCAATTAAAATTGACTTACTCTCACAGCTTTCATCAAAGAATTCTTTACCTCTTTGTTCCTCAGACTATAGACCAGAGGGTTTAACATGGGGATGACCATGGTGTAGAAGACTGATACCATTTTATCTCTGTCCATTGAATGGCTTGAACTGGGTTGAAGGTACATGAAGATGATTGTCCCATAAAATATAGATACTGCTGTGAGATGGGAAGCACAAGTGGAGAAGGCTTTCTGGCGGCCTTCAGCAGAACGGATCTTCAGGATGGTGATAAAGATTAATAAATATGAAGCAAAGATGACAAGAAATGGGAAAAAGACAGTAAATGACCCTAAGATAAAGAATACTAATTCAATCATGTGAACATCAGAGCAAGAGAGAACTAGGAGAGGGGGAATATCACAGAAAAAGTGACGTACTACATTTGATCTACAAAAAGAAAGGCTAAATGTGTTTCCTGTGACAATGGAGGAAGTTAAAAAGCCACAGATGTGAGAACCACTGGTCAGATAGGCACACACTGTTGAAGTAATGGTAGTTGTGTAATGTAGGGGCTTACACACAGCAGCATGGTGATCATAGGCCATAGAGGCTAAGAGAAAACTTTCAGTAGTAGCAAAGGCCCCAACAAAGAACAACTGTGTAGCACATCCATTATGCGAGATGACCTTGTCCCCTGTGAGGAGCCCAGCCATTACCTTAGGAGTAACAGTTGAGGAGTAACCAAAATCCACCAGAGACAGGTTACTGAGGAAAAAGTACATGGGAGTGTGGAGGCGAGAATCCCAGGAACTTAGAGCTACTATTCCCAGGTTTCCCACCAAGGTGCTGAGGTAGATCAAGGTGAACATTATGAAAAGAGGAATCTGAAACCCTGGAGCACTTGTTAATCCTATGAGGATGAACTCATTCACTTCAGATCTGTTCTCCATAGATGTCATTTGAGAGTGATGTCGCTCACCTGCAATAAAAGAAGTAACCATCAGAAAAATCCACTCTGCATGATAAATGACTCTAAGGCACAAACCATGTGAGGAGCAGAATTAAGAAATTAATGGACCAAGAACATCTAGATACTAGTCATAGCAATTACTTTGTCGCCAAAATTCACTGACCCAGTTTCCCACATACATATAGAGTTCTTCATGTATTACTTACCACCTTTTTTTCCGATTTATTATACCCTTAACAATTCCCAAAGTTGCATGTCTGACTTTAGGAATAGAAAACATCTTATTTCTTTTTAAAAATCGATATAAGAAGGGGAATGATTGTTGTTCAGTATTAGAGACTGAGTTCTTTTCTTGTGAATATGCTTCACTGTGATGAAGAGGAGAGAAAAGAGGAATAACAGAGAAGAAGGAGAAATAAAATAAGAGCAAAATTAAAAGATTTAGAGAATGGAGAGAGGATCAAAGAGACTGACAGATTTCACTGGAATCCTGTTTAGCTGTGGAGTCGTTGTGACTATAAGGTCTACACAATGAAATGAAGTCACCATTTCCTAAGGAGGAACAGCTGCCAGTAAACACCAGTTGCCTTGTAGTGAGAGTTGGCTGTCAAAACGACCACTGGTGGATTACATAGCAATATGTATGATTTCTAAATATTCCCCCTATATAGTCTGCCTCTTTTTCAATTTTTTACCACTGCCAACATAGAAGCAGAAGGTGACCACAAAATATATGGGGTCTTGGAGACATCAAAAATCTTTGGCTTAACCTCCAACTTTGAGCCAAAATCCCACTTTTCCTGATCCACCTGAATTCCAATGTCTCTACTGTTTTGATTATCTCTAACTTATCCTGGCTATAGCTTGTTTGTACAGTTATTTGCATGTTATTTAGAAATTACGTATTCCTTAAGGGCAGGGATTCTATTTTATCTGTTTTACCTATGCTGGGTATATAGTAAGCATTTAATAAATGTTTATTTGCCCCAGGGCAGTGGTAAGTCTACCTGTCTGAACTAAGCCGAGGTGTCTTTTGGGCATCACACAAGTATATATTTCATTTACAGACTCTACCATAAGCTTTTACAGATTGGAAGCACCTTCCACAGTGATATATCACTATCTTAGTTTTAGAATACTTAGTTTCATCTCTACCATCATTAGATATTAGAAAAAAAGTTTTCATATAAATTATTAGTAAGCTGCCACATATTATCTATATAAAGTTGTATCTTGATAAAAGCATAGAAAACAAAGTCAGAAAATATTAAATCAGTATATTTCCCTAGAAGTCACCTACCTCAGTTCACATGTGACAAAAAGTCATCTCTATCAGAGCCTAGCAAACATCATGTAAGATAGGAAAAAGAGAAGAGTTAGTTAGGTAGGAAGAAAGGTAAGAGCTATGTGCCTCTAGTAGCCTATTTGGGTCTCCAAGGAATTATACCTAACAAACAAGAGGAACTGGGATCTCTAAGACAAGAAAAATAAATCTGGCTGCTAAGATTACGTTTAGACTAGAGAGATGGGACTCATAAAGGGAATGTGGCTCTGAAGGAGTTTCTCCCATATTTGAATGAAATGGAATAGATAACAGTAGGCAGTTATAGGTTGTTTGTTTTTGTGTGTTTCTTTTGTTTGTTCTTTTAGAACTGAGATCATACAGTCATATGTGGGCTATCTACGAAACAGAGAGGAAAAACATGGTGGAAAGCATCTAAACTGTTACTGGCATAAAAAACATTCTGTTATACACATTATTTGTATTGCAAGAGGAAATAGATCAGGAATTTGGTAAACATCACACAATTGCCATGAAGGAATGATATATCAACATTAGGGTACTTTAACTATAAAGGCTTCTGCGAGAATGTTCTTTCTCATTTTATTTCTCTCATTCTATCTCTCTGTCTCTCTGTATCTCTGTCTCTGTATTTCTCTTTCCCTGTCTCTATCCACATCTCTCTGTGTCTCTATATCTTTCTCTACCTGTTTGCCTTTGTCTAGTTTTATCTCTCTCTCTCGATATATATATATATATAATGTAATATATATATATATATATATATAATCATACATCTAGCTAGCTAGCCAGATCTCTCTCTTCTCTCAAAGTATAACTATTGATTTCTTGATGAAAATGATTTTTTCCCAAGTTCTAAAGTGAAGGAATCAATGTGAGAAAATTTCATTCTGCATTTGATTCTCAAAAATGGTAAGGGACTATTAGGCAGGATCAAAATAATGTGAAATGCTATAGAAAAAGGAAGAAAGTAACTCAGTTGTATTACAGTTTGACATAGATAAAGAAAGGAAAACTCAGAATTGTCAGACATGCACATTAGGTTTGATGCAGGCCAATTCCAGGCATTTCAGAGGAAGAATAAGGCAGGATGCTATGAACTATAGGGAGTTCAACTCTGAAGGAAAAGAAAGATCTCATGAACAAAATTTTGAAGGTGCAAGAAGAAAAATTTTCATTTGGGGTGACTTAGAAATGGAAAAAAATCTGCATCAAAGGAAAACAGACAGGTAACTAAGAATGAATGCAAAAGTAGATCCTGTGCTATAGTAACAGAGTCAGAGAAGTGCCAAGTCTCAGGGTGAGCAGAAGGAAGCACAGAAATGTAAACACTATTAACTGGTTGGGGTTTTCTTTTTTTAGGGAAACTGGTCATTTGGATAAACAAGAGATATAGAAATTGGAATGATTCTCAAGACTGACAAGAAACATTCAATGAATAACAAGCAAAGGCAAAGCAGCTGGAATCTATTTTGCTTCTGTTTTCTCTGACAATGGAATAACCTGAGTATTTAGAAGAACTCAAAAACTGAAGATAATAGAGTCATCTATATTAGTGGAGTGAAGCAAAGAAGCATTTTTATGGTATCTTTTAAATGCCAGGCCCTGTGCTAGTCCCATTCTCAGAACAACCCTGCAATATAGGTACTATTATTATCCCCATTTTAAAGTAGAAGAAACTGAGGCAAACAGCTTAAATGACTTGCTCATAGTCACATCATAAGTATTTGAGGTTGGATTAGAACTCAGGGTTTCCAAACTCTGGCCAGTCCCAGTGTACGGTATTCTCTCTGTCACAACTGCCTCTTTAAAGTTTGCCAAGTACTTTGAATACATTGGATTATTTGACCCTTACAACACTGTGACATACACGACAATCAAGAAAACCAATCTGACCTTTCACTGAATGGAGAGCATGGTATTCAGGTGTAAAGAGGTGACTGTGTCCATTCTGAATTTGCAGCAACTTGTTCAGTTGTGGGTTCTACACTTTAAGAAAGACATTGACAGACTAGTTATTTTCCAGAGGAGTTCAGCCAGACAGAGAAGGACTTGGAAATCTTGTCATATCGAAACTGGCAGAAAGAAATAAGCATATTTGGTCAAAAGAAGATAAAAGATGGGTGTCAGTGCAGGAGTTGAGATAAGTTATCTTCAGGAATCTGTTGGACTGACACATGGGGAAAGAATTTGGTTTGTTTCATTTATATCTAAACGGAAGAACCGTGAATAAAGTGTAGAAGTTAAGAAGAAACAAACGGATTTGAAGTAAGGAGAATATTCAAAATGCACTCTCATTCAGATATGAAAGGGAGTGTTTTGTCATATGCAGGATGTCCCCTCAATTAAATTCTTGAGGAAAGAGTTAGTGGGTTACCCATTCAAAATTTTTAATATAGGGATACACACAAATGTATGTCGATGTTCATATATGCAAATACACATAAATACTATAAATGCACATACATGCATAGGTATGTGTGTTTTTGGGTGCGTATATAATAGTAGGAAGAAGAGAAAAAGATACAGAAAAAGTTTATTCTTCATTTTATTAGAAAATTTGACTCCTAACCTTTTTTATTTTCACTGTACCCATAGAAAAATCACCTCACCCCAGAGCTTCCATTCACTTGTATGTCAAAAGAGGGTAATATTATTCATAGTAATTACATTATAGGGCTATTCTATGTATAGAAGGAGATAATTCTGAAAAGTGCATTGAAAACTTAAAACTCTATATAAATGTTATCTACTGTTATTATATTGATTAATAATGTCACTACTATATGTGTTATCTTTGACAAGGTCCTCAAGGTCTTTTACTCCTAGAATGCTATGGACCTAAGATTTCTCATTGATACAAAAAAGATATTAGAATAGATAAACTCTGAGATCCTTTCTAGCTCTAAATTCATGATTCAGTGAAACTTTTAACGTGTATTAATTTTACAGTTTTCATTAGTCTTCATAACATCACAGCAAACGAATTATTATTTTAATATGGGTAATGTGGGACTTGTAAGTAAGGACAAAATAAATAAATAAAACTATCTTGTAGACTAATAGGAGTGTAAAGAAACTCTATTTTTACTACTTAAGACAATGAATGATTTTCCTTTAATATAATAGGAACTATACTAAATATGAACTATGAAACAGCCAACCAACCAACAGTCATGAATTATAGTTATGTTTGTCTCCTACATGGTACTCTTGAGTCGTTTAGGTGATCAAAACTATTGAATCAAATAGGTGTTAATATAATCTGCGAGTATCTCACTCCTGTACTAAGGATTATGTCCTCTTATGTTCCCATGCCTAAAGCGAACCCTTCTTGGTTGCCAGGGTAGATAAATTGATTTATGCTTAACTCAGAAATGCCGAGGTGTTGGTAGATAATAATACTTTCAAAAGAGCATGTCATTAGGAACCTGAAGGCTTGGGCTCTAACCTTTCTTGAATCTGCACTAACTTCTGTAATGTCACAGAAATTAATCACTCCTTTTAGGTCTTGTTTCCTGATTCGGAAAGTGAGAATTATATATTTTGAGCATGAAGACATAAGAATTATCACAATCAGCAAAAGTTATTGAGCTTGTACATGATAATGAATGAGCATTCTGAGAAAGACAAAGATAGAGGGGAAAGAATATAGAAAGGTATAACACTACCATATACTGGTGTGACAATGTAGTAGTGAGAGATTTGTTTAATCCTTGAATCAAGAAGATGAGGATTTAAATTCCACCTCAGAGCCTTATTAAACTGTATGTGTCTGGAAAAGTCATAAGTCACTTAGCCTCAAGTTACTTTTCTGCAAAAATGGAAAGAAAAATAATAATGTTATTTATCTCTTGGGAGATGCAAACAAAAAAAAAAAACCACTGTAAAATTCTTTGCACATGTTTATGTCTTACATAAATGTGAGTTATTATCATTGAGGGAAGAGACTGTAGTAACCAGCCCTCTCTCTCTCAAGAGCTTAATGCAGTGCTCTGAACATATCATCCCCTTAATTGCTATTACTGAATTAAATGTTCATTAGCACTACTGGGACATCGGTTCCTCAAATTGCTCCTTGAGTTACTTGAAGGAAAATGACCCTGCAAAGTCACACACAGAAGGTAAGAGCTGGTGTTTATAATCATTTTTGCTTATTTACATTCATGAACTCATTTGAGCCCCAACAAAACCCTATGAGATAAGTACAAGTGTAAATTACATAGTTTATGGATAACGAAAAAGAAGTCAAGTGACTTACCCATGGGCAAACAGTGAGACAGAAAAGGTTTGTACCATGTTGCTGTATACATACCTACATCCTTGTTTTGGATGTTCTAGAACCTCGCTGATTTGATGTTGAGAAGTGTGGCCTTGACTCCAAAGCGGAGATGTAACCAGAAACTTTATATTCAAGGTTTAGCCTTGAAGTTTCAAGTCAAGACAGAATGTGAGATCCTACTGGAGAGACTTTTCCCTGGTCACTGGGGCAAAGACTTCAAAGTTTCTATTGACAGAGATCTTGCTACTGGTCATCATTGTGGCACAAAAAGCAATAGAGTTATCAATGCCCATCCCTACATTCCATTCACGTAAGCCTCAGGAAACACAAAAGAAACTCAGTGAAAGAGTCAGTGACTCATGGAATTTGACCCACAAGCTGAAACCACAGCACTGAGCCCTATAGTGGAATGTTTCATTGTCAGTAGCTGAAGTCAGGGATGAGTCAGGACTTTATGCACACCTGGGAAGCCTGTAACTCTTGGGACATACTGCTCCCTCAGAGAGGGAGGCTCTGCTGCCAACTCATGAACAAAACAATCCTTTCAATTTTACTCCGAACATGGGGAGAAAACATGAGTATCCACAGAGACGATTTCCTCAAGAGGATTTTGTCATTCTTGCCTTGACGTTATCAAAGTGAAATGGAAAAGGACTTGGATAAGGATTTCATAAAAACTGGATTTTAGTCCTCTAAGCTATGTGGCATTGGCAAAGTTACTGAATATATCCAAGCCTCGATTTATTTGTCTTTGAAAAGAGTATGATAATTTCAGAATTCAATCAAAACTGTTGATACATATCAAATATCATACTTAAGATGAAAGAGATGTGGGATAGTGAAAGATCTCCACAAAATAGGGTAGTGAACTGCTCCCTGAACTGTGTTTGTAAGATACGAGATGGCATTGAGGTCAATGTAAAGCTAGAGTCAAGCAACTTATTCTGAACGAACCTTGAATTGCTCATTTGTAACATGAAAATAAGCATAATTGCATGATCTAACTATCAGGATTATTGTAAGGATAGTAATTTGTGATATAGAAGATGATATTATTCTGAATATTGCTGCTATTCTTTAAAAAAATCTACTCAAAGATCCCAATTTATCTGCCTCCCAAAACTCTGTCTTGTTCTGTCCCACTCTGCTTAGTAGCTTTGGTTCTCAAGGATATAGGCCCTTAAAGTTCCATTGCAATAGTAACTAGGGGAGTCCTGTAATTATTATTTGTCATGGTTGAAGTAGAGCCTTGGACAAGCTTCCTCGTGGTATTTTTGAGAATAAGGAGAGAAAGATAGTAAAATGCTCAGGGTGACAGATTTAGAATGTGTTAAATACTTAGACCCAAGGACATTCAATAACGGATGACTGTCAACTTAGAATGTATTCTATCCTAACCCTTGCCTGATACTATCAAATGCAACAATCTTTGTAAAATGCTTAACCCAGTACTTGCAATATAGTAGGTGCTGCTACATAAATGTTAGCTAGCATGATGATTATCATGATGATCATCAACCCAGCACTGGTGTCCTGGCTATACTCTCACCGAAACTCTATTACATGACTGACTGGTCTTTTGAACCAGACCATTTAAAAATTTCCTGAGTAGAATAAAAATAATATATGTAGAAGATGAGGTTAAAGTGGAAAATTTCTGCCAATACTGCAATGAGAGGCAATACACACTTTGTTTCAACAGAGCATTTCTGATGGTCCATGATGCTTTCAAGAAGGTTTTTAATGAGAATGCGTAGTGAACCGGATTTCCAAACCTCCTGATATTTTTTTTTCAAGAATATAAAAGTTGGCAATGTCCTCATAACATCACCTCACAAAGTTTCTTAACCGATGAGGTACAATTGCATGATGATAGGGAATAAGGGAATTTCTCTGGGGCGGTGAACACAGTGTAACGCAGGGAAAGCACCTGTGTGATCATCCATTGAGAATCAGATTGCATTCAAATGTGGAACCCTTGTGCTACTGTGGAAATGATCCAAAATGTTGGAAAACTGAAAGATAGTCTGCTATTTATTTTAAAAATACTGTCCAACACACTTTGATGTAGTATTTGTACACAACCCTAAATTGGTTTGCACATTGTCATGAGAGTTTACTATTACTACATAAACAAGCCTAAACGTCTTCAAATATGCATGCTTATGATAACAGAGGGAAAAGAGATTTGCAATATAATTGAATAATTACTTACTGTTTATGGCACTAATCCAATGTGGTGAGGTCCAACTCCTTAGACTGTCATTGCAAACCCCCAGAGTTTGTGAACAACTAAATGAGAAAACTGCAATACCAAACCATTCTGCCTCTAATCTGTGGTACTGTTCGGGCTCCTATAGCCTTTCACAAAGTCAGTGCTTAATAGATATTTGTTAAATTTCATTGAAAAAAAGTGAATGCAAGTTCAACTCTGACCTGAATACTCCATGAGTAGGGTGATGATGATGTCTACAGAATGTACATTCTTTAAAACCTTCATTTCTCTCCTTATAATAATGACGGTGATTTTCCTGATCAGTAAAGTCTATTGTGTTTATTGAAGAGAGATATTTGTCTAACTTGTATGCTGTACTGACAACTAAAAAAGGTAATAATGAATAAGTGAATCATGAAAAAACCATTTATTAAATGTTTACTATGTACAAAGTACTCTGCCAAGTGCTAGGGATACATGTTGGAAAAAAAAGCAGTACCTGCCCTTAAAAGTTCACATTCTAATCTGGAAAAAGTCGTTTCAGATGCATGTGTTATATAAAGGACCAGGATGCAATGAAAACAGACTATGAACATATACATACATACATATATATATATATATGTGTGTGTGTGTGTCTGTGTGTGTATGTAAGAAATGAATTCTGTCACTAAGGAATCAGTAAAAACATGTTTGAGTTGGAAGGAATCATAGAGAATAGAGATTCATTTTGGTCAGCTACCGCATTGCATAAACTTCTGTTTCTTTGGTCTTTTTCTGCCTTCATCTTGAGCAGAGGTTCCCATATTTATTTGGTTTACCTCCGCTTTTAAAAATATTTTTCAGTGCTCCCCATAAATCTACTTTCTTTAATGCTTCGTCTTTTTTTTGCAATTTTCATCATTTCATAAAATACGCATTAAAAATATCACATCTAAAATTTAATAATTTATTGTAAATTTGTGGGTGAGTTTTTTTCCTGCATTGAAATTTTGATGATGCAACACTACATAATGTAGTCAAATTGTATCATATTGTAAACAAGTCATTAGCTCACATATTCCTGCTGATGTATGCTGGACTTTCTGACAATGAGCCATATGCTCACCTGCAAACACTCACTTTTGAAGACCTGTCAGTAGATTCGACCACTGATCAGTTATGATTTGAGTTGTGTGTGATGATTTAGAAAATAATATAATCACTAATATTTTAACTTTGTTACAAAGCATATGAAACACGTGCAATATTTTTTCAAAATTTTCACCTCTTTTCTTTTTTTCCTTATGCTTCCACTACTCCCTTACTTTTTTATTCAATGCAATCCAATTGCACTCAAGGCTACGATAGCTCCCCTGGATTCTTCCAGCACCTGCCAGATGGTCATTTTGAGAATCTATGATAGAGTCAACTCTGTGATATCTTCAAATGTAGTTTAAATACAGCTCATGTTCAGGTTTCCCCAAATGTAAGTAGCAGGGTTTAAGACTACAATGTAAGCACTCAATATATCCATAATATTGGGTAGGGGATACTCTTTTCCTTATCCAAAATGTAGAAGATGCAATAGATGCATGGAATTTACCAGCCAAATATTGAAAACACAAATGATCTTTAAAATAGCTCACAGACAATACAATTATCCTTCTTGTGTTGTTGTTGTGAAGTTGTTTCAGTCAATTCTGACTCTTTATGTCCCCATTTGGGATGTTCTTAACAAAGATAATGGAATTTTTTGCCATTTCATTCTCCAGTACATTTTACAAAGGATGAATTGAAGCCAAAAGTCTCAGGTGACTTCCCTAGTGACTTTTCACATAGCTAGTGAGTGCCAGCCTTGAAGTGAGAAAAATGAGTCTTTCAGACTTCCAGCATGGCAGTCTATCCAACAGCATCCTCCGTTTTGTGTTACTTCTCCTTTAATTAATAAAAATAATCCCTGTATGGTAATACAGACGTTACATGTGGTAGCATCTGGAGTAGCGCTGCAGAAGGCACCACCATTTATAGATTTATAGGCTAGTTATATCAGATTCATTCAGATTACTTAGTCTTCTCTATGAGGTCTTCCTCAAGGAAGTGATATCCTGATGTAGAGTTTTCTCAAAGGCTTACTTCTAACACTATCTAACTAGAGATTGGGGAAAAATCTTTTCTTAGTTGAGGACAATCAGAAAAGGTCAAGGGAAGTGAGATACTCTTAAAGGAGCTAGGTGGGGCTCACAGGGTAATCAGAGGAGGGACTTTCATTCCTCACCCCCCATTAGAGACCTAACCTAAGTCACAGATATTTAGAATCAGTGGTATTATGTGGACACCAGGACAGGCGCCAAAGTTCCACAGAATTCTTGAGAAGGATAGAGTGAGGGAAAGCCAGAATCAAAGAGTGAGAGGGCTCCCAGAGGTCTTCAGATATGCCCCATGTCTGAAAAAGAAATATTCTCTCTAACAAACTCAGTAAGGAGACACCACAATTGAAGCTCCCCAGTGAAGGAGAATTCTTCTGCCAATTGTGAATTCATTTCTTTTTCAGGAAAATTTTCCTTACATCAGGCCAAAATTGGCCTCTGAACATTGAAACAATTTCTCCTTGGTTTGCTTTCTAGGGTCAAGCAGAATATTTCTAATCTCTTTTCCATAAGACACACTTTCAAATCCTTCATCCACTGACATGTTGTTTTGTGCAATAATGCTAATGCTCTTCCTAATACTGAACCAGCCCTATATTCCTGGTATAAATCCTACTTGATCATAATGTATTATTCTCACAATAACTTGTTGTAAACTTTTTTCTAAAATCTTATATAAAATTTTTCCATCTATATTCATTAGAGAAGTTAGTCTATAATTTTCTTTCTATGTATTGACTCTTTCTGGTTTAGGTATCAGAACTGTATTTGTATCATAAAAAGAATTTGGGAGGATTCCTTTTCCCCCAATTTTCCCAAATAGTCTATATAGTATTGAAATTAATTGTTCGTTAAATGTTTGATCAGGGGGTGGAGCCAAGATGGCAGAGTAGAAAGATGCACATACTCTAGCTCTTCCCCCACAGGCAATAAAACACCTGTGAAGAATGACTCTCAACAAATCCTGGAGCAGCAGAAGCCACAGAATAACAGAGTGGAGGAGATCTCCAGCCCACGTGACCTGGAAGGCTGACAGGAAAGGTCTGTTGTACCAGATGCAGAGTGGAGCACAGCCCCACCGTGGCCCTAAGGGGCCCGCCAGGAGGAACAGGGCTGGAGCAGGCCTCAGGGGTGAAATCCCGGGCAGCAACAGTAGAGGTTCACAGGTCCCTCAACACACAGCCATCAAAGTTCAATGAGTGGGCTTTGTCAGCTGGCCGAGAAGGGAGCAGTTTTCCCCCATATCTCCAGCCCCAGGCAGAGGCATAGAGGCAGCAGCAGGTGTGACCACAGCAGGCAGCAGCCAGTGTCCTGGCCTCCATTGTTGGATAAAGCCCTTGGGGAAATTGAGCTGCTGATCTGAATCTTAGCCCTGAGTGGTGGCCCTGCCCCTGCCTAAAGCTCCTGGAGGAATTGAGCAACTGATTTGAATCTCAGCCACGAACCTGGTAAGGGAGTAAATTCCTTTCACGTGGTTGTGCCACTTTGGAGCAACTGAGATCTTATAGGGCCCCAGAGTATATCCTACTCTTGACAAAAGACCCAAAAATCAAGAAAGTGACTGGAGAAATGCTTAAAAGAGGGAAAAGTGTAAGACTATAGAAGGTTACTTTCTTGATGAACAGGTACTTTCTCCCATCCTTTGGATGAGGAAGAACAACGTTTACTATCAGGGAAAAGACATGAAAGTCAAGGCTTCTGCATCCCAAATATCCAAAACGCATATGCAATGATCTCAGTCGATGGAAGAGCTCAAAAAGCATTTTGAAAATCAAGTAAGATAGATGGTGGAAAAATTGGGGAGAGAAATGAGAGCAATGCAAGATCATGAAAAGTGAGTCAATAGCCTCCTAAAGGAGATCCAAAAAAAAATGCTGAAGAAGATAACACCTTTAAAAATAGACTAATTGAATGGGCAAGAGAGGCTCAAAATGCCAAGGAGGAGAAGAACTCTTTAAAAAACAGAATTAGCCAAATGGAAAAGAATGTTTTAGGTAGATACTGCTTATTATTTTATGGAAAGCTCCCTTTATTCCTATGGTCTCCAGTGTTTTAATAGGAATAGGTTTTGTATTTTGTCAAAAGCTTTTTCTGCATCTATTGAGATAATCATGTGCTTTTTGTTAGGTTTGTTGTTGATATGATCAATAGTGCTAATAGTTTTCCTAATATGGAACCAGGCCTGCATTCCTGGTATTAATCCTACCTGATCGTAATGTATTACTCTTGTGATAAGTTATAGTATTCTTTTTGCTTAGATCTTATTTAAAACTTTTGCATCTATATTCATTAGAGAAATTGGTCTAAAATTTTCTTTCCCTGTTTTGGCTCTCCCTGGTTTAGGTACCAGAACAGTATTTGTATCATAAGAAGATTTTGGGAGGACCCCATTTTCCTCAATTTTCTCAAATAGTCTATATAGTATTTGAATTAACTGTTCTTTCAACGTTTGATAGAATTCACTTGTAAATCCATCTGGCCCTGGAGATTTTTTCTTAGGGAGTCCATTGATGATTTGTTCAATTTCTTTTTCTGAGACAGTGTTATTTAATTATTCAACTTCCTATTCTATTAATCTGGGCAATTAACATTTTTCAATATAATCATCCATCTCAATTAGATACTCGAATTTATGGGCACAGAGTTGGCTAAAGTTACTTCTTTTTTACATACTTTTTAAAAGTAAATTATTTCATTTTTTTCAATGTTCTACAATCTATATATCTTAGATTTTTTTCCCCCTCCTTCCTCCTCCTTTCCCACTTGATTCTTGAGATGGGATATAATTAAATATAGGTTCTACCCCTACTTTTCATTTAAATATATTTTAGTCTTAGTCATGTTTTATAGAAGAATTAAAGTGGATGGGAGAAATCATAAAACAAACCAAACAAAACATAATACAAACGAAAATATTCTGCTTCTTTCTGTGATCAAATTCCATATGGGTGAATTCTATGAAAGTGGAAGATATTTGGCCTAAAAGTTCCATTGGGAAATTTTTAAGTCCTTCAAATGCAATGAAGTACTAAGTCTACCAGAAAAATTCTGCACACACTGTGATTGTTGCTGTGTACAAAGTTCTCCTGGCTCTGCTCCTTTCGCTCAGTATCAGTTCATATAAGTATTTCCAGGCCAATCTGAAGTCTTCCTGTTCATAATTTTTTTATATGAAACCATGACTATTACATACAGCTTATTTCAACATATATATATATTCTTACATCACAATAATATTATATTATATTCATATATCACATTTGTACTTTTATACATTCTTTCTCACCCCTCAAGTCATATTTTTTGATATTTATTTACTTTTAGATTTCAACATTCATTTCCACAAAATTTTGAGTTTCAATTTTTCTCTCCATCTCTCCCCTCCACCCACCCATAATACTTTGCATTCTGATTACCCTTTCCCTCAGTATACCCTCCCTTCTATCACATCCCACCATTCCCTTACTCCTATTTTCTCTCCTTTCTTGTAGGGCAAGATAAATTTCTATACCCCATTATCTGTGTTTCTTATTTCCCAGTTATATGCAATAATAATTCGCAACATTCTAATAATCTGAATTCCAACTTCTCTCTCTCCCTCCCTCCATAACCATCCCCACTGAGAAGGCAAGTAATTCAATGCACGCTATTTATATGTCATTTTGCAAAAACTTGCATAATAATCATGTTGTATAATACTAACTATATTGCCCTCTATCCTACCCTGCTCCCCCTTTTTGTTATTCTCTCATCTGACCTTGTCCCTTACCAAAAGTGTTAACTTCTAGTTTCTCCCTTCTTCCATTTGTCCTCCCTTCTATCATGGCCCTCACCCCACTTGTCCCCTCCTCCCCTACTTTCCTGTAGTGTAAGAGAGATTTTCACACCAGATTCAGTGAGCATGCTATTCTCTCTTTAATTCATATGTGAAGAGGGTAAGATTCACTTTTCCCTTCTCACCTTCTCCCTTTTCTCTTCCACTGAACAAGACTTTTCTTATCTCTTTTATGAGTTATAGCATGCCCCATTTCATTTTTCCCTTTCTTCTCCCAGTATTTCCTTCCTCACCCCTTAATTTTTATTTTTTTTAAGGATATCATCTCTTCTGTTTCAACTCAACCTGTACTCTCTGTCGAGGTGTGTGTGTGTGTGTGTGTGTGTGTATGTGTGTGTGTGCGTGTGTGTGTATGTGTGTGTATAATCCTCCATCTACCCAAATACTGAGAAAAGGCTCAAGAGTTACAAATATTATGTTTCCATGCAGGAATGTAAACACTTCAGTATTAGGAAATCTTTGATGATTTCTCTTTCCTATTTCCCTTTTCATACTTCTCTTGATTCTTGTGAGTGAAAGTCACATTTTCTCTTCATTTCTGGTCTTTTCATCATGAATGCTTGAAAGTCCTCTGTATCATTGAATTACCATCTTTCCCTTGAAGTACGATACTTAGTTTTGCTTGGTCGGTGATTCTTGGTTTTAATCCCAGTTCCTTTGACTTCTGGCATATCCTATTCCAAGCCCGTCAATCCCTTAATGTAGAAGTTGGCAGATCCTGTGTTATCCTGATTGTGTTTCCATAATACTCTAATTGTTTCTTTATAGTTGCTTGCAATATTTTTTCCTTGACCTGGGAACTCTGAAATTTGGCCACAACATTCATAGGAGATTCTCTTTTTGGATCTCTTTCAGGATGTGATTGGTGGATTCTTTCAATATTTATTTTGCCCTCTGCTTCTAGAATATCAGGACAGTTTTGTTTGATAATTTCATGGAAGATAATGTCTAGGCTCCTTTTTTAATCGTGGCTTTCAGGTAGTCCCATAATTTTTAATTTGTCTCTCCTGTATCTATTTTCTAGGTCAGTTGTTTTTCCCATGAGGTATTTCACATTGTCTTCTATTTTTTCAAACTCTTGTCTTTGTTTTCTAACTTCTTGGTTTCTCTCATAGTCATTAGCTTCCTTGAACTTGGTTCTCTCTTTTAAAGGACTATTTTGTTTGTGAGCTTTCCAAACTTCTTTTCCATTTGGTTAATTCTGCTTTTTAAAGCCTCCTTCCCCTTGTTGACTTTTTGGATCTCTTTTTCCAATTGAGTTAGCCTCTTTTTGAAGGTGTTATTTTCCTCAGCAATTTTTTGGTTCTCCTTTAGCAGGCATCTGACACGCTTTTCAAGCTCTTTTGTGGCCTGAGATCATTTCATATTCATTTTGGAAGTACTGGAGGCAGAGACCTTGATTTCCTCTGGTAGTATGCCTTGTTCTTCCTCATCTGAAAGGATGGAAGGAGACACCTGTTCATCCAGAAAATAACCGCCTATGGTCTTATGATTTTTCCCCTTTTTTGGGCATTTTCTTGGCCAGTTACTTGACTTCTTAATCCTTTGTCAAGTGGAGCATCCTAGTGCTCTTCCTGTCCCCAGTACAGTGCTCAAGGACGAGATTCAGATTAGCTGCTCAATTCTGCCAGAGGCTTTAAGCTGAGCTGCCTGGACAATGGACCCAGACTGCTTCCTCCGAGCAGCCTGTAGCCTGCTGCTGCAGTCACCTGGGACCAGTGCTGGGGGAGCCCTGTTTCCCTCCCTCCCAGCTGGGAAAGCCCTCCCACACTGACTTTTGGAGCTTTCTTTGTTGCTTGTGAGTGGAGGGATCTGGGACACTCCCTGCTGGGAATTCTGCTGCAGAGGCTTTTTTAGGTTCTGTTCCTCCCAGAGCTGCATAGCTAGGGAAGGACTCACTCCACTCAGCATCTCGTGAGATAGACCTTTCCTATTGAACTTCCAACTTACCTTTGGCTGGAAACCTCCTTCACTCTGTTGTTCTGTGGCTTCTGCTGCTCTAGAATTTGTTGAGAGTCATTTTTTACAGGTATTTTGTGGGCCCCCCTGTTGATAGCATCTTATAGCAAAACTATGTTCCATAACATTCATATACCACAATTTATTCAGCCATTCCCCAACTGCTGGGCATCTTCTTGATTTCCAGTAATGGGATACCACAAGCAGAGCTGCAATAAATATTTTTGTACATGTGGGACCCTTTCCCATTTTTATGATTTCTTAGGGGTATAATCAGAGAAGCAAGATTGCTGGGTCAACAGTTATGCACATTTTTTAGCCCTTTGGCCGTAGTTCTAAATTGCTCTCCAGAAAGATTAGATCAGCTCACAGCTCCACTCACAATGAATTAATATTCCAACTCTCCCATATCTTCTCCAACATTAATCATCTTCTTCCTCATGTTAGACAACCTGATAGGTGTGATGTGGTATCTCAGAGTTGTTTGGATTTGCATCTCTCTAATCAATAGTGATTTAGAGCATTTATTCATAAGAATATAGAAAACTTTAATTTCTTCATCTGAAAACTGCCTGTTCATATCCTTTGGCTATTTATCAATTGGGGAATGACTTGTATTCTTGTACATTTGACTCACTTCGCTATATAATTTAGAAATGAGGCCTTTATCACAGACACTAGTTGGAAAAATTCTTTCCCAGTTTTCTGCTTGCCTCCTAACCTTGGTTGCATCAAGTTTCTTTGTGCAAAACCTTTTTCAATTTAATGTAATCAAATTTATCCATTTTGCACATCATAATGTTTTCTATCTACTTATTAGTCAAAAATTCTTCCATTCGAGGGGTGGAGTCAAGATGGTGGAACAGAAAAACTCATGTATACTAGCTCCGAACCCACAGCCCATGGATTTAATGTAAGAAGAGCTCCCCACAAGTTCTGGATCACTGCAGGGTGTGCAGAAACACAGTGGAAGAGACTTCCGTTCCAGAGAGCCCTGGAGAGTGGTCCCCAGGGTCCGTTGTGCCACGGAAAGTGGAGCCCACCCCAGCGCTGCCCTGGCCACGAAGCTGAGAGGAGCAGATCTGAGCAGGCTTCAGGAACGGAATCTCCGGCGGCCGGGAAGATCTCTCCACCCACACACGCTACAGGTCAGTGAGAGAGACGTCTGGACTGGCCAAGAGGGGAGCGAGGTGTCTCCGTGACTCGGGCCCCCTCAGGAGGAAGTGGCAGAGGCAGAGGCAGGGGCAGCGGCAGAGGCAGTGGCGGTGGCCTGAGACTCCCTGAGCAGCAGGCAGAACTTCAGGGGTCTGCATAAACCCCCTGAGGGAGCTGAGCCTGGGAGGTGGCCCTGCCCCCACCCCAGCACCAGAACTTAAGCTCACATTGAATAGCAGCTGTTCCTGCCACAGAAAGCCCATTTGAATCTCAGACCCCAAGCACTAGCTGGGCGGATCTAGGCAGGGGTGAACAGGAATCTCAGAAGTCAAGTAACTGGCTGGGAAAATGCCCAGAAATATAAGACTATAGAGAGCTTCTTTGAGCAGGTGCAAATGTTCCCGCCTTTCAATTCTGATGACGAGGAAATATTCTTCCCATCAGGGAAAGACGTGGAGGGCGGGGCCTCTGTATCCCAGACAACCCAGGAGGATGTCGGGTGGGTTCAGACCTTGGAAGAGCTCAAAAAGGATTGTGAACAGCAAGTTAGACAGGTGGAGGAAAAACTAGGAAGAGAAATGAGAGAGATGCAAGAAAAGTATGAAAAACAGGTCAATACCTTGCTAAAGGAGACCCAAAAAAATGCTGAAGAAAATAACACCTTGAAAAATAGGCTCACTCAATTGGCAAAAGAGGCTCAAAAAGCCAATGAGGTGAAGAATACTTTCAAAAGCAGAATTAGCCAAATGGAAAAAGAGGTTCAAAAGCTCACTGAAGAGAATTGTTCTCTCAAAATTAGAATGGAACAGATGGAGTCTAATGACTTTATGACAAACCAAGAAATCACCAAACAAAACCAAAAGAATGAAAAAATGGCAGAGAATGTGAAATATCTCATGGGAAAAACAACTGACCTGGAAAATAGATCCAGGAGAGACAATTTAAAAATTATGGGACTACCTGAAAGTCATGATCAAAAAAAGAGCCTAGACATCATCTTCCATGAAATTATCGAGAAAAACTGCCCTGATATTCTACAACCAGAGGGTAAAATAAGTATTGAAAGAATCCATCGATCACCACCTGAAAGAAATCCAAAAAGAGAAACTCCTAGGAACATTGAGGCCAAAATCCAGAATTCCCAGGTCAAGGAGAAAATATTGCAAACAGCTAGAAAGAAACAATTCCAGTATTGCGGAAATAAAATCAGGATAACTCAAGATCTAGCAGCTTCTACATGAAGGGATCGAAGGGCGTGGAATAGGATATTCCAGAAGTCAAAGGAACTAGGACTGAAACCAAGAATCACCTATCCAGCAAAACTAAGTATAATACTTCAGGGGAAAATATGGTCTTTCAATTAATCAGAGGACTTTCAAGCATTCTTCATGAAAAGACCAGAGCTGAAAAGAAAATTTGACTTTCAAACACAAGAATGAGAAGAAGCATGAAAAAGTAAACAGCAAAGAGAAGTCAGAAGGGACTTACCAAAAGTGAATTGTTTACATTCCTACGTGGAAAGACAATATTTGTAACTCTTAAAACTTTTCAGTATCTGGGTAGTTGGTGGGATCACACACATATACACACGCACATTTACACACGTGCATGCACACACACATACACACATGCACGCACATACAGAAACAGAGAGCACAGAGTGAATTGAATAGGATGGGACCATATCTTAAAAGAAATTAAGGTAAATGGTGAGAGAGAAAGGTAGGGGGAGGAAACAGGGTGAAATGGAATGGGGTAAATTAGATGTCATTTAAGAGGGAAGCAGGAGACATTTTAGTGGAGGGAAAAAGAGGAGAGCTGAGAAAAAAAAAAAACAAGAAGTTTACCCTCATCACATTTGACTAAAGGAAGGAATAAAGTGCACACTCATTTTGGTATGAAAACCTATCTTACAGTACATGAAAATGGGGGAGAAGGAGATAAGCAGGGTGGGGGGATGATGGAAGGGAGGGCAATAGGAGGAGGGAGCAATTTGAAGTCAACACTCGCGGAGGGACAGGATCAAAAGATAGAATAGAAACAATGAGGGCCAGGACAGGATGGAGGGTAACTCAGTTAGTCTTACACAACACGACTATTATGGAAGTCATTTGCAAAACTACAGAGATAGGGCCTATATTGAATTGCCTGGCTTCTCAAAGGGAACGGGTGGTGAGGGAGGGATGGGGAGAATTTGGAACTCAAAGTTTTAGGAACAGCTGTTTAGTATTGTTGTTGCTACTAGGAAATAAGACATACAGTTAATGAGAAATAGAAAGTCATCTGGCCCTACAGGACAAAAGAGAAGATGGGGACAAGAGAAGGGAGGGATGATAGAAGAGAGGGCAGATTGGAGATCGGGAAAATTAGATTGCTCGGCGTATTGGGGTGGGGGCAGGGGATAAAAGGGGAGAAAATTTGGAACCCAAAATTTTGTGAAAATGAATGTAAAAAGTTAAATAAATAAATTTGTATTAAAAAAAATTCTTCCATTCTCCACAAATCTAATAAATACATTATTCCTTGCTCCACTAACTTGTTTATAGTATCAATCTTTGTACCTAACTCTTGTGCCCATTTGGACTTTATTCTTGTGTATGATGTCTTACATTGGTTTATGCCCAGCTTCCACCACCCTTTATCCAGTTTTGCCAGCAATTTTTGTCGAACAATGAGTACTTATCCTGGAAGTTGGAGTCCTTGGGCTTATTAAAGTGTAGATTGCTACATACATTGACTACTGTGTCTTAAGCACATAACCTATTTCAATGGTCTACCCTCTGTTTCTTAGCTATTACCAAGTGATTTTGATGCTTGCTGGTTTATAATACAATTTGAGATCTAATAAAGCTGGGTCACCTTCTTTAGCATTTATTTTCCTTAATTCTCTTGATATTCTGGACCTTTTGTTCTTACAGAGGAATTTTGATGTTATTTTTTTCTAGCTCTAGAAAATAATCATTAGGTAATTTGATTAGGTATTTCACTGAATAAGTAAATTAATTTAGGTAGAATTATATTTTTTATTAAGTTGGCTTGGCCTACCCATGAGCACCTGATGTTTTTCTGCTTACTTAGATCTGACTTCATTTGTGCCAAAAGTGTTTTGTAATTGTGTTCCTACAGTCCCTGGATTTGTTTTGGAAGGTCAACTCTCAAATATTTTATAGTGTCTACCCTACCTTTAAATGGGATTTCTCTTTCTATCTGTTGCTTTTGGGCTCTGTTAGTAATATATCTAAATGCAGATGATTTGTGTTGACTTATATTTGAACCTGCAGTTTTATCAAAATTGTTTTTTTATTTTTTAATTGTTTTTTTTTACTTTTACTGTTTTACTTTTTACTTTAGTTTTTTACTTGGTTCTCTAAGTATGTCATCATATCATCTTCAAAGAATGATAGCTTATTTTCTTCTTTGACTATTCTAATTCCTTCAATTTTTTTCCTTCTCTTATTTCTACATTTAACACTTCTAGGACTATATTGAGTAATAGTGATGATAATGGACATTCTTATTTCACCGCTGACCTTATTGGAAATGCATCTAGCATTTCCATCTAGCAGTGGGCTAACCCTATTACATGCAATGCTTGCTGAGAGTTTTAGGTAGGTTAAATTTATTATTTTATGGAAAGTTCCATTTATTTTTATGTTCTCCAGTGTTTTCAATGGGAATGGATGTTGTGTTTTGTCAAAAGATTTTTCTGCTTCTATTGAGATAATCATGTGATTTCTGTTAGATTTGTTGATATAAATAATAACATAATAGTTTTCCTAATATTGAACCAGCTCTGCATTCCTGATATAAATCCTACCTGATCTGTCTTCTTTTTTCTAAAATCTTATTTAAAATTTTGCGTCCATATTCATTAGAGAAACTGGTCTGTAATTTTCTCTATTTTCACCCATCCTGACTTAAGTATCAGAAGCACATTTGCATCATAAGAAGAATTTGGGTTGTAGACCTTCTTCTCCAATTTTCCCAAATTGTTTATATAGTATTGCAAATAACTGTTGTTTAAATGTTTGATAGAATTCACTTGTAAAATCATTAAACCCTGGAGAATTTTCCCTAGGAAGTTCATTGATGGCTTACTCAAAGTCTATTTTCTGAGATGCTGCTATTTAAGTATTCAACTTCCTCTCCTGTTAAGGTGGGCAATTTATATTTTTCAAAGCTATCATTCATCTCATTTGGATTGTCGAGTTTCTGGGCATAAAGTTGGGTAAAAAATTTATAATTACTGTTTTAATTTACTCATCATTGGAGGTGAGTTTACCCTATTCATTTTTTATGTTGATAATTTGATATTCTTTCTTTTTTTAATCAAATTGATCAAAAGTTTATCAATTTTACTGGTTTTTTTCAGAAAACCAATTTAGTTTTATTAGGTAATTCAATAGTTTTCTTAGTTTCAACTTTATTAATCTTTCCTTTTGCATTCAGTATTTCTAATTTATTTACTTTGGAATTTTCAATTTGTTATTTTCGAGCTTTTTCAGATGCATGCCCAATTCATTGATCTCCTTTTTTTCTATTTTATTCATGTAGACATTCAGCCACATAAAACTTCACCTAAGAACTGCTTTTTCAGTATCCCATAACATTTGCCAGTTTGTCTCATTTTTGTCATTCTCTTGAATGAAGTCGTTGATTGTTTCTATGATTTCTTTGTTTAACCTACTCATTATTTAGGTTTAGCTTGTTTAGTTTCCAATAATTTTTGGTCTCTCTTTCCATGGACTTTTATTACATGTAATTTCTATTGAGTTATGATTTGAGAAGGATGCATTCACTATCACTGCCTTTCTGCACTGGAATATGAGGTTTTATGCTCTATTACATGGTCAATTTTTGTATATGCTGCATGTACCCCTGAGAAAAAACATATATTCCTTTCTATCCCCATTCATTTCTCTTCAGAGATCCGTCATATCTACTTTATCCAGAGTTTTATTCATCTCCTTAACTTTTCTCTTGTTTATTTTGAGATTATATTTATCAGATTCACAGAGGGGGAGGTTGAGGTCCCCCACTAATATAGTTTTGCTGTCTATTTCCTCTTGTAACTACCTTAATTTCTCCTCTAAGAATGTGGATGCTCTACCACTTGAAGCATAAGGGTTGAAGAATGATATTGCTTCCTTGTCCATTGTGTCTTTTAGCAGGGCATAGTTTCCGTCCTTATCTGTTTTGATTAGATCTATTTGTCCTTTTGCTTTGTCTGAGATTAGGTTTGCTACACCTGCTTTTTTACATCATATGAAGCAAAATACATTCTTCTCCAATCTATTACTTTTATTCTGTGTGTATCCCCTCATTTCAAATATGTTTCTTGTAAACAACTTGATGTTGGATTATGGTTTTAATCCATTCTGCTATCTAACTCAGTTTTATGTGAGAGTTCATCCCATTCCCATTCATAGTTATGATTACAATCTGTGTCTTTCCCTCCATCCTCTTTCCCCCCATTTGTGCTTTTAGTTCTCCCTTCTCACTTCCCCTCCATAATACAGATTTAATTTTTGACCAACTCCCGCAGTCTTCTCTTCCTTCTTTCAACCTCCCTCCCTTTTACTCCACTTTGCTTTTACTACTTCTTCCCTCTTTTTGCTTCTTCTCCCTTTTCTTTCCCCCTTTCCTCCTACTGCCTACAGTGCCAGTTAGATTTATGTTTAATTTTATTGTTCCCTCTTTGAACCAAATCAGATGAAAATAAATATCAAACAATGCTCGTCTTCCTCCCTTCTTTCACTTTAATACACTAATTTTGTGCCTCTCCTTGTGATGTAATTTACTATTTTCTGCCTCCTCCTTTTCACGTCTCCTGTTACAATCCCTTCCCACCCTTAAATCCCTTTATCAGCCCATCATTTACTTTATACCGACTCCTTCTATCTATGTATATACTTTTTATATTTCATAACAAATATTCAGTTCTCAAGATTCACAAGTATCATCTTCCCTTATAAAGATGTAAACAGTTTACCCATATTGAGCAAGAGATATTTTTTTCTACTGTTTATCTTTTTACTCCTCTCTTGATACCTGATTTTGAGGGTCGAATTTTCTATTGAGTTCTGGTCTTTTCATCAGGAAGTTCTAAAAGTCCCTTTTTTAATTGAATGTCCATCACCTTGCCTGAAATACTATGCTCAACTTTTAATTGATCATTAGTTGTAGTCTCAGCTCCTTTGTCTTGCAGAACATCGTGTTCCAATTCATTTTATCTTTTAATGCAGAAGCTACAAGTTCCTGTGTTATCCTTACTATAGCTCCTTGATATTTGAATGTTTTCTCTCTGGCCGCCTGTAGCATTTTCTCCTTCCCTTGATAGTTCTGGAATTTGGCAACCATATTCACTGGTGTTTTTAGTTTTGGATCCCTTTTGGGAGGTGAGTGATTAATTCTTTCAATGACCATTCACCCTCTGGATCTCGGACTTCGGGGAAGCTTTCCTTTATAATTTCCTGAAAGATATTGTTCAGGCTCTTTATTTCATCATGCCTTTGTGGTAGTCCTATAATTCTTAGATTTTCTCTCCTGAATCTATTTTTCAGTTCAGTTGTTTTACCAAATAGATATTTTACATTTTCTTGTGTCTTTTCATTCTGCATATTATATTTGACTGATTCTTGATGTCGTATTGAGTCATTAGCTTCTACTTGCCCAATTCTAATTTTTATCAAATTATTTTCTTCAGTTAGCTTTTTCATCTCATATCCATCTGTCCAGTTGTTCCTTTTAAGGAGTTATTTTTTCGAGTTAGTTTTTGTACTTTCTTTTCCATTTGTCCAATTTTCCCAGTTAGGTTTTGTGTTTCCTTTTTCATTTGTCCAATTCTCCCAGTTGGGTTTTGTGTTTTCTTTTCTATTTGTCCTATTTTCCTTTTTAAGGAACTGTTCTCTTCAGTGAATTTTTTCCATATTTTAAAAATCATTGGCTAATTTTCTTCTTATATTATTTTCTTCTGTTTCTCTATTTGCCTTTTGAAATCCTTCATTGAGCTCTTCCAGGAATACTCTTTGTGCTTTTGACCAGTTCATATTCCCTTCTGAAGTTTCAAATGGGAGTACCGTATCAATTCTGACCTCTTTGGTATTCATGTTTTGGTTCTTGTGCCTATAAAAAAATTCCATGCTCTTTTCTTTTCTTCTTTGCTTTTTACTCGTGATGATGACAATCACCCTTTTCCTGACTATTAAAGTAGATTTCTGCTTCTTGGGCCAAGGGGATCTGTCCCACAGTTCTTTTGCCTTCAACTTGAGATTTTGTGTGTTGTGGCCTCTGGTTCTTTTAGCCAGAAGTTAAAGTGCTAGAGCATCCCTGATGCTGAGCTGACTGGTGTGAGAAAGTAGAGACCAGGTGAAGTCTTTTTGGGCTTCTCCAGATTTACCCTATTTCTACCTCGGTAAGTGTGGTGGCAGGGTTGTCTGCAACAGGAGGTCTCCTCTGCTGAGCTCTGTGATCCCATCTGTCCCAGTGTCTTCCCAATTCCCCTGAGGTGCTGAGGAATGTCTGGTGTCGTGGTGATGGTGGTTTTGGGCTCCAACCCCTGGGGCTCAGGATCTCCTCCAGGTTTTATGAGGTGAAGCTGTCTAGGCAGCTCCATTCCTGAACTAGTCCCCATAGCAAGGGGGACCTCCTTTAGTGATTTTCTTAGCCTCATGTGCTAAGAGACTGAACCCACTCTTCCAGGATTTTTCTGGGATAATATTTTGTGGTTCTTTCAAGGTCAACAAGCAGAGGGAGAGAGAGAGTATTTACCAATCACTCCACCATTTTGGCTCCAGGAAGTTCAAGTAGGTGGCTTACAGATATTTATTCTGCAGACTGATAGTCTCATGAGCAGCCGTTGAATATGCCTGGGTCTCTGTGGCTCTCACTTGCTGGGTTTCTCTGACCTCACGTTCTGGGCTGATATGCCCGAGATTCCACAATGAGGCCACTGCCTCAGACCACCTGGGGCTTCCCGTTCAGCCCTGCCATGGCAGGGATGCGCTGGTACAGTGTATGCACTGTGTGCTGTGTACTCCTCCAGCCCCGTGGAACAGATCCTTCCTATAGACCTTCCAGTGTCTCTTGGGCTGTGAATCTGCAACAGTCTGTCTCCCATTGGATTCTGCCCCTCCAATTATTTGATCAGACTCTCTTTTTGGAGGTATCTGAAGGAGTTAGTGTAAGAGCTTAGGTGCATAGTTGCTCTCACTGTGCCATCTTGACTCCTCCCCCTTAGTAGATATTTCCTGAATGCAAAAAAGAATGAATGGAGGCTCAATCCATATACTCCATGTATAGGGTAGATAGCATGTCTACAGAATGTACATTCTTCAACATTTTCAGGTTCTTCCCTGACAGCAATGACAATGATCTACTTGTAGGTAAAGACTATAGTATTTATTGAAGAGAATTATGTAGCCATCTTATGATGATGGTTAATTGTTATTCTTTCTTCTTGAAGAGGACCTCTATGTTAGACTTAAAGTACAGTGTGTCTTACTGTGACTCAGAACTATACGAGTTCGGAAAGCTCTCTCTTATAATCCATAGGAAAATTGGGAGTAGAGATGTCTCTACATTTGAACATCTCACTTTTCTTTTGACCTGCTGCAGTGTTTCTTCACTCACAGAGTAGTGTCTTTTTTGATGCAAGAATGCCATGCCATTCTATCCTTTACCAGTGTCTTCCATATCATACAATGTACCTTGAAAGTGTCCTTGTATTATTTCTTCTGACCTCCATATGAGCACTTGCCTTATCTTAGTTCTCCATAAAACAGCCTTTAAGACAAACTGTTGTTTGATTTTTAGACAACGTGGCCAGCCCATTGCAGTTGCACTTTCCAATTGAATTTGAATGCTTGGCAGCTTAGCTTGAGAAAAGACCTCAGTGTCTGGTCCTTTATCTTCTTTTTCTTATTATTAATTTATGGATTTTCAGTTTTCTACAATCCCTCTCATAGGTCCTAGATTTTCTCCCCCCTTTTCCCCTTACCTTCACTCTCACTCCCCCAAGACAGCATACAATCTTTTATAGTTTCTACACATACATTTTAATGAAACATTTTCACATTGCATAGGAGAATTAAAATGAATGGAAGAAACCATGAGAAAAACCCAAACAAAACCAAATCTAAGAAGATAAAATATTTTGCTTCATTCTGTGATTCAGTACCATAGTTCTTTTTCTGGATAACATTTTGCCTCAAGAATCCATTGGAAATGGGAATTGGGATTGGGAATGGTCCTCACATTGCTGTGAAGTGCTGTCTCTCAGAAAAATTCCTCAGACCCTGTGGTTGTTGCTGTGTCTGGCACTTTATCTTGACAGTTGATATTCAGAACCATCTTAAGACAATTTAAATGGAAGTAATTCAGTTCCTGGCATGTTACTGGTGTACTGTCTAGGTTTGGTAGGCATACTCCAATAAGTTGAGCACAACATCTCTGTAGGCAATCAGTGTCATAGGCAATGTAATACCTATTTGATCTCATGCTTTCTTTTGGAGCTTCTCCAAACACTAAGCGAGCTGTCGCAATATGTATATTGATTTCATCATCTACATGTACATGGATATAAAGTATACTGCCAAGGTAAGTAAACTTATCCTGATGTTTCCACATACGGGTTATGTGGTTGAGGCTGGTGGAGAATTTGTATTTTCATGGTGTTTTTAGGCCAAGATTAGCACAAGGCCTGCTGCTAACTGTTGGGTATTAAAAAAGAGCCCAAACCAAGGTCTCTGCCCACGAGAAACTCACTTTATAGATGTGAGATGAGCAAACCACCATGTACGCACAAGCTGAATAGAGTATGAATGGAGGGAAATCTCAGAGGAAGGACATTTTTCTCTTAGTATTCCATTTATGCAATAAAACAAGCATTTATGAAACAAGCACTATAATATAGTATAATAAAAAGATGATTGCACATGAAACTGCATATCCATTGCGTATAACTTTCTATTCCTTTGAAATATACAATAAAGCTATTGTCTAAGTTTCTTTCCCTTTTTTCTTCTCTTCTTCTCAGAGATGGCCATCATTAGATACACAGGCATGCACAAACACATGCATGCACACATGCACACATATATGTAAAATTGTTCTATACTCCTATTTATCAATTTTCTCTGGATGCAATACTGCTATTACTATATACAATGTTCCCCTAGTTCTGCTCATTCCACTCTTCATCTTTTTGGATGTCTTTCCATTCTTTCTAAGATCACTGAGCTCATCATATCTTATAGCACAGTAGTATTCCATCACAACCATACATATGAACTTGTTCAGAAAGGATTTTTATCCAGGTCTTTCTGCCTTGGGTCACTTTTCCCGCTTTACTATGCTTCTCTCTACATGAGCACCATAGCCTTACAATACATTTCCCAGAACCTACCTGGTATGTGGACACAAATGGATGACAAGGCAAAGGGAAGAATTGATCAAGAAGCTTCTCATGAGTATATTGGGTTTGAAGCCCTAACCTTACTGTGTACTCGATGCTTTACAAGAACCTCTTCCTTAGTCCCTGCTGCTAGCTATTCCAAAGGCCTTAATTCAGGAGAGATTATCCCTGATTATTGCTGCTGCAAGGATGGAGGCAGTGAGTGACATTTCTTTCTACTCAGTCTCAGGATAATCAGTGGAAAGCAGATGAATGAATGAGTCAAAGGATTGCTGTCAATAAGTCCTGGTGGTGAAATACTTGGAAGTCAATAGTTGAAGTCCTAATTTAAGCAGTATCCTTAAACAAACCTTGGAGAACAGCAGCTCCCAAGAGATTATTTTCACTTACAGAAAATACTGAATAAGAAAAACCACTCTACAGTTCCCATACACAAAACATGCCATTAAACTGCTTTTAAACTGATTTTGTGTAGTCCCTCTCCCTCTCTCCCTTTCTCTCTGTCTCCCTTTGTCTCTCTCATTAGCTTAGTTAACCCAAATGCAGTTACTCCTGAAAAATCATCTTACATAGCGTGACTATAGCTTGTTTCTAAGCTTCTCCTACTGTTGTTGATCAAGATGGGTCTCCAGGTCGTATAAAATGATTGAAGTTACTAAATCCTGACAAGGATTTATTTCATCCCACAGAAAAATCAGAAGAATTTTAAAAGAAAACAAAACAAAACCTTATAGGAACCCCTATTCAGACATGGAAACAGATAAAGCACCAAAAGAACCTATTAGCTAGAATCAATTGATATTGAAGTTGGCATCAGGATATTTCATTGAGATTACAATGAATTATGTTGCTCCCACTGGATCAAAGATCTTTCCAGGCCCTTGGGATCATCCTGTAATTTATATTCCTTCTTAGAGGTAGCCATACTGCAGAGGTATTCTGGAGTCAGCTCCAAGTGACTGACAAAGAGATAATATTTTAAGTATGAGCACTCAAACAGTAGAAATCAGTAAATCCTACAAATCCAGAGTAATTTATTGTTTTGTTTATAATCTAGATTTCAGAAAATGATTTAGAAAATAATAAGTTAATTTTCAAAATGTGTTTTCGTATGCATTTTTTTCTCTGGAAAATTGGTTCTTAAGCATTTACCAACTGATCTCTGCTTAAGGGAATGCAGAATAAGCAATGCCACTAATATCTAAGCTATATCTTCTAAAAGACTCAGTGATTTTTTTTTCTCAAAGTAGTAAACTGTTCAAAATTTATGTAGCTGATCTCCTGTTTCTAGGAAAATCACTACAACTGCTGTCTTGAACTTAGGCGTGTACATGTGTGAATGTGTGTGTTAGTGTCTGTGTGTACATGCACATGGAAGTGGTGATGTGGATAGACAACTGGACTTAGAATCAAGAGGAGTCATACTCATGAGTTCAAATAGAACTTCAGTCACTTACTAGCTATATGAACCTGGTCCAGTTACTTAACCTTGTTTGCCTCAGCTCGTCATCTGTGAAATGAGTTGAAGAAGGAAGTGGGATACTGTCTTTGCCTCATTTAAAAACAACCCCAAAGGAGATTATGAAGAGTGAGACAAAAATAAATAACAACAACAAGAAGACAGCACACACCTATTATCCATTCCACCTAACAATCTTATAAAAGAGGGGATACTATTAAGGATCGTTAATCACAATGAACTGAGATTGGGGCTTGCATCAGCTGATACAACTTGAAAGGGTCTAAGACAAAATAAATTCATGTCGCTCCTAACTCCAAATATATGAAACTTTCTACCAACAAAAATCTCCTTCGAAAAAGTAAGGATTACACTTTTGCATGTGTACGAAAAGTAGCCTGATTTGTGAAAGATAAATTGAAATCCCAAAAACATAAAAACAAATCTGGCTAAAACAAATCATTTGGACTTTAGGGATGGAACTCATACCTGAAATGTGGTTCATAAAAGGTTTTTGTTTTTAAAGCCAAAGAAAACAAAGTTTATTAAAGATTTACCATGTTGAGTTGACTCTCAAGGAGCCTAAGCATTTGTAACGCCTGTATTCACAAGTGCACCAGATAGAATCCTAGCTAGACAGTGTCTGAGCTGGATTGAATCTGAGCGCCTTCATGGAGGTGAGATGAAACTTAAAATACAGAAAAGACTATAGGAGGGATCTGGGGGATGGTCTAGTAGTCTAGAGTGATGGAAGGAGGGGTTTAGGGAGGGTATTGAGGAGCATAAGTTGAAAACAGCTAGAGGCAATCAGGAGATATCAGACAATGGAGGGTTTTGGTGGGAACCAGGTGGGGCAATCAAGACGTAACAGATAATGACCACAGATTTGAGTAATGAAAAGCCAGGTAAAGTGGGGAGATTCAAGGAGAATTAAGTATGAGTATGAAAAGTCAGGTTAAGTAGGGAGATTCAAGGAGAATTCAAAGAAGTTCCCAGAGTCTGAACCCCATCATTCCCCCCTCAAACAGATTGGACCCAAATTCTTTTGGTGTAAAGGGCGAAGTCTCAGCTTCTGAAATTGCTTCCTGCTGGCAAGGGGCATAGAACTGTCCCTGCCTTCATGGATGCTGTTCAAGGGGTCAGACTTCAGAACCAGGGTGGTGCCAGGTACAGTGGGCTGGAGACCTTGGATTCAGTTGCAGTTTGGTATATAGCCTGGACTGTGATCTGAAAGTTGATAGTTTGCACTCTGGAAGATAAACTTGGCAAGGAGATTAGGCAAACACACACCAAACAGGCACAAAAGGAGTATAAAGAAAAGACAATTTCCTTGGCATAAAAGATAATTTCTCTGGTGAAAATCAAAGATGACTATGGCAAGGCCAAAACATAGAAGGGCATGTTTGATAGGGTAGTTTTTTGCTGTCACTAAATTGCTCCATGGGCATGTAGAATAAGGAAAGCATATTTTGAGTAAATAAAAACACCAACTGACCTGGGGTCATGTCCTAAGGAATGGGTTAAGAGTCCCAAAGTCTGTCCTCTCTTTTCATCAACATACAGAGTGGAAGGTTTTCCTAGATTGGGTAGGTCTAGTGATGAGGTGGTGATCAAATTAGTTTTCAGAGTGTCAAAAGTTTAGCCTGGGGTGAGTCAGTGCCCTGGGTCATAAAGGGGTTTAGCAATAAAACCAAAATTAGGAATACAGAGTCTACAAAATTCAGTCATGCCTAAAAACACTGGAACTTGTTTCTTCGTGGCTGGAACAGGGATAGACAGGATTGTCCTTTTTCTCTCAGAGGTTAAGGAGGGAGAGGTGGGTGTGAGTTCAAGGCCCAGATACTTTACGGACTGGCATGCTCTTTGGACTTTGTTCAAAGAGACCCTATGGCCTCGAATGTCTAAGAAATTAAGGGCTTCTGTGGCAGCAGCCAAAGAACCCTCCTGGGTGGAACTACAAATAAGAATATCATGCACGTAACTGAATTAAGCTGCTACCTGCTAGTTTCAGGCCCCTTAAATCCCTTCCCAAAGCCTGGCCAAACGAATGAGGGTTATCTCGAAAGCTTTAGGGCAAGACTGTCCAGGTTAGGTGACATGGACTTGATTCCCCAGGAAAAGTACATTCACAAGCAAAAATAAATTGTGAGTATTCTCTGTTAGGCTTTTTTGCAGGAAGAATTGCAGTGTTGCATGGAGATGAACAAGGGACAAAGATTTTACACTAGGAATTTTTCAATTAAAGCAATATTGTAGTCCTTCCCTGGTCTCAGGCTTAATCAGATACTGGCTGAGATGGGGGAGCACTTTAGGGTCTGAGAGACTAACAATGGCTGGGGTGGCAGAAGTAGCTCTTCCTGGAATTCCCAGATCTCAAACACTTGGCTCGACTATCTCCCACACTCTCAAGAAAATATGGGGAGATTTAGCGAACAGAGGGAAAAAGGAGATGGGAGGATTAAGAAGAGAAAACTAGCTCCCCACATTCACCATCAGGTCCCTTTCCAGCAAGGGATCAGGTCTAGAAGAGCGCATAGGGAAGGAGTATTTAAACAACAGATCCTCAAGTAGGCTGGGGCGGGGGTATATCTGGAGACATTCCTTAGTTTCCCCTTCAATGCCTATGACCTGAGGGGTCAAGGGGTGGTTAGGGCCAGAGTAACTCGGCAAAGCAGAGAACTTAACCATGTTAAAGTGGGTAACCTTGCCTTCAGTCTTCTTTTGTGCCCAGGGCTTGGTGAGAGAGGTGGAAAAAGTGAGAGCACTGCCAGCACCCAGGCTTTCCTGTGGTTCTAAGTCTTGAAAAGACTGGAGGACAGGGTACTGGGGGGTGGCTCCACCACTTTTCCAACCTTGGGGACAATTTTTCCTCAAATGTCCCTCTTGGTCACATGGGCGTGGTTTCACAAGCGGCGATTCCTGGGGCACCCTGAAGGGGCACTCCTTGGACCAGTGACCCTCCTTGTGACAATGAAAACATGTTTTCCCACTGCCCAAGTAGTCTGGCTTCCTCCAAGAGGGCACCCTGGAGGGGTGTTCACTGGGTCTTTCCCTAGCCAAGAACTGAGCATTCTCCCTGTACTTGGCCCTTCTCCTTCTTTCTCTTTCCTGTGCTCTGTTGTTAAAGATTCAAAGGTCATCTCCAGTAATTGGGCCTGAGGTGTTTAGGGTCCCATTG
Organism: Bettongia penicillata ogilbyi; assembly: GCA_023548195.1. Classification (NCBI taxonomy): domain Eukaryota; kingdom Metazoa; phylum Chordata; class Mammalia; order Diprotodontia; family Potoroidae; genus Bettongia; species Bettongia penicillata. The sequence goes on along the minus strand of JAJHZJ010000479.1, from coordinate 287,730 downwards.
CCAATTTCTGCAGTTTCCTCCTAATATCTGGGGCAGACTGATTAATAAAATACGTGCTAAGGATTGCTGCCCCATCTATGGAGACAGAATCCAAATTTGTATGCTTTTTAATAGCTTCTACTAGCAGGTCTTGAAAAAGGGTAGGGTTTTCCTTTTCTCCCTGAGTAATTTCCCTAACTTTTTGAAAATTTACTTGTGTTTGAAATGCAGTTTTTAGGCCTTCTAACAGGCAAATTACCATAAGCCCTCTCTTTCCTGTATCCTCACTCTTTTAATAATCCCATCCTTGGTCATTAGTAAGAACAGCAGCTGCTCCTGGGGGGTATTTTATGGGATCATTGCTAGCCATACAATCCCCAAACTTTTGGCCATGTTCCCAAATTCTCCCCTTCTCCTCAATGGTACAACAAGCTGAGAAAATAATATGCAGATCCTTCCAAGAAAGTTCAAATTGTAGGGATATGACCACAAAACCCTCAGTAAACCTAGTGGGGTTTTCTGAGTATTTCCTCAGTTTCTCTTTAACCTGAATGAGATTCAGAGCATGCCCTTCCCTCAAGGGAAAAAAAGACCTTAAAGTCTCTGTGTGGGCAGGGGCTTGGTTAGAGAGATTAGAAATCCCAGTTTTCATGAGGGAGGGGCCGGGGAATGCTGACTCAACTGGTTTGGGCTGCAAGACCAGGGCATTTAGTTGGAGAAAGATCAGCTGGTACCTGAGGAAGCAAAGGGGTTAGAGCAGGTGATACCCCAGAGATTGCTGTAAGGGTGGGGCCTGAGGCCTGAGTGAATGTTGCCCCAGCAAGAGGGGCTGCAGAGGGAGGCACCTCAACTAGACTTATGGCTGGAAACTCAGCAGGGGTTGGGAAGTAAGATAGGGGAGGAGGTGAGGCCGAGATCCTAATGTCCAATTCACCACCATTGCCCTTTTGTGAGGCAGCTCTGCCTACAAGCATCTTACAATCTTTTCTGAGAATGGGTCCTGAGACAGTTTGACAAAGGCCCTTATAAAAGGTATTTCCATCCATTTTTCCTATTGGAGACAATATAATTCTACCTGTAAACGTGTTTTACATTGTAAGGTCCCAAACATGGGCCATGCTTCTTGGTCCTTCAGGTGATACTGAGGCCAAACTGTGTTGCAAAAGAACACTATTTTTTTTCTTTTTAAGTTCTCTAGAGAAGTTAATTTTTTTTTTCAATTTTTGTAAGAGACATCCCAAGGGCAAATTTTTGGGGAGTGAAGAGAATTGACCCATTACTTGATATGGGGCTGGAATTCCCTTTCTGTGTAAAGGAGGACGTGGGAATAAGCCTTGGGGAAAAGAAAAAGAGGACCAAAAAAAAGTAACTGAGTTTTCCCTGATTCCCTCGCGCCCAGGATATCCAGAGAATTGGGCACCCACTTTTGGAGGGTGTGCCCAGGTCCATTGCATCAAACATAGTCACTGAACCAACAACCTGAGTAGAGACTAACTCCCTACCACCCAGGAAATTCAGAGACTTTGCCTAATAATGGGACCAGAAGCCAGGTGTGAAAATCCACATCCAAGGTGCTTGGAGTGGGAGAAGGGGATAGGGAGAGGGATAGGCTTACATACCTTTCAGTCTTAGCAGAAGAACTTGCGAATAGCAGCTTTTCCCAGTTAGGGAACCATAAATGATGAGGTTGAAGGGTGCTGGGGACCCCAAAATAATGATAGTCCAGGTCCTGCTCGAATGAATTCGACTCAAGCCATTTTAAAGTGAAAGAAAACAAAGTTTATTAAAGATTCGCCGTCTTGGGTTGGCTCTTAAGGAGCCTAAGCATTTGTAATGCTTGCATTCACAAGTGGGCCAGATAGAATCCCAGTTAGACAGAATCTGAGCTGGATTAAATCTGAGCCTAAAAGGTTTTTCCCTTATTTGAAAGAAATAGGATAAGTTACAACAGGTTATTATAATATTTTAAAAGAGAAAATATACTCATAAAGAAATCTACAGCAGGAAAATATGGTGGAAATCATTTATATTGTTATTAGTATATTACTGGTGGAAGTGTTCAATTATGTGGGTGTCTGCCAGAATATCCTCTCTTATTCTGTCTTTCAATGTTTCTCTCTGTCTCTGTCTGTTTGTCTCTATCTCTGTATCTCTACATCTCTGCATCTTTGTCTCTGTCTGCCTCTTCTCGGCTCCTTTTTCCTCTTTTTCTTTGCTTACTTCTTCCTGTGCATCTCCTTCTATCTGCATATCTAATTAGCCACCTTTCTCCTCAAAGAAAAGCTATTGATTTCTTGAAGAAAATTGTGTTTGAACATATCAAAAGTGTGAAATGAAGGAGCAAATATGAAAAAAACTCCATTGATTCTCATATGTCATGAGAAATTACTAGGTAGAATCAAAACAAGTGGGAATGTTACAAGAGTGAGAGGAAAGGAATTACATCATCTTAAATATTGAGACAGATAAAGAAAGGAAAACCACAAACTGTCAGATAGTCACCTTAGACTTGGGAAGAGACAATTCCAGGCAATTTTGAGGAAGGATAAAGATAATTGTGTAGGGAACTTCAATTTGAATGGAAAGAAGGAGCTCAAGAACAAAATTCTAAAGATACAAGAAGAAAAATTAACAATTAGTTATATTTAGGAAAAATACATTTTCAGAAAAGAAAAAAAGAAGTAACAAAGGATGAATGCAAAAAGAGATCCTTTTTTACAGTAATAAAGTCGGAAGACTGACAGAGCTCAGGGTGAACTGATGGATGAACAGAAACCTAAAAAGTTCAAAAAGGCAATTATTTTTATTGAAAGATTGGCTATTTGGGGAAATAAAGGGCAATCAAATAAGGAAAGGAATGAATCTCAAGGCTGATGAGACAAGTACAATAACTGACAAGCAAAGACAGAGCTCCTCAATGTATGTCTTGTTTCTACTTTCTCTACCAAAGAGAATAATCTTTGGATTGATAAGAACAGAACAACTGAGAGTTGATAGCAAAAATAATAAGATTTATCACCTATATAAGTGGAGAGGAGCATTTATATGGCATCTGTTATGCTCCTAGCACTGTGCTATGCTTTATAAATATTATCGTATTTGATTGTCACAAGTTGAGGAAAAGTGGAAGTACATACTGTTGCTATTCCTATTTTAAAACTGAGAAAACATAGGTAAACATGGATTGAGTGACTTGTCCGGTGTCATGCTTTAAGTTTCTGTGAGTGAATTTGGAATTCCTTACTCCAGTCCCAGTGCTCTTTTCATTCTACCTGAGTTCCCTCTTTAAAATTGGCTAAGTACTTTACATATATTGAATCATTTGATCCCCACAAACTTGTGACATACATGATTAACAAGAAAATGAATTGACCTTACATTCCACAAAGAGATAATATCCAGGCATAAAGAGGTACTCCTCTCTACACTATATTTGGAACACCATATTCAGTTGTGGTTTCTGCACTTTGAACATTGATAGGCTAGAGATTTTCCAGAGAACTTCAGTCAACATGGAGGCCTTTTAAATCTTCCCTTGTTAGGACTGTTGGAAGGAACTGGGGTGTTTGGTGTAGGAAACACAAAACACTGAGTGTTGGGGATGACGTTGGGATGAGTTATCTTCAAGCATATGCAAGATTGATATATGGAGCGTAGATTTGATCTGTTTGATTTTTACAAAAAGGGATGAATCACAAGGAAAGGTCAGAAGGTAAGAAGAAACAAACTTAGGTTTGATATAAGGAAAAGATTTCAAAAATTTTGCTATTCAGAAGTGGAAGGGACTGTCTTAGCATGTGCTGGATTTCCCCTCACTTAAAGTCTTGAGGGAAAGACAAGTTGATCCTTTCTTCAAACCAGACTCACACAGACACACACACACAAACATACCCATACATACATACACACACATAGACATATATATATATATGTATGTATATATATATACACACAAATATATATATATATACACACACACACACACACACACACACATGAAGTATAAAGAGAGAGCCAGAAAAGGTTTATTTCTTATTTTATGGGAAAAAAAATGACTCCTAGGTCCTCTTCTTGTCTGGTCACCTCATCTCAGTATTTCAGTTTACTCATAATTCAAAAAGTGATAAAAGTAATCGCACCTGCATCATAGGCCTGTTCTGAGTATAGAAGAAGATAATTCTGTAAAGTGTTTTGAAAACGTTAAAGTTCCATATAAGAGTTTTCTACTGTTGTTTTAATTAACACCACTGTTCCTTTCTGTTTTATCTTTCATGAGTTCCATAATGTTTTTCACTCCTATGATAACATTGATCTTAGTTTGCTCATTGATAAAGAAAAGACATTAGACTATATGACCTCTGAGATGCTTTCCATTTCTGCATTAGTTTAGATATCCATTTGTCTTCACGAAACCACAGTGAAAGAACTTTTATTCTAATGCAGTTGAAGTGAAACTGATAGGTAGATAAATAAATGAAACTATCTCATAGACCTTTAGAGGAACAGATTTTTACCACTAACGACAGTGAAGGATTTTCCTTTAACATAATAGGATCTATATTAAGTATAAAACAATCGACTTAAAGTAATTTATAATATTGTTTGTCTCATATGTGGCACCTGAGGCATTTTGGTAATTGATACTATTAAATTAAACATATTTACACATCGTCTATGAGGATCCTTTTCACAGATGTACTCAAGATTGAGTTCTCCTCCAATTCCTTGTATAGAGAGAGGCCCTAATCGAACACCAGAGCCAACAAAATGGTTTGTTTTCTATTATAAAATGTCCAGATGTTGGTGAAAGTCTCTTTGAAAGACTATTGATTAGGAGTCTGAAGACTTCAGTTGTAATATTGCTGGTATACTCACTATTTTTCTATGATTTCACGGAAATTAATCAATCCTTTTAAATATTTGTTCATTTGGAAAATGGAAATAATATGTCATAGAGTATGGATCTCACACAATGGTAGTGAAGAAAGTCTCAAGAATCAAGTGCTATAGGGGGGGCGGAGCCAAGATGGCGGAGTAGAAGGACGCACATTCATGAGCTCCGAGCCCACAACCCATGGAATTGAGGTAAAAGGAGAGCCCCATAAATTCTGAATCTCTGCAGGGGGTGCACAAACATAGGGGAAGAGATTTCCATTCCACTGAACCCTGGAGAGCCGTCCCCGGGGTCCATCGCACTTCGGAAAACGGACCCCACCCCCACCCCTGGCCGCGACCCAGAGAAGCTGACCTGAGCAGACTTCAGAGAGGAAAGCTCCGGGAGAATCTCCGGCAGCTGGGAAAGTCCCTCTGCCCACAGAAGCTAAAGGTCAGTTAAAAAGAAGCCTGCGCTAGGGGAGGGGAGCGGGCCCCCTCGGGAGGAAGCGGTGGCGGCAGAGACGGGGGCAGGAAGCGGCGGAGGCAGAGGCGTGGGCGGGCGGCTGAGGCGGCAACGGCCCGGGACTCAGGAATCCCCCAGCAGCAGGTAGGATCTTCAATACTGAAGGTCTTTCCAACCTGAGGGAGCCGAGCAGGGGAGATGGCCCTGCCCCCACCCTGCTCTACTGCTGAACGCCTCTGAATAAAACCCCCAAGGGAGCTGAGCACAGCAGGCGGGGGCCCCCCACCCCGCCCCCACCCGCTCAGTTCCTGAAAGTTGCTTCAGAAAGCCCCTGAGGGCCCAAGCTAGGAAGCGGCCCTGCCCCCACCCTGCGCCAGAACTAAAGCTTGCCGCGGGAAAGCGCATTTGAATCTCAGAGGCCAAGTACTAGCTGGGCGGATCCAGGCGGAGGTGGAAAGGAATCTCAGAAGTCAAGTAACTGGCTGGGAAAATGCCAATAAAGGGAAAGAAAAATAAGACTTTAGAGAGTTTTTTCCAACAAATGCAAATGATCCCGACCTTCGGATCTGATGGGGAGGACGAGGATGTATTTTTCCCATCAGGAAAAGATGTGGAGGGTGGGGCCTCAGTACCCCAGACACCCCAGGGGGGTGTTGGGTGGGCTCAGGCCTTGGAAGAGCTTAAAAAGGATTTTGAAAAGCAAGTTAGACAGGTGGAGGAAACACTGGGAAGAGAAATGACAAAGATGCAAGAAGAGTATGAAAAAAAGGTCAATATCTTGGTAAAGGAGTCCCAAAAAAATGCTGAGGAAATTAACACCTTGAAAAATAGGCTCACTCAATTGGCAAAAGAGGTTCAAAAAGCCAATGAGGAGAAGAATGCATTCAAAAGCAGAATGAGCCAAATGGAAAAAGAGGCTCAAAAGCTCACTGAATTTAATAGTTCTCTCAAAATTAGAATGGAACAGATGGAGTCTAATGACTTTATGAGAAACCAAGAAATCACCAAACAAAACCAAAAGAACGATAAAATGGAAGAGAATGTGAAGTATCTCATGGGAAAAACAACTGACCTGGAAAATAGATCAAGGAGAGACAACTTAAAAATTATGGGACTACCTGAAAGCCATGATCAAAAAAAGAGCCTAGACATCGTCTTGCATGAAATTAGCAAGGAAAACTGCCCTGACATTCTAGGACCAGAGGGCAAAATAAGTATTGAAAGAATCCATCGATCACCACCTGAAAGAGATCCAAAAAGAGAAACTCCTAGGAACATTGTGGCCAAATTCCAGAACTCCCAGCTCAAGGAAAAAATCTTGCAAGCAGCCAGAAACAAACAATTCCAGTACTGTGGAAATACAATCAGGATAACCCAAGATCTAGCAGCTTCTACATTAAGGGATCGAAGGGCGTGGAATAGGATATTCCAGAAGGCAAAGGAACTAGGACTCAAACCAAGAATCACCTACCCAGCTAAACTGAGTATAATACTTCAAGGGAAAATATGGTCTTTCAATGAAACAGAGGACTTTCAATCATTCTTAATGAAAAGACCAGAGCTGAAAAGAAAATTTGACTTTCAAACACAAGAATGAGAGGAAGCATGCAAAAGTAAACAGCAAGGAGAAGTATTAAGGGACTTACCAGAAATGAACTGTTTGCATTCATACAGGGAAGGACAATATTTCTAACTCTTAAAACTTTTCAGTATCTGGGTGGTTGGTGGGATCACACATACACATGTACACGCATGCACACACATACACACATGCATTCACATGCAGAGACAGAGAGCACAGATTGAACTGAATAGGATGGGACCATACCTTAAAAGAAATTAAGGTAAATGGTGAGAGAGAAATGTAGTGAGAGGAAAGAGGGGGAAATGGAAGGGGGTAACTATATGTCATTTAAGAGGCAAGTAGGAGATGTTTTTAGTGGAGGGAAAAAGAGGAGAGCTGAGGGAAAAAAACAAACAAACAAACAAACAAACAAACAAAAGTTTACCCTCATCACATTTGACTAAACGAAGGAGTGAAATGCACACTCATTTTGGTATGAAAACCTATCTTACAGTATAAGAAAGCGGGGGAGAAGGAGATATTGGGGGGGGGATGATGGAAGGGAGGGCAAAGGGAGGAGGGAGTAATTGAAAGTCAACACTTGGGGAGGGACAGGATCAAAGAGAAACAATGAGGGGCAGGTTAGGAGGGATGGCAATTCAGTTAGTCTTACACAACACGACTATCAGGAAGGTCATTTGCAAAGCTACACAGATATGGCCTATAAAGAATTGCCTGCCGTACCAAAGGGAATGGATGGGGAGGGAGGGATGGGGAGAATTTGGAACTCAAAGTTTCAGGAACAATTGTTTAGTATTGTTGTTGCAACTAGGAAAGAAGACATACAGTTAATGAGGAATAGAAAGTCATCTGGCCCTACAGGAGAAAAGAGAAGATGGAGACAAGGGAAGGGAGGGATGACAGAAGAGAGGACAGATTGAAGATAGGGAAAATTAGATTGCTTGGGGTATTGGGGTGGGGGGAGGGGAGAAAAGGGGAGAAAATTTGGAACCCAAAAATTTGTGAAAATGAATGTAAAAAGCTAAATTAATAAATAAATAAATAAATTTAAAAAAAAAAGTTTATATGGGTTAAACTATAAAAAAAAAAAAAAAAGAATCAAGTGCTATAGACATAAGACTTACCATGATCACTCCACATTCTTGGGCTTTTACACGATAATGAATAAGCAGGTGCTCTGAGAAACGCAAAAATGGAGAAAAGAGGATAGAGGTTCTACTACACTACAAAGTACTGGGGTGACAGTGTGATGTAGTAGAAAGGGTTTTGACTTATGAATCAAGAAGATGTGGATTTAAATCCCATCTCAGATCCTTATTATGTATATGTGACTGGACAAATTCACTTCAGTCGATCAGACTCAGGTTTCTTATTTGTAAAAGGAGGAAGGATTTAAAAACAGTGGTCTTTGTCTCAAACAACTGTTGTGAGATTAAAATAAGAAAATCAATATAAAACTGTTTCCAAATGTTATATACCATTCTGAGTAAGGAATCTGCCTCACCTAAATTTTCTTACCAAACTCTCTGTAGTTATCAAACTTCTTATCAAACTCTCTTCCTTATCAAACTTTACTGTAGTACCTTGTACACAATATAACCTTGATCAAAATTATTAAATTAAGTTTTCTTTTGCACTAAACTGTTACTCATCCCTCAAATGGCTTCGTCAGTTACTGAAAGATGATGAGCTTGAAAAGCTGCAAGTAGTGGATAAATAACAGTATTTATAGAGCCCTTGAATGTTTGAACACAGTTTCCTTCCATGATCTTATCTGAACCATAAGAAAACCTATGAAACAAGTACCACAAACATAATTATGCAGAGTGCATAGATAAGGAACTGGAAGTAAAATGACTTACCCCTGGAGAAAGTGAGTCACTGTCTGAGATACACAGAGGTTTGATGTGCAAGACCTCAAGTTTCCACATCCAACAAGGTTTCCACTATATCATTTTATATCTACGCTGCAATGCAGTTTTAGGATTGGATTTCCTGGAAGGTTTTTGGCTTGTTTATGGAGAAAGGAGCCCAAGACTCCAAAAAAGGAGAGTTAGCCAAGAACTTTATATTCATAGTTTGATATTGAGGTCCTAAATCTAGGAATATTAGAATTGTATTGGAGAAACTCTTCACTAGTCACTGGGGCAGAGTTCAAAGGTTTCTGTGGACAAATAGGTCAGTCCTGGAAATTTACGTGGCATAGATGGAAGATACCTATACCTATTCCCACTCAGGTCAGTCTCAGAAAACAGAAAAAGAATTAGATGAGTGAGTGAATGAATCAGGGAATTTGATCCGCTACATTACTCCCTAGCACTGAGCCCTATAGTGGAATATTTCAGTTTCAAGAGCTGATGTCATGAAAGAAGGACATTATGTAGTCCTGGAAGTTTTGCAAATCTTGGGAGATGATGTTACCTTGGAAATCTTGGCATATACTTGCAAAACAAAACATTAGTTTCTTCTCTCACTATGGAGAAAAACCATTTTCTCATGGGAACTTTGTCATTCTTCGCTCTTATTAGCAAAATGAGGTAGAAAGGGATCTGGGAAAGGCCATTGAAAAAAGCTGTCTTCCAGTCGTGCTTCTACCGTCTCTTACCTAGGTGATATTGACCAAATCACTAACACCTCCAAGTATTACCCTTGTATTTCTTGGAAAAGGATGTAATAATTTCAGACCCAAAACAGATCTAGAGAGAGGTGTCTAGAATGGTGAGGGTAATAGTAACTACAGCATATGAGAGGCAATAGAAATAATGTGAGATATTGAATACAGACCTATGGGGGGATTATGACAGATATTAAGTATATGGGAGGTTTTTATGTGCGAGTGACTAGATTTGGATTTCTAATATTTGCTCACTGTATTACATTTCTTTCTTATTATATTTCCAAGTGATTTTATTTAAAAAAACTGACCCTAAGAAATGCCTATCCATCTAAGCATTTCGTACACATAAAACAAGAGAAAAAGAGGATTGTACATGTTGCTGCCAAACTGAACTATGTACAACTTCCTTCTCCCTCCAAGTATAAAAGAATTTGCTTCAAAACTGTCTTGCTTATCTCTTTCCTACTGATATTCCTTCTCTTCTCATCTGTGCACTTCTGCAAAATATCTCATTGACCCTGTTATGTTAGAGTAGAATGCTTAATCATGGTGCCACTGAGTCAGAGTATGTATGTATGTATGAATGTATGTATGTATGTATGTAGAAGTTCATGACTTTCCATGATAACTCGATGGATTCAAAGTTCTACCAAGAGTGTATTAGTTTCCTTCTTTTTTACAAAGCACGTATGTTAATTTCAATTTTCCTTTTTTATTGTATCTGATGAGTGAGAAGTACTAACTCAAAGTTGTTTTGATGTACATTAAAATTATTAGTAATTTAGAACATTTTATATGCCTGTTAGAAACTTAGATTTCTATTATTAAAGGTTTTTGATATCCCTTAGTCATATCTGTATTTGGGGATGACTTTTATCCTGATACATTTGAATGAGATGGTCATATCTCAGACATGAAACCTTATCCAAGCAGCTTATTACAAAGATTTTCTTTTTGCCAACTTAACTGTTTCCTTTGTGATTTTAACTTAGTTTTGTTTCTGTAAATACTTCAATTTTATGTACACAAGATTTTTCCAAGTTTTCTTCTGTGATCCTGACTGGGCTTTTTTGGTCTCTTCCTCTGACTTTAGCTGTAAGTTTTCCTTCTTGGTTCCTTCATTTATGGTGTGAATATTGATATTAAAATCATGTATCCATTTGGAATTTGTCTTGGTCAATGGCATGATATACTGGTCTAAAGCTCATTTCTGCAAAAATGCTTTCCATTTTTTTCAGGCATATTTTATCAAATATTGTGTCTTTATCCCAGGAGTTGTTGGTATTTTAGGCTAATTGAATATCATGTTTCTAAATCACTTTGCTTTTTTATGTTGTTAACCAAATCTGCTTGGCTGCTTCGCTTTTCTTAGCCAGTAACAAGTCAGTTTTATGATTATACCTCTACAGTATACTTTGGAATATTCCATTCCTAGTCTGACTTTTCTTATTATTTTTTCATTACTTATCTTGAAATTATTGACCATTTGTTCCTCAGAAAGTGTTGTCATTTTTTCCCTTTTTTAATTTATATATTTATTTTTATTTTTCAACATTCACTTCACCAAGATTTTGAGTTTAAAATTCTCTGCTCATCTCTCCCCTCTGCCCACCCCAAGACAGCATGCATTCTGATTACCACTTCCCCCAATCTCTTATCCCCATCCCTCAAGTTTCTTCTGGAGCAAGATAGATTTCTATACCTCAATGCCTGTATATCTTATTTTCCAGTTGCATGTAAAAACAAATTTTAATATTCATTTTTAAAACTTTGAGTTCCAATTTCTTTCCCTTCCGCCCTCCTCACCCATCCCCACTGAGAGGGCAAGCAATTCAGTATAAATTATATATGTCTAGTTATGCAAAGCACTTACGTAACAGTCATATTTTGAAAGACTAACTATATATCCCATCTTCATATCCTGCACCCCTTTATTCTATTCTTTCTTTTGACCCTACCCCTCCTCAGAAGTGTTAACTTCTAATTAACCCCTCTTCCCATTTGCCCTCAATTCTATCATCAATCCCCACACCCCGCTTATCCGCTTCACTCCTACTTTCCTGTAGTATAACATGCATTTTCAGACAATTTGAGTGTGCATACTGTTCCCTCCTTAGGCCAAATGTGGCAAGAGTAAGATTCACTTTTGCCTCTCAACTCCCCTCTCTTGCCTTCCATCAAAAAATCATTTTATTCCCTCTTTTATGTGAGAGATAATTTGCCCCATTCCATTTATTCCTTTCATATATATATATATATATATATATATATATATATATATATATATTCTCATATACATATATATTCTCATATACATATGTATATATATATATATATATTCTCATATACATATACATATATATATATATATATATATATATATATATACCTTGCAACTACCCAAATACTGAGAAAAGTCTCGAGTTACACATATTATCTTTCCATGTACGACCGTAAATAGTTCAACTTCAGTAAGTCACTTTTGATTCCTCTGTCTTATTTACCTTTTCATGCTTCTCTTGATTCTGGTCTTTAAAAGTCAAATTTTCAGGGGAGGAGCCAAGATGCTGGAGTACAAAGACTCACATATGCTAGCACTGAACCCACAGCCCATAAATTTCCTGTAAAAAGAACACCCCACAAATTCTGGAGCAGTGGAAACTGCGCAGCAATGCAGTGGAGGAGATTTTCGTTCCACAGAGCCCTGAAAAACCGACACCAAAGGTCCATCGCACACCGGACAGAGGAGCCCAGCCCTGGCCATGCGGTCCCAAGAGGAGCAGATCCGAGCAGTCTTCAGGGACGGAACCTCCGGCGGCCACGAAGGTCCCTCCACCAACAGGTGCTACAGGTAAGTAAGAGAGACTTCTGGGCTGGCCGAAAGGGGAGTGAGGTGTCTCCATAAATCATGTATCCATTTGGAATTTGTCTTGGTCAATGGCATGATATACTGGTCTAAAGCTCATTTCTGCAAAAATGCTTTCCATTTTTTTCAGGAGCAGACCTGGGCTCACAGAGCAGGCAAGACTTCAGATCCTTTACTGAAGGTCTCTGCATAAACCCCCTGGGGAACTGAGCCTGGGAGGCGGCCCTGCCCCCACCTGAGCACCAGAACTTAAGCTCACATTGAATAGCAGCCTTGCCCACCACTGAAAGCCCTGAGACTGGGTAGCAGCATTTGAATCTCAGACCCCAAGCACTAGCTTGGTGGATCTAGGTGAGGGTGGAGAGGAATCTCAGAAGTCAAGTAACTGGCTGGGAAAATGCCCAGAAAAGGGAAGAAAAATAAGACCATAGAAGGCTACTTTCCTGGTGAACAGATGTTTCCCCCTTTCATTTCTGATGAGGAGGAACAATGCTTACCATCAGGGAAAGACATAGAAGTCAAGTCCTCTGTATCTCAAACATCCTAAATAGATATCCAACGGGCTCAGGTCATGGAAGAGCTCAAAAAGGATTTTGAAAATCAAGTTATACAAGTGGAGGAAAAACTGGAAAGAGAAATGAGAGAGATGCAAGAAAAGCATGAAAAATGGAACAATACCTTGCAAAAGGAAACGCAAAAAGATGCTGAAGAAAATAACACCTTGAAAAATAGGCTAACTCAATTGGCAAAAGAGGTAAAAAAAGCCAATGAGGAGAAGAATGCTCTCAAAAGCAGAATTAGCCAAATGGAAAAAAAGGTTCAAAAGCTCACTGAAGAAAATAGTTCTCTCAAGATTAGAATGGAACAGATGGAGGCTAATAATTTTATGAGAAACCAAGAAATCACAAAACAAAACCAAAAGAATGAAAAATGGAAGAGTATATGAAATATCTCATTGGAAAAACAACTTACCTGGAAAATAGATCCAGGAGAGACAATTTAAAAATTATGAGGCTACCTGAAAGCCATGATCAAAAAAAGAGCCTACACACCATCTTTCATGAAATTATCAAGGAAAACTGCCCTGATATTCTAGAACCAGAGGGCAAAATAACTATTCAAGGAATCCACCAATCACTACCTGAAAGAGATCCAAAAAGAGAAACTCCTAGGAACATTGTGATCAAATTTCAGAATTCCCAGGTCAAGGAGAAAATCTTGCAAGCAGCTAGAAAGAAACAATTCCAGTATGGTGGAAACACAATCAGGATAACACAAGATCTAGCAACTTCTATATTAAGGGATCGAAGGGCGTGGAATAGGATATTCCAGAAGGCAAAGGAACTAGGACTCAAACCAAAAATCACCTACCCAGCAAAACTGAGTATAATACTTCAGGGGAAAATATGGTCTTTCAATGAAACAGAGGACTTTCAAGCATTCTTGATGAAAAGACCAGAGATGAAAATAAACTTTGACTTGCAAAGACAAGAAGGAGAAGGAGCATGAAAAAGTAAACAGCAAAGAGACATCATAAGGGACTTACCAAAGGTGAACTGTTTACATTCCTACATGGAAAGACAATATTTGTAACTCTTAAAACTTTTCAGTGTCTAGGTAGTTGGTGGGACCACACACACACAAACACACACACACACACACACACACACGCACACATGTACATGTGTGCACACATGCACACATACACACATGCAGGCACACACAGAGACAGAGAGCACAGAGTGAATCGAATAGGATGGGACCATATCTTAAAAGAAATTAAGGTAAACGGTGAGACAGAAATGTAGCGGGAGGAGAGAGGGTGAAATGGAATGGGCTAAATTATCTCTCATTCAAGAGGCAAGCAGGAGACTTTTTAGTGGAGGAAAAAAGAGGAGAGCTGAGAAAATAAAACATGAAGTTTACCCTCATCACATTCGACTAAAGGAAGGAATAAAATGCACACTCATTTTGGTATGAAAACCTATCTTACAATACAGGAACGTGGGGGAGAAGAAGATAAGCAGGGTGGGGGGATGATGGATGGGAGGACAATGGGAGGAGGGAGTAAATTGAAGTCAACACTCTTGGGGAGAGAGAGGATCAAAAGACAGAATAGAAACAATGAGGGGCAAGATATGATGGAGGGAAATACAGTTAGTCTTACACAACATGACTATTATGGAAGTCATTTGCAAAACTACAGAGATATGGCTGATATTGAATTTCCTGCCTTCCCAAAGGGAATGGGTGGGGAGGGAGGGATGGGGAGAATTTGGAACTCAAAGTTTTAGGAACAACTGTTGAGTATTTTTCTTGCTACTAGGAAAGAAGGAATACAGTTAATAGGGAATAGAATGTCATCTGGCCCTGCAGGACAAAAGAGAAGATGGGGACAAGAGAAGGGAGGGATGATAGAAGCGAGGGCAGATTGATGACAGGGAAAATTAGAATGCTCGGTATATTGGGATTGGGTAGGGGATAAATGGGGAGAAAATTTGAAACCCAAAATTTTGTGCAAATGAATGTAAAAAGTTAAATAAATAAATTTATATTAAAAAAGTCAAATTTTTTATTCAGCTTTTGTCTTTTCATCAAGGTCCTTTGAAAGTCATCTATCCATTTTTCCCCTGAAGTGTTATACTCAGTTTTTCTGGGTAGATGATTCTTTGTTCTAAGCCCAGCTTCTTTTACTTCTGTAATATCACATTCCAAGCTCTTATGTCCCTTAAGGTAGAAGCTGATAGATCTTGTGTTATGCTATTGATACATAATGCTCAAATTGCTTCTTTCTGGCTGCTTGCAATATTTTTTCCTTGACCTGGGAGCTCTGGAATTGGACTAGAATATTCCTAGAATTTTTCTTTTTGGGATCTGTTTCAGGAGTTGGATTGTGGACTCTTTCAATATCTATTTTACCCTCTGATTCTTGGATATCAGGGAAGTTTTCCTTGATAATTTCTTGAAAGGTGATGCGTAGATTCTTATTTTGATCATGGCTTTCAGGTAGTCCTTCAGATTTTTTGTATATATACTAGGCCTTTTTTGCATCAATTTTTTCATTTGGGTTAGTCTATTTTTTAAAGTGTTATTTCCTTCACCATTTTTGGAGTCTTCTTTATCAAGCAGTTGACTCGTTTTTCATGATTTTCTGACATCACTCTCATTTCTCTTCCCAATTTTTGCTCTTGTTCTCTTATTTGATTTTCAAGATCCTTTTTGAGCTCTTTCATGACTTGAGACCAATTCTTGTTTTCGGAGACTTTTGAAGTTGGAATTTTGTCTTTGTTTTCTTCTGTTTGTATATTTTGGTCTTCCTTTTCCAGTAAAATAACATTGTATAGTCTGATTCTTTTGCAGGTTTTTGCTCATTGCCCCAACCATTTACTTGACTTTTGAGCTCTTTTTCAAGTTAGTTCTCTGCTTCCAATTGGGGTGGGAGGCATACTGTGAGTTACTTGATTTCCCCACAATCTGGGGGCCTAGATTTCCAGCAAAAGTCGCAGCTGCTGCTGCCCCTGCTGTGGCTGCTGCAGATTCCTCCACCCTTTCTCCCCTGTGCCATCTTGGGGCTCGAACCAGACCACTCTGCTTTCTCATCCAGATCCTACATGGTTTTTTTTTTTTTCCACTGTCCTTCCAATTTGTGCTCTGCGTTTTGGGGTAGGGAAGTCTGTAAAACGGCCAGACCAAGTCCCTCAGTCCTATTCAGGTCCCATCTTTGCTGGGGTGGCCCATGCTGCACTGCGCTCTGCTCCCACCCCTGTATGATAGACACTTCCCATTACCTTCAAGGCTATCTTGGACTGGAGATTTGCCTCACTCTGTAAATCTGTGAGTTCTGTAGCTCCAAAATTTGTTTAGACATTTATTTGCAGGTATTTTTCTGGGCTTGGGAGAGAGCTATAGAAAGTCCTTGCTGTCACTCTTGGCTCCACCTCTGTGATTTTTTTCAAGGTCTGTAATTTCAAGATCTAAACTAGAGTAATTTGGTTAGCTTGGCACCAAGTAAATAAATTATATTGCATAAAACTGTTCATGGCCCAAAATTAATCAACAATTACCTATGCAGGTATTCATATATGAAACTATTAATATAATTGATTTTTTATAGTTGTAGTCATATATTAGGAATGTTTCTTAGTAAACACACTCCCAAATATAGACTCTGTAGGTACTTTAATGGGCATGATCTATGTCTTCATATCCCATTTCATTATGTTTTACAAAAAAGCTTTATCAATTTATGTTTTTTTAAAATCCTAATACTTTTTTGATATTACTGTTTTAATTTTGCTAGACTTTTAACGGTTCCTCAAATTGGTTACCAAATCTTCTGCAAAAATTGGGAATGGTTTTATTTTTTTCTATGTTTATTCCTTCCATTTCTTGCTTCTTGTCATTTGACTATGGCTAACATTTCAAGTATTATATAACCCAATAGGAAAAACCTTGCTTCAACCTTATCTTATAAAAAAGACATTTAGTATATCCATACAAATAAATCTGGAGGGTATTTTTTTCTTAGATATTTGAGAAGGAGTTTGACTTAGGGAGCTGGTTCTATGCTTCATCATACTACTGCACTAACTTGATTTTGACCCTCCAAGTGTCTTCTGGGTCACTTGTCAGTAGAGGATTGAGGAAAGAACTTTCATAGAGGGGTAAAACAGGGAAGAGTCATGGAGCCTAGCAAGGAAGACATTCTGAAGCAAATAATTGCCATATGGCTGTGAAACAAGAGAAGAACAGGCACTCATTATTTTATCTTCCATCCTATGATGAAACCTGAAGTGAAATAATGACAGGAATCCCAGACCAAAGTGGGTAGGAGCAGGTGAGCAATTCTGTCACTCTAAGTATGCTAGGCCTCCTAGTTTGCTGATAGATATTAAATTCATCAGCAGTGTCCTAGAATATGTACCAGGATCAAGTCTACAGGCATAGTGCTCTGACTCAAAGAGAAACAGAATGTATGAACATCTCAGGCTTGGGATCTGGTTATTTTCAGTGCTCCTAAAGTGATGTGATTAAATCTGATCAGGGATCACATATTCTCATATCTGCAATATGAAATATATGCTACTTTCTAATCCCATTAATTAATCACCAATTGTTTCATCAAAATTTCTGTTTTACACTCAATTTAATATTGTTTTCAGTCCCAAATTTTCTCTTTCTTCTCTCTCACCACTGAGAAGGCAAGAAATACAATACCTATATGAAATTATGCAAAATGCGTGTCTGTAGTAGTTACGTTTCTCTCAAAAGGAAAAATAAAACAAGAAAAAGAAAGAAAAATATGCTTTGCTCTGCACTCTAGGGGTATCATTTTCATAACTACTCCTTTTGAATCATATTGATCAGAGTACCGACATTTCTCGCCGTTGGTTATCTTTATAATATTTCTGTTACTATGTAATTATTTTCCTGGTTCTGGTAGTTTCATGTTGCATCTGAAACCATTCCCATCATCATTTATTAGATCATAATAATATTCCACCCCATTCATATAATTCTTTGCCAGCAACAAAGAGTTGCTTAAATATTTTTTTTTAATATGAGTCCTCTTCCTTTTTCTTTGACCTCTATGAAGTTTAGATGTAATTGTGTGTTTGCTGGATGAAAAAGTTATGAATAATTTTAGAGTTTTGGGAACATAGTTTCAACTTGCTCTTAAGAATTGTTGGACAAGTTCCTAATTCAACCAACAGTGTATTTATTTTCCCACACTTCCTGCAGCACTTGCCACTTTATTTTTATGTAAATTGTTTCTTACAATTCTTTTAATATACATTTTTTCAAATGATTAGTATTTTGGAGCACTTTTTCATATAACTATAGCTAATTTTGACTTCTTCCTCTGAAAACTATCCCTTGACTTTCTCAATTCCTACATATTTGAGAAATGAAGTATTTCTCAGAAAAACTGACTAAATATTTTTCTACTTTCCTTTTAATTTTTGTGCCATTGATATTGTTTGTGCAAAAACTTCCAAATTTTGTGTAATCAAAATTATCAATTTTAACCTCCCATGAGCTTCTCTGTCTCTTGTATTACCTTGAGCTTTTCACCTATCCTTATATCTGAAAAATACTTTCATTCATGCTCAGTTAATTTACTTATGGTATAATCTTTTAAGTCTGAATCATATACCCATTTTGAGTTATTCTTGGCATATGGTGTAAGAAGTTCTTTATGTCTATTTTCTATGTTTCACTTTTCTTAGCAACTTTCCTGTATATCTTATTTTTGTAAATTTTTGGTCATATCATTTTCTTCTTCCTTATATTTTCACCTTTATCTAGGTCTGAAAGGCATACATTGAGATTTATAACTATTATAGTTCTAATGTCTTTCTCCCTGGGTAATCATTTGTCTTTACCTTTTACTATTTAGAGACAATGTCATTTGATTCAGATTGATGATAAATAGAGAAATAGATAGATAGATGGGTACTTAAGTGGATAGAGAAAGACAGATGGATGGAAAGATGATAGAGAAACTGCATTATGCTGAAACATTGTAGATAATGATCGTTGTCCTTCATTCATGACATCACAATGCCAGGGTCAAGTCCCAATGTGTCTGATTGTGGTTGATCAGATAAATACAAGCTCGGAATGCTCTACCACATTATGGGCACAAATAGTCCCTGTGAACATTTGCAGTGGATACTCCAAGTTTGAGCACCCTGCAATCTCTTTGAGCTGTCTCAATTCTGCTTTGCTCATACAGCACAGTACCTTCTCTAAAGTGGTCATGTCATGCTGAGCAGTCCTATTCCGGTGTCTTCCATTTCATACAATCAATTCCAAAGTTCTTAAGAGACACCTCAAGAGTGTCCCTGTATCACTTCTTATGACCACCATGTGAATGCTTGCTCTGTGTGAATTCCCCATAAAATGGTCTTTTTGACAAATATATTTTGTATTTGAATCGTGCGGTCAGCCCATCGGAGTTGCACTCTCAAGGAAATTTTGAATGCTTGACAGTTTAGTTTGAGCAAGGAGTTCATTGTCTGGTACCTTACCCTGCAAGGGGATGTTCAAAATATGAGTTGTTTTAGGAAGATTCTGAAGATACTATAGGTAATAATGTGTATATATCTATATCTATCTATATAGATAGACAGATACGTGTATATGACACAAATAGATATATGACCAATACAATATGCTATATCACCTCTAAAATTACAGAATAGTATTGATTTTCACAATTATAACTATTGTAATAAGAAGTTTTTATGCCCGTTTCTCTATTATTATGTGAATTCAATACAGACCCCTTTCCTTGTGAGCACAGTTACATAGCTTACTGAGGCTTTCTTTATGGAGCTCTTAACTAGCTGAGATCCTTAGTCATTTTTAACAGCAATAAGAATTCAGATGGGGGAAAAGAAATTCATGATACCTACCAGTTGCTTATAGATATCAGACGTCATCTTCTCTGTGTTTATTGATGAGACTGAAACTAATTTGATACCTGATTCTCCTCTTCAGGTATGTATCTTTTTGCATATAAACCTCCTTCCTTTTAGCCTGCAATAGACTTTACAAGTAAGTCTTTGAAATGCAAATTTCACAAGTCTATTTGAAATGATTTTCTGCATAGCTTTCCACAGTATGACTAAAAACAGTAGCATCACCTGAAGATAAAGTTCATCAAAAAACAAAAACCAAAGCATGAAACATCAAAAGAATCTAGAAAATAAGTCAATAAACATTTATTAAACAATGACTACTTGTCAACCACTATGCCGGGAGTAAGAGATATTATATATATAACTTCAGGACTATATGGCATTTTCAAAATTTTATTTTTAAATTATGGGGTAAACAAGCATTTCCATAATCAAGTACAATAAATAAAGAAGATTATGTATGAAATTACAAATCTCTTATGCATAAATTGCTATTCCTTTCAAATATGCAACAAAATTGTCATGCAAATTTCTTTCTTCTTCCCTTCTCTTAACCTCTTCCCCACTCTAGAGATGGCTACCATTAGACACAAATAAGTATATGTATGCATGTATGCACACATATATGAGTCTATGTACATATATGAGTGTATATGTACATGTATGTGTATAACATGTCTGCAAATGCTTCTTTCTCTGAATTCAGATAGCATCTTGCTTCATAAGAACTCGATATTTAATTTAGGTATTTACAACAGTCAAAATAACATTCATTCAAAGTCTTATTAAAACAATATTGCTGGGTTCAGTGTTCCCCTGGGTTTGCCCATTTTATTCTTTATTGTTTCATGCTTTTTGAATAAAAACTTGTAGACATTTCTGGGGAACAGGAAAGACTGAAATTAGGTATAAAATGTCGATCTCTCATACGTAAGGTGAGAAGAGGCTGGTGGCTCACTTTTATTTAATCTGTCTGGTAAAATATGCCCCAAACTAAAAAGATACTTCGAAATAAACTCCACAGAGGGCTGAACACAACTGTTCATTTCTGGGTTTCACAGTGTAACAAACAATTTGGTAAATTAAAAATCATGCAAAAGAAGTCAAATGGGATTGTGACCCTGTAGCCCATTTGTAATAAAATCTTTTTTAAAAGGGAGCATTTTAAAGAATGAGAATAGAATCCTCAGTGGGGAAAGATGATCATTGATTTTGAGGATTTGAGAAGCAATTAGATATAGAATAAATTCTCATTTTGTTGTTTGAGCCCAGATTTAAGAACTAGAAGTAATGCAGGAAAGAAATGAAGTGGAAAATTACCTTTTGATATCACAAAAATTCCTGTTAAGAATAAAAAAAGTAGAATGAGTGACCTTGGGAGTCTATTATCTGCTATCTCCCAAAATCTGTCCAAGCTCATGATCATACCCTCCATGACATTACATATTTATTCATTCCATTCTCCCCTGTTCCTTTTCTTCCCTTACTTTTAGTTTTTTTCAACATCAGGGTTTTTTCCAATGAATCTTGTCTTCTCATTGTGTGACTAAAGTGTTTAAGGTTCAAGGTCATAAATATGGTGTACTTAAAAAAAAACATAGTGGATGAGAAAAGCCATTGAAAGTATTCTACTGAATACGGGGGACCTGAGTGATTATTTTCTCCCATTCATAAGTTTCTTAAAAGCACTTTTGACTTCTCTGTTCCTCAGGCTATAGACCAGAGGATTTAACATGGGAATGATCATGGTGTAGAACACTGATGCAATTTTATCTGTGTCCATGGAATGACTAGAGTTGGGTTGTAAGTACATGAAGATTCCAGATCCATATAACATGGATACAGCTGTGAGATGAGAAGCACAGGTGGAAAAAGCTTTCTGCCTGCCCTCAGTTGAGTGCATCCTCAAGATAGTAATGAAAATGAATAAATAGGATGTCAAAATGACGAAAATGGCTAAAAAGGCAGTAAGTGATATAAGAAAGAAGAGGACCATTTCATTAACGTCTATGTCAGAGCAGGAGAGAGCCATGACTGGAGGAATATCACAGAAAAAGTGATGGATCACATTAGATGTGCAAAAATGGAGACTGAAAACATTTCCTGTGTGAATGGAGGAAGTGAGAAAGCCACATAGGTAACAACCAAAGACCAAACGAGCAGTTATACTGGATGTCATGATGGTGGGGTAATGTAGGGGCTTACACACAGCTATGTAACGATCATAGGCCATTGCTGCTAGGAGATAACTTTCAACAATGATTAATCCTATAGTGAAGAATAACTGTGCAGCACATCCATTGTAGGAAATAATTTTGTGTCCTGGTAAGAACCCAGTCATTACCTTTGGAGTAACAGCTGAGGAGTAGCCAATATCTACCACAGAGAGATTACTGAGGAAAAAGTACATGGGGGTGTGAAGACGAGGATCCCGAGAGATCAGAGCTATCATCCCCAAGTTGCCCACTAGGGTAATGAGGTAAATAATCGTGAAAACTATGAAAAGGGGCACCTGAAACTCAGAGACATCTGTTAGACCCATCAGGATGAACTCCTTCACGTCTGATCCATTTTTCATGAAGGATTTTAACGATTTGAGTGCTTCACCTGGGAAAAGAAAAAAATAAATCGTTCTCTTAGTTCATATCTTCTCTTGGTCATGGAATCATATATTTTATTAAAATGTGAAATATTGAAATATGGTATGACAATTTTATGTTGATTAAATTTAACACAGTAATACCAATTTTCCAATTATGACTTTTTCAAAACATGTCACAATAAGAAACAGTCCCTCCCATATTTTTAAGCTCATTGATGAACCTGTTATTGAACCTCAGCATCCTCAGTTGCTGTGACCCCCATGGTGATTCCACCTTATCCACACAGAAGGATTGTAATATACTTGATTAGACCTTAATTCATAATGGTTCCACCTCCATGATTCAGAACTCTGAAATTCTTCTCTTTAATAACCATATCCTTTCTTTTCATCATATATTCTGTCTCACCCTTTCTCAAAACAGACTGCTTACAACACAAGTTCTTACATCCCTCACTTTTTGCAAGTTCATCAATGTTACTCTAATCTGTCTCCTTTACTTTCATAGTCTTGGCCCTGTGGCTGGCTGGTATGACAAAGATCTAATGGTTGTGTTAATATGTATGACACTTTATACTTTCACTAGTCATTCCAACTCTAGTTTATGCCTACCAAATATATTTTCTAGCTCTATAAATGTGCTACTGAACAATCCCCATTATCTTGTTGACTAAACTCCCTACAAATTTATATCATCTTCTCTATCTTGAGTCCTCATATACCTAAAGCAATCCACTTATTTATTTCCGACTAACTCGCAATGCAGCCTTCCAAAATATAGTATTCTTAAACATTTTTTCTGTCTTCTAAGTCTTCTTATGCTACTTTCTTCATTCTTAATCTTAGCAGAGAAAGATGTCTTCTTTTTGAATTCTCTCTTTCCCCTATTCCACACACTGATGCCATCTTCATGAATACATATTCTCTTCATTTCCTTTAGTTTAGGGGAAGAAATGGATCTTCTCCTTGCCAATGTTAATTTCTTCATTTCTGTTCCCCATTAAATATCCTCTTCTTTCCTTCAATAATAATGTTGTTGCTCTTGTCCACTCACTTTTCATTCATATCTGGCTGTAATCCTACATGAATCTATTTGGGGTGTTCTTGGCAGAGGTTCTTCAGTGGTTTTCAGTTTCCTTCTCCAGTTCATTTTACATAGGAGAGCACTGAGGCAAATGTGATTAAATGAGTTTCCCAGGGTCACAAAGCTAAGTAAATATCTGAAGCCAGATTTGAAGTCAGTCTTGCTGACCCAAGATCTGGTGATCTATCCATTTCACCACCTAGCTGAGCCCCCCAAACTAAAACAATAATCATTATGATTATGTTTCCAAATAATGCTTTATGAAGTAGCTAATTTTATCCCCATGCTAAAGCTGGAAAGTAGAAACTGTTATTATATCCATTTTGCAGAGGATGAAATGAAATAGATAAAGTTTGAGGGACTTACCCAGGATCACATACTAAATAAATTTCTGAAACCAAATTTGAAATCTGTTTCCCTGAAAACGCAGCACACAATGCACTTGAACACCTGGGTGGCTCCAGGAATATGTCCAGCAATTATTCCCAAAAATGATTTCTATTTTCTGCTTTTCCACTTCTTCTTTCTCTACCACCTATAGTTTTGCCTTGACTTTCATCTGTTTTGAAAAAGGATCTCCCTTAAGAAAGTGCATTTGCAATGTAATTACCTTTTATTCCTAGGACACAGATCTGTCTTCTCATTATAATGCCACAGGATCTATACCTTCACTGGATGCACACTGGAGTGTTTGTGTGTGTGTGTGTGTATGTGTGTGTGTGTGTGTGCACGCGTGTGTGGCATTCCAAGCCTTTTAACATTTCTCTCTACTTTATCTTTCCAGATGGATTTCACATTTTTTCACTCATGCATTCCAAAATCCAGGCACACTATTCTCATATATTTTGCCACCCAGGTTCTCCCACCTTCAAGATTTGGGCCTTGGGGCAAATTGTCTCGTAGGTCTCTAATGTTATAATTCTTCGATATTTTCTCTGAGAATCCATGATGACCTTAAATATTCAAATGAGGCACCAAGTCCTAAATTCAAATTTTTCCTGTACCTCATTGGGTTAGTGCCTCCTCTTGAATGATTTATATTGCTTTGGAAAAGATTTATTGACTTATTTGTGCAAAGTTTTCTCCCAGGGGGATGTAAGCTCTTTGATAGCAGGAATTCTTTGTGTTGGCTTATTCATTTATGTGTCAACAGAGGCTAACACAATGCCTGGCACATAGTGAGCTTCTAATAAATACTCATTGAACTGAATTATTTGAATGAATTAAATGGAATACATAAAGGGCATAGTACATGAAGCTCTGGAAAACAATAATGAAGATGAAGAATGAAGGCTGAAAGTTGTCAGAAGATCTTAGATATAGAGCTGGAAGTTTTAGAATTCATCTCATCCAGTGGTGGGAACCTGTGGCCCTCTAGTTCTTCAAGTGTGTCCCTTTGAACGTAAATGTCACAGAACAAATCTTTTTAGTAAAGGGATTTATTTTGTGACATTTGGATTCAGTTAAAGGGACACATATGAGGACATAGAGAGTCGTGTATGACTTCAAGGCCACAAGTTCCCCCTCCCTGGTTCTAGTCCAATCGTTTCATTTTACAAATAAAGTAACTAGAGCACAGGAAGGTTAAGAGATTTGTCTAAGGTCTAATGACAGAACCAGGGTCTGAACTCTGGTACTCTAGTTCCAAATTCTATGCCTTAAGTAAATCTAGCATTGTGAAAAGGTTAGTGGGTGTTGAGTTGGGAGAACCTGGTTATAACCCTACCATCACCAATAACTTACTCTCTTATTGTAGGCAAGTCCCTTTCTCACTTTTTCATAGATTTTGTTACTTTAGCAGAAAAATTGATAGCTGATAGATCCTTTTCTTAATCAGTCCTATAGTCTACTATCTTTCAGGTGGTTTGTTTGACCATCGTCAGAGAGTAGCATGATACCATAAAGAATAAAGTCAACAATGTGAAATCTAAAAGAATTGAGTTCAAACCCTGTCCCAGGTACTTATTATCTGTACGACCTTACATTGCACTCAGTCTCTCTCTACAAAACTACAACATTTGGATGATAATAAACTTTATCTCACAAAGGTTGTGGTAAAGATTAAAATATTTTTAAATGTCAATTATTTTGTTAATCTTAAATTGCTAAATAATTGCTACCTAAATAATTAAAATGGACAAACAAGAAAACGATGTCTCCCAACTGTCCTCACTTTGAACACAATGACATTCTTTTATTTTTAAATGGAATGACTATTGTAGATGTGGGTATGGTCTGTCACTAGAGTTCTAATATCTAAGACTTCCCTGTTGACAAGACCCCACATAGGAGAACTAACTTAGTAACTTCACAAAATGTCTTCAATTACAAGTTTTAATACATAGAAGAAATAAGAGAAAAATAATAGGAGAAAAATTTTCCACTCTCCAAAGGTAAATATTCAAAGTTTGAGGAAGCTTCTGAACACATCGGAAAAAATCGTAACTTATCTCTTCTGATTTTGTTGTGATAAGTGGGTGAATTTTGACACCATTTAGCTCAGGGTGGTTTCTAATCAAATGAAGTAGCAATGCAGTCATGACGAAGTCTCCATTTCATTTCTCCTTTGAACTACAGAGAAAAAGGAACAATATTTGTCTTCCCTATTTGAATCTTTAAAGTGTAACCTCTAAAAGACTCATAGTCCATTTGTTTCCTGTGGATCAATGTAGCAGAATGCTTCCCCTTTTACCCAGAAAATGGGAGATAATTTTCTTTTTTGTCTTCCAGCATTTTATTGTGTGACCTAAATTTTTTAGAAATTTAAGGAATCTAGATATTTTCTCAAAATTTCAGCATTCCTTTGAGGATATTTTTTGAGATTCATTTTAAAAATATTAAAACAAATAATTTGGACTATATACAAATTGATTCTTTTATTTTGCATTTGTATGTAACTTAAACTTCAAATCTGAGTAAGGTATGATATTATAATTGTAATCTAGCTGGGTCTTTCAGGATGAGTGAAAAAATTCCAAAGGGATAGCAGTAGCAGAGCAACTTCACTTACCCATGTTCAATTCGAAGCCTTATTCAGGCCACAGACAATAAGCCCCACTGGAGAAACTCTTCTCCAGTTCATGGTGTTTCAAGATCAGAGTACTTCATCAAAATGACTTATCTGCAACCATCACTTTTTTATGTATTTTGTGCAAGCAAAGTCAATAGTTGGAATGTGGTATAGGGAGAAATGTTTTCAGGCAGACAAAATTGTGCTTTTGTTTCATTGAACTTAATCCAAATGAACTCATATTAGAGTTTCCATATCAAGAGACCTGAAAATTGACCGTTCAGAACATGAATATATAGATCCTCTTCAGGGGAAATCACTCCCATGAGAATGCCCACACCACTTCAAAGCAGTTGAATTCAGAAAATATAATTAGTTCTCTAGTGTATAGAGTCACAGTCCAAATTTCTGAGGATTTCACATTTTGCTTTTAAAACTTTTCTCTGACTCATAGAACAAGACAAAGCTCAGGAGAGTCAAGAAGTAAAGGACATGACCCTCAGTAGGCAATAATCTGTTGAAGCCAACAGACAGGCAAGAGAAAGAAACACATTCGGGGGAAAGAGAAGCCATGTTGGGTCAGCACAGTGGGGACACCAATAGTACAGTTAGATTTCAATGGTGTCTTTGAAAAGAAATGTTCCTCTGCATGCTTTCATGGAATCAACTAAAGTCAGTGTCAAGTGGAAGATTAAATAATAGAAATGCTTCCTTTTTCCAGCACAGTATATTTATCTCAAAGTCATTTTCATAATTCAATCAATGAAACTTTAGAGAGATTCTTTTCCCGTCTTTATAGTAGAACTAAAAACAAACGTGAACATTATGTGTGGATCACTCCTAAATCAAATGCCTCCTCACTCTGACAGCTCAGTTTGAATTGTAAGAAAAATGAAGGATCATTATTCATTCTACCAAGAACTCAAAAATTGGTTTCTCTACTTTTTATTTTTTAAGATTTACTTATTGATTTGTTTTCGATTTTCAACAATCACTTCCAGAAATTTTAAATTTTCTTGCCCTCCCTCCACCCTCCCCTGCAAATGAACATATAACCTTATATGGGTTCTACACATACATTCTTAATAAACACATTTTCACATTGGTCATGTTGCATAGAAGGATTAAGACAAATGGGTGAAATCATGAGTAAAACTAAATGTAACAAAAAGAGAAAATAGTTTGATTCATTCTCCATTCCAGGTCTGTAGTTCTTTCTCTGGATATGAATAGCATGTTTCATCGTTATTCCTTTGTAAATGTTTTAGGTTCTTGCATTGCTGTGCAGGACTAAATTTATCAATAACAGTCCTTGCATAATGTGACTGTTACTGTGTACAATGTTCACCTGCTTCTGCTCATTTCACTTAGCAACAGCTCATATAAGTCTATCCAAGTATTTCTGAGGTTTTCCTGTTCATCATTTCTCATAGCACAATAGTATTGCATTAAATTCATATGCCACAAGTTGCTCAGCTATTCTCCAATCAATGATCATTCCCTTCATTTCCAGTTCGGAGCTACCACAAAAAGAGCTGTTATAAATATTTTTGTACATGTGGATACTTTTCTCAGTTTTATTGTCTCTTTGGAATATAACCTAAAGAGTAATATTATTAGGGCAATGGATAAGGGCATTATTATAGCCCTTTGGGCATAATTCCAAATTGCTCTTCAAAATGATCAGATAAACTCACAGCTCCACTAACAATGAATTAGTGTTCCAACTCTTCCACATCTTCTCCAAAATGTATTGTTTTCCTATTTTATCATGCTAGCCAGTCTGATTGATATGATGTGATACCTCAGAGTTATTTTGATTTGCATCTTTCTAATCACTAGTGATTTAGAGCATTTTTTTTCACATGACTATGAATAGCTTTAATTTCTTCCTCTGAAAACTCTGCCTGTTCATTTATCAATTAGGGGATAATTTATATTCTTGTAATTTGATTCAGTTCCCCCCCTCATATATATATATATATATATATATATTATATATATATATACACATACATACATACATATGTTTGAAATGAGACCTTAATCACATTCATTAGTTGTAAAAATTCTTTCTGTTATCCGCTCCATTCCTAATTTTGGTTGGATTTACTCTATTTGCACAAAACTTTTCAATTTAAGGCAATCAAAATTATCCGCTTTACATTTCGTAATGTTCTCTATCTCTTTATTGGTCGTAAATTCCTTCATTATCCATAAAACTGACAAATAAACTATTCCTTTCTCTCCTAATTTGTTTATACTATCAGTCTTTATACCTGAATTACGTACTCAGTTGGCTTTTATTCTAGTATATGGTGTCAGGCATTTATCAATGCACAGTTTCTGCTACACTCTTTTCCATTTCCCCCCACTGTTTTTGTCAAATATTAAGTCCTTATCCTGAGAGCTTGAGTCCCTGGGTTTATTAAACAGTAGACTACTATAATCATTGAGTACTCTGTCATGTGTACCCTACCTCTTCCACTGATATACCCCTCTATTTCTTAACCAGTTCCAAGTGGCTTTGATGATTGTTGCTTTATAATACAATTTAAGATCTGTTATGGCTTAGCTACTTTCCCTAGCATTTCTTTTCATTAATTCTCTTGATATTCTGTACTTTTTGTTTTTCCAGATGAATTTTGATATTTTTTTTCTAGCTCTATAAAATACTGTTTTGGTAGTTTTGTTGATATGGTACTGCATAGGCAGATTAATTTAGGTAGAATTGTCATTTCTTAATATTAGTTCAGCCTACCTACAAATAAAATTTATTGTGTCTACAGTAATTTTAAATAGGATTTCTCTGTCCATCTCTTGCTGTTGGACTTTGTTAGTAACATATAAAATTGAAGATTATTTATGTAGGTTTATTTTGTATTCTGCAACTTTGCTAAAGTTGTTTATTATTTCAAGTAGTTTTTTTTACTTTATTCTCTAGAATTCTCTATTAATCATGTTGTCTGCAAAGAGCAAAACCATAGTTTCTTCTTTACCTGTTATAATTCCTTCTATTTCTTTTTCTTCTCTTACTGTTCAAGCTAACATTTACAGTACTATCTCGAATACCAGTGGTGATAATAAGCATCCTTGTTTTACCCCTGATTTTATAGGAAATGCATCTAGCTTATCCCCATTACATATAATACTTGCTTATGATTTTAGGTATAACCTGTTTATTTTTTTTGAGGCAAGCTTAATTTATTCCTATGCTCACAAATGTTTTCAAAAGGAATAGGTGTTGGAGGTGGAACCAAGATGGCCTTATGGAAGGACAGAGTGAAACAGATTTCCAGTCCAAGACAGCCTGGAAGGCTAACAGGAAAGGTCTATCACACTGGGCTTAGAGCAGAGCTCAGCCTATCATGGGCCGACTGTGTAGAGATGACTGGAGCAGTTTTCAGGGTTCGAAATCATGGACAGTTGCTGTGGTTCCCAGATTTATCAACCCACAAACGCCAGAGATTGCTTCAAATGTCAATAAGAATGCTCTTTCACCTGAGGTGAGGGGAGCATGGTCAGGCCCCAAAACTGCCCCCAGGCCAGTGGCAGCAATTCCTGTGGTGGCAGCATCTGTCCACTTTTGGATCCCTCAGCCTACAGACCCTGGAGGAATTCATCAGATGATCTGGGTCTTAGCCCTGAGTGATGGTCCTGGGGTGAGGAGAAGTGATGGAGTGGCAGAGCTGGTGGCAGCTGTGGAGAAGGAACCCTATTCGCAGTTCCAAGGCAGAAAAGAGTGCCTTTCGTTGCTCACAGACCAGAGCGCAGGTCCAAAGAGGAGTAAACTCCTCTCCCTTGATTGTGCCGCCTTGGAGGAAGTGAGAACTTACAGGTCCCTAGAGATGTCTCAGAGAAGAACAGCACAAAACCACTGAAGTCTAGGATATTATACTCTCTACTTGACAAAGGAGTCAAAAGTCTAGTAACTGGCTGGAAAAATGCCCCAAAGAGGGAAAAAGTAAGACTGTAGAAGGTTACTTTCTTAATAAAAAAGTATTTTCTCCCATCCTTCTGGATGAGGAAGAACAAAGCATATCATCAGAAATATCCAGGAAGGTCAAAATTTCTAAATCCAAAAAATATGCAATGATCTCAGACCAGGGAAGAGTTCAAAGAAAATTTTGAACATCAAGTAAGAAAGGTGGAGCAAAAATTGGAAAGAGAAATCAGGGTGATGCAAGGAAATCATGAAATCGAGTCAATAGCTTGCTAAAGGAGACCCAAAAATGCTGAAGAAAATAACATTAAAAAATAGACTAACCCAAATGGCAAAAGAGGTACAAAAAAAAACGGTGAGAAAAATGCCCTAAAAAGCAGAATGGGCCAAATAGAAAAGGACGTTCAAAATTTCATTGAAGAAAATAGTTCTTTAAAAATTAGAATGGAGTAGATGGAAACTAATGACTTTATGAGAAACCAAGAAATTATAAAACAATCAAAAGAATGAAAAACTAGAAGACAATGTATAATATCTCATCTAAAAAAAGCTGACCTGGAAAATAGATCCAGGAGAAATAATTTAAAAATTATGGGTGTACCTGAAAACCACGATAAAAAAAAAGAAAAAAAAAAACAACATAGGATCTTCCAAGAAATTATCAAGGAAAACTGCATTTTTCTTCATATGTCCTTTTTAGTCAATTTGGGTTTTTATAATAGTGAAGGTAACTTATTTTCTCACTCTATTAAGATAATATTGCAATTACTATATACTATATATTACTATATCTGGTTCTGATCATTTCACTTTTCATTATTTTGTGTAAGTCTTTTCATTCTTTTCTTAGATCACTGAGCTCATCATTTCTTATAGCACAATGGTATTCCAGTATAATCTTATATCACACCTCATTCTGGCAAAATGTTTATCCAAATCATTGTCCTTCACTTTTCCCACTTTGCTATGCTTCTCTCTACATGAGCCCTTTAGCCTTACATTGTGGTTCCCAGATGCTTCATGGCATGTGAACATAGGTAGATTGGAATGCAAATGGGAGATTTCAGACCATCCATTGGTTTATATTGCTTCCTAAAGGTAGTCATTCAGCAGTGATGTTCTGGAGTCAGTTCCAAGTGACTCATAGAGATAATTATATTTTGTGTCAGAGTATCTGGATTGTGGAAATCAAGAAATGCTACAAATCATGACTTAATTGATTGTTTTTCTGATAAGCTAGGTTTCAGAGAATGATAGAGGAAATCATAATATAGATTAAATTTCAGTGTGTCATAAATACAAGTTGTTGTTGTTTTCTGGAGAGCTGGTTCTTAAGCATTTGCCAGTTCATTTCTGCTTTAGGGGCTGAAGAATAAGTAGTACCATTAGCAACCTAGATTTATCTCCAAAGCAACTCAGGTACTTTTCTCTTGAAACTGTTCAAAACTTATGCAGCTTGTCTTCCCCTTTCAGAGAATACTGCTGCAATTGCTATATTACACTTAAATGTGTGTGGGGGGGGACGTCATAGAACAGTGGGCTTATAATCAAGAGGAGTCATCTTCATAACTGAAATAGAGCCTCAGTCATTTACTAGCTATGTGTCACTGGACAAGTCTCTTAATCCTGTTTTCTCACTTTTCTCAACTTGAAAAGAGCTAGAGAAGGAAATGGAAAACGATTCCAATGTCTTTGCTAAGAAAATCACAAGATGAGGTCATAAAATAATCAAACACAACTGAACAACAACAAGGCAACACGTATATACTATTTATTCCATAAAATAATATTATAGGATACAGGATGCAATTAAAGGCCTATAATAACAAGAAAACTAAGTTTGGGACTTACCTCAATCTATATGAGGCAATATAAACTCAGATCTCTCCTAACCTCAAATCTATGATACTTTCTGCAATATAACACTACTCTTGAAAAAAATTGTATTACACTTCTTTATGTATTAGAGAAGTAACCCAATTTGGGGGCTAGATCTTAGAGTTGGGGGAGTTGGGGAAGTACAGATTGTATTTTCTCTTCAAGGAAAAGGTGATCTAATTGATGTCATTGTCCTCTCATTGCTTTCTTAAAAGCAATCTTTACTTCTTTGTTCCTAAGACTATAGACCAGAGGGTTCAACATAGGGATGACCATGGTATAGAACACCGAAGCAATTTTGTCTGTGTCCATAGAGTGACTTGACCTGGGCTGTAAATACATGTAGATTACTGTCCCATAGAATATGGACACTGCTGTCAGATGGGAAGCACAAGTGGAGAAGGCTTTCTGACGGCCTTCTGAAGAATGGATCCTCAGGATGGTGATGAAGATTAACAAGTAAGAGGTAAAGATGACAAGAAATGGGAAAAACGTATTGAGTGATGCTAAGATAAAGACTAGTGATTCAGTGATGTGAATATCAGAGCAAGAGAGATCTAGAAGAGGGAGAATATCACAGAAAAAGTGATGAATGATATTGGACCTACAAAAGGAAAGGCTAAACATGCTTCCTATGACTATACAGGAGGTCAAGGAGCTATAGATGTAAGCACCACTAGCCAGAAAGGCACAAACGGTTGATGTCATAGTAGTGGTATAATGTAGTGGCTTACAGATAGCTGCATGGCGATCATAGGCCATAGAGGCTAAGAGGAAACTTTCAGTCGTAACAAAAGCCACAAAGAAAAAAAATTGTGCAGCACATCCGTTATAGGAGATAACCTTGTCTCCTGTGAGAAGCCCAGTCATCACCTTGGGAGTCACAGCTGAGGAGTAGCCAAAATCCACCAGAGAAAGGTTACTGAGAAAGAAGTACATGGGAGTGTGGAGGCGAGAATCCCAGAAGATCAGAGCTACTATACCCAAGTTCCCTACCAGGGTGATGAGGTAGATGAAGGTGAACATGATGAAGAGAGGTCCCTGAAGCTCTGGGACGTCTGTTAATCCTATAAGGATGAACTCATTCACTTCAGATCTGTTCTCCATAGATGTCATTTGAGAGTGTTGTCATTCATCTGCAACAAAAGCATAATCATCAGAAAAATCCACTCTGCGTGATGGAGGGCCCCATTTCATAAAACATGGTCAGCAACCTATCTTCTGTGAGGGCTAGAAATAAGCACTTAAGGCACCAAGAACATTTAGATAGTTGTTAGAGCAGTTACTCTAGCTCCCTGAAATTCAACCAAAACTTTTCTGGTCCAGTCCCTCATGTATGACTTCTCACTTTGTTTAATCTGCTACAAATTTAACCACCCTCAAAGTGACATTTTCACTTCAGGAAAGGGAAGTTTATTTTTTTGCCTCTGGCAAAAGTCTGGATAGGAGCAAGGATTACTGTTGCTCAGAATTAGAGAATTATATCTATTCTGATTAATATACTTCTCTCTGATGAAGAGGGAAAAGATGAATAAAGGAGACAAGGGAGGAACCAAATGAGAGGAAGGTTAAAAAAAATTGAGAGAAGGGAGGAGAGGATCAAATAAGTTGGCCACGTGGTTTCTGGGATCCTACTTAGTCCTGAAATCTTTGTAGCTCCAAGGGTTATGGAATAGATTAAACTCATCAGTTCGTGTGTAGAAAGAGGTGCCAAGAGACATCACTTGCATAGTTGTGAGAATCATACATCCAAAACTCCACTGGTGGATCACTTAACAATAAATAGAGGATTTCTAAATTTGTTTCCTCCACCAAGCCTGCCCCTTTTCCAATTCTCCATCATTGCCACTGTGTAAACAGAAGGCGATCACTAATAGGGATATTTGTCCTCCTATTAATGATATGTTTTTTGAGTCTCAGAGAGATCACCAATTCTGGGGCTACACTCCTTCAAGTTTCAGATGAAATCTCACCTACAAGGAGGTTTCTTGATCCATTGATATGAATTTCAATGCCTTTCCCATTTTGATTATCTCTAATTTGTCCTGAATATAGGTTATTTGTAAACTGATATTTGCATGTTATTTGCCTAGAGATTATGGACTCCTTGATGACAGGAACTGTATTTTACCTTTCTTTGTATTCTCATTGATTACATATAGTAAGCACTTCACGAATGACTATTACTCACTTACTGGCCAGTAGTAACTTTCAATTTCCAAACTATGCTAAGTTGGCCTTTAGGAATCAGAAAACTACATAGTCCATTCTCAGATACCTCGTTAAGTCATTAGATCTTGAAAGAACCTGTCACTGTTATACATCACTCATGTAGTCTTAGAGTACTTTGTTTCATTTCACCAATCATGAATTATTAGAAGTTTTCATAAAATTTAATAGTAGACCACCACATTCTATCAATAATAATTTGTATCTTTAGAAATACACACTCACAAATATATATGTATATAGACATACAAACATGCATACGTACATACACACATATAGGTAAAAGGATGCAGAAATCTCAGATCACCATGAATTCTCAGAGGTCATCTACCTTAACTCACATCTGACAAGTAGTGTCCTCTATCAAAAGTCATGAAAGAGTGGGAAAGGATAAGAGTTGATTAAGGAGGAAGAGTGAAAAGAAACGAGATCTTTAGATCTCGTAGTATGTTGGGGTCACCAAGGATTTATGCAAGATGAACTAGTATCTCTAATTCATAAAAGCAAATCTGCCTTCTCAGGTACCGTTTAGACTTTAGGAATGGAATTCATAGATGGAATATGGTTCTGGAAAGTTATCATTATAATGTTTTTAACTAGAAAAAATACAAAGAAATCCAGGAACCACAGTGTGAAAAAGCGGTGAAAAGCATTTATATTCTCATCAATATGTTACTGAGGGCTATCATCAAGTATGTGAGCATTTGCCAGAATGTTCTTTCTTATTCTGTCTCTCTGGCTCTCAATGCCTTTCTCTGTCTTTTTCTCGATTTCTGTATCCCTGAAAATTTGTGTCAGTCTCTTCCTGTATCTGTTTGTTTTTCCCTTTTTCTTTCTCTGCCTGCTTCCACCTGTGTGTCGCTTTCTATCTGCATATCTGTCTACCTAACTAGCTACCTAACTACCTCTGTCTCTCTCCTCAAAGAACATTTATTTGTTTCTTGATGAAAATGATATTTTCCTACCTCAAAAGTGTCAAATGAAGGAACAAATATGAAACAATTTTATCCTGCATGTGATTCTCATGAACCATGAGGAATTGCTAGATAGGATCGAAACAAATGAAAATGTTACAAGAGTACGGGAAAAATAATTGTCACCCTATAGTTTCAGATAGACAAAGAAAAGACAACTAGAAATGATCAGAAATGCACATTATTCTTGGGGAGAGTCAATTCCAGACATTTTGGAGGAGTATGATCCTAAGGATTCTTTCTATCAGAAATTTAGACTTGAAGGATTAGGAAGAACTCAAGAATAAAATTTTGAAGATACAAGAAGAAAAATGGAAAAATTAGGCAGAATTATATATGAAAAAATTGCAGTACAATGGAAAGGCTACCATTATGAATGCAAAATCCGATCGTATATCATAGAAGTAGATTTCAGGGGTGCCAGGCCTCAAGGTGAGTTGAAGTAAGTACAGAAAGCTGAAGACTACAACAAGGTGTGTTTTTGAATTGAGAAAAGAAAATGATTATTTGAGGAAAAAAAGAGCAATCAAATTATGAAGTAGACTGACTCACAAGACTGATGAGAAGTACAAAGAATGACAAGGAAAGGTAATTTTGCTCTGTTTGCATTTTCTTTTTATTTTCTCTGAAGAAGGTCTTTGGGTTGAGGAAACCAGAAAAACTAAGAGATGATAACAAAAACAATAAGAACTAAAACCCGTATTAGTTTAGAGAAGGGAAGAAGCATTTTACAGTATCTATTATGTGCCAGACACTGTGCTGCACTTCATAAATATTATTTTATTCTCACAACAACTCTGTGAGTTACGGACTATTATTACGCCCATTTTGGGGGACCTGTGGTGAACAGAGGGTGAGTGATTTGCCAAGGGTTAGATCTTACGTGTCTGTGATGGATTTAAACTCAAGATTTCCTGAGTCCAGTGCCAGTGACCTATCCATTCTACCAGAGTTACTGCTTTAAAATTTGTGAAGTATTTAAATACATTTGAAAACCCAAACAACCTTGTGAATTACATGGCAAAAGAGAAAATCACCTTGATCTTATACTTAAAGGAAGAGCACAGTATCCAGACACAGAGAGGAGGTCCTCTCTATTGTACATTTGGAGCCACATGTTCAGTTTTTTCTTTCCACGCTTTAGAAAAGACATTGACAAACTAGTAATGCTCCACAGGAGTTCAGGTAGGATGGAGAAAGACTTTGAAATCTTGCTGTGTTTGGATTAGTGGAAAGAACTCGGGGTGTTTGGTATAAAAAAGATAAAGGATGACTGTGAGGGCAGAGGTTGAGATTAAATTTATCACCAAATATCTGTTGTATTGACATATGAAGGAAAAATTTGTATTGTTTTGTTTTGTTTGTACCTAAAAGGAAGAACTTGGAAGAAAGATTAGAAGGTAAGATGCAACAAACTTAGGTTTAATGTAATGTAAAATATTCCAAAAATATTTCTGTTTATAAGGTGAAGAAGTTTTCTTAACATGTACTGAATTTCCTCTCACTTATAGTTTTGAGGGGGAGGGCTAGGTAACCTCTTGTTCAACAGAGCACAGACACACAGGGATCCATATGAAAACACACAGACCAAGACATATATAGACATAGACATATACAGATTTATCTTTAGGTAAAGTCATATTTGTATACACACATTTGAGGCATGAAGACGGAAACAGAAAAAGTTTATTTCTCATTTTATTGAAAAAATTCTTTACTTACCCTTCTTTTTGTCACTTTGATCATGGACAAGTCACCTCATCCTAGAGCCTCAGTTTGCTTATAAGTAAAAAAAAGGATAACAATAATGAAACCTACATCACAGGGCTGTTTTGAGCAAGAAGGGAGATAATTCTGTAATGTACTTGAAAACCTTAAAGCTCAACAGGAGTTGTCTATTTTTATTTTAATTAACACTACTGTTACTATGTGTATTATCTTTCACAAATCCCTTAATTCTTTCAATCTTAGGATATCATAGACCTCAGTTTGCTCGCTAAAAAAAAGAAAATATTTTAAACTAGATGACCTCCCCCGTCCTTTCCATTTCCGAGTTCATATTCCTATGAAAATATTTAACGTGTATTAATTTTAAATATATCCATTGGTGTTCATAACACTGTAGTGAAAAAACGTTTTTTTTTAATATATGGTTAATGTGATACTGACAGATATGGACAGAATAAATAAATAAAACTTTATCTCATGGACTACTAGAGGAGTAAGGAAAATTCTATTACTACAACTAACAACGATGAAGGATGTTCCTTGAACATAACAGGAACTATATTAATTGGAAAGCAAACAACCAATTTTAGAGTCAATATTTAACAATATTTGTCTCAGACATGGGATGTGTGCCTTTTCATAACTGAGATGATTGAATCAAATATGCATAAACATAAACTATGGCAAACCTTTTTACTGATATATTCAAGGTTGGATTCACTTGAGTTCCCATGTCGAGAGAGAGACCTTCTCAGTCACCATGCCTGACAAACTGATTTGTTTTCTACACTGAAATGCTCAGGTGTTAGTAAAGAGCATTCTCTTTGAAAGATTACTGAGTTGAAATCTGAAGATTTGGGCTCTAATATTGCTTGAATACTCACTATTGTTTTCTGTAATTTCATGAAAGTTAATCCTTCTGCACCTCTATCTGATCATTCAAAAATGGGAATAATAATTCTTAAGACATGAAGGTCAAACAACGTGAGAAAAGTATCAATAATCAAATGCCTTAGAGATGGGACATATCATGATCAGTGCAGGTTATAGGGTTTGTACATGTCAATGGGTGATCAGGTGCTCTGAGAAACGCATAGACACATAGAAAAGAGGATAGAGTTGCTACTATACTACAAAGCACTGGTGTAGTAACACATTGTAGTGGAGAGAACTTTGATCTTTCGGGCAAATGGATATGGACTTAAATCCCATCTCAGATCCTTATTAATTGTATATGTCTGGAAAAATCACTTAAGTCAATCAGGCTCAGGTTTCTTATCTGTGAAAAGGGGAAGGACATAACACAGCAACCATGGTATTAAACTCCAACAGTTTTTCCTTGATTTCAAGTGAGAAAATCAATATAAAGCTTCTTACAAAGGTAAAAGAATACAAATTTTCATAAATGGGACCTATACAGGCCTAGGGTAGGGCTCTATCTCACTTAAATTTTCTTATCAAACTCCTGCAGAAGTACTTTTGATTTTCTTTGTTTTATTTTTATTGTAGTGACTTGCATACAGTATATCCTTGATCAACATTATTAAGTCACATGTTCATTTAGACGACACAATCCTCTTTCCTTCAAATAGCTCCTTCAGATACTGAAGGATGATGAGTTTGAAAAGCTGTAAGTAGTGTATAATAAAAGTGGTTTATAGAGGCCTGAAACATTTGAACAGATACAAATACAGAAGGTTTTTATGCAAGACTTCCTGCCTCCACAACCAAAAATGTTTTCATTATGCCATTTTGGTGTCTATACTGTATTGCAGTCATGGAATTGGACATACTATAACCCAGATAGTTTCATTATGAAGGAAGGTGGCCAAGACTCCAAAAAGGAGACTTAAGAAAGAATTTTATATTCCCTGTTTGGCACTGGAGTCCCAAGTCAAAGAAACAAAGGGTTGTATTTGACCTCTTCATTAGTCACTGGGGACAAAGAGTTAAAAAGTTCTTAGTGGCAGAGAGGTCACCTCTCTGTTGCTGTAGCATGAATGGTGGTAGAGTTACCTATGCCCACCTCTACCCTCCATTCAACTCAGCCTCTCGAAACAGAAAAAGAACTAGGTGAATGAGTGAATGACTCAGGGAATTTCACCCTTCGACTAATTCTCCAGCACTCAGCCCTATTGTTAAATGTTTCAATGCCAATAGCTAAAGTCATCTAAGAGGTAGAGACTTCAAGCAAATATGGAAAAGTAGCAGAGATCGTGCTTGAGAGATGGTGCCACCTTGGAGATACTTAGCAGCACTGCTGACAACGCATGAACAAAACAAACCATTAAATTCTGCTCTGACCATGGGGAAAATCATTTTTCTCTTGGGTACTTCGTCATTCTTAGCTTGTTAGGAAAATGAAATGGAAAGGGACCTGGATAAGACCCTTGACAAAATATTGCTTCTATTCCTGCTTCTACCATCTCCTTGCTAAGTGAAATTGCCCATATCACTGAATACCTCCACATCTCAATTTGTTTTTCTTTGTAATGCATGTAATAATCTCAGACCCGAAAATGAACTAAAAGTTTTGGTGAAGAGAAATATACATAAAGGAGATATGGTTTATTGAAAAGATCTCCACAAAATGAATCAGTGGGATGGAATTTGAGGTCATTGTGAAGCTTTGGGAAAACACTATTGTGGAAAGACAGGTCAAGGGAGAGAGGGAATAAATGGAGGGAAGGATAAGCCAGAAGGAAGTGTGGTTAGTCTTTCAAAACATAAGTAGGATGGAAGTATCTTGCAAGTTTGACCTATATTGAATTGCTTGCTTCTGCAAGGAGGGTGAGTGTGGAGGGAAGGAAGGAGAAAATATGGCACTCAAAGCTTTAATAATGTATTAAGCAGGAGCCAAGATGGCAGCGTGATCAGTAACTGCTATCTCTCTCCCCTTGTTGACCTTGATGAGCCCAGAGAATCTCTCTCCAGGAAAAGTGGGAGCAGCAGAAGGGGGA
This sequence comes from Bettongia penicillata ogilbyi, assembly GCA_023548195.1. NCBI lineage: Eukaryota > Metazoa > Chordata > Mammalia > Diprotodontia > Potoroidae > Bettongia > Bettongia penicillata. The sequence continues at coordinate 247,510 of JAJHZJ010000479.1, read as the reverse complement.
ACAAACTCTCAGCCTATGAGGCTAGAAAGATAGCTAGGGACGGGTTCCTCTTGCTGTGGCCTATAGTGACCAGTGCATGATCAGAGTTGTTCCAGACAGCCCCACCTCAAAAAAACTGGAGGAGATCCTGAACCCTAGGGTGGTGAAGCCAGACACCTTAAGGTGGTGAAGTACCAACAACAGACTCCAAGCATGTCTCAGCACCCCAGTGGAATTGGGAAGACACTAGTGCAGTCAGCTGAGCTTGCTATGCTCTAGCTCAGCAGAGGAGCCTTGCAAGCTAGCTCCAGGGTAACTCCAGGGAAAACCCCAAAAGAGCTCACCTGATTTTTGCTTTCAAACATGAGCCAGCTCAGCACCAGGTAAGTTGCAGCATTTTAGTTTCTAGCTGAAAGAACCAGAGGACACAACACATAAAGCCTCAAGGTTTAGGCACAAGAACAGTGGGACAGAGCTCCCTGTGCCACAGATGCAGAGATCTACTTGAAAAGTCAGGAAAAGGGTTATTATCATGAGTAAGAGGCAAAACATAACAGAAAAGATAGTAGAATCTTTCTATGATGACAAGGACTAAAACACAAATTCCAAAGAAGTAAGCATTGAGATTGTACTCCCATCTGAAACTTCAGAAGGCAATATAAATTGGTCTGAAGCACAGAGAGCCTTCTTGGAAGATCTCTGGAAGGTTTTTAAAATGCAAATAAGAGAAATAAAAGAAAAAAAGCAACTATTTTAAAAATGTGAAAAAAAATTCACTGAAGAGAACAGCTCTTGAAAAGGAAAATTGAACAAATGAAAAATGAAGTACAAAACCTAACTGGTGAAAATAAGTCCTTAAAAGGAACAATTGGACAGATGGAAAAGGATATGAAAAAAGTTAACTGAAGAAAACAATTTGTTAAAAAATAGAATCAGGCAAGTAGAAGCTAATGAATCTATGAGACATAAAGAAGTAGTCAAACAGAATCCAAAGAAATAAATAGTAAAGGAAAATATAAGATATCTAATTGGAAAAAACAACTGACTTGGAAAAAAGATTCAAGAGAGAAAACCTAAGGATCGTTTGTCTACCAGAAAGCCATGATGAACAAAGATCCTGGAAAATATCATCCAAGAAACCATCAAGAAAAATTGCCCAGAAGTCCTAGACCGAGAGGGCAAAATAGTCATGAAAAGAATACACTGTTTACCTCCCGAAAGGGAACCCAAACGAAAAACTCCAAGGAATTCATTGCCAAATTCCAGAACTATTAAGTGAAGAAGAAAATAATGCAGGCAGCAAGAACAAAACAATTAAATATCAAGGAGCTACATTCAGGATCACACAGGGTCTTGTAGCTTCTACATTAAAAGATCTAAGGAATTAGAGAACGATATTCCATAAGGCAAAGGAGCTGGGACTACACTGAAGGATCAATTACTCAGCAAAGTTGAGCATAAGGAGATGGACATTCAATGAAATAAGGGGTTTCCAGGCCTTGCTTATGAAAAGGCCAGACCTCAATAGAAAATTTGATCTTCAAATGCAGGTCTCAAGAGAGGAATAAAAACTCAAGCGGGGGGAAAAAACTTGTTACACAATATGGACCAAGTGTTTACATAATTATAAGGGAAGATGATACTTGTTATTCTTGAGAATTGTACATTTATTATGAAATGTAAAAGTGATATACATAAGTACAAGATGTGGGTATAAATTAAAAGATGTGATGATAGCAAATATGATTTAAGGATGTGAAGGGATTGCAATTGAAGACGTGAAAAGGAGGAGGCAGCAAAAAATAAATTCCACTACAGGAAGAGGCAAAAAATACATTCCAGCGGAGGGAAAAAGGGGAGGGAAAGGATTATTGTTTGAGTGGTACTCTTACCTGATTGTATTTAAGGCCGTAAAACCAAAATCAGACTAAGACTAGATTTATAGGGAGAAGGTGGGGAAGGGGGAAAGAAAAGGGAGGGGAGGGTAAAAGGGAGAAAGGATGTAGTAAGGGATGGGCAATGAAATAAGGGAGGGAAGACTGAGGGAGCTGTGGACAAAACTAAAATTCTATTGGGCAGAGAAAGGGAGAAAGGAGAACTGAAAGGATAAACAAGGGAAAAGGGGATGGAGAGAAAGGCATAGATAGTATACATAACTGTGAATGTGAACTAGATGAACTCTTCCATGAAATGGACACAGCAGAATGGGTTAAAAATCATAACCCAACAATATGTTGTTTACAAGAAACACATAAGAAACAGGGAGATTTACATAGGGTAAAAGTTAAAGGACCTCAGACAAAGCAAAAGCAGAAACAGCTCTAATAAAAAGAGATAAGGAAGGAAACTATGTCATGCTAAAAGGCACTATAGACAACGAAGCAATTGGATTACTAAACATATATACTCCAAGTAGTATAGCATCCACTTGCTTAAAGGAGAAGTTAGAAGAGTTACGGAAGAAATAGACAGCAAAACTATACTAATGGGGATCTTCAACATCCACCTCTCTGAAATTGATAAATTTAACCTCAAAATCAACAAGAAAGAAGTTGAGGAGGTGAATAGAACTCTGAATAAGGTTGATATGATAGATCTCTGGAGGACATTGAATGGGGATAGAAAGGAATATTCTCAATGGTACCTGGCACACATACAAAAATTAACCAAGTACTAGGCCATAAAAACCTCACAATCCAGTGCAGAAAGGCAAAGATAGTCAAAGCATCCTTCCCAGATGACAATGCAATAAAAGTTACATGTAATCAAAGCCATGTAAACATAAACCAAAAACTAATTGGAAACTAAGCACTCTAATCCTAAAGAATGAGTGGTTTAAACAACAAATTATACAGTAAACAACGTCATTCAAAAGAATGGCAATAATGAAAAAACCTACCAAATTTTATGGGATACTGCAAAAGCAGTGGGAGGAAGTTTTATATCTTTGAGTGCATATATAAATAAAATAGAGAAAGGGGGGATCAATAAATTGGCATGCAGCTGAAAAAGCTCAAAAAAGAACAAATTGAACATCCCAAGAAAATACCACATTAGAAATACTGAAAACCAAAGGAGATACTAATAAAATTGAAATTAAGAAAACCACTGAACTAATAAATAAGACTAGGAGTTGCTTTTATGAAAAAAAAAAACAACGAAATTCACAAACCTTTGGTAAATTTGATTTTAAAAATAAAGAGGAAAATCAAATTTCCAATACCAAAAATGAAAAGGGTGAGTTCACCTCCAATGAGGAGGAAATTAAAACAATAATAAGAAATTACTTTGCCCAGAAGGATCGAAGATGGTGGAATAAAATGATGCAGTACTCTAGCTCTTCCTTCACAGCTGATTAAATACCTGTAAAAAATGACTCTCGATCAATTCTAGAGCAGCAGAAGCCACAAAATTGGAGAGTTAAAGAGACTTCCAGCCCAAGGTAATTTGAAAGGTCAACAGGAAACACTTGTTGCACCTGACACAGAATGGAGCACAGTCCAGCCTTGGCCACTCGGCACTGGGAGGAACAGGACCAAAGGAGGCCTTGGGGGAATAATCCCCAGCAGTAGCAGTGGTTCTCAGAGCCCTGAACCCACAAACGCCACAGACAGGTTCAAAGGCCAGTGGGAGGGCCCCTTAATCCATGAGAGGGGAGCATTTTCTGGATCACTGGCAGCAGCCATTGCAGTGTCAGAAGCAGCCTTCATCATGAAGCCCCTGGGGGAACTGAGCCAGTGATCTAAGTCTTGGCCCTGAGTGATGGCCCTGATCTCGGTCTATAGCCCCTGGGGGAATCGAGCAGATGATCAGAATTTCAACACTGAGTGGCAGCCCTGCCTCTCCCAAAGCCCCTGGGGAAGTTGAGCTGCTGATCTAAATCTCAGCAGACAGCCCAGCCCAGGAGTAAGGAACAGCACTGTCATGGCAGAAATAGAGGTGGCTGTGGGGAGGGACTTCTACTAGCTGATTCTGGACAGAAAAACTTTTGTTTCCTCCCAGACCAATAGGCAAGCTAGGAGAGGAGGAAACTTCTCTCCCCTGATCATGGAACCATGGAGGAACTGAGAACTTACAGGTCCCCAGAGTACACCGTGCTCTTCACAAAGGACTCAAAAGTCATATAACAGGCTGGGAAAATGCACAAAAAAGGCAAAAAAATTAACACTATACAAGGTTACTTTCTTGGTGAGCTAGTATTTCCTTCCATTCTTTCGGATGAAGAAGAACGATGCTTTCCATCAGAGGTCTCCAAAACAAATATGCAAAAGTCTCAAGTCACGGAAGAGCACAAAAAGGATTTTCAAAATCAAGTAAGAGAGGTGGAGGAAAAATTGGGAAGGGAAATGAGAGCAGTGCAAGAAAATCATGAAAAACGGGGCAACAGCTTGGTGAAGGACACACAAAACAATGATGAAGAAATTAAGACTTTAAAAAAAAAGGCTAACTCAATTGACAAAAGAGTTCCAAAAAGCTAATGAGGAGAAGCATACTTTGAAAAACAGAATTAGCCAAATAAAAAAGGAAGTTGAAAAGTTCACTGAATAAAACAGTTCTTTAAAAAATTAGAATGGAGTAGATGGAATCTAATGACTTTATGAGAAACTAAGAAATTACAGAACAAAACCAAAAGAATGAACAAAATAGAAGATAATGTGAAATATCTCATTAGAAAAACAAATAACCTAGAAAAAATATCCAGGAGACACAATTTAAACAGTATGGGACTACCTGAAAGCCATGCTCAAAAAAGAGCCTAAACTTCATCTTTCATAAAATTATCAAAGAAAACTGCCCTGACATTCTAGAATCAGAGGGCAAAATAAATAATGAAAAAATCCACCAATCACCTCATGAAAGAGATCCAAAAAGAGAAACTCCTAGGATTGCCAGAGCCAAATTCCAGAGTTCCCTCGTCAAGGAGAAAATATTGCAGGCAGCTAGAAAGAAACAATTCGAGTATTGTGGAAATACAATCAGGATAACAAAGGATCTAACATCTTCTACATTAAGGGATTGAAGGGCGTGGAATATGATATTCTAGAAGTCAAAGGAACTAGGGTTAAAACGAAGAGTTGCCTATGCAGCAAAACTGGGTATAATACTTCAGGGGGGGAAATGGAAATTCAATAAAACAGAAGACTTTCAATCATTCTTGATTGGAGTCCATCTGTTCCATTCTAATTTTGAGAGAACTATTAAATTCAGTGAGCTTTTGAGCCTCTTTTTCCATTTGGCTCATTCTGCTTTTGAAAGCATTCTTCTCCTCATTGGCTTTTTGAACCTCCTTTGCCAATTGAGTGAGCCTATTTTTTTTTTTTTTGGCTCTTCTCCTTTATTCTCTTTTTTTAAAAATTTTATTTTATTTATTTATTTAATTTTTTACATTCATTTTCACAAATTTTTGGGTTCCAAATTTTCTCCCCTTTTATCCCCTCCCCCACCCCAATACCCCAAGCAATCTAATTTTCCCTATCTCCAATCTGCCCTCTCTTCTGTCATCCCTCCCTTCTCTTGTCTCCTTCTTCTCTTTTCTCCTGTAGGGCCAGATGACTTTCTATTCCTCATTAACTGTATGTCTTCTTTCCTAGTTACAGCAACAATATTAAACAGTTGTTCCTAAAACTTTGAGTTCCAAATTCTCCCCATCCCTCCCTCCCCACCCATTCCCTTTGGGATGGCAGGCAATTCAATACAGGCCCTATCTGTGTAGTTTTGCAAATGACCTCCCTGACAGTCGTGTTGTGTAAGACTAACTGGATTACCATCCCTCCAAACCTGCCCCTCATTGTTTCTCTTCTGTCTCTTGATCCTGCCCCTCCCCAAGTGTTGACTTCAAATTGCTCCCTCCTCCCTTTCCCCTCCCCTCCATCATCCCCTCCCCTGCAATATCTCCTTCTCCCCCACTTTCTTATACTGTAAGATAGGTTTTCATACCAAAATGAGTGGGCATTTCACTCCTTCGTTTAGTCAAATGTGATGAGGGTAAACTTCTTGTTTGTTTGTTTTTTTTCTCAGCTCTCCTCTTTTTCCCTCCACTAAGAAAATCTCCTACTTGCCTCTTAAATGACATATAGTTACCCCCTCTTTCCTCCCACTACATTTCTCTCTCAACATTTACCTTAATTTCTTTTAAGGTATGGTCACATCCTATTCAGTTCACTCTGTGCTCTCTGTCTCTGTATGTGTGTGCATGTGTGTATGTGTGTGCATGTGTGTACATGTGTATGTGTGGTCCCACCAACTACCCAGATACTGAAAAGTTTTACGAGTTAGAAATATTGACTTTCCCTGTATGAATGTATACAGTTCACTTCTGGTAAATCCCTTAAGACTTCTCTTTGCTGTTTCCTTTTTCATGCTTCTTCTCATTCTTGTGTTTGAAAGTCAAATTTTCTTTTCAGCTCTGGTCTTTTCATCAAGAATGATTGAAAGTCCTCTGTTTCATTGAAAGACCATATTTTCCCTTGAAGTATTACACTCAGTTTAGCTGGGAAGGTGATTCTTGGTTTGAGTCCTAGTTCCTTTGCCTTCTGGAATATCCTATTCCACGCCCTTCGATCCATTAATGTAGAAGCTGCTAGATCTTGAGTTATCCTGATTGTATTTCCACAGTACTGGAATTGTTTCTTTCTAGCTGCTTGCAAGATTTTTTCCTTGAGCTGGGAGTTCTGGAATTTGGCCACAATGTTCCTAGGAGTTTTTCTTTTTGGATCTCTTTCAGGTGGTGATCGATGGATTCTTTCAATACTTATTTTGCCCTCTGGTTCTAGAATATCAGGAGAGTTTTCCTTAATAATTTCATGGAAGATGATGTCCAGGCTCTTTTTTTGATCATGAGGTTCAGGTAGTCCCATAATTTTTAAATTGTCTCTCCTGGATCTATTTTCCAGGTCAGTTGTTTTTCCCATGAGATATTTCACATTCTCTTCCATTTTTTCATTCTTTTGGTTTTGTTTGGTGATTTCTTGGTTTCTCGTAAAGTCATTAGACTCCATCTGTTCCATTCTAATTTTGAGAGAACTATTAAATTCAGTGAGCTTTTGAGCCTCTTTTTCTATTTGGCTCATTCTGCTTTTGAATGCATTCTTCTCCTCATTGGCTTTTTGAACCTCCTTTGCCAATTGAGTGAGCCTATTTTTCAAGGTGTTAATTTCCTCAGCATTTTTTTCGGTCTCCTTTACCAAGGTATTGACCCGTTTTTCATACTTTTGTTTTATCTCTGACATTTCTCTTCCCAATTTTTCCTCCACCTGTCTAACTTGCTTTTCAAAATCCTTTTTGAGCTCTTCCAGGGCCTGAGCCCACCCGCCACCCCCCTGGGGTGTCTGGGGTACTGAGGCCCCACCCTCCACGTCTTTCCCTGATGGCAAGGATACGTCCTTGTCATCAGATCCGAATGTCGGGATCATTTGCATTTGTTGGAAAAAACTCTCTATAGTCTTATTTTTCTTCCCTTTTCTAGGCATTTTCCCAGCCAGTTACTTGACTTCTGAGATTCCTTTCCACCCCCGCCTGGATCCGCCCAGCTAGTGCTTGGCCTCTGAGATTTAAATGGGCTTTCCTCCTGCCGGCTGTCAATCAGTGAGCTTTAGTTCAGGTGCTGGGGTGGGGGCAGGGCCGCCTCCCAGACTCTGATCCCTCAGGGGCTTTATGCAGATACTTTCAGGAATGGAGCGGGTGGGGGCAGGGTGGGGGGCCCGCCTCTCAATCTCAGTTCCCTTGGGGGCTTTGAGCAGAAGCCTTCAGTAATACAGCGGGGTGGGGCCAGGGCCGTCTCCCAGGCTCAGCTCCATCAGGTTTTATGTGGGAATCTTCTGTAATGAAGATCCTGCCTGCTGTTGGGGGATTCTTGAGTCCCGGGCCGCTGCCGCCTCAGCCTCTGCCCACACCTCTGCCGCCGCCACTTCCTCCCGAAGGGGCCCGAGTCACGGAGACGCCCTGCTTCCCCTCTCCTCCAGCCAGACCTACTCTCTCACTGACCTGTAGCTTCTGTGGGCGGAGGGACTTTCCCAGCTGCCAGAGCTTCCGTCTCTGAAGCCTGCTCATAGATCAGCTTCTCTGGGGCAGTGGCCAGGGCAGCGCTGGGGGTGGGGTCCACTTTCTGGAGCGAGCCGGACTCTGGGGACAGGTCTCCAGGGCTCCCTGGAATGGAAATCTCTTCCACTCTGCTTCTGCACACCTTGTATTGACCCAGAAGTTATGGGGGATTCTTTTTACATTAATTCTATGGGCTTTTGGTTTCGGAGCTCGTAAACGTGCGTCCTTCTACTCTGCCATCTTGGCTCTGCCCCCAATCATTCTTGATTGGAAGACCAGAGCTGAAAATAAAATCTGACTTTCAAACAACAGAATTAAAAGAAGCGTGAAAAGGTAAAGCGGAAAGAGAAATCATGAGGGACTTACTAAAGTTGAACTGTTTATATTCCTACATAGAAAGACAATATTTGCAACTCTTGAGACTTTTCTCAGTATTTGAGTAGTTGGAAGGATTACACACACCCACACACACAGAGACACACACAGAACATATAACACACATATATATATGTATACATATATACATATATATACATATATACATAAATACATACGTATATATATATATATATATATATATATATATATATATATATATATATACGCTGAGAGCACAGAGTGAGTTGAATAGGGAGCAATCATATCTAAAAAATAAAATTAAGGTATGAGAGAGGAATATATTGAAGGAGAAAGGAAGAAATGGAATAGGGCAAATTATCTCTCATAAAAGAGGGAAGAAAAAGCCTTATCAATGGAGGAGGAAAGGGGGGAATTTAGAAGGTAAAAATGAAGCTTACTCTCATCACATTTGCCTCAAGGCACGAATAACATGCGCACTCAATTTGTTATGAAAACTTACCTTACACTAAAAGAAAGTAGGGGAGGAGGGGATAAGCAGGATGGGGTGGAGGAGGGTGGAAAGTGAGGGCAAATGGAAGGAAGCAGTAATTAGAAGTATTCACTCTTGAGGAGGGACAAGGTCCAAAGAGACAATAGAAGAAATGGGAGGGTCAGATAGGATGGAGGCAAAAATCCTTAATATTACACAACATGACTTTTATGGAAGTCATTTGCGAAACTCCACATATATACACTATATTGAATTGCTTGTCTTTTCAGTGGGGATGGTTGGGGACAGGGGAAAGAAGAAAAGTTGGAACTCAAAGTTTTAGGAACAAATGTTGAGCATTGTTTTTGCATACAAGTGAGAAATAAGAAATAAAGGTAATGGGGTATAGAAATTTATCTTGCCCTATAAAACAAGACAGAAGATGGGGATAATGGAAGGGAGGGGTGTTGGAAGGGAGGGCAGACTGTGGACGGGATAATCAGAATGCTTGGCGTTTGGGGATGGGGGGAGAGGAGAGATGGGTAGAAAATTTGGAACTCAAAATTTTGTTGAATTCCACAGTTCCTTCTCTGGATGTGGAAGGCATTTTTCCTTAAGAGATCATTGGAAATAAATTGAACTTCCCATAAAATAGTTAGCAGTGTCTACCTAAAATGTTCAGGAAGCATTGAATGTAATGGTGATAAGCTAGATGCATTTCCAATAAGATCAGGGGTGAAAAAAGGATGTCCATCATCACCACTATTATTCAAAATGGTACTACAAATGTTAGCTATAGCAATTATACAAGATAAAAAATTGAAGAAATCAGAATAGCCAAAGAAGTAACTAAGCCATCACTCTTTGCATATGATATGGGTGATATACTTAGAAAATCCATGAGATTCAAGTAAAAATCTACTTGAAATAATAAACAACTTTGGGAAAGTTGCAGGTTACAAAATAAACCCACATAAATCTTCTGCATTTCTATATATTACTAGCAAAGCCCATCAGCAGGAGATAGAAAGAGAATTCCCATTTAAAGCTAGGGAAGACACTGTAAAATACAGGGGAATTTACCTGCCAAAACAAACATTTAGACTATATGAACACAATTACAAGACACTTTTCACACGAATAAAGTCAGATCTAAGTAAGTGGAAAAAACATCAGTTGCTCGTGGGTGGGCGGAGCCAATATAATAAAATGATAATTCTATTTAAATTTATTTACTTATTTAGTGTCATACCAATCATATTATCAGATAATTATTTTCTATATCTAGAAAAAAAATAATACCAAAAGTCATCTGGAAAATCAAAAGGTCCAGAATGTCAAGGGCAGTAATGAAAAGAAATGCTAGGAAAAGTGGCCTAGCCCTGACAGATCTCAAATTGTATTATAAAGGAGCAATTATCAAAGCCACTTGGTACTGACTAAGAAACAGAAGTGTAGATCAAGGGTATAGGTTAGATACCTAAGAGACAGTAGTCAGTGAATAAAGCAATCTACTGTTTGATAAACCCAAGGACCCCAACTTCTAGGAAAAAAAGTCACTGTTCGGCAAGAATTGCTGGGAAAACTGGATAACAGTGTGGCAGAAATTAGACCTAGAACAATGCCTGACACCATACACAAGAATAAAATCCAAAAAAGCACATGATCTAGGCATAAAGATTGATTCTATAAAATGAATTAGTGGATCAAGGAATAGTCTGTATCAGATTTAAGAAGAAGGGAAGAATTTTTTCACAAACAAGAAACAGAAAACATTATAAAGTACAAAATGAAAAATTTTGATTACATTAAATTGAAAAGTTTTTGCTCAACCAAACCCAATGCAACTAGCGTTAGGAGGGAAGCAGAACACTGGGAAAGAATTTGTGCAACCACAGTCTGTTATAAAGTTCTCATTTCTAAAATATGCAGAGAATTGTGTCAAATGTAAAAAGAATAAAAGTCATTCCCCAATTAACAAATGGTCAAAGGGTATGAATAGGCAGTTTTTCAGAGGAAGAAATTAAAGCTATATATAGTCATGTAAAAATACTCTAAATCACTATTTTTTAGAGAGATATAAATCAAAACAACTCTGAGATATCACATCACACCTATCAAATTGGCTAACATGACAAAACAAGAAGTTGATAAATGTTGGAGATGTGGGAGAGTTGAAACACAGTGTTGGTGAGCTGTGAGCTGATTCACCCATTCTGGAGAGCCATTTGGAATTATGCCCAAAGAGCTACAAAAATGTGCATACACTTTGACCCAGCAATGATGTTTCAAGGACTATATCCCAAGACAGCATAAAAATGGGAAAGAGTCCCCACATATACAAAAATATTTATAGCAGCACTTTTTGTGGTGGTCAAAAACTGGAAATCAAGGGGATGCCCAACAATTGGAGAATGGTTGAATAAATTGTGGTATGTGAATGTAATTGAATACTACTCTGCTGTAAGAAATGTTGAACAGAAAGACTCTAGAGAGGCCTGGAAAGACTTATATGAACTGATGCTGAGAGAAAGGAGAAGAACCATGAGAACTCTGTACACAGGAACAACACATTGTGCAAGGACTTTTTCTGGTAGATTTAGAATTTCATTGCCATACAAGGACTTGAAAAATTCCCAATGATCTCTTAAGGAAAAATGCCTTCCACATCCAGAGAAGGAACTGTGGGAATTCAATCACAGCATGTAGCAGATCATTTTCTTTTGTATTACGTTTTAGTTTGTTTAATGATTTCTCCCATTCATTTTAATTCTTCTATGCAACATGACTAAAGTGAAAAAATATTTAATAGGAACCTCTATAAAATTGTATGCCATCTCAGGAAGGGAGGAGGGAGGCAGGGGAAAAGGATGTGAAGCAAGGGAAAAAAACCAGTATTATGGAAGTAATTGTAGAACACTGAAAACAAATAAAATAATTTAAAAAAGAACCAAAAAAAGCAATAAATGGTAAAATTACATTTGTGTGCAACTGGGAAATAAGATTAACAGACACTGGGGTACAGTAATCTATTTTGCCTACAGAAAAAATGGGGAAGAAGGGGTATGGAAGAAGGCGTGAGTAATAGAAGGTACGACAGACTGAAGGAGTGAATGAGGTGCATGTTGTTCTGGGGCGGAGTTGGGGAGAGATGGGGAGAAAATTTCGAATTCACATTACTGTGGAAGTGAATGTTGGAAACTGAAAATAAATAAATAATATATATTAAAAAAATGAAACATACTGTGTACATAAGTATAGCAATATTATAAGACGTTCAGATATGAATGACTTAGTTACTCTCAGCAATACAATGATCCAAGACAACTCTGAATTACATATGATGAACAAAGAAAAAGAAATGATGCTGTCTGAATACAGATTGGAGATGTTATTTCTTTTTATTTTTCTGCATTTTTATGTCTATATTTGCTTTCACAATATGACTGTTATGGAAATGTGTTGCATGACTGCACATATATAAGCTATAACACATTATTTGCCTTCTCAATGGCATTGGAGTGTGGGGAGGGAAGAAGGGAGAGAATGTGAAACTAATTCTTTGAAAATAAATACTAATTTTTTACATGTAACTATGGAAATATTAAACAAAATTACTCTTAAATTTAATTAATTTTTTTCAATTTTCAACAGTCACTTCTATAAGTATGAAGTTTTCTGCTCTCTCCCCTCAACACACCTTTCCCAAGACAGTATGCAATCTTACATGGGTACTGCACCTACTTTCCTATTAAACACATATGCACATTAGTCATGTTCCTTAGAAGAATTTAAACGAATGGAAAAAATCATGAGAAAACTAAACCAAACCAAAATAAAAAAGAAAATAGACTGTTTCATTCTGTGTTGTGATTTTGTAGATTTTTCTCTGAATGTGAATGGCATTTTACCTCAAGAGTCCTTTGGGAATGATTTAAGGCCTTGCTGTGCTGTGAAGGGCTATTGCATTTATTTATTTTATTTTTTAGATCACGACATTCACTTACACAAAATTTTGAGTTCCAATTTTTCTCCCCATTTCTCCCCGTGCCCCCCTCCTAATACCTTGCATCCTGATTGCTCCTTCCCTCAATGTACCCTCCCTTCTATCATATCCCACCTTTTTATCGTTCCTATTTTCTCTCTTTTCTTGTAGGGCAAAATAAATTTCTATAACCCATTACCTGTGTTTCTTATTTCCCAATTATATGCAATAATAATTCTCAAAATTCGTTTCTAATGCTTTAAATTCCAACTTCTCTCCCTCCCTATCCATCCCCACTGAGAATGCAAGCAATTGAATACAGGCTACATATGTGTCGTTTTGCAAAATACTTCCATAATAATCATGTTGTGCAATAGTAACTATATTGCCCTCTACCCTATCCTGTCCCTCCCTTTTTTTATTCTTTCATTTGACCTTGTCCCTTCCCAAAAGTGTTTACTTCTAGTTATTCCCCTTCTCCCATTTATCTTCCCTTCTATCATTCCCCTCACTCCATTTGTCCCCCTCATTCCCTACTTTTCTGTAGTGTAAGATAGATCTTCATATCAAATTTAGTGAGCATGTTATTCCTTCCTTAAGCCATATGTGAAGAGAGGAAGCTTCACTTCTCCCCTCTCATCTTCTCCCTTTTCCCCTCCATTGAACAAGATTTTTCTTATTTCTTTTATGAGTTATATAGCCTGCCACATTTCATTTCTCCCTTTCTCCTCCTAGGATTTTCCTTCCTCATCCCTTAATTTTTATTTTACATTTTTTATCATCCCTTCTGATTCAATTCAATCTGTACTCTCTGTCTATATGTGTGTGTTTGTGTGATCGAGTGAGTGAGTGAGTGTGTGTGTGTGTGTGTGTGTGTGTAATCTCTCCACCTACCCAAATATTGGGAAACGTCTCAAGAGTTGCAAATATTATCTTTCCAAGTAGGAATGTAAACAGTCCAGCTTTAGAAAGTCTTTAGGAAACTCTTTCCTGTTTACCCTTTCATACCTCTCTTAATTCTTGTATTTGAAAATCAAATTTTCTATTTAGTTCTGGTCTTTTCATCACGATTGCTTGAAAGTCCTCTATCTCACTGAGTGATCATTTATTCCCTTGAAGTATTATACTCAGTTTTACTGTTTGGTTTTAATTCCAGTTCCTTTGACTTCTGGAATATCCTATTCCAAGCATTTCAATCCCTTAATGTTGAAGCTGCCAGATCCTGTGTTATATTGATTATATTTCCACAATACTTGAACTGTTTTTTTTTTCCTATCTGCTTGCAATATTTTCCCCTTGACCTGGGAGCTCTGAAATTTGGCCAAAATATTCCTAGGAGTTTCTCCTTTCGGGTCTCTTTCAGGAGATGATCAATGGATTCTTTCAATATTCATTTTTCTCTCTATTCTAGAATATCAAGCAGTTTTTTCTTGATAATATCATGAAAAAACAGTGTCTAGGCTCTATTTTTGATCATGGCTTTCAGTTAGTCCCATAATTTTAAAATTGTCCTCCTGGATCTATTTTCCTGGTCAGTTGTTTTTCCAATGAGATGTTTCACATTGTATTCTATTTTTTCAAACATTTGCATTTGTTTTCTAACTTCTTGATTTATCTCACAGTCATTAGCTCCCCTGAACTTGATTCTCTCTTTTAAAGAACTATTTTGTTCAATGAGCTTTCTTTTACATTTGTCTAATTCTACTTTTTAAAGCCTCCTTCCCCTCATTGGCTTTTTGGACCTCTTTTTCCAATTGAGTTAGCCTCTTTTTAAAGGTGTTATTTTCCTCAGCATTTTTTTGATTCTCCTTTAACAGGCTGCTGACACACTTTTCAAGCTCTTCTGTGGCCTGAATCCATTTCATTTTAATTTTGGAGATACTAGAGGCAGAGACCTCGACTTCCTCTGACAGAATCAGTTATTCCTGAGTGGTGGGCATTCCCTTGATTTCTACAGCTTGACCACCACACAAAGAGCTGCTAACATATATGTTTGTACCTGTGAGACCTTTTTGCATTTTTATGATCTCTTTGAAATAGGGCCCTGAAAGTGATACTACTGGGTCAAAGGGTATGCACATGTTTTAACCATCTGAACACAGTTCCAATTTGCTCTCCACAATGGTTAGATAGCCTCCCTGCTCCACCAACAGAGAATTATTTTTATAACTCTCTCACATCTTCTCCAACATTTATCATCTTCCTGGTTTGTCATGTTAACCCATCTGAGAAGTGTGATGTGGTACCTCAGAGTTGTTTTGATTTTCATCTTTCTAATCAATAGTGATTTAGAGCATTTTTCCATATGACCATGGAAAGCTTTACTTTTTTTCTCCGAAAGCTGCCTTTTTGTAACTTTTGACATTTGGAAATTGGGGAATGACTTGTTTTCTTGTAAATTTGACTCAGTTCTTTAAATATTTTAGTAATGAGGCCTTTATCACAGACACTAGTTGAAAAATTCTCATTTTTCTGCTTCTCTTGGTTGCTTTGGTTTTGTTTGTGTAAAAACTTTTCAATTTAAAGTAATAAAAATTATCTATTTTTCACTTCATATTGTTCTCTATCTCTTGTTTGGTCATAACTCTATCCATTCTCCATAAATCTGACAAATGCACTATTCCTTGTTCCCCTAAATTGTTTATAGTATCAGCCCTTATACCTATGTCATGTATACATTTGGACTTTACTCTGCTATATGATGTCAGGCTTTAGTTTATGCCCAGCTTCTGTCATACTGTTACCAGTTTTCCAGAAATTTTTGTGGAACAGGGAGTTCTTATCCCAGAACCCCCAGATTCTTGGGTTTATCAAACAGGAGACTGCTTTATTCATTGACCACTATATCTTAAGTAACTAATCTCTAATCTAGTCCACTGACCTACCCCTCTATTTCTTAGTCAGCACCAAATAGTTTCAATGATTGCTTCTTTATAATACAATTTGAGATCTGATATGACTAGGCCACATTCCTAGCATTTCCTTTCATTAATTCCCTTGATATTCTGGGCCTTTTTTTCTTCCAGATGAATTTTGATATTATTTTTTCTAGCTCTAGAAAACACTTTTCTGGTAGGTGGATTAATATGGCACTGAAGAAGTAAACTAATTTAGGTAGGATTGTCCCTTTTATTACATTAGCTTGGCCTACCCACGAGCAACTAATGTTTTTCGAATTACTTAGATATGATTTTGTTTGTGTGAAAATGTTTTGTAATTCTGTTTACATAGTCCCGACTTTGTTTTGGCAGATAGAAAGCCAAATATTTTTGAGTGTCTCCAGGAACTTTAAATGGTATTTGTCCTTCTTTCTCTTGCTGTTGGGCTGTGTTAGTAATATATACAAAATCAGATGATTTATATGCTTTTATTTTGTAACCTGCAACTTTGCCAAAGTTATTTATTATTTCAAGTAGATTTTTTTTTTACTTGATTCTCTCGGATTCTCTAAGTGTATCATCATATCATCAGTATGGAGCGATTATTTAATATCTCTTTTGCCTATTCTAAATCTTTTGCTTTTCTCTCTTCTCCTATTGGTAAAGCTAACATTACTAGTACCATATCAAATTACATTGGTAATAATGGACATCCTTTTTTCAACCCTGATCTTATTGGAAATGTATCTCGCTTGTTCCCATTACATATAATGCTTGCTGATGGTTTCAGGTAGATACTGCTTACTATTTTAAGGAAGACTCCATGTATTCCTATGCTCTCCAGTGTTTTCAATAGGAATGGGTGTTGTATTTTGTCAAAAAATCTTTTTCTCTGCATCTAATGGTACAATCATATTGTTTCTGCTATTTTTTGTTGTTATAATCAATAATGCCGATACTTTTCCTAATACTGAAGCAAACCTGCATTCCTGGCATAAATCCTACCTGATCATAATGTATTATTCCCATAAGTTTCTGTAATATTTTTGCTAATATCTTACTTCATTTTTTTGCATCTATATTCATAAGGGAAATTGGTCTATAATTTTCCTTTTCTGTTTTGGCTCTTCCAAGTTTAGGTATGAAGACCATATTTGCATCACAAAAATAATTTGGCAAGACTATTTCTTTGTCAGTTTTTCCAAATAGTCTATATAGCAATGGAATACAAAAAACATTTTTTTTAAAGACTTTTATTTGTTTTCACAATGCTATAGTAAAAGTATTGTTGTTCTAACAGGGTTAATGTGGGACTTGTAGATTAGGACAAAATAAATAATTGAAATTTTATCTCAAAAACTGTTAGGGATGTAGAAAAAAATCTACTTTTACAACTTAAGACACTGAAAGATTTTTCTTTAACATAATAGGAGATGCATTGCATGGAATACAAACAACCAAAAGTCAGAATTTATAGTAATTCTCTTGAAAAACTTTTTCTCTTGGTTCTCTTGAGTCATTTTGGTAATCAATACCATTGTATCAAATTGATGTAGTTATAGACTATGACAATCGCACTTCTATACTAAAGATTGTATCCTCTTCTGTTCCCATGTCTAGAGAGAGCTCTTCTTGGTTGCCCCCCAGAGGGCAAATTAGGTGATTTGTGTTCTGCTCAGAAATATTGAAGTGTTTGTGGATAGTAGTATTTTGGAAATAGCACTTGGTTAGGAGTCTGAAGACTTGTGCTCTCATCTAGCTTGGATTTGTGCTGATTTCTTCTGTGATTTCACAGGAGTTAATCAATCCTCCTGGATCACTTTCTCCTCGTTTGGAAAATGGGAATTATATTTTTCAAGTATGGAGCTAACATAGTGATTTTGAAGAAAGTGTATGCCAAGAATCAAGGAGTATAGAGAGTTGCCACAATCAGCAAAAAAGTTATTTGACTTCTACATAATAATGGATGAGTGAGGTCTCTGAGAAATTCATAGACAAAGGGAAAGGAGGATAGAATATTACTACATTATGATGTATTGCTGTGGCAATTTGGCATGGTGGGGAGAGCTTTGTTTACTCTTTATGTCAAGAAGATGCTGATTTAAATCCCACCTCTGAATTTTATTCAATTCTATATGTCTGAACAAGTAATTTAAATAAGTCAGAAAAGGGAAGAAGTGAAGTGACTTACCTATGGTGAGACAATGACATAAAGGAAGATTGTATCCAGGTCTTCCTGCCTCCAGGTCCAGCGATGTTTCACCATACCATTTTGCTATAGACATAAGCAATGCATCATTGAATTGGATGTTCTACATCTTAGCTGACACAGAATATGCAGAAAGGTCGCCATGACTCCAAAGAGGAGAGTTAGCAAATACTTTATATTCAAAGTTTGACCTTGAAGTTCCAAATCTAGGAAGCATGTGATCCTACTGGAGAAACTTCAGAAGTGACTGGGGCAAAGATTTCAAGGCTCTCATTACACAGTGTTCACTCCTGCCACATCACTCTGAAAAATGAATATAGAGTTAGAAATGCCCATGCCTATCCTCCATTCTGTTCATTCTCTGGAAACAAAAGAAACTCGATGAATTAATAAATGACTCAGGGAATTTGACCCACAAGCTGACATCACAGTCCTGAGCCCTCTAGTGGAATGTTTCAATGTTAGTATATAAAGTCAGTGATGAGGCAGGGACTTCATGCACATCTGGGAGTCCTGCAGCTCTTGAGAGATGCTGCTTCCTCAGAGACAGCTGGCAGATCTACTGCCACCTCATGAACAAAAGAATCCGTTAAACTCAACTCTGAATATGGGAGAAAACTATGATTATCCTCAGACACCATTTCCTCATGGGGACTTAGTAATACTTACCTTGTTACCAA